>JAVFKF010000014.1:8750000-10000000 GCA_036926295.1 Pachydiplax longipennis | reverse complement strand
GTTTTAATTAAATTGAACACAACTCGATCAAAGGAACTGTTATTTAATTATCGCTTATCGAATTTCGATTAAACTTTCAAGGAGACCGATCGGCTGTTTTTTCTCTATGATTTCGAGTGTGGGATCGGAGAATAAAGTTTATCATCGCGATTTTTCGCCAAATACAACCTTCTACGGTGTTTATTTAGCTTTAATTCATAGGTTAGTCGTGGATGTAAAAAAATTTCGTAAATTTCTCAATCTACCACGCAGTTCATTTTAGTTATTAAAGGTAGGTAAAGTAGGTTACAGACAGATAATACCTATCCGGAAAAGGATTTCATCTGATAGACTTCGAAACTCGCTTTTAAATAATTTCTCTACCGATGCGGATTTCATATTTTCATTATTAAATATCTAGGAGTAGCTGACTCTAATCTTCTCTTTAAGTTTTCCATCTCCATCGTGTACTCTAACGTGATTTACTGGGAATTCATATTTACGTAGAATTTGCATCAAAAGCTTCTCTCATTCCGAAATGCTACTTTTCGATGTTTACATTCGCTCCTCTTATCTTCTTAGAATGTATTTTTAGAAATAATGAAATGGACGTTATGTGTCCTTCAGTGCAAATAACCATCCAAAAATTAAACACAGTCGTAATTTCTGCGTACATTGTTGGATGTGCAATTTGTATCATTTGTTTCCCCGATGAGCTAAGCTCTCTCGGATTTTAATTTCGCAAATGAAAAGCCTCTCTGTATCGAGCTTCTAGTTCGTTCTAAATTAACCAACTTTCCATCTCCGTCGTTTTGCTCAGCGGTACCAACTCTCCGGATATAAACCAATTCATCAGAACCCCGAAAACCTCTGCGCCTCTTTTTTTACTCTCCTGCGCCTCTTTTGTGTCTATCTTTTTGTGCAAAGATCTCTCTCTCCGTCTTTTTCTCTCCCTTTTCCAATAAACTCCCATTACTTCTCTATTACTCTTCCATCCCTTTTGTGATGTTTCCAGTCTTCCCTCTTTCACTGCAGATATTAAAAAAGGATTCAGTAGGCTTTCCGGAGGAAAACTGATGGTACTCAGCCAAAGTCGGTGATTAGATGAAAAGGTTATTATGTATCCGTTGTAATTACTAAATAAGCTCTACATTTTGGAATTACAAACTAAAACAGAGTAATACTGGAAATGCTACACAAAACTATGGTATAAAGCTTACATTACTCCCTGATGACTTTTGACGTCAAGATAACAGAAGATGACACTTTTATAAGTTATATTTTATGTAGGACCGGTTTTAATTGCGAGCTTACATCTTCATTTCCTCTTCAATTCATCCTAAGAAAGGTCACCTCTTTTGAAGCGGTTCTTACTCAAACATTGTAAAAAGTCATTAGTAACTCGGATTGATTTGACCTATTCTATTTTAGGCGTAATTGTAACTCGGTCATAGAACGTTCTCTGGAATGATATTGAAGTGTCATTATAGATGAAATTTCTCGTATAAATTTATCTCGGGAATTCCGTTTATTTCTAGCGATTTCGTGGTGATTTGTTCTTATTTTTTGGCAAGATATTTCTTCAAAGAACTATCCAAATACTATTTTACATCTGTTTCTTCAACTGAAGGCTGTAACCAAGTGGTTTTATTTTCTGCAGTTCTCTTGAGTTGTCCGTAGCTATTTGCCTTTATCATTTCCTGTGCCCTGTTTAGAAAGTGTAATCTTGGCCTTACTCTTCTTTTCTTCCCCTCCACTATATTAATGATAAATTTATTGTGTTTTAAATAGGTGACAAAAAATTATATTATTACATCTCATGCAAAAATTTTATGAATGGTTTCTCTTATTGCTTGGGAGCAGTATTGCCAATGGCTCAACAGCTCTTTGGGGCCCAAGGCCTTGCTAAATGGGGTTTTATCACGGATGACACCTGGTCACTGCTTCGACTTTCCCCGATCCGTAGGATTCGCTTCCAATTAATTCAGGTAGCTACTCAAGTCTTTTCGCTATGCCAGGTCAACATCATGGTCTTCAGCGGGTATGGACCTGGTACCGATTTCATGATGATGAAATACTTCTAATTTGCATACATTATCCTATCTTATTCTTTGTGTTTATATTTTAGTGCAAACGGGTAGCTGTATCCCACAACTCCACTCGCATCATTCACGCAGTTTTGATCTCGCATTGTCCCTCAAATCAGACCGTGTCACAGATTAGATTAAGAGATCGCGTACTACGCCGTGGATAATCGAAGTCGCATAGACAGCACTCCCCCTCCCGGAATATTTTTCGTTGCGTGAGTTTAATAACCCCTTCCGCCCAGCATTCGAGTAACTCTTTGCTCCTTCCATCTCCCGGACGTCCCCAATCCCGTCCTCCAAATCCCATATCTGCGCTACTTTACTCCCTTATCTCCCCTAGTCCAATCTATTGCCCCTCATCCTCCTCCCCACTTCCTCCTGCTCTTTATCCTATCGAATTATCCCCACCCACTCCTGCGTCCCAGATTCTCTTCCACCAATTTTTGTCCTCCCTCTTCGTGCATTTCCCCTCACTCATATTCCTATTCTCTCACGCATCCCGCCGCCCCTCTCCACCGCCCTCTTCGAGGATGTAATCGTTTTGGAGCCGGGCGTACGTGGGAACGGTCGGGATGGCTCGTGTAATCTTTCTTGTTCACTTGATTGCTTACAAGCCTAAATAAATTTTCGTATTTTTTCCGCCCTCTCCCCTTTAAGAGGGCTGTCTTCTGTTATTAAGTCTTCGGAAATCCGCGTTCGTGATTTCCGCGAGAGGAATTTGCGTCGGAGATAAGTGCTGAAGGTTTTTGCGTGCGTGTCGCGCTGGTTTTTTGGTTTTTTTGTGTGTTCGTGCGATGGAGTTGCGTTGCTTTTTCCGGGTGTACCTTTCTGTTTTAGGGAAAGTGTTTATTGCTTTCGCGGATCGGTTGTTTTGCTCGGTGCGAGTTTTTATCGGTGGTGAGGTGAGGATGTCAAAAACTGAAAGGAATATGATGCTAGAAATTTGTTTATATAAGCTGTCCCGTACGAAAATCTCACCCAACTAAATTGAAAGTAATTGATTTATACGCCGAGGTGTGTTTGTGAGGCATCTTTTATTGCTTGTGTTTTTATTTGCTGTGATTGGAGTGTTTGTTGAAATGTATTTGGGTGGGGAAGTAGAATATCGATGTTTCGACATACCTCGTTAGTATCTATAGATGTCGATATCTATACATCCAGTAACGAAAGTGCATGGGAAAAGTCAAATTTTAATTCGTATTTTTGACCAATTGATACATTTTTCATTTTTTGGTCGGTTTTCTTTTTTAGCAGGAAGCGGGAAATTTTCTCTTTAAATTGTGTACCTTTGGTATGTTTTGATGGAGTGTTTAGGGAAAAAATCTCTGGTCACTGAAAACGGATGTTTGGAAATAAGATATAAAGATAGTCTGGGTAAAGTCTGAACTCTTATTAATACATTAATTATTATTCCACTCTACCCACTTTTTCGTCTTTTAATGCTTCTTATATAAATGCCATTAAATATTGCTTTATTTAACAACTTATTACGTTCCTCGACGTTTATGTAGTGCAGTGTTTCCCAACCGGTGTACAATGAGTATATATGCTCTTGATTTTCATATCCGAGAGTAGCATTTTCTTCGAAATATGCATCACGTATGAGTTTCTATTCTAGAAATTTTTCCTTTAACAGAAAGCAGTAATCAATTTATTATTTCAATCCTGAAGTTTTCCTCTTTTTCAATTTTTGTTCAGACTGACTAACATTGGTGTAGTTGTTTGTACTGCGAAGTTTGAACTAATACGTAAGTATTCCGTAGAGTAAAAAACCTGGGAAACCAATATAATAGTTGGAACTCTACGCTCTGGTTTGAATGGTAACGATTTGATGAAGATATGAATGTACTTATTGAAGAGGGCCCTGTGTGTAATTCTCTAATTTAATTGGCTGAGGAATAGCTTTTTTGTATAGTCATTAAAAGATTAATATTCTAAGTGTAATGAAGAACAAAATTCGTAGACTATTACACAATTAGAAAATATTTCTGATTTAGGTGAATTCTCCATATAATTCCTAAGCAATCACAGCGAAGAATCATTTCAACGGTATTTTAACGTTTCTAACAGTTCTAGGAGGTCTAGCTCTTGCTCTATTTAATTAAATCAAGTACGACTAGCCGTACCAGTTAACTCTATAAGCTAACATATACATGATTTCCGCTTTCGTCAGCATTCATTCTCGAAAAAGCACGCGTGCATGTTTCTTTTTATCCATTCGACGAATTGAAACAAAAAGTGGGCGGATTAGGAAAAATTACATTTCGCCGGCAAATTCGCGCCGATTAATTCTTGCCGTCGGATGAACTGTTATCTGTCTGGGTTCATCTGGAGTTCATTTTCCCGCCAACCTTATCTCGCCGCTTTCCCATTAAAATTTCCGCGGAATTTCTGGAAAGGTTATCCCGCGGAGGTGATAATTAAATAAGTCCCTTTTCCAGCCGTGGGTTTTTTTTCTAATGCGAAAGGTCGCTCTGGGGTTGCCTTTTTCATCCGAAATTTATCGGTGCGGATCCGTGAACGAGATGGGGCGTTGCAGGTTTGCTTCGCGGTTCACCGAAAACGAAGTTGGTTTTCTCAGGCTCTCTGCCTGATGATTTGAGACCGGAATGATGGATGGGACGAGTTTTTTAACTATACGGAACTCGTTTGCTAATTGCCGGTTACCATATTTCAGGGCGTGTAAAACAGCGCGCCTGTACAAATTCACATTCTCTCTCTTGACCCTATAAGGGTCTTATCGATAAGTTACCTTCAGCGAATTTTTTTTGCTCGTTTCTAATTCCGTCATTATCTTCAAGATGTGCCGGGTCTCCTCCCATGTTGGTTTAGTTTAATAACAGCTTCACGGAATGGCTTAATTCGCTCCAGCGGTCTTGTTTATTTAGCGTATATTTATCCCTTTATGTAAATCGAGTCGAAGTAGTTAAGATCTCAGTACGGTATCTCGTTTGTTTTATTACGATCTCGCCTTTCTTGAAACGAGAGCAACGACTCGTTTTATTTTACGCCAGAGGTTTTTTGCGAACTTACGAATAGATTGCTACATGTTAATTAAATTTGTATAATTTTTGTAACTAAGACATCACAAGATGTAAATTTTTCATGTTAAAAATCGAAGATATTCCTTCCATCATAGTACTTATGTGTTGAAAAAGGAGCAGTTTCGGGGTAATATGTAGTATTTTCTATTATTGATTAAGAGGTATCTCATCCAGATCACTATGATGATGCATATAAAATTGAACTGGTGGAAGGTTGGATAGAAAAAAAGGGACTAAATATTAATTATTAGAGGTAATATTGTGAAAAAAATATCTAAATATCTCTATCTAAATTATCTGTATCCGTAAACATTATTACTATAAAAATACTTGCTAAAATTATTACCATGAGCTCAAAATGAAGTTATTGAGACGGTAGGGAAATTATAATGTCAATATGAGTACAACAGCGAGCCATAGGTAAAAGAAAGGTTGGCCGTCACTACTGTATTAACATTCAGGAATGCAACTTTTAAAAAATTACGGTGAAGCTGAGATCCGAGAACGTTCTAACCTTGAAACTATTTTCGTACCCCTTTCTGTTACCCAAAGCACACGAGTAACGGGTTGTACCCCAATTTTTGATCCATATTCTGCGGACTTACGAGAATCCGCTTGCTCCATAACTTTCATACTCGCTCGCCAAAGTAACCATCCATACGAGAGTCGTAATTCAAGGGAGTCATTTCTGCAGCAGCCGTCACTTTGCATGAGGAGCGATTTCTTCCATTCACTTTCGATTGGCAGTCGAACGAATCGTTATCGGGGAAGAGACGTATCGTAGCGAACAAAAGATCCCAAGTGGACGTCGCTCACTCCGAGTTTAGTTCGACTTGGACGCGCCCTTTGGAAGGCGATCAGGCGCGGCTTATTTGCTAAACCTCGGCCGTCGTCATTCATCGCCCAGCGGCTCGGAATAAAGAGGAAAAGGGTTGCACATTTCGGAACACCACGTGACGAACGAATCTCAAAATCCTCCGCCAGGATGCGCTGTAATTGCGAACTTGGGATTCTTTCAAGGGAGAGGGGCGCTTATTCATCCGCGATCTGCTTGATTTCGGAGTGGTGGGATGAAAATCCATCCTTCGCTTTCATTGAGAACGTACGCCTGCGAAGGTTTCCCAAACCCTCACTTTCACTCTTACGTACAAATCTTACCTCTTTTCATTTTCCCGTTCTACTTGGCTGGTTTGCCTCTCCAGAGCCTTCTTTTCACGCTTTCTCGCTTCATTTGATTCTCGATTACTGCTTTCCGAGGTTTTGCTCGTTTCTTTTGTTCCCGTGTACATTTGCGGGTATTAAATATGTAAATAAGGAGGTATATTATTCTGGATTAGATGGATGAAATTTCAACCAATCTTTATATTTGTAATGAAAATATTTGTATTATGTTTGACTGAATTGTATTATGCTGCATTTTAAGCCGTAGCACCATTGAAAGCGTTCATGTATGAAAGACCCCGGGTTCGAGTACTGGTTGATCGGATGATTTTGGAATGGATGTCTATAATTTAATAACCCACTGTAACTACACTATGAATGAAAATTTCTTCGGACATCAGGAAATACCAAAAAATAATCAAGAATATGTATTATCTTTATTTATTTATTTATTAAGCATTTCAATCAATTCTAATATAGAGCCATACACAAAGGAGTGTATAGGGAAGGCCGATTTAGGGCGCAGAAAAATGAAACCCATATTCGTCTTTATAAGCTACTATACTTATGATATCCTTAGTTTATCTTTAGTTAATGTTTATGTTTCACATAATGTTTTTATTGATTACGTGTTTTTATATTCCTACATTGAAGAGATCGCAGATCGTTCCGTGTTTTGTAGAAAGTTGACCTACATTATTTTATCATATTGATTTGTTTAGTTTCTGTAGTTTAGCCATTTATTTGAATGCATATGGTAATAAATTGTTTTAAATTTCTGTTTTAGAAGTCTAGAGTGTATTTATACATTTCATATACTCGTAATAGTTTAATTCGTACATTACCTACATTATTTTATCATATTGATTTGTTTAGTTTCTATAGTTCACCCATTTATTTGAATGCATATGGTAATAAATTGTTTTAAATTTCTGTTTTAGAAGCCTAGAGTGTATTTATACTTGTAATATACTCGTAATAGTTTAATTCGTTCTTAAACTATTGAGATATAATATTGTGGTAGATGAGTATATATTTACGTGGTGTCAGGAGCTAAACTTAAATCGATTCTTCATATAAGAGATCATTATATAAAACGACTTTAATATAATACTTGAAATATCGCTCCCACTGTTTCCCCGATTCATTTTCAACTCCGAGAGCCCTCCAGTACTCGAGCAAGATCCGATTTTTTTCCATTCCGATCTCCAATAGGTCTTTCTTATTATCCCTCAATTTCTCTCGATATTTTCTCAATCACTCTCCCTCTTTTCAATCAATCCTCCTCCCCTAAGAGATCCGCTATTAAGACTTAAAGTGCGCACAGTCAAGAGACCATTTGGGAAGGGGCGGCAAAGAGGAGCTGCAGGAATTGATCATTGCCCACGGGTTCGTTTTTGTTTTTTTAATCCCCTCTCCCCGAGTTTGATTGCAGACTGCAACGAGGTTTTTTTCCCAACTCGAACAATACGGATTTTTTCATCCTCTTTCGCAGTCCTCTACGCCTATTGTGGAGATATTGCAGTCTCTCTTTCCGATTCCCCTTTCCTTCCACCAAACCGTTTCGCCGGCTGAGGTGAGTTTTTTGTTCGTTTTCTATTCGAGATTTGGTACCGAAGAAGACAATTGGGATCGTTATTGGCAAATCGGAAGGTAAAGCAGTACGCTGCGTGATTTTTCCCTCGTATCGCGTTCAATTCGGTTTGGGAAAAGTTTTTCCCCGACAAATTAACCGAGGAGGGAAGGGTTAGCGGGATTGGGAAGGGAGAAAGGTATTGTGGGAAGAGTTGCGTACTTGCCTCGGTGCGGATATTCAGACGCTGTGAAGTTTCCGTCGCGGTCGCGCGGAGAAAAATGTTCGGAGCGCTCGGAAATGATTAACCTTTTGTCTCGCTCGCTGAATGGTTATTGGCATGCGTTCTTTTGCGCCGGAGTCTGCGATTTTTGCGAGTGGGTCTTCACTTTTTTCCGTTTATCGGCGAGATTGGTGATGAGTGGTTTAGATGAAGGTGCGAGTTGCGGCTCTGAGTGATTTTTCTTTAGGTGGTGAGGTAAGAGAAATCCTCTATGTATTTTCCGAATGGGCTAGATGTATAAAATGAAACTTTCAAGGTTCAAAACACTCTCGCTTGTAATATTCTCTTTTGCCTCTCTTCTTTCCTTATCACTCAATGGATTTTTCTACATTTTGGTGTAAGAGAACCGTAATAAAATTTGTAGTATTTTAATTCTTGATCGAAAATTAAAAGAATTTTTTAAAATTTTTGAAAACATTTTTGAAAAAAATCAACAATGAAACGGGTTGAATTTCCGATTTTTTCATTCATTTCGTTATTTTGCGAATTGCAATGCCGAAATTTCAAGGCTAAAGCTATATAACAGTAGACATGAATTAGAGGGTGTTTAATTAAAAAGAAAAGTTACTTATTTGAGGAGACCTTGCTGAAATAAAAACTGTTCTTGACGGAGTTTGCGTTGGATGCAGCTCATTCCTTATACTTCGCCACCTACGGACATTCAGATATATTTAGGAAGTGTAAGTACTCAGCCTTAAGTGAGAGATAAATAGACGACTTTGCCAACTTATTGGTAATGAATACACTTAAATTCTACATTGACAATAAGAAAAAACAAAATCTGAAATGTCTCTTCTCTTTCGAGACTTTATGATAAAATGTAAAGCAAATTAAAATTTATATCATAGATCGAATTGTTCCTTTTCCAAGGGCAGATTTTCTCTCTTAGATTCAAGAAATCGATGTGTTTAGCACAGGCCGCTGTATGATATCCTCCGAGGATTTCAACGGCTATATCTGAATTTTTGAAAAGCAAAGGTCCGTAGCGTCCAACAAGCGTCCACTCTCAGACAGGAAACCAACTTCAAGCGCAAACGTACCCCTCTAATCCGTTGTCTGAAACTCGGAGATCCACCGTGGAAAGAGAAAAGCGGGTCAATCAATAACGTCGGATCTTTTGATCAAATTTAGCGCTCAGAGTCAACTTCAATGCAGGAGAAATCCTTCAGACGGACGCCGACATTTTCCAGAGTCCGTAAACAGAAAAAAATCTCGAGCATTGCGCTCCGTCCATTTTGCCGATTAAAAAGGACTCGCATTGACTAAATTTTTGAAAGCGATTCCGGAATCGATGGATCGATATCCGCAATCTCGCTTTGCGGGGCATTCGAGCTTTTCTTCGAGTCCGACGGAGTGAAAAGATACTGGTATTCGATACTGCGACTTCGACTCGGGGGTTCATTTTTTTCCGTTCCGCGTTCTGCAGGGGATAAATTCGGGTTTTATAAATGTCTGTATAAAGAGGGGGCGTTAGACAATCGGACGATGTCTCGTATCCATGGTTACTGCGGAGTTTTCAGTTTTTCGGAGGGATGATGATTCTTTCGCCGCCCACCGATACTCTCGAATCGTGATCGATATTTCCGATAGCCGTTCGGGTATTTTTTAGATTGGATCGAGCCTCATTTATTTACGTTTAGGCTTGCGAGATTTGTTGAAGGAGAGAGTGTGTATAGCTCTAAGTCGTAAGTTTTCATGCATCATATAGCGTTTTGGAAACACGTGATAAATTTCGCTGCATATTAATATTAAGTTACCCATTCTTGATGCTGCGATGAATTTTATGGTTCTGCGGAAATATCATTCATATCATAGAGAGAGATGATGTGAATTATAGTCGACAAAATTTCGATATCAGTAAATAAAGATTGAGTAGCAGTATTAAAATCTTCTTCTAATTTACATTTTCCTGCTATTTTCATTGACCTAAAATTTATTTATAAACCTGACATTCGGAACAATTTGGAATGTTTACTTTCTAGTAATAGCCATCCGTTTCACCAGTTGTATTCAGTGTGCTAGAGAATCAATTCCAACTGTCAACTGTCCAAAATCGAAGTAGGTAAATCAGTGAAGTCTACTGACCTTCACCTTGAGCCACTGTATCGTATTAATTGGAAAAATTCTATTTTATTTCTATTATATTGGAAATTCAGCTATTTATTCCGTATGCACTTAGCCATGCGTCCTGATATGTTTCGAAACTTCGTTGCTTACTAATCTAAACTTACGTCACTCATTCATGGCTGTGATTCAATGTAGATGTGATTCATATCATGAATATGCGGATTCTGTGTAGTTCTTAGCTGCTGTTATTTTTCGATGAAAGCTTATGATTACAGAATTTAGCATTATAAGTAAATAATCTTTTACGAAATCACTGCGCATCACATTATATTCATGGGATAGGTTTAACTTAAAAAGGTTCTAAATAAACCATTACTTGTTGAGGTCAATTGTATACTGTATAAAGAGGAAATGAGTGATAACTTTTCTCCATTCTATACCAATAGATACATATTCTACTAGTCAAGATATGACAGCAGCGATGATTATTCCAGAGCATTTATATAAATTAACCGATCTGCATTGGTTAATTTTATGGATTGGCTCAATTTCCCACTGAACTACTTACCGACGGAGCCGTTGGGTTACGAATCTGTTGCTATTCCCGTATTTTATTTGGATTTTTTCTGCTTTTCTCTCGCCCCTCCCATTAGCAGAGAAAATTTCTCTCTCCGTAAGACTATCTTACTTAAAGAGTGATGGCGTCATTCGTACATTCTTGGTCGCATCTCGTTTTGCCCTCATCCCCTCATCAACGCCTCTTACCTCATACCCCCCACCTCTCTCTCCAAAAATTCTGCCACCATTGTTTTCTTGCCCCCTTTTGTTTCCCCTTCCATTGCTCTCCGATGTTCTTTTTTCTAATCATCTCAGATAGTCTCGCGCGTTTTTTATTGGCGAGATCTCATGTCGTGCGCAAGGAATGCTAAAAGCATCCTCGTTTATTTTTTCCCTTTTAAACTTGATGAAACGTCTGGAGCCGTGCGTTTGCAATGCGTGCCACTATTCGGGAGAATAGTATTGGAAACAATGGAGTCTGCTCGTTGAGCGTAACTCGAAATGTTTTGTTCGCGGAACATCGTAGGGTTACCTCCAAGAAAGGGGCGGCACAAAAGAGGATTGCCTAGGCGATTAACTGTAATTTCACGGCGTATTGTTGTCTAATAGGGAGTCTGAAAAGAGGTTGCTTACAATTCAAACCCTTACTTCATGTAGTATGTTTCTCGTTTTTTCTGATATCGCCATTACAATTAAAATTAATTTCGATGTTTTTTAGAATTACAATTTGTCGACCATGGTGTTGGAGAGGTTAGCATAATAGCCTATCAACGCAAAGGTCCTTGGTTCGAATCTCGGCTGGTTGGATTTCTCTTATTTAGTGCATTGTTTTATGTGATCGTCACTTATTACTGTTCAGGGCACCGGGAAAATAAAATATTTAGTCATGGTTTCACCTTGTAGAAATTTTTATCAGAATTTGAAAAAGTTTTGTACAATAAACATATTTACATATTCAGTAGTAAATTTAACTTCCTACTGGTTAGTGGTTGATATATAACTCTTGATGAATAGCTATTGATAAATACTTGTTGATGTATAACTACGAGTACATACGTACCAGCTTTAATTACAATTACAATATTTCTTTCCTCTTCGAGTTAGATGTACTAGAAGAGTAGGCAAGGCTTTCCAGTCCACAGCAGTAGACAAAAGAATAATATTAATTTATTCATTATTAGGAAACGGAGAATGTCTAATCTGAAAATACCGTAGCCGAAAAAGTTTGTTTGCTCAGAAGGATTTCGTAGTCCTATTTTTAGTCCGCGTTATATTTCAGTAATAATGAAGGAAATTTAATCTAGCAAGGCCTTTGAGTAATGGGCACTCTTCGGTGTTCGGCCTTTGATTCGCGTACAAAAACAGCATCCTCCCCCGAAAATGCTATAAGAAGAAAATATCTCGCATTGCGTAATTTCCAGAGGAGGATCATCCTTGAGTTTTCACGTTGGCCATTATATAAATGCGAAAATCGGGCTCTTAGAGCTTGATTACAACAACTCTTATTTATTTACGGATCGAACCGTGGAAGTGGCGGAGCGTTAATGGCGGATCTGATCCACGGATCGCAGATATGACGTCAATGTCCAAATTAATCTCTCGGGTAAGGAAGTCGATTAGCGCGTCTGGAAAGGATTGAGGGCCGAAATTGAGGCCGTGCAATGAGGAACCGTCGTTTGCTTCTCACATTAGCGAAAGATTAGCCGTATGTACTTTGGAAATACATGGATTCGGGTTGATAAAAATGTTTGGATATGCGAATGCATGCTAATTTGAACATTTAGAAAGGTAGAAAATTTTCAATAGTTAACTTAAACCTAGCAATTTTCTATCGTTTCTTAGTTTAGGAGCGTAGACAGAAATTACGCCAGGAAAAATAGTTTTTTTTACCTTATATATATAAGTGTATATATAAGTGTATATTATAGCTTAAATATTGCAATTTTCCGTTATTTATTATTTTCGGGGCGTAGCTTGAAATTCCTTATCAGGAGGTTCAAAATCTAAAAAACACTTATATAAATATATAATATACGTACATATATTTTTTTGCTTAACCTGTTGGTGTTTATCATTGTAAAACTCTATGTGGTAGACGTTGTTAGCTTTCCCTCTTCGTTCGCGAAATTCTTTCCACTCATTCTTCGTTCTACTGGAGGGAGGATCCAGAGTCCTTGAATTTCCCCCCTCTGAGCTGGGTATATATTTCTTATTTTCACTATAACATACGTTGAGGTATATTTATATATACTCATTCTCTTGCTAGTTTCATCATAGCTTTGGATCCCAATTTCAGAAAATATCTTGCATGTAAAATGTTAGTTATGCCCTAGATCTCATAGATAGTTTTCAGTCAAATAAATGATAGATTAGGCAATGCAAAACTGCAACCCATAAGAAATAAATAAGAGCTGAAGAAGATCTTTCGTTATTTATTTGCCTACTGCGCTGAGATTATTTACCCTCCAGTTATTCGTAACGGGTAAAATTCATGAACACATGTATCCCTCTGCCCTTCTTTAAATCAAGGAAATGTTCCCAATCTCACGTAAGACATTCACACGGCGTTTTTTGCCCCAGTTGCCTAAATGTAGGCAACCAAATAAACTACTCACTGTGAAATATCATCCTCCATAATCCCCCTCCAGTCCTCATAAAGAGCTCGCGAAGATGCTCTCCATCCACGACAAGGTGGAATTTTCCCCTCACATCGGATTCGGAACATTTTCTATGGGATATTTTAAGAAACCATAACCCATAAGATAAATTAAACCTCTCCATTTTTGAGAGGCGGCGATGAAAGCATCTCAGGAAACCAAACGTTTCAATTATTCAAAAGGTTCGCTTCCCCGTAAAAAGGGCACTCGGAGGAAGAACAAGGCATAGAGCGGCGGCCATTACACGGAAAAGAGATATAGACGTTGCCGAAGATGGGTTGAGTTGGCGGGTGGTAAGGGTTAAAAAAGATTTTCTTCTTCCCCAGAAGGTGTACGGCATGCGGTGGCGAAATGGTCCGGGAGATAGAGCCCGCGAAGGCCGGAGTTATATTCGAGTTCTTCTCCACTTTTCGGAGATGTATGGGAAGCAGGGATAGGGAAAGGGTCTGAGAATTATGAGAGGGTCGCGAAAGGGATGGAAATGAGGAAAAAAGGGGATGCAGAGAGGGATAAGGATGGACAGGGGTAAGGGGGCAGTAAATATCACGAGGGCCAGTGAGGTTTCTCTCCGAAGAAAGACTATGGATGATTTCGAGAAGATGAGAAAGGGTATTGGGTCGAAAAAGGGCAAGATGCTGGAATTGAAAAGGAGCTGAAGAGTAGGTTCGTGAAAGGAAAGGGATGGAATGAAAGAAAAATGTGGGAAAAGAGACGTGTTGAGAGGGAGGTAAAGTAAAGGAGGTTTGCAGGACTTGGGCAAGAAACGTATCGACATGCGTTGGTACCTAGTTGGGAGGATCCTCTTCGATGAGTTATGATCCGAAAGGTGACTATTTATAGCCTTCATACTTGGGTAGCCTAGCCATCATTGGTGGATATCTACCGCAAATATCGCGGGAAAAGTTGTATTTTTAGGTGTCAAGAGGGAGTTTATTCAGAAGCAATATTTCTTCTGCTCTGCATCAATATTAGACTTCGGAAAATTCGGTGAAATATTACTACTTTCATCAGAAAAATTTGAGCTAATTCTTCTCCTACCGGAATCAATTTACAGGTTTACGTATAAAAGTTCCGCATGAAATCACATTTTTAAATAAGCTGTGTCTGCTATTCTGCTGGTTCATATGAAAATTGCACGTAATGGGGTGGTAAATTACATTTCATGGCTCGTCACAGTAAATTAAGTTAATGATAGGAAGGAAAACGGACAAATTCATTCTGTATATAAGAGTGATAAATTTTGTCTACTCACTCTGAAGAGTTATTCATTCATCATTGGAGATACATAAATTTATTATTTTCTTATTGAATATATTACTCTCTTCGCATCAAAATTAAAGCCTTTTACGTAGTATGATGATGACTGTATGAAATATTAACCATTCATCAAGTATAACCTTTTAAATTTGCATTGAAATTTGTCATTAAGGTCTTTACTTTGTAGAAGTGTGTTCCGGAAAGAATGAGAGATTGCTGAATAGGCGCAAAGTTGCAAACAAGAGTATGGAATTTAGCTCTACCTTAGTGGTTTTAAATATTACGTATTTGCGATCTATGATTTATTGCTTGATGTATATTCATCGATGATATTTAAGGGTAATGGCTATGAAATCTGTGGGATTGCCAAATTCGATAAAGTAAGTCTTTCTAACCTATATTTATGTAGCGACCATCTGCCCCTTTTAGATTGGTTGATTATATTCGGGAGATTTCAACCGATGTGCTTTCCCATGTGTATGGAAATCCGACGTCCGAGGCAGGCGTATTTGTAAACCGTCGTTTGTACTACAACATTAGAGGGAAACGAAAGAGAGTAGCAGTGAAAGCTTTTGGGTTAAGCTGAGAAGAAAGATCGGCCCCGAGCGTGGAAATGATAAAGAGACGCTCAGAATGTTGGAAAGGAAGCGTATAAATATTTGAATGATGGGAAATAGCGACATCAGGATGGTATAAAGGAAAATGGTTGGGCGGAGGATGTTTTTAAGCCCGAATAGCGCACCCAAGATGCTTTAGAAGGTGGAGGACAAGTTCGCCGGAGTTTTTATCGACTCTAGGAAGGAAAAGGATAAGAAAGTATTTACGAGGAGCTGAAAGGAGGCAGTAAGAAATTGAGGTCAAGCCCGTAAGAGGATGAGTTGATGTTCCCGGACACATAATTCTCATTGAATAAGGAGAATTACCCCCGGAATGCCCATTTGATCGGTTTAACTTTCCCGTGACGTACGTCAAAGACGTTTGGTATAAGTTGGGCCGATTTTGAGGATTTCGACCCCCGTCGTTTTCCGAGAGTCCACAGCATTCTAGGAATGGGAGCGATGGCTTTTTGTATGGGAATCTGAGCTCCTTTTGGGCTCACATCCTGCGGCGTCACCAATTTAACGTCGTTTGATGTTTGTTTTGGTTTAAATGTAGGTGGTAAGTTTATCTTTGAATAATTAACGATGAGACGGGAAAAATTTCCATGCGACCTTAATTGGCTCGATAATTAAGCTTTGATGTATCAGCCAAACTGAAAGAGAAACCGATAATTAAATTAAAAAAGTAAACGGGGAAAATAAGTGTGGTCAATAATGAATATATAGGGACAAAGAGTCCGTGGATCCAATTTAAATTTTGAATAAATTAATTAAGGCAGGGCTGATGAAGGTGATCGAGAATCAACTGCGAGTGTATTGTATGTGAAATTTGTATTTGTTCACTATTATAGTCGATTATTTGGGTATATTAAATTATACGTGGTGTACAATATTTCATCGCGAAATAGATTCACATTCATAGTGTATGAAGGATTTATTTGTATGACTAAGCATTGCTAATCAAGGCATAAAATTTTCACTGATTTTTCTATAGTGCAAGAGTGTACAAGAATATTATTTATTATTAAATATATAATATTTGAATCTCTCAGTATTATTATCCAGCCACACACAGATGCTGAGTAATTTTCCGACTTTTTTTTTAATTATGAACCATTAGGTATGCGTTAATGAATATTCTTTTGTGTGTTTTAATTATAAATTATTTTTCTTGACCTCAGGGGGCTGGTAATAATGGCCCCTCGGGCTTAATATGGTCGTATACTGACTAATGCAATAGTAATAGAAAATATATTCTTTCCTCTGTAATATGTATTTTTTAACTAATATAAATTTTCTTCTTTTGCAGGTAAGTTGACAACATCCTTCTCACTGTTATTCCCGGCATATCGTAAGTATCAACGCGGCGTTTTTGATTCGACATAAAATTTAATTTATCGCCCGCCCAACAGATTTATTCATCTCGTCGAGCAGAAAGCAAAATCCGTAATCCCAACAAATTAGCTTCACCCAATTGATTCACCTGACTTGGCTTATATTCTCATATGCTTACGCAGTCGCCTCTCAAGGAAACGCACGCCCCAAAAAGCACGACGTAGCAACCCTAAGGTCCCCTCCCTCGGGTGACATCGGCATTATCTCATATTTTTAATACCCCCGGGACTGGCTTTCTGATATCCGCAGCAAATGGCGCGACCGGAGAGGCATCCATCCAGTGAGACACGCATTCCTGAGTGGGAGTCGCAAAGTTCAGACAAATAATTACAGTTTCCCCGAGAGGAGGGGAATGCAGGAAGGGGGAAGGAAAGGAGTGGCGAAAATATTGTGACTGATGAAATCACGGAACCGTGCCCCCCCACAAGCCCCTCCCCGAGACTGATGAAAGCGTAATGAAGAACGAGTCGAAGAGATTTTCAAAGGAGCACACGACAGAAATGAACACACTCTTTCCCCCTCTCCGTCAAAGGAGATTACGCAGCGAAAGACAAAGCTCAAGAGGTGAACCGTGAACTGTAGGAATAATTTAGGTGCTGATATTAAGGGGGTTGGTTTTTTATGATACGCCTATCTATATATGCGTGTGTTCTTATATGCAAGCATACTGAAATACATTTGAGAAAAGTTTAAAAAGGGGATCGGTCAGTGGAATATTTGGGGGAAGAGAATGCAATAAGACTTCTACATTTTAAGCGATTATTTATTAGATATAGTGAATGCCGCAATATACGACAAATTTTTTCAAAATGAAAACAAAAAGAACCTTGATTTAGAAAATGTATTCAAGGAGAGAAATGTCCTCTAAGTTTGTCAGCCGGATAAGTTCTAAAAATTCCAGTTATCCTGAAAACTTACCAGACTTACAATCCGAGAGGATTTTCTCCATATTATTCGCTGGGAAACCAGTATTTATTCAAGATGGTTCAGAAAAGATAGTTGGCAGAATAGATTAACATGAAAATAAAGGGAACTTAATAGTTTTAGATATCGTAGAGTATAAGGAGATATTAGGATCCCTGGAACTTTTCCAGTATTGTAGAGGAAGAAAATGAAAATAAAATATTTAAGTCAATGATAAATACATATAATTCTAGCTATAAAAAGAATGATGTATACTAAAATAAGCGGAAAAAGGAGACATTTTAAACAATAATGAGACGTATATAAATTCATTACCATCAATGATTGCATAAATTTCTGGTTCGTGGAAGTATGTCGGTAATTCATGGGCCGATACGATCCCTGGAACCTCTCCAGTCTCCGGTATTACCGCTGATATTTTTATCCCTCTAAATTCTATCGTAAGCTCGTAAATGCACCAACAAAGATCGGAATTCTTTGCCAAGTCCGTCCAAGCGAAACGTCCTTCGGTTTCCCCGTATTCCTCCATTTCCAATTAAAATAAGCTCTCTAATGAACTGAGGATGGGAATTATTCGGAAAGCGGACTTTACGTAGTTAAGCGGTTCCTAGAATTGAGAAAAGTGGTCAAAAAATACCTACTCATATAAAAGGATTTAGTGCGAATACGAAGGATTATATAGAGATTTTCTAGTCCTCAAATGTCGTATTGTCTCATGGAAAATTTTCTCTGATGATTTCACGCACTAATGATAATTGCGGACTATAACTCAGACTTATGAGCTCTATGAGCTCTACGATACTTTTTTCTCGTATTCAGATTTTTATGATACTTTTAGAAAGGTTTTTAATTTGATTTTCAATGTGCCCCGTGCTGGAAAGTCAAATAAATCGTATAAGTATTTCATTTCTTCAAAAAAGCTGAAGTTGCATCATACCTGCATTGCCCAAGCGAGTAACGTCATCACCGAAAATAAATTATTGTGGTATCGTCGAAAATTAGAGAATAGCGTAAGCGAATTGCTTTTATGAGCTGCACCATGAAGAGAGACGTACTTGTGCAAGAATAAAGTACGACGGCGTGAAATCTCTGCATCTCTCAAAACTATATTGCCATAATGTTTCTATAAAGCGTTTTCTCTCATCCGACGACAGCTGAGAATACATTCCATCTCCCGAAGGTCATAAACCATCATGGCTAAGCCGCGCTTCCCCCACCTTTAATTTGTTTCTAACGTAATATATACGCGGGTTATTGTATAGACACGCGCATCAAGTATGAAACGTAGAGAGAGGGGTGGAGGACGTATTTAGGATATTAAAGCGTGGAGTCGCAGGGAAAATTATAAGGGACCGTAGACAATGGGAAGGGGCGTAGTTGGCGTGGGATGAGGATAAAGGAAAACTTTTAGGAGGGAATTACTTAGTAGTCAGGGTGACAGGGAGTTGGGGTGGAAATTTCCGTGGTGGGCGGAGGGGCATAGTTTGGATTGGGAGAGAGGGTGCGAATGGAAATAAAGGGGGAGGCTCGTTCGGGAGATGAAAAGGGAAGCATTGGATTCCCAGGGCGTGATTTGTGGGATAGAGGTTACCCTCCGCAGGGTAACGGCCACCCATTCTTCCCCGGGAGCCAGCTTCCCTCTCTTACTCTGTCCACTCTATCCCGTTCCACGTGGACTTTTTCTTTCCGACCCCCTGATTCACTACCTCTTCCGCTTATCTTTGCCGTATTCCTCGAGTTCCGTGCCCTACTGCCTCTCGGGCTATTAAATTGTTATCTAGCGTTGCGATTATTAGGTTTGCGTCGTGAGATAGCGCTAGGTTCTTATTCGTGCGCTATTGTGCGGTCATTGTAGAGATATCTGGATCGAATGCTGGAAGAAGTTGGGTTTGACCGGAGGAATTTGGCTACAGAAGCTTCCGCCTCAAGAGCTTTGTTTTTACTTTATTGTTGGCATGATTTTATTATTATTTTGTCAATGTATGTATCATATTATTGACCAAGAGCTTTGTTTTTACTTTATTGTAAGCATGATCTTATGCATACTTTGTCAACTTCTATATCTTATAATTGACCATAGTTATTTCTAAAATATCTGTAATTAACATTGTAAATAATTACCTTTTGCACTCTAAAACTTCACATTTCTTGACGTTGAACTGCATTTTTGATGATGAGTTAAATTTTAATTGAAAGGTTTTTCTATATTTTTTAGCACTGTTAGCATTTAAATTATAAAGTTTCCATATCCTGCGCTCGTGGTCCTTTTCTTATGTTCTTTAATTTCGAGACGGAAGTTAATGTTGAATTTTTCATATGGTTTATGATATATCTTCGTGATTATAGAGAAAATATTTGCTTCATACAGTGCATACGTGTATTTCATGACCGGCCTACATAAATTCCCATTATAACGGTGTTAGATGGTAATTTTGGTGGTATGACCGAAACTGACCCAGAAGGAACAGCATTACCGTAAGGAATTGCATAAGGTTCTTGCATTCTTTGCAGTGCACTAATGCAGAGGTATAAAGAAGTCTATGTTTTGCATCTGATATACGTTATATTCTCTCAATTTCTTGTCTATTTCGATCTATATATCTACCTATGTATAAGAGTATAACAGAAATCCGCTGTAAAGTTAGATTACGTTAGTGATTCATCAATTCATGCTCTCTATATTGGAGAATTGCTTAGTCCAAAAAAGGTACCTGCAGTTGGAGATTTTCAAGTGGACAACGAAAGGAAAATATACGAATAAAATTGATCCAATTATAAAAGTAGGAAATGGGAATAAATTTCCCCGCTTAACTTTTTCGATGTTAATCATCAATCAAGTCACGCCATGCGAAAAAGTAAACAGAAGGGAAATTGCTCCTTTACATCCCTTAGAGATAATAATATTAATGATAGGCACCATTACACCTTTTTTTGTTGACCTTCCGTTCGGATTATGACTGTTTTTTCAATCGATACTCCAACGGGATTTTTTCGGCAAAGTATTTATGGGGGGTAAAAATAAATAGGGAGAAATAAATTCGGAATTTCGTTTTATAGGCACTTTGATTATTTATTTGAAAACAGAAACGCGTTAGAGGCGATAATTGTGAGTGCCTCAAGTGACGCAGAGTTAATTACTTAATTGGCGGTTATTACACGATTTTGATGAATTCGCGGCTCTCCACCATATAATTAATTGCGGATTTAATGACGCGTCTCCGCGCAAAAATGTCGATTCACGCATTAAAATCGCCGTAATTATCAGTTGTTAGAGTTTTTCAGAAACGGAATTCAGCCGTGCAAAAATGTGACAGTCGCAAGCTAAGTGGAGAGCTGCGTTCTTAGCGAATTCGAAGCAAATTATGGATTCCTCATAGTGGGCTGAAATTTATAACCTAGAGCGGTTAAAGTTTAATTCACATCTATGTGATTATATCGTAAACAGGAAGTTATATTCGTCACGGGATGTCTGCCGTCTGAATGTTTACAATCAACCCTTTATTCCGTCCCAGCTTCCGTCGAGGCAATGGGATTACACTCTGCGACGGACCGATATTAACGCCGGCGCCTGCATCGGCGGAGAAGAAAAAATAATCTTTTTATTCGGCGTTCCAGACATTAATTCAATAGTCCGTCGACGGGAAATCCTCCCCGCGGGGATTGGACCGTCTTATTAGTGAGTTTTTCACATTCTTTCCTAATTGAGGTTGTTGGACTTGTGCTGTTGGACGTGCTGAAAAATTGCTATGTATTCCATTTTATTATTTCTTCTATATTTTGGACTAATTATTTCCTAAAATTTAGGCGTCATGAAAATGTCTGTTTTTCAAGATTTAGGGTGTGATTGACTGTTTTTAAGAGAAAATTTTCTTCTCCGTTTTCTACTTTATAGAAAGCACTCAAAAGTAAGGACTTCTTTGCTCCAAATACAGATCCTCTCAGTTTCACTTCATGTCATCAGTTTAAATTATTTTCGCCAACTACGTTATGATTTCCAGAATAAGCGTTTATTACAACTAGCTGAGGCTGGACGTAAGATTTAAGGTAATGATCCTTAATTTTAACAGCTAAGGTCATTTCGCACGTGAGCCCCCACAGGGAATGGAACCCGAGGACAAATTCTAACGTGTTATGAAATTGACTAAAAATATATGAAAACAAGGCTATCCGGAAGCTTCCAATTTTAATTTTGGGTGGTATAAGTTACTAGTTCATTTTTTAAACTTGAAAACGGGCATAAGATGATTGAACATCTTTTTAGTCACCCGATGTTATTTCATCATCATGCCATTCATATCAGCACATCCTTGTATGAAGAAGCAGCACAAGAGATTTAATGCATTCATCTCAAATTTTTGAACAGAAACTATTTATATTCGGATGAATTTTTTTTATTAAACCGCATTACTTTACTTCCGGCCCATTGTTTTAGCGTGGAAATCTTCTAATTACTCTCTATTCCGACACCTCCATTGCTAAGCGTTCACGCTCAGCCATCGCGGGCTTCCTCGAAAACTATCAGTGCGGTGCTAATCTCTCCCCTTTGATTTATCGCCGGTAGTCCGTTCGAGTGGATATGTGCGCCCAACTATGAAAGAGATAAGTGCACCTTTTGCAACGGATCGATTTCCGAAGGCCCCAAAAAGGAGCCCCAGAATCCGCGTGGGCGTCTCTATCGGACGGCAATTTGACGCCGATCGCCACTTCCTCTTCAACTCATTAACATATCGCCGCCTTTCTTTTTCAATCCTTTCGAGATTTGTTTTCCGATGGACTCTTGCGGTCGGATTAAAAGGGATTTAAGTTTTGAAGAAGTTTTCGGTCGTGAGCTCTTTAGGGAAATCGGGACGAAATTAAGTCCGGAGAGAAAGTTCGAAGTCGATTAACAAGGAAATTACAACGTTAAGCTTCGACTTCGCGTAGGAGTTCTTTTTAGGCATTCCTGCTGTTAACCTCCGATTTTATGGTTTTCTTCTCTGAAGAAATCTCGTTTTCTTCGAGGAATTTTTTTTTATTTCGGAGGATTTTTGAGGCCTGTCTGCCCAGTCGTTTCACGTGCCTACGTTCACAATTTTTTGCAGCCTACGTTTCTTTATTTTCGAAAAGATTAATTGAAACTTTCGGAGTATAAACTGCTTCCAACAACGGCCAAGTAGAGAGAGAAAAAGATGTCTTGCGCACATGGAAGGCTCTTTATAATTCATAATTAACTGAGATGGATACCGAAGAAATCAAAGGTCAATCTCTACCTCAAGCATGCGTGCTTTCAACTCATCATACCCCATTAAATGCTGCCCATTAGAAAGGCGATGAAAGTTATTTCTAGATCCACACAATGTAAATTGTGGACTGGCGAAAATCGTATATGGCGTTACTCAGTTGATTGGGAAGGTAATTTGTAAGCATGCGCTAAATAAGAAATACCGTGTAAAGGAAATGATTCAGTATCATTAGTCAATTTGGGTAATGAGGATAAGTAATTCTCCCGAACTAAAATTATTAATCTCGCCAAACGAAAAAACAAACTTCTGACCTTAATCCTTAATTTGGAATTGGCTGCTCTTTTGATGAATTGCAATCCGAAACTAATAGCCAATTCCGGTCGAATTTGTTTGTCTAATAAATTTTTGCTGCTCATATTTAGCAAAGGTGTTAACAGAACATGTCACGCCAGTATTCTTCAAGTCGCTACCTAACTTGCATTCCTCAACACTCAAAACAGGCTAAGTAAACGAATCTCAGGTATATTTATGTTAATGGGTATAATTTTGATTTGCCCGTGGACGACCATTTATGGTCGAAGCCGTTAGCTTAGTCTAAATAAGTTGATTATTATCGCTTGATTATTCGCCGTAAATAAGCGAAGGTCCCGTTCCTTTCGGTGGTGTGACTAGTAGACATAAACGTCAAGAACAAGGATTCCTTGGCAGAATTTGCATGTTAGTACTAGTCATTTAAAAGGCATTGGCCCCCTTTATTTTGCATACGCGAGTAGTTTCCACTGACCTCGGTCGGTCATCGTTATGCTCAATTTTAGATTTGGAATCTCGAATGCTTTCCTTAACCTATGAATAAGGAATCTCTCGTTTCAAGTCTGCGAATTGAAAGCGCATGTGAATGCTCAAGAGTGATAATGGAATTTAATTAGTGTAAACCCCTGGTTAGTTTGGTTAATTACAGTTAATCGTCATTCTAAACATTGTCGATTTGCTAAGTGAGATTAGCTGATTATTTCAATGTTAATGAGTCTTAATATCTTGTTAAATAATTGTAGTGTAAATGTTTTGTTTTAAGTTTTTTTCACGGTTTATATATAAAACAAACGTTTATTCCTTTATTTTTCATGTCTTGCTTCATTTAATTTTAAGTTGTTTAAACGCTATCAGAGTATACTTCTTGAAGAATATAAGCTTTTACATATCTATTATTGAAAAAGTTCTTTTACAAACAAATATATAAGTTTTAAGGTTGATATGGTGACATCTGGGCGTAAAGTACGCGGTAATGAATTTTAATTTCATCTGAATAATAATTGTATGCATGTGCAATTTTATTCTGTGTATGTCATATAAGAATCGTGTTACAAATCCTTGGATAATATGAATTGAAGCGTATAAATATTTCAGCTTAAATATATAAAATTTGCTGTTATATTAGAATCCATATCTCGAAGAAAAGCACTGCTTAGGAACGAATATTTCTTCTTCCCAGCATGTGTTGAGTCAATTTAAGTCTATTTAAAAAGGACGTCAAAATGAAAAAAGTAAGACAAGAGTCGGAGATGAGTTAATCCATTCGTGCCTTCTCCAGAATATTTTTCTCCCCACTGTTTGATTAGAGCATTAAGTAAATAAGCCATTCAGTGGTCATCCCGCGTAAATAATAGAAATAATGACAGTTATGTCTCTCTTTGTCCCTCTCGGATTTCCATCGGAACTTTGATACGTTTTGTGGCGAGGGAGGAATGTGAAGGGGCAAAAGAATCCTACGGCAAAAAAAGGCTCGCGGAAAAATATAATTCAGAAGGAACGTGGGGTAGTAGAAAATGGCGTTTTTTTGGGAGGTGGCATGCGGGCATTAAGCTCACTAAAACCCGTACGCGTGCACATTAAAAGAGCGGAATTCGAGCTGGTTATGCTAATGAAGAGGCAGTCGCGAGAGTGGGTCCGAAATAACACTGCCAACTCCTTTTTGGAAAGGGCCTTTCCCTGACTCCGTTGGAATTCGTTCCGGCAAAAAGCGGCGAGGTAAATTCGTGAAACAAGCGAGGGCCGGTTTGCGAAACGGGATAAAATTTTCCCCACGCCGACTCTTACATCCGGCTTAAATTCATGAAGGATGTTGTAAGTGATTTTAAGTACCTTACCGGTTGTATTATCATATCTTTATTTCGGTCACTGTCGCGCTATAGAATTTATGACAAGTATTACGACGTGATAAATCACGACGAATTGCCTCGCTTCCCTCGTTCTAGTACACAGGATTTCCGACGAAATATTCGTCAAAAGAAGTATTTAGAGTTGTTAATTAGTCGAAATGGATAGATGATGAATTTTTATGGAATGTCGTAATTATTCACGGATGAAACATGTAGTAAATATAACGTTAGCTCGTAATAATAACATGTAATTGGTCATGTTCTATGACTGGCAGATTCAATTCCTTAGTCCGATTGCTATTATGGAGTTATTAACTTTTTTAGCTTCCATGAAAAATAATGAAAGATTATTAGTTGAATAATGTGAATGTCCTCTGAGGAAAAATATTAAGCGTAATTAGCATTCAAATTAGTGGAGAAATATTATGCATATGACGAACTATTAGCCATATCTCGTAATCTACAAGACGAATATACGTATTGCAATTCATGGACCATTAAAGGAGTATCCTTAATGAAGATGAGAGTATGTAATAAAAAAATACATTACAAAGTGGATTGGAAGAAAAGGTTTTGTGGTTACAGTTTAATAATTACTAAGTATGTCAATACTATATATAGACATATAGAAATATAGGCATTTGGCCTATTTGAATAAAAAATGAATTACCTTAGAGATAGCAATATTACTCTTGTAATTATTGTACTACGATACTCTGAAACTACGCTGGGATAATTGACTCTGTTGATGTCAGGGATGAAACATCATTTATAAATTCAGTCTTCTTTCCCTTAATTAGGGAAATTCAGTTAACATGCTCAAATGACCAAACAATTTAGTTGCTATTCTTAAATGGCCAGTCAAACTCGAGCAGTGTAGTTACCATTCTTAAATGACCAATCCAATCCAGTAAAATCCTATTTTCGCAAATTCTGAGTTAGGAAGGTTATATTTAACGGGTAGTTTTCCTCAGAGAACAGCTTTCAATCCGTTTAGATTACATGTGTCCATGTAATATGTTTCGTTAGTTTGATACCGATAAATAACCACGTCAGCGAGCCAGAGTTCGTTTAGGTCGACAAAATATCGTTAGCCAAGTGTCAAGACTTAATTGAGTTTGAAGATTGGATGATAGTAGTTTTGAGTTTCTAATCTTGTGCATCGGGAGCATCGGATTGAAATTAGTTTCACCTCTCGACCTCGCCATCTTTTTTCCCGTCTCGATGGAACGAGATAGCAGGAGTCTTGTTTCCAATAATATCCTTGTTCGCAAGACGAGAAGCTGCCCACTTTAGATTTCATTCGATTCGAATGCGAAAGGCAATCAAAATTGCGATCTGCGATATCGATCTCGTAGAGCATCATTACCAAATCCCTGTGAGAGGATGCGATTCTATCGTGATAGATGAGTTCAAGCTCCAAATGAATTCTAGAGTTCCGTAATAAGAAGAGAGAAGTATATTTTTTCCCCGTTTCAATCTCCGGCTCTAATTTCACAGCAGCAATAAATGCGGATTCCGAATGGATTTCCGAAGAACTTTACTTTCGGTAGTTTTTTGTCGATGTTTCCATTAATCCCATTCCAGCACGGAAAGGAAACGGGGATCTTTTATTTCTATCTTGCCTCCGCAATCGGGCGTATTTCGCTCATTCTTCGATAACCTTTGTTACAGCGCTGTTGACTTTTCCGTCTGATGTATCAGAAGGATATTCCTACCACTTCAACTCCCTTCCCTATAAACATTCTCTTATCTTCCCCACTTCTGCTTACCTTACCTCGACTCAGGGCGACGGGTTTGTTTTCCCCGTTCTGTACGTCTCTCTTCCTTTCCCCAAGTTTTTTTATGGGGCCTTTTATGAAAACAGTCCCACTAATGTTTTCTTAATTTAAGGAGCGGTCATTATCGTTTAATTCCTCCCCCCTCTTCTGCATGGGAACGAGTTTCAAATTAGCATATTTCCATAAATTTATTTCCTCAGCCTCTCCGAGAGGCGTAGATGGGCTTAGTAAAAGTTACGAAGCTGTTTTTCTCGCTCATCGCTCGCTGTGCTTATGGGAGAGCGTGCTTGAGTGATGGAGGATATAAGGCCGAAATTGTCGCGATTCTTTTCTTAATGACGCTTTTCCATCGCCGCTCCTTCTCGAGAATTCTGAGTTCTTCCTCTATCTGAGTAGAAACAAGGAAATGGTTTGGTGAGAAGTGATTCGCGCCCGAGTATAAGTCGCTCTCCACTCGAAATAATTAATGTGGGAAATCATGTATTTTTCTATCACTTTGTGGGGATTTCCCCTCAGCTTTCTACTCCTAAATTGGGCAATGTTTGGAAAGTCCTCCTAAGATATGTACGCCAAGATCCAAGTTTAACGTGGATGTGAACAGCTAAATTATGATTGACTGCTCTCCGCATAGTTAATTAGATACACCGACACCCTATTGTTTGTGCTTATGCTTGGATGAGTCATCACTCTTCTCGTTTATGTTGTGAGGTCTTGATACTTTGAAAAATATTTGAGGTCACAGCCTTAGTTAACGGATGATCATATCCAACGGTTTGCGTGATTCATCATTATGTAATCATTGTAATGTTAAAAGTGCCGAATCAGCTCGTATTCTTTTGAAGTATGAGTGCTGAGTCATTAATCAATTAGTGTATTCTCTCTTTTTGAAAGTTTAAGATTCAACGAGTGGATACGGAAATTTTACTTTTGAAATAATTCAATTCGAATATTTCATGTGTAGGCCGACGGTAATTATGAGATGATGGTTTCACCCCAGCAGGTTATTATTCTAATGGAATCTCTTCCTTCTCGAGTAACCACCCTTTGGACCCAAATATTTAGACCCTGACGTGAATGCATTTCATAAGTTTGCAGTCCAGTCTCTCAATTACGAATCCACACTTCGAAATATCTACTAAACATGTCGTGGAAGCTTTCGCTACCCACGGAATTAAAGTTCCCATCTCAAACATTTCCGAAGACTCCCCGGCATTTATTAATACTCCCATTGAAAAGTTACCGTACTAATTAGACTGTCACGAACGGAACACTATAAATAGTAAGACACGTTCCCTTGGCGAACCACCAATCGGAAGAAGAAAAAAACCCGCGCATAAAACTCCCTTTTCAATGTCCGAGCCCAACACGCTATGCAACGGGGAGATTACTCCGTTGATGGAATCTTGTCTCGCGAGGGATAGAAATAGGGAGAGATCCAGTCGTGACGGGCAGCTTTCCTTTTTTATAAACACGACTATCTCGGAAGGAAGGAAAAAAAGCCGTAATTTCACTTTTTCACTCCCAACCGAGGTTGTCAGCCGTGGTTTTTTTACTCGCGGGGAGTTCGGGTTGTTAGCGAGCGTGTTTGTGGGAGGGGCCGGGCTTTGCGGGGGACGTGTAGCCATTGCAGAACTACTCGGGAATAACCTTTGGGATGGAAGTGGGTGGCACTAGGGTGAAATGTTTTAATTAAAATCTTTCGAGCAATGCCTTCCTGCGACTGCATTGCCCTCTCCCCATCCGCCAACAACCCCTTATTCCTTTGCCCCCCGAAGATGCTTCTGCCATCCTCTCTCTTCATCTTCAAGACGTGTCTTCCTCCCCTAGCGCATATATCCCGGTGTCGCATCATCTTAAAACTCTCTCCCCTTCCTCGGGACTCTTTTTTCACTCCGTCCCTCCGCATATCTTTGGCGTATTTAAGAGTTTCCCCCTTTTGTGTTACGCTTGGCTGCGACGAGCCTCTTCATTTGCGCCCCGTTTCTGCGTAATCATTCACTCCGCTTGACCCGGCTGCTTTCCGCGTATCTTTTCATATGCGTCGGTTGCCAAGGCACTTTGGTTCGCAGCGTGGCGCGTTTTTTTGGGGAAATGTAGGGTTTTTTCATCAGTTGAAAAGTGGGTATTTGGGGAAAGTAGTGGCTCGCTTGCTAATGTGTGCTTTCTTGATTAAATATGCCATTTAAATGGGAGTATTAGGTTGGATCTCTCTGGGATTCCTTAACTTCCCCAAGTACATGTTCCGAATCAATGCGTTACTGCATTCTAAAAACGGGATATCAAAACTGCATCTGTTTAGTTTATGTAGAGTTAGGCTTGTCATAAGTCTCGTTTTGAGTGTCTCATGGTTTCCATAAATTTTTCTGGTGTCTACGATTAATGGGAAAAGTCGAGGAAAGGCTATAAAGTAAGATTCGGAAATTCAATTATATTAATTATGTAAAGTCAAATTTTCATTGATTAGTGACGCTGCATTCATATTTCTTAAACTACATTCAGTTAACTAGGAACAAGGTTTAAGGCAATGTACCGCTTTTACTCGATTGAGAATTTGAAAATTTCTTGTTTCGTACCAGCATGATATGCTAACCCAGTGTAGATTTTTTTTCCTAAATCTTTTCTGTGCTAATCCGTTATAAGAAAAGCGAAAATTTAACCCAATATATGTTGAGAATGTGCCATAACAGCAATCAGAAACTGAGGGAACGATAAAAACTGACTAAAATTTTCTCAAAGCATTCATTTTATCCTTCCAGAACAAGTATAAACCTGGTTTAAATGTTGATTGACTGGGTGATAAAATTACTGTTAGTTGAATTTCTGATGTTGCTCTTAAATTTTATTAGTTTGTTTGCGTCTAATGTGCTTTCTTTCCTGCTGTATTTCAACTGCAATGTAAGTAAATAATAATATTTAATAAATGTATAACTTTTGATGTATTATCATTAATTTTATACTACTACATCGGTTGTAGTTTGATATTTTAGGAGTTTTCAAATGAGCAAATGCAACCCGCTAAGGGTAATAGCTTCGACACGTCTGCTCTAGCAGTTTCCAGTTCCTTTTCTTTGATCTTCCTGCAGAAATATTTGCCGAAATTCGGACGCCGTGATGGCTTGCGTGACCGATTATAATTACCGTGACGATAGTGGTGTTTTAAATGCCTTGTATATGTTGACTGAGTAGGTATCGGAAACGCGATAATGAGTTTATTAAAACAATGCGTTATCGAGTCATTAGCGAAGAATCGATCTAATCAACTGAGTAGACAAATTTCTTTGAACTCCAAAGAGGGTAAAAATTTACGAGGGAAATGTTTATCGAAAGAGTGCTATCTCATCATCATTAAGTCTTTTAGCGTCCTATTGATTTTGCGAATATGAAACAGTAATTGGCCGAGCTCCACGAAGACTTGATGAAGATGAAAATGAAAATCCGTAAGATTTCCGATTCCGAGGTGAACCTGTCGTTATTTTTATACTTTTATGTTATGAAAAGTTCCTTTTACCAGTCTCCAAATACTGGTAATATAGTCATTGGAAATTAGATTTCTGAAAGTTTTACATAGTTTTCCTTTTAGATGAAAACATTATTCTATTCCCTGGTTTTTGAATCGTTTCTTCAAAGCTTACGAAATTTAAGCCTCTATTGACGTAGCACCATTTTCTAGTCCTAAAGGAAGTTATTTTGAGTGTCGTATAAGTTAATCGTTCGCATTACCTATAGAATATGGTTTCAACAAATATATTGCCCCATACAACTGTTTTTGAATGAAGTTTTTAGCTATCACAATTCATTAGAGTTAACCATTTTCATTTTATTTTAATTAAAATCTAATAAAGAATACAATATATGTATTCCTGATCGTGGATGGATATTTGAATAATTGCGGTTTTCCTATCAAAAAGTGGTTTCATTTAGAGAGTAATTGAAACACGATCAATCTTCTTCAAACCCTAAAAAACTCTTTGAACCTCATGAAAGTCCCCTAGGGGACTATATTGACCACTTAGAGCTCCCCAGTTCTAGGATATGAGTAGCTACTTGTGTTCCTATATCAATTCCCCAGCCTCCGCCAAGCTTAAAAAATCTTCCCCTCTTCCCAACTTGCATTTTCCGCCGTCATCTCTCCATTCCGCATTTCCCTTAATGATCTCCTTTTCCTATTTCTTCGGAGACGCACACGTCAACTTCATGATTTCCCCCCCTAACCCTGTCTTATTCCCCCCCCCCGAGCCACTAAACTCTTCCTTCCTTTTTTTGACACGTGGCGCTCCAGTCGACGTCGCGTATTTTTTTTCTTCTTCCTCTTTTCTCGCTCCGTCCTGTTACTGTCAAGATGTGTATTCCGCGGTTGAATTTCAATGGATCTCTCCCTCACTCTTCCTTATCTCTACTCCCGTGTCCATCTCAGCCCTGCTTTTTCTTATCCCTCTCTCCCTGTGCTTCATATTCGCGAAACGTAGCCCGGTTGCCAGTCCTTATGTTTTGGAAGCGTTTTGCTCGTTCAAGTTCAGCTTGCGAACCGAGGGTGGGTCTCGAAATTTGCCAAGGGGTGTATTTAAGATTTGAGACGATTTCCTTATGTACTACTCACCTCCAGCTAACTTTAAAATGCCGTTTCACTATGATAAATGTAGTAGATGTATAGTGATCGTGGAAATTTCTTTGCGATTTGATTTTGATTCAAGCTCCTCACCTCATCCTAGGTAAATACTAGGGCAGTAAACTAGATTACCGCGTAATAAACAAATCCCGATTAAAAAATCCTGGTTAATTTTGAATGTATTTTGTTTCCACGAACTACGGTAATTCGAACCTTACATTTCCTTAAATTTGAATATTCAATTTGAGCAATATGGAAACCCATTGTTATAGTGAAAGACAATATTGTTATAATTAGAGATCCGGTTTCCGTTTCAAATTTCATATCACGTCTTGTTTTAATTCTAATTTGCCAATCCCGGATAATCGAGAATCAACTGTAATTGGGAGCAGTGCCGAGAACTAACACAAGATTAAATGTATGGATCTCTCCATGTGCTTTATCTTAAAGCTATAATGTTCACTATGTAGGGATAGTGTCAGGAATACATTAATTCGGTGTACGTAATACCACTTGTAGTTACTACTTTTCAGTACAAAGGCTATATTTGAAATTTAACGCTTACATACTTCCATAAAACATTGTCTTCATGATGTAGTCGAAGAGTAATTCACCATAGGACCACCCAAGAACAGGGATGTGGAATAGGGCGTACCGAAAAACAAAAATTTTTAGTAGCGGAAACGTAATAGTTTGGAAAAGTTGCCTTTTCGGCTCAATAAGAAATGTGCAAAATATGGGCTCTAACAAAGTTCGTCTTGGGCCTGACCAAACAGCTCGAAAATTCGAATTTTTGGTGAAAATCGCATTTTTTTAGGTAAGTTTATTTTTTTTACTGAGCGTACATACATTTGATTAAATGGCTGTTTTAATTCGTTTTGATCGAGGAACAATTAAATTAAGCCATTAAAACCGAATATGACAAGATATCATACTTTTAAAATTTTTGGAAACACCATGGAAAGTGGCAGCTCATCGCTGGTTCAGCTACCCAAGACTCATCATGAGGTAGAGCCTGCTAATCGAGTCCCGCCCGCCTGCACACCCGTGGAAGCATACCAGACAACTAGTTGATGTCTTTGAAGGCTGATTTTGTTCCAGTTTTTGGTATTCGTGAGAGGAACATCTCTCCTATGAACCCATCTCTTGCATCGTGGCCGTAGACTAAACGTGAGGCCTCTGTGACTTCTTTTACGTATAGTTCGACTGCTTGAGAATCATTTGGGAGGGAAAATAATGCAGCAAGCTGCTTCATAGGTTCCTTTGCATTACCTTTAATGTTTTGAAGATCCTCGGGAGAAAGACTGACAGTAAGTGGTGGCTTGATGACAGTGACTTTATCCCAATCTATCAATTCTTCGTAAGAAGGCACGTCGAACTTCTGTTGCGGGATGATGAACTGATAAACGTACTCCGTTTGATGGTTTCCTGCGTTGATGAATCTATGTCCTACCTGTGTTCTTATTTTAGGTCGCTCATCAGTAAACATAGCAATCAAAACTCGAAGTTTATCATGCATGTCTACGTTCCAATGTGGTATTCATAAAGAGAAATCACACAGTGAAAGATAGAGCCGTAAAACCCCATAGCTGATACACCATACCTTCCTTTGCAAACACGAAAACTTGTTGAAGATGTAATTCAACATAATGTCTTTTATGCTCGCCCAGAAATCGTTTTGGTTGTCACCATCGCTTATGAATGTGTATGATAAATTATCGAGATGAATAATGTGCTAACTTCGAAGTGGAGTATCATGATATGTACCGAAATAATATTTTTATGTTTCAAAACGCTTTATAGATGAGCGTAGAAGGTGTTACGCTGAATTAACCATCAAACGGAGTACGTTTATCAGTTCATCATCCCGCAACAGAAGTTCGACGTGCCTTCTTACGAAGAATTGATAGATTGGGATAAAGTCACTGTCATCAAGCCACCACTTACTGTCAGTCTTTCTCCCGAAGATCTTCAAAACATTAAAGGTAATGCAAAGGAACCTATGAAGCAGCTTGCTGCATTATTTTCCCTCCCAAATGATTCTCAAGCAGTCGAACTATACGTAAAAGAAGTCACAGAGGCCTCACGTTTAGTCTACGGCCACGATGCAAGAGATGGGTTCATAGGAGAGATGTTCCTCTCGCGAATACCAAAAACTGGAACAAAATCAGCCTTCAAAGACATCAACTAGTTGTCTGGTATGCTTCCACGGGTGTGCAGGCGGGCGGGACTCGATTAGCAGGCTCTACCTCATGATGAGTCTTGGGTAGCTGAACCAGCGATGAGCTGCCACTTTCCATGGTGTTTCCAAAAATTTTAAAAGTATGATATCTTGTCATATTCGGTTTTAATGGCTTAATTTAATTGTTCCTCGATCAAAACGAATTAAAACAGCCATTTAATCAAATGTATGTACGCTCAGTAAAAAAATAAACTTACCTAAAAAAATGCGATTTTCACCAAAAATTCGAATTTTCGAGCTGTTTGGTCAGGCCCAAGACGAACTTTGTTAGAGCCCATATTTTGCACATTTCTTATTGAGCCGAAAAGGCAACTTTTCCAACCTATTACGTTTCCGCTACTAAAAATTTTTGTTTTTCGGTACGCCCTAATGTGGAATCTTTTATTGTGCCATGGGAATCTATTGGATGTCAAATAATGAAGCCTATTGGATATCGAAATAAAATATCGGATATAGAAAATTTTCAATCTTATCGAATCGGCTAGCCGAAAAACTTTAAAAATCCTCCTACATTCTGTTAATACGACTTTTCATACGTGGTTTCTGTGAAATATTTATTTCCTTATTCAGCTAAATTCAAGGAATTCAGGAAAAGCTCTCTTGAGACATAATTTTTTGCTCCCTTAGTATCCTTTTCGATCCTTATTTTTTTCTGGAATCATTTTCCTAGTTTCCATTGTAAGGACCCACGAAGATTAAAAACCGCTATTTATTTAATATCCTTTCCTTACGTTTCTAGAGAGCGTATTTCACAAATTTATCGCAAAATTATATCGTCCGCGAAGACTGCTAAGGACTCTATATTAGTTTTGCTGGAATTCCATTCCTCTAGTTTTTATTTTATTCCTTTCTCATATTTTGCAGCTTTGAAATTAACTTAATGGCATTCCAAGACCTAGAGTTTAGTTTATTTTGCCGAAAATAGCGTCATTCTTTGTGTATTTATAGCACAAATAAATGCTGCGTGCCTCTGATTTATTTGGTAATTCAAAGTATTCCATGGCTGCACGTAAGAAATTATTTTGCGCTTTACAAAAACAAGTAGGTCGAGTTTTCCGAGATTTTTTTCGTTCCCGAAGGAATTATCTTTCACCTGGAACGGTTTCTTGCTTTCTGCATGAAAATTCCTATCATTTTATGTACCGATTCGCCTGTAGCTACGCCGTATTCTTTGCGAGAATTTCTTAATTTCCCGTAATATTCCTTCCATGAAAATATACCTTATAGCGTATCCTATCACAATGCGAAAAAAATGTTTATTTTTGAGAACATCTCTCCGTGTAGGAAAATTTTCAGCGTAATTTTTATCGAAATTTCTTTTTTCGTCATTTAAGCTCTACTAGGAAAGATTTGAAAATTTCCATGCATTGGGATTAAATTTAAGCGTTCTTGCTTTTCCGTTTGGAAGCACTTTTAGCTGCGTTGGATGTTTCTGTTTTCGTGTTTTACTGATAAAATTGTCGGTATAATATGACCGCTCTTAAGATCCGTCGTGAAATTTTACATCTAGTATCACGTAGCCAATGGGCTTATGGAGAAGGAAGCTCAAAGTTCCCTCCGCCATCATTACCCCTGCGAAAGAAGATTTTATAGAGGTAGGAAAGTCGAGGTAAATATTTATCGGAGGAACCTTATCTAGCGGCTCCTCAAAAAAGAGGCGAATACACAAACTCCCCTCAAAATGAAGACGTCTCGAGTAAACTTCCTTTTTCCCCGAATCACTCCTAAGTCTTTCACTTTATCACCCTTTCCTTCATCCCCCACTTTCTTCCTCATGGCGCTCCCTTCATCGACCGTCAATTGACGAGCTACATTGCCCCTCCTGCCATCAAAGCCCCCCCAATTTCACCCAAACACCCCCCTTCTGTATCCCTCTTTTCTTTCCCACGCCCAGTGAAACAATTCTCTCTCTCTCTCCCGATTTCTTTTACCCAAATTCCATTTTTCTCATTCCTCACGTTCCTTCCATCGCAGAGGGTAATGTTGAACTTTCATCTTTGTTAATTAGTTGTTTCCCGGCAAATTTTATCGTGTCTTATTTATCGCCAAGCTGTCCTTCGTTCAGGGAATTCAAAGTGAAATTTTTCCCCGTGCCTTTGTGCTCTTGTTAGTTAATTTTAATTCGGTAGATCGTCTGTTTTTCTCTTCTAATTGTGGGTAAATATTTTCCTTGTAGGGGATATCACCTCTTGACTGTATTTGCTCTGTGGGTCATGATATTCATATTTTTTACTACGCATATATAATGTTTGTAAATATTCTTACGGAGATTCCCAAACACTTTGTTTACGAATTGTCTCTAGGAAGGAGTTACCAAGCTATTAAAGGAATATTTCTTTAAAATTATTTCAGCTGAAATATTTTGAAAGAAATATTTCCTTAATTAAATACATATTTGCTGTAAGTAAAGACACTACTTAAGTCTATATATTTTGGTGAAATGTCAATAAACATTAATTTATTATATGCAAAATATTTCATCGTTTCTAAGATAAATACGCAAATTATCTTTCACGTGTCGATTTAAACTTTTCTTAAAAATCTCAGAAATTCTTACTTGTACTTCGTTCTTTAAATATAAATTCGAATTGCTCTGTAGAGGTTACAGGATCTGAGGTTAGTACCTCTAGAATTATGGTCCGAATTTTAAAGACGATAGTTCAGATTACATCTCATATAAATATTGCACCAAGATTAAAAGAGTATTTTTTCGATCATTTTACTGCTCTTCTGCGTTGGTTCGCCTGATACTTATAAACGTGATCTCTCGCGCAAACTTCATTGTAATCATCCACCGATATTAATATTTCACCTTATCATCTTACCATCGGTGAACTACCGGAGAACCGGTATTTTTCGGGCAGATCGTCATTGAGCTCGTATAATGAAATTCTCAGGCATGTTAGCTGGAAAAGCAAAGCTTCTTATGAGTCATTGATCTATTTTTCTATGGAGCTATCTCTCATGATGGAAAATCCGAAGTCACAGCGTGGCGTTTTCTCATTTTAAAATTAATATTGGTTATGGCCTAGATTTTATTTTGATATAAGCCAATGTAACATTTCATTCATCTTCCTTATAGCTTCCATCGTTTCATTGGCAGTTCCAGGAAGCCATTTCCTCCTCCATTGATGACTTTATAGTACCAGCAATTTGCCTAGAATCTAACAAGGAGCTCGAATTACAATCAGATTGTGATGCTTTTCCTCGACAACTATACATCTACTTCATTTCTAACAACAAAGTGGCATTTAAAAAGTTACTCTGAGAAGAGTTCATAAGGATATGGTCTTAATCTGCAATTGACAAGTTTCTAGATCCGCCAAATCTGTTTAACAAATCAAATCTTTTAAAGATTTTATCAAATCCCTAAACTATTTCTAAAGTTCGTTATCTCGTGAGCTGACCCTAAACTTATCCCGTCGTGTAAAATCGCTCATATCTAACGCCGGCCCTTCCCTCATTCGAAATTTCAATCTCCTCTCGCTCCCATTCTCTCCCGCTGTTTCCCCATCCTCACCTTCCCATCCTCCCACACTCTTTCACCATCTCATCCACTCCCCCTCTTCTCCGCTACATATTTCCTCTCTCCCATTTACTCTTTCCATTCCTCACCCCTATCCTTTAGACCCCCGCTGCCTCCTCGAAATATACACGGGCTCATATAGCAACCATGGAAAATCCTCTTGGAACTCTGGCCCCTTGAAAACCTTCCGTTCTTCTCTCCTTCGCACTCTCCTTCCACTCATTTCCTTTCCTTTTCCTTCTGCTGATCGTGATTTCTCAGGGTTTTTAATTCTCATGGCTCTACCCTTCTCCTGTTCTTCTCCGGAACTGGTATATCTAATCTCATTGAATCTACGTAGTAAAGCTCTTTATCTAGACGATTTTTGCTCTATTTTAATCAAGTTGAGGCGAAAAGAGGTCATGATTTAGTATACATACATTTCAAATATCTGTTATGAGATGAATATGAGGTACTAACTTTGTAAGACAGTATTTATGCATTGCGTCTTTCTCTACTTAAAAATGCTGAACCTACTACAAAAGTCGGTGTAAAATAATTCAAGCTTCTTTTTTCTGCTCCGACTTCTTTTGGCTTAATAACCTTTCTCGATAGAATGAGAATCAATGGCGGCTTATTTTTAATCTTTAGATTATGAGATTGCTACTTAAATTCATTTACTATTCTGTGGAATGATAAATTACTGCATACTGCATTATGAGGTTTTTTTTAGGGATTCTATCACCACCGAAGGCTAAAATATTAGATGCATATGTTTCTAAAATTACTGAAACTATAAATTTTTCAGAAATCAGCACTTTTTATATCCATTTTAATCTTTTTTTATTTTTTCTGTATAATATTCTCTTATGTGGTACTTAAGAGTTCAGAAGTCCTATATGGAAGTATCATAATCTCTGGAAATACGGACGCTCTCGAGGTTCTGGAATGCTAGATTTTTGTATAGTTTTACTAAACACTAGTTACTCAAAATGTAAGACTTTTAAAATATGAGAATATCCCTAAATTTCTATGGTCTACAGTCTCTCTCTTCTCCAGAATTTCCTTCATCTCTTTTTTCCACCTTCTTCACTCTCTCCCGCCCGCCCTTTCTTATGCCCTCTGGCTTCTTTCCTTCATCCCCTCTTTCTCCTTTCTTCTCAAACTCGTGACTTCCTCTTCCCATCGAAAATTAAACTTCTTGCTCGTACTTCTTTGTCAAGGTCTCTATGTTTTAATTATAATGGTATGGCTCGGCCTTCGGAAATCTCCCCAAGGTTTTAAGACCCTCATGCATTCGTGGGACTTAAAAACATTATTAAAACGTTCCCGAGGACGCGATCCATAATAGATAAAAAGAAGTTGTGTTCTAGTGCCCTCTTTGTAAGCCGTTCTCTTGTGTACCTTACTGGAGTTCCTATTTATAATATTTCTCTCTATAGGAGATTGTTTGTTTGCGTTATAAATTCCGTAGTCTTTTATGCACGGTGCTGTGTGATTGCTTTTTAATGAAGAATTTAATTGGAAAGCCCTCAGTCACTGCAGCAGCTATCTAACGGCGCTATTATCTATAAAATAACCAATTAAGCGGGTGAATTGAAGCTAGGAAGCTGGAGTAATGCGTCATTGTTCTCAAAATCGCGTTGTTTTGTCGCTGCTGAGGGATTTATGTTTCCAGAAGAGGTTTGGTAGTGAATAACTCTGCATGTTTACTGGAAATTCGTTGTTTAAAAGTTAACTTTGCGCTCTGTTAGGTATTTTCATATTCAGTTATAGTGTCATGTATTCTATTTGACGTATTAGATTAAACAGTTTGGTAAAATCGGTTTTTACGGACACTGAGCGGAAGATGGTAATCTCTATTTTTTGTTATAGTTTTTCCAGCTAAAAATGTGTGTGATTGATTTTAAAGAACAGGGAACGATTTTCTATTTGGAAGTCATCAATTACACTAATTCATGTTCATGCTCATGTACTAACAAGTACATACTTTCAATGTATAAACATTCATTAGAGTATTTACTCCTATACTTAATTATTCTATATGTTTTTAGGGTCATAGAAAAGGGGCGAAATATCCCTTTATCGAAATTAAGACTATGTATCAGTACATAAATATGTGGTGAATACTTTAATGAATAAGCTTTTCCTTCCAATTGAAAACTAGTATAACTACTACAGATGCAATCAACTTATAATGCGTATCGAAGCATAAACTCCATAAATCTTGCATCTTCGGTTCCGAAATTAATTCTGTTTATCCCCACAGGACCACGGCCATTTTCCTTTTTTCATGCCTTTCAAATTTCCCGAGTTCAAAAGAAACGGGAGATTGTCCGCGGGTGTGGGTGGTCGAAACGTGAAAGGATTTGTTTACTTTTTTTCCCTCCGACGGGACGTAGTGTATAAAGGAGGCTATTGGTTTGGAAGGATGTAAAAAATGGAGATTTGAGGCGTTTCCTGAACTTTCCGGAATCCTTGACCTCACATCAAAGAATGCAGCTTTCGATTAAATGGTGCTCTCCCTCTTCCTTATATGCTCCTCACATTTTCCATTACTCTCCTTCTTTCCAGTGTATGCTTTCCGATTTTGCTTGATGTCTCCGAAATTAACATTGCCCTTGGTTTTCTCTCCATTGCAAAGGATTGCCCCTTAAGGATGATCTCGAAAGTTTCCATAGAGTTCTTGCCTTTAAAGAGCATAAATACCAGCCTTTGCGGTATATATGATGGATAAACCTTCCTGCTTCGTGGTTACGATACGTTTTAATGCTTTTACTAGTAGTAGTAACCGGTAATTTTAAAGGTACTTCGATTGCTAAGGTCGTTTGGCGCGTGAGCCTCCACCGGGAATCGAACTCGTGACCGCTTTCACTAAAGTTGAACCTCTTGTGTAATTACCTATTCGGAGGCTCAAGGTATAAATAGTTGTAACTAACATATAATACCAGTTCGAGTTTTAGGGGTTCAATGTATGGTCTCTATTTGTGGTATGAATTATATAACATATTCAGCGAATTTTATTTGAGTCTAGCTTCATAGTTTAACGTTTAGAGCTAATAAGGTACCCGCTAAAAGTCTGAAGCCTACATTATATCAAAGAATCAAAATTTTCCTTTCATAATTCGTCATAATATGGATTTGGACAATGGAGCAATTGAGATTTCATATCTTTATTCACATTTTATCGCATTCATATTTCATCGCAATTCAGTTTGTTGTTTATCATACTCTATTGCATATTATGATGAAAACTTCTATTACCTTCTCGCATTCGATTTTGTGGATTTTCTTAAATGTTTGCTCTTGAGTGCATACTAGCAATGAGTGGAAATCGAACGTTCAAAATCAAAGAAAATTATTGTACGAAGATGAATTGTGCGGACTCACGTACATTCATATTCGCACGCGTACATTTCAAACTTCAAGCGAACGTAATGCAAAATTAATTCCGATTCCTCCAGAATTTTTCGACGTTGCCTCTATAAATTTACTAACCTCGGTCGCAATCTGGAAGCGAATCATAGGGCATTCCCAGCGGTTGCATTTTTTCCATCTCTCGCATTTCACCTCTCTATCGCTGTAGCCGCCGCTCTCGCAACCAGCGCGTGACTTACGCATCGCATTTAATTTCCCGAATTCCCGTCGATTTTGAGGTTTCCCATCGAGTTGTTTCAGTTTAATGAAACACATAGCTCCGCAAACAGCGACGGAATCCGCGATATTCTATGGCCTCGGATCGAAAATCAACGGCGAGGAAGTCCCGTAAACTAATTAAATGATTCGCGCCGAAGAATGGGAATCGGAAACCTTTTGTGGTCATCGTCGGAGGACAGCCGGATTGGCTTCTGGCGAAGCGATCTTTGGCGAGATGAATGGAGACGCGCGTGTGGCTTACAGGACATCCAGACCAAATATTGCGGACGAGACCTGGTTTTGACGGGCGTTGCGTTTAATGCCTTTGTGACGGCGGAGGTTTATTTTTATCCGAATGCCTCTCTTAATCTGCCTAATTAATGAAGCTCGCAGCGTGAACTCACCGTTACCGGAGGGTTCTTTTGTGTCCTCGGAGCCAGTCTCAACAGCGCGGGATTCGATTGCTGTCGCGCTCCAGATTACACGACGCGTCATACTTCAACGGGGATGAAATCTGCTAACGCTTTTGTACCCCTTTTATTTGGTCTATGAGCGCTCGTATATCTAATTTCGCTTCATTAGCGCAGTTTTGTGGGTATTCTTCAAAGGATGAATGCCCCGAGTTCTTTGGGCGCACTTGAGTTTTAACTGAAGCCCGGATTAAATTTTACGGGACGAAAATAATTTGAGGGAGCGATGAATTGGGAGGATATGAATAGCGTGTACATCGTGTTTGTCTTTTAATGGGGAAATTGTTCACCTGCCATGCAGTGCTTCTCGACTATTTTGTCTTGTTAACAAAAAGCTCGTGCTGCTCCATATATACTATGGTGAAAATCTACGGAGTGTGCGGAGATATTGTAGAAGTTCAAAACAAAATTAAAAGGGTTTCGCTCTCCTTCTGCAAGAAAAATAATAACTGCCCAGTTTAAAAAAGCACATTTTCGCTCTTATTCTGCAAAAATGATTAATTACCTAGATTAAAAAAGCTTTCGGAGAAAATTTTGTCATAGAAATGGAAAATGCTTTTCATTTCGTCTTAATTTGGCTAGTAATTTGGATTTTTGTGAAGAACAAAAAGTCACTTAATAAATTTTGATCGTATTACGGCTCACAAAGCAAAGATTCAATGACATTTACGATAACTTTTAAGAACTTTTATATTGTTTTATTGCAAATTCTCAGTAAAGAAGCCGTTCACTAAATAAATACAACAATAACAGAACATGAATAGATAATGGATCCATAACTTCTGTCAGTCATGACCGCTTTTTAAATTTCCTTTACCTCCTTTTAATTGAAATAATTTCCTCTTACATATTTTATTTTGGACTGAGTTGCTCTACATTTCTTGTTCTGTTTTCCCATGGGATCCAATTCTGTGACTAGCAATAGGAAACAAAAATGTATATAATTAATTACACGACCTCGTTGAAATTAGAGAATAGTCTTTTTTCCTTCGTTTTAAATTGGATCTTCTCGTAAATCCGTCGGCGCAGCTCCGGTTCGCTGAAAGTTTTCAATTCGCTCATAATCCCCCAACTCATTCAAGAGCGATTCGAAGACTAATTGACTTTAACGGACACCTTTGCTCCCAAAGAATTACTTAGGTTTCCTGTCAGTCTATCAACTCTTTCGAACTACGTTCTCCGATTACTCTTCCACCGAGGTCGAGAGAAATAAACGAATCACGCCTTCGTTATAACGATGATTTCATTTTTCACCCTTGCATTCATCTCACTCCTTCATTCCATGGGATTACTGCATCAGTTTGATGCGGACCGCGATTAATTTTCAGCAAACAACCATGGAATTATTCTGATCCATTATCCGCTATCTGATTTATCATCGCAATTTCCATCTTTCCCTCGTGACCCGGCTTCAATTTCAATCTCTTTTCCTTTTCTTTATCTTTGGCCATGACATCCACTGCTACCATTTGTCCATTGCCTCATTCTCTCCACGTCCGTTCACCCTGATTCACTTCTATTTTTTCATTTCCTGACACATTGGAGACGCTCTCCATGAATGCATTCTCAACCAAGGCATTTTTGTCTCCCCTCATCTTTCTTTAATTCGAGTGATTTTTGCCAGAAGGAATCATATTTTGTCTTTCAGAGGCTTTGCGGGTTTCAGTAACGCAAATGTTAAAAATAAGAAATCATAAATGACGTCCCTTAAGGAAGCCAATACTCAAATAGACTCATTTCTCTATGACAAGCACTGTTAGACATTGTTCAATTTTGATTATAATCATCATCCGTCTAGAAATCAAATCTTCATCGTCTTTGTCAAAGCTGAGGAATTCTTTTCTAGCTGTCTATTAAGGCTGTCTTCTAGACTTCTTCTGTCTAGACAAAAATTGCTCCTGATATTAGGAAATTCTGAAGCAATGAGGAATTTATCCAAAGAAGTTCTACGAAGTATGGAATAAAGAGAGACGTTGTAATTTTTCCTCAAAAAAATCATTTCTTTAATGAATAAACACGACCTTTTTGACTTGTTATCGACATCTTCAGTCTGACAACGTCATCAACGATTACACTTCGAAAACTGATTGTGTTCATTCATTTAAGAAAAAAAATTTTGTGGAAAAATTACCACACCTCTCTTCATTCTACGTGATGGATATCCACAGCACTTTTTGCCGTAAACTTTATTAAACACTGAAAAACGTACAATAAGTCTCTTCTCTACGACTTTCAGACCGACCACATAGATAATTCTTTAGCGGGGGAAATGCGAGTTATGTGAAAACGCTTTTTAAAAGAGTAAAATACCATACGGAGCAAGAATTTGGACTCAAAATACGTTTCCAAGAAGACTGTGTTGGATCTGAGGATAAATTAAGCGGGTGTAGATAGAGCTGATAAGGAAGTCCTACGCTTTTAATCATACCTGGGCGATGAAGGAGAGGATGGATATTGAGGGAAAGCAGAGAGAGACCGCAGACGGGGAGACACGTCTGGCGCTGATATAAGGATAGGAAGAGGCGAGAAAGGGTGTCCATCGTGAGATAGGGATTTGACGGAAGATGGTCCCAAGAGGTAATGAAGGCGTGCGGAGAGAAAGCGGTTGGGTGAAGAGGATGGCTTTCGGATGAGGCTAATGGAGAGGACCGTCTGGAAATATTGAGGTGAAGAGGTTGAACATTGATGAAGAGGAAAGTGGAGAGATATGGATGGACCGGAGGGTTTTAATTTGGGAAACCGGGACTCGGATGGTCTTGAAATTAATCCGTATCCATTAGAAAGCTTTGAAAAGACGGTTTAGTTTAAAAGGGCTAATAAATTACAAGGATATTCACTCTTCCCGATTATCCGGGTTGGTGATTTACCGGCTCTGCGTTAGCTCTTATGTGTCTATTGGTGCCTAGTTAAGTGCTATTGGTAAATAAGGATGAGAAAGCTCAGTATATATATGCAGTTTCATTGTAAATACCAAATATTTACCTTATAATTTGTGTTTTGAACCGTTCAAGCTGTTTCCCATTAATTCACTAGAACGACGCGTGGTATTAATTTGAGGTTTGGTTTAATTTAACATCCTTATTTATAATGATGTTTTATCAGTACATGATTCTGAAATATTTTAACTTTGGTTTTCAAATTTTTCTTTGAATTTGAGAAAAGGAATTCGTTTCAATTGCCACAAACTTTTAACCGTTTATTTTTTGGGACTCTACCGACCCATTACCCAACAAGAAACATGATGTAATTTTCAATCACACTTGTAGAATTTTATTTGAAGTTCATTAACTGATAAATTTATCTCACATTAGAGCCTTGCTTGTGTTCGACGTAGTTATTATCGGAGCCCTAGACAAACTCTGCCCTATTGTATGACTGAAAATCATTAAATGTTCAGTTTATATACTATCTGCGGTGATAACTATTAAGTTATACTTCGCTTTTTATCGATATTTTGATGTTGCTGCTATCAAAAAGCGTGTTCCCAGTTTTTCATGTTGATTTTTCATGATACTCCAGACAGCCACTTCTCTCTCGCGAAACAAGTTGGACCGAGAATATAACACATTTGCATTTCCGCAAAAACTACCTCGTAGCATTCGCTGTTTTATCGGTTTGAGTTTGTTTTGATCTTTTCCATACTCCATAGAAAGAGGCTTGCCACTAAAAAAGGTTGCACATCCCCGCTTTAGACAGTGCTATGTTGATAGTCCACCGCCAACCGGTTCATGACCTTCAGACAAAACCCACCTCCAACATATCTCCGGGACTCATCACGTTGATTGATTGATTGCCCTGCAGCGCACGTCTGCGCCTAACAGTAACGCTCAGTACACTGCGTCCCCAAAGTGCAATCCATCTCCTTCCACCCAAATTTTTTAAAGTCTCCCGTTTTTTATCCTTCCATCTCTTATTTCAGTTCCTCATTAGGTTTTTTCGAGCTCTTTTTTGCCCTCTTTTCCCCTTCATTTCAATTATCCTCCTTTTTCCGCTCATCCGGACTCCTTTTCGGTTTCCTTCATTCACGTCATCCTTTGCGCTTTTCGGTCTTTGTTCCCTGTCCGTTTATCCCTTGGTTCCATCTGTCTGCTCATCTCCTGACCTTTTGCTCTCTCTTCTCCCTCATTCTCCGCTCTTTTGTCATTGTCCTCCTGCTTTAACCTCGTGTCTCCTTCCTATCAGATCCTCCCTTCTCTCTTCTCTTTCTCTCTCCGTTGTCACGTCCTGCTTTCATTTGTCTTCCCCTATCTGATCCTCTCCTCTTTCTTGTTATTCTACAGTGGCGTCTACCTCGGGTTCGTTTAAACATTAATTAATATCTCATTAACGGGGATTAACTCGGAAGAAGGAAGATTGCAGAGCTACCGGAGGTAGAGAAGGGTTGAAGAAACGTATGTTTAGCTTTTGTGCTGTTAAGGAAATGTTGACTTTGCTACTGGATGATTCAGTCCGTGTTTAGTCTATGGAAAGGCAGAATTACTTTCACCGTTGATAATGCATCGATTGAAATTAATGTTTTCTATCGTGACTTCGTGGAATTTCGCAGCAATTATCTTAAAAAGAATAACACCTGGTAACTCCCACTACAGATTTTTAATTAAAAATGTTTTGTCAACGTTTTTACATCTTCAAGTTAAGATGTCTTTTGGCTTCTCCTGAAGATGTAGACTCCTTTATGAAACATGTAAAATTAAAAACCAACTGTGGGATTTACCAAGCATTTTTCTTTGTAAAATGGATGCATCCATTTCTTCAGTTCAAAATTAATTTTCCTCTAAAGTAATAAAACTGAATTAATTAAAGAAACAGCTGCATGCCTCTCATTCTTTATTAGATTCGTTAATTTATTCATTCAAGTATCTGATCGTCAATCTATTTGGCATTGGACCCGCGTAGTAAACATATCTATCTCATCTATCCATCCCAAGGATGCAATATTCATTAAGTTTCTTTACTTGCTGATGGTCTCCAAGCGTGACCTTTAATACGTTGGCGTGCCATATATCTTCTCTCCGCAAATTCAATGAATTTCAATCTCATTTCACTAGCTAATGATTTTCAGTAGATTTTTCTTTATGCCATTCGCTTTTTTATTATTTCTAGAACATTCATTTTCTTTTCTTAGTGTTTGATTGAATTCTAATCTGATCATGGGAGTTTCAAGTACGTTTCACTGTTTTCCGAGTACTGAATATTTTTGCTGCTTTGAAATTAAGAACTGACATATTGCCAAAGTAAGCAGTAATTAGGCAGATTAGCGCTTTAATCAAGCTAACTGGAAAGGGTAATTTAAGAAGAGAAAAGAAGAAATTCAAGCATTTTATTCAGTTGTGGCTGCAGGTAGATCATAGGAGAGATGAAATATATTTGTGTGAAAAGAATCATGTCACAGCCTCAACTTCTCGTAGTTATAGCTATATGTGCGATCATTAAAAGAGCACATTGAGTCGAGAAGAATTTATCTTCTACTGGTCATTGTACTGTAGGGAATTTAGATCACTGTGTCTTTAGAAACTCTTATTGGCGTATGTCGCAGTTTTTGCTGCTTTTAATATTTACTTGTTTGACTTTACGAGATATTTATTGCTGGACGAAATCGTTCAGCATCGAAATTATTCAGGCATAGTCGTAGTAATGTTAAGTTTAGACTCCTAAAATTTGCGGATTTTCGGGTTACAGAATTTTATTTTCTATAATACATGTTTATCGACGGAAAACTATTACGAATCCTCCCGTAGTGTAGTTGCCCCCCCCCCCCCCACGAAAGCCCCTCTCAGGAGTGATGGAATTAAAAATCAATTCTTATTCCACATTTGTTTATTCGATCCTCGAGATACGTCCCGAGAATACTGTTACGTGTAGTTAACATTTTCAGCCCAAAAGGCGTATGAAAAGGCTATTTTGAACGAGCTCGTCTTCGGGGAACTCATTCGGAAAACTTTCGCGCAACCCTTCTCACCTCTCCTCAGCTTGTCCTCCCCAAAAATCCTTTGGCGTAATTTTCTCCTCCACTCAGCCATCTGCCCTCTTTTTCTGCTGTCGCTTCCCTCGTCCAATTATTCTTTGATACCTTTACGAAGGAGAAAAAACGGCATTGCCGCTCGTTGACGCCCTTTAATGACATTATGCTCTCGGTGAAAAGGGCGGGATTTTCCGGTGAGAATCTGGAAATGAAGATGATGGATTGCACATTTTTTACGAGCTAATTGGCCCCTCCGATGCGTACCGATTGCGTTTGATGTCTAATCATTCAAAGGCTTAAGAGTGCGTGAGGGTGATATCGGAAGATTTTTGGGTAAATGTTAGGTGTGAAGAGCGGTTATCTAGCGTCTTTTGAAAAAGGGAATGTTTTCCGAATTGATGAGGTTATTGGAGGGGCTTTGCAAGCTTTGATTTTTATGATTTTGAATCGAAAAAGAAAAAATAGTTTGTCCTTCTAAAGTGATGAATTTGATTATCATCGCGTTTGTTGAAATTGTTCTGAATTGGTAGTAAAACTTTTTTAAATTAAAAGCTTTATGACAAAACGGTGAAAGTTGACTTGCAATGTTGTATGAGGTGATTGATTCGTTTAGATTTCACGATTTTATCGTTTAAATGTTCGAATTCATTTTGAATTCAAGAGTCGAATCAGCTTGAAATTTCTCACTTAGATCCAGAAATAAATGGACACTTGTTTGCTCATGTAATTCTACTGGATATCATTCTTATATATTCAGTGGAATTGTTCAAGTATCTCGATTTATTTCTAAATCAGAAATAGATTTTATTCCTTAGATCCGTCCACAGTTTAATTTCATACCTAAAGTTGCTATCTTTGCTTTTTTTGAGCACATGATATGGTAGAGGATAGAGATAGAGGCAATAGTGGATAAATTCTTTCTTTTATTGAACTTCATTTTCATTATCATTATTATCTTTTCGTCTTATGTCCTGCCTTCACTTATTTTTATGGATTCCAGCAAACATGAAATAATTTTCAGTTATAAATTCGATATTCCTGAAATGAGTTTTTTCGTCATATTGCTGCGGAATATTTTAGACTATTTAGATATGATTCTAGGGTCTGGTGAGCCATTAAAATATAGACATTGTAACGCAGCTGGCCTCTATGATACGCTGTGGTGGAAAATCTGAAAATAGACTGATGTTTACTAACAGAAGATTCCCTCCAAGAAGAATTTACCAAAGTAAAGAAACGCCTAAATTTGATATGCCTTCTTTAGGAGCTTCAAGTGATGCTACGTGCAGAAAATCCGAGGTCAAATTTATTTATGAATTCTGGTACAATACTGGAAAATCGAGCTTGGAATTTTTTTCCTCCTGTTTGGACGCATGCGTCAATTTAAACAGTCTTTTCTCCGGAAACCTCCTCATACTTCGTTTGTATTCAGCGCCTTAAGCCGTGCTTCGCTCTTTGGGCCTTTTAAGAGGTCCTCTTCAAGACCTCTTTTAATTACCTTCCTCTTCAATCTTTAAAAGGAACGCGCATTCCCTTCAGCAAGGTGGTCACGATCTTTCAATCAGTCAAGGGACTGGATCTCCTTCGATCCTTTTTGTTCGAAATTATTTACTAATACTAATGGGCATCATCGTGGCCACATCGTATCCTCTTTCATACGTTGTTAAAAAAAGGAGAAATGTTAAAAGCGTGTCCCGAGCGAGCTCGCTTTAATGACATGGAGAGCATTGAAATTTCTCCGCAGGTTGCAATTAGGCCGGGGGGCTTAAACTCGTTAATCTTTATCTCTTCGGAGGTCCATAGTTTACGCGTGTTCTATCCGTCTCTCCTCCGTTGATCGCTCGAGGTGTTTTCCATGAGGGATGCATTATGAGGTAAGACGCGGTCCTGAGAAGAGAATTCCATGTCTTAAATTTTTCCCGTCAAAGATGTTACCAAACCTTAAGATATTTTATTAAAAATGAAGTATGCACAAAGTTCACATTCGGAAGTGTAAACTAAAATGAAAAATATCGGCGTGGCTGGGATTTGAGCCTAGGTCTTCCAATTTCGATATTTTTCGCTATTTATCCTTGAGTTATAAGGCACGCACCTGTGTGTGCAAAGTACTGCATGAAAAGTGAATTACGCCTTACAAATTTTGCGAGAGGCTTTACTGTGTGTAAATACGCAACAAAAATTTTTTTCCTTCTTTCTTGTCATGCATAACCACAAAGCCTTCCGTTATTGAATACCTTGCAAAGCATCAAATAAACGTTTCAAAAAATTAAGTTAAACATGGGGTAGCTCAGCTCCAAGATTAAATGTATGAAGTTTAAATTAAAGTATTAATGTAATTTAATTAAATTTTAATAGAACAGACCGAATTTTCAACGCGATCTTTACTCGTAAAATATTTTTGCTAATTATGCAAACGAGTGAATTATTTAGCTGATAGATTTCTGTCATTGAATTCCTCGTTTAATTATTTCGTTTATATCAAATTTGAACTACAATAGCATATTTTTCAATGTTTCCATTACCTGGAGGAGGAAGCGACTTAGTCAATATTTTAGAGCATATCGATCTAGTAGCGGATAGATATTTGCCATTTCTCGAAAGTCGGGCCTTTCTGTTAGGAAACTCATACCGTAGGCCATAACTATAAAAATAGCCAAGATAACCTTTGCTCCCATTTTTATCATGGCAGATGATATCTATGAGGAACGATTACGATAGCAATCAAACACCGTGATAGCACCAAGGAACGGTTGAGTTCACACATTTTGCAGTCTAAACCTCACCCTTCCTCCTCATTGATGGAATTTGCACTCCTTCGCGTGTCTTTCGAGATGCTCGCAAATCGAGACCTGCATTTCTTCCCAATTTCCAAATATCCTTTCCGCATCGTGCAACAACGCTTCCAGATGGACGTACCGTCTCTCCTATGCATTATTCGTGCTTCACATCCCGCCCCGGGCGACATGAAGTGGATGGTAATTTCGGCGGTTTGACCCTCATCCCCCAGAGACACAATTAAGCCATCAACAGAGACTTTATGTTTCGGTCTCCGAGTGAGGCTTCTGATCGACTCAGCGTCTAATGACAGGGTATCGAATTCGAGAGGTCGAAGCAACTCCCTTTAACGGACGCGATCGATCTATCATTCAGATATAGCGAGCTTTTTTCCCGCTTCATTCCGCGCTTTTCTTCCAGAGGATCACGAAGGACTCCCTCAAGATGGGGTCGGGCGAACTGTCTTCGTGTAGCGACTTTAATGGCTTCGTGACACGTCACGTGTCGGTGTTATCTCGTGCTTGTGTTTCCCGGCGGGGAATTAAATTTGGTGTCGGGGTAATTTATCTACGGGGCGTACGTATGGTTGTTGACATGCATCCCAAAGTGTGTTCGATTTCGTTTTGGAAACGGGCGGGGAAATCTTCGTGAGCCGGGGCTCGTAAGTTGCGAATCATCGTCACGTTCTTGTGAGTCATGGCGGCGACCCAAAATGGTGGATTTTTATCGGTGCGATCGGGTTTGAGGCTATTTCGCGGGAAATGCCCTCTACCGCAGGAGCTGACTCGGTTAATACTCATATTGTTCGGCGAAATTTGTTTTTGGGGTTTATCTTTGTTGTGGTAATAATTCAGTGTATAGAGGTTGTGTCGTTTTTCTTCGGTTTGATCAGTTCATCGAGTTCCTCAGAATGAAATGACCGCGAGACTGACAAGTCGTGTTGGTCGAGTGACGAATCTGACGTGCAGCCAGCGTCTACATGCGGTTTCTTTTCCGACGTGGTGTTATTTATCTTCCGAGTGCCGTTCCTCCGAGGGAACTTGAACTTGAGAGAACTGGATGGCCTTTTTTTATTTTACTATGGCGATTTCTCGGTCAGTTTCTCGTATATATAAAGGTAAAGCAATTCGAACGACTTTGATCATTCCCCGTACTTATCTTCGAGTTAAAAAAATAACAAACGAAAGCAGTGTATTTTATGGCGCCTGTCCCAAATGTGTATACGAGTTAAGAGTTATTACATACAAAAACAAAAATGTTTTGGATAATAATAAGAATATATGTTTTGGATCTAACTCAGAAATATCGTAGTTTCAAATGTTATCTGTCTCACATTTTTCTTCTCTTTTATATCTTGTTTTCATCTGAAAAGTTTCTACCCAATCATCAGAAACTTCAAAATATTGATGCTACGTCATTTACATTTAATCATTGGCAAAAAATTTCGTTTATTTAAAGATAATCATAATCGTAATAAAACATGTAAGCCTTTTATAACCTTCTTTATCAATTCTGAATTTACCCTCTGCTTTATCCTGTAGTAGTTTAAGCAGGAATACCCGTATCTGTTAATGATAAAAATTTTATTACCCCGTAAACAGTACCAGTTTGGAGTACAAGGATGGATATTAACCATGCACCTTAGGGGCATCGTATTTCTTCCGTACTTAGGAGATTCGAAACAGTCGCAATGTACACGTCCGAATACGTCTGCACCGCGTTTCTCCAAGGAGGAAACCCCGCAAACACAATACATCGGGAAGGACCTTCAGCATAGCAGAGGATTCACTCGTAGTTAATTAACTCCCAACCGTAACATTTTGAGTAATGCCTCGTTCACTCCGCTTAAATTATCCGCAGCCTCCCTAGCGGTCCCTTGCATCGCCGTATCAGTTTCACGTGCTCCCTCGCATTTCTTCAGCGAATCCCGCAGTCTCACGGGCCCTCACTCACTCCGCGTGGTTCCAAAACAATGCTCTCCGACGTCTCCACCCCCTCCTCACCCCATTCCCGCATCTTTTATCCCTCTCCACCCCTCCCACTCTAGGGACGAAAACCTTCGACCACACCCCTTTCTCGTTTTTATTGTCTTTTTCCATACGCCTCCCTCCCTGATGGGGACTTTCGATTGTTTCGGCCGTTACAAGCGAAGGACTGCGTGTACATTATCCTACCATGCCGGGCCACTCCTTCCACATCCCCGAACCACCTCCGCATCCACTTCAGCCGGTGATTTATATTGACGACCCGGGAATGAGTCGGACGCGGGATGGTTCGTGGGAGGAGTGTCCGTCCGACAATATGCTATCGGAAGGACTCCATTCTCCGGCTGATTATGCCTCTCCTCCGCTTTAATTTTCTGTAAATGTTTCCATCTCTCCTACACTTTGCTATGGCTGAGTAGAGTTGTTAGCTCCGTTTGGGATTAAGAGGTTGGAATCGGCCCCGAATGAGGGTGTTGCCGATGGTGGGTTTGATGAATGATGGTGTCTTATTGGGAGATGAAATCGCCCGTGAAATTGGACGTGTTATTCCGACTGCGAATTAGCTCTCTTCGATCGCCGCGAGTGTTCGCCGTGTTTGTTATTGCTGTCAGGTGGAGAGGCGGAGGATAAGAGGTTTTTTTTCTTAATAAAATAGAATTACCTCTTCAGTTCTGTTTTGTTGAGAATGGTGTGTGTAGATTTTACGCAAACACGCTCCGGGAAGACAAATGGGGGAATTAAGTATTAGCACTTGATTCAGTCTTATTCGTTAATCAAGCAATGTCAGTTGCTCTGTCAATTAAGACTTGAAATATTTCCTTGCATTGTAATTGCAGTGGTAATAAAAGAAAGTTTATATGGTATAGCTTATTTCCGGAAAATATATACTTAAATAAATTCTAGGACATTACAAGTTTTCCCTTTCGTAGTTAAAATTTTTAAAAGTATTTAGTGCGTGCTACTTTTAGTACAGGTAATTTTTCAATTTAGGAATACCAAATTCGGCAGCAAATAAGTCTGACTTCACTTATTCTGGCCGATATTAAGTAATTCACTGGATAATCCTGTTCTTTTTTCATCTGTAAAACATCTTCTTCATATTCCGGGATTAGTTCAGGTTGTAAAAATTTAATATCAATGAAACAACTATTCCGAAATGTAACCTTTCTTAAGTGTCTTTGTATCTTTATAGCTTTCGCAAAAGTACAAGTAAAAAAATCCATTGCAAACTAACTTAATTCAGATAACACATTCACTTTAAGACATTTTGACAGAATTGAACTCGACTGTGTTTCCAAAATATTATTTTTTGTTATTTTTTCCAAAAACGACGTTTTCTACCTCGGTTGCACATAATGAGATTTTAATTTCTTGCTGATATACGAGTTAGTTTTTGAAATCTTGAATTTAGATGTTAGTTTTCGCATGGGGATTTAATGATGTTTTCGAATTAAATTTCAAACTGTGCATGGAAAGGGTGCTACCCACGGAGAACAGATATCTCTCCCGGAACTAACTCACTCCATGTCCTAGTATTTCAGGTTCTGTTTTATTGTAGCTTGTTCCTCCAAGCTTAGCGTGTTCTGCTCCCTTGCAACATGACTTCTTTTTTACCTCTTCACTGAAACCGGAGTGTACTCATTTTTTATCTCCGCAATTAACCTCTTTTTTATTTTTCCGTCCCGTATATTTTAACTCTGCCGTTAACATTTCATGGAAGCGCTGTTGCAGCGAATGCATCATTGCCTGGGAAAGGTTAAACCATCCGTCTTTTATAATTGCTGCTGAAATTACTCCATGTTTTTCGAACTTATTTTACCCCACGAAAATTATTTATGCGGAAAAAATATTAATAACCTTCCGTAAAAGCTCTTTTTTACGCGCGTGAAAAATCGCTATTCGATATAACGACTTCTTCAGGCGTTTGAAGATCGCGACGATTTGCATATAAATGCGTGGTCGCAGCGCATTAACATTCCTTCCGGAATTAAACGTATAATAAGGGAATCCATCATCGATTAATCATTGTTTTCTCATTAAGGAGGAGACAGAATTTACATTAATGTCCAAACATGGTTGTGAACTTAATTAGCGTCGGCGTAAATGAGAGTTTTAAAGGGAAGATTCCTTTTTTTCCGTTACGCCAGCGTATCATCTAATGCCTCCGAAGATGATGAGGCAGTTTCCGCGTTTTCTTCTTCTCCCCGGATTAAATAAAGACCGCCTTCATCGCGTGATGTGTTTCTCTTTGTCACCTCAAACGGTCGACTCATTCCCGTTGGAAGTTTCCTCGGCTTTCGTACTCGCCAAACATATCCAGAGCTCTTTTTGAAATGCAGAGAAACTGGGATGTCATTCGTGTGGAGAACCCATTCCTTTATCCTTCCGAAACATTTCCGGCCCTCAAAGCTTTATTCAATGAGGCCCTTTCACCCCATTACCGCACCCGTGCATTTTCCCTACGCGCCCATTCTCTCTCTTTCATTGCGCCGCGCTATTTAACGCAACAACTGCCTCACTTTTTTTTCAACGGCGCAAGAGCCTTCAATTGTTTACCCGGGCTTCAATTCTTTCTCGCAGGTTCATCGTCACGGTGTTTTTATTGGTAAGTGGGTGAGTTTTTTTTTAGGTCTATGCGTACGCGTGCAATGCTGGAGTTCACCGATGGCACGAGTTTTTTTGCGTTGTCTGTTCGCTTACTTTTGTTTCCATTTCGTATGACCTGCCCCACTTCATGCCAGTCGAATGTGTTTGTGTTTAAAACGCTAATCTTCAAGTAGCCCTTACGAGCAGCTTTCAGGGCTAAATGAATCTTTCTTTCCTCTTTTTGGAGCACCTTCGGAAATTTACGGGAATGAAAAAGTTTTACAATATATAATTCGTCTGCGTTTATCGTATGGTTACGAAGTTACTCCTAATTTTTTGCAGTTTAAAGATACTCATTCTTTTAAATGGTACGGTTTTACCAACTGTGATAGACATTTTTTTTATAACTTAATTCATTTCGCTCGAACCCTCTGCAAGTATTTAAAAACGCAAGTAACAATTGCAACAGATTTTATGCTCGAAAACAATATTATTTTTGATTTTAAAGCCACTTTGTTCGAATTTGTGGAAATACCGACTTTGATCGGTTGCTCTATTGTTAGAAGATATCACATGGAATCAAACTTTTTAAAGGACAAATGTTGATAATTAAGCATAATTTTGAATGAATTTCCCATAAATTCCATTATTTCCTTGTGAGGTTTAAAATATTTTGAACATGTACTATGGTCAGTCTACTACTTAATTGTATTAATCTATGAAGAAAATGAAATAATATGACGCTATTTTTCTAGGTTAGATTTTGATCGAACAATGATACGACTTGAAGAATTTTTCCATGGGACAGTTTTAAGTATTTATAAGTTTTCTTATTTAATAGTTTCATAAATTTATATTTACTAACTCCAAGTACTTAATAGTTTGAAGTATTTATAAGTTTTCCTCTTTAATAGTTTCATAATTACAATCTCCAAGTACTTAACACAGTTTTTTAAACTGCTACCGAAAAAATACAAGAATGAAAACATTTCTGTTATTTGAAAGCTTTATCGATACCAGCGTTTTTTTAATCTCTCCACAGTATTTTACAACGTAACCTATATAATTTACAACATACATGAATTGCATCTAGAAAACCTGGAATTCCACGAAAACGGACCTCTGTTATAACTAACGACCTCCTCCGCAGGACTTGTCTCTCCCACATTTTTATTCCAAACCTTCCCCGTATGTCTCTCCTTGTAATCTTTCCATCCCACTTAATAATGAAAGCGCGCTTAGGCCATCATCTCGCCAAACCACCCACCGGGCAGACATGTCTCTTAGGGACGCCTCATTCTCTCTGTTTTTTCCACTACGGTAAAAGAATCGGCACCTTGAACAGTTAACGCCATTAGACCCCTAGGGCGGGAAGAGCCCGGTGTCGTAGAGTCCTCATCTTTCCGCCGTGTCTCTTTGCATCCAACGTCATTAGCTTCTCCCGACGAATCTCACAACTTACATCATCAATCCTCCCGCTACTTTGTTTTCGTGCGCCGCTATGAGTTTTTGTGAATTTGGCCACCTCAACGTGCGGATGTTTTTTTTCCAGCCGAAGCAATTTAATTTGTTAATAGGTCGAGGTTATCGCTATTATTGATGAAACCTATTGAGGTGTTTTTGGCGCGAGGTTGAAGTTTTGTTTGGTTGAGGTGATTAATCTCCCGCAGCTTCCGTGCGAACCTAATTAAAATTAGCTTCAGGCCATGGTTATTCAGGTTAACTTAAAATGCGTGTGACTTCGGCGATGGAAAGAAGCAAAATCTCCATATCAGATAATAAAATTTGCTATAATAATAATATCAACATGCTAAAATCCCCATTATAACAATAACAAAAAATGATTTAATATATGTAATAATATATAAAACAGTCTAATGTAATTATAACTTACGTATCTAGAAAATTTTTTCGAAAAATGAAATCCTGTTCCATGGATTGTTAATTTAGGATTCCATTAAATATGTTGTAACATTTAACACCTTAATACTTTAATTCTTGGTTCTGAGAAAACTGATTGATAGTCTGAACACTCCTTCTAGTAGAAATCTCAGAAACATTTTTTTTTCAAAAGTTGACACGGAGTTTAGTGTGTTAGTTTGATCATTAAAGCTGATCGCATCAGCTTTAATGATCAATAAGTAGTGAATAAGTAGTGAAAGAAATATTTTCACGTTTCGAGATCGCTTATTTGGAAATCAAAATTACTTAGCTGCTGCAATTATTAGTTTGCAGTTACTTCCGAAAGTGCTACTTTATAGTTTATCTTCCGAAGAGAAAAAAAAATCCGTTTAAAATAAATATGCGCAAAGAGCTTTTGAAAAGTTTGAGATAAATTTTGTTGGCTTTTCGAACTTAGGAATTGTTTTCAGTTTTGTTTTCAGCTTCTATTTCATTCCTCGCATGTTTTCGGAATTTCCCAATTAGGCAAATTTTTAAAGTTACCGACTTCCGTGGGTAATATCCCGAATTTGGGAAAATTGCTCCTCCCTCGGGAAAATATTTATTCTTAATAAACGCCGAAAATTCCGAACCTCCGGAAATAAATCCGGGGACGCATTCGGCTTACATCCCGGACGATTAGTCGCTCCAGTGAACGCCGCGTAATTTTTGCTCTCTTATCTTAATTGCCTTCTTAATTCAATACAAACTTCCTAAGCCTCTATTCATTCTGTCAACGGAGCCATTCAACTCTGACCCGTAGTGTTTGCAAAGGTGCGCCTAGAAAAAGTTTCGAAAGAAAGAGAGAGAGGAGAAAGCTGTGATTTTGAGGATTTTTTCTCTTGTGAGTCAGACGCCTGTTATCTAGATTTTGGTTGTCCCAGTTGACCTATACGAATGACGGTTTTCTTTTCGCTTGATTAGAACGTGTGTCTGAGACCGTATGATGTAGATATAACCTTAGGAAATACATATTTCTATTTATAACCAGTTTGGAAGTGAAAATCTTGGAAATAGTTTCCCTTTTTGAGTACTACGGTTCCATTTTTAGATCCCGAATGGATTTACAAAGTTAAATATATTTTTTTTAATTATCGCATCATGAGACGTAGAGCAGAAAAGTTACACTTATTTCAAAGAACAAACTAAATGTAAGAAGCTATTGCATTGTGCAAATGCGGAAAATTGTAGACCCATTTCTTTAAGAATGACAGTATGATTACTAACAAAACTTACTGACCTCCCAATGTATAGGTACAATTTTTAATATCACCGAAGTGCTATTCTCTATTATTACCCTTTCACTCCGCTAAGATTATATTAATTGGTTAAAAATGCTAATGACCAGGGGGAGGGGATTAAGGCTCCAATTCACTAACAATTGTGGTAGAAATCGGCCTCTTTTAATTGTATCGCATGACAAAAAAAATCTCATTAAGTGTGTGCAATTCATTCTTCACCTGCAGCCATTTCCTCAAATTAACTTCTCGAATCAACGAATCTCTCTCTCTTCCTGTTCTTTTATATCAACTTGATACCTCGGGCCCTCTCCTTTGTTGCGATTTAAGAATTGCTTATAACATAAAAAGCTTATCGTTTCCCCTTAACGTTTCTCTTTCCAGTTCATCTCAATTATCATTGTGACTCATTGAGAGCCCTTTCCCTTCTTCCATTCATTAATCACCACATGCTTTTCCTTTTTGCGACTTTGCAATTAGCTGTTATGCATCTTTAGAATTCCTTCCTATTATTCCGTTACTAGCTGCCCGCTTGAATCGTGTCATCATCATTTCTCCATTGTCAGTGCACGACAAAAGTTGATCGACTCATTTACTGTGACGCACATACCGTACCTAACGATGGTTCTTGGCATTTATCATCAGTGTTCTCCGTAATTATCTCGTTCGCTGTGAGTTACGCGGAAATATTTTACGAAATATTGAGCTTTTTAATCGTATACGTGAGACACTCATGTCGGTATAATTCTGAAGAAATTATTCATTATCTCTTTAAATAGTCTTTTTTTGAGTGGATTGATTCGGTGATTTCGGTATTTTCAAATTTCATTAGAGCAGGATAACCAGCTTACTTAATAAGACCGCTAGATTGTACTTTCGCCTAATATATTTTTCGTCATGTCACAGAAGTCATTGCTCTCGTATCCCATATGCCTCTACAGAAAAATACCATTTTAATATTCCATGACATTCATATTAATTAATTGTCCTTTTCCAGAGCTTTTAAATCGATCTTTCCCTTAACCCTTCCGCTTTTTATTTGGTTAGTGAAAATATCGCATCGCAGCTTTATGTATGTATCGAATTATTAATTACTTAAATAAGCAAATATGCCAGTGTTTCACGTTCATAGTATTTTTTTGAATTCCTTTCAATTAATCAACCACGGATAAATTAACCACACGGTTAAATTCTTGAGAATCTCTTTTACTGATGAAACATTCTTGTCTTACCTCCCGACCGTGTTTTTATATCAGTTTCCCTTGCCCTCTATCTTCAAGCAACAGACCTATCTTTTCTCATTCCTCCACCGTATCTAGCAGAGGCTTACCCATCGCTCTCAGCCCGTCAAATGGCCATCACTCCTCTTTAACGCTCATACGTCTTGACGGCCGTTTTCTTCTATTCCACCCACTCATCCCTTTACGATTCGGTCAAGAGGTCGCCGCCAAACGAGTTGAAGAGGTATCATGTTCCTGTCACAACCTGTATTGTTTCACCCTTTAACGGTATTTTTCATGCGTCCTCATCCTTTGCGGATTCGCCCACTCTCCCACATCTTCCTCTTTTTGCCTCGGTAAATCCTTCCCACGCGATCTTTGCACGGTAGCTGGAAAAGCAGCTCTTCTCTTTTTATGCGGTCTTCGCATTGTGTTTTTGTTCCGCTGTTTTTTTTCCCTCGCTCGTCTTACTCTCATTCGGAGATGTTTGATCGCCCCGAAAGAGGGTGAATTTTTTTATAACTTCGAGGGAGATGTCATTAGGGTTTCTCCTGAGTAGGAAATGGTTCTATTTAGGTGGAATGAAGGGAGGAAGATGGAATATATGATTCATTAGTAAGGTGCTTAAGTAGTAATGATTCATGTGTTCAGGATTCCATTGTAACGACATAATGGCTGAAGATATCGTTTTATGAGACCAAAAATTGATAAGGAAAGAGTTTTTTTGAAAAATTAAATAATTTTTCAGTAGCAACCTAGTAAAAACACTTCACTATAAATACTTGAATATGACGATTAAGCTTCCTAAAAAGTTGTATGATCTTTTTGGTGTGGTTTGCTTTCCCTTGCTCAGTTATTATCATAAAAGGATCTAGCTTCCTCGAGAAGAATTGACTGTTATGGAATACCGCCAAGTTACTCCCTATTCCATTGTATTGAAACCATAAGATGTTCAGAAATATTCGTGTTATCCCAAATGTTATGATGTCAAGATTAACTCATATTCTGTTATATCATACTCCAATCATTCAGCCTGTTTGTATTCCTATTTGCTATGTTTTATTCTAACTATGCAATTTTGATTTACAAGCTTCTTCATTCATTTAATAGATATTTTCGAATATTTTTCTCAATTCTTCATTGCTTTACTTTTAAGTATTTGTGTTCTAGGTAGTTGTCACAAATATTTTGTATGTTAATAATTTATCCCATACAATCAGCTGGAACTTTTTGTGGAATGCGGTAATCTATGCTGACTCGAGAAATCCGACTTTAAATGAAGAAACTGATTGTCTTTTTTCTTTAACATTGGCGTAGTTCATTCTTGTTAACTCCTTTGAATGAGCTCCACCAAATATCGTTAATTAGTTTACCAGATATATTCCTTATTGATAGTAGATAAATTTAAGTAGATACCGACAACACTTTATTAATGAAACTTCACTTGTCAATACTTAAAATTGGAAAGACTGACGGCATCTATGTTGTCAACTATCCTTGTTTTCGTTAGAAAACCATTTTCAGCTCAAAAGGTCAGATTGGCTACATCAAGCGACATGCTTAAAGGGAAAGATACAATCATAATCAACGTTGTACCAGTTTCGAGGGGAAGTGTATGACACCAAATTTGGAAACACATCGGTTCGTTAAGAAAGTAGACTCTTGTATAAAATTGTGTAACGGGCCACTTCTCAAAGTAAGGCGTCGTTTTTATGCGTGAGCATAGAGGAAGTCGTAAAAAGTCCACGATATCGAAGAGTAGAAATCCCCGAACAAGAAGGAAGTTTTTTATTAGACGAGCGAAGGAACTGTGTCGAAACTCGTGCTAGTGAAAGGGGACCGAGTAGTTCTTGAAGGATTGGCACGTGAAGTCTCTTAAGGAGTGAGATTTGCTCCTCTTTAGGCGTCGATTCCCCATCCAATTCCCTCAGCAGGACACTTCCATCCTTAGCGCAAGGACCTAATGCAATTTCACCTCCCTCGGCAGCCAGTAATAATGGAAGTCGTTTCTGGAGGGCGCGCCCCCCCGCGCCATGCATTAGCCTTCGGTAAGAACGGAAGTCTTTAAAAGAGGTCAGAGGTAATGCGATTTCCGCTCCATGACCCCCCTACGCCCTTATAGTATATTGTTTTTTCTTCCTTTTCTTCGTGAGCCCTATATATTCTCGCCGATCCAATCTGTTTCCCGAAAGTTACGGGAGATGCTGTTTACACGTTTACTGAACGAAACCACGTGTTTATGAAGTAAGTGCTATCAGGCGTGAAGTATCCCGATAATTTATTCTCTCCCGATCTCGTAAAATTTATCAAATGTGAGCGATTAAGGACCGTAAAGAAGGACTTATTTTAATATGCAAATGAACCGAGTGTTTGTTATTGCGTCATTTATCACCGCGAGTGTTATTTATTCTTGGTATTAAGATCACGCAGAAATTATGCGCTCGGTTTGCTGCTTATTGTATGTCTTGCGGACGTGCGTTTTCAGGTTATGATAAGACGTTTATGTGATGATTAGAAAGGGGAAAAAATGGAATACGAATTGAGGTAATTTATTTCATTGCTTTATTGTTGTGCGACAAAATTAAAGTCATTTGCTCGATTTTTTCAGTAGTGAAACTCGAAGGAATGGAATTTTTATTAGAATTGTGTGTGATTGATATGTAAACTGAAGGTTAGTTGTCAAAATTATCTTCAATAACATTTTTAAATATAAAACTAGGGGTAAATGATAGTATGGGAATGGTTATTTTACACAGAGAAATAAATGCATACAAATTCAATGTTATTAGTTGCATTAGCTGCATTAATCCTTGTATTTTTTTAGAGAAAAGGTAACGATAAGAACTTTTATATGTTATTTTTTATCTTGTACTTTTTTCATTTGCTTTCTAGACAATTTGAAAGTTGATAACTCACTAAAGACTCATTATGGAAACGCAATTACGTAGTAATAACGCAAAGCATTTTCCAAATTTTGTATGTTTATCTGAGATAAATAACTTGCAATTGACCGAAACTGTTCATTTTGTTATCATTCCCTCTTTTCCCGTCAACATATGGAGCTCTTTTGCCTGTAATTGGACCAATTTATTTTATTGCGTCTCCCAAAAGTATTTTTCAAGTTTTCACAAAGCTGATAAAAGTGAAAGGCTCGTTTCCTTACGAACGTGTGATGATTTTATCACCTTCAATGGAGCTAGTTGTGAAGATATTCCAGAGTGAGACGCCTTAAAGAAAGCAAAGCAAAGGAGTGTGAAATTCACCTCTACCCAAACCTGCGTATCTCGAAAGACTTTTCTCCCATCGCTTCAGTTTTTGCCCCCAATCGATTAGATGTGCGTAGAGACGTCTTGACGTCCCGTCATTCCCCTAAGCACTCGTTCGCTTATTGGCATCTTAAAAGTTTTCTCTCAATCATATTCAGGGATGAATTGCTCCCAGCATAATTTTCGCAACAATTTTTCCTACGGTGGTGCCCTATTTTTTACGGACTAGGTCGTTCTTTTAAGAGGTGGTAGTGGGAGGAAATTAGCGTAATACAGCTGAATCCTCGAGGGTATTTCGGGCGGGAGAAAGACTCGTAACGGGTTCCACTTTTCAATTGTTACTAATCGAGCGAGCCCCCGGCGCCGATTTTTAGACTCACCAAAGTGAGTGAGGATGGGCGCTGATAGCGGTCGCCATTGTTGAATGGGGCCCCTCATTATAAATAGAGGGAACCATTGTACTGAGTTGTCACTTCATGTTTCCGAGCGATAAATTCATCGCGAGAAGAGCCTTTGGTTTGTTTCGCCCGCCATTATCTCTCCCGCTAAACAGTGAGCTTAAAAAAATTCGGCGCTGTTTCTCTGGAGGAATTGGGCCCGGGGTCACATCGTCGTGGCGCTCTTTTTAATCCTCCGAACTTGATTTATAGGTTATTTATCGTCGTCGTAAAATTATTCGACGATGATTTATGAACGCGCTATCTCGGCCATTTAAAATGATTTGGAAACAGGCGGGCATTGTTCGGCTGCCGGTCCGCTTTCTGAAAATTTCGCGTCGGATCGCATCTCGGCTTTGTTATTAATTTGCGGGCAGATTCTAATCGATCTGCGGGCTCATTTTTCGATTTCCGGATCATTAAAGGCTACAAAATCAAACTTATGAATTATTCATGGTTTGGTCCGTATTAATGTCTGGAGTTTTCGTACCTGAAGAAAGATGACAGCCTTTCCTCCTAAGTGAGCCCATAATGTTGTTTTCTATTATATAGAAAATGCTTCTTTGTGGGTTTCTCATTAAATTGGTAATTTATCAAATGATATTTTATGTGGGTATAGTCACAGTGTGGTTGTGCGACTTTCCTTTTTTTAAATAAATTTTTAACTTCTCACCAAGGCGCCTCTTTAATTTTTAATAACTAAGATTAAAGTAATCAGTAGGGAAATTACAATAATTGGAAAAGTTCTGAATATAAATGTAAATAGGTTTTTGATATGAATTCGTTTTAAGATGTTTAATTAGTGTATATTCACGTATTAAATTTCCCTCTGTATCTCCTCGCTAGGTATTTTACTATAAGGAAACATCTTTTAAAAAATTAAAGTAACTTTTAATTTTTAACGTTAAAGTATCCATTATTCTTATTATATATCCTTTACTTTAAGAATATTTAATCGGATTCCCTTAAAATAATTCCTGGCGGTCATATACCCAAGGAAAGTTGGTACTGCGGGTTTCGATTTTTAATGATAGTATTAAATTTAAAACGTCCTCATCATCCAATGAAAGAGTTCATCCAATTGTACTACTGAGTAATAAATGGCAGCATTTTCTTTAAATGTTTTAAAATGAATTGTTATTATTGGCAATATATGTGGAGTATATCTAAGTACTGAACGATAGTTCAAATAGCTATCATCACAAATATGCTCTTGTCAAGAATAGCAAGAACATCATGATCTTCATGCGCTCATGAAAATTTAAAATTCATCAGCCCTTTAATAAAACTCCATCATTTATCATATTATAGCCATCAAGATTCACCAGTGCTTACTTATTCCCCGCCGTGACCATAAACACCCACATTATGAAGTATAACTCATTGACGTTTATACAACACCTACGTCGTCATAAGAGCTTTCGCTCGTTGTTTCATTCGATTTGTTTTCCTCGGAGCATTTTTAAGTGTTTGAGAACTGCTTTTATTTCCTCCGCCGCCTACGCTCTCTTTCCGGTGTCAGTTCTGCTTTAAAGCGAAAGGCGCTTTCGCCCTCGTCGCGGAGAGAACCTTGAAAGGCGGGCAAATGACGAGATGAGGTATAAAAGGTGAGGAGAAAGAAAGAGAGGGGAGTTATGCTGTGTGAAAATGCCTTTTTTTGGAAGAGGGAAAAACAAATTAGTTGATCGAAAAGGGATGCAAATGAGGACATTTTTCAAGTATCCCTTTTTTGTTGACGGACAAATGGAAACGAAACTTGCCGAGATGTTTATGAGATAAGTGAGGGAGTAAACGTAAATTATATTAAGTCTGTTAGTCGGATATTTTGTAGGCGCAAGGTCATTCATAGTGATTGTATTGTTCGATTCATATTTACAGAATTCGAGTGTAATAAACTTTTTCTTTCCGACAGAAAAAAATACGGTTTCACACAATGTTATATACTTTCGTGCTTAGTTCTTTGTGATAATTACTACATTTAGCCTATAAAGAAAGGATAACATGTAATAAATTATGGCACATATTTGATGTAAATTATGGATATCAAAATGTAAAATTTCCTTAATTTAGAGATTTATATTTGAATCGTAAATTATTTGCTCGTAAAGAAATCATTTTACCTCTTTAATGGAATGCTTCTCAATCCTTACCATCCTCGTCCAATCTCTTTATCGAATTTTATTACTGCATTTACATCTGTAAGGAAGTATTTGCAGGCGATTTTTTATTTGCGGTATGTGTAGTCTTATATTACTGTATGCTACATTAATTTCAGACTTTTAATTCTGTAATATAAAAACCATTACTAAGGATAGAATGAAATTCTTAGAATTCCTATGAAAGTCTATTCCTCAATACTGCCGGCTTTACAAAGTTACTCACTTAAGTTACGAACTTTACTGACGATTACGAAGGTTTCAAAATATCTATGCAATCAAGACTAGTTTCGTTTGAGATAACGTAGTAATTATATACTAGAAATGGTTTTGCATTTATTTCCCTATTTTAATAAAGAACCCAAGAGAATTGTGTTAGAATGCTGGAATATTCCTTTATCGTGATAGTTAGGAGCTGTTAATATCCTCCCAGAAGCTCGTTCCCTTCAACCATCAAACTATTCTCTCACAACATTGTGATTGAAATAGCGCGATTTTAAAGTCACGACGTGCCATTTTTTCTGGAAAGCGACCGAAGTATGCGTCGGCGAAACATCTTAATCTTCACCGCGACACTCCATACATTAACGCTTCTTTCCTCTACTTTTCGGAGTTAAATTATGAAAGCATTTCCTTTATTTCCTCGCGCCCACTCTCCTTTCCGCTTCATTTCTCAGCGCATTTGACGCTCATGCGCCTTTAAAAGCTTTTAAACTACCTCTCTCAACGAGAATCACGAGCGTATTTATTAAAGCGGGAATAAAAGAGAGAGAATGCAACAGAGCGGCCTAAGTAGTCTTTAACGATCGCTGTTTTTTTTATCAATGTCCGCGACGTCGGTAGCAAGGATGGGGTAATTTGCAGACGTTCGTAGGTGTCGGGTGGTACTGTAAAAAAGAGTCGTCTCATGCCACAGAGACCGTTTTGAAGCTCGTCGTGGGTTGCGTGCCTCAAGGGTTAGTGGGTAAGAAATTATCCTCGAGGAAGAGGTGGGATTTAAGCTCTGAGTGAGCGCTCGTTTAAGGGTACGGGATGAAGTGGATGCTGAGGGAATATGGAGGAAGGAGGGGATTTTATTAATATTTTGTGTAGGTGTGCTTCCCACGGGGAAGGCATGTAAGATATCATACCTTTCAAGAGGAAATTAGGAAGGAGTGTAGGATACGAGGTTGAATAGGCTGATGATGATGTCGTGTATAGGTAGTTGGAGGTTCGCATCAAAGAATTATTTCCGTAACATACGTTGGTGGTGTTTGCTGTTTTCCGTTTCACTATTTCTTTTGGAGATTATCTGGTTTTATTTTAACATTCTCATCTCATTGTTTTGATTTGGCTTTTAGTTATCTGGAAAGATCAAATTGTTTGCTCAGCTTCGTCCAGTAGGACGTTTAGCCAATTAAAGAAGGTTTTTAAGACGTCTTATTATATTATTATTAATTATCTGATATTATACTAAAGTATCCACTAGCATTATTAATACGTAAAATAATTAATTCATATCCATTCCATTCATTCACACTGGTGTATTCAATTTTATTCTAAAATCATGGAATTATTTTGTATGAAATATACTATTTCTTTAAATTGTTCGAGTTTTCTTTTTCTCAGCAGAGTGAGGGTTTTCTATGCGAGATTTTTATTTTCGTTTTTATAGGGTACATGAGAAAAATTATGAAACCTAGCTCACAATTTTTTAACAAGACTCGATTCTTGATTTCTTTCAAGATTGACTACGTTAGACTCTTCAACATGATCTTGTTGTATAACGTTAGCTACTCCGTATTTTCCTGGTATGAGCGAGCAAAAATTGTATCAAAACATGGATTGAGTGGAATCATATCAGTGTCTCCATTGATTTCTACGTCGAAGAAAGCAATTTTACTTAATTTTTAGAAATTAAGGCAAATTATTTGCTTATTTTTATTGGAAAAGTGACTCTGAATATAAAAATAGATTTTCAGAAAACTTTCTAAATTGTCCATCTACTGCTTTCTGTTTTATTGCCTTATATTACTTCACTAACCCAAGTTGTTTCCCTCATCGGTTTTCCCTTCCCGCATCGTTTTCCTTATCCTTTAATCCCAGAAAATGGAGATGGGAAAACATACAGGAGATATCTCGTGAAAGATGAAAAAACCTGCGGTGAAAGTTACGATAGCCATCGAGGCAGCCGTAATAAAGCTGGCATCAAACAAAATTCGGAAAGTGCTTCGGTTTTTATCTGTTCTTCCGTGGGAAGATCTTTATGGCGAGATAACGGATTCATCCAATGATTAATTTATCGTGGATTACGGTGCATTTCCTTTTCCGTATTCAAAGAACATAATTTGAATACGCTGCGGGCTTTGAAATTCGGCTTTATTCTTCAAAATCATGCGTTTATTAAGGATCATCTCGCAACTTCGCCATCGGAAAGTTATGAAATTTGCCGGGATAGAAAGGAGAAGCTCTATAAACAAAGTTCTGTGAAACGATTGGTATCGATGAAGCTGTCATAAATTTTAGAAATTTTCGTAAATAAACCTGCGGTAGATAAAAGAGTCCTCTCGTTTGAATGGAAATGCGGAATCTTAAATTTTACGTCAAAATAAAACCGTCCCTCTATTATATTTCGTATATTCGAACGTGTCCGCCGAATTCCCTCCGATTAACTTAGGACGTATAAATTTAATAGCCCAACCTCAGCATAAAGTCAGTCGGATCGTGACAACTTTGCCGTTCGGTCTATCTTCGTTAGTGGAAGAAATCGAATTTATTATTTGTCCAGCCGTATACGGAATCTTTGAAAAATGTTTGGTCGTATAAAAGTTGACGCGTTTTATTTTTCTATGCCATTCCCCACAAATTATAGCTCCTTTGTCTAAGACATGGGACGAACATAGGGAACACATGTTAGTTCGGGAAACATACGCTCGTGAAAGCAGAGGGAGCCTCGGGCGACAAGAGGTCCCGAAACACAGAATAGAGCGCAGCGTGAAGTCTTCCGAATAAGCAGAAAGGATATATAGAAGCATCATCGTGCGCTCAGACGATTTGGAAGAGATCTCGCGAAGTCCTGTGTTAAAACGGTCAAATGGAAGATGGGCTCGGTCTCAGAGATAAAAGGAGATCATTATTCTTAGGAGCGAAAGGGTGTTTCGTTTTTGTGGAATTTGTTCAAAGATGAAGGCACCGTCAACACAAGCGGTCTTATTCGAGCGGTGAAAAAGTTTTTACCTCGGGAAAGAGCTTGTACTCTCCCGGAACATGAGAGGAGAAAAATTTCCGAGGAAGTTATGAATGTAACGTTGAATGTTGCGGGGCGAGTGATGAATATTTGTGTTACTCCTTTAGGGAAGCTGGTTCCCTAAAATATTCATCGTATTCGTTGAGGATTTTTGTATCCGAAACGGAGGAATTGTTACCGGTTGCAACTAAAGATGTCACCCTCTTCAGATGCTCAGCTAAGGAAAACTCTTGGCACTGGATTACCTAGAAAATCAGCGTGTTTGAAGATTAATAACAGTACGAATTCCAGTTTTAGGGCGAATCCAGATTCAGCTACCAAAATTGGAGAAGCGTCCTAAAAGTGAAATTAAAGGGAAAATCTTTATCAAAAAGCCCGTGGGTGAAACGTGATTTTTATATTACATTACTTCAACCATTCGCTAATAGAATTCATGTTATTGAGCAAATAAAGTGTAAGCCATGGAATTATTAATTTTAACATTATAAGAACTCTTCCGTGTTGGATATGTTACTGAAATATCTAATTTAGAAATCAATCGTATCACAGTATTTTATATAATCAGCGATACATTAGAATTCTCGACGAATTGGCAAATCTTCACCAGACCTGACAATGACAGATGTGTGTAATTGTATTTCCTCTTAAACAATCATCCAGGAATAGCGCCTTACGTGTATGACTTCGTTAGGAGTGCGTCATTGCGGCAAAACCTCCGCATCCGTGGGCGATGGCAAGATGCGTTGCGAAGATAAATTAAAGCCCTCCAGACAAAACATCGCGCATAATTTCACTAAAACTTCGTGTCCTTGCCACCCAATCTGTATTTCAATCGGAATCCTTGCCTCCTCTTTCCCACAGATTAAAAGGAATTGGATGAGTTTTGAAATGAAAAGAGCGTTCCCTATGTCATCGCCGATGCATTGCGAATAAGCACGAAGGGCACAAATCATAAGCAGAAACGCCCTTCAGTGGTAATCGCGAAGGAAAGGTCGCGGGGTCCTTCCAACCGCGCCTATCTTAACCCTTTGTAACGTGGCTGGGAGGTGCGTTTAGGTTGAAGAACCAAGTGTGTGTGATCTGCGCTCGATAGCTTTTATTCATCGAGACTTTTTTCAACTCTTGGCTCATTTAAATCGGCCCTAGATAACCATCTGCGAAAAATGGGCGTATTTTGGATTGCAAAAACCTAGGAAGGTTTGCCTTCGCGCTAGGAGTGACTGGAGACATGGGAGTTCGTTGGACTATGTGGCTGTCACCTTTCTAATCCATCAATATAAACGCTTTCTTAAAATAATGATGTGTTTTTTTCTAAGGAAGTCTGCTTAGGAAGGAAAGAATTACTTAAGTTAAAGCAAGTGAGTTGAGTTTCAAAATAAGACGGATCTGTGAGAAATACTTTAAATAAAGGAAAAGATGCAGGTATTCTAACGCGATAAATTTTTGATTAATCAATTTTTTCAGTTTTTCAAAGGAGAAATTAAGGTAATTAGTATTAATACTATTGAATAATTTGGAATATACAACTAATTTGAATAAATTACTAATAAATTGTGAAACTTTATTATTATTAAAATCACTTTATCAATATTTTTATTACTATCAATTAATACTAAGAATTCTCTTAGAAGTGAAAAAATTAAATATTCGTAAATATTCGTAATAAAATTGATGAAGGATAAACTTTTTTAACTAAATATAAGTATAAGGTTCATAAACTCAGTTCCATTACGGAGAAGCGTCTCCCATTCTCTCACCTCAATTTGATTTAAATAGAACTGTACCCGCTCTTGTCAAATATTCGTGCAATTTATTCGAGAGAAAAAATGCGTAAAAATAAACTCGGCTGTCTAATTACCCGGCGAGCTCACTTTTTCGGCGATTAGCGTCTGTACTGAACGCGAATATTTTTTTCTACGCTGGCTATCAATTAATCGCCATTCGGCAGCAAAGTGACGTAAAACGCACCGCTGTTTTTCAGTCGCTAATTCGCAAAGAATCGAACGTCAATTCGTTCGCAGTGCAATGTTCGGGTAATACCATTACCACTTCCGAATCGTCTGCGGTTTTTAGGACCTAATTATCCGTCTCGCCATTTTATTATGCTCAACATTTTCCCCGGAGATGACGAGCCTACGGGAATCTAGCTCGCATTCTTTTTTCCCTCTTATTTGGATGAAATGAAAGAAACAAATGACAGGTCGGGAGGCAACACGGAAAGGGCGGGGCGCGGGGAGAGTATGAGAAAGTGGTCTGTCAATGATGATGGCGATGCGTTCCTCGTTCGAATGCTTCGAGATGACTTTGAAGCGCTACCGACTGCGAAGAATTATTCCCGCGCTTAATTCTCCGAATGCCTCCAGTCTATTCATCGGGAGAGAAATGTGCTCATGTTGGGAAGGCACGAGGAAGGATCGCTCCTGCGGGTTATTTAGTTCATCTGGAAATTAAATCGTAATATTTTATGTTTTGGATGTCGTGAATGTTGGTTGAAGCAGCCGGCACGTCTGAAGGCACAATACTCTTTGGTTCATTACCGTATTGTATAGGTTCTCATTTGAATATTTCGGGACATGTATAAAGGAATTCGAGTGCGGAATGTTAATATCGAGAAGTAAATATTCATTGGTAGAGGTGATTGAGAATTACTTATGGAAAAAATTATCTTAAATCAATGTTTATAAAGGAAGGGTTAAATCTGATATTTGATAAATTATCTATGAATACCTTTAGACAATTAATATTCCAAAATCTTCCAAGACTCAATCTTTATACAATATTGACTATTGCTAAAAATTTAAAACTAAACTAAATATAAAAATTGCACTTGTGCGTACAACTAATGATAATCCTTCTTAGATTAAACATAAGGCTCCGAAGAAATCATTAAGGACTTTCATAACATATTCTTTGCATGACGTGAGTGAGTTACGGAGTTAAGGAAAGGAATATAGTAATATTTTGGTTTGTAATTGCAAAACACGGACATTTTGAAAGTAGGTTTAATGAAAGTCCAAACAACGGAATAATGAGTCTGAATTTAAGAGAGATTGTGTGTATAAATATGAGCATTTAATATCACCGCCTTATTTTATAGGAATATTTAACTAGACACAAAAATGTGAATGATCTATCTTATCTTCATACCGTTTTAAATGCAACCTGGCCTTTGTATTTCAGATATTTGGAAATGCTCTGTTTAACTTGAATATGGTTATAGCAAAAAATTCTTTCTCTTCGTTTCGTAAGTTTGGATTAATTTTATATAGTAGGATATTGTTCCCGACGTTTGGCGGACGTGAAATTTTACAAAATGACTGCATTAACGAAAAAATTTAACATTAATTAAATATATTTAATCCAGGCATGGAAAATCGCAAAAAAACTTTCTTTCGGTATCAGAAATTCTTTTTTATTTTTTAATTATGCAATATTAAGCAAATTGAAAATTTTCGTTGAAATTAAATTACGCTTTGACAAATATTACGTCCGAATGCGATATTTTTTTTAGTAAATTGCCTCAATTAAATTCGTACAGTTACCCCTTAATTATTCATTTCAGGCTTCACCTACCAATCAAAAAAAGTCGGTTTGATTTAAGGTAAAAAATTCAGTGCTCAAATTTTTGAATGAATTATATTAAAAATGAAGCTCAGGTCAAACAGCAATAAAAGTGTGAGCCAATTTAAATTCTCAATTTGAACATAAACTTTATCCCTCAAGATACTGAATAGGTCTATTACCTTGCATGTTTTAATACTCAGTCTTCATCATATTTGTAGGTATTCAGTTAGCATAGAGGGTGTTTAATAACGTGCTGTATTTGAAAGGCTCTAAAGAAACAGTTAATTGGAGAAAATATGTATGTTATAACATGCTCTCTCTTGCTATAAGGCTTCGAATTTATTTCCTGCATTCTTTAAACTAACGCAGTTCATTTGCAATGCACTTGCATTTTGCAAATTATCTTGCAAGATTGATTTCACAAATCGTTTTAATTAAAAGCTCTATTGCTATTGTTTGGTCATGCTTCTCACGATTTACAATTTTATGAATCTGCTCATATTTCTCAATATTGATAATTAATTTTGTGTGAAAACTGAATATTTTAATTCGATTTTAATGACAAGGAAATGCGTATTTTTATGCCCAATTTTTTTGCTATATTGGATGCTACCGCAGTAATACATATCACATCGCTAAGTAACAAAATTAGATCCGCTAATTAAAAAATAAAGAAATCCGTGGTTAATTGGAGAATGCGCCTACTTTTTCATTCAGGAATGCGGGAATTCCTGATTCCAGGCGAGCTTCTTCAACTCATTCCAGGACCACTTGCGCTTGGAACGGGGAATTCACATAGTATTTCACGGTTAATTTATACAAAACGTGCCACCACTTCATTTATCATAGCGACTTATTCCAACTCGGTATTATAAATCCGTGTCTGGAATCCACGTCCGTTGCCTATTCACGATTTACAAGACACGTTTCCTTCTCTCCTTGTCTCAGTCTCTCACTTTTTTTTTCTTCGAAACAAACCCACTGGGATTGCGAGCGATTGATGACCATATCCGCCATTTGAATGATGCGGGTCGCGAGCTGGAGAGAGATGTATATACTCGGGGAATAACTAATGCTTCCTCGGGACTCGTTAACGGCGTAATTCCTTAATTGGGCAAATTAAAACGATGATTGCCCCTTTCCGCCGTGGCGTCGGGAAATCACGGTCCGTCCCAATGGATGTGGACTCTCAAGGGTCAAGAAGTCGGGGATTGTGTTAAGGATGGTTAGCAAGGGGTAAAGAAAAAAATTTCAAAATTTGAAGATTGAATCTCAGGGTAGTCAGCGAAAAAAAATTTTAGGGAAATGTTTTAAGACGTAGATATCAGTCCTTGATTATAACACAGCCCAGATGAATAGAAATTCACCCGAAAAGTAGCTAAAGAGTCACTAAAGGAATAAAAGAAATTTCGGTAAAAGTAGTTAAAAGTTATAATTGCATATATTCGCTTTTGCAAATTTTATATATCCTTTCAAATATTAAAATAATTCCGCTGATGAGTTGAACTTGAAGACTTTTTACGAATAAACGTTATTTTTTATTTATATTTAACTCAAACATTATGCCACGACAACGTAGAGGAAAGCATTCATAACAGTAGATGCTTGATGGAACGCAAGATGCTTCTAAAATAGAAATGAAGGATGGAAAATGTCGCTAAATTTCGGAAAAATCGCTTAGTTAGCATCCATGTAATCATGGACAGAAAAAATTCCACGCCTTAAAAGAGATCAAATAAGCCCATTATGTATTTATATTTTAAATCGAAAACAAGAAAAAATGTAGCCTTTAATATGGTAGTGCTCTTAGAAAGAAATAGTATTTGACAAAGAGTTAGAGAGAATGGAAGAGGTACTAGTGAATTAGGGATTTTAGATGTTGATGATATAGCTTGGAATGTGTAGTGACAAGTGAAAGGGACCGTTAAGCATATTTCAATAGAGATTCCCTCCTAATGCCGAGCTGTGTTGAAGAGTTAAGACTATTAAATATGTTATCTCTCTTTATGAATTAAAATGATAATTTGTCCTTTGGACCAGAAAACCTCCGAAATTTGCAGCCAGGTATTTAAAGAATAGCTTTGAAGATTCTCATAAATCTTTCAAATCTGTCTCTGCGATTAATAATCGTCTGAAACCAGTTTCCAGAGTCGTTTACCCTGGCATTAGTAAATATTTTCCCCGATTAACAAGTCTCACATCGCAGGGAAGGCATTGCTAAATAGGGGAATTAGCATATTTATAGTTCCATTATTAATTGAAGACAGCTCGTATTAATTCACGGTTTATTGTCAGTGATAAAAGGTTTTCATTGTTGAAAATCTCGTATAATTTGTTTTATGGAAACCGACTCTCGGAGGCAATCTCCGGAGGAAATTAATTCATCCGCCTCTCTCTACTCATCGTGTCATTAAGGGTTTTCAACGCACACTCTCGTGTAACGAATACCTAACAAATGCGATATTCCATGTTTTCCGGAAGACAAAAATTTATCGCCGACATCTCGACGTCCCGAGCGCATTTTCTGACATGTTCCAGCGTCAAGGAAACGTAATTCTGTCCGATAGGGAACGATACGAGAGGCAAGGGCTTTTATAGGGGTAAAAGAGTAGGTATTTCGAAATCCAGTTAATGCTTTGCATTCGGCCCAGCCTTTGGGAGATAAGTGGTAAAAGGAACTGGGTTATGAGAATTTTGGGAGGGCGATAGCGGTAAGGTCAATACGTTAAAAAGGGCAGGAAAAGAGTGGGGTGCCGTAAAAGAGTCGCCCCGATAAGGAAAAAAAGGGTTGTATTTTTCCCTATTCCCTTATCAAAACCCTTTGCTTTATAAAGGCGGCTCGATTCCCTTTGACCCCCTCCCGTGTAAAAGAATAGCACGGGGAAGGAGCCCGCTTCAATCTGAATCCTTTAATGTTTTTACGAGAGGTTATGAAAGGAAAGCCGGCGGTAAAAAATCATCAGGTTTAGGGCACAAAAGCTGTAAAATGACAAATAAATCGTGTCCCTCGCGTGGTCAAATTGAATTAACCGCGTTGTTTTTCGCATTCATAGGAATATTTGAAAGGGTTTTTTGCTCTATTTGCGCGGACGTTCGTTTGAAGGATGCCCGGGAAGTAAACAAGCAAATAGCGAAACAAATTAATCGGAAATGCGAATTGCGGAGGGAGTCGACTTTTCGAATAGGAATGGGAATTTTCGATTCTGAATTCCGCGGTAACTAACGAGAGATGAGTTTAATAGAGTGACGGCTGGAAGTTCGTTTCAATTTTCAGTCGCCAGTCAGCTATGTAAATTTTGGGAAGAGAAAATATTTCCGTCTAGGAAATTTCGTTTTAATCTCTGTGAAATAAAATTTGGGGCTTTGTTCCTGTTGATATTTCGTCGCCACATATTCCACAATCTCTTTCGCCGTTTAGGAATTTGTTTCTTGTGAGTGATGTTTTAGTTGGAAATAATTAATACGATATGTGTAGAGCAGTTGTTTTATTATATTATAATAAAACAACAGCTCTATATAATATTGAATTCGGAAAGAAAATTTGGAAATATTTTTTCGCTGTAATTTCTACTTTTGTATTACTACCAGTTTGTACTTGATATTTCACCAATTATTCGATTTTTTCTGTAATTAAGGATTTACTGTTACGAAAAATGATTATTAGCTGTGAATTTGACCTCCTCATCTGAAGTATTGTAGGGTTTTCCATATACTTGCTGAAGTAGAATTATCGTTGAATATTAAGAACAAATTTTGGAAATTAACTCAAACTCGGGACCGTGGGAAATTCTCAATGTTCTTTATTAGGCATGACCTTCTTCCGCCATATATGCCTATAATTTCTTGCCATTAAGGTATAATTATGCTAGCACCTCTTAGCTATAAACATATCCTAAAGTAAACCTTGGAATATCTGTGAAATTGACCGTTGAATTTTCGAAATCAACTCTTTCATAAATTAGGAATTTCACTTTCCATTCACCAATAATTTATACTATTATTGACCCGATGATTCTCTACCTTACGAAATAGTTGCTCTCGTCTTTTTTCCTAGACGGAAATCAACCTTTAAAAGTGTTAATTAGTAGTTTTCCGTGCTCTAACTTCACCCATGATTAAAGTATATGAACGCTGGAATGAATTCCCACACTATAATTTCTGTCAGAGGCTACCTGTATGATTTATGAGTGGGAAAAAATTCGACCTTTGCCCAAAGCCGACGGGGAAGGTCCGCTCAGACAACTTGACTCCCTTTCCGTGAACATTCTTGGTTTTCGGGCTCACCCACCCGTCCATCCGCGAATTTCTCCGGGATTTGGCGAAAAGAAGCGATTTTTTACATCCCCCTTAATTTCCTCCGCACCAAAAAAGCACGACGCATGACCTCATCCCGCGGAAAGACGTCTCCTTCCCAAGGAGAAGGCAATTTCTTTCGGTTAGGTATTTGCACAACACTTCCATCGGCCCTTTTAATTGTCTCATCCCTTAAAAGGATCTTAAAGCTGACTTACGAACTCAATTACCTCGGAAACACGGGTGGAAACTCTTTTTCCTTTTCACCTTCGGTCGGTCGCAGAATGGGATCTGAGAATGTGAGAACGAAGCAAGGAATCCGCCGTGGGAATGGCTGCCTTAGGCCGTAAACGCGGAATTCTTTTCTTCCCTAGCGGCGCTTATCCCGGCAATAAGAGCGCAGTTTTCATCCTAGGGCGTTTTAAGGGTCGTCTTCAGTTATCCAGCCGCCCTGTTTTCAGGATGAGTATTCCAGATTCGTTACGTTATTTGCCTCATTCCAACGTTAAGCGACGGAGAAATTGCTTTTCTGATGGCGACGTGTCCGATACACCTGTGCAGGTTACGGCTTTGTTCGGTTTTATTTTTAATGGTGATTCTCGGCGAAGTAAGTCTTCCGAGCTGTCGTTAAATTTCTAAGCAAGAATTTATATCCTAGGCTCGTCTTTACGGATTTGTATAAAAAATATGGAAATAACAGCTTTCGCTCAAGGGAAGATATAGAGACGTCTGTATGGGATTGATGCAATGTACTCGTATATGCTCTTCGTGCTTGTGGACTTTTAGAATGCTATAATTTATGAATGGGTTTTGCTTAAGAAGAGGTTATTTAGGTCTCTGAGTAGTATTTAGGAATTTATTTGGTCTCTCAGCGATTATTGTAATATTTTGGCGTAACATATCTTGCGCATTATCTTATTTTATTTTATATCTGTCCGACTTAGTGTATTTTATTACGCTTTCTTTCCAATTTTAAATATTTTATGCCCTCGCATGTTAGTAAATTAGGAAGGCTTTTCATGGAGAAATAGGTTATTTTGTTAAACATCGGATTTCTCTCATTATCTAGAAAATCGACTCAATTTTTCTTGCTGGTCTCCCAAAGAAAACTCAGCTTAAATCCTCAGCTATCTTTCCATAAAATATCACAGAAATCTATTTTTAGAGAATCTAAATTTTGTGCGATACCAGAAGGATTTTATCAATTGTTTGATTCGTGAAAATTCGTTTGAAAGGTCTTTTAAAAGCTCATTCGGAAAGAATCAGAGTTTTTAGTAGCTGTCCCCTGGCTATATGGCACAAAGGAAAGGAATTTAACCGATTTTCTTGTTAATTCCGCTTTTTTTCCCTACAGGCCAGTATTCCGTATATGAATTTTCGATTTGCATTGATTTTGCTCCTCGCCAGGTGTATTCGTCTGTCTCAGAATGGCATCTTCTTGATAATAAATGGTAGCTTTGAGTATGAACAGCAACAAAAGCTGTCCTGTAACAAAAGTAAGCATTCCGTTACGTTTAATAATTGAAAACATATCCGATCCAACCGAACTTTTTAATCGAACGTAGATGACTTGCTTCGCCAAGTCAAAGATCCTTCACCCTACAACTTCGGTAGCCCTCTCCTAAGATGACTAACCTTTTTCCCCCAAGTGTCATAAAGGCCGAGAAAGACGTAATAAATATTTTCACGCGCTAAGTATGTTTGTACACCCGTTTAACAAAGTTCACGAAAGGTTCCCAGAGTATATTTCCCCAAAATTACCTCAGCGCGTTTTCTGCTGCTTCATCACAGATGACGTTCCATAGCAGGTGGATGTTTTGAACTTTTCGAGAGCCACGCCAGCAGCTTCGGGAGCAATCAACCGGTTTGTTTCGCCGGTCGAAAATAATAGTCGTGGTTCGGCTGAGGTTTCCCCGGCAGATGCCCGTGTAAAACTATTAAACTAGCGATCGGCCGATTCGTCTCGGTTGCCTATTTTGGAGGAGGGTAATTGGGTATCGTACTCCGGCGCTGTGGTATTATCCGATCCTTCGATGGCAAGAGTTCCCGGGAATTCGGTTGGGTTGGAATTAAGCCGCCTTCTCCCCGTAGGAGTGAAGATGCGGCTACGGGAGTTAACAGGGCGGTTAATGATGGAATTATGAAACTGCATCTTGCCGAGAACACACTCTTGGTCTTTTTCATATATTTTTTTCGTGCCAATCTAAAAGCGCATTAAATAAAATCGCTACATAGAAAATATGAATATCTTAAAGTTCTCGCTGCGGCATTGATTATGAGGATCGAAAGCATTGCTTAAGAATTAGTTTTACGTTTATATTGAATGGAAATTTTTATCTTTTATATGCAGTATGCACTAATCATCAAGATTTATACCTGGAAAAAAATTTAAATATTCGAATGCTAATTATTTGGTTTGTTACCCAATTTATGGAATAATTATACATTTCGCTTTTGTCTTGTAAAAAATTTCAGATCAATTCATTATTGCACAATTTTTGTAGCTGTTATTTCGCTTCTCCTAAGGTTTGAGACAGCATACAGACGGACTATACTGACATTTTTGTATATACAAGAATGTAGCAAAGATATTTTTGCTCTATCTTGCATATGAAAACAAATGAAATATTTCTTTCGATGTGCAATTCAAAATTAAATACAGAGAATGAAATTGGAGATAACTACAAAGATTAGTTTAACTAGAAAGAATCTAGTTGAAGCATTCACGATTTGCGTATTCCTTCAGCAACTTTTCATAATTATTATTGTTGTACTCTTTATTCGGCGAAGTTAGAACGAAATGGGTCTCTCATACGCCTGACCCCGATAATTAATTATTCGAAAACCGTGTTCTCCCATGTGTTTTTGGCTCGGCTCTCGCCTATACAAAAAAATAAAGTGTACGAGAGAGTTTACATGTTCGTAATTTATTCACGTTATTCGTCTCTACTATTTTTATTCTCTTCATACCTGTACGAAGAAGTTTTGGATATGCATTCTTGGGCACCGTCTGGGAATCCGAATTCTTATTTCATGTTTCATAAGGTAGCACGGCGGTTCTTCCTTTTAGGAGGTTGTTTCCACCGCGAACTTTTAGTCGATTTTTCTACCGAGAAATTTCTCCAAGTTTTTTTGCGGTCTCTTCATGTTTTGGGTCTCATGGTGTCGCAGCGCGCTATGACGGAGGGGATTTCCTTCGGAGAAATGTTCCGTCCGAGAGAAAAAAGACAGCAGAAAAAATTCAAGATGCTTTACAAGTCCTTTTCTTGGTGTGTTTTGAGTTGAATGTTGCCCCTTTCTCCTGGAGATTTGCGGAGAGGTGAAGGAGAATTTCCTCTCGCCCTTTTTTTGAGCACTATCGTGGATATCTCCCACAGGCGAAGACACTTGCTTCTAATCCGCGCAGGTCTGCAAAAATCTGAGGGTTTACGAGGAGTTTTTATGTCTGCAGACGGCCGGCAACGGACACGAAGATCTGCATTTTTCCCCCGAGAAGCGTTTCTTACCTTACTAAAGAAGGCGATTACGAGAGAGTCTCCTCTCCCAGATTGTGATGCAGCGGTGAAGATTAACAGAATAACGTTTCACATTAAGGAAGCTTAAGGTTTTATGACGGAGCGATTGCTTTCCACTCAACCAATATATGTGGAACTCGTATAGGAAACGCAAGGAACGGTCGTGTGCATTTATGTGCCGTAAGTGTTAAGGTGTGGAAGCCACCTTTTCAATGATGAGGGTAATGCTTGAGGACTGCAGGGAGTTTATCTTTGAGCATCAATGTTGGGAAAATAAAAAGTGACTAATATAGTAAAATGTTTTAGTTTTCAAACTTTGTAAATTTGGTAATTTTCATGAAGCGTACCTTGTTATTAATGGACAAAAGATTGAAAATTTGAGAGTAAAATGATAAAAAGAATATTGGATTTTCCTAAAATTTTGAGTATTTGTGAAAATTTTAGACTTGTTGTTTGTATCGTTAAAGGTCACGTATGATTCCACAAACAGTAGAGCCTAACGGAAAACATAAATGATATTTATTTTTGTGGCATTTTCCGGTATTTCACTATATGTGTATGTTATTATACACTATGCTTTTATATACTATTAGTATACTAGTATACGTATTAGACAGGTATATTACATGTATATTAGGTATGTTATTATATGTGTTATATTTTCATCTTTTTATTTCCTTTTGTGTTGCATCAAATTGAAATCATAACTTTTACGAACTCTCGGAACACTATCCCTCGGTAAAGAGGAAAAAGTAAGCTCTTTATGCTCTTCATGAAATAATATCGCGTTCTTTTTAGCGCATTATTTACTGATTCTCTTCATCTGTTACGGATTATTGAGATTCCTTGGCAATATTTCGTCGTAAGTAAATGAAATACATTGTCGTTCCTTATAACTCAGCCAACGTGGTTACCGTGGTCTAGACTTCAGAAAACACCTTTCGTGAGAGCATAGAAACTATAGGGACTCGTTCTGTTAGCTCCGGATTGAATTATTCCCCAAGAATTTCATTAGTTGGATATCAACGTCCCACATATCTCGGAGGAAAATTCATTCGGCGCATGACTCCCATACATTTTCGCCTTATTTTTTTGCATCTTTCCCCCGAGAATTTTCATCGCGAAATATTTCGAAATTTTCGCCTCTCAATACTTTTTCCGCGTTCTGTCGCAGCCAGGAACCGTTGGGGCGCGAAATTTCGTCCCCTCGCCGGCAAATAATCCTTCATTTTTCCCCCAGTCCTTATAGGTGGGGACATTTTCATACCGATAATACGGAAAACCGAGTCGTCATCTCCCGCCGTTGAAATTTTCCGTGCCATTTGCCCGAGAAAAGGGAGCGAAAAAATGAGCGTCGTGATGCGGCGATTTTTGCAGATTTTCATTTTTTTCGACGAAAAAGTCCGGTGCATCCTGAATGGAGGCGATGGGATGCATAAGGCGATGAAAAGATCCGAAATGGGTCGAGTGAAAAATTGGACAGCGCCGTGGATCGTGAAATTTCGCTCCGAAGGTCGAATCGCCTCGAATCTTCACAGATTTCGATGACGTGATTGTTCTTTGGTCCGCTGGTTTCGTAATCGTTTTATGAGTTCGAATTAATCTAGATTTTGGATAGATAATATTTGCTTCATCTTTTCTATTATTTGGACTACCTTGTATGTTTATCAGGTAAATAATAGTCTCTGCTTTATTGGGGTGGGTTTTATTCTTTACAATTAACCCTTGTGATTTTCGAACGCAAGTAAGCATGTCCTAAGTATGTATCAAAGCCGGAATGATATTATTTGTAGGCTAAGAGGCTAAAACGATACGCTGCTACGGGAAATTTTCATATGTTATTCATTAATAATTGTTACAAATTTTGATGAGTAATCGTGTTATATAGAGATAGATTCCTAAGATTTTCCAATTCATCACTGGTTCTGCTGATGGGTATTGTGATATTGATGAATGAAGATGATGAATTCTTGGTTTGTTATAAGTTTTACAGACTCCTGTAGTGTTATTGCCGAAAGTGATAAAATTATTAAATTTCCGTGTTTTAATCAATCCGTGTCGGTATTATTGCGCTCTTCTAAGGATCGAACCCTCTTGTAGTTAGGATAAGCGGGAGTCCTGCTATCTTATTAATATTCCACTGCAAACTATTCTTTAATCTGAATCATGAAGCAACTTTCAGTCCATTTTCATCATTATCATTGACAGGGAAGGTCATTTCAATCTTGAGTGGAGAAAGAAGCCGAATTAAATATTACGAAACCTTCTTGTAGTTATGTCACCGGATGGTTATTTGAATTCAAATTACCATTCATAAATTCTTCACGAATGCTCCCAGTTTATCATTAATTCCATCAAGAAGAGAAAGATCAAGAAGTGGGTTTGGATGGCTCTTTTCCTTATTATACTCTTCCAGACGCTTGCAGGTTATCTGCTGTTATGTTGATGGCACGGAATTTCAAGTACGTAATTTCTCTTCTTGGGCAACTCCCACTACTGAGAAGAATAAAAATTCACCTCCTCCCGGAAGCATAACTATGGAGATACGATGTCCCTTTCACTCCTTCAAAACCGAATTTGTTTCTAAGCATTATCCAACCTCAATACCGCGATTTAAAAGCCATAAAATTGGCACTTTTGACGCACGTCGTTGCGGCAATAATTTTCCTGTCACGAGGGATCCGAATAAAACACGCAATTACGCCCCATTGGTTATATTTTAACCACCCGTCAGTGTCAGTCAACGAAATAATTTCCGCAAAGTGGACTCGGGAAACAAAAATGGCTCGGGGAAGAAAACGAAGCATACGTAATGGGCATTTTTTTAAGTGACGAAGACCCGTCAACGCACCAGGCCTTCGCGGGCTTAACGCACGGCGAAAAGGCGGCAAAGCGGAGAACAGAAAAAAACGGGCCGTACATGACTTAGCGTTCCGAATCTCGTCATGGATTCGCAGTTCTGCTGTAGCCGCCCGAGTCTCGGGTAGCCGGACGTCTGGCATGGAAAAAATGTAACCAAATAAAAAAGGCTTTTTGACGTGAATGAAAAATGGACTGGTACCCAGTCGGCCGCTCTCCCTCAACCTGCCCTTTCATTCCCTTACGGTCCCGATATTTTCTAATGCGTTTTATTTCCTTCCAGACTTTCTTCCCAGTGTTTCTTTCAAGCCCCCCGCCTCGATCCCTGACCGTGTTTGTACACTTTTTTCGTTCTTTTTCTCCAAGTACAAGTCCTCCTAAACATCATTACCCTCTCATGCTGTCCTCTCCAATATGAGGGCGGGTGGAGGAAGCGATTTTCAGTGTTTGATAAATGGTGGCGACAAAATTGAGAATGTTGGTCGTGTTGAGAGTTTTTTTCTCTCTGACGTTACAGGTCGGTGGGGAACGCGGGATTTTTTTTCACCCCCTTACCGGGATGCTTAATGCGTTTCGTGATCGTTGGAATTTTTCTAAGTTGTCTGATGGGTGTTCAGTGGAGTAACATCGATAAACCATGGTGATGTATGCGGAAGATTGGAAACCGTTGGTGAAATTGATCGATTTTTCGATTCCAAGCTGTCAGACCCGATGGTGGATTTTTCCTGGGCCGGTGTTTGCGGGGATCTATCGCTCTAGGGTAGGCCCTCTCTTGAAACAAGGGCCCCAATCAAGCATTTATATTTCTCTATGGCGAACTCCAAATGTTTAGATTGTAGATTGATGATGCCGTTCAAGGTTAACAGGTCTATAAAGGTGGGGTATCATTAATATTCCGGTTAAATAAGAGAATAAGGTTTGACCATACATGAAAATGACTGTATTGAATGTGTTACTCATAGCTTGATCTGGATTACGGAAGTTGACTCATGCTTTATTGTTAAATTGCTGCGTCATGACGTTGTGTATATTAAGCTGTTATATTAGTTTTCGTGTTACATTGACTTTTCAGTTTGCGTACAAAACTATCTCTTTACCGAATCTCTATAAACTGGAGGATGTAGAGTTTCTAGATAACGGTTTGATTCCCACTCTTCCGTGTCGAGTTATTCTTCAAATGCACAAGTATTTATCAGAGATTTTCCCTGTAATAAATTCATTATAGGAGGTACGAACAACCTGTCTCTGAAAGCTTGTTATTACAGTCCGTAATCTGTGTTTTTTTATGGAAAACACGGTCCATTCATGTGTATGTGAAGCAGTCGCAGTATAAAATGTAATTCAAAATGTATTTTTTTGCGAAATCATTGCCATGATAATTGCTTTTTTGCATTTCCTAGTATTTTTCCATAGAAAACCGTTTTTACTCCATATTTCGCTTATCATCAAAAGAGTATTCTTAACCTACTTTTAGGAATTTCTGGAAGATAATTACACTGAATCAACCTCGGGGTCATCACATTTACGACTATCATTTGCATCCATTATTCTCTCGGCGTGTGTAATAAGCGCTTTCGTTCCTAAGTGATTAACAGTTTTTAAAATCCACGTTTGCTTCGTCTAAAACCTACCTCTCCACCATTTTTCGGACGAGTCACGTCGACTCAACTTGGCCCAAAGAACTCCTCCAAAGCTCGCTTCATTCTCTCTGATATTTTCGAGGAGGATTTTTTTCCCCTCGCAGTCTTTCAGCGAGAGCTTTAAGCATTCCTTCACCGTCTCGAGTTCGCTGTACCTGGCCCTCATCTCTCCGCGCAGCCTCTCTCTCTCTCAACCCATCCTTGACCTTGCCCCGCGTGTCAATAGTCTGGAACTTATCACGTCATCGGTCCGAACACAGCTCGTCTCACGGGAGGTCTGATCTGTAAGGAGCAAGCCGCCCTGCTTGGGGTGGGCAGTCTTAAGATACGGCGAAGGAGAGGATAATGATGGCCCCCAGAAGAAAGGGGTGTAGGGGTCAAGATGGGAATTGGAAAGGAGAGGTGGATTTTTTTGCGGAGGTTAATGGATGGAGAAGAAATATGATCGAAGAATGCGGGAGCCGATGAGATAAGAGGGTTGGGAATTCGTAAACTGGTCCGTCGGATGTTTGTTTTCGTAATAAGCGATGAGGTAGATAGCGAAAGGTCATCGGGTTTGTGTGATGGATATAAAAATGATCTTCCGTCGGGGAGGAAGATTAAGGATCCCACCGTAATTAAAGAGGTTGATTTCATCGGGGGATTTTTTTTCTCCACGGGAAACGTGCTGCATCTTGGGGCTCACGATGTGGGAGAGGTTCTCCTCGCTCGCGGTCGTGAGTTCGTTTCCCGTCGGATGCGTCCGGAGGATAATGTCACGCGTGTCTGGTCCCCCGCACGCCGTGACGGAACTGGTTGCGGATGAATCAAAGGTGGTTTGTTGAGGCGTGACGGAGGCATTATCATAATTGGTTTACTTCGGAAACGTAAGGGAGTGTCTGGAGTACTCTCCGAGTCCCATCCCTTTTAATTTCTTTAGGGCGTAATAGTTAAGATCTGATTCGAGATCTCGGATAGTAAATGGCGATCTTTTGTGATTTCAGCAAGGATTTCTCACGTTTTCCCTACCGTAGAGTATTTTATTATTTAATGAAAATATTGATTACGTTGTTAATGAGGTAGATCTTTCATAACATGGGAAATTACGATGAAATTTCTTCAGTATACATATTTTTCTAAATCTCTGAGTGCGTGTAATGTGTCCTTATTTCGGAAGGCAATCCATTTTTATGAAAAATGCCGCATTCCTAAGCCTTGATCAGCAGTGAGGAACGTGTTGCCTTTTCCCTTCCTCTTTAAGCAAAGTCTGACATTTTGGATTATTCCTTATTCTTCTGAATTACCCGAATTTAATCCCGATATAGTATGTAATAACGTGCAAGCTGGATACCAAAAAAGTAATTACGTAAGTGCCATCTGATTATTTCATAAAAGGTCTTTCAATTAAAAAGTTTTAAAGCGCCAACATGTTCCAGACCATGTTTCTGAATAGTATCTAATAAAAAAAACGCAAATATCATCATGTTTAAATTCCCATTTTTCCATCATCTTAGTTTTTTCTATGCAATATACAACATATCCTACGTAACATATTTTTTTTATTGCCACCGAATCGTATTTTTCATTCTTTTGATAACTGTCTTTAATGATTATATTTTTCTTGGAAGTAAGTTTTTAATATCTCATGATCTCAATGAGTCCATCATTATGTAAAATTTGTCTCAATAGTTCAATACTTAAGGATTATGAAATTCCTTTCGTGAAATCAGTAAATTCACAATAATAGAAAATTTATCTGATAAATAATCATCAGATTTGTTTATAAATAATACAGAACAATTCTAAATGTTAAAACAACATTTGCGCATGGTATGTAAACAGTGTTTTGTTTAATGATTAATGGTGATAATTTACTCACAACGGCAGGTTGTGTAAATTACCGTTGTATGTTTTGGATAGTTCTCCTTTAAACGTTTTATGTTTCTTCTCTTTTCAGGTGAGTACTCATACGTCAACTAGTCGTCCTCTCCAGCTAGAGTTTCGCATTTGTGTGCTTGTCTGTGGTGAGTACTTATTACAAAGGTTTCCAGAGTGCACTGGACTGCCCCTTGTGAAAAAGCCTTCCTTTTGTCGAACTCTGCATACGCTGCTCGCTGTACTTGCTGCCTAATATGCGCTAGAATATGAGAAGCCCTTTTCCCTCGAGAATTCTCCCCTCTATTTTTGAGGCAGCTTTGGAAATAATTGCTACCCGTGGCTTTGCAGGATACGTTGTTAGGTCTCCCGAAATAATCAAGCCTTTCTCATGCGGAGCTCTGGTAGAATTACGTCTAGTTAGTTTTGTTTGGCGGAGTTTTGTACTATCGAAGAAGTAATGTTGAATTGTGTCTCCCGTTTCATATTGTTTCGGGAAGTTATGTTTGCAAATTTCGGGATGGCATGAATACATTTCGTGAGTTACATCTGTGGTATTTCTCTTGCTTCCACCATACGAAATTTATATTAAGCCATCTTCATCAGCTTACGTAACATTTCAAATTATCGTGAGTACCCATGCAATAGCGAGTTTGAAATGTCAAATAAATCTTGAGAAGCATGCCAAAAAGAAAAGAGTATTTCAATTTGCCCACATTCAAATTCATGACCTTGCCCCGTTTATCGGAAATATTAGTTATCTTAAGCCCCTTATTTTGGCAATCAGAAGCAATTAGCCCGAAGAAAAATCCGAGTAATATATTAGAAATGTCTTCTTGGGACGTTTATTAATGAACTGAGATAGACGAACGTTACATTGAGTATGGCACGAAGGACACATTCTACGAAGTGACAAGATACTCGGGTTAACTGATAAGTAGAAGGATGATACATAGGTCAGGACCTTGCGTCAATGTCAGACTTTTGAAGCCCTTCAGTAAATTACGATTGAAAAGGAGTATGTCGGAGATATCATATCTAAACTTAGCTCTCGGTGGTTAGATTTTAAATGAATCACGTGAGTTCAGTAAAGTGATCGTGGTACAGTTGGTGTATGGTGCAGGGCATTGAGCCATAAGATTTATCGTTCCGGTTTTCGCTCTGGTTCAACGAAACAAGCAAATTTTGGTTCCGTTTCGGTTTCTTTACTCCTAATTTTGAACCGTTTTTTACGTTCCGACCATTGTACTCGAATTACACTTAAGTTAAATGTGGATTTGGAATAAATGTTTCCGGTTTCTGTTAAGTTCAAGAATTTCAGTTTTTTCGGTGTGGAACTAGATAAAAGATCGTTTTTTCGGTTTCAGTTGTTGGTTCGTATCCGGTTCGATATCCTGTTATGGCAGAGGTCTCTAAGAATATGAAATATATTAGAAATTTCAACATCGTTTTGCTGAGCCTTTCATGATTTTTAAAGACTGTAATTCTTAGGCTCTTCCATTCTGAATGGTAAAAAAGGCTGATGATACTAAATGATTTTCAAAATGTAACGTCCGAAACTTTTTTCGTCTTTATTCATGGTCTTGAGGAATAGCGCAAGAGAACTGTATGGTTTCCGAGATCCCACTTTTAATGTGTTTATAATATTCCCTACGAACAATACCGAAACGTGAAAAAGGGTATAGAGTAAGGGTGAAGGAATTCCGCTTTTTTGAAGAAGCCCTTCACGATGTCATCACAATACGTTTTAAATTATGAGGCCTCAGAGTTAGGCGTTCATCCATAAGAGCCCAAGCCGAATCCGTTTCAAATCCATAAAAAAACTCTCCTACCAGCAAAAACACATTAGGCCCAAAAAATCACCGTTGCTTACGGAAGGGAGCATAGAAGTGTTTTCCCGAAAAAAATCCACATCGTTTGCGCTTGAAAAATCTTCTCCTGAGCTTTTTTTGATGGGACGAAAAGGGGAAAATTGATTATTTCTCAGTCCATTTCAAGAATGGGGGCTATTTGGGCGCGGATGGATGCTTGCAGGTGCCCGAAATAAGAGATTTTATAACTTGTTCGGGCCTTTCATCGGTGGTCCGAGGTTGAGAAGACCGTGGGAGAAAGCAGTCCCGCCTTGAGAGGAGAACTTGCGACCCTTTTACTAAAGGCGTTGAAGGGTGGTCTGTGAGACATTTGGTGAGATTGATGATAGAGGTCGCTCGAGTCGGCAGTAGAAAAAGAGTTTCCCTTCTGAACGTAGTTAACAGAAGGAGAATTTTGTGGAAAGAGAAAGGGACAGGATGTTGGCAGCTAAGGGAAAGGGTATCAAGAAGTTTCAATGGTTCTTCGATTAGTATCTTAAGGGATATAACTGAGGTAGGATTCTTTTGGTATGTATAGAAGAGTTTACTCTAGTCGTTTTATTATTGTGTAGCTCGGGTAGATTTAGCGTTATGGCTGTCCCAAGGACAGGTTGTTATGCAAGGATTGTACCAAGGAAGGTTGTTATACAACGTATTTTTTCTCTGTAGTTGTTTCTCAACAGTGTATCATTTACCCTTACTTACAAATCTGCGTTTTCCAAAAACAAATTTTAATGACATTAAATTGGCCTACAGAAAGTATTAAAAATCCCAAAGAAGAAAATGTCCTTCGGAAATTATAGCGCTATGTTTAGGATGGATTATTAGCATGCATCACTGTAGAAGTTCTTTATAATCAACTGACCCCTTTTCTATCGAAAATACAGTGAATACATCACGATCAATTTTTATTTAATTTAGATTACAGATTAGTTTTTAAAGGAATAGTATGCTTTCTTAAAATCTCTCGACTAAATGCATAGCTCCATTTTAAATAGTAGATCTGTAATACCAGATTCTAATTGTAATTATAGTACTATAAGTATCATGATCTTCAAAATGGGATGCAGTCGACGTTAAATACCAACTCTCATTATTGAATCATTTTAAAGCACTAATTATATAGTATATACCTTCAAATTTTTTTAACGGTATTTCAGGATATTTTATCATGGTTTAGTATCTCAGAATATAAAATAAAAAATAGTTTAAAAAAAATCGTATATCACCCTCTCAATGGAAAACTTTCTAACTCTTTCGAAATTTTATCATAAGAAGGATATTTCCTTATTGCCTCCTCGATTCCAAGAAGACAGCGATCTTACTGATATCTTAATGACTCGGAATTCTACTCTGATCTCCTATTCATTATGCATTGCCCTCTTCGAAATAAAAAGCCCGGGGAGCAAATTTTAAACGGCAAAAGAAAGAACTCAATTACACTTCAGTTGTCTGCCGAGAAACAATTCGCCTCCAAATTCACCGGCTTAATTGCGATGTAATTGGCATCGTAATCGTTTCTTCGTTGATATTTTACGTCCTGCGATAGCAGTTATATTTTCTCGTCCGTTGGAATGCTGATATTATCTCCGAAGAGCGCCCCGGGCGGAATAGTGCCGCCCTCTGGTATCAGGTGACGGAAGTGAAACTGGAGACCTTTACCAAGATGCCGTATCTTAAGAAAGACTAGATTTCGGCGCCATGGGTTACGTACGTCTCCCGGAGTTCCTTTCCCAAGATAGATATTTATTGACTCTAATTGTTTGCTATCAATATTATCGCATGCGTAAATACAACAGTGATGGGATCCTACGCAAAATATTGATGGAGAAAGTATTGACTGAATATTAGCGATGATGACGGTGTTTGCCAATAGGGTGACGCAATGGTCAATATTTGAGGAGAGTGGGGTCAAAGGCCCGGCGACTCGTCTTGCCTTCGACTTTATGGCCACATTGAAGAAAAAATTCTTGCCTATTTTTGGGAAGGTAGCGGTTAATTTTTGAACATCCGCTTCCTAGAAGTCGCAGAAATTTCTTTCCTTTGCTCGTACGTGTTTTATACAGGTTTCGTCTAGAAACATCCAGTTACGTAGCTGAGCGAATGGGAAATTCTGAAAATGACAATCATACCTCTGATGTCCGAAAGGTAGCGAAAATTTTCTGATCATCCGTTTGCTAAAACTCGCAGAAATTTTATTATTTTCACTGTGGGAATTTCATAAAGATTCCATTAGAAATATCCAGTTACTTAGCTAAGCTCATACTATACTCTGAAACTGACCATTTTCCCATTTCTAATGTCGGAAAGGCAACGGAAAATATCCGTACATCCGCTTGCTAGAAATTCCAAGAATTATATTATTTTACTTACGGGTATTTTATACTAGCTTCATCTAAAGACATACTTTCACGTAAATTATTGGCAATTTCCGATATTGTGGACAATGTAAATGAAGTTTAAGAAAATAAATAGAACTTTCCACCATTTTATGGAAACGACTGGCTTCGGCGAAATCGACATCTTCAGTAAATCAAAAGGTAAAAACTAAGTCTTTCTTTCAATTTTTCGTAATATCACACCTAGAGTCTGGAAAAAACGATATACTTCCCGTATCAAAGAATGTAGTTTAAATCTGTTGTGAACCATAAGTATCTTCTTTAAGCTGCATTTTTATAAATATAAATATTTTATCGTTAGATTCATCGAATTCCAATTTTTACTCTTATGTCATTCAGCAGGAGGAAGTACTAAAATATATTTAGTGAACTCAAAAATAGAATAACCGATACATGCATACAATTATAAATGAAATGATACGCAATGAAAATAAATAGATAATAAGAAAATAAGATTATAAAAAAACCTTGTTTTGCTTTGAAGAAAAAGTATAATACTGAGGGAAAACACCCACAAGAATTTGGCGCGAGTAATCCGCAAATTTTGATGATAGGAATCGGAAAATTATTGAAAAAAAAATATTCCAAAGAAATTTGAAAAGTAGCAACAGAGAGGATGACAATCACGTCGGTAGATCTAGAATGAGTAAAGTTCGAAGATTGATTATGATATAGTAATCTACGCCGAATAATCGGTCTACATATAGTGGAATTCCAACTCATGGCATTTCTTCAGCTGACAGTCCAGCGTCGAAAAGGTGGCACCAGTTGCGTGATCGCGATACGACAGCGTATTTCTCATTCGAATATTACGACCGCTCCTCGTAAAAACGAACGCGGAGGGGGGGAGTGATGGTTACGTCGAGATATTGCTTCTAATTCCCGTCGCGGAATTGAAAGTAAGATTGATAAAGGAGGCCGATTAAACGAGGACCCGCCCAAAAAACAAAAGCGCCGGATTAATGGGCGCGTAAATCATCGCCTTTTTCTTTGTTTTTCCCTCGGAAGCGTTGTTTTTTTATCGGCGAGTCATTTCGCCTTTGTACCGCGGTTTCGAAGAGACTCGCGGTAGAATAAACACGGGAATAAGAGATCGGGGGAGCGATGAAAGAAATGGGCCGTCGAAGGCCTTTCATTCGATGACATGGAAAGTTATCTTTGGGATCGACGGGTGCACTATTAAAAAGCGAAAGTTCATGGAAGCGGGTGGAGATATTAATAACACGGGAGATGAGGGAACGGCGGTGGAAATTGAGAGGTCAACAAGAATGTAGGGAAATAGATAAGATTGTGTGTCGAATGAGGGGTGGAACATAATGGGAGAGCTAAATCTACGTTAATAATCTTTCGATATGAATCGTTTGATGGGGGTGAAATATGAATATTTTTTTACTCGCTGCGCTGTATTGCGTATATATTCGCTTTCCTCTGTTGTTGCCGATTTCGAAAATGAGTGAATTTCGTAAAGGATTATGATTTAAGTAGTGCATTGGTAGATTTTTCGGTATGACATTCACATTACCTTCCTCTTTAAATATTTGTAAATCCAGATAGGGAATTCCTTACGAATATCCATCAAGGCTGTCTTTTCGATATCCAAAGAATCGGCCTCTAACTCTCTAGCTAGACTCATAGCAACTCATTAGTGGAAAAAGTGCCATATTCGATAAATATAAAAGACTTGCGTGCCAATATAGTGCCAAAAGAAAGATGCTGCTATTATCTATTTTATTGTGCCAACGATGGTATGAAGACGTAATGATTAACATAAATAATCAATGATTTTCATTAATAATGAACAAAATTGATTTACTCTGGGGTTTCATTAAGACTGCATAAAAAAATAATACTGACAGAGTTCTGCGTGCCAAAAATATTCTCTCGAGTACAACTGTGAGCGGATGAGGCGTAGGTTTGCTACTCTGGTTAATAATAAGTTTTATTAACTAAATTAAATTAATACGTTTTTCATTGATATTAACATGGTGTTATTACAAAAAACTTGTGTTATTTCTTTTGGAATTGAATGGATAAAAATATTGGCACTCCGCCATGTCGAATTAGCGAGATCGATCAGTGAGCAAGTTAACGATGCTAACAAACTGAATAAAAAAAACTGGGCTATTAAAGAACCTTACAAGAGTTGAGAATTTAACTTGAGGTATCATGTTACACTTTTAAACTTGATGTTTATCCATATTTTACTGCCGCAATTAACATGATAAATAACTTAGATAGCACAGATTGGCATGGAGAATGGTCTCTTTATAAGGATAATTAACTATCTTTATCTAGATAGCCTTCTCTACTATTTTTATAATGGACTGTGTTAGTCCAAGTCATAAGATAGAAGTTCTGCGGAAGCATTATGTTTTGCCCTACAGACATCAGCAGATTTATCCATGTTTACGATCTCTTAAGAGCATCTTTACAAACTATTGAGGGAAAACAAGCACGCCTTATTTGACGTTTGTAAATACGTCGATATAAATGCATTCGATAAAAGCGCATACATATATCCGCCGATAAGTGCGCCGATGTTTACGGAAGTAGCCTATTTACGCTCGCGTAATGGTGGAGGTTTATTTACGGCGCTATCTATTACTCTTTCGCGAGATGGGAACTCACAGCCGCAAATAGAGGAGACAATGAAGCAAATGTTTGAATCGGCGGTGAATTCATCGCGATATTTCCAGATCCCTTGAAAAAAAATCGTTTTTAATAGGAGGAGATGGAGATTGAAAGGGGAGAGATAGTGTGATGAAGAGGAATGGTATAGGAATAGATAGCGAAAAGGAATGGAAAAAACAGCAGAAGGGAGGGATTAATGAAGGGAGGTCAGCTTGAGGTCCAGAGTTGGATAAGGCGAAAGCCGAGAAGTGGAGAAGATAAAAGGTGCTAAGAGACGTGGGTGAGGGTAAAAAAAAGGGTAGTGCTTTAAGAATTAGATAAGGGTGGAGATGGAGAGAGGTTTTTAGTGGCGGAAGGGACGGGAAAGTTATCTGAAGGAAACCTCTTACAAAACAAAGGCCTCTTTTATCCTCCGTTCGCCAAAAACAAGTTGTTTTCCTTTTTTGTTCGAGATATTTTTCGCTTCAACTTTTTTGGGTCTCGAGAATAAGGCGTGACGCGGTAATTGATGATCCGGAGTTATTTTTTGCCCTTTTTAATTGTTAATTCTTCGTAATTAAAAGGTCGTCCTTTGCTGTTTTTACGTAATGCGTTTAATCTCGTTGAGATTTGACCGCGATTGATTTTTCTTTATTTAGTCTCTAACTCCCGTTAGTAACAGTATCTTTTCACTAAATGTGCGATGACTTATTTTTCTTGAATTTTTTAAGATAGGAGGCTGCTGAAATAAGTTTTCGGACGTTATTGCATCCATATTTAATAAATGGATTCCATCAATTATGTTACCAGATATTTGTGAATCATGTTACCACGGTTTTATTAATATTTTTTTTCAAAGTTGGAATGAAATGAAGACATGCGTTTTGCTTTCTAATCGTAGGTGAATAAATCATCTTGAAATAACTTCCTGTTACCCATATAAATAAACTTAAACGATCTAAGGCCTCTTAAGATACTATGTCTTTATTGAAGAGATATATTATCAAATTTACTCTGTATATTTTTCTATTCTTCGTAATGTGGGAAGAGAAGACGTACTATTTCCACAAAAGTTTTTAATGAACACACGACCAGTTTCAACGTATAATTGTTTTAATTTGACCCGATGATGAGGGTTATTCGTTCATACTAGTAGTGTGTTTATTGAAAACTGCCGAGAAAAATTTACGTTTTCTCTTCGTTCTACTTAATTAAGCAAGCATTTCTGAGGTAAAAATGAGTATTATCTACCCAAAGATTGATTTTTTTCTTTGATTTTCTTTTTATATATTCATCTATAGTGACGGGAATTCAATGTTAAGGATTATATCTCAGAGATAGTTTTAAAGCGGATGTGACTTCCGTCTTCGTAATGATTAATGCGGAATTATTTAATTGAAATAAAAATTTTCCCACGTATTTTGATAAGATAGTAGCTTTACCGTTACCTCAGTTTTTGTTACATTTTTCATCGCCTACATCAATCGCGAATTCAACGGTTCCTTTATTCTCTCTCTCACATCGAGTAACGGTACCAATGAATTTTTATTGAGCCGAACAAGATATTCCGAAAATCCCGCTTCGATATATCCTTTATTCGTACATTTGGAGGGGATTAATAACGATTTTCTCACAGCCCTGATCTTCTCCACGAGGTCAAGCGGTCTCCCGTAATGCCTTCCTGCACTCAAACTGTTGAATTTCCCACCTTTTAAGCGGGGATAAAATGCAAAACGCTCCCTCCTCAAAGGCTTTAATGACCCCGCGATAAAAATCTCCCTTCTCATCTTCCTTATTGGTCCTCATCTTTAAATACCCCGGATTCTTCCCCTCGGATAACGGTCCAGTTGCGAGCTGGGTGATTTACTCTTTTATTCGACGAATTTCGCGGAGTTGCCGACGTGAATTACGACCTAATGCCGCCGCGAGAAATGGCTAAACCGCACAATTCCCTCTCAAGAAGAGACCTTCAGCAACTCGACCTCCATTATACGAATAAAAAAGGCCGAGGAAATTCCTAAACTTTTCGATCGTCGAGGCTTAAAAACTCTCCCCGTGGAACTTTTATACTTGCGTTCTATAGGTTCCCTTCGAGTCCGAACTTCTATAAAAAATAAAATCGCGTTAGGAAACGAGGTAGTTATTCTTTTTTTCGTTTGGGAAGGAGAAAATGGGATAGAGCGGGAGAGGGTGTTCTGGATAATAGAAAGAGACGAAAGAAATAGATGCTAGTTCCTGAAAAGACGGGAAGGAAATGGTTGGCGGATATTGCTCCGAAAGCATAGGAATTCGAGAGATCGGGAAAGGATTTGAAGGAAAGGAGAGCGATCTGGACTGTAGGAAACGAAGATATTTCTCTGTGTAGAAAAGAGATTCGTGTAGCGGTTTTTTACGATTTGTGGTCTCATCTGTCATATCAGATTTCGTTGTCCATTTAACTTCTCTCATGAGTGTGTCACACAAACTTAATGGAATCTCCACGCTAACGCAATGAACTTCATAGGGATGCGTTTTGTTAAAAGTATATTAATCTTGATTTTTCTGGAACTGATGCATTTAGATGTTGATATAGCTATGTCGTTGACATAAAAGTTGCAAATTTGATATATTTCTTAAATAAAGAATAATTTATATTTTGGGAAAAATTTGTAAATATTATTCGCAAATTCGGAATATTATCGTAATAATCGCGAAATATCACATCTTGAATAAAGATTTTGTAAATTTAAAGTTTAAATATATTTCTTAACATAAATATTTGGTTATAATTTCATGGTATCTTGTTTGTGATGATTAATTTCAATGATTTTAATAGAATATCAGTACATTTTAAATGAATATAATTTTCAGCTCTCTCTAATCTTAATTCAGCAGAAAATGATTCCATCCAGACTCATAATTGTCACTTCATAGATCATCAAGTTTTATATTTTTTAGGGCGTTGAGTTAATGTCATGACATCTTAGAAACTACCTACACAAAATCTTAACCACATTAGAGATTCGGATAGTGTCGGATCGTGGCAATTTTAATCACGTGATAGCAATCTTATCTATGCTATTTAATTACTTCCTTTTTAATAGTTGTCTATTCTCAACATGGGATGGATTGACAGACGGAATACACAAGAGATCTTTTAGGAAACGATTCCAGAAAGAGCGGATGTGAAGCATAAAACGATGAAGATAAGAATCTTACACAGCTGTGGGTGCGAATCATGGGCGAAGGGAAATACATTCCAAAAGATGAAGAGATATCAAAAGGATGCAGGATGTTGAACACAGTGTGCACAAAGAAATGACGTGGTGAAAAGTTGATGGGAGGAAACCCATAAAATTCATATCAAATAATGTTTTATCGATGAGTAAGAACAGGATTGCATCTTTAAGAAATACTTGTATATAAGTATTGAGATTTATTGGTATTATAATGTACGTTATTTCGTTATTGCTTACAAAGTTCCCAAAACGACAAAGTGATGAATGACAAAATGAGAAATCTTTCTGTTAGGATAGTTTAGTTGGTCAAGCAGCTTCCCAGATAGAGGAAGATACCGGGTTCGATTCCTGGTCACGTCAGACTTTTTTCTAGACCGTTTCTCCTTGGGATTTTTCGTGGGTGAAAACATTATTTAATTTTCTTAGGTATTATCTCTTCCATATTTTGCGGTTTTGAGTATTTTGTCTTAATTAGATGTTTATTTACGAGGTTAGGAGATTTCCTTTCATCGCCATAATGATTTCTCGCTGTCTGAATATTGTGTTTTATATGGACTTCAGGGGTCGCTTCTCGAAAACGAACGCTAAATTGCAGTTTCCAGCAAAGTTTTTCTTTACATTATACTCGTCCTGTCTCATAGCTATCTGTCTCCATCCCTCCGACGTTATTATATTCTGCGTGGGCCACTACACTTGCGCCTCTTTATATTCCCGCGTTTCCAGATAAATATTTATTTATGAGGAAATATAAGAAGATAAACCTACGGGAGAAGAAGGTGGAAGAGGGTAAGAGAGGGGGCCTCATATCACGTTTCGCCGGAGGAGAGGATGGACAAGTGAAAGGGGGGTTGGCCTATGTGGGAAAAGGAGAGAAAAGGGTTCTGCATTCGGCAGAAAAAGGATCCTTGGAAGGGAATTTGAGAGTGCGAAAGAGTATAAGGGTTGGGGAAGCGGTTGGAGAAGAGGGAATAGGAAAGTGAAAGTGGAGACGTGTGGTGAGTGAAAGGAGGGAAGGAGAGAAGTGAAAGGAAGGAATAATGTTGGCGGAAAAAGTGAATGAGTTAATGAAAAGAGGGAAGGATAAGTGAAAGGAGTGAATGGATAAGTGAAAGGAGTGAATGGGTAAGTGAAAGGGAAAAGAAAAGGTGTTCGCGATGAGTTGAAAGAGTGAAGCACCACCGGAGTAGTTTCTAGGGGGTATTTCTCGAGAGCTTGACGTCTAAGGGTCAAGTGGAGGACTTGTAATGGTGGAAGAGTTGGAAAGGATTTTCCAGAGGAGGGAGAAGCGGGATCTCGAGGAATAAAGATTTCTCCAGATGTGAAGAAATGGGATAGACGGGAAATGAACTCTTGGAAGTCGAATGGGCGATTTACGTCTACCGCTCGGAGTTTTTCGGGAAAGAATAGCCGATACTTGATCGCTAGAATGGGAAAAAGTTCGCCGTGCCGCGAGATGCTCGATAATGGAGGAAATATAGCGACTGGAGAATCTTATCTCCACTCCAAGCTTCTGTTACGTGAATTATGAGATTTTCTATAATTGCGAGAACTCTCCGAAATATTTTTCCCTTGAATGAAATTATTTACGGATGTAAAAAATGGTACTAATATCTTCCTTTTATGCTTAAATAATAATACATATTTGCAGCTGTGATTACTTAGCTTGTCGTTGCTAATTAACCGTAGGTTATTATTCAGCCATTAATAGTTCGATAATGATGATGTTTTCCCTTCAGTGAAATTATTTACTTAAGTAAAATATTTCACTAATATCTTCCGTTCATGCTTGAGAAATACTATGTTAGCAACTATGATTATTTATTTGGCATTTCGTTGCTAATTAATCATAGTTTATCCTTCAGCCATCATTAGTCAGCATATGTTTATGCAAAATACCTTATTAGGATAAGTTTGTGATATGCTCAAAAATGGAAATAAACCACAAGACATTCATGTCAACGACTCTATTTCCGTATTGTGTTGATTCACCGTTACCTTGCGTTAAACACCACTTTCCTTCTAAGGCCATAAATATGCCTTTTCATTGACAGTCTCCCTTTGAAATCGGTGTTTGCATAATGTTCGCAAGTTGGTCCTCATTCGCTCTTAAGTGGTGAAATATGGGTGGCATTTGCGGTAACATGACTGAGTAATTTCGCTTTATTTTTCAAGAAAAATCTTAATTTACTTCAGTGGAATAGCGTGCAGTTTCACAAATCGTGTTCACAAAAGTTTAAATAGAGTGTTAGTCTTTTGGAAAATTCCTCTCGAATAACGTTTCTGTTATAGCGGAAGATAATCATGCCTATTCCATGCTTGTTTATGGAATCTCTTCTCCGCGCATAGCAAATCACTTTTAGCTCAGTCTATCATAATATTTGCCTCTATCCGTCCATTCCTCTGCGGATATCTATAATATATTCTCACGATTTCGGAATATTGATTAGACTGTCACTCCGCTAAAAATACCCTCTCGGAAAGAACAACAAGCATGAGTGGGTAACGTTTTACACAGCGGACGCCGAATTCGCTTCGGTCAATAAAAGCAGAATGGCTGGTATTTTCCCTACACCTCCCGCGTAATAGAGAACACCTGTTAAACCTTTTTGAACCATTCGTCCGTTATGATAACAACGCCAACGTAATGGAATACGGCGTGAGACGGCAGCACTCGAGAAAACCTCAGTGACATGAGCATCCTTTTAATGATATTCAGGGAGGTGATGTTTTTCTATCCGGCCACGCGCAGGAGTGAAAGGTATATATTCGTGTGTGTGTGTATATATACGAAAGAAAAAATCCAGCACATCAAAGATTGTGTCACGATCAGGGAAAAGGTTGAGGGATGGAGGATCTGAGCTCAGGGGTATTGGACGTGAAGAAAAACAGGGTTTTGGAAAGGGTGGCCGATGCTAGACATCTCGGACGTTTCGGTTTTTTTCCTTCTGAGAAGATCGGAGACTGGTTGAAGTTTTCGAGTGCTCCCGTTCCTTCCAGATATGTCTCTCGCCCCATTTTTTTCATCAGGAGGCGAATTCCTCCTCGTTTGGGAGACCAGTTATGCGCCGGACGCTAAAGATCATGAATATGAATTCCGCAGCGGGAATCGGTGTATTGAAAGTTGCTTGCCTTTGGAGTGATGAATGCGTTCTTGAAAAAGGCAACGTATTTTTCACCTCTTTCGAGGCTGTCAAAGCACCGCTCTGTCCCGATCCTTATTTCGATTGCGTTCCCCAGACGGTGAGAACATTTCTAGATATAGTCTACGCAGATACTGCCTTTCCGGCCGGAATGTATCTGTCATTTCTATCTATCGATTTTCATTGCGTGCCAAAGCACCGGTCGAGGAAATGAATCGGCGAATTGCGACGGATTGATCTCTATTTTTCATGCCACTCCTTGTTTATTTCTTCACAGCTACCGTATGTTAAACATATTTCTGCTCTGATAAATACGTCGACATTTTACACTGGGAAATTAATTTGCTCGGTCAGCATTTAAAGCCTGCGATAGCCATCGCGCATCTAGCGCACTTCATTCCATCTAAGCTAGCATTGACGGATTTAAATTAAATCCTAGTGCGGAGACGCATTGCAGGCGCCTGCTTGACAATTACCGATCATTCAAGGTTATGGAAATCAACACAGCGGCCTTTCGTTTATGAATAATTCATCCGGACTAAGTGGAGCGGGTAATTTCAAGTGGCATTCCTTCGTAAAAATCAATTAATTTGCGAATTAGAGCCAAGGTTGGAGTTTTTCCTGTTAAACACGGTCAATTGATTTCCTTTGGATGTTAATTGAAACGTTGACCTCTGCTGTTTTTTGCTGAGACCGCGTCTTGCTCATGTCGTAAAGTAGAACTTGGAGTTTTATTAGTTTGCGCCAAGTACAAAGTCTGTCGGTAATGGACTTGAATAATTTGTTACCTATCTTTTACCATGCGAATATTAATAGCGTTATTATAAATTTTTACTCGGATTAATAAAGTTTTCCCCCTGGATACACTAGCGGGTTTGGATTCGTCTTCGGTGGAAACCTTCCCGGGTTCGATTCTCGGTGGAGACCTACATTCCATCAATATTTACCCAGCATATTGATGAATATAGGTAGCTATTTGATTAAATAGGTAGTGGGCCCTGTTTGGGGAAATCGAATACAGCAATGTGGGAGTCGATGCGCTTACCACATGTCACCCACGGAGAATACCGCATGACTATACTTTATCCCTCAATGGAATGTCTTGCAATGGACCTTACTTATATTAATAACGTTCTCGCTTTCTGTCTATCATCGATGAATCGAATAAGTGGTTTGCGACTCAAATATGGGGAAATAGAGCCTAAAACGAGGCTCGTCGACGTAAGTGGGAAATAAAGCAGCCAATATCTCCTTCACAAATCTCTTTGAAACTCTCCTCTGGTTTTATTCCGGAAGGAGAAAGAAAAAGGTCGAAAGTAGCGCTCCTTACGGCAGTCCGGCGAACTGACGGGAGTAGAAAAAGGGGGCGTACCGGTCGTCAATCACTCCGCCAAAGCTGTCGAACACTCCTCGTGGTCCAAGAGACCTTTGATTTTCCTTCCAAAAAAAGTTTATTGCCCGCAAGCCTTTAAGGAAAAGGGTGGAGGAATTGTGCGAGTCAATCCAAAAGAGAAGTCGGTAGCCAAAGCAAATAAACCTCATCTCTCAGTCTTGTGTACATCTCCAAGTCGTTCTTAATGGTCAAACCTTGGCCTTCATCCTCGTCTTATGTCGCGGAGGAATTCGTTCGAGACTTTTATCCTAAAGAGAATCGTGAATCCGGTTATCGTTTAGTTTCGGTTAAATTGCTGAATTAAAGTTCGGTTCCGGGGGAGCTCTACTACCGATGTTAAACCGGTACGAACCGGATTTTCGATCTGATATTATTATCCTTCCGAAAGAATTTTGCATAATTTTTAATTGAATTACATTTAATAACTCAATAATCAAGGCTTATCTCGTGGAAGGCCATCATAATCGGAGTAGCTCTTCGTATACTTCCACAGTAAATTGAGTGTTGCGACATGTTTAACTGGGGTGCATTACGCAAAAATATATTTACAGTACATAAAAGTATCGTATGCCAACAAATAGGAGAGGAAGGTTTTCCAGTAAGGGTTAGAGTGCTGAGAGTGATAAGCATTATATTTAAGTTCCTCAACTTTAATTGTATTCCATTATTATTATCATCATTATGGATATTCGCCACAGTTAGACAAATCTAGCGGTATCGTAAAATTAAAAAGTAAATAATGAACTTTATTATAACATAAAAACGTTATATTATACTTGAAGTCAAGTAAATTGTTACTCTAGGAGATAAGTTATTAAAATTATTAAAATTTATTATGAAATTATGGAAAGTTATTAATATTCTCTGCTTAATATTACTATGCGGTTGATCAATAAATAGGACTATCGATGCAATGTATCAGAACTGTAAATGTGACCGATAAATAACGGTTCCTTGATTCAGTCCGTACACGATTTTCACTCCGGTAAAAATCACAATTTTGTTTCGTGTTGGGTTTCGGTTCGATGCCCTTCTTATCTCAAAGCAAAGCCTGAGCCGCACCGATCTTCCACCTGACTTCTTCGGATGATCATTTTTTTCTAGCTCCTTCGAGGTATACGGAATCCAGTGGCCACTTCATTTCCATTAGCGATCAATTAGCCCTCTTTATTTGCTCTCGCATCTTCCGCTCAAGGTGTGGGAAGGTAAATTCGGCTTAATTGAGGTGGGAAAGGGGATCTGCCCGTCTTAATTCTCGACTTCGCGGCATTTCGGTTCAAAATCGTGAATCGGATCATCGCGGGGAACGTGCGGCGGAGGATTTTCCGTTATTTTTTGGCGCCGTTTTGAGATTTAATCTACAAACATTTCCACGTTCTTCCGCGGGGATTTACATAACGCTGGCGAGGCTTTTACAAAAGAGGAGACGCGGGTCGAATATTTGTTGCCGGTTAAATCGCTATTTGCATTTCCGCTCTTTGAGATATCTCTGCCGCGTAAGAATTAGGCTCCGAGCGTGCCCAAGTACAAATACGCCCAAGTTCATGATTGTTTTTGTAAATCTGGTTTAGCGCTATCTCTCATCCTTCCCCACGGCGAGGATAGAAAACATCAGCTCTGTGATGTATGTATGTACATGGAAAGATGAGTCACTCGGAACGTTGGCTTTGAAGGAAAAGGTTGCTAATTACCTTTGAATAATTCGCTGGGAATTACGGAAAAGTCTCCGTGTGCAAATTGAAATGTAAGTAGTGAAAGGCGCTTAACGTCAAAAACAAGGGGTGAAGAATGACGTTTTATTTTGAAAAATGTAAAAGATGGCAACAGAAAACAAAATAAGTGTAAGCTGGGTGGATATCGATAGAATTATTTTTTATTTATCTATAAATAAATAAAAAGAGTGCATCACATGTAAAACCATTTCGTGAAATAAAATTGCTACTTCAATTTGTGCCGCTCAGTTGAAATTTGCAAAAAAATATGCCAAGCTCTGAGTATACCTTTACTCATAGACGATTTTCAATATCAATCTATGCATGAGGAAAAGGTTGGTACTCTAAACGAATGTGATACGGAGATTGTCATCATTACCAATGTACCATCATACCAACTGTCCTCGAAAATAAGTTCCGCGCATATCTAGACCCATCTCTGAAATCTTCTGTATTTCATTTATTTATTCTGTAACAGCCAGACTCCTAGTACCTAAAAATATATTTTTGCTATAAGAAAATGCACGGAAGCAAACTTTCCGCCTATTCATGAATGTTTTCGGTGGAAGTCATTCTGTGCATGATTTAAGCCGATTCTTTGATAACTCAGGATTAAGAATTTTTTATATCCATGTGTCACATCATTTTCGGCGATTTCGCGTCAGCTACTAATCCGTACAGTTGGCAGTGGCAAATGTCCGAAATTTGTCTCTTAAATAAGCATCATTTAGCAAAAATCACAATTGCCGACCCATTTTCAGAACTCATATACCGGGAATAGATCGGCACACTGTCGTAAAAAGGATTTTCGCGGAATATTTATTCGGAAGTGAAAATCGCCGGGCTGGCCTCCAAGTCTCCGTAATGCGAACTTAAAGCGTCCCAAAGTCACTCGTAAATTAAATGAACCGAGTCGTTTAGCGGACCGTCCGAATTCCGTATCGATATTCGCTACCTTTTTTCGAGCGGTGCTTCGATCTTTTTCTGCGGGTGGGAGTGGATTATCGAACTCCCCTTTGCGACCAATCTGTCGGAGGAGAGAGTGTCCCGTTCTATTCCGTATAGGGACAACGCATAAGGTATACGAGAAGGGGAAGAGGACGGAATGTATAATTCAATATTCCTCTCTTCCCAAATGACGTGGTCGAACAGGTTTTGCAGGGAGAAGTTTGATAAAGGAGATGCGGGAAAGGAGACGAAAGAAGCGCCGTTGCAAAGGAGAAGAATGAGAGGAAATGCTGTCAGCCGATAAGTCTGGAATGAGGAGGATAGATGTGGTGCTCGTGAACTTTTCAATGCTCACTACGGACATTTCAGAGTATAAACCAATACGGAGGTTGAAATTGTATTGATTCTGAAATTCGTTCATTCGCTTGAGTGTAAACAGATTAAAAGTATTCCCCTGTACTTATAAAATTTTTCAATGATTGGAGCCAGAACTACTTGTTTGTTGCTTATTTTTACACGGTGAGCTCCGAGCTGTTATCATAATGCATTTTATAATATTTTGTGATATAATTCTTCCGTGCTATTGACGTTCTGTCGACAGACCTTAGTCTGATGGTACGCACCTTTGTCGAATTAAATAAATTTTTAAAAAGTTCAGACCGGTTAGGTGTTGGAAGAAGGGGTGAAACTCGATGAACCGATATATGTTTTCCCGTTGAACCGGAACGAAATATATTACGGTTCCCTGCGTACAACTTTACTTAGGTCAATCAAAGCTGGATACGATCGTACGAAGACGACTGACTATATCAAAATTCCTAAACATGAGAAACTGACTCGGTAAAATTATCCTCATTTAATCTTTTATATCGTAGTAGACAAGAGGGATATACTCTAAAATATACATTTTCTCGCATATCTATTATATATAGCTAACTCTCCGGATATACCTATATAGATATATAGGGGATACGAATTCTGACCATGTTCCACGAGCGACGTCGACGTCAGATTTTTTCGACGTACTGGCCCTACACTCTAGATGCCAGAATAATTCAGACATTGACGCTAGCTATCATGAGTTCGATGCCAGAAATTCCCAAAAATCGCAATTTTCCCATAAGAATGCATTGCGCGGATTTTTGAAAATTATTTTGAGGCACTTATCCTTAAGATAGAGTAACCAAAATTTCGGAGGTTGAAGATGAGGTAGTCTTCTATGCTTCTCATGGAAAAAATGTAGCCAAATGACAGTGAGTTCGACGCCAGGTGGATGCAAAATTCTTCCATAAGAAATGCATTGCGGAAATCTTTGACGATTTTTTTAAATGGCTTCCCGATAAGCTGGAAAGATAAAACCCGGAATGGTGACAGAGGCGTGGGACCTTCCCGATAAGATATTGAATCGAAACTTTGGAACAAGTAAGGATGGCACTTATCTAATATTATTTTGCTGTCTTCTCTCACGATCGGGTTCTTAGTTCGTCGCCAGGCGGTCTTTGGCGCGAAGTTTTAAATTTGAACTGAGGCAGTACTTGGTATGATACTGTATTCAACGGATAGCTTGCAGTATGCAAGCAACTTTTACTCGTATATTCATATCTACCAAGTCATTCCTGTTAAGGGAAGGCAACTTACTGCCTTGTTAATTCAAAGTACTCCTCTCTCTCTTATATTTATTTCTCGATAATGAAGGACTATTCTGCATAGGGAATCAGGGTGAAGAATAATTGAAGATTTACTTAGGAAGTGTAGTAGCAAAAGTGAAGGAGGATGGTGGAGGAAAAGACAGATGGTGTAAGGGAAACTATCTCAGGAGGAGTCTAGGAAGTGATAGATGATGAGAGTTTGAGGGGAACGTTGTGAGCGACGAAGATGGATCTAGAGAAAGAATGAAATGAGGTTAGAGAAAGAAAGGGAGGAAAAACATGTATTCAAGGGAAGAAGCAATAAGGAAGAGAATCCGCGGATGTTGTAAGCCATGGGTCGGTTTCCTGCAAATAAAACTTAGACTTTGTCCATAAGAGAAGAAATAACGTTTCGGATCCCATGTCCTCCAGTGCTCCGTATCCGTCCCACCTATTCCTTCCAAAGGTATATATTAGGCTGCTTTTACGGTTTCATAAGAATGTCATAACCAAATCTTTTTCCGGCAAAAATCAATTAAGACCCGGTCGTAAATAACGCAAAATGATATTTTACCTGTCGCCGTTTCCATTACGACATTTTTGCACGGCGGAGCTGCTATTTTCGGGTCCCGAAAAAATGCTAATTTTTCATCTATTTTGCCTCCCTTTTAACTCTTCTATTTGTCTAACGGTTTGAAAAATATTTCTTGCGGATAGGCAGCGACCATTATTCCCCCGCCGTGGGCTCTATGACAAACGATCTTCGCTAAAACACGCGGCGACATACAGGTTTGTTTGTTTGGTGAAATTCTCGGGTTTGATTAATACCCTCCATTTGCAAGAACTATCGCGGAAGGGAAAAACCGGAAATTTTTCATCTTCACGCTAATTGCTCGCTACCAAGGACGTGTGTCTATCCCCTTAAATATGTGGGCGTAGAGAAATTTGTTTGAGGAATTTGGAGTTGTAAACATGTTTTTCGGCTAATGGAACGCATTTATTCATTGTAACGGTGGTGATGAAAGTGTCATCGACGAAGCTGTTTTTAAGGGACATAAATCCGGCGTGTTATTGTCACCATCGTCCAAAATAAACTTGTAAATATAAGATTTCATACTCTGCGAAGGATCGTTTTGAAAAGGTGACATTTTAATTTGTTTCAAGATGAGGAGGAGAAAGATGTTCACGTTTTTTATGTTTTATAGTTTTAAAAATATTTTAGTTTATTTATTTATGTATTCATTATGGGATGAGTCCAGTTACAAAGATTTGTACAGTAATAAAATATGCGACGTAAACTATCATATCTATGATTTAACATAGGACATACCTATACACATGTAATGTATAACATAATTACATATATATGGCTCTTCTATATGTAGGTAATTCGTAAATAATAAACTGAAAGATATATTGAGTTTACAAGAGAATTTCAAAAGATATAAATTAAATTAATAAATTTTGTGTATATATACGTTCTTTATTAATCTCTATCGACTATCACATAGAATCTTTGCTATGAATAAAGTAAACGGAGCTAAAGAGGGTAAAAAGAATTACCATTGGATGACCTAGTGCATGTACTGCTGATGAATAAGTCTACTTAGCCTTCTTGTAGAATGAGTGATTTATAAAGCCATACCTTTTCATCTCCGAATAATACCTCCACATAAATTTCACTTCCGAATCCATTTCCGTGATGCATTTTGTGAAATTCAGTTCGCCTAAAGACCTTTTAGCAGCACGACATTGCCATCCTTTCCAGCGTCTGAGGGGACGTGACCTCCGCACCGCTGTTTGTTCTTGCGTGAATGACCCATTTCCGTTTATTTTTTTCGCGTTTATCCCTCGCGAAGCCAAGCAACTGCGAAAATTCCACCCCTTGTCAGAGGGGAAAAAACGAGAAAGTGTCGTTTTGCACGCGAAGCACTAACGCAGTTCATTGACATTGTAAAGACGAGGATTTAACGCGCAACAGAAACAATGGATGTTTCGCTAAGTTTTTATCTCCCTTTTGCTCCCCTTTGACGATCGCTGTCTCTGCAGCAAATGCAGCCTTATCTTTAGTTTCGATGCTTCATTTCCCCTTTAGTTCTTCATCGCAACCTGCGAGGTTTCAGTCGGTCATACCCATCAAATCTATTTTCACACATTAACGATGATCTCTCGGATTGTTAAGTACGAAGTGAAGTGAATTTTATATTTATCATTTCGATAGAGAATGCGGTGTGCCTCTTGCTTATAGAGACAGTGACTCTTCGTACCCTCTCAATGTGAATAGCTCTATCAACAGGATATTCAATCCTCATTTGATTCATATTTTTTTTTGCAATTTTCAACGCCATTGATTCATCTTTTCTCTATGTTTTATCTAAAAAGAGAAAATAAACGCCTACATAAGTTGTTTATTTCCCTCTTCACCTGTAATTTCGCAGTTCCCACTTAATTAGCTGAATTATATTACAAGTACGTAAGTGCAGCTATCATTGTCTTGCAGAGTTAATTTCAAAGCTTTAATTTAAGTGTTTCATCTCGTAGTTATTACGTTTATAATAACATACTAGGGAAGCCCTAGCCTAATGGAGGAATGGATATATTAAGATAATTAGGTAAATATTGCTTTGGCAATTAGGATGGTAATGATTTTTTATCTGGTTATTGTAATAATCAGAGCCAGCGAAGTGCACCTTTTTGTAGTCATTCGTTCCGCATCCTGCATTTATATTTCCCTCTTCATTAAAAGTATGCCTTTATGTTCCCTTTCTTTGTTGTAAAAGTCCTTTACCGCCAGCTTTTCCATAACCGTTTTCCAGCTTCATGACAGCACATCAAAGGGCTTTCGGGTTAACTTGTTATAGAGGTTTCCAAGTTTCAATTTCGGAGATATTTTCCCCATTTTCATCTCGCGTAGCTCAGTTAATAAATTAACCAACAAAGCACGGCGCTCTGACGAACCTTTAGTTCCAGAGTCGATCCAAAGGAAACTTCGGATTTTATCTCCACCGGACGTCGGTGGGTGCGGACCTTAAAGTGCGGTGAAGGGGTGGAAGGCTAATGGAAGGATGGAGTCTCCACGCCTGGTTGCCCGTTGTCGAAGATAGGGTTAGGCCCCGGGAGAAAGAGTGTCGGACGAGAGAGAAAGGTCCCTCGGATGAACACGGTTTTGGGAGCGTTTGGTGTGGTTCCTGGTCCCAGTGCGGTGACGCGGAGGTTGGCCGGGGGTCTTCCATCTTCCCCCCGGCCAATCCCCGAATCAATCACCTCATCTGAGTGCGCGACCACTCTCCCTCGGGTCCATCACCTACTTCCGAAGGACTCTTTTTCTCCACCCACCCCTGCGATCCATCTTCTTCAGCGGGGGAAGGCACGGAAGTCGCGGGAACCCTTTTTCCCACGGCGGCGGGGTTTATATTTCCTCCCTTTGCTTTTCTTGCGGGAGCTCCATTCGGACCGGCTTTCCTGCACGGCTTCCTTCGTTTTTGCCGTCGGTTCTTCCCAATGCGGAGATGGGAATATTCTACCGAATGGCGTGTTTTTTTCGGTACGGTATCGATGATTCGATATATCGGAAGAATGTAGCCGATGCGATGGGTATCGATTTTCCGTCGAAAGGGTTTGTTTTTGTCGCATTTTTTCCCCGTTGAGTTTTTATTTCTTCCAAAAGCGTTCTAGCGGAAGAGATAATGATGCGTAATTTATCGAAAAATTTCGGGGATGGGTCTATATTCTGTGGACCGTTTTCTTTGGCGGTGGAAGGTTTTCGTCCCTTTCCGGCGCTCCGCATTCCGCAGTGTTTTTCTGTTATAACTCATATGAATTCATTTATTCGGGTCGTATTGATGAATAATAGATTTTTTGGGGAAGTTTCTACGACGATTTCCACGAATTTGTTTTTTTTTCCTCCAGTCTGAATTCGACGTCTCAATGAGTAGGTGAAAATTTCGGGTAAAAATTAGATTTTTCCTGCGATTTTCCGTTTAATCTAGATGTGAACGGTGACGTTTTTATTTAACTCTTTTCATTTCCATTTCAAAAGCCCGCGTGAATAAAAAGATCGAAATTCCATTATCTCAGTTGTCGCTCTTTTTACCTCCCGGAAAGAAAACGTGAACACTATTGACCTTTGATTTTCGTTGAAAAGGCATTTAAAATTAAATAAGTTGACGTTTACGATTGAAATATCCCAATAAATTCATAATCCTTAAAATTTCGGTTGACGATTCGGAGAAAATTTCCTGTGGGCTGTCTCTTTGATAACTGAACCGTTTGTTGTTCTTTTCCCTCTCATTACCCTTTGTTAAAACAACATTGAATAATTTTTGCTTGTGAAAACATCAATTAAATGGCATTTCCCTTAAAATTTAGCCGTTTCATTGGAAAAATAAAGAAGACATTTGGAATACACTGCATCAAACCAATTTCAGGCAAATCGCTGAATCGAAGTCTCCAAAAGCTATTGATGTTATAATAGATTTAGTGTAAAATATATACTTGAAATATATATAGTCTCAAGTATATATACATAAAACTTGTGTAAAGATCAGAACTTCCGGTTAAATTTTTATACGAACATTAATCATTTTGATTAGTAGGTAATTTTTTTGTTTGAAGCGTACTTATTTAAAATATGCCATAGGAGTTTCATGTAGAAATTGTGAAACGCTGCAAAAAAGAGTAAAGAGAACTAACATCCCGCCACTCTAATGTGTACTCGATTTTTGAATCGATTCGAGTTTGAAGATTTCGATTGGTTCGAAACTTTTGTCGAACAGAAAAGTAATTCGATTCGAAATTTAAAATATTCGCTTGCCTCCAAGTCATTGCAAACTTTTCGATTAGTGGTTTAGAGACAAATAAATTATTCCGTTTACCCTCCACGAACCCATTTTTCACATGAGCATAGGAATTGTTTCAACACCAGCACGAGCCCCGATCAAAATAATTTAAATCCCCATCAAAAAGTTTCATTGGAACTATTAATAACCCAGCCAATCTTCGCTCGCATCTTTACGTCCCCATATCTCAATAAATCACGCTCCAATACGCCGGAATAAAAGTAACGACTCTTTACGGCTTTTTCCGCCGGTTGCGAAGAGCGTCCTTTTTAACGACCCAAAGCCTTTACAAATTAAATGTTCCCTCAATCAATCAATTCTTACTCCTTTCCCCTTGTTGATCGCCGGCCCGCCCAGCTCACCGATAAAAAGAGACATTATAGCCCTCCCCCGACCAGCCAAGTGTGCCAGGGTCCCCGTCGGCATTTTACCTCGCCTTTTCCCCTTTTTATTTTTATCTCTATCCTTATCCGCGCTGTCAGCAATCCCTCCCCGGGATCCGCCCCACGGCCCTCCCCCCGGTGCCCTTTGCTCCTTCCCGAACTTCCCTATCGCATCCCCATTCCTTTTCCCCCATTTTTCAACCCTCTTTCCTCCCCCTCACCTCCTCCGTGATCTTCTAGCATGAATTTCTGCCTTTTTCGGCCCGTAACATTCGCATCTTCTGCCCTTTCCGTTCTCTCTTTATGCTTCCCTTTCGCCGGCTTCCTTTTTATCAGCGGGGCTTCTTCCTGGTTTCCTCTCTTGTCCGTTTTGATAGCGACAAAGCGAAGTTTTTTCGTAACTAAATTCTTTTTGCGTCCTCTCCGTTGGTAACTTTCTGGTAGGTTTTCCAGGTTTGTTTTCGCGTATCCTCGTTTTTTTTCTTTTCATCCTCCGTTGTTATCGCTCCGAAGAATTTGTCGCCGTCCGAATGGTGTACCTTATAGTATAACTCATTTTTATGACCGGAAGATTCTCCGGAGATATTTTGGAAGGCATCACGCGATACCTGTTGGAACTTATTCGTGATTTATTGGAAATATGCTCGAGTCCCATCAGAAATAAAGGAGCAGCTCAATTGGTGGAAGTAAATAATTCGGATTTTGAACATTATATCAACAAAAGATTTTTTCCGTGATGATAGTACTATGAACTTCATTAGATCAATTGTGGTATTCAGACCATGCCCATAATTAACATTTAAGTTACGAAAATCCATACCTATCCGTATTCGAACCCGGGACCTCGGTGTTGCCAGACTAGCCCGCTGAAGTTAACGCCCCTGACATGATTTTGATGTTATACATGTTCCAAGGCATTATTCAAATTCGCAGTAATCTCGTTTCCCATTCATTTTTTCCAGTGTGATTTAACATTTTACCTTTCCGTGTAATCCGATAGCGTTATTTCGCGAAATAGGGCTTGTTTTGAGACCCTTTTAGTGCGGTTGGAAAGAATTTTCTGCATATTTCAAAATAACTGACATTTTTATACACGCAAAGGATTATTATTTTGACGCTCTTTATATTGGGATCGGGAAATTCTATCCGTCCTCTCCCAATAAATTGCCATTGATTTTCTATACTGCGCGGAATTCACCGATAGCTTCGAATTAGACGAGGGTCTATCCTTTTATTGGTATTATTTACAGATTAATGAAGCCAGAGAGGGTTTATTCACGTATCCATCGCTTTAGAAATTAATCCCGCTCTTTTATGTTCACTCTCTTTCTCTTTCCAAAGCTTTTCTTTACCTTTTCGCCCGTGCTCTCTGCACTCATACCTTTTCTTTCTCTCTCCGTGAATGGAGTAGCGATATTTATCTCGGTGGGAATAAATTCTCCGTACTCGGCCGTTCTCAAGTATTTATTCACGTTATGTTCTCGGGCTTAAAAGAAGTTTTATCTTCGAATTCCCGAATGGTTGCAACGCAAGCGTATCACGTGCATGTAATGTTTACTTTTAAATTTGCAAGAGGTTCGAACGTCCGGGAAGATAAGCGGGGTAAATCTCCGTTTTACTCCTCGAACGTGAAACAGCACGCCTTTTGTCGGATGGGAATAATTATGCTGTAAATTGAGAGAGGAAGGCTCAGTGCCAAAATTCCACCGTGGATCCCGCGAAGACTGTTATATGGTGATGATGTATGAGGCTCTATTTTCGATGAAAGATCGTGACTTTTTTTCCTAAAGGAAAAACCTGTTGAAGTTCGGTGGGAAGATAAAAATGTATGTGTTCGTGGGAAAGGGTGTCAGTCAATAGATGTTGGAAATGTGTTATAATTTTTAAATTTTTGACGAATGATTTAATTTTATAGTAATGATCGGACATTTACAGCAAGCGAAAAAAATTATGGGGATAATATCGATTAACTCGAATTCATAGAGATCTTTATTTTAATTCTTCTTCTACGATGTCCCTTATTTTGATCGAAGGATATTCGTTAGGATTTTCGCTTTAAATAATTTAGAAAATTATCATTGAATTTTTAGTATATATTCATAGGATGTCAGAAGAAATCTGAATCTTTACATCGGTTCATAGCTAATCTATCAGCTTTTTAACAAAAGATATTTCGAAACCTTTCTTCATTAAACTTAGAGTAATAAATTCTATGCCCTGAAAATAAAAGATTTTGATTCTTTAATATTTCTACGAATGTTCTCAAGAGGTTTTAAAGTAACGAATCAACTATAGCGATACTAGGTGAAAACTACTGAATTGATTTTTTACCGATTATTCATTTGATTGAAGTTTGGAAGCACTAGTATACTCAACACCGGTCCTTTGATAGCTGAACTTGAAGAATTCACAAAGGTTTACATTCCCAAACTGCGAAGAAATCCTCCTTGGGTTATTGTATGCATCCCGTCAGGCGTGCGACCAGCTGGAAACAGTCGCATTAAGATAACTCTCGCCTTCGGGAAAATCGCCGTCATTTCCATCACCCGAAACAAATCCGATCCGGAACCTTCCTCCAAGGGCAACGGAAATTAGCCCGCCTTAGAGAAAACATCGCACGTTCATAACAGGTTTCGATTGAATTCTCCCCCGGACCTTATTTTACTTCGCACGAGCGAGATCCATACATCCGCGGGAAAGATAGGGTGGAAAGAAATAAGGAAATCGCGGCTCTTGGGAAGTTCCATCGCGCCCAGCGACCATATCTTCATCTGCAGGGTACCAATTTTCCGTGCGTTCAACCCGAGCGCCTCTCGTGGGGGAAAATGAAAACAGATAGGACGTCCCTGCAGCGTCCAGACGTTGGAAGGCGCATAACGGAGTACCACGTCGCAATCGGAGGACACGGAGGTCAAAATCTTTCCCGAATGCCGACGGCAGCGCCTGCTAAAACGCTCTTTGCGTTAGCTAAGGTTTCCAGGAGGTCACACCTGATTCAGCGCTACTGCATTCCCCTTCCATGTCCTCCATCGATGTCCGCATTCAAGCCACTTCAAACACATTCGGTACCCTCTGCGCACACTCCTTTTTCCCCATCTGTCACCTCCTGCCGACAGAGGTCCTTCCGTATCACTTCACTCCGACTTTAGCGGCTCATCCCCTTGCCTTTCTCCCCCACACACTGTCTACTCCGCTTTTCTGTTCCCCCTTTCTTTAACGTCTATGTGTTACTTTCTCTTTGGTCTCTCATGGCTATTCTATTCTTGTGCTGATATCAGTGGTGCTTTTTCCTTTGGAGATCTCATGGGCCTTGTGTGCCATACGGCCGTCTATGTTATCTTTATCGCTTTTACTTTATGGTTTCGATATGCAGTCGGTTTCCATGCAAATCTCTCTTTTAAATTTCTACTCACTGAATGGGAAATGAGTAACTGTACCCATTGCTTATACAGTAAAGATTAAATGGATTATCACTAGATATCGCTTGATAAGATTCATTTTTATCAACATTGGAATGGTTCAAGGAAAGAATTAGTTTCTTCATAGCATGTTTAGATGGTTTTCTGCCAACGAAAGTGAATTTACGTTAATCAAAGAAATTGTCAGCACAGGGTATTTGAGTGCCCATGAGTATTGAATCACTACCCCTCGTTTTCCCTGCATAACTTCCGTATTAATCAATTGTTTTACTTTAAACGTACGATATAGATGATGCTGCTCATATCATATAATTTTTTAATATATTTTATGAGAAATGTGTATAATGTAAGGCGGTAATTATATGGAATTTTTACTTTTGTTATCATCGAAATAATATCGTTCTCCTGATCCATGATAATTCCATCTGGGACGTAAGTTCGGGACGCACGTTCATTTTTAATATTTTTGTAATACGTATTAAATCTTACTTATAAATGGCACAACGAAGAATTGCTCAAATAGGTTCTCTGAAGATCTTCGGTTACTCAAGCCTTTTGATCTCTGTCGACTCCCGAAGAGGTTCGAACCTTCGACCTTCTAACTCTATGAGTGAAAGTGCATCATAGACCGTCTTTCCTAGGGCACCTTTACGTAAGAAAGATCCCAAACTCCGTTTAGGAACAGCTTAAGGTCTATCTTCGCACTCATTTTTTCGCAGTGGCTACTAATATTTTACAAATATCGGTAATGGGTATCTCGTACCTGATCTTTTCCCCCGCCACCCACTCTGTCAACAGAGTTAGCGTCGCTCTTTCACAAAAATGTCGAAATCGTGAGAAGGAAATGACCCAGTAACAGTCAGGGGGTGCCGTATGCCAGCAGCCCCGCGAACATCTCATCAATCCACGCCAGCATGGAATACGCGGATTAATAGCTAGATCTCGGAGTGGTACACGTTTCCCAGATTTGAAGCGGTACGTTTCTATAAATCCATTCGCCTACTCCAGGTATCTCGGATCGTTCCGCAATAGCATTCTAAACCGAAACATTTGACCCGGCTTGATATGATCTACCATGCCTAGAACTGAAAAGCTATTCGTCGGAGAGCCGAAGGATAAATCTTTAATGCGATACGATGCAAGAGTTCACGAGGTAGGCATTGGCCAGAGAAAGGAGTGGAATAGCAATAGGTAATTCATAAAGTGGGAAGAAAAAGAGGAATCAATAGACGAGCGGAAATGGGCCACGTCGAATAGAGAAGGAAGGAAAAAAAGTTTTAGAAAAGGGGAGTTCGGAGTGTACCATCGGATGAAGCTGAAAAGAGAGTACGTAATCAGTGAAATGCGTTTTTATTTTTAATTAGGTCAATGTTTTATCTATTGCTTGTAGTTTAAAATCAGCTTAGCACCACTCTCGTATTTATCTATTTCGTTTTTCTGTATATTTCCTGTACAAATAGTAATCATTGATTTTAGCATTTATAAAAAATCCTTACCCTGAATCAAAGAAATATTTTTCATTCTACATTCTTAAAATTTTGCATACTCGGTAGTCCGCAGCTATGTTCTTTGGAACGAGAAAAAAATGGAAGTATATCTGGTAAAATATAAAATATCAATTTTATTTAAGCTATTATACAGGTGATAGGCTGTGTAAAATATATTTATATGGCTGATTTTCTCTATCTCATTAAATTCCAAGGATTTATTCTATGTGTAAGCTTTTCCTTCACCATTTAGGAATTCTTGAATCCTCCATACGGTTAGTTATTGTCACTATTGTATGTAAAGTGACTTTCTCATGAATTATGCTTCGTTTTTCAAACTTGCTTGAATCCATTTATAGAGCTGTAACTAAACACGTGTATTATCTACTGGAAAAATGCAGTTTAGAAAACGAAAGTCAGCAGCGCGTTCCCTCTGAATGAAAATTCAATACATCAAGTCGAACTGAATCACGGAATCTCCCGCTGGGAGTTTTGATGCGGTATCGTGCAAAGCTCAGTTGAAATCCACTTACGAAAGCTAATAGTCAATTCAGGGTACAAACCGCTAGCTTTAGCAACCTTCGTAGATCTCTCGGACGTACCGTACCATCCTTCTCCATTTCATTTTATAATTTCAGACTTCGGTATATACGTTGAGGAACGTCATACTCGACTGATTTATAACTTCCGACCACATCTTATTGTCTCTTTCTCGGTATTGGAAGAGAGGTAGTAAAGCTGGTATAGAAGTTCGCCCAAGAATAGGAAAGAGTAACTACGTAGGAGATGAGTGGATTAGGAGAAATATCAACGAAGGAAAAGTGTCTTCACGAAGGAATTGAATGGAATCGTGGTCCAGCGGATATGAGAGAGGGAGAAAGGCGTAGGAATTACCGGAGTTTTGACATTCTCTAGGGAGAGAATGGGATAAAAGGCCGGGATGACGAGGAATGGATTTTTCGGACCGTCTCCTGACCACTCACTCTCGAAACGCGAAATTTCCCGAAAAATGTGAAATTGAAGTGTCCTCGACGGGCATTGTTTTAAAAAGTACGCGCCTTGAATTAATGACGCCTCTCCGTTCGTCGGACGCTGGAAAAGATAGGAATATTTCCATTGTGGTTCGCCGTTTTGTACTTTTTATGAATCGTCGGACGTTATGAATTGTAAATGAAAGTAATGTCGGCGGCAGTCTTTCGGGTTCCTCATCTTTTTACGATCGATATCAACTGGGTGTTTTTCATCATTCATAGAGATGAAATATGCAAATTTGGCAGTTCTTGCGGTTTGGAAATAATTTAGGGAGGAAATTGAGTTCTAACATCTTCGATTTGGGACGTTTTGAGTATTTGTCTTGTTTAATAATTGGTTTTGTTCTGGTGCGGTATCCATCACCAAAATGCAATATTATTTTATTACTTATTGAAACATGAGGTCGTATAGTATCCATCAAAAGTGAGTATGAAATCGCCGTTTCTTCAAAGTTCCGTTATGTTTGTTTCTGGTTTTACTGTTTTCTTCGAAATTTATATCATCAAACGAACTCATGACCATAATTTTTTGTAATAAAATACTTTTGAAGTTGGACTAAGAGCTATTTAGAAATAAATGGACAAGTTATGTCTCTTTTATATCATTGAATAAAATTATCTCAAAATCTGAAAATATCCTCAATGGTTTCCCTTTGCAAGTTCGATATTATCGGTGATAGTGTGTAATATAGAACAGTTAATATACCTCCCTTTTGATTAAGGTTACGTGACAGTCAAATATCATTTTACTACATCTTCAAGCGTAAAAAGACATCCATCATCCTCTACGACGACTAAATGGCCCTAAACTCACTAACCCACATTCTCGAGCAATTTTTATCACCATTTTTATGCTTTCCTCGTGCTTTTTACAGGGATATAAGGAAATTTTATCGCTTTAGCGGAATTCGACCGTATCATATTTGGGAAGACGCAACGGTTCTCACTATATTTAGTGGCGGAAGGTTTACAAAGTTAGAGATGGAATATTTGGTGTAAAGATAGGATGTTTGTAAAGATAAAGTTCACAGTCTCCGGCGGTGTCTTGTGAATATATGTCATAATGAACAAGAACAATTTGTACTTTTTCCACAAATTATTTTTATTATAAACAATAAAAGACAGTAAAACACACACGACTAGTTTCGGAGATTGATCTCCATCATCAAGTGATGCTGAAACTAGTCGTGTGTGTTTTACTGTCTTTTATTGTTTATAATAAAAAATTGTGGAAAAAGTACTAATTGTTCTTGTTCATTATATTTCTAAATATCTTTAGCATACCTTAAGGTAAACTACTCTACCTCATAAGGTAAAGTCAGTTACTTTTCACTCGTCTATTTTTCTTCTCACACTTTTTTCCTCGACCGATTTGTCCCGTTACAGATAGAGCGGTAGAATCGCGATTCAAGGAGGTACGGTATGAGAATCAGATGCGAAGAAGGGAAGGGAATAAAGGAATGATAGAGGATAGGGGAAAGGTATGGAGTGCGAGAAAGTGATGCTGCGTCGTAAAGGAAGAAACCTCCGCGTGTAACCAAGCGGAATGAATTCCCGAGCTGCTTACATTGCAGTATCGGGTGAGGGTTATCGACGAGTGGTAGAGAGAGAAGTGGATATAGAATATTTGAGAATGGGAAGAGGAAGAGCGCCATATGGAGGAACAGAGAGATAAAATCTAAGGAGAATTCGCAGGATTCGAAGGCGTGGAAGGTTACTACGCTATCGGGAGGGAATTTCCTTCGTAACTCTATGGGATTTTTTGGAAAACTTACCGATAATTTTTGCTTTTAAAAGTGGCTTTTCAGTGTTTCGATTTTGCGTTAGAAGGCTTTTTTACCTCTTTGATTTTGCTGGTCAGAAATCCTCGAAAGTAATAAACTAATGTTGTATATCTTACCGGTATGTATGTATAGTACTATGTATACTTTTTTGCGTACATTGCATATATACCCATTTTGCCCATGTACTCTTGAGTTAACTATACGTATTATATATACAGGTTGCATATCGTTAACCCGAAATGCGTGGGACCAAGGCTTCATCGGAATTCCGAATTTTCCGGATTCTGGAATACATGATTCGGTGGAGTTTAAGAGAACTGACAAAATTCGATTAAATTTAAATGGATGAGGTATTGGTTACAATTTCCAAGAAATAGTAATCCACTGAATTTATTTCTTTAAAAAAATTATTGTATGCTACCGTTATTCCGTCGAAGAAGTCAAATCTACGACACTTTGCCGTAAGATATTAATTTGATATTTTGCTGTATATTTCATCTATAAAACTTTTGCTTGAAACATAAATGAATACGATAATTTTAAATGAAAATACTAAACATTTCATTTACTCTGAATCGCGAAATGCTAAATAAAATCAGAAGATTTCTCGGATTTTCATGTCCTGCTCTAAAATCTGCCTTTTCAGAGAGAAGGCTATAAAATTAAATACCATCAAAGTCCCATAACCCTAGCTTATATCAGGACCTTGTCAGTCTCTCACAGACTTAGGCGTTTCTTCATCATCGCTGAGTAAGGTACCTGTTCTCCGTCTGTGTAACAAAGGTATGCATGCAAAATGACTCTAAAAGTACATCATGATACGTCTCACTGCTCAGTGGAATTCGATATTTATTTTCTGCAGCTCCAAAGAGCCGCCACGTGGGATTAAAGATGGGCTCGAACCGGGGCCTCTCGTTTTCGGAGTCCATTGTTAGTTTTCGAAGCCTTTTCATTTTACAAAGCCACCCCATTCATCGCTGGCAAATGCATTCCATTGCCCTTTTCTCTTTAATAATCCTTACGAAATTCGCAGCGCTCCTGTGTTTTCTCTTCCCTTTCAAATCATAATTGTTCCCCGTTGACGGTTTTCCAAAGAGTATTAATACGCACATCTCCGTAAGAAAAGGGTTGCACAAAAGGGAATTAAATGTAAATCTGGGTTCTTTACAGTCCTCGAAGAAAGTCAGTTTTCTATGTTTAATTTTTCGGGAATTAAGTTCTATTTTGGAGCAATCCCGTTGAGTTCATCGGCCTTTTCGGTTAATGCTGCACCGCCCTTAGCATGGCTATCTAAAGATTAAGGATGACTCAGAAATAAGTTGTGGAGGAGTTTCGCAAGACATTTAATTTAAATACAGCATGATTTCTTAAGGCGAAATGCCAAGTTTTTCTATTGAAAATATTTATCTCCGTATCTAAAACTGACGATATAAATAATTTCTGCATCAGGAGGTTTAAGATATATTTCTTTGGGAAAAGGTTAACATAAATATTTCTCTATATCTCTTCAAGGGAAGGACATTTTATATTAATTTACGACACTTAATGACCAGGTATGCAAATTGAAATATATAGGTTATATGTCGCTAGGTTTTCTTGCGGCTTACTTCTACCGGTTTGGCAGCCTTTCATGGTAAAGGTTGCCAATAATCTTTGTTTATTAGAAAATGTAATACACAGAAGAAATTAATTTTTGTTTATTATCGTAAGAAATATTCAAGTTTCTTTCCTTGGTGAAGATGTGGTTACCTTTTTTGCTCAGTTGTATTCTAATGTTCGTAATTAGAAGAAAATCTAATTTCTTTGTGATACTTGGTAAGTCATATGAGAATATTAACGCGCTGGAATGTGGTTGTAAAGGTCTAACTGGAAAGATGTGTGATCCCGTCTGATCAGTGGTTCGTATTCTCTGAACATCTTTGTTGGTTTGGTTTTGCCGTTACTGTAGCATGATGGCGGAAATATAATCAAAGTCTTTATAAAATAATAGGATTATAGAACGATATAACCCGTAACACTTCTTGGGAAAAATTTCTTCTTCTCCATTTACCGATGAATTATGCACAATGGTTGTTTTAAATTTCTTTTTGTGAGCACCACCTCTCCTCTCCGTTAGTGATATTTCGCGTTTTTCCAGATTCCTCGGGAGAAGCTGGAAAGACTAGTTATTTATTGCTCGCTGGTGTATGCGAGTACATCTCGAAATGATTTTTTCACGCGAAGAAGAATGGAGTCTTCGGAGAATGTCGAATATAAATCACAACAGAATCACTCACCGTCTGATATTGTCGCTGAAAGGAAGACTCGCGGGCGTGGTGCATGAATTTCTATTGATTCATAGCATATAAAAGAATGAAAATTACATTTTTATTTTATACAACCTTTTCACGACATCCACATAAAAAGTAAGACCTTGAGGATACAACGAACCACATGAAAAATCAATCGAAGACTTAATATTACATTTCTGCGGTGATGCCCACAATACATATAGGATGAAGAAATATATCCATCCGAGTATTATGGCAAGGATGGAGAATCAATCGTTATCTCCAGTGTTAAACGGGTTTTCGATCGTTTTTTCTCTACATGTTGCGACTTATTGTAAAATTCGATCCGAGAATTATCTTCCTACACATGACTCATCCAACTTGACTCTTCTGTCTCGACAAGTTCGGAAGAATAAATCACATTTTACGATGCTCACTGTATTATTATTAGATATTATATTAAATTATAAACATTTTCTTAATGTTATCAATTCATCACGAAACTATTGTTAATACTATTATCATAAAACAATCTATCATAATCAGTTATGTATTACAGTAATGAAAACTTATTATTTAATCACTACTTTAAACGATAAATTCAGTATAGGTTTTTTAAGTTTTTGCTGACATAAAATTGATATACAATTATACTTTGCTAAAATAGTTTAACTTTTGCCTTAATAAATAACTCACTGTTATAAGTGGTGGAGCACCCAGAACCAATACTAAATTAGAATACTAAGCGAAACAATAAACAGTCAGAACACTTAAATCCTTACAAATCCCTGTCGATTTCGACGAAAAACGAATTCCGTAGCGGTCGACCCCTCAGCGGACATACCCTCATAGATTTCGAATAATGCATGTCAGTCTGCAAGGAATAACGGTACTGAGGCGCAAATACCTTTAGCAAAGGAAGCTTATCACTTGTGGTGCGCCAAACAACCTGACGAGTAAATGTGCCGTGGCCGATGGACTCCAGAAACCGAGCGCTAACTCATCGACAGCAACTTTAATTATGTCTCACGAACAGGGAAGAAATATGGACAAGTCGGAGAGTGCGTTCCCATTGCAATCCATTCTCTTCCGCCGATTCCTTATTGTGGCCCAACGGGTGTAACTCATCCATTCCATCCTCGAACCCTTTCCTCTCCTTCATCCTTTATGGATCCCACCGTGGCCTCAAGTCATCCCTTTCATAAAGCCTCCCTTTCTCTCTTGCGACTAATATTTTACGAGCGAAAATGGAGTCGGAATGTAAAAATCATGTCCGCGAGTTGAAAAAAGAGGAGAAAATAAGAAAGTCTGGGATGAAGAAAATTGGAAGAGGCTGGAAACGGGATTGTGGGTTGTAATATCCGAAGTCCATTCGTCACTTCTCCTGAAGCTAGGCCGAGGGTTGTTCGTCGTCCGATGAAACTCGCGGAGCAACGGTCAGCCTCGTATAACGCGCATTGCTTTTAATCTAACTTACAAGCAATGTTCTTAATGTTTTTCCGTGTATCCGAATGTGTGCTGAAATAAAAGTGAAGCAAAAGTATTACTCGCGTCCAGGATTTTAATGGAAGAATTAGGACTTCAGTATCTCGCTCATATCTCAATCAAAGTTCAATACTGATCCTTTTCCACAATTTTTCCTATATTTACGCAACATTCGGATACACAATTTGATTACTAGGGACGGATCAAGGAGGTGGCTTTTAGTAGTGCCTTATATTCTTGAAGTAATCACAGTATTGGTGACTTGAAAAAAAAATGAATAAAATGAATTCAATAATTGATTTCATTTAACTGCCAGCATGCCCCATTATCATACAAAATTTTTACATACCTAAAGTTATTGTAAATACACTTTCATGCTAGTTCATACCTAAGCCCAAGGCATAATGCTTGTTTGCAAACTCACCAAGAGGTACGATCGTTCTCATTTGAATCCGTCAATACGGCATTCGGATAAAGGATTACCCTGCAAGCTAATTCCTCTGATTTATTCCCTTTTTTCTAATCTGGGGTAATAAATATAGATAAGGATAAACTTGTCAAGGTTACTTGCTTCTTTAAAAATTAAGATTTTTTCTGTTTTCAGTATATTTTTAGAATTCAGCATCCTACAGGGAATATCATCCCGGTGACTATGTTTCTAGAACCGACTGTCTTCTCTTTTCGGAATGCTCCTGTATATAATACATAGTTAAGTATGCCTATCGTTATAATTAAGGAATGTGTTCATTCGAAATAATTTTTTTCAAGGAAAGAAATTCGAAAAATGCTTTTTCCGCATTTAATTTGAACAAATAACACGACCAATTTAGATGAGCAATGGTCATCATCTATTAGATATATGATTTATAAAATTTCAGAAAATCGCACGAGTTTTCCCCAAACATGATACATCATGAATGACATGAACTTAAACTCCCTTCCCCGAGGGACAAGTGGCGGCGGATAGTCGCCGGCGTCAACCTCTCTTCCGCCGGCCGGAAGCGAATCCTTTTTATTTTCCCCCGTCTCGACCCAGAGAGAGAGGAAATTTTCAAAGGGGTAAGAGACGGAAGCCCCCTTTGTAAATGCGTTTTCTCGAACGGCCTTTTACGAGTGCGTGAGCGTGACTGCGTGTTCACCCATTTCCCCTTTACATTTTCAATTTTCGTCTTTCCACCGGTTCACATATGTGTCATCAAAGAAATCGCCTCAAAGTCTTTGAGTCCCTTTCCGTGATGCCAAAAAGCGATTAGGAAGTGTCGTCTTCCAGCGAACGCTTGTCCCGCGACTTTTATTGCCAAGGATGTCAACTGTGAAGAGCGCTCACTAGTGTCAGCAAGTGCTATTAAAAGAGATCTTTTTAGGTGCGGTTTTATATTTCTGAGTTTCCTTACATCCTCGGTCAAAATGTGGGTTATTTGGTGTTTTACATATGGGAAGTGGAGTTTTATGCCAGCGGACGTTCTTGATCAAAGCGCTCCCAATGAAAGCTGACATCGCTGTTATCTTGTACTCCATTTCGACTAATCTATTGCTAAAATGTACGTTTGGTTTGCTTCGTTGAATGACATTTCCGTCCAATGAATATTCTTGCGTGCATGCTTTCTCATGGACTAGTTCATATGCTGTTACGATTACAATTTTGAAATATAGGAAATACTCAATTTACCCCAATACAAACTTTACTTTTCTGCTTATTTTAGTTCATTTTTCTATTATCCCCTGTATGATCTTCGTCTTAATTACTAAATTACACATTTTTATTTGACCTTTTTATAAGCTGTAAGTCTTAGTCAGAAGATGAATTCTGTGCAATGCTGCATAAATGTTCTTATGGCACTTAAACTTTTCCGGCGTTCCTAATTTCTGTAATTATTCATTTAATCATTACGCTAAACATCCTTAACTTCTTGTTGCCGATTTCATGACCACCGACAATTTTCCTACACTAAAATTAGCGGAGATGGATGAAAATTATGTGTTTTCCAGCTATTATTCAATCGTATGTTGATATTTTTAACGCTGATTTATCCAATCACTTCTGCAATTAAAGACTCAAAAAGGATTTAATTTTCACGTTCCTATTTTTCACCTTTTCACATTCTCATAATCTCCACATTGCAAGTCGTTAAAGAAACCCTCATGGCATCGTTCAGAAACACATTTAGATGAAATACCGCCGATTGAATTGTTTATCGAATGATTTATGATGGAACGTCTCGGCTACAAAAACGCCACTTCACTCAAACTCAAATTTACAAACATGCCACGGATTTCATAAACTCCCTTTCAACCTAGGATATATTCTCGAAGCGCAGACTAAATCCCCGAGAGAAATATTGAAATCGTGCACTCCCCACGGCTCCGGGGTAACCTGGGCCAAACCCTTAGATGCAGACTTCCCCGCAAGCATTCATAGGCGACTTACTCCCCTTTTTCTCTTCCAACTTCCTTTTCCTCTCAAACGCCGTCTGCTTATTTATACATACCTTTTAAGAGAACGTTTTTCGGGAGCGTGTGTATAACAAACACGGGGACCTCCCCCGTGTGTATAGGAAACCATCTCTTCTTCCATCGGAAATACGTATGCGCTCGGGGTCGAAACCTTTCAAATAAGGCGCAGGTCAAAAAGCTCCACCAGAAGGGAAAAAGTTCCTCGGAGGAAGAAAACGGCTGGAGATGAATGTCGGCGGTCTGTTGAAGAGACGGCGAAAAAGGGTTCCGTATGCAGAAATTTCGAAGCAGTTCCACGTCGCGGCAAAGGTCTCGGGGAGGGAAAAGTTAGGGGTTTTCGCAGAAAAGGACGAAGTTTACGTGCTAGGAAAGTCTGCGGAGTTTTCTACGTCTCTCCGAGGAGTTTTGTTTGGGGATCTTGGCTCCGTATTATGCCCGAGTAAGCGGCTTTTTCCCGTTACACTTCGAGGTAATATATATCGAAGAAGATGATTCTTTGATTAAAAGTCGTAGGAGTTTGTCTTTATTTTTTCACTGGGTGCTCTTGTATTTTTCGGGCTAATCTTCTTGATGGAAGGGAATATTTTTATTCCCCTCTAACACATTTTGTAGGAGTGTAAATAACCTTGGCTTTGACTTTGTACCTTTCCCGAACATTTGGTGAGTTTACAAAGGAAGTCATACTGTGACTCTAGAGGTATGCAAATTATTTGAATAAAATGGTAAACTAGAAGTCTTTAATCGCAAGTGAACCAAAATAATCAATAATAGTAACTCAAGGAAGGGAGATTTGTTAATGATAAAATAATAACTATGTATACCTAGATTATACGCAGTTAATAATTACACGTTTATACTATTACACGTTTGATAATATACCTTAAAATTATTTTACTTAACAACCATAACACTACCTGGGGCTTCGAAATCTAATCTCTTCATCTAGTGACATAACCTGACATCTTTTACAGTAAACTAAGTCAGAGTGTGTACTATAAAATGGAATTGACGCATATTATCGTCTAGAAATACATTACGTAGTTATTTTTATGTAAAGTAAAATCTCGATTTTCCGAAGAATATTTAACGAAGAGACCGCTTTATTTGTAGTGTTAGCTGATGGATCATGATAAGCTTCTCCATACACTAAAAGATTTATTGCAACGATTTTAATTCTCCTGCTCTTAAATTCAAAGACTGCCAAAAATTTCATGAAGAATTTTTAAATTCCTCAATGTCATCTATCCGAAACTATTCTTTAACTATTTAACTATTTACTTTATTTTAACTTTAAACTATTTTTCTGTCGATATCAAGGGATATCGCGTGCATCAAATTTATCATATTTATTTATAAATCTTGTTTCAAAATTATTTTAATTTAACAAACTTGTTTTATTATAGCCTATTTTGCTGCCTTAAGCCGTAAAACCACCCGTATCGATGCTGTTTTCAGATTAGAAGTAAACATAACTCACAGCTTAAGCTCTTTCTCCTGTCTGTCTTTCAACTCGGCAGTTTTCACCGCTTTTTTGGAAATTAACCGCGGTAATGCGCGCTTTATTAAATGCCGGCAATACTCACGGTCATGGTAGTCTATTGCTTCGAGCCTAATCCTCCGTTAGTGCTCACCTTAATTTGGTATTCATAGGCTCCACTCGGTTGAGAAAAGGCTTAATATAGACGGAAAAGAGGTTGAGAAAGTTAATATAGTTTGGAAAGAGGCGGATTGAGTGCTGGGATTAGCAGCAGAGAGGTATTTCGGCTCTATTCTGATCTGGGAAACCGCGGAGAAGGGCGCAAGTTCCTGGCTGAGGTGTGAGGGCGTAAAAAGAGAGGGTAAAGGAGAAGGGAAATTAAAAAGGGGGTAAGGAGGCAGGAAAATGGGGCGCGCCCTTGAAATGAAGGGGAGAGTTTTCTCAAAGGAGAAGAAAGGTCGGATGGGAAGTAAGTTTGCGCGCATGAAAGAGTTATGACCCCAGCCAGACTATAAATGCTTGTTTATTCGGCGCCCTTTTTAAAGATACGCCGCCAGGAAGGCGAATTAAAATGGTATCCCTCAAGGGACAGCAATGTTGCGTTCAAAGAAAGACTCTCTTAGGCTTTGGGAAATCAGTTTATAACCAAAACGTGTCACTTAACTAAGCTATCATTTGATCTTGATGATGAAGAAGATGAAGATTTTCAGTGTTCAAGGTTTCTGAAGCATGCATCATCTAAGTATTGCTGAATGTACGATTTTATCATATGTAATCATGTAGGGATGTATCCTTATTTCCAGAATCATTAAAAGCCTCTCATATAAAATCATATTTCTTATTTTATTAAAATTCGTTTTGTATCAAATTTTATTTTAAATCTTTTATGTTTTATAAACATTTGAAGCGTTTAATATCATAATATGTTTATTAAGACTAAAAAATCTTTTTCAATTGTAAAATTTATTTTCTTTATTGAAAATTGAAAAAAAGAAAAGGGGATATCCGAGGAAGCCCCTCAGAAAGTATAAAAGATAACTTGTTTCAGTTGTAAAATATAGAAATTTTATTAACCTTGAATCAAAATAAATTATAAGGTGATGCATTGGATCAGCGATTCCTGAACTTGAGTCCGCAATATAATCCGAAGGGGTAAATCAGTTAAAATGTTTCCTCTTATTAATTTAGTGCTCACCTTGCTATTTTCTTTAATTTTGTTCTATAATTAATCTTACCCTATTAATAGTATATTAAATCCAAATAAAGCTTCAACATGATGATGCGCAGTTGCACGTAGTCAGATATCCGCCTGGAATATAATAGAGCTTTTCAACTCGTGTGGATGGGTTGCATGAAGAGTTGCTGCACCTTAAGATGTCGTTTCAGCCCCGCCCTTCTCTACAACCTTCTGCTTTCAAATTTACCTACGCGATAGTCCCTCCACCCGCTGGGCACACACCGCTTCCTGCTTTCCACAGAAAGACTTCCTTATTCCAACGGCATCTCTCATCTTTGCTCCCCTCTGTTCTCTTTCGAGTCTTCGGTTCGCTTCTCACCACAACAGTCGCCTTTATTCGCGCCAAGGAAAAAATCCGCGTCGAAAATTTTCGGGGATTAAGGGACGGAAGTGAGGGATTTCGACTCTCTTCATCAGCTGTCCTAATGCATTTTCCCCCTTAGCCCTGACGCGCTGACAGCTTAATTAACGGATCTTTTGATTTTTCGAAGAAAAAATTCGTGCCTCTTTCGCTTCCTGAAATTTTTTACTTTTTTTAGTTTCGGAGGAGGCTCGAAAGTGTAGGGACTTGGGAGTTTTATCTCGAATTCTTTATTTTCCGAGCGATAGGGGCTGCTTTATTTTTAAGCGAGGGTACTTCTTATTCTTTAACGGCGGCCTACTTAAAATTTTTATGACTGATGAGGAAGCGTCTTTTGAACCCTAACGGGATTGCTTCCCTTAATTGATGTTTACTGTTATTTTTATAATGAAATGAAAGGGCGAGATTTAGTACTCTCCACTCGGTTTATGTGCAAAAGTTCTTTACAGTTTATTGCAATGATAGTTTTTCCCGAATGAATGAGAAAGTCGTCCGGATTGTTGAAAGTTGCCAAGTGTAGCCAAACGTACAAAAGCGAGGTTAATTTTTCTTCCCTAAAGCGTATTGCTTCATATTTGTATCCATAATGTCACAATTATTCCGTTCCTTTTGAGATTTCTTCGATCTATTCAAATTCACTCAGCATCATAAAAGCATCCTCCGCCACATGTTTTTATCTCATTAACCATAAACCTAAAACTTATATGTTGATATTTTGTTTAACCATTCCCTAAGATAGCTCATATAATATGGTGACATTAAATTTCTATTCTAATAACTGCCAGATATCTGAAGTTTAAGAGTTGAAGCTCTAAAAACTTGCTGTGGAAATTCACTCTCAGACTGTCTAACTTTCAATGACACTCTGGAAACTTTTTCACTATTGAAAATCTTTGATTTGAAATTTCATCTTCTTATTTTATATTTTAATCATTTTATTTCATTCGATCGCTTAATTTTAATTAATGATTTTTTATAAGAAGTCGGCTATCATTTAGTATCATTACAGATTGAAGCTGTTATAGAACTTACAGATTTATGTAGATTCTTTGAGCTAAAAAATACTTCATAATAAGGCGTTTACAGTATTGAGAGGCTTTCATTTCTCACGCTGATAGTTTTCGGAACTCCTATATTTCATAGTTTGACGTTGGTAATGTCTTTAATCAACGAATTAAAGCCAGTTGTTCATGGAGAGATACGATCCGTAGAATATCACCTAATGCTACTTTTACTAGCGTCGCTTCCTGCATATAAATAGCTCCGAAGTACATCCGGATCGAAGGACTGCTAATTTGAATTGCATGGAATACACTTACTGAACCGTCTCAAGTCGCATAGCAATTAGAGGACTTTAAATTGTCTCCTAGCCTGTTATATTTACATCCCGCGGCGCCGTGAAATTTATCGCGCTTCAAATAAAAGAAATCCTTCCTTGCACCAGTGCATTTCCATACGCGGCCGCCAAAACAGAATTTATTTCGGTAAATAATGTCGCGGAGAAGTCGACGCTTTGAAAAGTATTCGCGTAAATTATAGAGCGTACGTTTGTTGCCGCCTTCCCGTCGAATTAATTATCCGCCGTAGACTTGGTACCCCAAGGGAGAGCAGAGTAGAGTAACTTACTCCCGAGCTCCTTAATAGAATAGGGAGTATCTCAACTTGGCCGTTATATTTCTCCTCAGGATTATTAAAACCGCTACGTTTACCTTCACTTCGGTTACGCCCTCGCCTATGTTGCTTCGTTATTATTTTAGCGGGGCAATGACACTTAGCGTATTTTCTCTGCATTTAAATTTCTTGAAGATTTGACGTCTCGCTTCGACTGCTGTGTCATTCCGCTCCAACGGTTTGCATCAGAGACGCTTCGGCTCACTTGTGCATTGCAGTCTGGGTTTACGTTGCTAATAATATCTCAGAGGGGTTACTTAGATGCTGCGCTGTCATCTGTGAAGTTAACTCGTAGGCAAAAACTATGATTCCGCTTTCCGCTGTCTTGCCTTGATGATACTCTATTCGGTTAATTAACACCGTCATGGATTTCAAAAGTCGTATCTTCGTTAACATTACCCTTAAGGTTAGTTGCGATATAAATTTGTCATTCCGTTGGGTCGTAAAATTTGATTCGCTGGATGTATCGCGTAAATCGCGCTGATCGAATTTTTAACGTCTTTTTAAAACTTAATCTCCCCAAAGGACAAGCACCTCAAAGCTTATCGCGAAGGAGAAATCAAACTACCCCCCAAAAAAAGGGATGTATATATTGCGAGAGAGTATAAGAGGCAATTCCAAAGAGTAAATAAGCCCGGCGAGAGTGGAAATAAAAGAGAAGTCGGGGATTATTTAAAAGAGGGTACGTTATCTCTCGCGAGAGACAAGAGAGTTTTCTCTCTCTTCTTTCCCTAGTCTCGCCAAATAAAGATGTAGCTGAAGTTTTCCAGCTCCGCCCTTTAAGAAGTCCTCTGTCCCTGGATTGTGTCAAGGCGAATGGATGCGAAGGCTCAGCATCGCGTGCGAGAGGGTCTTGAGGAAGGGAGTGGGTGGAGAAAGTATCATCTTACGCCGATGATTTTTTTGATACAAGTATCTATGATAGGCCCCGACGTACATGCACGTGCCTCTATCGCGATAGATATGATCTGGGATGAGCGTTATATCAGAAATGGTGGATTGTTCTTGAGACCAATTTTCGCTGATAGAACAGGGAGTTGTGAATTAATTTCTGTGCGATATGCGTCGTACAAAAGCGGAGTTCTCTCTTAGTTTCTCTTAAATTTCATTTTTTTTCTTTATATGGCAACACGTCTTCATTATAAGGACGCATTCCACTGCTATAATACGCTATTTTCTTATTATTTTTTTATCAATGGTAATTTAAACATGCAGATGATTATTAAACTCACGGATTAATCGTCTCACATAGTAGATAGGCATTTTTTTCTTAAAATACAGCGATTGCGAGCTGTATGCCATTCTATGGTATAATTCATTACCGAAATTTTTACCACTGCGTGTTAGTCTGTTTTTATTATTTTTTATATTACAAATTCTTTAATGCATAATACATTTATTTTCATTTATATCACCTTAATATTACATTTATATTGATCTTAAATATATATTACTTATATATTCTTTAATATTAACTTCGTAAATCATTCCGTTACTCGTAGAACTTATTTAATGATTGTTGGGGATAACTTTTTTAACAAGTTGCCAAGTTAGATGGCTTCATGGGTATGGAGTTATTAATGTGCAGATCTTAAAAGATTCTTCTTATGTTTTTGTTTCCAAAATTTCTGATCTTCAAAATGCGGGATTCCCGGAGGCGTACAGCCCGGAGCTTTTCCGGTCCAAAGGATTCTACCGGTCATTAAGAGGCACGAGTATTGCGCATATTCGCTGGCTGGCTTTTCTCACCAGTTAGAAGTATCTTTCTGTTGTTAAACATGCACGTACTTTATATGACCGTCAATAATTACTTCAGTGTTTACTTCACACATCAGTATTAAGCGGAGGTTTTAATGTATAGCACATTTCCTCTCGGGGAATGACTGAAAGAGGACGACCGTATTAGAAATATTTTCTTTTTCTATAGGGACGATTTTTTTTCCGAGGGTCTGTATATATAAATGTCTTTGAATCCCGAGCGTGGTGCCAAAAACTTTTTTAACGCCGTCGAAGGCTTCGAGGCGGCTTAATATCTGATGAGACGCGAATACCTGGAATAAAAAGGCCCTCATTATTCGTGGCTTTGAGGTGTTTGTCGTACGCGGTGAGGTCGGCACCCTTCTTTTAAAAAACTCGGCTTTTTATATTTCGGCCGTCTTTCGCCATCGTGTCTAGCTGGATGAAAGGACTTCGTCTTCGTAATTAATTAGGAAAAATTCACGCGCGCGTCGGAAGTTGAGGTGAAGATATAAAAATATCGAAGAGGAAATTTCTCTTTTACTTCCCAGCAACTTTTTCAGCCGGGATCAATTTGGACTACATTAATCCTAATTAGTTCGAAGTTTGCGTTTCGGATCGAAAGATTTTATATGAATGGAATTTAAAAATAAAAGTCGCTGCGTCTCAGACGTAATGTTGCGATTTCCATGTTTATGAAAATTATGATTTTTGGAATTTATTCCTGAAATAGCTTTAAAAATGAAGTTGTAGATGTAGTTAATCTGACATGGCTGTACTTCGTGAAACGCCATTCTGAACAAGTAAGAGGAGCAAACTTTGTATTTGTAGATGTGTTTAGAATATCCACACATCTTGTTATCTGCTCGTGTGTAGTTTTATTAAGTCACTTTTTATTATTAATAATGTACCTCGATCGCGGAATGTATTATTACTGTAATTCAGATTTTCAAGTAAATTACTCATATGTAGTATAGTGGTATCGTTAAAAGTGCTTCGACTACCGAGGTTATTTCGCACGTGGGCTTCCACCCGGAATCGAACCCGGGACCGCTTTCATAAAAGTCGAACGCGCAACCCACATGGCTATCCGGAAGTCCCTACTCATATGTAATTACGTGCACGAGGACAATCCCTTTCAATGTAAGTAGGTTCATAATAATTTTGCACTTAATTGTAGCTAATTTAGTTATAAAACTATCGGAACAAGTAGGCACTTTATGCCCATGAAACGTGCTCACAAGAATATAAAATCATCGACCCCACTGAATCTAAAACATCTGCAGGACCTGGCAATGAAAGAGGCTTACGTAAAAAATTTCGCCGAGTTGACCACATCACAAGAACTTAAGACTGTTACAATCTCTTTATTTTCTCCAAGTCCCATAAGCGTCTTATTTAGTCAAAAATAACGATGCTTCATTGTTTCAAAGCAAGAGGCAAAAGAACTCGTCGGAAGAGTTAAAAAAGAGATTCCCCCTTCCTTCCGATCGAATATTTAATGGCAAGACCACCTGTCATGATTTTCGTGAATTTTGATGAAACGTCTTTTTTTCCTCTCTTATTAAGTTTTCAAGAGTTCTTCGGAGAGAGTTGTATCGGAGGAGGATTGTTAAATTTTATGCTGAATTTCGTAGCTGCCTCTGCTATCTCTTTTAAAAATTCCTTCCTTTTTTCCTCGCAGAAGATCTTCCGTTTAAGGGTTTCTGGAATGAGCGAATCGATGGAAAGTTGGTGGCGTTTTTATTCTTTGGCGAAGAAAGAGAGATATGAATATTTATCGTCGAACCCATCCCATACAGAAGCTAATTCTAAAGAAGTCTTTCTTGGTTTGATAATGAGCAGGAAGGGAAAGGAGCTCATTCTATTCGACAAGAAACCGCTGCGTTATATTTTCGGTCTCGACTTTTCGCATTTTTTCGCAAATTATTGCCGCTGAAAGGAGTGGTGTATGTGCAGGTTAATTGAAACGTATTTTCAGGAAAGAAATTGCGAAAGTCGGTTCCTCAGTTTAAGTTTCCCTGTATGTAATTTCTCTATTTCACATTGCCTCAAATTCAGCAATTATTCAAATGCTTCTGGCGTATAATAGGTCGATACGGATCCTAGAAGTATTAAACTGAAGCACCAAGAAATAACTATTTAAAAACAATAACAAAATGCGGAAAGAAATGGTAATGGCTAATAAAATTTCTCTAATAGTGGAGAACTTGAAGAATGAAAGAGAGAAACTAGCATTTGCCTTTTATTACTTAATACTGATTTTATTTATATACGGCAGAGAAAATTCATTCTGAAACGAGTAAGGAAGTTACCTGGATTTCGTAAACAATTTCGAAAAATATTCAGCTTTGATAATTGGTGCAGGCAATCAAGCCGTGGCTGGCTTATTACATAAGTTACTTTAATCACCAACGGAGATGAATCATTAACAACGGAAATCATCTCTCTGATTTGCTTCTCAAATCTTCCTCAATTTAGTGAAGTTATCTCAATTTTAATTGATGATAAATGCTAATTTATGCATTGGCGTTCTCGATTTCATCAGTTTGTCCATCGCGAATTTTAGTATTATTTGGTTTTATAATTTTTGGCTCCTTGTTATTGCTTATCACAGACCGCCATAAATTTCTGAAACAGCATGTATTTCTTCTTTTCGTTCGTGTAAATCGTTGTTGTGATTCTCCTTTTTCGTCGATGAAGGCGTCGCTTTTGCTTCAAGCTGGCCTTTCGATTCGATTTCAAAGTAAGGACAAGGTGCTCTTCACAAACGCTGCAACTATCTCGCAATCTTTTCCATTCGGGAAACATGTCTATTGTCGAAGTCTCCATCCAAGTTATTGCTCCACCGATTCCATTAAATAACTCAACCGTTGGGTTTAGAGGTAAACGTCCGGAAAAAAAATAAGGAACGTTTGTGACCATTTCTTCGATAAGATGTGGAAACGAAGGTCCTCCTAATCGTGGGCGTGCCTGTTAAGGTCTTAAATGCCAATGGCTAAATGTCAACCCTTCTTGTCAACCAGCTTTCCTCGACCGTTCGATCTTCTTGCTCAGGACCTTATCACTGGTACACGATCTTTCTTTCCAGCGACAAGTCCGAAAATATTTCCGTTCATACCTCGAGGATAATTGACCCGCCTTTTTTTACCCTCGTGTCCTCGGAGGAAGGAAGGACACGCTCTTAAGTCCTCATAAATTATTACATCCTCTTCGGATTTGCTTCGTTATCTCCTCAAACACGCTTTTGTTTCTCTCGCGATTTATGCAGCGTCAGGCGGGATCACGGGGAATCGTTGGTTCCGTTAGAATTTTTGTTCTCTTCGCTGTTGTATTCAAGGTCCGTGGATGACGTCTGCTTTTCTCGAATGAAGCTCGAAACCAAAACAACTTGTGAAGTGTTACCAACACACGAAGGAGAGGTGATTTTTTGATATGGTGAATGCGTGCTTGAATATGCGTGGCTTGAAAAAATGCTTTCAATGTACACTATATCAGTGTATTTGTCGTGGTTTGTATTTGATAATGATGATTGAAATTGAGAAAAAGAATGAAATGATTTATTTCTATGTCTCACAATGTCTCCTTTCATAGGATAAAACTTATAATAGTAAGAATTAGAGGGGTGGCTGGATAGCCAAGTGGGTAGCGCCAGAGTACAGCGAATGCAGTCCAGGGTTCGATTCCCGATGGGAGTTCCCGTGCGAAATGACATGACCTGTTGAAGTACTTTTATTAAATTATAAATACTCTGCTGTGCTAAGAATCAGGACTTCGTGTAGAGAAAATCCCTATTCTAGCTTTCGAAAACTAACGGCAATTATTTGGAAAAAGTTAAGATATGCAACATGTCAACTGTGAAATTCTTATTATTTTGTATTTATTGTATTTACCTTACCTCTGTATTGTGAAATTGATTAACGTGTATGATTCATTCGTTACTTTAATTATTCGCCGCACCTGCAAGTATAATATGCTATTCAGGCGAAAAACATCGATACCGACTTTTTGCCTGCTGTTTTAGTGAGTATGAATTCATGTGCGGAGTGGATTTCAAGACGAGGACAACTTGACAATTCTTGATTTTAATGAGAGAATGAACAGGATCAATGAATCACAGCTGGTTTATCCACTATAAGAAAATAATTGACCGGAGGAAGTCGTATTTTCCTTACGATATTCAGCCAATAACCGTCCTTAGCATGAGATGGAAAAACTCTCAGTTTCGTGCTTCTGATTTTCACGAATGCTAATATAGTCGCGCATGTTTTTATTTCACTCAATCCTCGACGAGTTTATTTTCCCCGCTTTTTTCTCTTTAGCGATTCTTTCCGTTTTCCCTTTTTTCCCTTTGAATTTGATGTTTCATCTCCTGTGCTTTGAAGCCTTTGTTAAGTCGTCTCTTTTGCAGTGACATCTCTTTCTTTCATAATAAATTTCTCTTTTATTTTCCTTTACATTCACTTCACCGTGTTTCATTTTCGTCTCAAAACTTCCTCTTGAAGGTTGCTGAGCGTTCAAGAAGTACTTACGGTCTCGTTTCTATGAAAGAAAAAGACTCTTCTATGAGGAATTTGTAAGCGTATTACCCTTATTTATAAGCATAAACTATTTCATGGGAAATTCCTTTTTTGTAGCTTATTTAGAATCATATCTTGCGTGATTTGAGTTAAACCTTCAATGAGAGAATAAATGAATACATTTTCTACTTCATAGAAATTTTATGCATCCTCTTTGAATATTTAGTGCTGGAAATAAGCATAGTTAGTGACTAAATCTAATTATGAATGAATTTTTAGTAGATTAAGAAGAAGGTGATGTTGAGAATGGTTATGAATGATTTAGGTTATTTTTCATTTAATCCGTAAAATCCTGCATAGTCATTTTCAGTAGTTATCACAGTATATTAAGAATGCAAATACTCTTTATTTGGAAGAACTTCAAACGTACGAGTGTATCAACCGAGAGGTTAAACGAATATAATGGCTGCTTTTTTCATCCCTGAGGAAAAGGACGCACGCCAAAGAGAAATATACCCGACGAATAGAAGCGTATTTCACTTTGAAGTTAACGCTCCTCCCCAGCAACTTAGATCGCGAAATATTTTGGTCTACCCCACATGGAGAGCCTTCTCTTTCCTTCATAAACACGGGATGTTTTGGCCTATGAAAAATGAGAAATTCTCAGCGACTACTTTCCGGGATTGAGATTCTTTCTCAGAAACTTTCCCGCACATCCTTCTCGAGCACTTTCTCTCTCTCTCCATTCCTTCTCGTCCTCTCTTCCTTTCTATTTGCCCACGCATTCATCCCCGCCGGAGCCACTTAACCCACAAACCGTCGCACCACTCCGTGACTCCTTGCAACTCCGCGGGGTAGCGAAACAAAGCCGAAAGGGGAAAAAGAAGGAGCACTTCCCTCGCCAGAAAACCCTTTCCGTCGACCGGATGGAATGCAGCTACGCGCACCAGCTCCGTGCGGATGGGAACGCCAAGTGTCCCACTCAGGAATGGCCTCAACTTTGAGATAAAGTGTGGTCCATTCCGCTTGTAGGTCCAATGCAGCGGTGCGCGAATAGAGGACCGCAAACCGCTCTAGACCTTTACTCAAGTGGAGTACCAACCCTGAAATTAGCTGAAACTTTGGGGACATTATCCGAGTGCGCGAGTCGGGAAAAGTAGGGAATAGGTTTCGCGTTTTTTTCGCGGTTGGTTGAAGTGGGGTTCTCTGTATATCCGTGGGTAATATACGGGCGTTCTTTTTGCCGTGTAATTGAAATTGTTTGATATAAAGATGGTTGGCTTGATTAAAGGCTTGCGTTTTCTCAAGTAGAGGTAACTAAAGAGGAGGGGACAGCCGGTCAATGCTTTATGTGTCTTTGAAGATATGAATTTCGTATATTGCTGGTTAGTCCTTATCATGGTAAATATCTTTGTATTATTTTTCATATATCGTACTGTCCTGCATAAGGGGGCAGTCCTGATGAAACACATTGACTCGGGAGAACTAGACTACTCTTAAAACATTCTGTATAATTTCATTTTCTATCAATAAAGTAAGTTCTTATAGTTAAAAAACCAGCAGAACTTTTGGAATAACCTTCAAAATCGTCCATGCAAAGCAAATTGAAAGAAAGAAAATTTTACAATTACCTAATTATTCCAGATCATTTAATATTAAGGTTGACAAATACGACCATCGAGATGGATCGCTAAAAACTAACTTCTTTTAATTAAAAAAGCGGTTGACGACGTGACTTAGTGGAATTATTCCCATCCTATTTTTACATCTTCATCAACATAATAATTGAAAGGCTGCAAGCCGCCTTTTATTGTGGCAGGGAGGTATTTAACGCCTGATACTTTGAATTTTTAGAGAAAGTCACTAACATGCTTTGATATCAAATTATTACAGTCCTAAAATATTTTAGTCCTTCTTTAAAGTTATCTTTACTTACATGTATCTGCTTTCTCTTTCTATTGATGATTTAGATGGAATTTCCATCCAGCTCAAGTTTGGTAGATAAATTAGTGTTCAATCTGCATCAAAACAGCTGATTTTTGCTTCAAAGTTGTTGAATATTCTATAATCCCTCATAGAAGTGAGCCTTTGGCAATGTGTTGGCGATGTAGCGAGAGGGGGTTGCGTAATGTCCAACGGAGGCAATTCCATCAAAGCGTGACGTGTCCGCAAGAGGATGCCGAGAAGTTCTCCGGTGTTCCATTCTTCAGTGCTGCAGCCATTCTTTTTCTCTTTCTACCCCTCGCCGAGATCTCGTAGGAGTCCATATCGGGAGGCAAGGGATCGGTTCTAAGGGACGATGGATGGCTCTCGGTATGCGGGTGCGTGCAGCCCTCCCGGTGGACGTCCAGGGAGGACCAGGAGGTGGCGCTGTGCCAAAAACATTGTCCCTTTTTCTTTCTTCTTCCAATTCTTCTTATTACTCTCTCTCTCTCTCTCTCTCTCTCCTCTCTGCCATGGGCCAACATGGAGCAGGAACGGGTGCTTCTGAGGGGCGTCGTATAATACACCAGCGACGGAAGTTGATGGATTCATAGAGAATGACAGCTGGTTTGGTTTTCAAGGGAAGGAGTTCTTGCCTATCGTTTCCATTCGCCTTTGCTTCAAAAATATACAGTGATTCTTTTGCGACTTTTTTATTTGACTTCGTATGTATGGATGGATAGTCAACTGAAATCCAATAGTATATTGAGCGCAACGCTTTCCGTGAATTGTTTTCTATTTTACCTCCACATTAATCTTGAAATTAATCTTCTATTATATTAAATGGAAATTATCAAATTTTTAACCTTTTCGTTTTTTTTTAGTTTTCACTGACTTCGTTTTTACACAAGTAACAATTTCCTTTTTAATCGTTGAACATTTACCTTGACATTTGAATATTCATCTTATTTCTCTCATCGGCAGAAAAATATAGTCCTTTATAGTATTTGTGTTCTTGGCTCTTTTTCATAAAATTGCCATTACATCTTTGAATGGATAGATGTTCATAACCCCATACTTAGCGATAAAAATATACATTCCTTTCGAGTGTCCTTTCTAATGATGTTTACATAACCTTGCAAAATGTGACTTGGAAAAGGTAAGGAGAGCAAACATCAAAGTTCTTTTAAGTGCTTTACTTAATCCTAATTTGAAGTACCTTTTAAGTTAATAGCATCTATAGCAGCTTGCATTGAAAAAATGACTGTAATTGATTCGAGCGCTGACGAAGTTACTTTTACTTACATTAAAAGATTAGTTCTCACATTAGGTTTGAAAGGGAGGCACACAGTTCAAGGAGAATTATTTCAACACTAGCCGATTTCAACAGACGAGTCTGCAAAGAAAAATCATTAGACATTTTAAGAACAGTAGACGGTTTATGAAGCGATGCATGTATGTATTCGAGGTTATGGAGTTTGCAATGAAAAGGAATTTGAAAGTGGGAAAGGAATTAGCGAGCGCATGACCTCGTGACTTCGCTCATTTTGAAAGGAAACGTTGCGAAGCATCGCAAAATATAAATGTTCTTTATGGATGAACGTTCTCTGGGTAGCGTATGGGAATTTAAAAAGTAGTATATCCCTTATATGAAAGTATCTTATCCTCGGTTTTTCAACTTAGTAGTAAGTGTATATGCTTTCTTTAATTGGGCCTTAGCTCTTAGCAAAATTAAATTACGAAATTGTGCAGTAAAGCGCTTGTCCGTCAACTATATTTTATTTTTGGTTTTCTTTATGATACAGAAGTAATACCTTGTTTCAATAATATTAAAAAGTAAAGGTTTAAATCGGTTTTAATTCTCTGTGAAAGTTGTCGGCATATTCCTGCCTACATTTTAATCCGAAAATATAGAATGAAAATTTCATCTGTTATCTTCTAAATGAGATTATTTTCCCACTATCATTCAATATTTCGAAGGATTTAATCCTCATCATTCCTTTCTATTCAACCACGGAAAATATTTGGCTCGACTATTTCGATATTATTTTCCAATACCCGTGTGTATTTTCCTCCTAGAGAAGGAAAGATATTCTCTCTCTCCGTGGCTTTCTCATCAGAATCGGCATTAATCCAATTTTTCGCTAATCGCTTTCAAATTGAAGTCCCGGGAACAAAAAAAATCGAAGAGGAGGCTTTATTCGCCGGAATTTGTTTTCGATAAAATGAAGATAAAAAATTTGCGCTTTGTATTCAATTTTCGTGAACGGCGACAGGGCTGGGATGGGAGCCAAAAAGAGGCCGGAATCTCTCGAGTCTCTCTGCCTGTAATCCAAAACCATTCCGCCGAACAATTCGTTCGATCCCATCTAGTTATGCAACGCCACAGACTGGAAACGTTGAAGAGCGTTCAATTTTTTCAATCTCTTGTTTTCGCAGAGCGATTTGAGATCTCGGAATGGATAGTTTCCACTCAAATCCCAATAGAATGCCACGGCGGAAGAATTATTATCTAAGGGATTGTGGATATCTGAGGCAATCACGCTGTCACTTAAGCCCTAATGGACTGTCGAGACTGCAGAGGTACTTGTCCTAAGTGTTTCTAAAGAGAGAATTCAAGTGGTGTTCTGGGATGCATGAATGACGTAATTAAAAATCGGTGTACATTGACGAAATATTTTTCTTATCTATTCCAACAAATGCATTATTTATAAAAAATTGAAACGATGATGATATTTTCCTCTGATTTTATTTTAGCAAACGGTTTCGAACATTGCGATCATCATCAGGCAATGCTGTATACAGAAATATGGAAATTTTTAGTTATTAACGGTTTGGTTATCATAACGTTCCTCTAATTTCGTATAGAACACCTTGATTTTATATGCATTATCAATTTTAATTTACTTCAATTTGCATTGGCTGTAAACAGGATAATTCAGGCTATGATTTAAGCATTCTGCTGAAATAGAATTTCAAAACTTTTTAATTCTCAATACCCTGAACCCAGCTTCAGAATATTACTAGATATATCGTGAACTTTTCTTGTGTTTTTTTTTATAAATTCATAGAAAAAAGGCTCTCTTCCTTCTCTCTTGTAATGCCGACCATAGATTTGGGTTGAACCGCAGAGATTACGCAAAAATTTCATTTATTTACTTAAAGAGCTTCGGAGGAAACTTGCTAGATTTGAATTTTGGCTTCGCGCCACGAAAACAACTTGGAGCGTATGGCCTGAACGCAATGTAGTATTTGATCGTATTCTCAATGACCTTCTTTGCATGAAGATGGTTCCTTAATGAACGTAAGTACAAATCTACTTTCCCAAGCATGTCCGATTCATTTCGTGGGCAAAGGAATGAGACAAAGGAAGCATGAGTTATTCTCATAATTGATAAATGTGAATTTTGCGTCATCATATTTATTAAAATTTTCAAATAAAATAGATGTTCAATCCAAAGGGCTTTTATGCTACTAATTGAGAGAAATTTAACTGTTTACCCTTTGCAAAGCATCATCGGTTAATCTCTACCTATTCATACCGAGGCTTCTTCGGCTTCACTACAACAGTGAAATGAAAAAGCCTCGGTCCCATCAAATTTAAGAGCCAATTTAGAAAATTCGGAAAAAAAATCGAATTTGCCCCATCGAAATGAACATCAGAAGAGTAGAAAGATAAGAGAAATTACGTTTTTAATTTACTTTTTTCGGAAATCTATTTTACGGCGTAAAAGCCGTTTTATTTTTGATTCGTTGAGCTTTTAATCGAAAGGGTAAATTCCGCTCAAGGGATTGAAGAAAACCCATTATTTGAGGTGCCCGATCACACTTTCACGTGTCCCACGTAAAGCGCTCCTCAGGAATTGATTTGACTTTTGTTTTGGAAACGAATGAAAACAGGAGAGATGGATCTAAAAAAATATACAAACAAGATTTAAAAAACATTTTTTGATCGATGGGCTCCAGAAATCCAATTATGGAAAATTGCAAAAAAGTTCAGTTCAGAGTCTATACTTTTGGTATTTAAAATTCTTTCATATAAATTGATTTCATATATAGCATCTCTACCCAATAATGCTTTAATCATCGTCTTTCCGTCCTAAATTAGAATTTTTCTGCTCATTTCCAAGGATATTTCAAGTGTATTGAAATGTGGCTCTTTATCTTGAACTCTAGCCATCGTTTGTATGGATCAAGAATTCAGCGTCTTTATAGATATATTCTAAAATGATTTAGCTTTCGATAAGCAATAATTCCTTTCACTTCACCTCTTCTCGAGTATTCACTTAAGACTCTGACTTAGCCTTGATGAGTATTTTTACCTCAAAAATACTCATCATCTTCGCTTATTATCTTTGAGAATCACATGATAGTTTTCAAGAAGCTTTTTACCATCTTCCAATCTATTTTATGATTTTGTATCTTTGATGGATCTCTATTGCCCATTATGAAAAATATAGACGATATCCGTTGAAGTATGAGAAAATGTAGTACGTTATTTGATTGGAAGGACCACGATATTTTACCTTGCTTTTCAATTTCGATCTTATTGCAAGGGTTTTTCTAATGGTAACTGAAGTCTTCGAATAGGAAATTTAAAAGGATTATCATCTTTGGGGTTATATATTATTATTCAGTCTAATTGGTCGAGGTATAGATTTATATTATAAGATAATACATAATTGATTATTCATGAGGATGACAGCTCATGAAATATTCCTCCCTAGTTCCTCCAGACTCCAAGAAGTGGATTTTTATCGCTATTCAGAGAAAACGGATACCAATTTTTATGGCGTTTCCTGGAACGTACAGAGCAATTGTGCAAACATATTTCTTGAAGCTTAAGAAATCCAATAAGTTAATATACACACTCGTAAATATCCGTAGATTTATGAGATTAGAATATTCTTCAACTGAATGACAGCGGTATTTAAAATTTAATTTCCTGAGCGGAGTCCAACTTCTGTTCCAGTAGCTCCGATGGCAATAGATAAGCACTATATCAATCCATTTGCACTCTTTATAACCGCGAACCGATCTCCGTGCATTCAGTGATATATCCTTTGGCATTCTGCTGTCGTAACTTGAGGCCGCAAATGGAGAAACAGATGAGAGTAATGATTCACGCAGCATCCAGCCGCTCCTTGATACCTGTCGTCGAGTTTATTGATGAGAGACGCACTTTTTAGCTACGGGGGAGGCTGTGCAAAGAAGCGGAAAATTAAGTGCAGAGAAAGGAAGAGGGTTGCAGACGGAGAGAAAGGACAAGGAAGGAAAAATTGAAAGAGAAAGATAGTCAGAGGCACTATCAGGGGAAAGACAGGGGGCGATCGACACCCTCACTTGAGGATTTTGCAAAACAAACAGTTCGATTCGGGTATGAGAACTTCAAGCTTAAAACAGACAGCCAATTTATTAGTAATTAATTGTGTAATGTTGCTGATGTTAAGACAAGGTACTGATAAAAGGAAGCAATGTGTAACGCGTCTGAAAAAATTGGTTCGTCGTAAAGAGAGATAGTTGGTTGAGAATGGAATGGGATAATTTATGCTCGTCAAAACTAAGCTCTTTAAGCTCGATATGCTTCTTTTTTGTAATCAGGTCAATGCCGGTGAAATTTCTGATTGCGGTGAAAATTCCTGATGATTGCTTGAGGCGAATGGAATACATTCAATTGAGAATGTTCCCCTCTGGTTATTTAAACGAAAATCCCGGAATTTCACTGAGTGAATACTTAAAGAATTAGCTTTAGCTGAATTCTAGTGTGGACTACCAGTTAACTGTACCTCAACTGATTTCTCTTCGTAAAAGTAGTAAGCACCTTACCTGGTTGTTCTTTATGAGAGAATTAATCTTAAACGGTGTGAAAATTAAGAAGAGTAAAATCCCTGTAAAGTGTAATTATATCGATAGAAGCTTCACGGCAAATACTGAATAGAATACAGATATTTCTTTGAGAAGTGAGGTTGGAACACTTGGAAAATGTACTAATATAATCGCGAGAAATGTTGTGAAGTAATGAGTGAAATACAAAAAGACATAAATCTGTTGAGACACTCGAATCGGGGTTCTTGTCTCATTAATTTTACTCCGTAGCGTATCGTTCGATGAAAATAGACCAAATTCCGCTCAATCTTTTCGGAGTCGTATAACATTGAATTTCAACTTGTACCACGTAAGGTATTTCTCTGGGCGATAGGAGACTTGGAGAAAGAAAATGCTTTCAAAGATGGGGTTTCAAAGAGTTGAGATGCAAAAGAAAGAGGATGAGAAAGAGATGGAGAAAATAGCGAAGAATACGAAAAAGATATAAGTGCGTGGAGAGAAAGTACGTCGCGAAAACTGGTTCCTGCTCAGCCTTGAGTAAACCTCCCCTTTCTCAACTCATTTCCTTTTCCGTCCCCTCATCCCTTTGTCTCCACTCGTCCTTCGCGGAGGGAATTTTTCGCCGAGAAGGGAGGTCTTCGGAGAGACGTGTTCTGAAAGTAATGATTATTAAAAACGGCGAAAACGGCCCTCGGACGGAAATGATTTTTTAATCGCCAGTTTCTTTTTTTTACGGGCGCCGTGTGCGGCGATTGAAAAACGTGTTAAGAACCTGTTTTCATTCGGTATTTGCCCAAGCCAAGTGCGATTCGGAGTTAGTTGGTGGAGAATAATATTCCATAATCCCGCTTTATTCCCACCGCAAATAAGCGCCGTGGTGAATTGATTTTCTTTTATGGCTCTTTGTGTAAATATTTGAGGTATTAGTTTCGAATGGGTCGGTAAGCATCGCGCATTTAGTATCGTCGTCGTTATTTATGGCTCACCTTGAAATTCGGTTTGTTATGACGAGGATGATGTTTATTTTCTATACCCTCTTATTATTCCCGAAGCGTACGCAGGACTGTGGGAAGATGGAAACGTTTTCAATGAAGTAATAGTCCGCAGAATATTTTAGTTTTAATTTTGACGTGAGTCAGCCATAAAATCGAATTATTCATACATTGCAGTATGTTATCGAATCAGTTTCGCATTTGTCAGCAACTCAATTGTTGTCTTTACAACGTCCCCATAAGGACAGAATTCCTGCATTCTACTACTCTAGGAGTAAATTTAAAATTTAGTTTGCTATCTGTAGATTTCACTGGTTTTTCACTCACCACTTCCTGAGGGAGTTTACATGCTGAAATACTATTCTGCCTTTTTTCAAGTTATCCAGTTCTTCCAAATTTTATCTTATGAAGGGTTAAGGATTAAATGAGATTTATTATTCGCAATTTCGCCCTAGTAAAATCGTTTTATTAACATTATTTTGACCCACATTAATAGAAACTACATCTTATATTTTTTTAATTTTTCAAATGGCAACCAACTATTATTATTTTTAGTAAATAAAAAGTGCTCCCACAATATTTAATTTCAATTTAGTTATTGGGTAGGATGCGTACTATAATTGATGCTTCCTTTAAAGCATTTGATGTACGGAAATAAAAGATGGAGCCGGAGTAGTAATTGCATTAAATATTTGTAGTTGTTATCAATTGCTCTTTCAGGTGAATATGAATAATAATTAGTAATGTAATGTAATGTAGTAAAAAATCAATCAAATTTGAGATAATAAGATCACCTCCAGGGCTAACATTCAATAGAAATACGGTTCGGCAAAACAGCTCCGCCAAAATCTAAACCCGTTGATATCACAGGAAAGGAACATTTTCCCTCCAGTACAAATTGCCTTGGGCTACTAATGTCGGTTTTCTAAAAAGCCCCACGTATCTTCCTAAATTATGGATAGCGGAATGCATATTCGGTTCGGACCCTTTTTGGATAGCTCCCTCGGTGGCGACAGACTCCCAGCTTCCGCCCTTTTTACCCCAAAAACCCTTTTACTTTCCAACCCCCGGTCCACTATTGAAAAAAAGATACTTTTGGTGCTTTTTATCCCGCCCCCGCGCGGTTTTCAAGCATCCCGCTGTGGCGCCAGTGTCTTTTACTGCTTTCTCTTAGCGTCAGCTCTCCCACGTTTGATTTGGCGGGTCTCATCTCACTCCCACGCGCTAACGCTCCTACAAGAATGGCTCCGTGAGGCAATCGGTGCATTTTCTTCCTTGTTCGTAGCGGAATAACAGCGGCATTATGGAAATCGAGTGGTATCTATGATTGTTACGGTGGAATGGATGTCCTGAATTTCCGAGGGTCGCGTTACGGCTCGAGTTGGATTTCTGAATGGCTTCACACAGCCACAGCTTGCCATCGTGGATGGAAACAGAGATGTTTCGAATTTAAGGAGAATAAAGGAATCATTTTTAAGGTTTAACTGTATTTAAGTGGGATTAATATCTTCTGAATTGGTACCGATTTCATTTCCATGGGAGATTAGCAGTAATAGAACTTAGATCCATAGATATACATATTTTTCGGGTATTTCTAAACATTGATAAAGTATTGAATTTCGTGGATGTATTGTTGCGTATTGTAATCTTAATCAAACAAAATTTTTGTTTCAATGTATAATTTATCGTGAATGATAAGCGTAGAATTAATCTAAAGATTAAAATAATACAAACTTTAACCTGTGTCACGAAATTTTATTCTGCGAACATGTTAATTATGGAGCAAAATGTACAGAAGCAATTGTTAGTATGCATAAAATCACTATGTGCGAATTTTTTCCAGCAAAAAATTGTATCTTTAAAATAATAGCTTGATCAAACAATACTAGTGTAAAAAGTTCGAGGTATTGCTTGAAATTCATCGATGCTTTAGATTTGTATGTTGGACATGATTTAATTTTCACATCTCACTGTAGTTTTGATACCAGATTTACATTTTATTAGTCCATAGATGGGTAATCAACAAAATTCATTCCAGCTTTCATTCGCTTTCCGAATCCTGTGTGAATAATTTTGTTTTCAAATCTTGCCAATGAGGCTAAGTGAAAATAAAGCGGAAAATTTTTCGCTCTCATTTAGTGAATGAATTCTTTTTATCGTGTAAAATATTCATATTACATCTGTTTGAACGTATGCAATACAAGAGTGACTCGATGGTTTAACACACAGCCTTTCTAATGATAGCGAATTCCTAATGTGGCCTCCCGATGGAAAAAAATGTTCCCCATCATAGCTTAGAGGATGACGGGATGACTGCGGGATTCGTTTCTGATTACGACCTTTTAAGTAATCCTGCTGGAAAACATTAAAAACTAAATTCCCTGAAAACCTATCTCTAAAGGTAACATCCTCTCTTTACGATATTTATCCGAAATGGCTCTTAGGGAAAAATTCGAAGAAAAACCATCGCGGAAAATTTTTACAAAGAATTTCCCTATTTTGGGCTTTTCGGCGGAACGCATTATGAGGAAATCGCATCGTAAATCAGGAAATCATCTCCGGCGGAAAATCATCCTCTCCAGTTATGTTATGAATTCCCCGGACGAAGCCACATATAGTATCTCGATGTCGAAGTATCTTCACGTGCCAAGATAAACTTATACATTCCGGAGAGTTCCATTACTCGAGCGATTCCATACGAACAACAAAGTGAAGAGTCGGTGAAAAATGAGAAAAACGCAGAAACTTTCCCTCTGTAAACGCGGAGATAACTCGAGGCTGCGATCGCTCCTTTTATTGCTCCAGTTACTCCGTGAGCTCACTAAACTAGAAGGCGTAGAAGCTACTTCACTTCGGACATCCGGCACCGAAGCGTAAAACCAGTATTAATACTTGTGCCGGTCTATAAAATTGCCAGGATCCTCTCGGAGAGACAGGGAAAGCACGCATTTGAATGGGAGAAATGAAAAACGAAGTTGGCCCCGGAGTAGGAAAACAAAGGAGCAATAAAAAGATGTTTTTCGAGAGATGGGGATTTTCGGTGGATTCCCAGGACCTGCGGTTTCCCTTTTATTGTACATTTCGGTTGTTTATGCAGAAGCGACAACGTCGGAGATATTGCCCTTTCGGACGCTCAACAAGCTTTCGAGGAAATATAATCTCCTCGAAGTTTATATCATTGGGAAGGGAAAGAACAAGTTATAAATTCCTCCCGCTATCGCCCATGGAACGGGAGATAACTCAAACGGCTTTATCTCGATATAATTCCGAAAATATTACGCCGAGAGAAATAGTTCGCGGGCTGCAATAAAACTGTGGTTATGTTGGTTTAATATACCTCCTACAGGCCATCAAAAACTCGAATATAAACCAATAAGGCGGAAATGAACTTTTGGCTTATTACGAAAAATGAGAGGAATTAGAGAGGTCGGAATGTGATTGTAAAGGGAAAGTAATGGATCGTCTGCGAAGTTGAAATAAGTGCCCGTCATCGCGGAATTCATTTCGTGTCGATAAAATGACTAAGGATTTTAGGAGAAGTGAATGCCTCCGGTGTTGTTAGTACACAGTAATTGCGGCAATTAACGTAGCTGTCATTTGACGAAGGGCAACACCTGTTTTACAAGTAAGAGAATGTATCGCTTCTTTTATGCATTACCAGAATGGGAAATTTACTGTACAGTATTTTACTGTACTGTAGTGGTTTGTGCCGTATGTTTATTTTCTTTTTCGATCAAGCGTGAGGACAGAAATTCAGGCTCTTAAAAGTGTTTGCTGCCAATTTTAGTATTAAAAAGTCTAAAAATTTTCATTGAATACAACGGCTTTGGGGAAATTATAATTAATATCCTATTGGTTTCAATTTTATATATTATCACACCTTTTCTTTTTTAGCAAATGTGTTACCCAGTCTCCTCAATGTTTTTGGTAAATTATATTAAAAGACCTGAAAGATAAATGTACCGGTCCCGTCAGACTGTTTTTCGTTTCTGTTTTTCCATGGAGGTTTTATCCTTTTTATATTCGATATATGTGCAGGATTGTTTATTTATTGCTTTCAATATTTTTTCATTCTCATTCTGCAAAACATTTTAGTGAGGAAAAGTTAACTGTATCACTTGATGTTTAAGTATTTTCGTTAAAATAGGATTGAAAATTAATCGAATTTAATAAAATCGGACAAACTTTGTTTCTGATATCAATCTTTTTAATATTTATTTTACATCAAATATATCTTCAAACCGTAACTTTAATGGTCTCCGTTTTAACTAAGTTAGTTTGTTTATCCAAAGAAAATGGAAACCGTAAAGTCAAATGAAGTGAATTCGATAGGACCCTTCCCGACTCATTATTTTCCTTCGCAAAGGGAAAGTAGAAAAAACAGCCGAATTCTAGCAAGTTGTTTTCCTCGCTAGGCATATGAGACCAATGATCTCAAGGTTGGAAAAACGCGCACGTCTTATACCCATTACTCCCAGAATTGGATCGGAGTCTTGTCACCTGTTTCCAGCACAAGGATACAATCCCTATTGTAAGTGCGGTGAAAGGAAAGAGTTTCGGAGCGGCGAAAGATGGAGCAGGTGGCGGAAAATCTTGGGCGAAAAATAGAAGGCGATGAAAGAAAGACAGTCGAGGGAGAAAGTTTGAGTCAGCAAAAGGAATAAGGCGTTAGCAGTCTTAACAACTTATGAAGGGTCCATTCAGAAAAATTTCGCTCTCGGGTTGTTTCCGCGAAACTTTTGCTCGTTCTCATCTATCGATACGTGAGAGTTAACGTGTTAAACATAGGTACCAGTAAAGGTCAGATGTTTTTTGCCTTGTTTTTCTTATTGTGTAGTACGACTAGTTGGCCGTAGAGAATATGGCCTTGTTTCTAAATTGATTTTCATTGCAATAGTATGTATGATAGGCGTTTTATGTGAATATAATCTTTTATGGTTACGTTTATTAGAGTCCATCCAATATTATCGTTGTGGCACTTCTTTCCTGTATATGAAGAACAGGCTTGTTCGAAACGTGTTCAGTTTGAAATACTAGTGTGAATAGATATTAGGTTTAGATTGGTTTATTATTGGACTATTGTTAACTAAAAGAATGTTTATTTCCATATGAATTCCTCCTTGTGAGAGAGTAATGAATTTTTACTCGGCTTCAAGAAATAATGTCAAAATGAACATTAGTAGTCATGTGTGCTCTTTTTTAAAGTTCACCAAGATAATACATAACGGTTCCCAGAATTTTAAAAAATTATTATAATGTATCCGAGTTTACAATCTAAGACTTTGAATAATATTCAAAAATTAGCAGAAAGGATTATGAAATATCTTTTTTTTTAGGAAAAAAGTAGAAGCTAACGTTGCCGAAAAACAAATATTTGTTCACTCATTTTCTTTACCTTCATCAACTCAGATTTAAATTTATATTACTTAATTAATAAGTAAATATATCGTTTATAAATTCTACGCATTTTTAGAAAACTGGTCATTATCGAGCTATGATCAATATTTATGAAAGATACTCGTGAAATTTTAACTACTATCAGTGGTTTTAATCCATGAAGTTAATACGCTCGGTTCAAATCTAGGCTAATCGTGTATGACATGACGTTCTTGGCTATGGACGTATGTATGTACGTACGTTTGCGATGAAAGTGAATTATTCGAGCGGTGTCGGGAGGCTAACATGGGATGGCCTCATTCCGTGAAATTCCCAGCAGAGAAGGCATTAAAGAGGTTCGGCCCAGAGGTTGAGATGGAGTTTTTCCGAGGGAATTCGATTGGAATCCATGTAAACGTGCCATCGCTTCCGAGACTCGCGGAATGGGGATTGGATCGGTCTGAGGAAAGGGCGGTATGCTCGAGGAATGTCCAGTTGCCTTCTGGTGGCTCAGACCTCCGGCTAATTTCCCCCGAGCGACGAGGGATAGGCGTTTGAAAGGTTTGATGAATTCGTGGGAACGTATTTGTAGATGTTCGGAATGCGCCTATGAGCATTTGTCCGGCTTGAATTGCCTGGACGTCGATTTTTTTATCGCTTTAATTTCCTGTGTGTCAGATGTTTAATGAGGTTTTTTCTCTTTCTCTTTGCAGGTAAGTGGAGCTTCCAGTTTGAAATTAATTTAGCGTAGCGGTCGACTTCGTAAGTAGTCCTTCATTGCTTCGGAGTAAGTAATTAATTAATCGGTCCTTCTTTCTTGAGAGCTTTTTTAATTAAGACGGTCCTCGGCCGGAGTACGTCGGTGTTTTCGGGTCCCGACAGTTATCTTCTAATCGTAATGAATGGTGCGATTTAGGTTTAATGCTTTGCCTCCTTAATCTCTCCTTCTGGGTCATGATCCGACAGCCAAGTAGCACCTGTAAAATAAATTTTAAAATAGATTTCAAGGAAGAGATTAATCTCATCGTAAAGTCAACTCAAGGAATTTAATCGCGTTCAGTAATTTGGTCATTGGAATATAATAATTTTGTTTTCTGAACTAAAAACTTATGTATGTTAGGAAAGGAGTCTTAGTAAGAACATATATGGATATATTTTAGGATATATTAGGATCTGTTTCTCGTAAATATATGTAGCATTATAACTCATTCCTTAACTGTGCTCTCCTCCTTACCGTCTTTCTATATTTATCGTTAATCAATTTCTATCCACGCTGTTTAGAAAAGTATAATTTTTTGATGAAAATGATTCTTTAATATTGTAATCCTGAATTTTTAAAAAATCGAAATATTACAAGAAATTGTTTACTCGATGAAGCACAAATCCTTCAGAATATTCGCTCTCTTGAATGAAAAATACAGTTAGATTCAATATTATATCACTAACGTCACTTTAAAGCATGCACACTAGGGATTCGTTCACGATTTAGCACCTTTAAAATAAATTTTAAGGAAGAAATTAATCTCATCGTAAAGTCAACTCAAAGATTTTAATCGCATTCAGTAATTTCGTTATTGAAACGTAATAATTATATTTTTGTGTTTTAAACATGCGTATTTTAGGATAGGAGTTTTATTTAAGAACATATTAGGATATACATCTCGTATATATATGTAAATTATTCCTCGTTCTCTAACTCGGCTCTCTTCCTTAGTGGTAACATAACTCAATTTACTTTACGCCGTTAAAAGAAGGAGAATTTATGAATGAAAGTGATTCTTTTACGTTTGAATTCCAGATTTTTGAAGACCAGAATATTGCAAAACAATTGTGAGCTCGATGAAATACAAAATCTTCAGAATTTTTAAAATGAGAAATGCTGTCAGGTTCAATACTAAGTCACTTACGTCACTGTAAAACATTCAAACATGGGATTCGTTCACGGTTTGACACAAGTTGTCAATAAATGTGTCGCCATAAGATGCAAATTCTCGGGAAATATTCCTCCAAATTGCTTAACTACATCACTCACTATGAAATGAACCGTTATATATAACATGCTAGCCCACTGTATCTTATCTTGCTAACCTGCATCCATCAGTTATATCGCACAATTTATGCACTGAAAATTTTAACTAGCTCCCGTTAGGGTTGACTTAAAACTGCCAAGCGAGGGCAAGGGACATAAGTTACGTCATCTTCGTGTTTAAGGTTTACTGCATCCGAACCCGAGCCCACAGGATGCAAGGCTTTTCACCCATCCTCTCGCCTCTGAAAAGATTGCCCCTCATTGCTAACGAGGCCATAAATCGTGAGCAGTTCTTCTCGCTAATGAAAATCCCGGAGCACGTAAAGCAAAAAACGAACGAAAGTAAAAAAAGACGATGGAGGAACGACGCTTGGTTTTTTGCCCAGCGAGAATCCCCTCGGGGGCGGGATTCAAATAAAAATAGCGCGACACGTCCTTTGAACTCTCCTTTATTTTTTCCGCGGTTCGATTAGAAACTGCGGTTGAGGTGGAGTGAGATTCCCTTAAGGGCTAGATTCATCTCAGACACGCTCTCTTTCTCTTCTCTCCTAAAAGCCTCTAAATCAGTAATCGCGATATCGATTTTTGCGTCCCGTCCTATTTATGGGCGCGTTTCTTCTTCTTGAATCCTTCTCATGACGAATTTAATTTTGTGGAGGTATTCTTAGGCGGAAAATTCTCAGAAGTCCATGTTGGCACAGATTCGATTAGTGATCCTAAAATGAGTATAGGAATGAAGAATAAAGCTGCCAAATAATTTGTACTATGTGTTAATTTTTTCATTAGATCTCGTTCTTTATTTTTTCATACATAATTATAAATGTGATTTTAAAAATTTAGGCTTCAAAGGTTTTTGTAAGAGTTAGTTCGAAGGTCTTACTCATGGATATTTCTATTTCTCCCAGGCTCACAAGAAACATTTTCCATCCAAAAATTAGAAATTAAGTATTTTATGTGCTCAAGCTCAACTTTGTGGAAAGGTGCTATGTCGAGGTATTAAAAAATCTTTTAATTTCCACGTAATATATATTTATTTTGACTAGTTTGGTCTAAAATTTAGATATTCAGGCAACAGGTAACCGATTTCATACTTCCTGAATATCTCTAAACCTCAGGAGAAACTGAGTAAATGTATATTCTGTAGAAATTAAAATGTTTCTTTCTTGTTGCATAATTTTGCTACTTCTAGCATTGTAAAAAATCCACTGATTAATAATGAGGTCAAGATTTTCTTACTCCTTAAGAAAAAAACCAAGTTTGTATTTCATGATTTAGATATATGACTTCCCGTGAAAGCTAACTTTCATAAAGGAATTTTTCATGGAAAAGGGACGCGTGTTTTATTTTACTTTTTCTTGCCTCGTATATCGGTATTTTTACTAAGTAACGAACAAATGAAAACAAAATTTCTTCACTTTTCTTAGATGTATGGCACATGCTTTCATTCCGTAGTTTTTTCCTTTCAAGCTCTTTTTGTGACTCACCTACACCATAGTGCGCCGATGAGATGTTTGCGTCACTCCCTCTCGAGGAAACACTTAACATCGTCTTTTTGTTTTCATCGGTTGGTCGTTAAGCCAAAAAGGGGTCCCACACGGCCTATGTCCCTGACGACCTCTCTTGTCACCTTTCTTTCGTTCGCCCTTTTGTGAGGTCTGGAAAAAGGGGATGAAGAGGCGATTCCCCGGATTATGCCACCGTCGTGACTTCGCTAAGGGGCACGAGCAGCGTGGAAAACAAGGGACCTTGTTGAGTGCACGGAACGTGAGGGAGATGGTAGTTGGGAAGAAGGGATTCACGAACGGATGCGGTGTTCTGAGCGTGGGAGGGTGGGGAGGGAATCGGGAGAAAAGGTCGGAAAATCGCGGGCAGGGGGAGGGTTTTCTTCCCGAACTTGACATTTCTTCGTGAAGGGGCTTAGTTTAGATCCGGAGTGAAGGAGTCGTATCGGGGATGAACTAGTTGGGTCTGCGATTCCTGCGGAAGAGTGATTTCTAATTTGTCTGATTTATCGACAGCTTTGATGTTTGTTAAATTTCTGAGTTGTGAATGGAAAGTAAGTTGATGTAACACAGACATAGTTCTAGTTTGAATATTGTTCTAAGATTGATTAAGAAGTGATAAATTGTCTATTTTATGTGTTCTGAAGTCGTGCCTATTTTTCATGAATAATGACTCCTTATTTTGAAGGAACTTTTGATAGTTATCCTAAATTTTAGGAAATTAATTCCTGATTACATATCGAATTGGTGTCATACGTAGAGAAGGTTTACGCTTTATATTCGAAGAAAATTTTCGATTCTTAATTTTAGGAAGTAGTTAACGTGTTTAGGAAAATATCGCATTTTACCAAAAATATTTCATCATTAAAAATTGCTTTTCGTTGAAATTTAAATCAATTAATCTTTAGCTGGAAAATGGAGATTGGAATAAAACTATTAATTACTTTTTAATCGCTTAAAAAGATATATGCGTTTAATAATAATATCTCTGAATTCGGAATTCCATTGTCTTCAATAATTACCGTTCATGATTACCATCAAATTACCTTTCATGGTTACTAATACAGTATATGTCTTTTATTGAGATCTTCGATATTTCTTGGAGGTTTATGAATTATTAATTAAATATTAGTAGTGTAGTATTTATAATGCGTACAATGAAACAACCCACAACTAAAAGTAATTAATTTTCTATTTTATACATTCCGAGCTCTATACATTCAATCTTCCCACAAAAGAATAATTGTTTCCAACCCCGTACTCTAGAAAATACATGGGCTTGATCATCTGGATGTCTATTCATAAGCCATAAAAGTAAATTTCTTCAAGTGAAGAGGTCTCGAAAACGCAGTATTAGAATCATTTCAGGAGAAGAACGTATTTATTTATATTCCCTCCTGGAGAGATTCGATAAATTTCTCTCCGTGCATGGTTATTCATATCCCGTCACGCGTGAAAGGGAAGATCCAGGAATAAAAGCGCCCGCTTTCCTTCAGCTTTCGCCAAATCCATCCTTTATTCATCGCAGCGATCCGCTTCCAGGAAGTTATCACGAGGAGAATAAGGTCCAAATCTCCATATTTACACGCGATTCGAGCCTCCTCCAGATTATATCGATGGCAAATTCGAACGCGCATGTAAACAGGTTTTTTTTATCTGCCGAAAACCGAGCCGGCGCATAAACCGAGGCGTGTTGAATACGATTGGATTCATTCTATCTCGCCCACCCACGCGCCCAACTTAGAATTTCAAAGCGGGGATGTATTCCGGGAGGATTTACAGGGCGAAGAAACAGCAGCCGTGCACAAACGGGTCACAACGGTTTCGAATTAGCGGAAAAAGCGGTGGTGTTGGCGGAATGGATGGCAAATTGTTTATCCCGTACGAAAACTGAGGGAATGCATCCTTTAAAGGGGGATTAATTTTGGAGCGATTGAGGTTGGAGGTAAGCATTCGTGTCTTTAGGATGCGGTTAACGGAGGAGGTGTTTCGGATTTTGAGAGAGCGCTCGAATATGACAGACGTTCTCCGTTGTTTCAGGCTTATTCTCGAACGGAAATTTTGTGGTTTTGTAAGAATACGATTATAGTGGGATTAGGTTAATTTTGGCTCTTCGTATTATTCCTACCTTTTATCTCTTACCGAACAGCAAATTATGGCGCTATTTTCGGCCTGCTATTCTAAAGGGTGAATTTCAGTTAGCGCGAATTTGTGGTGTACCTCTGATGACGACAGCTTGTCTGTTGAAATACATAATAAATTGTAATGTTTGAAGCTTATCTCAATTGTCTTACGGTTTTGGAGTTTTATTGTTTCCTTGGGTAACTCTTGTCCATACATCTTTGGCTGTTTCTGGGCAATTTTATCCCTGTTATTCTAGATTTTCGTTATAAACTGCTAAATAAAGCGAAAATTCTCAGGAAGAATCAAAATATGAATGTACTCTATTTTGTATTTCCCTCATGGTTCACTTTAAAATAAATTTTCGGGCGTCAATAACTTACAAATTACATAATTTACAACACATATATACATATTTACAATATATTTACTGGTTTTGCAAGCAACCAAAGGCGTGTGGCAGGGGATGCAAAAGACCGATATTCCTTTCTTACTATAACTACATATATATTCACTAATGCTCTGCGGAATACAATCATTTTAATTTCAATACAATAATTTGTACTTAAATAATAATAATCATTAATCACTTTAAAATACCATGATATTAACTTTTTGCCACAAGGAAGTTTACCCCTCATAATTTAGTTCACAGAAACTTCACCGAATGTGACCACTGAATTAAAGCTTTGATATCATAAAACCTTTGAAAATATTCCGCAGCCTACGCGATAAAATGTAGTAATTTACGTGCTCGATCGCGTAGTTCAACTATTTTTTACTCTCTCCCAGGAAATTATTTTTTCTTTCACGTTCCCTTAGATGTCTTTCACCACTCGTCCACCTTTGAAAAATCTCTTTCACCGCAGGTAACGCCGCTGATCGGTATTTAGCGTTTCACGATGAATTAAATCACGCCGTGCGAGAGATGCACATTTCAAAGAAGGGCAACGGGTCAAAGGTAGAAAATAAAAACCGCATTAAGCATTGCGGCGAAAAAAATATGGATTCATCTGTGCCGAACATAAAAGCGTTCGCCTCGTGACCCACATGGGAACAGATGAGGGGTGAAATCCCATTTGGAAATAGGGAGAGGCACAATTTCGATGTAACAAGCGCTGCGCTTTGATGCAGGGCGCCTTTAGCAGCTTCGTTAGCTCCATAGAAGATGTTTAAGTGGAGGGAGAAAGAAAAGGGAATAAGAGGATTGGAATAGAATGGGATTGAAGGAATGAACGGAAAGAGGATTAGGGATTGGAAGGGTTGGATAAAGAAGAAAGGGCAGGGGAATATTGGAAAAGGAGAGAGGGATTGATGGAAGAATAGATTATGGAAGTTATGAAGTGGCTAAGGAACGGGAAAGACAAAAGAGTTGACTTTAACGGTTCTTTAATATTTTAAACACTTGTACTTTTTCTTCCCTAATAATTGGTCTTCAGTTCTTTCTTAAATCACTAATTTAGAATCTCTAATATCGGATGAATTTGATTTTTCAAGGGGTCATATTCGATTTGATTTCGATAAATGGCATCATGGTTGCGATCTTGAAAGGAAAATAAGAAAAGATTGGTGATATATCGAGACCACTCTTAAGAATATATGCTAAGTTCCAATTACGTCATGCCTTGAGATATAAAAAGTAGCCTGGGAGAGAAAATGGGTTCGAATATTGCTCACTTTTAACTTGCAATTCCATCCAATGTGATGCATTCATTTGCTGTCCCCTGTTGGCAATGTTATTATATAATAAAGACATTAAGAGATTATAGAGAATCAATTTAAACATTCGATTAAAATATTTTCTTTGTTAACAATTTATGCTTTGTTATTTACAATGAAACCCTTAAGCTGTTCTCAAGATGTATTTATAGCGACTCTAGAAAACCTTTTCGAGTACAGTCACCAAACAGTGCACGCATCCAGGTTTTCCATCGTCCCACGCAAAAATGGCTCTGAAAACGGAGGTGGGAATTCCAAGCCGGGAAGAGAAATACCGAAAAGACGGAGGGCAAGGGTAAAACAAAGGGGTGAAGGAAGAAGGATAGAGCGGATGCAGTCACAATGCCCTAGAAGGTAGGGACATTGTGCTGGAGAGAAAAGAGGTGTTAGCTAAAAAGGGAAAAGAGACAAAGAGAGAGATTTAAGGTGGAAGGTAACGAGGGTGAGAAGGTCAAGGGAGAGGGCAAGCTGAGGGCAACATTGTAGCAGAGAGTGCCTAGGGGAGACTGCGTTCACGATTTCGCCTGGGATTTAAGGGGCACATTCTCTCTTGGGTGGAAAATAAAAGGATTGATTCGAAGAGGAAAGGGTGGATGTGGCGGTTGAGGGAATTGGGTGGAAACAGGGATTTAGAAGTGCTCCTCGCTAACTTTAATTTCCTAAGCCCTACTTTTTTGGAAGTCTCTAGGAAAGGCGATTCGATTTATGTCGGGGGAGAGAAATTGCAAGGGAAGTTGTTCAGCAGTCTCAAGTTAATTTCCTCACAGCTGTCAATCTGAGGTGCATACTGGAATTTTTTCCCATAGGTGATCCTTTCGGTTATCAATGTATCGTAAATTTCATTTTCTATTACCAGTATTAAATAAATAAGCGTCGAGTTAAGCAGCTCTTATCCAGTATAGTTTCATTTCCTTTAGCTGCTGGTATCTCTACTTAAGTCTTATGGAGAATCTTGCGTTTTGCGAAGTAATTTGATTTGTACCTAAATTCTCTTATTTTCACCATAATATCAAGATTGCCGTGAATGGTATTAAAAATAAATTTTATAAAAAAATTAAACCTCTGATAATTTTTTAGCATTTAAGCTATGCTAACTTCAATTGCTATGAAGTATAAGTGACGTAATAACTAGAAAAATCCAAAAATGTCATTATTTTAGTTATATCATCTCAAAGTTATCTTGGTAAACCCTCAGAAAGCTTCATATTTATTACAAGAAATGTTACGTTTTTGAAATGGAATTTCAAAGATTCCAAGAATTTAGCACTTTTATTTTCCACTTGTTAATTAATACGAGTCTCAATAAGTCAGAGATAAGTTAATTTCATTATTAATTGACTTGTTTACGTTTCTCTGTATTTAATTAGTCTGTAAATATTTTTATTTGCCAGTTTAAGTAAATAGACGTTTTTTTTCTGTTCAAATATTTTACCTGTATCTAAGGCTTGCTTAAAATCCAAACATCAGCAGTTTTTCAACCTCTTAATTCTGAATCGACTTTGCGTAAGAATTCTGAATTTCAAACTCTCTTGGATGGAATTCCGTGAATTACTTAAGTATCCCATTAACATGATAATGCCCTTTCAAATTCCGAATTCCTTTTTGATCCGGGAGGTGCGATAATCACGGAAAGTGGTGCACGTGAACGGCGGTGAGTGAGAAAGGAAATGAGTGTATCTTTTCGCTTAAAAAATCAACGCTAACACTATGATTACATCTCTCATCGATCTGTATTCATACGTTTTTAAATCGGTATGAAACGAAGAGGTGTATTCACGTCGGTCTTAGTATCATCACTTGGCTGTAAGTCTCCCGTAACCGGATGTCGCGATAAAAGTGTCCCGTGACTCTCCATAATTCTTAAAACATACACGTGAGACACTTAAATATAAAAGAGAGAGATATATTGAGTGTGGACGGCTCTTCGGGAGAGCGTTAACCCGTTCTCGCGACTGCAAATATCCCTTTCTTTGCCTACACAAAAGCTTGATGATCGTGCGGCATTTGTTATGCGCCTGCTAAATTCTTCCCGAATAGGAAATGGGATAACGTTGAGTTGGCTGGGGAGAGATTGCCATAAGGCACTCATTTTGAATTCATGAGTATATATTTCGAATCAAGTTACGACATCATTATTTCTTACCGTTGATAATAACATTTAGTATATTTATCCTAAAAATTTTCTAGCTCCGTTTTTCGGAATCTTTTATTCTTTTTAGAGGAATGTAATACTGGGAAATTTAATGAAATTTTCAACGAATGGTTATTTTCTTTATTTTTTTTAATTTACTTTATCATTTAGTTATCATTTTTAAAAGATTTGCACGGTTTGGGAAGGAAGAAATGGATTCATAATTTGGGTTTCGAACCCAGAATCAGTAACTTTAAATGCTAAGACATTGTCTACCAAGTATCTCTGAACAAATTCTACTTAAAACACTTGCGTTTTTAAAGAATATTGATATTGATTTACCGATAAATAATTTTTTATAATGAATTCCCGATGATTTAAAATTGTGTGTTATAAAATACGTAGAAACAGAAAATAGGAAAATAAACTAATAAGAGGGAATAGATAGCTAAAAACAGTTTTTCGATGTCAGATGCAAAAGAAAGGACAGAGGGAAGAAAAAAGAAGAAAGAGTTTGGGTAACACGGGTATGATATCAATAAGATAACGAGGGAATTTTAAGGTACATGAACTTACCATTCGGCAAAAGAATCGCGTCTGTATTTCTATAGAGAATGAATGCTAAGTCATATTTCTCCGCGAGTCTCAAAGCTCAAGAAGGGATGATTGCTTTAGCACCAGAGATGACGTCTCTTTCTCCTATTATTTTCACTTTAAATCACTTAAACATTCGGCTTTCCTCGGGCCTCTGCCGTTGATAGCAATTTAAGCTTAGAGTTGAGCAGATGGTTTTCACTTCTTAAGCCTCAGTGTCCAGTTTCGTCCCCAGATGATTAGTGGATGAGCTGCACCTCCTACGCCGCGTACAAGAATGATACCTCATTTTGGCCTTTTTCCTCTTCACTGGTATTGAGGATGGCGCGTAATATGACATTCTCCAGAGACTGTAATATATTCCATTACGCTCGAGATTTATGGCGACCATGCGCCGCCTAACGGGATGAAGAAGAAATAAAAAACGCCATTATGATGTATGCCCGCTTCAAGTTTTAACTGTGTGGGTTTTTTCCTTTTTTGATTTAGCTGTTTTGTTTTGATGCTGGAGAAAGAAAGAAGAAAAGATTTAAGGCGAAGGTTTCGTGAAAAAAAATGCTTGGAAGTTTTCCAGCCGAGAGGATGTTTTCATATATTTTAGATGTCCGGGTTGCATTGGTGAAAGTCGTTGTTGCGGGAAGTATACTATTTTACCCAGTTTATCCGCTATTTATTTCGTAATTTCCCCGTATGGGAGGAATGGTGCCGTCGAGTTATATCTTGGAATCTATGGTACCACAGTTTTGAGATAGGATGGTTAAATACATGACTAAAATGACCGTGTATATATACTTAGCTGTTATGGCTAGTTTCGAGTATTTTAAATCTATTCATCATTGCGTGTGTCTCTTATGATGAAATTTTTGTATTTACGTATTTCATCGATGAAAATAGCATTAACACCCAACTACGCAAATTTTTCATGAAAGGAAATTGTCATTTTATTATTTTAATTAAGAGCTCATCTTGTTAAATCCTCGTCTAAAACAGATACACAGGATGTTATAATTATAATAATCTCGGTTTCAAATTTTAATTTTATTCTGTAGCTTAACTTCTCATCTTTAACGCAATGTAATCCAGACGTTTCACAGGTAGTTAGTTCTTCGTTATTGTTTGAAGATCATTGGGATCTCATTTTAGATATTTCTTATATTTTTACGCTCAATTATCTTCAGTTTATACTGATGAAAGTGATTGTTGAATTATAAAGTAAGTAAGCGTTTTTGAAATTTTACTCCATGTTTTATTTTTCTTTCCTCTTCGCGACCTGAAAATTTTTGTAAAACATTATTTTCCAGCAGAATAGGGTCGTACCCGTCCCCGGGGTAATTGGTGAATTGCTCTCGAAGTAGATATTTCTTTCCGGCAAACGAAATTTTGAGAGGTTAAATTAAAAAATTCCCGGCTCTAATCGTCCATAATCAAGAATATTTCGCGTTAGATAGTTTGAATGGTTAAACCATTTAAAAATCACTTCAACTTGCTACTCCTTTAGCTTCATATGAGCCGCCGAAAGATTGTCCAGTGTCGAAGCCCCTCATTTTCCCGGCATCGCATTCAGCATCTACGTAAATATGTAAATTTCTCCATCTTGTGGACAGCAGTCGTCCCCAAAAACAGGAATGCTATGCGCGGTCCTACCCTCTTTTGTTTTCCGACACCGTCTGCAATCCGAAATAACAAGGACGCTAAGTAAAGGATATGCTGTCGGGAGACGTCTCTCGGATCAAAATTCCTCGAACGAAGACGCTCAGTTTTTTCCCTCATCCCGGAGGAATCGTCTTCTCAAACCCGGAAGAATAATAAAAGCCGACACTGTGTGTGTGTTTTTGTCTGGTTATTACACAAGAAGAAGGGAAAAGGGATAATGGAATCGTAGGACAAATATTACTTTGGGGGATTAGGCTTCCATTCCTTTCACAGATATTCCCCGAGTTGAAGGAACCGTGATAAAAGAATATAACCCTGTTCCAGTTTGGGGGATAAAGCTAAACCTTCGGAAATTAATCCATAATAATTTCTTTTGGTTTTAGGTTTACTGGGTTGATAATTATGAGACCTGTTACTGTTAGGTTTTATTAAGACTAATATAATGTGAAGAAAAATTATCTGAGGCCGTTACTATACTTTATATTATGGTGATCAGTTTTCATCTATAGTTGTGACCCATGTATTCATGCAAAATTTACTTTTAGATGTAAATATTACGACTCCTGGTAAAATGTGTATTAGCAACTTTCATATGTCTTTGGAATGTGCTATTGTTATTACTTGGGTTTTTAAGAAAAAAACTTTTTGTGGGCACATATTTTATTTAATTATCATTTTTCATAATTTAATAACTAATTTTTTCACAATGTATTATTTAAAGGACAATATTTATCGTGGATCTTTAAAAAATTCAACATCATATATGAAATTTTGAAATACCTAATATCACCAAGAATTCCTGAGTTAGTTATACGTTTTAATGAAATTCATATCGTTAATTGTGAGTAAATGATAATACATCACTGATGGAACGCTGAGTTTCTACCATAGCATATTTGATTTTAAGTCAGAGGTTGTAGTTCTTGATCTTGAATGCGATCTCGATTTTGCGTTACTGCCAGTATTCGAAATATTTTATGTGATTTTAATCGTAAATAGCAATTATATTTAAGCCTAAGCCATCGCACCGCGCCTTTATCGGGCCACGCTTTAAATTTTTAAAATTAATCGCGCAGTTTTTACGGCGTCCTATTCCATAAGAAGAAGCGCGGATTAAAGTAGAAGTTTGATGGAAGAGAGATGAAGAGTTTATTATTATGTCTGTGCGTGCCGTAAAACCTCCGAGAGATAACGTCAGTTGGAAGGGACGATATCCGTTTTTAGTGGCATTATACGCGAAAAACGATGTAAGAGATGTTTTCGAGCGAATATATTTGACGACTCCATTCCTTCGGCTTAAGAGACGAGTTTTATTTAGAGAAAGGAAAAATAAAAGGAAGCGTTTGTTGAAAGCATCGCTCGATAATGCTTCCCTCTCTGTTTTCATAGCGGATTGAGCAGAAAGTCATCTCACGGAGAGAGATTCTTCTCCTTCCTCCGCACGCTGCGTTAACTTTCGAAATACTTGGAATGTCCTTTTGTTCTTTCTTGAAGGCTAGGAAATTTATGGCGTTGATAATGTGGCTCAGAAGGAGACTATAATCTTCTACCCGTGCCATGACTTTAAGTCAGGTTTTCTAGTATAAGAGACGAAAGCCGAAATTTTAACGTAAAATAGAAAAGAGAGTAAAATTAGTTATAGCTGTATTGTATATAAAGCTATAGTTTATGTAATTAAGTGGAGTGAATATTGTTATGTTTTGTATGATTAATTTTCTACCCGAGTCATGTCTTCAAGTCAGGTTTTCTAGTCTAAGAAACGAAAACCGAAGTTTTAACGTAGAATGGAAAAGAGTTTGAAAGTAGTTATAGTGTATATGAGGCTATAGTTTATGTAATTGAGTGGAGTGAATATTGTTATGTTTTGTATTATTTGGATATTTTTAAACGTGAAGTTGTGAAAACGTTACAATTGGGCTTTAAAAGTAACATCGTAAACTGTGACTATAACTGTATTTTTTATGATTAGAGAATATAAGTGGTGTACATGTTTTGGTGGGGGTGCCAAGGAGGTGTGTTTAAATTGGGTTTTGATGTATGTTGTGGTGTTCGAATATTGTCTGAGAAAAATGATGTTATTTTTGGAATATTTTTGGGCATGGAATTAAGTTACTCATAGACAATGTTTGGGGCTACCACCGGAAGAAATTCTACTTTCAGCATATATGAATATGAATACATGAATATAGTCACACACTCCAAATCCATCAAATCAGCCATCATCTTTGGCTCAGCATATGTAATAATAAATAAATAAATTTAAGTCGTTGATAAGAATGATGATAATATGCTACCCGAGCTATGTTTTTAACTCAGGTTTTCCAGTCTATGAACGTTGCGCAAAGTGAAGTTCCAGGCCGTTCCTCGCCACCTTAACTCTCTATCCTCCGTGAAACTAATGTGACGAAAATGGCTGCAAGTCACCCAAAAGTACGGATGGCAAAGTTTAAGAATTTAAGCGTAACGACGAGCGCAGTTTCACCCTTCGAACTTCTTGGTCCACTCAACGGGTGACTCGAGTTAGCAAGTGCTCCGTGGGAAGGCAACTCCTCCTTAAACTTCTGTTAACAAACGAATGAGGTAATGGAGTTAAAATATGGATCGCTGGTAACTTTACGTGTTCGGCTCGCTCCAAGCTTTACACTGTGCATGTAGTTTGCAATTACGTACTACCGTCGAGATTTCCCCACGAGCCAGCAAGAGTTATTATCCTTGCGAATTTCATTTGGGTTTTAGACGTTTCTGCTCCTATGCTCCTTCTCTCTTGATTTTTGCGATTTAATTGCGTGGGAATAATGGTTAAGCCGTGAATGTGATAATTTATTATTTTATAAGAGTGATTTTGGTAAGTGTGAAGATGGAGGATTATCGAAGGGAATATTCCGAGAAAAACTTTATAACTTTATCATGATTCGAATGGATTCCCGATTTTCGATTGAAAAATATCTGTGATGAGTGAACAAATGAAGCGCAAAAGAAAACCTTTTCATATATTTGCTATTTAGGTTTCCTCATCAATGTAAATTTCTCATCAAATATGTGAATTTTATGTATGCTTCGTGGTATGCACTGTAAACTACTGCTTCTCAACCAAATTTGCTGATCTCAGCCTTAATTTGCGGTATTAATGGCGGAACAGCAATACTTTAAATTTCGCAATAATTTCAGTTTAAATATTTGTGTATGAAATAGCGAAAAGCACGGTATTAGAACGGTTTTCAGCGCTTTGTATATTAACTTTAAGAAAACAATATCTCTCTTATTCAAACGAACATTCAATTTAGAATTATGAGCTTGAGTGATCCTTGTAAATCAGGCGGCATACGTAAAGCTTCCTTGCGGTACTCCAATGAATCTACTTTGAAGAAGTAGAATAGTAAAACTTTGATAATGAAATTGATGAAGAGGAATTTACATAAACGAATCCACGTATGAAATATTTTGTACAGTAATAAGTGGAACGTATGTGAATATAATAGTATTATTTGATATTTTATGAACTTTTTTATTAATACACGTTTATAGCGTGCTAACGACATAAAATGGTGTTATTTGATATTTTATGAACAGGTTTTATGTATTTACGTTTGTAGAATGTATGTTTTTAGTCTTCTAAGGATGTGGCCAAGCTTTGACTAACTCGCGAATATCAATACAAATTCACGAATTACAAAATGGCTTGACGTTTCACATAGCGGCGATATCCCTTCCGCGCTAGTAAATGTTCAAACGGGTACATTTAGGAATCAGTTCATCGAAAGCTATCATCTCCTAAATCATCCATGCAGAATTAAGCTTCGATTGCGAAAGCGTTCGATTTAATTCCAAGGACGGAAAATACTCCTCGAATTCACGGGGTGGGTGAACTTGGAGAGATTTTCACGGCCGCGCATATTCCGTTACGAGACCGAAAACGCTGTCGGAGTAAATGTTTCGAAACGTGACCTCGGGGGCGAGAACTGATTTGCATAGGATTATGGAGAAGGACGATCCCACTTAAAAGCCCGACGAAGAAAAAATCCGCTCCTTTCTCCGCTCATTGACGATTCGAGATGCGACGCTTCTCCTCATAGCAATGTCGATCACTCCGGGAACTTTTGAGCGGAGGGAATGAAAAGAGTCCGTTAAAGGAGTTTACATGCGCCGGCGACGGGGGCTCGTTCGCAGCGGCATAAAAAAGAGGTTGTCTCCGAAGTATTTCCACGACATGTCTTGTCGAAAAACGGCGGTCATGCGAGGGATTGAACCCGACTCCTGAGCCATAAACGGCAGTTGCACTTTCGCGGCGCAAGGTCGTTTCTTCCACGGCGGACAATGGGGGATGAATGTCCTTCGCAAGGTCACTAGGAAAGGGGTTAATGGGAAAGAATTTATAGGCTATTCTCTAGATTATAGTTTACTGTGCGTGGTTTTATAATCTTAGCCTTGTTCTCCATTATATGTATTATAGGTAGGTTTTAAGTTAGTGATTTTTGACTACCCGATCGTGTGGTAGCTTTTATGCGTCACATAAGAATTATCCATCCCTTCTTTGGGATTAAAGGCAAGCGTATTACTTTCCTTTGATAAAGAAAATAAAGTTATATGAATGATGGGATGAGTCATCTCTTTTGAGTGACCCAGTGGCATATTTTTGGTTCTCTGAAATTTGCTGCTAATTTAATGTGTTTATATGCGATGTTAGTAATCATTGTTAAATTTATGTATCTATTAAGTAATAATTAGCTGATAAGGAATCCTAGGGTTGATATAATTAAAGTGGTCATAAATTATTTTTCTTCCTTTAAAAATGGATGATATAATTATCGGAACTGTTTCTTATTTCTCAACGTCTACTCGAAAAGAATTTCTAATTTTGTATGTTAAAGAATTTTCCGCTCAATAGTAGAATTAAAGCCATGTTTCGAAAATTTATGGAAAACTTAACCAACTATGTTAATACGCACGTTTACCTTTTCTTTCAGCCTTATCAAAGATACAAATTTATTTAGCCCAGTTTTCTAGTATTCCGTAACATTTCATAAGCTACTCACACGTCTTACATTTTATTAATTAAGTCCATTAGGGTTTATTCTATTTTCCAATACACGTAGAGAGTTAAAATACACAAATATATCCCAACAAAGTATCGCAGTCGCCGATCAGAATTTGCAGTTCCTACGAATATTAGCACATGAAATACATCCTTCCGTTTCAACATCAAACACTCTCGAAAATATCGCGCGCAGAGGTTATCAGATGAAGTTGACTCAAAATTTCCTCGGCGTTATAAATTCGTCTTAGCGGGTGGTTTGTCTAACAAGTCACGAGCGGAACTGTGTGTGCACGGTTAGAACTCGTGGAGATAGGCTTTTCCCCTTTAAAGTTATAACGGATAGTCTGTCAATTTCGAGACAGGTTCGTGTTGCGAACCCAATTCGAAATTACACATAAAACGCGGTAGTTAAAGAAGCGTGGAGAGATATAACATCCGATGCGAATCACATTGAGAGGTGGACGCGTATTATCAGCGGTCACGACCGATGGAGAACGATTTCTGACGACTCCGCCATAGACGGGGAGTAAATTTATCGGTTACATTTTGGGGGCGACTTATTGGCCATAAATCGAGCAGGGGTCGATGAAGGAGGCCGCTTAACCTTAGCGAAACCGCCGATCGCGAAAATGTTTCATTTTTGAAGCTGCGGTTTGCGTGGGCGAAAGCGAGGAAACAAGCGGAACGAGGGTTTTCAAAGCGTGCGGTAAAGCCCGGGGAGGAAATCTTACTAGCAGATTCTCTCTCAGTGATGAGCGACGGATGAGAAAGAAGAAAGAGTTGATGCGTTAGATGTGGCGTGATAGATTGAATTGGATACAGTTGGGAATGGTGATTGAGATGTTAACTTGTAATGATGAAGAATTAGCATAATCTACTGTAGTTATAACTTCTGGAAATTCCTTTTCGAACTCATCTTCATTTAAAAACGTTGAGAGTTAGCAAAGATCGTATTTATAGTCTTTTCGATATAAAAAGTAAGATTTACTTCCGAATAGATCCACAGAAACCGACTATTTCTACGAAAATATGGATAGACTTGGTCAGTGTTTGTGCTTTTATTTGGATTTAAATATAAATAATTTCGCCAAATCTCGCATGAATTTTTCGATTATTAGCAGAAAGATTGAAGGGTAATTTATTTCAAGGAATTTAAAAGAAAGGTCTTTATGATAAGGAAAGAATTCTGTTATTCGGAAAATACTCGTAGATATCTGGATTTTTAAATGAAGCTCCTCAGACTGTAATAACGTCCTATTAAAGAAACTTTCATGTAAAACTTTTGCTGTCACGAATTAGCCTTCTTGAATTCAATTTTTTTATCCAATGCCTGGTCGAATCATTTTTAGAATTTTTAATACCATAAGAAGGAACTGAAAGTTTAAATTACATGTAATAATTGATCGACAAAAAGGTTAATATAAATATTTAATATTTTTCGTTTATTGTAAGTGATAGATAGTATGATATGTGTGTGAAATATTGGGTATTATGAGAATATTTGTGTATAAAGAAATATGAAATGAATAGATAATGTATAGGTTAAGAAATGTTGTTAAGAAATTTAAAATACGCAGTACTACTACTACGATCCTGCAAAGCAAAAATTCTTGTTTGTTACACACCAATGATATCATTTCGTAATTTTGCAATAGGAATTTTCACTCTCTGTTTTAAGATACCATTAGTTGGTTATAATGAATAGTAGAAGGAGGGAGGGGAGGTGGGAGAGGAATTCACAGCGAAAAGGGAAAGGGGGAGAGCAAACGTTTTAAGCGTGTAGCAAGGATAGCAGGGAAGAGAAGAGTGATAACGTACGACTCGCGCAGGCGCAATAAATTCAGCTCCCATAAATGGAAGGTTGGTTCGGAAAGGGTTTGGGCGGTGGGAGGTTGCAAGAACGCCGTGTCCAGGAGAGTGAGGGAGGACGGGGATTTTCGTGGAGGACCAGGTGGAGGCGGAGGACGGGTCCGGAAGACGGATGCTGCGAAGAAAAAGTTTTTTTATCCGGTTATGCGATGGTATGGGAACGGTGGAAGGATACGGAATAAAGGATAAAAAAAGACTCTCGTACCCTAGTAGCTTATGGGAGGACCGGGTATTTTTTTATACGGAAGGTGCTAAAAAGGAGATGGAAATATTCTCTTCTTTTCCATCTCCTGTTCCATATCTCGCTTCTTTTATTGCTCGGAGGGATTTCCCCTTTTCATCCCGAATGGCGATTCTCTTGTCACGGTTTTTACTCACGAGAGTATCTTCTTTTATTGTCCAATCCCCGATGGAGAGTGACGCGCAACAGTTTATCGTCTGTAACGTTTAAATATTTTATCGTGAGAGAGATTAGAAAGGCGTGAATCCTTCGGGAATCAGTGGATTATTCTCATAGGGAAGATTCTTGTGCTTGCTGCGTACAGCATCCCTGACTTCTCTAGCTAAAATGGTGTTAGATGTGTATTTAGCCCTTGGTGTCTTTCTTGCGCCACTTGGAATAGAGATGTTTTCAGTAATTCAGGGAATGATAGTCTCATTAATTTTTTCTGAGGTATTTGCTAACAGTAATCCATTATGCAGCAAGATATGGAAAAATCCATGCTAATGGAATTTTTGTTTCAAGTAAAACTGTGTGCAGGTTACATTGAGAGGCACAGGAGATTGACGAAAAAACGAATAGGCACCTAAACCAAAGAAACAATAAAACTCATTCCAAAATAGAACAATATTTTAATCTCTTTTAATTCATTATTTTTCTTAGTTAGATAATTTACTCTTTTGTTAGGATCGTCTCAGTAATTTTTATTTTACTTTTAAATTACTTTTAAAGTAATCAATTCGATGATTACTTTATAAGTAATTTTTGGATTGGAAGTAATTTGGGGTTTTTAACTCTTTAACTATAACGGTAATACTCTTAAATTACGAAGATTATTTCTTCGTATGAAGTAATCGAGCCGTTATCAATTCATACAATAAGAATTAGTGAATTCTTGAAATTTTTAATTTTAATTCTATTTTTTTATTAATTTTTTCAAACTCCTCTAATTTTATCACTAGGAAGTATCAATTAATTCATAATCTTCATTATTTTTTCGTATTTAAAGATTTTAGAATGAATTATCTCGAAAATTCCGTTTCTTAACATTTGGTGAAAATAAAGAACTTGAATTTTCCCTTACTGGACAAGTCATTCACCCCGTTCCGACGCAGGAGGGAATTTTGAGTAACCAGTTGCGTCGTAAGCGCGAGGACCGGCCGCACTTAGAGAACGATTTGTGATATTTCCACCTCTTCTATTCCTCTGGGGTTCGACGTGATGAATTATGCTGAGGGCACAAGTTTGCGTTCTCGTGGGAATTCCAGGCGATTTCTCTTATAAAGTTCGATTCCGAACAGCTTAGGGTTGCGAAATGATGGGGGAGTGTGGGAAAATGTTTCGAAGCCGAGGAATTCTCAGCGGTCGTTCTAGATTCGTTTACGATCGGATGGTTTTCGGAGGAAATGCCTCATTTTTAATGTTTCTAACGGTCGCGTTCATAAACATCCCTTAGAAGGCGGGCAATAACGTTCGCCGATGCTTCCTTTAACGGCGGGAATTACCTTCGGCATTTTTTACCGACCTACTCTTTTAGTGAGAGTATCAGTAATTGAAAATTTATGGTAAGTCCGGATTTAAATGTAATTCGATGGTATAAAGGTTCGTCTTCTTTTAGAGACGATTCACTAAAATGTGTATATTTTATTTCTTCTTGCCTATTTGTTTAGAAAGAAATTCGCTGAGCAGGGACTTAGTATAAATATTTTCAATTTAATTCATGTCCTCGGAAAAAAGTTATAAAAACAAATGGCTAAATAGTCTCAGCTAAAGTATTTTAGAAATATTTTGCGTATTCATTTTATTTTTAAAGTGAAACAAAAGTTTAAACAAAATTTCACTCGGCGTTTATAATTGTTTAACTAACTCGGGACTCAGTCCAATATGCGATCAATGTCAGTTTAAAATTTCGAAGGTATAGTACTGCTTTCTGCAAATCTTCTGCCTAAACAACCTTTACTAATTCTTCAATTTTTTTTTACTTCTCCGAGCTAAGTTTTAGCGTTAGTTAGACGATTTTTAACTGTGACGTGTCGTTATAAGAAGCTATTTTCTCTATTTTAACAAGTTAGTGCAGTAGAACTTTAGATAATGTGATCCCGATGGAACGAAACTTTCAGAACTTCCGTCATAAACTATTCTAGTCATCTTTTTTTCCAAAAAGAAGACTCTCTCGTGTGAATCTACTTACCCTCTGCGTTGTTTTATGGCGCGTTAAGCACGGCACATAGTAAGCCAACCGCGGCGTGACGTCTTAGCACTTCATAAATATCTCATACTTAATCATTACCTAGTAGACCAAACGAGTTGAGCGAGCAAACCTGTAAAAGCATCTCAGCCCAGGCGTCAACCCCCTTCTCCATCAGGAACATCTCCAAGACTGCGACGTGATGTAGGACATCATGTCAAGGAGCCATAGAAATTTCGTAGGAAGTTCTCCTCTTCCCAACTTCATTGCGCGCGTAGGAAAGGCATGCTAGAGAGTGTCAGTCCCGTCCTTTCCCCGGGGAACCCAGCCTCACTGTGTGCCTTTCTCCGTGGGAGAGCTCGCAAACTCATTCCGTACACCCTCTCGCGCTGTATCGCGACGGTCATCTTCCTCCTCCGCTCGTTAATCTCCTTCGCGCCGAATATTTATGGAGCCGAGGACGAAGAGACGTGAGTGCTCACGGTCTCCTTATTCTTTCCCATCCTTTCCATTTCAACCCCTCTTTCCTCTTCCTATTTCACCTCCACTTCCTCTGCCCCATCTGCTCTCTCCGTCCCTCTCCCATGATTACTTTAGATGATACTACCGCTTTCACTTTTCCTTCATTTCGCTGTATTGTTAGATTGACGGTTTATTTGCTCCATTTTCGCGCAGATATTTCCCTCCGGATATCTCCGCCCCCAAGTTTCCATCAGGTTCATCTTTCTTCGCAGATATTTTTGAAGTTTGCTCACTTTGATTTTTCCCTCCTTTCGCTTCTCTTTCACTTAAGCGCGTATTATAGGATTGACGGCTTATTTACTACATTTCTCTCCCAGCTGTTTCTCATTCAGACTTATTCCCCTCAAGTCCCTCGCAGTCCGTACTCTTTGGCTGGATTTTTGTTTTTTCATCTTTTTTGATTCTTATTTTTTCCACCATTCACCTTGGTGTTAATGGTGGAATTGACGGCATGTTTGATACATTTCTCTCGCAGCTGTTTTGCTTTCAAATCTTTTCAGGCCAATTTTCCTTTCGGAACATCATTTGGATGAATATTTTGCTCGTTGTGAACTTGACCTTCTTTCTCCTTGCTATATTTTGTATGGCTTTCGTTGATTTTAGCCTCAACCTTTTCCAGTGGTTTCTGCTTCAGTTACATATATTCCCCTTTTCTTTTCGTCAATGCTTTTCCATTAGCCCCGGATAGCCAAGTGTGTAGCGCGTTCGCATTTGTAGATAGCGGTCTTGGGTCGGTTTCCAATATGCACGAAATGACCTCAGCTGTCTAAGGCTTTTTTAAAAATACTACTATAATACTAATTTGCATTGTTTGTTCATTTTTATTTACCTTATTTCTCTCGGTCTTCATATAGTAGGATATTCAACGAAGTCTCTTTATTTCTTCTGCGAACTCTCCGGTCTCACTTCTGTATCCCTTCATTTCCTTCTCTTCCAACTTTTTCCAAGGCTTCCTGTTTTTCCTGCTGATTTTATGGTTTCACTTTTCTTCCACTTTTATTCCTTGCCTGAGTTCTTGAACCCTTCCGCTCCCTGTTTTATTTTAGTTTCATATTTCATTCGCCTTCATCTCTATCTTCCCGTTCCTTCAATTCTATCATATTCCCGCTCGAGCGTTCATTATTATTTCCAATATTTTTGCTTTCCAAATTCGATTCCCAGCGCTTTACATCTTTGCTCAGTTTTTCCTTCGTTCATCTTTTATTGCCTATCAATAAAGCTACAGTATTTTCTTCAGATCTTTTTTTCAGTCATTCCTCATCATTTTTATAGAAAAACAATAGTTAACCTTTTTGCCGTATAGCTGATACTTTCAACCAATTTCTACTACACACGAATGTTCGGAATAGTTTTTCCAAGGCTTGATTAACATTTTACGAATACAGTGAAAATATTTCTAATTTCGATGATATGTTTTCGGAAAAGATTTTCCACAATAATTCAAGAACTATATAATTCTAAGAATATTAATAATTGAGAGGAAGTGAAACTGTACTGAAACTAATCGAAATATAACTCTTAAACTTCGAAAAAGTTGTCTATCATTTCAAACTTTGTTAATTATGTATGCAAGAACAATTAATTAATGGTCTAAATAAGTATTGTCTCTCTGTTTCATTCCGGTAGCAGTACATGTCTACCTATGAAAAACGGGTACTTACCCCCAGCACCTCGGAATAACGTTGGAATCACATCGGTTTTTTCCCCTCTCACTCTCTGAGGTGGTTTAGTTCTCTCGACATCTCCTCTCAACCCGTTTCCTTCCTTCTCATCTTCGGTTATCTCATTGTTGTAATCTCCCGCCTTCTCTTATTTCCTTATCTCTCTCTCCCACCCGTATCTTTCTCACATTTCGCCTGTCCGCTCTCATTCTATCCTCACTCTCTCTTTTCCTAACCTTTTACCCCTCTTTCCTCTGCCCCGTGACTCTCTTATGTCAGCCTTGATAGATAAGAAGTCTACTTAAGGTTCTATTTTTTAAGCTTGGAGGCATTGAAGGTGTTTCTCAACTACACCTTTTTCCCTTCGATTCTTTCTTTCTTTATCCCTTCCTCACTTCACCGCCTTTTCGTCTGCCTCCTGGAAATGGAAAGAAAACATCATTTTGCGAGCGCTTTCCTTATTCATGGTGGAAGGTCTGAATGTCTTTTAGCTCCCACTTTTATTTCATGGAGAGAATAATTTCTGTACGGCTTAAAGCGGAGGACGTGTCGCGGAAAAGCCCTTCGTTTCCAAATAACTCCGTTCGCATTCGTTCTATGACGAGGGTTCCAGATGTTATGCTTTTTTCCATCCGGAGTGGGATTAAAATGGTGTTTTCGTTTATTTAATTTTTAATTTATTAATATTTGACCGTTACCCGCTCCTTCAATGAATTCCAAATAAGTTATTTCGCACCGACTCAATTTCAGCGAACGCCTTTTTTTCGATTAGATTTCCCACCATCTCTTCTTTGAAAATTTTAACCAAGAGTTTGGATGATTTAGCTTCGTGGATGTAAATTTTCGTCTGCGATGTAATTCATGAGCTTCTTTGCTTTGAGGAATGGATTCAGTAATACATTCAATAGTGTTCCGATGTTTTTGAGCAGTATCTATTCAGTGTTACAATTTACCGTGTTCACGAGCAACTTGACCAATGTTGATAGCTATCCATTTTAAATGGAATTGAAATGTATGTGAACTTTCAATCGAAATTTTCTGGAGTTAACATTATCTTTACATATGCTGAAAGCCGTTTATTTATGGAATGAATTTATTTATTGTTAGCTTGGTTATACATCTTTCTTTATTTATGAAATCCTTTACTTATGTTAGAAAGGGAATAGTATTGTAATGGAGACTCTCTCAAATTCCATCTTAACTGAAGATTATGTATTTATTCTTAGTGATAAGTCTCAGTGAAAGAGAATTCAATGCAAATTGACATTAAGTGCCGGTGAATAGATCAGGAATAGAAACTACCGGGCTTCCTACGTAAAATATGCCATTTTTAATCTTCGATCACATATCTTTGCTATAAAACATGGCTTAATTTCATTCCTTTAAGAGTAACTAGCATTACAGTTATTGGATCGTAAGTGATCGACGTATTCAATTAACTAGTCAATCAACCGTTAACCTAGAAGCATCTTCTGAAATTTTCACACGGGTTTTATTTTTCGCACCTACGGAGCTAAATTGCCTTAGGAAAGGTAATAAAAACTGCAAGCTTAAAGTCACGGCTTCCTTCTACTTAACGGTCATTAATGTAACAGCTCATCACGGAGATTTTGCTTTACTTAACGGGTTAATACCTTCGTCCTTCCGGTCTTTTTTTGCCGGATACATTCCAGGATGCCATTCTTATCTCTATTGCATCTGGCACAGTTAAACCAGTTTGTTTTTCCGGCGAAAGAATTCACTCGCAACGGTAGTTCTCTCTTTATCGCGGGAGATTTTCAGACAAGGATTGCGAAAAGAGAGCATGAATAAGCGCCCAGTGACTACTTTGAGCCCATAAAGGCTACAACCCTATGGGGAATACAAGGTGACGTCATGCCGCGTAAATTAATTACGGTGCTTTATGGGCCTGATGCCCTCCAGCACGAGACTTTTTAGTGGATATATCGTGCAGCGAATACTTCAGCAATCAGAATATTGCACTCCTGAGAGATAAAGTGATTTTCAACAGAATCATTCATGTGCTTAATTATTTTTGCTCGGGGAAGAATTTCCAGTTTGCCGGCATCTCAACAGAGTAAGCACCCATGATTTTCAGCCGCAATGTATTCTCATTGCTGTATAAAAATTCTATTTTTTTACATGTTTTAAGTAAATTATTTGTGCTCTTATTGCTCGAAAAAAACGATTGAAGTTGTTGAATAGTTTAACCAAAAATATCAACCGTATTCCGTCTTAATTATTTACTATGATCAAAATTATCGACAATTCGCCAACTGTCGGGCTGTTACAAACACCAACTTGCCGGTAAAATTTATATTTATAAATAAATAAACTCGGGAATTCCCAATACAAGGTGAAAAAGAAATAAAATAGAAAAAATCTATAGAATGACAGGGCCATCATTGGAGGCTAGGAAAGTAATAGATTCAGTGAGAGACTATATGGTCAAACTTAAAAGTCCATCCGCCAATTTCTAAATTCGCAAGGTTATCAGCCATTAATTTCTCACGAATTCTGAGGTACCGATGTAAAGATCGTCGCTCAGGTAGCAGGGAATAAAATCATGAGGTGAATCATACTGCAACCGGGGACATAACTTGGAAGTATCTTTTCGGTTCGGCGCCAAGTAGAGACGAAAACTTCGCACGTAGGATGGGCAGACACACACGTCGCGACAGTAAACATGCTCTTTTTTTCTTTCACTTTTCCTCTATCTTATAGCGGCTACGTGAATTATAAAATATCGCGACGAGGGGATAGTTAAACAAAAAAAGCTGCGATGCGGAATGGAGAGACGACTGAAGGATATGAGAAGGAATAAACAAGAGATGTGGAGAGAATGTAAGAAGGAGAAATAGGTGTTTAAATATGCAGGTGAGAGGATGAGAAGCTATGAAAGATGCTTATGAAAGGGAGAAGTAAATATAGCGTGTGAAAGTTGATGAATATTGGATTCGAATATTGTAGTTATAGCAACTAAAGAAGTTAAATTGGTGAATTGAGTTAGTGTCATCGTACCTTTTTAAACAGAGTTGAGTGGATTTAATGTACTTAAATAAATATAGCCTATAATAAGAAGATGCTTTCTATGGAATTACCAACAATGATATCCTTTCACTGTATAATGTACGACTAATATTCGATCGGTATTGCATTTCATGTATATAACTTCTTTAACTGTATCGAATGTGTCTGTTTATTAATATCTCATTTTTTCTAGTGCTTTATTTCTCAATTTTTATTTCCTTGTATTTTCACAGCATTTTTATATTCACACATGCGTTTTATAATCCGCGACTCATTCAAATTCATAGGAGGGCTCCTCTTTCCCAGCTTATTTTCAGTTTTTGCTAGATATGAGCGTTCGCATTGTTTTATGAGCAGCAGCTGATGAAACAAAGAATGCCTTCAAATCGTAAATCGTTCTGCCATATTTTAAGTGGCGAAAATGAAAGAAAAATATGCAATGGGACAAGAGTCACAGCTGGGGACCATTTCAACTGCTGCATTATTCGAAAAGAAAATAATGATGATGTATGCATCACTTCTCTGACGCATTATTTCGCTATTTATGTTTTTGCATTCCAATAGGAGGATTATGTACTAGCGTGGGATGCGTTCGCCGTAGGATCTAAACGACTTGGTTTCTAATACGATTATCCTTTGAAATCACGAATTTGAATGTTGTTATATTTTTGCGATTGTAATTGCTTCTATACTAATGTATCAAAGACAGATTGAGATTTCTTATGTATAGGGAGGAAAAGAAAGAGATAGAATCTATATTTATCTTAAATTTTTTGAGAAAGTACTATATACCAGTCTTTAGACATTTTAAGACTAGGAATGAAAAAATCTTGGATTATATAAGAGGTAATGAAAATTAAAAGATCTGAGATTTGAGACTTTTAGTTGAATATGTAGTAAACTCATGTATGTACTTAGTAAATAATTCATATGTAGTAAATTTTCGTTAAGTCTGACGAATGATTATGGAGCAATAATATACCTAAAGAAGTCTGAAAACTAGTCGAAACCGATTTCGAGAATATTTTAGTAGATTCTCACTTCTCTTTTGGAATCACATGCAATTAAAGCTTTCTCCGTTAATTATAAATGACTGAACTTCACATATGCGACCAAATATCACTGGAATGGGCTAAAATGCACGTCTGCTGGCATTGGAACGAAGAGAAGAGAAAGGGCAGTAGACGGCGGAGGAAGAAGCGGAGAAAGAAGAGGGAAAGCCTTTGGGTGTGGACGTCACATTTCGGAAAAAAGATAGTCGCGAAGAGGATAGAGACGATATTGTCAAAGGGATCCACCGCATTATGGAAGGCCGAGTTTATTTTTGTGTCAGAGTGCGAGGTGGTCAGGACGGCGTGACGTCCAGTCTGGGATAAAAAGTTAGAAGATGGAGTCATTATTTTTCGTCCTAAGGCTTGGATGGGTGCTTTAAGGACGGGTATGAAAAGAATTTCTCCGGAAAAAGGAACAAATGCGAGTCTGGTTGGGTGGGGAGGTAAGGGTTTAGGGAGACGGAAAGGGATTTAAATGCATAAGGAATAGGGGTAATGTGAAAGGGAGTGGAGAAGCCCTAATGAAGGGCTAATCTGGAGATTGACTTTCTCTTTTTCATCTGATAACTTCTAATATACATATCAATTAAAATGCTCAGTTTAGGCGTATTTCGGTGTCAGAGATTTATTTACTTTCTGTAACTATAGGAACCTAATACTTTCTGGACAAAACATCAGCATATCTTTTAAATAAACTAAGAATAACTAAAGACAAAATCGTCTTTTTTCCCTTAAATATTCTTCAATTCTCTTAATCTCATGGAGGTAGTTACTATAATACATTAAAAATTAGTGGCATATTGCATTGCCATTCTTGAATAAAAATTTTAAACTGTCCTTAAGTTATGTTCTCATAAGTTTATGCGTCAATTTCTAAATGAATTTTTGAACTCCTATAAAATAATCATCAGAATATTTTAAATATGAAGTGTGATACATAAATTGGATATGAATGATAAATGCAGATTTATAACGCACGATTTTCTATTGACTATGACAATTCAAATCGGTTAAATCCTTAAAATGAAAGAATGAGTTAAAATATATCATTATTATTAATTTTGAAAATAGTCCAATGAAAATAAGGAAATTGAAGGGGGATAATAAGAATACTATCATTTAGTATAGAATGTAATTGTGTCACATATTTCCAGCATCAATTTTTCTCAGATTTAATCGGAAGCATATTTGCTACATATTTTGTTAGGAGACATATTTTCAAAATTCAAGGGTAGATTCGACCATTATGACTATTTATGACTATATGAAACAATTGTGAATAATTTTTGTACAGACGTCTTGGTATACACGCACATGTGAGTATAAAGGTCAGGGTAAAGTTGAAGGTTCCCCAAAAAGTACATGTGCACGCAACTGCGATTGAGTTTGTACACACACACACAACATTATGAAAATCATATGCGCGCGTGCGTGTGTGGGTGAGCGTATGTTTGGACACGAGAGAGAAAAGTCAGTTTATTTCTTCCGAGTCTGAGGGAATGGAAGGTTTTTCAGAAAAAAAGCGTCTCCGCAGAATCTTTCTCTTTTCATTCCACAGCCTTACCTTCCCTGCCTGTGTACTCAAAAGTTTAAAAGAGATCTTTCTCCGTTTTTTTCGTTCGCACCTCTTCATTTCCTTTTCGTCCTCCTCTGTTTTTCCTCCTTTTTATTCCTTCCCGTGATGAAAGCATCCTTGAAAAGACGTCACGGTGGAATAATATGTGACCTGATTAACTCTCGTTTCTAGACACTCACGAGATTTGTCGCGGTGAGTCGAGCTCTCGAGGAACCACGGAATCGCAGTTTCATTCCCATCCCGCTCGAATTTTCTAGCTAAAAAATCCTGCGAAAGAGGGTACTTCAAATGGCATTTTCATTCGAGATTGCGGGCAGAGTTTACGAAGTCGAAATTTTTTAATCCGAAAGCGGTGCATCAACTCGTTTATTTGACCGTAAGAAAACCAACTTTAATGGCATGCAAATACGTCCGCCTTTTTTTTTAAGTATTCCGAATAAATTTGCCAAGAATTATGCCTTGCCGTTGTCGTTGGGTCTGTTTACAGAGAAGAGGTCAGCTCAATTTATTTGCGTAAACGTTTTCCTTTTGCTGACAGTGATAACTACGATATGGTAATCATCTTACTGTGTGTGTATACGTTCAGCTTCATTGTAATCTATTCAGTTTAATTTGTAAATAATTTGTTCAGAGATCCATAGATTACTAGTTTGCTTCCAGTCGAATTCAAGTAGAATCTCCATAGCATTTGAAAAAGAATGTACAAGTCCTTTGAAATCATATAAGAATAACCAAAAGGCATTTAATTTGAGTTTATACTAAATGGTTATTTATATACCTTTATACCTTTTAAGTCATAGCTAGGATTTATTGTTTGATGTAAAACAATATTAAGACGGGAGCAAGTACTGCCGTACAATGATGTAGTGCGTGCTTTTAATATTAATTAAATCCTTGGAATTCCATGTATGTTCTTTATGTTGATTCAATGCTATCTTTTGCCTAAGTTGTGATTGAGAAATACTTTTATTATAATGGGAATCCTTACTTAAACATAAATTAACACTAGATATCTTAGTCCTGTGGATCCTTGGAATATCTTATCAATTTTCTTTCTACTTTCTACTTTTTCATTTCTTTCACTTAGTTTTCAATTCTATCGCCCAAGGAATAGGTATTTATTAAAAATTCCAACCTCAATTTAAGCGATTTTTAATAGGTAATATCCCAGGACAAGTTATATCTAGTATTATACCACTGTAAAGCTGTATGTTTTGGCTCTGATATAATTGCACGCTTTTGCTTTCCGCTATTGGATTTTCCTTTTCACTTTTACGGAAATCTCGTTGATAAGAATAAAAGATGAGGTGACACGAGGGATACCTTGAGGAGATGGTCTCATTGCTGAGGTGTTTACGCTGTAAGTGCCTCGAGGAGAGATTCAAGTGGATAGAGACGGGAAGCGGAGGTGAATATATATGGTGGAGAATGTGAGGAAATGAAGGTCTGAATGAGCGTCATGGTTTTTGGTCTCTCCAGGAAAGAGGTAATTAAAGGAACTTCCTTCCGTCGAGTGGAATCTTGCCATCTTCTTTATCATTCCTGAGGAAGTCCTCTTTCCCTCATCTCGCTTTTCGTTTTTCCTCGCGGTTTTTATTCCTCCATTTCTGGAGGTTTTCTCCCCATTTTCATATGCGATTCCCTTTCTTCATATCCCTAGAAAGTTGGTCCAGTTACTCTTGGTTTGGTCATATTTGTTTCCTTTTCGAATACTGATGAACACTAGTTTAATGTCTTTATCGAATGGGGACATAATTTTGTTATTAGGATACGCTTTTTTGCATGTATAACCACTGTAATAAAGCATTCTTAGGTTATTATGAATTGAAATTTAATTATAAGCGGAGATTTGTTCGTTATGTTAGGGAAAATGATTAGATAAAATAATCTTATAAAACTTTGTGATAGACATAAAATCAATTTAGTGCAGTTACAAATAGATACTTCCTATCTTCAGGAACATATTAAAAAGTAAATTTTTAGATATCACAATTATTATTGTTATACGACCATGATTTCGAATCATTGAGTCATCTTCACTTTAACTGTGTTCATAATGATACCACGATATCATTGCCCAGATTTTAACTTTTTACCTTTATGCCTATCTCGATTTTGTTCAGTTTTCAGAAGCTATTCTATATACAGAGTAAAAGGAATCAGGAAACTTGATTGTGACATAAATATTAAGGATGCATTTTTATATAACAATAATAATAGAAAAATCACTTTTATAATTGTGAAATAAGCTGCTGGTATCCAAAATGCGGTAAAGAATAAATTGAATTACGATTAATTTCACGTAAAAGTTCACATTTATGTCCGTTAAATTGACTATTTTTATGGGATTTTATATTAGCAAAATGTCTTTGCTATTGCGGAAAAAGTTACAAGAACAATCATTTCTGTCTGTAATGCAATGTAATATTTCACACATTCTCTCCCTTTTTGTCCATTAGATAATTAGACGTTGCCTCTCGCTTCGAGTAACATACGTCTGAGAAGCAATGACATTTTCCATAATCCCAAAGCACATTCAAGCCGTCTTAACAATGCAGTGCGTAGAAAATTGCCCTTTCTCTCGCTATAGCTGACGGCTAGCTCTTACCGCGATGGAACTTTGATTCGTTTAGAATCACGCTCGCATGCTTCCCATCTCATAGTGCCTTGTTTTCTCCAACGCAACAATGGGAAAGGACACGCCTGCAACTCGGAGCGTAACTGACGGAAGTTGAAGAAAAAATTGCTACGTCACCGTTTTATGGCACAAGCATTCATCGTGTACTAGCGGCGGATATGAGGAGAGCGGGCTGTAAATAAAAAAGAGGAAGTGAAGAGGAAGCGAGGGAATGAGGAGGAAGTTGAAAAAATATTGCCTTCCGTGGCGAGAGTGCGGTGGATGAGATTGTAACCGTAAAACACTTGGATTTGTAAGGAGTGGTTAAGGCGATCGGTTGTGTATCTCTGCGGCCATAAATAACTGTATTCATTGAAACTGAATTTGAAATAAATTAAACCTTTTCTGCCTAATTTACTGATGATTTTTTAAACTGCTTTTCTTTGTGAAAATACAAGGACTTTCCTATAACGGTCGATAAAATATATAGGTAAACGAGTCTGCTTGTTCCGAAATTGTACACTTCATCGAAATTAGGTGTTTGTGGTAGTAATATCAAAACAAAGAATTTTCTTTCTTCGGAAAAGACACTATTGGCAGAATTCCTAAGGACCCGTCTAACCATAATTTTAACTTAATTCTAACCAATAAATTTTCATTTGCTTTCTTAAACGCAATGAATGAATATTGATAAAGTAATTTCTTGATGTTGAGGCAATATGTAATGCAAATAAGTTCTATTAAAGCTATAGAAGTGTACAGAAAATTCGTTTTCTTTCTCTTTCCTGTAGGAATGAATGCCTGTTTAACTTGGTTAATCTCATGTCATTAGCTTCTTTCCACTATTAAGAAAATTACGGGAGAAAAAATTTTCCCGATTACATAGGTCATCCAAGCAAGTTTGCTTTAGTTAATATATCAGTCGTTTGAAATTCTTTATAGAAATCAAAATGAATCCATGGTATGATGTGAAAAAGAGAATTTATAATCACATATTTCCAGAACATTGGAAAAGAATCGTTATGAAAACTCTATATAAATAGCGAATATTTCGTATAAATAACAAAATTGTGACCGATTTATTTTTAGCAGCAAGCTACTTCTTCATCTCATGCCACTTGAAATAACATCTAAAATATCAGAGCAGATATTGTTCCGATTATACTTCCTGAACGATTGAGAAAATATTGCAAAGTGAAGAAGGTCAGGGGTTGATAAATGGGTTGGCATCGTAAGTGCTGCAAAAAATAGGCGTTGGATTGTAGTCGTTTGGAAGGCACGGATATAGTTATGATTTATAAGTCGCTATCAATGCGAGGGAAAATTCGATTGCGGTGAGGGCAGATGATTGCGGCGAAGGAATTCCTTCGTTAAGTATTGCCTCAGGTGAACATCGGAGAGAGTGTTCTGCAATGAGAGAGGCCCTTGGATGCTTTCGAGAAGCACGTCTTAATCAGCGCTTACGGTTCACAGATACCGGACGAGGAATTTGATATCGGCGTTCCTGAGTCATTTATGAGAGGTCATTTCTTATCATTCCTATTGAACTGCAGGTTTTATTCCCCTTTATTCTATTTTGCATTAATGCTCGTATTGTTCTATATATGTGAATATGCGTTCCATATATGTCAGATGGTCTCATGTGGAGGTCAGATTATTTTTCGAATAAAATCTTTGATGGAAGGTTTTGATTTGTTAGAAATGTTAATGCTAATAAAACGGATTTGTTGTTAAATATTTCTTCGATTTTAATTTCTTTTCCGTGGGAATAGAGGCTAAGTAATGAAGAGTAAACAATTTGTATTACTTTATTACTATTAAAAGTATACAATTGTATAGCTTTGTTAATTTCATTGTTACTTAAAAATTTATAAATAGCGACTGTAAATTTTGTTTTAAAAAAGTTCGCTTCTAAGAAATCTGAGGCTTTTTTCCTATTTAATTTCACTTTTGAGAAATTAGTGCTTTACTAGTTGAAGGGATAAAATTTTCAGTTCTCTTGCTTGATCAATTTCATTTTTACATAAAAATTCATGAATTTTCAATTTTAGAGCTTGTTTCAAATTAATGACGTTATTTTTACTCTGAGAAAGGAAGTAGCTCATAACTTGTAAGGCTAATATGAGTAATACTGGATAGTGTCCGTAATATAGTGGAATATAATCCGGCCCTAAAGAATTTCCCTTAAGGGTTAGCTATATTTCACACCTTTATGTATTTATGGATTAATTTCCTCTCTGTTGGAAGAGCGGATAAGCTAAACTTTCTCTTTGAACTCATTGGGATATCTTTATGGGAGTTAATTTGAATAATTCGGTAATATTTCATTCCCTCCTGTCCCGATATCATCTTAATCAACGTACAACGTCACAAGTTCAAGGAACTTTCGGACTTTAGAGTGACTGTATTATCGGAGTTCTTAACTTTAATAACCCTCTGTAGAGGTAGATTAAATGCGTTCAAGCAAACTGTGGTAGGAAAATTTACTTGGAGAGTTTTTCTCTTCAGAATTGCTCATTGTTATAGAATCTTTTATCAACGATCTGATAAAACGTCTATAATAAAGACGTCATATATTCATAGGCTGCAATTGAATAAAATAAAGCTGAATTATTGAGATCTTTTCTGAGATTTTCTAATCTTTGCAGAGTAGTTCTAATTGTTAAAACTGCTTCGACTGCTATGGCCATTTCGCACTCAAAGGCTTTCGCCGAGGATTGAAGCCGGGACCAAGGCCAATGTGCTACCCACTTGTCTTTCCTGAAGTCCCATATTTACCGAGTAATGATATTTAAGTGTGACAGTATACCTGGTTGATTTTTATCTTGTTTGTCTATTGCCGAAACTATCTTATCCAGTAAAAATGTGGTCAGGAAGTTAAAAGAATTGAAATCCATGATAAATAGGTGTTACTGGGCATAATGGGATGGTAGATTATGTAACTAATTGTTTCTCATACCTGTAACGCTGGAAGGCATTAGTCATAGATGAAGTTTTGTTCATTTTAAGATATCAGGGCGAAAAGTATCTCCGGAATACGTCATTTCATCCCAGAATTCGCAGCATAATCGTTTTCTATAAAGATTTTAATGATTGGATGATAAGTAATTATATCACAGTTTATGCTATGGATATTCCCACATGTAACTCTCAGTATGTCGTTATTAAAAATTTCTCCTTTGTATTTATTCGGATCAAAGTCATATCTATTGGTAAACGAAACACCTAAAAATTTTCAAGACCGCTATTCCATGTTTTTCTACTAGCGTCTAAATCCTCCTAACAGGCACGATAAATGATTATATTCAGAAACTGTTTTTCAATCTCCTCCTCAATCCTTGTATGCCTTAATTCCCCTCAGTTTCGAATCCAAAGTGGCGAAGGGATGAGCCGCAGGATTTCCAGCGAAGGCGTGGGAGTAGAAGAGAGGGAATGGTACGAAAGGTATACTCTTAAGCCGCCTTTAGTTCCACCTCCACCCACCGCTTCGTGCTCGGCGCTCGAGTCCGCGATTTCTATCCAATTAAAGGGCAACGTAAGGAGATGGAAAAGGGGGTTGGGATCAAGGCGGCCGAGGGCATAAGGTCAGGTCTGGCTAGAGGTAGAAGATCGACGAACTGAGGGGTTGGAAATAAAAAACACGGAGAGAGAGGCAGAAAGGAAATGCGTTTCCCTGCGACTGTTTTGTTTGCCGGAGTGACTCAGCGCCCTTTTGTCTCACGAAGAGTATATATATATTTTTTCCCGAGAAGCGTCGCTGGTGTTTTTCGCTCGCACCGGCGCAAATAAATTTTAAGAGTTTAAACTTTTTCAGATCCATATAAAGGTGAGAGAGGAAATTGGATAAATGGATGCATTGTGTGGAGAAGGGCTTAACGTATGAGTGGGATTCGGGTCGTTCCGCTCGACTCGGTTAATTCCATCGCAAATACTTGGCGGTGAGTAAATCGTCCGTCGAAGCAGATCTCAATACGCGAAAGGAAATGAAGAATTATCGTTATTTGCGGAGCTCTTTGGCGTGTTTGTTCGAGATGTACGGGTGGGTTTTTCAGGTGTTTCATCGAGGCATTTTCGGGATTTTTTTGAAGTCGTTCGGATTGTTTTTTTCCGCGAAATTTTCGGATTAATTCGTTCCGGGAATTTTCGTGAGGAGGAATTCGGTTGGTCGAGACTCGGACGTGACTCTCTTGGAAATTTTTCCATCTTCAATGTCAGCACCCTTGAATTGTCGACTTATTTTTCCACCCACTCGAATGAAGATTATGGTCGATGTAATTGGCTGGCTTTTCAAACATCGAGGTATCGGGGAGTGCTTAATTACTCATGTTTTTATGAGGACTTTGGCACAGATTGTTCGAGTGCTTAAGATATGATGATTTTAGGCTCATTTCACTTAATCGGTTGAAATTCCTATTACGCGATTCAGACAGTATTCTCTTGTATGTAAATAAAGGTGTATAAATGTCAGTGCATCGCAATCTAACAAGTTCGAAAGGAAAACGAAGGTTCTCCGGTGGGGCTGATGGTGGGTGGGGCAAAATTATTTGAAATAACTAAAAGATTGAATTGTTCTTTGCAAATAATTCTTTCTATAAATTTTGCTGTACGCACGTGTGTGTATTGTATCGAGATAATCGAAGGCGTTATGCATATAAAATGGGAGGTCGTCATGCCTCGGCATATTCTACCGTGCACGGCTAAGTTTAACTGGAATGGAATTGCCAAGTACTTTTCTATACTTTAGCTCAGTATTTTTTATAAATTGCGAAATCGTTGGCAAATAGGAGAAAATTTTATGAGAAAAGGTCATTGGAGGAAACGTGACTATTACTTAAATTGAAATCATTGAAAGGGTTGAGGAAAATAGAACGCTGTCTCTGAAGTTAGCGTGGTTAGAGGATTGAGTCTGAGTTGAGAGTAATGATAGTAATAGAGAAGTTACGATCATGCATAAAAGGTGTAGGAGTAAATGAAATTGTTTCCATTCTTTGGAGATAGCAGAAAACCTTGAGATCTAAAACTAGATGAAATATACAATCAGATGTAGATGTGATCATATTTCTTCTCGTTGACGAGGGTTTAAGTGGCTTAAATCATACCATAGAATAAAGTATACGCTTGAATGAGTTTTGTTTTTCTTATTCCGAGAATCGCAAGCACAATAAGTTGATAACTTCCTTTCCCTAGAAGCTCCGTATCAATGTATACTCGATATAGGCCTTGCTGTATTCATTGTAAGAATACAAACGTACGTAAAAGTCTTCCTGTGTTTTGCTATATATTATTTGAAATCCTTACCTTATGTAATGCTATACTTAAGCTCATCACGATATTTTAAAAATAAATTATACCTTTGATCGAATTTGATTTATTTACCATATACCATCTCGTATCCAGTTTCTTAATTCACATAGTATTTTTTATTTCTTGCGTATGTTTTGTTAGTGGATTCGCTTTTATGCTTTCAAGCAGTAAATGAAATTTTACCTAGGCCAGAAAAAAGATTGATAACGGAAAATTCACGATGACTATGAACGTATAGAAGCTGAAAGTAGTAGTCCACTCAGTCAAGGATGACTCACCCTCACGCATTCACCCAAGAGAACTCTGGTCACTTCCCTTCGCCGCCGAGGAAATGAGATGTTTCTAACGACCATTCGTTTCCCCGTCATCTGCACAGCCCCGGAAAAAGCGAAAACTAAGCCTTCGGATCCCTGCTCTGCGGGAAGCGGAGGGACAGGATAATGAGCGAAGCATACACGTATGAGATGCATCACGAATGAGCAACGTCTGCGGGGATAAGGATGGGATAAGTTTATAGTGGCAGAGGGAAACCCGCGGGAGAAGGGAACAGCGGCCCCCTGTCGGCACTCCACGACCTTTGCTTTCTAACCGGGTTTGCGGCGCTCTGCTCCCGGAGTCCTTCGTGATTCACGGAGGTGTCGGCATCTTGAATACACTCGGCGGGGAAGGAAAGACGGATGGCAGGGACGGGTTTTATTAATTCCACCCATTCCGCGTAAAAAGTTTGACCTCTTATCTCTTCTCGTGAGTGATTTCGTACACCTCGCATCTGTTGTCTTTTGCGTAATTCTGCGATGGCCTTTACATTATACGCATAATTCTGCTAGCATTCGGTGACAGAGTTTGGGAACAAACCTTCTCCTCGCAAATGTGTAGGCGATTTAATTTGGGTCGGACTCCTCATCGTTTTGTGGAAGAGAATTGGAACAAATGTGGATTTTCTATCAAATTTACAAATGTGGATTTTCTATCAAAATAAAAATGAGTACGAAATGAAGGGCTAAAGAGTTTTCAAATTCGATAGAGACGTAAAAAATTACCATTAGAAAGTACAGGTATGTTTATACAGGTATAGAGTATTGGTCACATGATGAGAAAAATTTAAAACCTTTCTTTATGTACTCAAGTTTTTGTTTTCATTAACTTACGGTAAAATGGCTTCAATAAATACATCGCTCTAACAACTATTATTTACTATTACTAGTACTATTTTCAGTATATTTGTTCAGTAATCGAAATAATCTCCCTTGAAGTCATATTCTAGCTTGGTAACTAATGTTTAGTAAACATAATGATATGAAGGTTTCAATTTTAATATTTATCTCACGGAATGAAATGTCAACCAAAGGATGAAGTTGGTGGGTAGTATTTGCTCATTATGCTGCGTGCCAAATGTTTAGTAGTACTACGTAGTAAGTTTTGCGAAGTTCTAGGATCAGATAGATTAAGATAGGTATAATACGCATTTCGTCTGGATTGACCTAGATAAATGTAAAACAACACGGGCTTAGTTTCCAAAAGCATCAACTGACCTTGATGATAATGACTATTGAAGTTATTACTACAGAATTGGAATATTGTTAGACCAGTAATATCGATATTGTATCAAATTAACTTAGCTCTAAGGTATCGGAATCCAACTAAATGGTAGATTTATGTGTGTTGCTATCTATTAGGTCGGATTTAATTGGTGGAACCTGTTTCCATTTATTAATAATCAAATTTCAATGGAAGATATATACTATACTGACACTTCAACTATACTGATACTAAAAGAAGATATACTATTCATGAAGGTAAAGCAAAAGGGCGGTCATAAAGAAGCTGGTGGGAGAGAGAAGGAGGGAAAAGAGAGAGAGGTCTAAGGAGAAGCGTTGTGTAGAGAACGAAAGAGATAAAATGGGAAGAGAGAACGTATATACGGGAATGGAAAGAGGAAAATGTTCTCCCCCGTTTACATACTGAACTCCAGGACTCGGGACCGGTTAAGAAGGCTTTCGACTCAACGTACGCGATCCGGGAGACACGTGGGAAGAAAATCCGAAGAAGGAACGATCATCATAAGGTGGAGCTTCTTCGTAAGGCAAAAGGGAGGAAGAGATTTGAAGAGGGAGTTGATACATCTGAAGCGGCTTATTCTACTCATGCTTGCAGAGCGATTAGAAAAGCACGTAAAAAGGTCGATATTAACCGGTAGGTTTCAATAAGAAGCGATAGCTCAAGCTGCAGCAGGAGTTGTTAACGCTAATTGCTTAAGTGCTCAGAGTCTTTTTAGGGAAAAGGGAGTGCTCTTTGACGCCGAGATGCTAATGCAGACTCCTTTTGTTTCCAAGTCTTCCGAGTGTTTCATTTCCCCTCGGAAGTTTGTCTCCGCAAATTAAGCTACGCCCGTATCGATATGGAGGCTAATTACCTTTTCGGAATGTAGGCCGTTAACCTTTGCGTTTTTAACTCAAAATGTTCTTTCTTTGTTTCGTCTCGTATCATCATTTCCGTGAGCAGGTGTTCGGGTAATTTGCTTCTGTCGGTCAGCCGCACCAAGACGTTCCCCTTTGTTTGTCCTGCCGATGGACGTGGTAATTTTTAAACGCAAGGTCGTCGGTTAGAAAGTGGGCCGTACCATTGTGAATAATTCGGTGAAATATCTTTGTTTTCAAGAGGAGCGCTCGGGGAAAGAAAGTTGGGGATCCTCTTCCGTAAGCAATCACGGTTTGCTTCGTCGACACAAAACTTTTAGCCCTGCCTCCTCAATTTCCATTCGAGTCCATTAATTTTTCGAAAGGTCATTCGTCGTCTCTGGTTCGTCATTAAGCATTCACGATACCTGGGAGTCAGGCGCCTCCTAACGAGCCATGACGAGGAGACCTTTGTCCCCGATCGGGAACATCAAGCGCTGATTCCGAAGATACCTCTCCTCTCTTCTTTATCCCATTTACTCATGTCTTTCTTTTCCCCTTTCGTGTGTCGATTTTGATGTCCTTTCTTTAGCTCAGTTTCTTTGCATAATTTTCAACATACCTTCTTTTCCTCATATATTTATCTTCCTCTTCCTTCTTTATACTCAACTTTGCAAAGGTTTTTTTTTAACTTATAATGCGCGTTTTTTTGGAATTTTCGGTATTTTCCAAAGAAAAGAACTTCTTTTTTTATTAACGAGAAATCCAAATTTAGCTTTTGTATGTGGTATATACCTGGTGGGCGAGTTTAACACTGATTTCCATCTTAGTTCCATGAATTTGTTCCGCTTTTCCTCGTAGGTTTCATATCTGGCCCGTGTTCATCCTTTCATGTTTACCTCCTCCTTTTCTTCCATTGTCCGTATCCAAGCTTCTTTTTTCTTTTATCGCTTTAAATATGGCTGATTTTACTTTAAAGGTTTTCTCCTTTCGTTCTTAATTTACACCGTATATAGATTTCATGATTTTTCTTCTTTATTCATTTCTTCTCTCCTTGATATTCACTCTTTGTTTCAATCTTTTCCTTCTTTTAACTTCCTCATCGATATAAATGCTTACATTATTTTATTTTACTTACAATTTACAATACAAACATTATGAGAGACATATCTATATTATCGTCCAGGTACGATATTGCTATGTTTCGTTAAATTATTCTCCAGTTCCATTCCATGAAACTTACATTTTATGTAACGAAAAATGGATAAGCACAAGGTTGCAAAATTATTTAACTACTAAAACCTCTATCCCAAGCGTCTGAGATTGTTTTGAGGGAAAAAATTATATTTCTTCCTTTACTTTGGTGATTAAGTTCGTCTTTCACCTCTCTCACTTCATTCCTATCGTCATCCTCCTCCATCGTCTAAGGATTTCGAACTCGTTTTACTTCGTATCTTTCCCTCATGTCCTCTACGTAACTTTACGCCCGTCTGCGAGTATCACAAGGGAGTCACAGTACGCATTCACACCATTCGATTCCATCCTAAGATCGAGGACTCCAAACAAGACCCATCATTATCGCCCCAATCGGTCACCTGCTCCCCGCCCAGCCATTGCACCACCGCTCCCCGACACCGTACGCCCTCTCATTTCCCCTTTATTAACGAAGCTCAATTCTTCCGGATCTTTAAAGGAACGCGGATTCGTACACTTAGGAGCTCACCGTTATCTCGCCTCCTAAACGTTTCCGAAAAAAGAGTAGAAAAAAAGTTTTCCGATCGCTTCATCGGATCTCCCCCGAGCGAAGGAAAGTCTCGCATACGCGGAAGAGAGGGATAAAAGAAATTGGGAGAGTTTAGAAGGAAGTTGGAAGGAAAGGAGAAGAGAAAAGAAGGTTTTTAAGTGGAGAAGAGGTTGCCAGACCCAGGTGGCTTTCCCCGGGCGGAGAGGAACGGTCGCTCGGAGATATCGATCTATCGAAATGCCCGCGGCGAGGACGCCGGGATCGAAAGCACTCGGAAGAAGAGGAGGATCGGTTAGATAAAGTGGAAACAACTAGGGGAAGATAGAGGAGAATGCCTCGGCGGAGTCAATTAAACCGTTGACCGTCCCTCCAGGGCTACCAGTCACTCTTCCCGACGTGGTCCGGCGTTGATGCTGCGCTTTTTGAGATAAGGGTGCCAAGTGAGCGCAGGACGAATACGGGAGGTTTTTTAGTCTCGCAGTTTTGATGCGCAGGTGTTTGATTACATGTTTTAACAAGTTTTTGTTTCCTTCGCGTCTTTTTTAAGCGTTGACGAGCTCGAGGGGGTTGCATAAGTTTGAGGATGATCGCGGCGGTTGCGAAGGTGCTGCGTTTCGCTTCCAGTGGCGAAATTTTCGAGAGATGTCGGGTTTTTTTGTGGTGTTTGGTTAGCATAACTTAGATGCCAGTTTAATAAACAGAATCCCTTCACAATTTTCTGCAACCGGGACTATCTTAAAATTTGATATTGACTGTTCGCCCGAAGATCTGGTTTCTTTTGAAACGCATGAAACTATAGCTCGTTTTTATGTTGACTACTGAAATTTAAAAATTTGATTTCTTAAATGCCCCAAAATATAATTTGCTTCGCATCTCCCAGAATTTGAAGCGTTTTAGAGATAAACTTCCAGGCTCCTTTAACGCCTGATTACAGCGATATTTAAGTGTAACTGGCTCTTGAAATTGTAGTAGTTTGCATGAAATTCTTTCCAAAGAGATTATAATGCAAAAAGCTACATGTGAAAAACACAACCTTTTGTTATTTAAAGCTTCAATTTTTCAAATTTCAAGTAAATGGAAGATCATGATTGCTTGGTTAATCGCCATTCTACTTATTTAGAAAATAAAGTGAAGGATTCAGTAGTAAGTTATTGCTTGCTCTGAATTTGAATTAATTTATTGAACTACTCTCTAAAAATTGCTTGCGAAAATTATCTTCTACTGATAATATACTTCTATGATTACATAATATGTTCTTTAATTTTTATCCCTTCATCCGTAGACATGTTGGTAATCGGTCTGAAAATAATAATAAGAATTATATTTTTGAGTTTCTGGTAATTTTGCGTTTAACTCACTTAGGAACAAATTTAATTAAAATTACTTGAGTGTGGATATTTTATCTACCGTAAGCTAAAGTGTAAGGCAAATAACTTTCTCATCACTTCGGGTATTTTGTTAGCCTGGTAAAATGAGGCTTCTGAAATGCGCATGACGGAAATTTCACAAGCCAACTTGTTTGAACATTTTAGCCGTAAAGGTTATGGATAGTGAACAGTCCACGGAATTCTCAGACTCACGGAAATTAAAGGTAATAAAATCGGCCGAACGAAGATAGACATTTTCTTGCACTTTCTAGGAGGAATATGATGTTACATACAATCTTAATGGAATGACTTGGTAAGCGTATTTCATGAATCCAGACACATCTTAGGAATCCTATCTCTTTCCTTAGATGTCCATCACGCCTCAGAAGGTTATTTAACTTTCCTTCGATTCCTTTGGTCAGAAATTATCTCGGCGGAGATCAGTCATAACCATTCCTTTTTACGGCCGAAGCAGCGCTCTTAACATTCCGTTTTTCAGTCCACTACGCGAATGGAAGAGGTATGAAAAAAAATCGTGATCTCCGAAGATGCGTGAGTCGGCTTCATTATAAGGGGATATCTAGAAGGCGATCGTGAGTTTATGTCTCTGAAGACTCACCCACGCCTTCGATTATCCCTACACTTTTGCATTGCGCAAACTATTGGAGCTTATCCCCGACTGTATCTCTGGATGCAGCTATTTACTCCGAGTTCATTTGTACAGGTTGCCCCGGTTTTCGAGCCTCCCTCACGATTCATAGGCCGTGTTTCGCCTCAAAGTTTCCTACTCTCACGCCGTTGCGATCCTCTCGAATGGAGCTTTCAAAGTCGTGTTCAACCTAGATATTTCGGTGAGTCGCAGTTTAGATCGTTTTTTGTGGCGATCGTAAAAATCTCGCGGCTTAGGCGCTATGTTTTATTGTCCGGGGGTATTTAGGTACGAAATTTCCGAGAATTTATTTCGCTTCCTTTTTTATACGCCGATGGCGGGAGTTGATAACCATATACGACACTCGAGATGGTGGAAAAAGTTTAACGAAAATTATCGCGCCTCGAGCGGCGTAAAAGTGAAATTCGCGCACGGAATTTCGGGGGGTTTTCGGGAAAACGGAGAAAGTTCATTTTTTTGTATGTATAAACCGTCGTAAGTAGGTGTTTCTTTTTGGGGATTCCAGAATCTCCAGAGTTGCGACAGATGGGATTTGAATTCAAGATCAGCGGTGTGTGCGTGTATTTTTAAGGGAAAAGAAGTTTTTCTTAGCCTCATGCAAATCGGCTGTTTTTTACCCCCGCGATGACGGAGTACCATTAACAATGCTAATTTCTCTCCCGAATCCTTTGTTTTTTTGAATTGAAAAGGAGAATAAATAACAGGCGCCTCGCCGAATTAGCTGTATCCTCCGTATGTTTAATGTAATAGTGTCATTAATCATGGCGGAACCGCAGTTTTTTGGTCGGAGATTGTTTTTCTTCGCCATAGGAGGGGTAATTTAGATGGGCGATGAACGTTTCATCGGAGTGCGCACGGAAATATTTTCATTCGAAAACTTCGGAATTATTTCTTCCATTGTCTCGGAGTTTGTTCAGGTGCCGGAAATGTGTGCTTTATTTCTGGGAGATTTGGAACAATGGCGTGTAGGACAGCTGCCTAGGTGGCCGTTTATTACGTTGGTAGAAATTATGAGGGACTTTAAATTTATAATACGAAGTAATTGAAATTAGAAGAAAGCTTTAGGTTTGTCAAAATACATTTTGTATTTTAAATGTTAGGTTTTATAATTGCCCTTTGTTTTAAATGGCGAGGAATATTTCACATCAAAAGAATGTTTTTTTATTTATTCCTTAGTTACAAATGTCATTTGCTTTGTATTATAGCTTTGTATTATTTTAAATATCCATAGCTAAGCTTTATTTGGCTTTATACGACAAAAGCGACGCATAACTTTTTATCTTTTGGTAGAAATAATTTGATATTATTTTTTAGTCTATTACCACTCTATAAGATTCATTGACTACTTTTTGCCATTATATTGTTACTATATTGCAATACCTGCTACCTCTACTGTACTTACATTTATGCACACTAAATAATTTATGTACTGTAATCTCTACCTTTAATCATTTTGACTTGTGCTATCAATTCTTGAATTTACCCTTATGATAAATAAAATAATATTCATATTGAGTAATTTTAGATTATAATCGACCAATGATAGACAAAGAGTCATTGGGATGAAATTAATTAATCAGGGCATATCAATTTTCTGATAAATATCTTCAGAGAGTACGAGCTAATATAGAGACATTTCTTTTAATGTTCTCACTTTTTGTGTACTATTTGGTAATATTATACTTCGGGGACGTCAAAGACGAAGAAATCATACTCTGTTGGCGAAATTGTAATTATTGGTTCTCTTAGAAACGTATGAAATGGTGTATGATTTGGAAACCAAAAGGTCATGAAATTCATGACATCTTAGCATATCACAATTTCTTCGGATTTCACTCTTATCTTTAGCTTTCCTTGGATTCAGGATTCGACTCCATCTCTCTCTTTCGGAATCCTCGTTTCGTGAATTAAATGGAACACCACCTCCGCCTCTCACATCCTTCTCGACTTCCATTTCTGTCGATTCGTACCGTTTTTCTTAACCTAAGGCCAAGTCTGAAGGGAGAGTCCTTGTCTTAACTCCCGCCTCCTCTTAATCCCATTTGGTTAGTTGAATTACTCGGATAGCTTTAAGAAAGGAGAGGGCAAAGGTCGGGATATCCGGAAAGGTGGGGCTTCACAGGCACCGGAGATTGGAGAACGAATTTCTGGAAATTTTGTCGGACCCACGAAAGAGGATTGGAGGCCGTAGGGGAAAGGATGAAATTGGGATGGTTTTGACGTGGTTCGTTAAATTTGTTGTGGTCGGAGTAAGAATCTGAGAGAAAGGTGTGGCTCGTTTGATCTTGTTTTGTTTCTTCCCGTTCCGCTTTGTGCGCCTATGAAATTATCAGCGGCTGTTAAGGCTCATAAGATTTTCATTGTGATTTCATTTAGGGATCGGGAAGGGTATGTTTAACTAGTCTGCCTCTCGGGTTGAAAGCTAGTTTGTTTTTTTTTTGTGGATCTTTTTTGGTGAATGACGTCTTCAGAAATACGTCTCATGTAAAATGCCCGCTAGTTTTTTTATGCAGTCTTCAAAATCCCTTGGAAAGTAAAAGTTTGCTAATACTTCGTTCGTGATAGTCTTCAAAAATTTATTTTATGAGATTATATATCGAGAAAATGTAATGTATAGACTATTATTAAAGTATTTTCATTACAAAGATACTATAATTTATTAATATATAGTGATGTATTTATTATATTCATGAGTAGCTGTAATAATGTGTAACTTATTCCCCATCATTGAAGTGTGGAGTAGAAAAAAAAATAGAGTACGAGATCTTAATTAAAATCTTGATCGTGATAACTTCAAACGTTTTCATAAACAGTGAGTGATAACGGAATCCGATATTAATTGACATGTATTGAAATCATAGCATACCTTGTAAGGCTACCATTTATCTTTCGCAAAAATCTAATTCGTTACCACCCACGTTGTGATTTCATTTATTTGAAAATTCCAGGTTTACGGCCTGCCATTTATGATGCTTGAATGATACATATTTTTTAGGTTGATATATAAATAATGAAGTCATTCAAAGTTGGAAGAAATGAGAAGCCCTCTGTCATTACCGCATGACAACGATGTTATTAAATAATTTTAATTTACCCCGTACTTCGTCTACATTCAGTAATTACATTCAGGCTTTGCTTAATTCATTTTTCCGCAAAACCTAAATTCTTTATATCTTCGTAATAATATTTCGATTTAATTCGATATTAACGTTCCAGTTATTTCGAATTTTATTTGTCCTGGAAATCACCAACAGAGTGCCTCTTGAACATTAAATACGGTCTGGCTTGATCGGAAATGTTGAAAACTTTTCAGACAGAACTGCCATCAAAGCGTTTGAATGTGGTCTGTCTGCTTTAATTCCCGATGTTTGCGATTTAATAATCTGTAATCAAATTCGTGTACTCTCGGAAATTGGATGTGTATTAGTTTTACTTAACGCCGAAGAGTTATTTCTATATTTGTACAAGTTGTGAAATGAGTGATTCGATTAATAATTAATATAATATTTCTCGCGAGTCTCACTTAATACTTCAACAACAAGAAGAAATTAATGGTAAATATAGATATGCCGCAAAGTTTTTTTTTCGGTATAACTCGGTAATTTCTTTGTTCAACGAATGAAAACTCAATGACATCCTCAGATAGCCGTAGGAAACTTGATAAGGCAGATTCATTTGTACCCTTTTCATCCATCCTCAATTCTTAAATGCCCATTAAAACAGCCATAAGCTTTTCAGTGTTATCATCTTCCTCGACAAAGAGTGGAGATGAGAATTTCTTAGATGCCGTCGGCTCTCGTATTCTCTTCTTGAAGTATCTTCAAAAGAAAATTAACTCGTTATCTAAATCCTAGGATAATTAACGAGGTGTTATCTTAGAATGGAAAAGAAGGCTGTTTCGTCCTTATTAAGCTAGAGACAGACTGTTTCTAAGTTGGACTCGTCTTTCTCGGAGCTCTAATGAAGGTACTTCCAAGATAAGGACGCGCTGGAGAACGTAATTTCAAATTTCAGAAGGCAAGTACTGTCGCAGATAAAGGTTATAAATTGGATACTCAGGGACCAAGAATTGCAAAAGCGCACCATAAAACTTACAATAAACTTCACCGTCTATGTCGAAATTTTTATTGTAACTCTATATTCACCGAAGATAAAATTCTTTGCGTCGGTGACCCTATTTTCCCTTTGAATGTAAGGTTCTTTCGCAAACCAACATACTAATAAAAAAGAAAAACTTTTTTGACTATAATTTTGTATCAGAATCTTCATTAGTCATTTGTTGATTAATAAAACTGTAAGATGGAACCAGTATTTTACGTAAAATAAAAAATTTCACTTTTTAATCCATAAATTTCAAGTGTAAATTTATTTCTAATCGATATTTTAATCCATAAATTTGAACGATACAAAATTATTTCGTAATTATATTTTTATAAGTATTTCATTTTACGCAGCCTAAAATTTTTGCAACTAATAAATGTTGCGCTGTAAATATTAATCGTAAAATGAAATTGCAGATTTTTATCTCATACTTATTATCCTAGGTCACTTAATTATTTACTTTGTTTCATCGCTACAATCCGAGTAGTGTATCTTACTATTCTTCGCCAAGGAGAACGTGCCATTTCATCATTTGCAGCCAGTCGTTTCCCCTTCGCAAATCAGCTCTCCTTGGACTGCTGCATTATTTTCTCATCTCGGAGATAATATCAACCCGAGTCTATGGCGTATCGTTCTGAAACAACCGGCTAGGAAAATAACGGTCTCCAATCCCTGCAACGCTTATTTCATTTGTCTCAATAAATCGCCCGCGCCGCGCGAAAGAAAGAGCTTATCCATTTCCTTTCTTCCCGGCTAATCGGCGTAATTGCATTCCGATAGCGGGACGGGAAGGCATTTTCCCGGAGATAGACGCTTTTGGGACGGCTTTAAAAATGCATGCGGAGCAGACTGAGAAGGAAGGGCCTGGCGCAGTTTACGGCGGGGCAAATTGTTAAAGAGGATGGGCTTGATGTGTGATTGGTGGGCGAGAGAGGAGGGAGATTAATGGCAGAGAGAGGCCGGATGGAGATTTTAGGGTAATGGGCAGCAGAAGAGCACTTTGATCTAGTGTTTAGGCGCGGAGAGGTAAGCGTGCAAGGGAAAAAGATTGAGTCTCCTCTTTCGGCCGGATCCTCCCCATTCGCAAGAACATAAATCAGCCATTGAGGAATTTGTTCGTGACGGGTTTTTCTGGTCAGATTGGCGCGGGGGGTTTATGCGCCGAGATTGGGGTGCGGCGCGTGGGGTTGATCGGGGTGTTGGGGGGACAAGTATCTGCCCGGGCTATAAAAAGGGGAAAACTCCCGCACGTGATAATCGGCCGAAAACAATTCATGAAGGGTGAATTATGCGGAGCGAATGTTGGCGATTAGTCGTCGGGGCTCCCGCGTCCAGTAATACGGCTGTCGATTGTTTTTAATTCGCTCTCCCCGAGGGCTTTCTATTAATGCCTCCTCTCGATCGAAGGAAATATCTATCACGCAGTTGATTTTGGGCGGCACACCGTGACGTATTGCTCGTATCTTTAATCAGATGGAATTATCTCTAGTGTGCGATCGAGCTCTAACTTCCTCTTAACCATTAATTCTCAGCGTTAGCGGATGCTGAATGGCTGCATAGCTATTCGTTAATGAATACGTGTACGTGTGTAAAGCAGAAAACTGCCGACTTCTGTGAAGGGAAAGGAAAGAATTGATTTGTAAATCCGTGCCCGATGTTGATTGCCTACTACATTCACAGTGATTAATTTATTCGTGAATGGTTTAAGCCTCTAAGTGAAATTGATTCATTACATGCTGTTTGTGCATTCTTCATAAATTATGCTAATGTTTTTAGTACAGGAATTCATTCATTTTAATGTGATTAATATTATAATCTTATGTAATATAATCTAAGTTTTACGAAAAATGTATGTACTCGTTAGTTAGATCTCTTTTTGTATTTCTGATATTTTGATTCAAAGAGGAGAAGGAGAAAATAGTCACTAGACTGGCAAACAAATATCCGTTTGGATCGCGTATATTACCTATCAACCAAAGATATTCCATCCTCTGCCATTCAACATTAAGTATATTTGCAAGGACAGCGGGTTTAACTTTCCAAATAATATCGCGCCATGCACTTTTTATTCACACCCCCAAATTCAGAACCGACCCGCTTTAGAGACGCAACTCGTTTGACGGTTTCAGCGGGTATCGCCGGCAACGTCATTTTCGCCGCTTTAATGATAAAATAGATTTTCATCGATCCTCAATGTACCGCAGTCCCCTATGCAGCCACGATGGCACGATCATTGCAATCTCCCGCCGGGGACAAGTGTATTAGCTCACTGCTCTCACCTGACGAAGACGCACGCACACCCTCGAAAAAACTCGAAGGGAAAGATCAACCGTTCATTAACCGCCTTTGCGTGAAGATTTCGCCGCGTAAACTAATGTCGTTTGGAATAAATCGTGGGCACGGCCCTCCTACGCTCAACGCCCACGCGCCTCTAGTGAATGGTAGCTTGTTTAACCTGAAACGAACGTTTACGGATGGAAATAACCCATGACGTCGGACACGTATGCGTTACCATTTAAGCTGCATCTAACCCTGTAATCACGAAGCCTCGCCTCGACTCGTTTTTTCGTAAGCGACGGTCGATGTAAAATAATACGCTGCCGTTTGCAAGGAGTGGTCCCGAAACGGAGAAAGGTGTGTTGGGATACGCGAAAGGCGGTCTGGCATTGGCCTAACAAGGGAAAGGTTTGATCCAGTATCGTCGGAAAAGTGATGTGGAGTGACCGCGAAGATTTCGAAAATTGCACCGAATTGGAGAATGTAGATGAAATGGTGGTGTGATAAAATGAGGTGTGAAGCGAGTATATCTCGATCTATCTAAACGGAGATCGTAAATCATGAGGGAGAGTTGAAGGTTATACTCTGTCGGACATCGCGAGTAATATTTGAGATATGGAGGGTGTTCCCAGGATAATGAAATTTAAGATGTATTATCTTTTTTAAACCGACCCAAGTGGAAAGGAAAATCGGAATGCTTTCCTAACTTCGGTTTATGTCGTATTGATATTAAAGTGAATAATATGTTACGGATGTATCATTGGAAGGTGGTCTTACGAACTATTTAAAATAAATTTCGAACGTAGAGAACGAATAAAATAGATTAATTACTCATTTTGTTCATTTTTACTCTTGTTTTAAAATTTGCTGATTCATTTCATTCATTCTATATCATTCATTTCTTACTTTATCACTGCGCACTAGCAAAGCTGAACACAACTAGTGAATACTTAAATTGATGTTACTCTATTATTATTATTTTAGTTTTTTTATTGCTCTTTTCCGTACTGACCTATCTTATAACCGAAATATTTGTATTTCGTATGACTTTTCTGTTTATTTAATCATGAATACTAATATTTAAGTGAAATTATATATGTAGTGTTTTTTTTGCCTTCCCCAACGTGCCTTCTCCTTAAAATTTAGTTAACTATCGGTAGGTTTCGGAGATTTTTCACACCCCTTATTGCGGATATTACACTGCTGTGATGTATTTTTTTCCTAAGCGCAAAATTAGAAGCACCCTCAAAGTAGTTTTTACTGAAGGATATGGTATCTTAATCGGTTAAAAATTTAATTGCGGAAGAGCTTTCTATACTTTGACTGATATTTATTATTCCTTGATTATTACTATAAATAATTTATAATATCCTTAAATTCAGGTTTATTATTATTTATTTTCTGATGCTCAAGTAGCATTGTATTAGCTTGCTTTGTCGTCTCTTAATGCAGGAAAAGTTTTATTTCCAAACGTACCTGAATGATCAGAAGTCGCACGACTCCACCTCATAGACCCTTAGAATCATCATGGGATATTAGTTCCTTTATGGAGACTTTCATTCCTGCTGAAAAAGTAACATTGTGAATACTAACCATCGAATGGCCGGACATCAGATTGAGATAGCAAGGATTTTCGCATTATTAGTCCCAAACGTGACTTTGGAAAGCGTGAGAAAAAGTGTAGGAGACGAGATGTTTCCTTCCGAGAAGGAGCGCAAGAAGAATTTAAAAAGGAGATCGCCAAGGAATAGGAAGCGGAGATATCGGAGGAGATGGGAAAACAGCCGCCGCAACATCGTGTATTTATACGCCGGAGTCGTCAGCGGAACGAGAAAAAGAAATCCGTGGAAAAAATGGATGCATCTCGAACGAATTCTGAGTCACGCCGGGCGCGCTTCGTGAAATAAAAGATTTTTTAAACTCGCCAGAGATTGATGTGTCGGTTTTCCTTTTGGAAGGCCGAATTAACATTTTTAGCCTTTCCCCTTTTCATTCCTCGTGTTCTCGCTTCGTAGTTTCCTTCTCCGCTTGGGTCTTATCTTTGCCTTAGTCCTATACGGTCCTTCATCCTTTAATTAAGAATGCCCCTATCATATAATCATGTAAATTTCTATATGACTCGTTACATCGTACTATGAATATATTATTATTATTAAGTACCTTGTTGCAGATAGACTAGTGGCTAGTCTAGTGGCAGTATTACAAAAAAATACACTAATTTTCACAAACATAATTAAACAACTCAGAACAAACTATATAATACCCTAACAAGATTAAACACTTAAATACAACTACTTTACAAGATACAAAACTCCAATATAACACAATTCCCAACTCCATTACTAATTCCCTTGCAAAAAAATGTTCTACTACTACTACTACTACTACACATTCTCTGAAAAGTTAAAACACAAACACTCCCACAGAAACAATACACATTCAATCACAAGGAACAGTAATTAACCCCTGCCTCTTCCCAAACATTCACCCTCAATAATACAGGTTTTCCTCATGGTTTCTGGTAGGCCTTCACGGCTACCGTAGCGGTCCCGGGGACTGGTCCCCACCGTACATCACCTTACCAGGCAATCCCCCTTAAGATTTCAGATAAGGAAGAATATGAGAAATTTCCGCGCTATGTTAGTCGCGACGCAGCAAAAAAATGTCGTATTATCTCGGTATAGAGGACCCGATTAAGATGTGCAGAGGATGTGTTAGAGTTACGCTACCCCTTTCCTCGAAGAGTCCACGCAGCGTTTTTAATTAAGGCGGAAATGTTCGGAGGAAAGATCCGCAATACATCTGCATCGCGGTCCAGAGTGCGTCTCTCCTCAAAAGAGGAAAATAACATGCAAATTTTTACGGCGCGGCTGAAAAAAATTAGGGAAATTTCTCTCCTTTAAAAAGCAAATATCCCGCCGACTTTCAGTGCCCATAATGAAGATGGGTTCCATTGATGTCTTTTTAATGCATTCTTCATGGAGAGAGGAGTTTTTTGCAGCTTTGATCGTGGGTGCATTCCGCGATTAATTAGTGCATGGCTCCAGTTTCCGTTCTTTCCAGCGTCAGCCCTTTGAGGTTGATTTTCTCTCTCGAACAAATGTGGTTTTTATGTGGACCTTTCCTTTCGGACTCAAATTAAGTATTCATTTCATATTGTGGATGATTATCCATATACCAGAGCGAAGCATTGATAATTTTTTTTTTCGGAACATATTTTTATGATAATTTCTTTAATGAAGGTTTTGATTTTAAAGAATGTTTTGTTGCATCGTATATTTATCTGTATTCATTCACTATTTTAACTGACAGTGACCGCCAGAAGTTCATTCAAAAGTTAATTAATATAAAATTATTAATAAAAATTTAAAGGTTAATTCAAAATAGCGAAATTAACAGTGGATATTGGGAGAATCTATTAACTAGAAACAGAATAACAGATACTTCTTCTGAATAGAATTTACGTTAGTTTAAACTTACCTATTTTAAGGAAGAATAACGGATTATAATAAGTAAATAAAAAGTAAATTAAATTAAGGTATAAACGAATCATAGATATATAAGTAGCATGATCACATAATGCCTATCACATTAGTAAGAAATATTTTTTTGTCTTTTCCTCATTCATGCACGTGTTGGAGAGGTTGTATTCAATGAAATTTTTAGGTATAATTTCATTACAGTTGTATTTCCTCATACCTACTCTTCACTTTAATTCGGCGTTTGTATTAGTGGATAACAAGGCAGTATAAGTGCTTTTTTATGATCGACGAGGCGGGGTAATTTGATGAATTTGATTTTGCAAGCTGCGCCAAAACAAATGTTACGCCCCCACATGTGCTCTCAATTACATTCCTATTTAAAATGCAATCCGGGAAAAGCAAATGCGCCGCCCGCATTTAAATTCCGTTCATTTTTGCCGTGTTCGGGTGGAAACGTCACAGAGTCCGGTACAACTTAGTCATTTTTTCCAGCGACGCCCTTCTGCAACGGAAATCATCGCCTATATCCTTGGTCCAAATGACCCATGCAATTCTCTCCCCGCGTTTTTATCGCAGCGCATCAAAAGTTGCACATCGTTGCCGAATATCGAAGCAGGTTAAATATTTCGGACGTCTGTCCCCCCGAAAAAAGGAAATACATCGCTCGGGAATAAATACAGCTTCCCGTTATCGACGAATCCGCCGCGGGGCAAATAACATCGTTTTTGCGGACGGACAACCCGATCGCAGATTAATTTCCCCGTCATTTTTTCCCGCATAAATTCTTGACGATTTTTCAGAATGTCCCTCTATGTATTGTTAAAGCGTCCTCCTGTTTGTCTGCCTGCGCACCAGCCACACGCACTGGAAGCGGTGCACTCACTGCGGTCCGGCGCGTCATTAAAAATTCACCTCGTACAACGCGTTACGCTCGATGCGCCCCGACGCCATGTTGTCAGCTCGCGTCACTGGGTTACCCGAGGAGCGTCGGTTCGTTTCCCGGCGGCTCTGTGGTTTTACAGCCACCGGCGGCGCTCCGTCCATCGTGATTTTGTGATTGGCAGAAAGGGTCCGGTTTCATGATTAAAGCCGCGGCCGGATGAATAACTCATGAATTTTAAACATTCAGGGCCAATCAGTAGGTTTAATTTAAACAGGTTGTCGGAGGAGTATTTAAATTCGTGATGAATGGAGGCGGCTCCTGTGGGGAATGCCCGCAGCTGCAGCAGACGGCTTTTATTGCTTCACTCCCCCGCAACGGTGAAAAAATTTCTGCAGCGATGCAGTTTCCTTGAAAGTTTGCCGTTTTTTTATGTTGCGGCGGATACATCTATAGCCTTCGTTAAGGTTGCTTTTGTGATGGGGTAACAGCTGAGCAGTGGTCGCTTTAGTGGCGGGTGTTTTTGTTATCTGCTGTTCAGGGAATAGGTTATGCGATTTTAGTTAACGATCATTCTTGGTAAATGTAAGTACAATACATTCATGCAATAGAATATCGTATTAGGTATTCTGTCCCGTGACCCGAATGGTAATTTGTTACACATGAGATTGAAATTAGAATTTTTCTTGAGTACTCCCCCAAGGTTATTTCTTCGGATGATTCGGAAGACTACAGACAAGTCTTAAACTTTAAACAGAAAAAGTGCGTGAATAATATGATTAGCCTAAAAAAATCAATAAGAGCATTTTCAGGAACCACTGAAGAAAAGGACTTTCGTTTAATCTAAAGAAAGCATATAAGTTATGAACATCGAATACATGCTTAAATTTAGATGAAGAAATGAAGACTATGTCCCATATTAACCATATGCATTGATGGAGAGATTTCCTTATCAAGTTAGCTTAATTGGATAGTGCGACCCCCGGCAAGTGGGAAGTTCGGATTCGAGTCCCTGCTTAGACTTTTTCTCCTTCATTACTTCGTCTGAGGTAAGCAAGGTCAGCATAATTATAAGTCAGCTTATTGAATGTTCGGCCGAACCGGTGTTGCATCGGTGGCTATCGGAATGGTGAGCACGGCAAAGAAACAGGAGAGCTTCCCATAAAATATGCAGATGGACAGAAGTCGCCCACGCCTTTCGAACCCTACTTAAGTTATCAGACATTTTTATCTCTCCATTTGAGCGGAAGGGTATAAACATGGAAGGACAACTTGTCTCCCTTATATTTGCCCAGCGAAAGAGACTTCGCAATGAGTTCCTTCGCCCACGCGCCCTCCAATAAGGCATAACCCTCTTCCTTTAAAAATAATAAGGAGTCGTGACACGTTCATTGTAATCCGACACTCGCATTTGCATCCCTCTTCCTTAAGGAAACGACTTTCCCGACCTCGTGTAAAAACACCGTGCGCCATCACGTTTTTACGCGTTTCTGCGGTGCGTGGAATTTATTCAGAGGTCTTTTTTTCTCAGACGTACGCCATCACACCCACTATCCTTTTCTCAGCGGGCACGCACACTCTCGGGTGTCAAATTTCACGACTAAGAGTGTTCAAACAGAGTCCCCGATGCGTGGGACGGGGATAAAACACGGAGAAATGTACGATAGAGAGGTCGTTTTGAGAATCTGGGAAGTCGTGAACGACCGGAGTCGAAAGGAGGTGTCGGGAAGTGGTTTAAGCGGTTTTTCAAAGTGGTGCGAATTTTGGAGAATTCCTCGACCGTTGTCGAGATTTTTTTCCCATTTAAGATTGGACATCTCAACGCCCAATGGTGTGGGGTTTGGGCGGTGGAGTAAGCGGTCGTCTAGCTCCCAATGTCTTCTCTATTTGGTATATTTTGAGTTCGTGTATTGAGTTACCGCTATCTTAACAGCTCGGAGGCTGGTTGTACCATCAGCCACCTTGCCGATAGGTAGTGCTGTATCTTGTAAAGTAATTGTATTTGGGTATTTAATCTTGTGAGGGTATTATATAGTTTATTCTGAGTTGTTTAATTGATATTTATAAAAATTAATGAAGTTGTTGCCACCAGTCAAGTAGTCTATCTGCAAAAATGCAGTTAATAATAAAAAGACAACTAAAGGAATGAAGAGTGTATAAGGTGACAAACAAATGCGAGAATTGAAATAGTTTGCTTTGCATTTATCTCGAACTTTTTACTCGATTAAATAGGTTGTACGTTTATTTAAAAAACCTTATTGTTATTCACTATTCTGTCTTAATAGAAAATTTTTACTAAAAATGAATTTGAGCATTCGCAACTAGTTTCATCTGCCTCTCTTCTTAATACGGTCACAATGGTACAAAATATGCAAAGCATTCACAGTAGAAGACGTTATTTCGTCATTCTTACATGATGGACAAGATTTAGTACTTCCACAGTTCTTTGATTTTTAACTAAAGTGCACGACCAGGTTTTCACAATTGATCGTTATCGTTGAATAAAAAAATTTAAGAATTGTGTGGAAGACGTAATAATTCTGTTTAATCATATATACGAATATAAGAGTTTGCCGTAAATAACGGAATGATTTTTTTAATCCCGACATTTACTGAAATTTTAATCTTTTTAGAAAAGAGAATATTCAACGACAGGTATTTTTATTTGTTATAAGGGAATCCTGAGTTCTTCACTCGTGTCGCAGCAAGTTTCTCCATTGGATCATTTGTCCACGAATGTACCTACCGGATGCTACTAATACTTGAACTGATTATAAAATCATTCGTGTGAAATCCGTTTCTGCGTTATCCGTCGTCTCGCAGGCGTAAGAAATTCATCCGAACGTCCTTTTATTGAATGATGAATTCTTCTTGTAGACTCTCCGGCGATAAATCTACGTAGATCTCTCCGGGAAAGTTATTTTCTTTCGGCGTGATTCCAGACGAAATACCTGCCTAAACGCGCCCTCGGAAATTTCGAGATCGAATTTGTAAAAACAAAAATCTCGGCGGGGCAAAGCGAGGCGAGCGCTAGCTCCTTTTCCGGACGGAGATTAACGTTGGTTCTCCTTTGCCTTTCCCGTGAGAGGAGCCCTTATTCCCGGGTGAGGAGACTGGGCAAATAGGTACACTGCCATTAGTGTTATCCCCATCTGCCTCACCCGTACACTTTATCTCTTAACTAAGTTTCCTTATTTTATCTTCAGCGCCGTCCTGCAGGATTACTAACCTACGTGCATAATCCGTCTTCCTTTGGGTTTATTTTACTCGGAACCCCTTCAAGGGGATAGGGAACGTTAATGGAACCCTTTTCTCCTTCTATTTTTCTCGCGGAAATACGCTCCGTAGAAAAGTTATTTACTCTGAAGAACGGCTGTAAAGTCAGATAAGGAATTTGGAGGGAATAATTTCTCGGTAGGTTTAGCTCAAGAAGGTTCGCTTTTGGGTCTTATCGGGATCGTTTCCGAACTGTTTCGAATTGTATTAAAGTGTTACCTTGTCAAGAGGTCGGTTGAAATGGAAGAATTGTAGGATGTCTGGCTTCCGAGAGGGGTTGTTTTGTCTGGAGAGTTTTCTTCTGTAAGGAAAAGGATCATGATTGACTTCAAAGAACAAGGTGATTTGAATTTTCTCCTAATTACCTTGAGAAAGAGATGGAATAGAAAATCGCTAGTTGAATTTTCCGTTTCATTCGAGATGAAAAGTAGATAGATCGGTAGAGGAAATTACTTTTAGCTAACGGATGTTTATATGGCCTCTGCATCTCTGTATCTCACGAGTATATCATTCAAGTAACTTCAAAATAAATAAGGTTATATTTAACTCATCCTAATTATTTCTTTCTGCATGAGTGTATGGATGTAAAAATATATCTTAAAATTCCGAAAAATCGTTAGTATGGATTTCGTACACAAATTACGGTATTTCCACAAAATAAAACGTTAATATAGAACAATTTTTGTTTTGAAATTTATTGAATCAAAAATTATTGAGAATAATTAGTGCCTCCTTATACGATAAAAATTACTGTAAAACTTGTGTATTTTAATTAAGGGTATTTTTATCCTTTATATGATTCGATTTCATATTTTCACGAGTCCCGCACTTGTAACTTATTTGAACGGAAAGCCTTATTTTATGCATAATTGTAACATTACAGGCACTTACGGAAACACTTTTATGGATGCAAACTCTTGCTGAAGAACACAATGTAATTTTTAGCTTCATAACTTCAGGGATGGGACTTTCACGTTCCTCTTTTTCGAAAGCGAATCTTTTTCTCGAACAAGCGAGCAAGCTTGACCACAATGTCGCGGAGAGAATAAAAGGCTATTCCTTTTCATTATTTCCCTTCCTCTTTTCTTTTCTTCGAAAGGATTTCCTTTCGGAATAACTTTCCCCGAATTCTCCCATTGTTCCCCGCTTTCCTCCATTATCCTCTCTCCAATCCCTCCATTCTCTCCGACTTCTACTTTCACCCTCTTTTATACTCTACGCAAACACCTCTTCCGCTCTTCCTCCTCTTCATTCCCTCTTTCCCGTCCATTCATTATCTGACTATTCCTCCCCTTGAAGCATCCGCATATACTGCTGCTGGCACCCCCTGCTAACGCACCGCTTTTCCCTTCTATATCTTTCACCCTCTTTCTCTCCCCAAGGTATATGGCATCCTTCGTAATTAATTCACCGGCCGATGGAGAAAGGGGATTTGTTAATGCTATTCGTTGACCGCCACTTCCTACTGTCCGCCTACCTTCGGAACCTATCGTACTCCACCGGACCCTCCACACATCCCACGCCCTCGGCTTCGTTCCATCCCACTTTCCCTTCACCGCCCTATTTCCCGTTTTTCCGGCCACTCTACACCACGCGTCGAATATACGCGTTCTCCGACGGAGTAGCCATGAAGATCTATCGCATAGGTTTAATAGTACTCCTAACGCTTTCAGTGTTTCTCTTCTCTTTATCCGGGGTTTGGTAGGAAATCTATCTTGCAGGGTTTGATCCTCGAGTTTGGAAGGATAACAGCGCTATAGAAAAGTGGGAATTCTTCTGAAAATGATTTTTCATCCACATCTACATCTACATACGTACCCTGCAAGTCGCCTTTCGGCGTGTGGCAGGGGGTGCAAGCACCAGCTTTTCCGGTTTAAATTTAATTTATTAGATTCCGCGATTATTACCGGAAAGGGGTGTTTTCAATAATTGGTCCCCAATTATTATTTTCTCCCCCTGCAGATAGACGTCGCAGGTCCGGATCAATTTGATCCTAGCCTCCTCCGAGTTTTACAATGACCTTGGCTGGTTGTCATATTAAAGGGCAAGGAAGGTTATCATGTGCTTCATTGCTTTGTATTAATTTGCAAGACTTACATCGAAAGGTTTTTAATAAACAGAAAGCTCATAGTCTCGTCGATGATTATGATCGGGATAGGACACTTGAGTTGAGTCGTTATATTACCTCATTGCTTTCATATCCCGTGAACGTTTAACTAGCCGTCCTAACTTTGGTAATATTGTGTGTTAATAGGTAAAACCTAAGCTGTAATAGAAAAGCTATGGTTACTGTTTTATGATTTTTGCCGATTAAAGAATAATGTCATATCCTTCTTCACGTAGGCACATCAGTGATACCAATGATTCCATGGTTAATTACATTTACAAATTATTTTTTTCTCCTTCTTGATAACCAAACCGTTCCTTGTATGATTCTTCATGATTCACCGCTCTAAAAATGTTAAGAATAACTCGTGTTCAATATTCATCATTGCATAAATTTACGATTACTCAACGCTGTCTGACAATCCAGTCATTCTCTGAGAAGCCGTGTATGTAACGTAATGCATTTGTGCACAGGTGCACTACATATATGACCCCTACGGAACATTACGTAATTGCCCAGACCTTGCTTCGAACCTCCAGAAAGGCCATCACTAAAATTCGTGTCGCGGAGCAGATCTCCAGACCGTAATGAAGCGTACGTTATGGAGGCCACTTAAGTCGACCGTGTGCCCCTGAATCTTATGCAGCCCAACGTACTCGGCTCAAGTGCCCGACTATCTCGCCCTCTTCTAATTGTCGCTGAAGTCAGCTGGACATGCCATTTCCGTCGTAAATTAAAGATCCCTCGTGAGCATTGCTGTGCGGATTCGCTGCCAGGCATTGCGAGGGAGTTGAGGGCGTGTGGGTCGGGAGGTGGAGTCGCATGCTTCACAGTGGGCAATTACCGATCTGAAGCCCATATCGGAGGGATCTCCATCGCACGTTCGCAATGACCATTCCGGAGGAGGATAATTAAGTCTCGAACGCGCAATTTTTCATCTCCGCTCTCCCCCAGGACACCGAGGAAGGGTCATCAGCACACCTAGAATGTGGCCCAATAACGAATTTCATATTTAAGGATTTGCTGGCAATATCTGGCGCGTTTTTCTTGGAGATGGGGGTGCCGTTTGAAGCTAATGGGTTCATATGCCTGCGGAAAGGTATAAGGGTGGTAAAAATGACTTATGTCTCCCTGATGATGCACTGTACAAACTTTAATTGTAATATGACCATCATATACACTTATGAGGAAGTTTTGTCGATTTAGTTACATTTCTTTGTTATTTTTGTTTGTTATGTTTTATACAATTTGAATAATTTTTCCAAAAAATTAATAGTCAACAAATTTGTGACGTTACTTTCCGATGTTAACTTAAGTAGTACACGAACGTAGTTTGAAGAATGAAAGGACATATTAACTGTCATTTGGATTCATATGAAGTGAAAGAGGATTGCGTAGATGGTATATATGTGCGAACATTCGATATTTCAAATGGAATCGAATTATTTTTCGCTACACAAATTTTCCGAACCGAATCGATATATCTCGAGTTGTATGAAATCGAATCAGAAATGAAATACAAATCAAAGTAGCAGAATATTATGTTCTCATTACTCGTTTTTCTGTTTAGTTCAGTTTTTTGTATGAAATTTGTATGATTTAATTAAATTACGCTCCTAATGAGCATTAATTTACTAAAAAATATATTATATATACAATAATTACGAAATTATGCCTAAACAATCAGTTTTAATTTTTATAAATTTCCATGCTCGTATTTTACCCATGACGAAAATAGATTCCAAAAATGTCGTGCGACCTTAACTGACATTGCCCGTCAATTACGTCATAAAAAATACTACATCATCAACTACATTACATTATCTATTAAACAGACAGTACAGTGCCCATTAGCACTTTACCTTACAAGAAAATCAGCTCGTCACCCGTTATATTCCCCCATTACTCTTCCCACAACTTCCCGATAATTTTTGTCCCCCGTATATTTTTGGACGGACTCCATCATCAATTGTTTTGCGTTGGATAGTCATTGGCCCGACCGCTTCCGTTCCAAAGCACGCGTGACCGGCGCCGTTTTATTGCGTGTCATTAATAATCGTGATCGAACTTCACGACCGCGCGGTTTTTAACGGCGCAAGTGACGCGTGCGATCAGATGGGCCGCGTCTGAGCCGTTCTTTTTTATGCTGCCCACTATGCATTTGCCACGCCCCCTATCAATCGTTTTTTTCGTCTGTCTATTGTTGATTTTCAATTTGTCGAGCGTTGTAGTGAAGCGGTCGACTGTGCAGGAGGATAACAGCGCTCGCTGCCGGATGATCATTGAGTTATTAACCAACGGTCGCCTTTTGTTTGAGCACTGAGATGAGATTTTTGCCGGGAATTTTTACCTCCGGGTGGTTCGGTTATAGAGGAGGTTGTTGTTTTCCCTTCCGTGGGAGAGTTGAACTTGAAAGCTAAGTTAAGGTAAACGCAGTTTCCTCTGTTTATTTATTTAAATGATGCTGCTGTATGACGAAAGCGGGTTGCAGTCTTATGGACCCCTTTGTATCAACTCTTAAACATTCTAATATACATTTTTCATACATTAAAATTAGACTGTATTTTTGCACAGTGACTGTCACTGTGGAAACTAAGTCTAGTTTCATTTATGACTTTCCTCCGATTTAATTATTTTCATGCACCCTTTATCTTACATATAACTAGAATATTTACAGTAGACACCAAAAGCAAGTATAATAGAAAAATAATAAGAATTAATTTACAATATTAAAATAATGAATATTGAATAGTGATATTTTAATGATAGCAGTTCTTGCCACGGTCGATAGTTAACATGGACTTCCCTTTAATTGTTTTTATTTTAGTCATTCAAAGTTATTGAAAAGTATCCTATGATAAGTTTGATGATTTGGATGACATTCATTCAGAAGTATAGCTTAATATTGGAAATAAGTTTAGATTTGAATCATCGTTTCACATTTTAGAATGGGAGACTTTTTAAACTATCCTTCACATTGTCAGCAATTCGAAATTTCACCCGGAGTTGAACATGATCGCTTCAAAAAGCAAATATCAGATCAGACATCGATGAACAATTTAAGACCTCGCTGAGGCAAACAGACACCATTATTTAAAGAAAACTAGTGCCTTCTTTCTGGGTAAACTTTTTGCTTGCAGGAATAACTCATCATTTACAAGACGTCCTCGGAGTAACGTCTCTAGCATTTACCACGCCCCTGAGAAATCCTTTTGAGGTAATGAAACGCTTATCTGGCGGTAGAGAAATAGAAAGATTTTCAACTCAAAGGTCTCCGCCAGCCATTCATTACCCGGGTATACCTGGATTGATTGCTTGGAACGGTTCTCTCGCTTTGGCCAATGGAAGGATCTTTCCGCGCTCGAACAATGGAAGGATATGCGAGGAGCGAAAAACAATCCTCTTGGAGTACGTCCAAGGAGTTGTCGTCGTTTGTAGAGGCAGCACGAGTGGGAGTCTATTCACCAAGGGATACGTGGCAGTTACATTAAATAGAGGAAAGAGTTTTTCGAACGACGGCGAGTACCATTGCGTACGGCACCAATTAAAAGGTAAACTGAGGCCGAAATAATTAGCCCTGCCGACACTTTCGAGGGCCACTTCAAAACAAGCGCCGAGCGCACTCGAAAATTTAATCCCGTACGATGTTTTCTACCGAACAATTGCTTATTGTTGCGGTGGTTACCACGGGGGATGATTTATTTTGAGTATGTATACGTACGTGAATCAAAATCGTACTAATTTTTATTTTGCTGCGACTTTTCGCGATGCCGGTATAGAATATTTCTGATGATTAAAAAAATGTATTTTTTGAGTTTCGTTTGACGGTGAAAATATGTTTTGAGTTTCATTCATGATTGAATGTGATATAGGGAAAATGCATTTTTTTGCCTATTCTGCTGAATAGGCTTGGGAATCAGTTGCGCTTCGATGCCCATTTACTCTTTTAAAATGTAGGTTAACGTGGAAATCAAATATGATGTTTTATTTCCCTTGCTGCGAGGTTTCATATTTATCTGAATACGAATTATATAAAAACATGCGAGATCGGCATTCATCTCTTAATGAGGAGATGTTAATGAAGAGGATATAAAAAACTAAAAATTGATATAACGACGCATTACGGCACCCTTAGAAAATAATTGTCAATTTATTTGTGTAAGTCGAATGATGACATACAGCAATATTTTTACATCTGATAGAATGTTTCTATATATATGTGACTATTCTAACTTTCGGTAGGTTCATGTGCCATCGCTTGCCCTATTGAATGTCCTCCACTTCTTGGCAGCTCATCACACCCCTTAAGTCATCTAGCACCTTTTGTCTTCATCTTCTCTGTCTTTTACCTAACTTTCTTCCCCACGTCTCTCTGTTTTAATATAATTACCTCTTCGTCCGGTCTAGTTTCGTGTACTTTGTGTATACGTGGTATCGTATTCACAAGAATTTCATCAGTGTTGCATTTCGTTGCTTTAAAATCGAATGCTCCATCGTATTAAAATTGCATTAATAATGGACTAGTTCTTTTAAAAAGACGGTTTCAATGTTAAAAAATATGCAAATAGTCGTGAATTATGACAGCCATTCAACATTTGCATCCCTTTTTGGAGAATAGTTCAGCTCAGGCCCTCAAAACACCCCAAAAATAACGACTTAGCTTATGAACGGAATGATGAACAATGCCTTCTCACGCGGTTATTAAAAGATAAAAAAAGCAGTTATATTTTTCGTAGTCGATTGACCCGTCCTAAACAAAAACTGGACGACGAGGAAGGGCTGAAATTTCTGATTTATCCAGTTACCCTTATCTTCCAACACTCGCGGCTGGGTTTTAATGCAGAGAGGGTATTCCTTCAGCGGGCATTTATACGTCCTTCATTAGAGCCCTCGTATATAGCCGTTGTTGAATTTCGTCGGCCGCAGAGAGATTAATAATAATAATAATAATAATAATAAAAGACTTTATTTAGGGCGAGATTGAGACTATAAAGTCTCCTCTTACATCTAACCCTTCGTCATATGAGATTAAAAAGAGATAGCTTGAAAAAAAACAGAGCAGAGAAGAAGACTGATTTGTGGATTTAAAAACCTAAGCTAAGGGCTTAGGAAAAAATTTCCACTGCAGGAAAACACCCTCAAGAAGGGGGGTGTGAAAAACCTGCGAAACCTACAGATCTGAAAGCTAAGATTAGGGAAAAACACATAAAAACAGCTTATAAAACACAAGAAGACATACCAAAAGTATAAAACAAACAATGTAGAACAAAAAGTTACATATATGCATTCAGTGTCGTTATGGGAGGGATGAAAATGAAAGGAGATTAACGGGAAATGAATCAAGGCTTACGAGGAGGGATATCTCAACAGTCAACGCCGAAATTTTTGAGCGAACATTTGTCAAACTTGCGAGAGCATTTAAAAATGAATTATTTCTCTTCACTCTCAGCCTGTTTGTCCGGTAACTCGGTGGAGCAGAACCCGCTGATAAAAGGGTGCGGAATTTGAATACCGAAAATCGCAAACAAATAATGCTTCGGTGGAATTCTGTGTTATTATTTCGCTAAAGTTAGGGGGAGGTTTTAAATAAGTTTAAAAATTAATAAGGGTTGTTTATCATCCTCCCCACTTTCCATATGTTGGTACTACAATACAAATTTCAGTCAGAGTGGGTTGATCTATGGATATTTCACTTGCATTCAATAGATATTACGAAAAGAGCGACCTGATAATAAAAGCGAACCAGAATCGCTAGAGCCAGCAGAAAATTCAGATGGAGATCTTCGAAGAAAATTCCATATTCTCTCGTGAATTTTTCGTAATTTAATAATAAGTCCTTTCTAAATGAATTATTTCATATATAATATGTATGTAGTAAATATTTCCTTATTTTCTTCTTTTCATTATCTGTAACGATATTTTATCTCTTCTTACGTATCACATGAACATTATTCATTCGCGCACCGTGTCACATCCATTAAGTTAAATAAGCAATTGTTCTGTTATTTATAAATTTACCCTGATTCTTATGAATAAATTAATTTTTTCTTTAAATTTTTATCCACACATCCGTAAATAAGAATGTATCATACTGCTTAGTTTGACCTCACATTTGAAAGGAATCCAAGTTCATCTGCAATTGGCTAAACCAATAAAAATTATCAAATTTGCTATTCAAAAGTAAGTTTTACTCTATGATTACATCTTATGCCTTATTTAGCCTTGAAGGTACACTCTCAGCAAGAATAAGGTTAAATATCTTGTTCTATTGATAGCCAAATAGAAGCAATGCAATGTTACCAGCAAGGTTATAATTATATTAACATTGACGGCGTACGCTCTGCATTCCTTCGCTAACGTATTAATCATGACAAAATGACACAACGGTTTGGAATCTCGGGAGGGTAGCGGAGATGAAATTGAAAATAACAATTACGAAGTCTGAGTGCCGCAGGACGACTGTTTAAAGATTCACGCTCGAATTTTTCACCGCCGAAATTTCATTTGTCGCATCTATATTGTTTTGGTCGTCGGCGGAAATATTTCATGCAAGCCTCCTCTCCATTTTTAATCGAATTCCATCGTCCCTCCGCCGTGGATTCGAAAAAGCGCAACTACGCCTCATTTTTTCGCATTCCCAAACCTTTGCCCAAAACGGTTCTTCCGCGATATCAGAAGTGGTAGAAACACGAGGGTCATTCAGATTTTAAAAGCGGCTCGTTCCGTCATCGTTTTGTAAATATCGAAAAAAAACATCCTCTGAAAGCGCTTTTAATTCGAAAGCCGACGTGGTTAGCGGGAAACATGACGGGATGCGAGATTATTCGGGACCTTCCATTGGGATGATCGCTATCCCATCGGATAAAGACATTATCCCGCGTCGTTTTTGAAACTCGTGGTCCTCTTCCGAAAGGGAAAGATGGAGCGAAGAAGTTGTTGAATCGTTTCTCGTGGAAAGGAGATGTGGAACCCAAGTAATTACGGAGGGATAACCCCATTTATGACCTCACGAACGCAAAGGGTTTCAAACCATTAGGGGACGTAATATGAATTCTCTAGGAAAATTTCAATTGGACCCAAAAGGGGTATCTTCTCCTTGTTTTTGACGTGACAGAATACGATCTTCTCTGACAGCAAGAGGGATTTTGGGGCGGATTCTGGTTTCATCCGACGTATAACTTGGTATTGAAATGTTTTAGATCTTGTTCATTCGATTTACCAACTTGTAATTAATTCAGTCAGAGGGGTATGAACACAATGGTAAGTTTATTAACTTCATTGATTTACGGACGGATTGATGCTCAGTAGAATATGAATTTTAGCACATTAAAAAGATGAATAAATCCCGTCAAATAATAATGAGCTCTATATTTTATAGGAGCTTCAACTTTCGATTCAAGAATTACTTTGTGCATTGTAAATTCCTCCTTCTTAGGAAATTACCTGATCTTCGTTGATGTATTTTTTTCTGTTCGAATACCTTTAACTGCTGGGAGTTTAAAAGTTAAATGATTATACTTTGGATGTATTTTTTTAATTTGGGAAGGTAATTTTAACTTTTAAATTTGCATTGGGGCCGCTTCCGTCTACCAATCACAATTGTTTCCTGTAGAAAGTAAATGAATGGACAAATAAAACAAGTATTCTTAATCTTGTAATAATGCTTGTTTTCGAGCTGTTTTATTAACACTGGATTTTTCCTAATTAGATGATTTATGGAATACTTATATGAAAAATAAGATTAGAGATAATACGTGAAAATGTAATGTAAATATAAGTAGCCTACTTAACGTTTTCTCGTTATCTCTCCTCTTTATTTTGATGAAAAATTCTTATTAATAACAGTCAGGAATTATCAATTCCATACTACGGCGCATCTGTCAGTGTAGAAACAGAAAGCTAAAACAAACCAAAGCTAATGATTGCCTCTGCTACATAGATTCCCCAATAAGGTTTCGCGATTGAATTGTGAGATTCCAAATAATTTCTCCCTCTCTCTATGCATTCCACTTCTTCCAACGAATCGCGCTAGCTACAGCTTTATTAAACCTCACTCTCTCCCTCTGCACCCTCTCTTTTACCAGTTGGAAGGTGTTTTGAACTTGGAAAACAAAGCCAGCTCCGAAACGCCTGTGGTGGTAATTGCGGCTGTCGCCACAACGCGTTTCTATAGCGCTGGCGTCGCGGCTTTACTAGATTTCAGTCATACGCTCGGTCGGATCACTATAGGGCAGTTTTGGCGGTTATAAAAGGCGAGAGAGTGGAAAAAGGCAGGGGTAAGGCGGTCATTGTGAACGTGGGTGAATATGTCGTTGGTTCCGTGGTCCAGGAATGCAAACTATGGGAGAGAGGGAGGTGGCAAGTGATGAAATAAACATCGAGGATTTTCGGAAGAAATGTGATGGTGTGGGATATTCGATACGCGGTTGCCATGTGACGTCGATCTGTCATATTCTCAAGCCATAGAAGATGTACATACATTTGATTGAGCCGGTCCAGTTTATTCCGAACTCTGTCCATTCAATACGCTGATGCCGGCTTTTGTTGGGATGTGATATTCAAGGTATAGTCATCAGAGGAGGTTGAAAATGGATAATTTTAATTTTAAAACATTCCAAAAAATGTCGCAAGATGAAACATGCTTGGGAGGGAAAATCTGAAGAATTAACATACCTTTTTTTTACATAATCCTGAGAAGTCGCAGACCTCCATTTACTTGGTTCGGAGATTTTATGGAGTTTAAACGGGAAATTAGATGATAAAGTTAGTATAAAAGATGAAGGTTAGAAATCATGGGTACAGCCACTGACTTGGTACTTTACATTAAAAATTTGTATTAAAACCAAGCATGTTCTGAGCAAACTTTTTTTAGATTATGAATGTCCTGGTATTTCCCTCTGCTTACAGAAAGATAACTTGTAATTTTTTTATAAGAAAAACTGTTTTTTGATCTCTTACTTAAAACTGTAAATTTCGACTTGTAACGACCTTCTTTTTATGCCCATAAGCTCGTTACATTCAAGGATATTTCTCAAATATCCCACTATTCATCACGCTAGAACGATAGTTACGGAATTCAGCCATCGCAAATTTGTATTACTGTATTCTAGTTCTCAGAAACCCGAAATTAATTTCCTCGTGCGTATCATACCTTTAGATTCGATTTGAGTACCTTTCCAAGTAAAATTTTCTCATTTCATTCATATCCAAAGCACACATTTTCAAACAGCGGTGTGCCTGAAGGATCCAAACGGTGGCATTACGAGCTTGAAAAGGCATTCAAACACATCCAATGAAGAAAAACGAATATCTAGAGCAACTGAAAGGAGAAAAGATGAAAGGGAGATTCTTTCAGGCCTTGGCATTATATCACATTCCAGCTCGCGAAATATTTCTCGGAATCGTAAAAGAGAAAAAACCGAAAAAAAAAATATATATATATATATATATATAAATTTTCAGAAATCTTCAGAAAATTTTCAGAAAACATGTCGAGAAATGGCGAAATGTCGGGAACTTTTCAGACCACCCATGTATATATGAAATATTTATTTATTATATTCGGAAATAAAATACAGGCCAAGCTAAAGATATAGGTGGTATGGGTTTGAATATTTCCTCTCTTTCGTCCCTTCCCGAAAAATTCCATTTCTGCCCCCTCTGATAGAAACCAACCCCGTACTTTTCCGAATTCCAAAAAAATCCCCTCCTCGCATTTTTCAATATTTCAAATTTATTTTGGCACCTCCCTCTCCATCCTCTGGGAGTAAAGCGCTCTCAAATGCAGGTCGGGCGGGGGTGACTCGGCTATCCTGTGATGAATGGTACTTGAACCAAACCGGTCGACAGGGAATATAAGGGGGGTGCGTTCGTGGATTCAGAAGGGATCTCCCAAGGGGTGGAGCCTTGTGGAATAGCGGTAGTGGACATTAAGACTTGGGCGGATGGGCTCAGAGGCGAAGGTGATTTAAAGATCCCAATGCTCGCAGAGGGGTTATGCGGGACATCACGCAAGCGAGGTGGGTTTTATCCGCGATTTTTGCTTAATCTATATGTCTCACCTCGCGGTATGTTGGTGGTGACGGATCGTGCAGAATGCGGGGAGGTAAATCACCCTCTCGGCGGGAGGTTGGCTGAGAGCGACATACGGAAGGGCGTCGCTTTTTAAACATGGAAATGTGGAAGGTTATGTAGCCGCTTAAGGGTGGGAGTAACTTGAAATATCAGAACGGGAATTAAAATTGGCTTATGCGATGTTCTTCTCTGCTGCTCCTAGAGAATGTAACAATGCCATGCATAGGTGATTCGGCGCTCTTGGGATTTAGCAGATTACGGCTGCTAGTACTTGAGACTAGTGGTATGAAGATAACGTGGCACTATGCGTCTTTAGACAGTTATTACCCAGAGTTTAGCTGAGTTGCTCATTGTAATAGGCATTTTATACAACTGTTGCTTAAACACCGAGAAATGCTCGAGTTCTAATTTTAAATATACATTCTTATAATTTTGTAAAAGTTTTTAAGATTTTTTAAAATTTTTATTTTGAACAAAATATTTCCCTGCAAACCCTGCAAATATTCAGAATCAAAGAAATAAAAACAAAGTGAATAAAACATTATTAATGTTAAGTATATGGCTGCAGTAAAGTTTTTACCATCGGCCACAATCACGCACGATGGCAAATTACTAGCTGCGAATGGGCGCGTTAATTATAAAATCGGCCGCATGCGGCTAGGTGGCCGAGGATTGGACGCTCATACTTTTAAAATGTCTACTGTAATATATCCATCGATAGGCGGAAATTGCGAAGTTTTAAAGGCAGGGTATTTCGTGTGCTCTTGCGTTTCGAGGATGCAAAAAGGACCAACATTCTCTGTAAGTTGCGACCGATGCCTCATCGACGCAAAAAAGCCTTGATTTACAGTGTTTATTCCTGCGTCTGATTTATATCGATACACTTTGGACTGCGGGGTGCTGGGAAGGTAGCGTGCAAGACGCGATAACTCAAAAATTTCTAAAGAAAAATGCGGAACGTGAGATGCTGAAGCACTTTCGGGTTCTTCACTGACGTTGCACATATTTTGCCTCAACTACACTTTTGAGCTTTTATTTTACGGATCGTTATCAACTTCTTTTTTAATGTGTGAGGAAGTATGCATCTAGTCGCTCATTAGATTTACCATAATTTTACCACAGACCAAAAGGCCTCCAACTATCTTTGACTGGCTATTTCTGGAAAGTACATTTTTCTGTCATAAGGATATGCTTTCATACATGCGTAACCTTTTTCACCCTTATAAAAAATTCTTAAGTTACCACAGATTAAAATTTACTTATTTAAAGAAAACATTCGTCATATTAGGTAAAATCATTTCCAGGCTTTATTTATGCGGAAATTGTATTTCTCTGAAAATAATGTAATGTTATATACGTTGCTTTATTGTTGAATTTTGAGAAAGATAGATTTATATGTCTGAAATATTTGTGTAATAGAATATTATTTGCCAACCAGTCATATTGTTGGCAATATCGTAATAATAGAATTATGCTAGGTTTGAGAAGGATATTTTGCCCATGAAATGATGATACGAAGCTTTATTCACTGAAGGATATATTACGCTTAAAACATGAGTCATCTAGTTCACGATTGATTCACGTGCCTCAAATATTACCAATCAACGCCCTATCCTTTACTTTCTGATAATTTCATCCCGCTCAATATAATATTCAGCAACGTTGCTGTCTTCTTCTTTTACAGATCTTTTACATATCTTTTATATATCTCTTTACATCTTTCACATATCTCCTCTCCTTGCATCCTATTCTCAGCTACTTATTTTAGCAATAATATCATTCATCATTGATCCAAGCCATTTCTTCCCTCATCTTTTCGTTCCTTTGCTAAAAAGATATAAAACGGAATGATTAAGAAATATTTTAGTTTTTTTTGCCTATCACTCTCAGACAACTGTAAATTAATGAATTTCGAGTTCGAATGCGATTTACATCACATCTCGTTCAGGAGACCTTGCCCTATTTATTTCCGCGCCATAAAACAAACTCTAGTCCCCCCTTGAATAAGGGCAAAATAATTACGACGCTCAAAACGTGAAGTATACGTCGTCCGCTTTATCTCTCGCAGTTGAACGTGACGGATACAGTAGTAGACAAAATATACGACTGGAGGCAAAAAACAACTCTTTAATGCTTGACCGTACAGAACAATAGAGAGCCCCTTAGGTACAGAGGATAGAGGAAGGGACACAATGGGGATGCGTCGGATGTTTCTACGGCGCCTGTGATTTAGACCACTCCATCCGCGTACCTAATCACCATCCCCGCCCTCTCTTTGTCCCTCATACCTTTATGTGGGGGTGGACCAACGCCAGGGATGGATTCGAATGATTTGCATACGCAATGGCGATTCTGAAAGCCACGTTGCCTCGATATCCCCCGACCTTTGACCTCTCTCCCTCCGTGTCTTCCTATCTCAAATCCCGCCTCCTTTTTTGCCCTTCTGCCAGGAGCCGCTTTTTTCGTGGATGCAGTGCCGATGTGAATTTTGAAATGTCCATGTTTTCTTCGTGTCTCCCTATGCGGTGGAATTCCGCAGAGATCTGTACTCGGTCTGCTATTCTCTTGAATCTAGTTTCCTGATCGCTAACTAGGGGTGATGTTTTGGTTTCTTATCACTTTGAAGTTTCAGTTTCTTCTAAGTGTTACCTATTTGTATTTTTATCATCTTTTGGTGATAATGTTAAAGAATGCGGAGGAAACATCCGCGACGATATCAAGAAAATTATCCTAACCAGCTATTTGTCTTCAGAAAACTTATGGTGGACAGAAAGTGTTACCTTTTCTAGGAAAGGGTACTTGCAGAAATAACATTTTTGTGTCAAAAAAGAAATTTGTTGAAAAAGTTAAATTCTTCAATTAGAATTTATAACTCTCAAAGTATCCATTATTAATTGACTCACAGTGTACTTGCAGAAATAACATTTTTGTGTCAAAAAAGAAATTTGTTGAAAAAGTTAAATTCTTCAATTAGAATTTATAACTCTCAAAGTATCCATTATTAATTGACTCACAGTATTGGATACCGGCTACTTCCAAAGTGGGGATATAATACATAGAATTTGTTGGGATATTATACTTCTGTGATTAAAATTACCATTATTCAATTAGTATCTCTTTTCACTGATAATCATTCCATTAACCTTGCGCTATTGACAGTATTGTGAAAACATTTCATAGTTACATATCCCTTTGTCTTGAATCCACGGTTGATGGGAGAAGATCACTGACTTCTTTCGTAAATTTTTCTCTTTTTGCTAAAATTTCATACGCAATCGAAAAGAAATACTCGTAATATTATTTATTCTATTCAGTTCTTCGTCAATATCCAATTTACTTCTTACTTTCAAGATAGTTATGCCCGATATTTGAATTTCTTATTCGTGTCTCTTTGACTGATTTGATAAAGGGATGGAATCTAAGATACTTTCAAAAAAGTTACCCCATTGTATACCATTCCTTCTCCTTATCAGCGGCATTCTGCTGCTGATAAATTTCCCTGTTATCTGTTGTTAAAATTGATGGTGGGAACAGGAAGGCGGTGACAACGTAAGAGAATCAAGGCATCATTCCGCCCATGACCCGTAATGACCTCGCCGCAGTCACCTTTGCCAAATCCCAGCGCGGTCAGGAACTGATCGCCATTTTGTGGTTCCGCTCACGTCCGCACGGATTGCTCGCGGCGCCACCGAGGATTGTTCTCCAGCGTCACCTTTGCTCCCCCAAAGGACGGCTCGCCTTTGCGTATAGCCTCGAGAGAGGGTACATACCATAGTGGTATGGGCACCATCGTGGTATGGCCTCACCCTCTGTTGGCTTATAGCGTAATTACGGGCTCCAACGGTCAAGGAATTGCCCACACACGTTGAGCGTCCCTGGAGAATCATGGGATACTCTTCGAGGTGACTCCTTTTGCTAGGGAAAGGGGTGATTTAGACTTCGCTGAGGGTTGTTTTTGGATTGGGTACTCTTTAATTACGAGGATATTACGGCAATTATTCTTTTTTTATTGCGGTCATTAGAAAGTCGTAGGGAAGGATACGAAGGTGGTTTGGGATGGGGGTGGGTTTTTGTAGAAATTGTTTCTTTTGGATATATCTGCACATTTTTTATGATTAAAGGTTTGAGGGAAGTGAAAACGTTTGTAAATTAACCGTGCATACGCCGGATTAGCCACTTTCTCAAATTCGCATATTTTTGTCGGAATTTCAGAGTCGTTTCTCGTAAATTTATAAATGATTACATTCCTAAGGGGTTCTCGGATAACCAAGTGGGCAGCGCATTCGCCTTTGGTGAAAATGGACCTAGGTTTATTCCCGATGGTGCCCCATAAGTGCGAAATCACCTCAGCTGTCGATGCATTTTTAATAATGCTACTACCTAATTCCTAAGTATTTTTCGAATTTTGGTGTGATTTTAAGTTTGTATTGCTGGTTTGGAATAGATACATTTCCAAGGAACCCTTAAAATCATGGCTTTGGGGGGAAATCTGATCGAAGCATAAAAGTCTGCAAGATTTTTAGCACCATTTATGTTATAAGGAGGAATCAGTTTAATTGAGTTTGTTCTGAAATCTACATTTTTCTATGCAACTTGCCTAAGGTATTTAATTACCCGCAGTGAACTATCAAATCTCCGTAAATTTGAAGATATCCGTACCTCTCTCAAGGTAATCTCGTGTTGTGATACATCCATCCTTTGTGGTATCGTTTCCGCAACCCTTCGCCAACTTTTTCTTGAACATTATGATTTCAGATGTTCAAAACCTACAATTTTCGTAATCATCACACGTTCCTTAATAATATTTGCCTCAAACATTAAATTATTCTCTTTGTCGTACACACCAACTGATCATACCCTTCGTGTTTATCAGCCGACCTAGGCAAACTGTTGGTTTTACATTCTCCCGAACGACGGCATCCTTAAATCAGTCCGAAAACAAAGTCAACTCCATTTGTCTTGCGCGCGAATTACCGCCGTTTACTCCCGGTAAGGCTCATTCCTTCGCAAACGTCTTATTCCATCCCTTCATTAAAGCGGAACTCCGTCCCCGAAGAGCGTTCGTTATAGTTGCAGAGGAGGGAAGCGGCGGCATATTGACAGAATCACAAGTGGGAAAGGGGTTAGTAGTGGGATGCGGGGAAAGTTTGCTTTGAGGAATATAAGGGAATATGAATTTGGAGTCATAACAGGCAAAGGGAGGCTAGGGACCGATCGCAGCGCCGTTTTGATGCTGACTGAATTTGAATGATTAACAAGCATCCTCTCTCCGTTGCAGGATCTCCCCTTTCTCCAACATTTTACCTTCCTGCGGTCCTTCTTCATCCTCGTGATGTGGGTTGTTTTATTTCGGTTTGCCTCGGGGGAATCGTAGGATGGGAGAGATGATTAAAGTGACTGTAAAATGATAGCGAAATGGCTGGCACAACTCTGTGGTAATTGCGAAATAATCGGACTTCATAAATGAATGAGTTTCGAGGATAAATATGTCCATCATACGCTTTTTTTATGTGCTTCGCCTCTTTTTAGCCATCGCAGGCTCGTTTTTGTTTCATAACTACTAAGATATTAGCTAAACAAATAGTTATTACTGGTTTAAATCTTTTTTCGATTCAGTCACTCATTATAATGTCTCTACCTGTTTTATTTTATGGAAAATATTTTCAGTTATCAACAATTATTGCTATTCCAGGTCTAATTATTTTTCATTTGTGAACTACATCCAATGATGATTAATACTATATTTGCGAAAAATATAATTAGATAGAAATATGATTTTTAAAATCTAATTAGTTTGGGATAATATTTATGTAATTATTCGTTGATAAAATTAACGCAATTAATTGAAAATTGTACATAATTAAAAATACAAACAGTCATCATCACCAGGCCTAGTGTTTTACCGCATCGGAAATATTTAATAGGATTAAAAATCCTTTAATTACGAAAATAATTGGGAGGTAAAATAGAAGAAAGCTTTCATATTTTTGTATGAGAAGCTACTTTCGATATTTGTTTTTCTAATTGAACTCTTGACCGGGTTTTATTCAGTATTTGTGAATTTTATAATTTGAAGTGGATACTTGCTTTTTTTGTTATAGGTTTCTTGCGAATTATATGATTGCGCGAACTGAGTTTCATCCCTATATATTTCCTTATTCTCTTTAATCTGAATCCTCTACTACTTCTTCATAATAGACTTTTACGGAGGGTTACACTTGAGAAAGTATTAGTATTAAGATAATATTGATATTGTCTTATTTGATCACATAATAGCGTTATGTAATCTACAGGATATACTATCTACTCTTAGTAATCTACGAGGGTATTCTGAAAAGTTTCCGACCCCAGATTTTTCAGAAATCTTCAGAAAACATGTCGAGAAATGGCGAAATGTCGGAAACATTTCATACCACCCATGTACAGGGTAGATAGCTTCCCCTTCATAAAAAGTAGTGGGTATTCAAGGTACAAGGTACGAGAGGGTGGACTTAAAGCATTTTACCTCATTCCCGTATCAGTAGCAAAAAATCTCTTTAAACAAAATTCAACTCTTCAGTAAACCGGAAAATAACAGCCGTAAATTTAATTTTATAGCCCTGATGTCCATTTACGGTTCGAATTCTCCACTCCTCGCGCTTATTATTTCTTTACCCTTAAAATCGTGTTATTTCAGTTCCACGCGGAGAAGTAGAATCCCTATCGATATTTTTAAAGCGGAAGCCGCATTCTTGTCAAAATATTTCCGAGCACCCAATTACGAAAATAATTAAAATTCCGGGATAATATTCACTTTCTATTATTCATACGCGTTTAATATCGCTTGATTTACGCGTCGGATTTAAATATTAATATAAAAGGGAGAAATTGTGACCTCCGCTAGTTAATCCCGCCCGAAAGCACTCGCTTCGCTATTCGTTATTAGCTTTATCATAATCGTACATCTTCGGCGGCGTTATAAAAATTAAAGGTGGAAATTTTTGGCCGATGTAAAGGATTCCTCGGAATATGTTTTCGAAAATAATGAGAGCTCTCTTTACATTCCGTGTATGCGCGATTAAAATTATTTCCCTCCCGATAAATCACGAGAGTCGTTCGAAATTTATTTTTTGGCGCTGTTTTTCGCTGGACGTTTATTCGGGCGGTGTTTTTTTTTCTGCTTCGGGAACATATGCGCGATCGGGATTATATCTCCTTTCCACACCTTTCCCACAGTCGGCTTTGCGAGAAAGCACAAGCGAAACAAACATGAGGAAAAACGTTCGATTAATCGGCGATTGTACTTCAGCATTGCCCACACTCATTGCGTGCCATTAAGTTTGTTGTGTTTATGGGATTTCCTCGACTGATATCCCGAAATCGGTTATACTGAAGCTTATAAGTGAAATGATGATCAAGGACAAATCTGAAGGCCCCAAATATTATCGAGAAATTCAATTGGCAAGGGAACACTCTACTATTAACTTGGATCTTTCCCCCTAGAGGAGATCTATATGCATAACTGTGTTCAACAAAGAATTAATTCATAATTTTGGTTATTTTATTCGATTTGGTAGATGACCGTAACTTAGTTTCCTCGTCTAGGGAGGCCTCGTTCGTAGAAGAGTCTAAAAAATCATAAATAAACATTATTTAACTTTTTAAATAGCTCATATGTCTATGATTTATGTATAGCCTTACCAATATCAGTCACAACTGATAGATATCCTTATGAATGCTAAAGATTGAATAGGAGATTTCTTACTCTCATATCTTACTGCTGCTTCCGCCCAAATAAAGACATTTATTATCTCTTTATCAGTTGTGGTTAATGTAAGCAATCTATTTCGTTTAATAATCTACGTTAACAAGTTAAATTTTGGTTTTTATTTTCTTTTTCTCTTAGACAGTTAGTAATCGTTGCATGGAATGTTCACTGCGGGACTTAAGTTTTAATCCGCCGCTTTAATTGGGCTTCTATGTAAATGAAAGTTGTCTACTTACCATCACCTAATATTGCATTTAGGCTAGCCTAAGCTTAAAATTGTCTAACCCCTGAAATAGTGGAAGAATATAATGAAGATACATTCCAGTAATGTCTCACCTATGGTTTCATAGGCCTTTACCGTTTTATTTCTGAATTCAATATTACTGCGCTTTATTAATTGTCTACAAGAAATATCTTGGTCGCTGGTGTGGGGATTCATAGCGTATTTCCGGCAATAGGAATCGAAAAAGTTAGTATTTGTCCTCAACATGATGCTAACAGCGGAATTGATACATTGCGAAGAGTTGAAGTGCGAAGCAGTTGTTTATTAACAAATGATTTATGCCACGTGACAGCTCATTGCGTAAACATACTCATTGTTTCTCCTTTTGAAAACAGCTGAAGGCATCATTCACGCTTGTGAACAATCTCTCATTTATTTCTACGTGGGATTCAAGCATTACTTAGAACTGTTACGCGACTTGTTTGCCATTCCGTTAATCCAATCATATGATATATTCCGCCTCGAATATGGACCTCTGCCAAAAAAGACATAACCAAGAGGTTTAACGCACGCATGTAAATAAAGAGCAAGCAAACAAGTCAACGATAACCACGGCGATATATTACCACCTTCTGTTAGTGAGACGTTTTTATCGCTCTGTTTTTGAACGAGCAATCGTTCGTTTTTTACTATGGGAAACATTCGCAACGTATGGTGTTCATTAATTCCTACGCTCAAGACCAATTTTTCTTCTCTATTAATTTCGTGCGTGCATTACACGGCCGCTTGCAATTTATGCTCATTAATAGGACCCGCGTTCGTTTCCCGAGACATTTATGCCCCGCACTCTTGTAATGGTCCGTTCGTACAAAATTGCGAAAAATGCGATCGAATTATTCAACGCGGAAGCTTGAATTTTTCTCTCCGGGACCGAATTTTTACGATATTGCTCTCATTTCAGATTTTTATGGATTGTAATTACGTTGACTTATGGCTCCGTTCGATAAATTCCGGATTTTTAGTTATTGGAGCGAATCCCTACCGCGGAATTTTCTTGAAGCGAGTGATTCAAATTGCTCGACTGTTCATTGTATTGTAAGGGATACTCCCAAAGGCTTTTGCTTTAATGGTATGTGTTTCAGAAGTGGATCTAGATGCCTTTTTCAAAGAGCTAATACGAATCATGTGAATACCGAAAAGCGGTGTAGTTTGAATTTTTTCCGCGAAATCTTAAATAATTCATACATTGTTGTAGTTCTTGGAATGATGATTGAAATGTGGTAAGGCTCTTGAAATGTTCTGATGAAATAAATTCAGTATCCAAAGTGTAGATTTAAGAGATTATATCTATTTTTGTATCGATGTCTCGTTGGAATTCCTTCTGCAAATGTTGTTGTTCTCCTTTTAAATTTGGAATTTGATTGTAGCTTCCTGTAAGAACCATCGTAGCCATCCATTCGTTATGAAACCGAAGTGAAATGATTAAGTTATGACTGACAATGCTGAGACGATCAGTGACTATAAGAATTCAGATACACCGTTTTATATAAGTAAGAAATTAGCTCATAGTTACAGATACGTATACTTATGTGTGCTCTTCTAGATCCCTTTCAGCGCGTGGCAAGGATTGCATGCACCTAAGCTCACCTTATTTTCCTAGTAGGTTACTGTCTAGTATCCTCCGCGGAAAATGTGATTTATGAATAGACCAGTCCAAGCATCTATTTCACTGATCTAATTCACGTTATCTGGTCGGCCTAAATTGTAGGATGCTCGCATAGTGTCAGCTACGTCTCCCGAGAATCTATTATCCCTAAATTTATTGAGCGCATTAAACCTTCGGATCAGGAAATGTGACCCAAATAACTCTATTAATGGTGATAAATCTATGGGCCCGCATGGTGAAAACTCGTTTGTTAAACCCAAAAGAAATATCTTTATAAACTCCTTCGGTAATAAAATCGAGGGACTCCTAAGATGAGTGGTTTCAATTGCACGACCGTAGACTTACTGCATTGTATGTGTTTTTTATTGCCGATTCTTATGCAGTAAAAATGTTGATTACTCATCCACCTCTTCTTTCTTCCCTGCAGATCTGAAGAAGCAGTTCGACTCCCCACCGTACTCCCAGTCTGTGGAATTGGGCGGTCAGGCGGAACTTCGCTGCTTGGCCCCCGCCGGCGTCCCGACGCCTCGCGTCTATTGGCTGAGGGACGCCCCGCCGCCGTCGCAATCCTCCGGCGTATCCGCACCATCGCCCCCGGCCTCCACCTCCGGGGGCTCAGCGGGGACCGGGTCTTCCGGCGGAGGCTCCCTCCCAGCAGAGACCCCCGCTGAGGATGGGGGCAACGGGGGAGGAAGCGGGGGCGAGTGGAGGGGCGGAGGAATCCTGGTGGACCCGTCAAAGGACCCGAATTTCATCGTGTCCTCCGAGGGGCATCTTTTGCTGGGCCAGGCCAGACTGAGCGACGCCGCCAATTATACGTGTGTCGCCGAGAGCGTCGTGGGAAGGAGGATGAGCGAACCTGCGACTCTCACCGTATACGGTAAGTGTACTCGTCGGAGATAATGGAGTGCGGCGCTGGGTGATTTGTCCCGGCGGAGAAAAAAGCGCGGCCTCTTGCGGAGGGTAATTTGTTTGTGGATAACGGATGGGACCTCTGCCCTCGGTCCCCATAAATTAGTTCCGGAAAGTTGTCCTTGTCGATGTATCTAATCGTGATCAATCTACCGATGTGTACGAATTAAATTTTTGGACGCGGAGTTATTGCTATCGGATCCTTCATGCTTTTTGTACTTGACCACATGGCCTTATGGAGGAGATGGTGCCGCTTGTATTCCGAGGATATCAAATTGAGTTTGTTGTCTTCAACTTATTCTCTTGAGTTTCTTGCGGTAATCTATATCTAACCTCAATAACTGAAATAGAATAAGGAAAAAATAATTGTGTACTCTGCCCTAAAATTTGAAGAATATTCTCAAGTTAAATATATTTGTCATTAATAGTTAATCTGCCAAGTTTTGACAGCGGGAGACAAGTATCTCCTAGAAAAAATCCAAAAATTCTCCCTCATTCCTGAAGAAATCGAAAAATGATGCATTCATACCTCCTTATTTCCAGCTATAATGATATACAATTCCCATTCATCCTATTCTTGAAACATTCGAGAAATATCTTGAAGTTGTATGCTCTTCAAAGATTAAAATACTCGCTATCGATGTGTATGGAAGCGTAAGAATCGAAAAGAAAAAGAAAGTAGTATGATAATTATATGTATATATTATAGTATGATAAAAGAGAAAGTAAAATCAATTCAGCATGCAATGAATTAAGAAAAAAATATTATAAAAATGTCACATATTGCGTAACAAGTAATTGAAGTTATTATACATTCGCCTTAATATGTGATGGATATCACGGAGACTATTTTGGACATTAGAATCTGGGATTTCATTCTCTAGATTCCCAAAGTTACACCTTATAGATAATTTTCCTGGATGTTTTCCCTCGCCTTTTATCGCTGGCTTGCAAATGCCTTTCGAAAGTAATCGAATAATTCCCATCTCTTAGCGTACGATTACTTTCATGACGTTATTCTTTTGAAGTTCGGCTTCGTAATAGTCCTCAGCGCTCTCGGATGGATAATTCCCCGAGCTATCATTAGAATTTTCGAAAGAAACGGCACGTAAATTTTTCGTTTTTCACGAGTCGAATTCGCATTACGCGCTTCGGCTGTTTCTCCAATAAACCTCTCTCAACGCACTCCGAGGTAACAATAGCCATCTGATTGTTCAGACCTCTGCGTTTCGCAAAAGAGCTTTTAAACCTTCGCCTCGCAGCTCAATTCGTTTCTCCCGTCCTCAATTTACCTATCTGCATTGCGCAAAGCCGTAAAACTCCAACCGAAAAAACGCAGCTTCAATTTTTACCTCGTCAAACTCGCTCCTCTTCAAGTTACGAGGAACAATATGAGGTGCACGGACGTGCTCCAGAGAGTGCACTCACGCACCCTGAAGGTATAAACACCATAAAAACGGATTGCTGCTTTAAACCCATCTAATCTTGTCCGTGGGATTTTACAGCTGGGGGTTACTTTTATGGAGGAATGGACCGGGTTTTTTTCTTCGAGATTATTTCATTACTTCTCGCACAATCTCCTTCGGTGGAGTGCCCTGCAGTCTCCGTGCGAAATGAAAGTGGTGGGAAGAGTATTGGAATGTTAAAAATTGAAAGGAATACTCGGTATCGAATTATTCTATCGTTTAAAACTGCGGCGAAGCTGGTAAAGATGACCGTTTATTCCTTAACAGAACCGTTTACTAGCTAAGTTATTTGGACAGCAGGAACATGATTTAGAATTCTCAGGAATTTGAAGATATTCAGTTAAGCAAACTGGAAAAATGGTTAAGGAAGGTCATGTGCAGCATTTTGATATTAAATTAATGCTTAGAGTTGAAATTAACTAGTCCTTACCTTGGTTTGTTGTAAAACATGAGGATAGCCAGCCTCAAAGTAGTTCTTTCCTTTCCTAATCATGAGTTTGCAAATTCATCTTTGCGAATGAGAAAAATAATACGGAAGTATATTTATTTAGTATGAATTTTCATCACTCTGCAAGACCTCTCTTTAATTCAGAAAGTATAGTGCTGGTGTTCTCAATCTTTTTCTCCGTACTCCCACTGGCTTTTTGGTAAATTTACCTATGCCTTGTTTTCCTAAAGTTCGGTATTTATTCTATAGTTTCATTTAACATATATATACATTCTACATCTTGGTAAGATCTTAAGCATTGAAATTCCCTTAGTTCACCCTTTCTTTTCTGAATAACTCATCTCGCTCTTTATATTATCTCATATCTTTAGTCTTCGTTTGCTATCTTTAATGTTCCTCTCTTTCCTTTTTTTCTTACATCCTAAAGTGAATTTCCTCTAGCATCTCTCCTCAATATTTCTTCTTTTAGTTCCCTCTACCTTCCCTTCATTTCCTCAACCAAAACCCTTTCTTAAGCCAAAATTTCCAGCCCTATACGCGTTTATTTTTCTATCAACCCAGCACACTTTTCCGTTATACGCCATACCCGCAATTTAATAGCCTCCACTCTTGATATTCCTCTGTCTTAGAAATCACATCCGTATTGAAAATCACCCCAGACTAAGAATCTTACTAAACTTTTCCTTGATTTATCGAGTCTCTTCCCTTCCTCACAGCTTAACAAATTCATCAAGGAATGTTTAAGAAGATGAATGGAAGAGTCCGAATATAGTTCAACTGCCTACGTTTAGTCAGTCCATCGTCTGCATATGGGAGTAAAGCACCCGACTCAACGCCCTCTGTTATCTCGTGTGCCTCGTGGTTGTTGGTAGGCTTCGAAGCGCGTGGGTCGAAGAGAATTGATCCAGACGCACGGCCTGACTTGATATTGTCATAGCAATCCTCTCGTTTCCTCTCAGAGACGTGAAATGGCGTCTTAAAGAGCGTGAGATTTCCAGCGGTGGGCGTGCCTTCGCCCGATCGCCGTTTCTTGTTCCTCTTCTCAGTAATAGCGGAAGCGTTTGTGATGCAGAGTGCATCCTCGCTTGGGATTCTTCTTTCTTTAAAGAGGAGTTTCCTCGCGTGGTCGTGTTCTTCCTTGAAATGTTTCCTTCTCGACTTAACTAGCTGTCCCACGAGAGATATCGTTAGGGCTCGCGGGGGTTGCAAGTTTTTCAACTCGACGACGTGAACTCGCAGTTATCTTCCGGTTTGGTTTTGCATTTGTGTTTTAAAGGGGATGGATGTATACTTCGATCGGGTTTGGGACGATCATCTGTGATAAAATGATTCCTTGTCAAAAATTTCCTAATTACTGGGTAGCTAGGAAAATTTAGACTCTAGCAAATACAACAAACTTTGCATACTTTCATTTATTGATTATAAGCTAAGAAATGCAGGTATGCATATCACAAGGGTAATAAGCATTGGTTTTATGAACTTCCAACAATTTTGTAACACATTATAATAATAATAATTTGAAACATATTTAATAATCATAAACGCTGACCTTTCTTGATAATTTATATTGATGCATATTCCACTGATTATAGAGAATTTTTAACCAATATTTTTTATAATTTTTATCCAAAAGCAGATTGAAGTACCAACATGTAACTATAGTTTTGATGCTAAGCATCATTGTCGAGAATAATTACGAAACATTTTCAAAATGTATGGCGTACTAGGTAAGAAAAAGGGATGGTTGAGCTGTACAATATCACCTGGTCCATTTACCCGGAAGTTGCTTTATTCTTTCGGTACTTTACGACACGTCTAGCCTTTTACTGAGACGATACGAATTTTTCAAGGGCTTTCTGTAAGAGCTGTTACTTGAATTTCTTCATAGTTAATATGTTACAAAACCCGAGATATTTTCCAACTAGAGATACTTATTTACAACTCAAATTAAGTTACAAATTACTGCTTTTATTTAATTTTCTATCACTATAAACATTAATTATCGGAATAGTTTCCATGAAATTCTGTTTTTAAGCTTCAATATATGCAGCTCTTTAAATTCTTCAATTAATCGAAATTGTGTAAACATTTTGTGGAATACAAAAGCTCACAATCTTTTTTACTCTCCTCTAAAGATCTGCGTCAAAGAAATAAGGAGATATAAACTAGAAAAAGTGTTTATTATAAAAATAACGATTGAATATAGTTGGTCAAATCATTTGAATTTTTAGTCCATTTTAAATTCTTTCATTTTTTATTTTTCATTTCCTTTCCACGAAGATAAAGCTATATTTCCAGGGAATCCTTTGAGTTTCTCCGCACCACGTAGTTGACCTCCAGAGGCCTCCTTCCGGTATTAGTCGAAGGCAAAAGATCTCTAATCTGCTACACCACGCTCGGAACATTCGACGGCAATCATAATGACGTTAGTGGCACCACCTGGCGTTCGACAGTGAGGTTAAAAGTGGCACGTGTACCGTTTGGAATGGACGATGTGACGCCGTAAATGTTAGGGACTTGGTAGAAGGGGGATGTTAAGCAAGGGTTTGGCATCAGCTAACACAGGTTATGGGATGGGGTATTCATAATTGAAGGACCTGTCAGTGGTGACCGCTTTCATCTCTAGATAAGTTCGCTCATTAAAACGTGGAGGATTTTCTAGAAAGGGTTCAATCCTTGTACTCGAATTTTGTAGATTCTTTGAATATCTACCATCAGGTAATATTGGAAGAAAAGTTTTTATTTAATCTCATGTTCTATATTTTAAATGGTTAACACATAAAAGTTTGGAGGCTGCAAAGGAAAATTACACTAATAAGCTTGTAATTGTGTTAACTATGTAACAACTTTCGACCGTATTTGTAATAGCTTTTTTGTGGGATTTTGTTCCTTGCAATATTAAAAGTAATGATATTTTGGCTTCATATTATACGATTTATAAATCGGTAAAAATATATTAATCCGAGCTTTACTTCTTTTACTTTGTGTAACAGAACAGATTTAGAAAAGTTTAACTCAGACGTGCCGAAACCGTTTGCTTTTAAATATGGATACTGTATCAAATTTTTGAAGTGAAATTATTTTTCCTTCATTTTTGTCGCGGATTTCCACACAGTAAAGCCTTTCACAATTTATTCTTCACTGTAAATATTAAATTATTTTAGATTAAAATATATGAACATTTCAAAATTGTTTAACTATGAACCGATAGAATCCTTTGCAAATGATTAATTATGCTTAGATTATAGGGTAGGAAATGTTTTAAATTTGTCGTGATTCTTTAACCTTGGCACTTTTATCATCGAATCTCCTTCAAATTACACTCGTGTTTTGCTTTCACGTTGCACCATTTAGATATTCTTCCTTCTTGTGGTGAATTTTTCCCATTCCACGCACCTAAACATCCGTGCTCTATTTTCAAGAAGCACGCAGGGGTGTCTTTCCAGAAATCCGAATATTTTCCTGGTGTTTGATTCAAGGATGAGCGGAATCGTCTCTATCCGCGAACCCAAATTTTTGTCACGCAAAATAAACCTCTCGAATCACTTTCGAGACTCATCCCGTGAACGTCTTCCTTTTTAATTCCCCAACTCGTGACCATCGTGCGAAGCGATTCAGCGTGCATCTTCATAACGGTACCGAGTGATTACGCGGGGCCATTTCGCTCGAATTCTCGAATACCGTCGAAGCACGAAGACAAGGGCTCGAGAAGCAATCGCAGGGCGATGGGTTACGCGGAACCAGAGCTAGCAAGGCCATTCAACCCCCTTTCCCAGTTAAGACCATCATGTTTTGCAGCCTTCCGCCAACCAATCTCAGCGGCTCTTTAAAACCAGAGCAGAGCGGTATTACCACACAAAACAACATGCCACCCCCGCGGTTCCCACGCCCGCCAGTGGGGTTCGTCGCACTCCGATGCTCATCACGAACCCCAATGCATCTCTGTGACCTCCCCCACCCTGATCCTCATTCAGAGCTACATGTGCATCCTCCGCGAACAGTCTTCCTCATACCTCGCTCACCCCCAGCGCGCTTTCTTTTCATACGTACATGTTTGCGGTAGAGTGGTGCGGAGTCGTACGCCCGAGCATATGTACTGTCGTGTGTTGCCAAAGCGATATTTGCCGTCGGGATGCGACTGGCGGGGAAGTGGCGGTGGGATCGCGTGGTTTTTTTCGATGCGAGGGTAGCAGATGTTGCAGTGGACGGAGTCTTTTGCTAATTATGGGCGCTGGGGGAGTCTGCAGAGGTCTTTGAGGGGTGGGCGTAATTTTGAGCGAATGTTGCCGACTTCTAGGTTTAGGAAATAAGGAAGTGAGTTTCTTTAAGCCGACTGATGAGCTTATTCACGAAAATGAACGAAAAATATTCGGAGTTATGAAAAATGACGGAATCATAACCGAAATTGACCGAATGGTTATTAAACTGGAAATTAATGATGGATATTAGTTATTGGTCTTATTAGAGGTTTTCAACTTTGGAAATCGATTCTGTTTTGTTTATAAGTTTGAAATAAGTTGTCTATCGAACTAAAGATGATGATATTTTTGCGAATATTCGAAAGCAGGACGTGCGGATTCCAACCTAAAATAGTAATATTTGGTGTAATGATTTATTATTAAAAACAAGAAATATCTCAAATATTATACCCGAATTCCGCATCTTTGTACTCGCCAACATCCATGGTCCTAATGAACTGATAATATGAGAGAATTTCTTAGAAGCCATTAGTGAATAATATTTTTTTAATTATACGAAAAAGATTGTTTCGTTCACTTACCGAATACTTTTTTACTTTTATATTCTAGTTAAATTTTCGTTCTGTTTTAATCTCCTAATTTATGCTACATCACCCACAACTTCGAAAACACTTTTATCAACAGAGTTTCGTATCAATTTTTTCCCTCTCACTTATGGTTAAGAAACCATGAACTACTTTTTTAATGGAATATATGTCGTAAAAGTTCATTCCTGTTTCCTCATACTTCCGTATGTCACTATCTAATCGTCCTAAAAATAGTATTTTTATTTCAATGCATATATTTAAATAGAAATTTTGCGGGGTTCATCGTGTATCTACATTCTCCAACGTAAATAATCCAGGCATAAATTTGTAGCCTTTTATCGCAAAACTTGAGCACTGAAGTTTTACTCCTTTAGAGTTGCTTACCTGTCCATTAGAGGGTAGAAATTGATTTAAATCCTTTCTCTATTTCCTTATTACCGATCATTCCCCGGAGTAAAAAGGGTGGAAATGGGTGATTACGATGTGGAGAATCTCAAGAGACCCAACTTAAAAGTACTCCTTCAGACTGGCATTAAATGCTCATTGGGATGCTGCCGTGATCTCGGTAATGATCCATTGGAGAGCAGTTAAAGAGCATAGGATTTTATTACGCACATTGTCCTCGCCGTGTAGAAAAACTCAGGATGGCTTTCCCATGCGATCATGTCGCAGTAACCCTTCTAGCGAAGCCTCTTTTTTAATTTCAGCGCCATCTCGCTGCCGGTGGTCTCCGGAGAGTATGGAATCACGGGAGAGCATTTTAATCGCATGAACTCTCGGTTTTTTTTTATTCGGATCCCTCTCTCTCCGTGATTAGGATACCGTACTTACCCTCCGAGAGGAAGTTGGAAGGAAAATAACTGGTTGCTCGCGGAGTCGGAGCGAAAAAATAACCTCCCAGCGCACAGAGTACGAATTATGCGACCGCAGATCTATTTTTACTCGCTCTCAGAGAATGGATGAGTCACGGAGAGAGCTCGATATTTCATGCTTTCGAACGAGATTTTTTTCCGACCTGAATTGAATTTCGCGCGGCAGAAGTTTTGCGCGGTAAATCGGTGTCGCAGATCGATCGTGGTTTGCTTTGTGTTTCGATGTAAAAGTTCTGCGAATTTTTTTCCGTGGAAGAACTAAAATAGAAAAAACGGCATTACGAGCGAGATAAATAGGAGGATTTTCATCTGGTGAGTTCAGCTATGAATTTCATCTCTTACCGCTGGCTGGAAAAAATATTTCTGCCAACGTTGCGATAGTTGCTCGTTGAAATCTCGTTTTCTCTCACCCGAAGTGCTTACATTGTCACCGTTAGCCATTTTACCTCATACCAGGTCCATAAATTTTGTAGTTTCCAAATATCATGATGTGTCTTTCCGCGCTGGTGACCCATTTAACATTTTCAAGGTCTTCTGTTTCTGTATTTATATAAATAACCTCACTGTACATTTTCACTGCTCCTTTTTTATTTTCTCGAACATTTTAGCCGAAATATTCAGCATTAAAGAATATAACTGTAATATTCAGATCCCTCTCCTTGAAGGACCTGAAATCGTTGCCTCGCTATGCCTCTCCCATTGATAAGGCCCTGCACCAATAGATATATATGTATGAAAGGTTTTACCGAGCCATTTTGCCACTTGAGGCTTGGTGTCATGCACCACCTTGCATTTTATTCCCCATTAAATTTTCTTGATCCTAATCGAGACAATTAGTGAAAGAAAGAGTAAAAGGCTTCACTGATTCTCATAATAATTTCCAATTTCAGGCATCGAAAAGGCCCTACCTATATATGCAATTAATAATGAGGAATTATAAATAAAATTTCAGAGGAAGGCGTAGTTTTTTGAAAATTATCATATTCGACAAATGAGCAGGAAAAGAAACAATCCCATATTTCTGTTCATTTCCTGGTCATGAGGAAATATAAAATCATATATCCATAATTTATTTCTACTTTTATTCCTCGTAATCATTACTTCTAATTTAAGAAACCTTTAACCAGAGGATAGGTTCTTGTTATGCTTTAATTAAAGCCCATTCATCTTCTAGAATGAACCGACTATGAGTTTTGTCAATAATTCCACGTGGATTCCTTATACTAATGGCGAATATATTGCTGTGCTCATAACTCAATACGCTGAAGGAGGTTCATCCACCGTTAATGACATCAACCTTAGAATGAACATTCTCCTTATCCGAAAACACGATCTCGGAATTGATAATGAAGCGCATATGTTGTATCGTTTCACAACCTTGTTTGAGTTCCCCCTCTCTAATATTTCCGGTTGGGAAGCACTAGCTGCATAGGAACAGAATGTGGAAACCTGTTTCCGAAATATTCCTCATCCATCCTCGTGAGCATGTCGAGCATATTTGAGCTGTGGAGTGAGAGTCCTACTGATGCTCTTCTCCTTGCAATGCAGGTACAGTTGCATTACGGTAATTGACCGTAAAATTCTTGTCACTCTCGGACAATTTTTCAACCGTGTATGGTGCTGTTTGATACTTAATCGTCGTAACGAAATCGCTTTGTTTAATGGGCGTTGGAGCTATTATTTATCGGAATGGAAAGATTACTACCGTGTTTGATTTTTTCTTCAGAGTTTTAGCTCCTTGTCAATTTGCGTTCCTCGGTTCTATTTACAATAAAAATTCTCGGAATAGATTACTACCGTGTTTGATTTTTTGGGATTTATAGCTTCTCGTCATTTCTTTTATTTGATTCTCTGTACAATGAAAAATTTTTGGATTTTTGAACTTACTTCAAGCCTGCAATTTAATTTTTTCTTGGAACGCTTTGGAATATCTCAGTCAAATGATTTTTTAATTACTTTAAAAGTAGGTGAAATTAAGATCGTTAGTTTACCATGCTAACGTAGGTATAGCTTTACAATTTATCCAGCTTACAGCTGTATTGATCAGCAAAATAAAATAAACGTCAAGAAAGGACTTTTTAGAGATAATGAATGAAATAATAGATAATTGCCATTTAACTTTTAATTCTACACTATCTTAATTGTGGGACCTGAATGTAAGATTGTAGAGATATTAGTCCGAAATTCTAGATGAACCATATTAATGAAGACAGCGATCCAAATTGCAAATTCAGTAGGGAATAAAAGTCTAGGATAACAAACAATAGGGGCAAACTATGGTGAAACTACTAGTATCAGGAATAAGTTAAGTTGATCTAATAAACAAGGCGGATATAGATAGCGTATATCACACAGGGAAATACAAAAGCTATAATACCATAATTTCCTCTAACGATGACAAAATCTAATTCATTAAACGTTTTAGGATCGCAAAGGGAAGAGATGAAGTCGTAGGAGAGGTATTAAGACGAGTACTTAGCGAGAAACTTCATTAAAATAGCAGCATCGCGGGTAATTAAAAGGTAAACCGCACTTAACATACACCCCACGCGCCGTAACACTACCTATCTCCGAATGGCACAGTTTCGTGGGCGTAAAGGGAAACGTCTCCCGCGACGTCTTCAGCGTGTACATTAATCGCCATCTGGAAGGGAGCAATAACCAATTGAACTTTAGCATTCGATGGGAACACAGTGGAGGGCGTTACCTTCTTTCGAGGTAATGGACGCGGCACTTGGTACATACTTTTCTCTCTTCCTTATTAATCGCCGAGGCGATTGTTGCAGTCTCCGTGGGTGGTCGAGGGATAAGACCCGTTGCGTGTCGGTGCGTGCGTTCGCGTGCGTGTGAAGAATGGCTTTCCAAGCCCCGTGACCAGTCTGCTTCCCATTATACACGTCTTCGACCGAAACCAAAGCGATTTTTCTACCCCTCCTCATACCTTTATCCGACACCCACTCAGCAAACCCCCGCCCACTCTTTTTACACCCGTGCCATTTGAACGGAAGTGTTTTCATCTCTCGCCGATAGAGGTTGCCAACTTGCCGCTTTCTCCAACAGACGGGAATGGATGTATTACTCCTCATCTTTTTACGCTAGGGATTGCTATTTTCAAGAGCGATTCCAGCTGGGATTTTAATGAAATTTATAGTACAGCTGCGGAAATAAACATAGTGAAACGCAAAAGTAAAAGAAACGAAAATAAACTTCGTAACAAAATACTTCTGTAAAATTATTTTGTAAACAGTTGTCAGTAAAGGATTCTTTCGGAAGACTGGTGTGTGCCTTAAACCATCAACAAATAGTAACGAAAAGCTCTGGAGAAGGAATGAAGCTTAATGGGCAAGACGAGGAGTGAGGCAATTTGCATTTTCATTCCTCTAACTAGAATGCTATGGATGAAAAAGTCCCATTAAATGCAGCCTAGTGACCCTATGAATAGCACTTTTCATAGTGAACTTTAATAAAGGTTTCAAAGTAACCAAAATGAATGTCGTTAATTAGAATAGCCACTTCAACAGCTTTCACATAATCACATCATTTCTTGAGTCATGAAGACGACTGCAAAAAATTAAATGAAAGACATATTTGACTCTATCACGTTCCTATAGGGAGATGAAAAATAACCTAACTCTCAATGGATTGTATGTCAACCCCACAGCTTCTTAACAATCACGGAATCGGGGACTTCTTAAAGTAGTGGATACCTTCTCTGAAGTAGCATGAATTGGGGACACGGAAGGACATATTACTTCCATTTCAAAGTATAAAAAACAAGTAATTTTTTCTCTGAACCATCTTGTTATATCCATATATAAATGTTCAAGTAAAAAGATGTAAATTATTATTTTATTAGTATGTTTAATAGCGTAATAGTAATAATCTCTACGTCATATTAAGCAAATATTCCGCTTTGTTTGCGTACTTACGCGAGCAGTAGGTGAAAATCCTCTCAGGTAGAATTCCCGCTTGTTGGCAGTCCTGCTTCCCTTGCCGCATCTCACAAAAGCACGGGGACGTACAGCTGTTAACTCTGCACCCCAGCGCACCACCAAGAGCCCTCCAAGCCACCCTCATCGCTACATCAACCCTTCATGTGAGACCAGGTGTCGTATGGGCAAAGTTTGCGGGGAAGGGTGTCCAATGGGCCTCATTACTTGGGTAGTTTGCGTAATTTCTATCAGTTTCAGTTTTCGGGGTGGAGGGTTACCGCGTTCTCCAATCCACGTCACCGGCTTTAGTTATACCGATTGCAGAGATTTTTTTTATCCTCGGCCACTTTTCCCCCGTTCTCTTTCTATTTTTAATTTCCTGAAGTGGTTTCGAGCGGTTTTTTGAAAAGGCTGTTTGGGTAATCGATGGTTATTTTATGTACCGTGACTTATTGTGTGGGGGTGGGCTTTAGTAGGCGTGCTTTCTGCACGCTCGAGATGAATGGCTGTGATACTGGCTAGCGGATCGAATTTTTAAGGATTTGTAATTGAAATTCCGTGTGCGTGGAGGGTGATCGTGGAGCGATTGCAAGGAATATTTGCCAAGCGATCGTGGAATTCATTCGTTCGGACACCTAGGCCCCGATGTTGTTTTTTAATCGCCAGACTGTTCATTTCCTGTTTATTTTTTATCTCGATTCTGAGGCGGAGATGTAATTTTTTAAATGTATCCGCTTAATATGTTGATTGAGACAGATGTTATTCGTAACAGCAATGAGTCAGATGAGGAAATGTGTAATTCTTTTTTGGAGTTTTCTGACTTAAATGAGTTATAACATACAATGCGTGTGAACAAATTTCAGATGAATAAATTTGATATAATAGGAAATTTAATTATTAAATGTCACGAAGTATTAAGTTTAATGCCAAAAAATATAAAATGTGAGATTTTATTCGAAATTTCAGGTATTAAAGGAAAACACCTTTTATGGATTCTGTTCTTATGCTAAAAGAGTGTTCCTCTTATTTTTATGTTTGTTTGCTTTCCTTTTTCTGATGATTAGCATTTGTACTTATTATTCTTGTATGAGGAAACTTATTATAATATTGACTTTTGTTGCTTATAGCTAATTTCTCATGTCGGGCGAAGAAACCGAGAGAGAGGTTATGAATGTAATGAAGTGCAATGCTTCCATACTAAGGAATTTCATAGAGTTGATAAAATTGCTTCGGCTGCTGGAGTGATTTCACACACCTGGGCTCCCACCGGGAATCGATCCCGGTACCGCTTTCACTAAAGGAGAACGCGCTACCCACCCTAGGGAATTCTCATTTCCGTGATTTTAGAATTTGCTTGATATAAAGTTATTAAACTTCACAGATTCAGGCGAGGTGTTGTGGTAATCCATAATGGAAAGGAACAAAGTACAAATCTTTAATAGTTCCTTTCCATAAAGTTATTAGATGCCATGTACTAGTAATTATAACTTTTTATTTTTAGCTTTGGAAAAATTTAGCTATCGGTTATCCCCTAGTACTTATTTAAACCAAACTCGTAGCAGCTATTTGATACTACCCGAGTATGAAAACTTAAAAAAACCTATGCCTCTCGAACGTTAAGGAAAATTGATGTTTCTCTTCATTCTCTCGGATTCCTCGAACGCTAATCTTCACCCCGACGCGCTCATGGGCACCCAAGATAGAAACCTTCGCAGCAGCGGTTCGTACGCCAGTTTGCCGGGAAACGTATCTCTGGAGCGAGTAATGATCGAGGAACGGCTTATCTTTCCAGAAAGGACGAATAAAAAGTTGAGCGACACCTCGCTCGTGAAAACGTGACACAGATGCCACTCTTGAGCGTGCTCTGGGCGTCTCGAAAACTTCGACATTGCCTCGCGATAAGGCCTCCTCTGGCATTCGCAAGGGCAAACACACTCTCTTGACCGGTCACCCCGCGGACTGCGAATCCCATCTCTGCGGATTCCCAAGTGCCTCCCGCAAGTGTCCCCACGGTTTGCTTTTTTTGAATACGTTCGCATCTCGAGTCGTTTGTGAGTCAAAGCAGTTCCTTCAGTTCTCCTTATGGTTTTTGGATGGATGATTTATTTTTTCTTCGCCCTCCTGCTTGGCGTCTCGAAAAGTTACTCGGAGAAAATTTTGGGATTTCGAGCTCCTAGTTTTTGAATCATTTCGTGTTTTGTCTTTTCGGCTAAAGGTGTGATATTTTCTTGTGCAGTATCATAGACGCCCGAAAATTCACAGTGTTACTTCATGCGGGTGACAGTACTAATAGAGCCCTAAACTCATCTCCGTAACTTCTGTTCAAAAATATATTGATGAGATGACATTAATGTTGTTGAATTCGGCAGTATGGGAACGACTCACTTAAGAAAATTAAAATGATACTTCTTATAAAATTGCCTCCTAGCATAAAACTACTGATCTTCTGTGTTTGCTAAATACATGCAAAGAAGTTTTTAAGAGAAGACAACTTACGTAAATAATATTTCTCAGTGGAGTCGCATTATTTAGCATAATTTCATTAATCAGACAGACTAGGTAACGAAGGAAATACTAGTAGCTCTAAGAATTGAATAACCTTAAGTTTACCAGTCATAAAAAGGTTCAATTTTCGGAGGAGTCAGTGGTATATAAGCCCATCTACAATACTTTTCAACGTTTTTAAACTTGTCATTATAATTCTAGTAGTTATCATGTTTCGAAACAACTCTTCTGGGAAGAATTTCCATTATTTTTTCAAATTTGGTCACTGATCACTTGATTAAAGCCTCATTTCAACATAGAGGGCGATTCTTTCATATCCACAAATCATCAGCTGTCGAAACACGTTCGGATTGACGAACATGCAAATGCGGTTTTTTCATTTAGTACCCTATTATATCTTAAAGGGAACTTCCCGAAGTAGATACTGTATTCGGGACTAATTTGATACGGGAAAGTTCCCTCCACTCACGCATGTCTCCTCACATGCTTTGTAGTCTTTCGAGTAGCCAGTTGGGTTGACTCACCGGAGAAAGAAAAAAATGGTGCTGTCGCGAATTCTTTGGATGCAATAAACTCTTTCCCCGTGTCTCTCAAGACGGCGCTCATCTCGGCGAACATTTTTACCTCCCCGGGGAACACAATGTTATATATATTTTTTCCTCCGAGAATCTCTCACGAGATAGTCCCTCCTTTCCCACCATAACCCCGGAGTTGATGTAACCCTTACGGCCGCTCGCGGATGAAGTCCTTCGTATGTTTTTGCGCATATTCGTGTCAAAAGAAAGGGAATTGCGACACGAGATAGCGGGGAACGGCCTTAAAAGGCTCGAGACTTGGCGAGTTGTCCGGACGACGGTGACAGAATGGGGAACGTGATTGTTATTGTTATTTGGGTGGCTACCTTGGTCACTAAGGGGGTTATTTCTTTCCCTGCCAACGCTTCCCTTTGTGATCGCAGGATGTGGAAAGTGAGTTGCGAATGTGTTGCGAGAGAAATGCGGGTCTGAAGATGGGAAGAAAAGGAGGGTTTATCACGCACTCTATTTTCCCTCTCTCGTCTTTCTTTTCATGATGAAATTATTTTCTTTGAATTTTCCTATTATCCTAGGAAGTTATTGAGGAGGTATTCGCGAAGTTACCTTACCTTCGAATACCTTTCTTAACTTCGAATGTACTTAAATACGATTTTATTGTTTAATAAATTATACGACAAAAAGAGTACATACTAATATTATTATGTACTGTTACAGGAGAACAAATTTATGTTTCTAATTCAATCTAAAATATCAAATAGGAAACAGAAACTCAAAAATGAAATGTAAATTAAATAGCTTTTCTTTAAAATTTTATAGTTTTTTAACATTTCATAAATAATAACGCGTTCTTTCTTTTATAACTTTATTTCGTTGGAAAATTTTTGTTCTGATTATTTTTATTATTTATTATTTTTGTTTCAGCGAATTGTTAAAGTTTAGGATTAGATATATGTTAAAATAGGGTTTTGATAGAAATTACGTTATTGGTCAAAACTTGTGTAAATTAATACCTAATTGGTTAAGGTTTCTTATTCTTGGAGTTTTAAATATTTCATTTAAAATCAATCGAGAAATTTCGATTCATAATTCCTCCAGTTATCGTTCAATCAATTGCATAAAAGTTAATTTACATAATGATTAAGTCGAAATATTATCTTGGGCTGATTTTGATTCACAGCAAACCAACGCTTTGGCTTCTTTATCTAAGATAATTACGATGAAAATCTCAGTCAATAAAAGTTTTGGGCACTTGAAATCGTATTAATGTCAAGGACAAAACATCCGACGGTACTGTAATTCCGTAGAATATTCTAAATTGATGTATGTAGAGCAAATAGTAATCCCAGAACAGATGTAGTTAGCTAAGCAAATGCTATCTCAAGAAACATCAGCTACGGTTCCCTCTTCCATTTTTGAAGAATCGCCGTCGAGTTAGCTGAACAAAGTTCTTTACTCAGTCTGTTTCTTTCTAAATTCCATTTCTTCAACCGGAAAATCCTCAAACTTCCTCGAAAAGTAGGAATAACATCGTGTTTGCAAAAATTTTCGATACCGGTCACGTCATCTCTCAAAATGTCTCTTCCCACTTATTTTGCGTCCTCTTATAACCCCGACGGAACTAAGGCTCGTCACCGCATGAAATTGTGAAGCAACGATACTGTGAAATAACTCTGGGAAGTTCATTTGGGAGGAAATGCAGCCTGGAGCATTAGAGGGATATTACAACTCGCCTCGCACTCGGATGGTCTAGCATCTTAGCCCAGATATTCTTCGAGAAATAATATGGACGACCTACTTCCGGCCTCATGCCCTGACATAAGCGATAATGAAAACTTTTCTAGTTAGTCCGCCGAGAAAAGTTCGATTCTCGGTCTTAAAGACGTCGCGAAGAGGATTGGTGAGATTAATTTCCAGTCTTCGGAGAAGATGAGGGGCAGAATCCGGAACGAAGACAAAAGACACGCTTCATAACTTTCCGGGGAGCTGAAATGTTTTCAAACCTCATAGAGTTTGCGAAGAACTACCACTGCACATTTTTCTTTTGTAGCTCGGATGATAATTACGAATTGACGTGCTCAACAAACTTGATGTTTAGTTTCATCTATGCTATTAACTGTATTAGAGAGGCATCTCTACGGCATCATTACAAAGTACGTCTACTTTCGTTTTAATTTTCCCATTTTCTATAATCCACGTTAATATTCTCCAAAATAAAACCTTAACTCCCTATTAATTGAAACTGTTGTGTTTTTATACGGAAAATTTCCCTTAGAGCAGTAGAGTAACACTTTGTAAATTACCTTAAGTACAAATTACTTATTTATAATCTTAATTCGACTGTTGTAATCAATTTAGAGATATGATAGACTAGAATTTCGCTACGAAACTCATTTAAAAAATATTTGTTCTTCATATTGCATGAAGTCAAGGTTCAATCTTAAGATCAAAATACTTCTATCTGATTAGCCTTTATATCCCACTTATCTCTATTAATTTTCTATTTTATTAGATCTATTCGAAAGTTTCCTCATTGCCAAGTGTCTCACTACAGCTGAAAAGAAATATTCTCTATTCATGAGTGATGTTGTACGAAGTCTTTTTTCTATTTCGCGTTCATAGATAACTTCTGTTTTCAGAGTAGACAAACAATAGATCTTAGTTCAGAATACTGTTCTTTGTTTCCTCGACTTAACGGAACGTTTCACACCCTTATGCAACCAATAGGAATGCAATTTCTTCTAGCGTTTTTCCTCAGCTCTAATTTATTTCTTCTCATTACCTTAATTATCGCTTTTCTACTTGCGTAAGAGACTAATTGAATATTGAAGCAAAGTTTGACCTCCTTGTTCGTATGCGGTTCATAATCAGCTCTAAACAAGTTTTACATCATCCAAGGAATGCTATTGAAATTCAGCTATTCCACATTTCCGTCAAAACGCCCATAAAAATTCTTGGAAATTACAGGGGATTGACCCAGAGGGTTTAAACGGGAATATCCTTAGCTGAAAAGATATTTTCTTGCCTTTTACTTGCGCTCCTGGGAATGACACTTCGTTTGATGAATCGTTTTTCTTGCCTTTCGTTTTAGATGCTGGTTTCACCTTAATGTCTTTGTCACTTAATTATTTTGTGCTTCAGAAGGATCGAGCGAACCTTAGACTAATACTAGTAATCTGGGAAATTTATCATTCAATAGGTTAATTTTTAGGCTTCTGTTTATGTATACATGAGCGGATCACCGGAGCAATCGTTATCCTTGTCCGATAAACCGCGGAAGATCCTCGTAAGTCAATATATTTGTCAGTTGGGTTACTAGTTCACCGAGGTATCACTGTGCTGTAAATAATTTAATAAAACATAATGGATTCTATGCAAGTTATGAAATAAAGTACGGTTTACTGAATAAATTATTAAGTTAAGAACTAAAATAAATAATAGTTAAAATAGAAAGGAAGGTTTTGATGATAAATGATTGCAAACACTTAAAGGTGCAAAGTATTTAAATGATCGTTGAATGAATAAATATAGCGTCTATATTCCTACACATGTATTATTGGATAGTCAGCATTCTCACAGATTTATTATTTCGTTGGACTAGAGAGGAATGCCTATAGGGTATATCATCAAATGTCTGCTGCGCCATTCGTTTATTTGTCGCATTCTGATCTCCAAAGGAGCAGAATCTCTGGGGAATCTCTTCCTCCCACTCCTTGCTATCGCATACTCTCCGGAGAAGTATGTTAGTCTGCTTCCACGGTCGATGTACCGCAGAACGCTAAAGGGAATGGTAAACCTCTCTCTCTCAAGACACAGAGGAGTGGTTGGGAGAAAGTACACACTAGCTATCTTTCTTATTTCTCTCTTTATATCCCCCTCATTCACCCTCCTTTCTCTTCTCCTCCATTTCACCCTCGTTAAACAGAATTTATGCAACGATTAATTGCTAGATTTCATCATCAGGTATGGAGCTCTGTTTGTAGTTCGTAGACGTATCCTTGTCTTCTCTAGTATAATCTTTCATGCTTTAGTTCATGAAGTCTTTATCACTGAATTTTCTTTCTTTTGTGTGTTTCCACTCTCTACTTTATTTCTCACATATTTTTTAATTTCTATTCTTTTTGCTGAATTTTATATATTTATAGTTCTCTAATCGCTGATTATAATTACTATCGCTTCATTATATAACCTGATTTTATCTCTTTATTTTCTTCATTAAATTTTGTATTTGACATGTTTTGTCTCAATTATTAAGGAAATTTGTTGATATCTTCATAAATATTGTACCACAGCAATAAATTGAAAATAGGTTCTTCATTTGAAAACCGTATTATTAGAAGTCAATTTACAATGTGAAGCTGGTTTCTTAGCGATACTCATGTAATCCCATAATGATCCGCGTGAGAATATTTCGCATATTTTAATAAATCCGCTTTCACTGTGTGGTATATTTGCTTGTTATAATCACTTCATTGTTCCTCTCCCCTCTTCTTTACGTTCCATTCAGACTATTGTGTTTTTATTCTTCTTCCGCGCTCTCAGTTCGCTTTTCTTTTTCCTTCTATCATTCATTTCTTTATTCCTTTTCACCCCTTTCTCTTCTATTATCCATTATATTCCGCACTTTATCTCCTTCTCTTCTGAATCCTTTCGCTCCCTAAACCTCTTCTCACTTCTCTCCTCTGTCTTTTTTGTCGAAGAGGAAAGAGAGAACAATGAGAAACGGAGGGGAAAATCCCGGGGTTCTCGTTTAGAAAATGATGAAAAGCACATATTTCTCCACCTCTCGACGTATTCTGGAAGACAATGGAAGGAGAAATGGGAATTTCGCACCCGAATCGTTCTTAGCCGTTTTCTGGAGGCTTTTCTTTTTCTTGGACCTATCATTGGGACTGGGACTCCAAATTGATAGCCTAGGTGTGAAATGTTGGATTTTTCTCCAGTTCTCCATATTCTTGGGAGAGAAATGCGATTTATTCATTTAATAAATGGCTAGTATTTCCGTGTGTGGGATTATTTCAAATTTTTTTTCGAAAAAATTTTAGTGTGTATTCTGAAAAAAATTTTAATTTTCTTTAAAAATATAAATAGTAGCCTCTATATTTTATTCTTCTGAAAAAAATTGCCACTTCTACTTGATATTTATTTTAAATAATTGAATTTTTGCGAGTAGTCTGTTAAATCACCGTCTTGTATTGACTCACCAAAGAAAAATAGGCCGATTATATTCAGCAGTTGTACCTCTGAAAGGATATGTGCTCCAAATCTCCAAATGTATAGTTGGAAGTAATCTCTTTTCTCTCTGTTATGATTAAAAATGATGTATTGTCCTGAGATCCTCATCTTCCGAGTTTAGTAATATCTTGAAAGATGGAATTGTTTCTTAGCTAATCCTTGTTCCCGGAGATTGACACATTTTATTTTCTATCTGAAAGCCTGGAGACTGGAAAGATACGTCTTGCCGATGTCATGGGGCCGAAAGACGAAGAGATCCGTTTCGGAGAGATATATCCTATGCGAATCTTAACCCAGCTATCCCTACATCATTGGTGCCATCTTTTTGTGAAGTACTCTGTATTTATCTGTGATTCCATTAACCCAAGCTGCAGAAACATTTACGGGGATAACATATTGAGTATTACTGAGCAAACATATGACACAGGTTTCTACCTTTAACATTTTTCATTCCCTTAGTGCTAGTTTGTCGACAGCAAATATTTGGGACCCAACACCATACCTTGCGGTACTTCGTACTTTACCCTTCAGCCATTGTGTTTTCCGGGAATAACTCGGATTATCACCAGTATTTTGTTTCTTTCCTTCTCAAGCTATTATTTAGTTAAACATTTTCCCAGCTCGGTTTTACACCCGTAGAGGTTAAGAAATTTTAGAACCCAAAATGCGTGTCCTGGAACTTGAGGCCCTTAACGAAATTATTCACCTCCGCCCAGCGACAAGTTGCGAATGAAAATAATAATTCTTCAGGATGTGCGTAGGGTTACGAGGGAAAAGAACCCTTTCCGGCAAAACGTCGGTTCCCTCCAAAGGCTTTATCTCTCTCTCTACGCCTCCTTTCCTTACCGCCGCACCTATATATTCCAGCAAACGTCACATTCTCATCTCCAGGGTGACGCCGCATTGCGCACGTCCCAACAATGAGAGCGTTGTACTATGGATACACCATTCCAACTCCCTCTTTAGAGGAGGCGAGCAAAAGGCCCGGAGTTGGAGGTATGCTTCAGAGTTTGCGAAGAGAGAGAGAGAACGATTTCAAACATTTGCAAAGCGGCCTTAGCGGTATCTGTCCCCTCCCACGGCGCCGGGAAGGCAAAACCGACGTGAATGACAATGGAATGTGCAAACAGGGAAGGGAAGAGGACGAAACAAGGTATACAATACCTTTAGCACGTGCAGATGAGGCCGCCCGCAACAGAGGGAAGAGGTCCGCGATTTTTACTCCGGAAAAGAAAGGATTATGCAGGTGCCGGGGGCAATTGCCAAAAACGATGGCGAAAATAACCTTTTTTCGAAGCTCTACCTCTTGTTTTCTCCTCGTGCGACGTTACCGCGTTCTGCACACCAACAATGGGTATGGTTTTGATGTTTCGCAGGGGCTTTATTTCGGGCCGACCTTGCTCCGAAAGTGGATCCTCATTTTATTTGATCCCTTTGTGAGAGTGCGTTGATCCGGAAAGGAGGATTTTTCGGTTCGGTGGACTTTCATCGCGTTCGGGAGCGCGAAATATTTTTGAATTAGTTATGCGTGGGTGTGAATTTGTCTTCCAAAGGTTCATTAGAGGGATTTGAGAGAAGTTAGTCATTACCGTGGGAGAGTAATTCTAGGAAGCTGTAATTTCAGGAGTATGAACACAAAAGGGTGATGATTCTCGACAGAAGAGTTTTTTGGGAAGAAACTAATAATCTTTCAATACATTTGCTTAAATTTTCAGAGTACGTGTCACTTTGCTATTAAAAAATTGGATGAGTTTTTATTGGACTTCATGAAGGGAGTAATTTATTAATCATTTAATAAAGAAAATAATTCTCATGATTCTAATAATCACCAACGATGAATTTTGGAATCTGTTTTCTCTTTTCTTTCTTCTATTATTTTTTTTCATATGCTTTTGTAAATGCGTAACATTAGGCTTTGAAAAAATTCATTTTTCTATTTTTTATTTTTCGCTGTGAACAGGATTCAGTAAAATTAACGTTGTTGTAGTCTCACCCGCCTATAACTTATCGTTTTACTCACTACTCACTCGAAACTATTTTATTTCCTACAATATATCACCATGAAAATCCACGTTTAACGTTTTAGGAGAATTGGAAAGGAAAAAGGACGAGAAAGAATCAGGCAAATGGTAATCCCGGTAGCTAAATCCGTGTTCCACCAGGATTCCATTAATTTCGCCGGCCTTCCTTCTGTCACTCGCTAATATATCGCTTCCTTTCGCTAGAAATATATGTATTTTCGTGTATAGTTGTTTACCATTCCATTCAAGCGCGACGATTTGATGAGATCTTAGATTTCTCACAACAGCTCGTAAAAACGTCATTAGCCCCAAGCTAATTTTTTAACGCGTTTTTTCGCTCGAGCGAAATAAAATAGGATATTTCTGCGCCAGTGAAAATAACTTTAAAACCCTCCGTCCCATATTCTAGTCTGCAGATAACAAATTTTCTGCCTCATCTGTTTGTCAGAGTAGTATCTTTGGGTCTTTCAGGAGAAGATTTTTAGTGCCAATTAACCGGCGGATATTTATCCCCTTGAGCAATAACACGTGACGAATTTAACCCCTCGTATCTTTCCCTCGGTGTTTATATATTAACTCTTATAAGATGAATTTCACCGTGCCTAATTAAGTCGGCACGGATCGTAAAGTGTCGCCGTGCTACTATTTTAGTAGCGTTGTAAAGAAATTAAGTAAAATACTGAGTGAAGGTTGCCTTGTAAATTCCGGCTGAGTTTTTCTTAGGAATGGCTGTCATGGTTTTACATCGCTGTTATTTGCGCATTTATTTTCTAATGGCGTTATTCAAGACATTTACGTCACTTCATTTCGCTCGTAAAATTTGTGTATTTATTCTTGAAATTTCACTTTTAAAGTCTTGCATATACTGGGCGACAAGAAATATCTTTTATTATTTTACAACGTTGACGGTTACTAAAACATGTCACCCTCAAGATGGTGCTAAAATCCACCTTAGCTTATTACATGAGCGTTATTTTTGTGAGGGATTGTTCGTGCTCAATTTTCAGTTTTCCATAAGCATATTTTATAGTTAAGCATGGTAAAATATGAATTGCAAGTAGGCATCCGCATATGCTATTTTCCTTGGATAATTTTATTCTTTAAATCTACAGAAGAATAATCAATTCTTGGAGTCTTGCAGTGTACGGTTGTCTCATACGAATAGATTTGAACGCATTACTTTCAGTTTTATTTATAATATTTAATTTTAAGTATTTGACGCAAAACGTGCAGCAGTACAATATCAGATATCTCCTGGATATACCTGATTCTTGATGTTTTTGTTAGTTTTTGTTACAGTTTTGTTTACAGTTTTTCTGTACTATTCCAACGTGGAAATTAATCAATATCTGAAGAATCAAAAGGTGTGACGTTTAGATTATCCATAGTCCATTTCATATATAAGGTTGAGGTTCGTCAAATTTGTCAAAGATAAATTATACTATATACATTATATATACTATTATAAATTATACCCATTTTTCTTTTTTATGAAACGCTTCAAAGTATCGTATCGAGAATAAACATTACGTATCATTTCCGTTAATTTTACATCGCCAAATAATTAAGACATTAGCTGTATATTAATCTAGCAGTTTAACTTTTGGAAGAAACAGGATTTTTATGACTCTAAACACGGCCCAATATTCAAATATGTCTGTTTTAAATATATCACCAAAAGGAATTCATTTTTCTTGGTAGAATATCGATGCATACCTTTAGTATCGCCTTCGGGCAGATTGAAATTTCCGAGAAATTTCGAAAATCGTCGAACGACTCCATTCCTCGAGTCATCGAAGCAAAACAATCGGTTAAGAGATTGAGAATGGACCCGTGTTTCGGGCGACCCTCTTTTCTCGGAATTATTTTTCTCGCATCGACAACAAATTAGGAAATTCGGTCGGAGTCCCATGGAAACCTTAGTGGAGAGGAAACACAATATCTCACGGATAGGAAGGTCCCGAACGAAGCGTATGATTGATAAGGCGGAAAATGGTCCTTGAGAAACGGGATATCCGTATCCCGAGTGGTCAGGAAAGAGGAGAAAAAAATCCTCCGGAGCAACCACTATCGGTTACTTAGCGACGCTGTGGAGACGATGGAAGGTGATTCAAATGCTGGAGAATGCCGGTCCGGTTGTCAAGTACGAAGTGCCGAAGAAAAGGAAGATGACGCCCGTAACAAAGGGGGGAAATATATTTGTCCGCGGTATAAAAAGAAATCTCCTTTATTTTGGGAGACATGGCGGATAATCTTTTAGTGTAATGTTACGGGGATTGTGATGGGCGAATAAAGAGGTGCCCTCCGCCGGGAGAATAATGGGAAAGAAAAGGAAAGAAGAGAAAGGTTTTCCCCCAAAATTCCCTATTTATAAGAATAAAGGAGGTTTAATTTATCTGCGAGAGCAATTTCCTGGGGGTTACTTTGCTTCTTTTTCGTCTTTCATGTTTCTCGGTCCATTGTTGCGAATTTGGAAAAGAACGGGATAATACCACTATACAAATGAATAAAAGTATGCGCAGTTGTTGCGATTTTCATTTCCTGATCGTTCCTCGGGTATTTTCTCAGAGGATAATTAACAGGCTTACAAGTTGAGACTACTTTAAAGCTTTACCTTAGAGTATAAGATATATCATATTCATAGCCATGATTTCAACGCCGTTTTTTCTTGTTGTATTTTTTACTCTTTTCATATGATACATAATCTCAAAACATTTCCAGCAATATTTTCTGCTTAATTCATGTTCTGTGTTTATCACTACAAAATCCTCCGATAAAAATAAATTTCTTTTATATTAATCTCTCAGAATGAAGAAAACAATAATTTTATCCCAGAGGAATATGTTTTCGGTTTCTATTGTGGAACTTTTTAAAGCTTAATGAATTACTTAGCAATAGTCTATAGGTCTTGTGCGAGCTTGAAATTTGCTTAGTTGGTGATAAAAACATTAAGAAATTTGTATCGTTTAATTTAGCTGTATGAAAAAAAATCAAACAGACATTTGGCAGATGCGGACAGAATTATATAGTGTATGTTATTACACACACTGAATTAATATATCCACCCATAAGATGTTTACCTACGTAGTTCCTAGAAGTATCCTAGATTGCTAAATGGTGTATCATTCATTGTTTTACCTTCCTTAAGCGTGAAAATTATAAAATACTACCTATCAGGATTTCACCGCGATAGTTATTATTTAATTATTTCCGTATAACTAACATCCTTTAATCGACTAGCTCCTAGACCAGCTCCTAGCTCCTTGACTAGTTCCTAGCTTCAGAGAATGGCCTCCTCATCTCATCAGGCATGATTTAAGCTATACTACGGATTTAAACATAGATCTTCAATTTCAAATCATAAACTGCACGAATGAAAAATTAAACCAGAAGATATTTAAGAGATTTATCTTCATATGTATATTATATTTTCCGTACTCTTTACGATTTCTTGTGATAATTTTGAAGTAATTCTTCCAACAGCCTTTAAACATTTAAGAATTTTCGAATAGGCTCTTGTTGCGAAAGAATTTCCCTATCACTGATATAGTTTGACCCAGAGCGCCTCCTTGGAGCGACCTTACCAGAAGAGCAAGGCCGATTCGAAACTACAGAAAATAAAAATTTCCACGAAAAAAACGCAGGGGATCTCGTCTCCCTATCGCACGCGCCGTAACGAGGTTTTCCTTCGGATTGGATTTGGAAATTTTTTTCTTCGGTAACAAAAGGCGCGGATGAGAAGGGTGGAGAGTGGCTTCACTGGGAAATAAGGATAATAAAAAGAGTGACATTAACAAGGGGATGCCTCGGGGGTGCAGAATCCAAGCGGTGTCTGAGAGCGGGCGAACTCAACGAGCGTCGTAATTAGAGGAGCCCTCTTAAGACCCCTTCGTCAATTCTCCGACAAACCCAGAAAATTGCCCACGTGACTCGAGTAGCACGCGTACACGATGACTATTTCCGCAATTAAGGGTTTGTTTCCTATATCGGAATATGATTGGTTGTGAGAGGCGTGGGCATTCTAAGGCTCGCGAGCGACATGGCTCTGTGAAGTAAAATTGGGAGCGAAAAATGTTATTGTCCGCCAAAAATGCTCCTATTAATGCATTTTCTCTTTAACTATAAGTCATATAAAGCCCTGAAGAGGGAATGAGGTATGCTAGGCTAGATGAGGAGTGAGGAAGTTTTCCTCATTGAGCTGTAATGTAGTGAGCGGAATAGATACACAACCGAGACAAAAGTTATAATGGATAATTTTTTTCCTGTCCAAATTGAAGATACAAATTAAAAGTACTCCACTCATCAGCAATTGGTTCCAAGAACTAATTTCGATGTCATATTATGTAAATTAAGAAGCCAGATTACTAAGGTTCAGGTCGTAAATAAAAGAATGCATATAATCGGGCACTTAGAAACTGCCTTAGGGAATGTTTTGAAAAATAGTTAAGTAAAATCGGAGGAAAATTCCAAGTTGCTATGAGTTTAAACTTCTTTAAGAAAATTTATTAAATGATGTGATAGGGTGTTCTCTGATATAATTGCTACATTCTCTTTTTCAAAAATGTATTTATGGATCAGTAGTTAATGGTTAGTTTTTGTTTCCGCAGAATAACACTCGTATTTGAAAGCTTGTCACATTTAAATCCTTTGACTATATTTCCGTGCTTAGAGTAGAAAATATGATTTGCCTCTTATTGATTTTATAGAAAGTTCTGGGTTTTTTATCATTCTCTTTCTCTTCGACACCTAATTTTTAGCTATTAATTGATAGCGAATGTTCGTTTTCAAGGCTGCCATTACTTCGCTTTCTTAGAATTTTACTATCCTCCCTTTCTTTCACAAGTTGCAAATATATGAGAGCTTCTATCATAGAAGTAGCCCAACTTAATATAAAAACAAATATTATTTTCATGAAGCCTTAGTTTTTTATTTCGCGGTTTTAGAAGCTATTTACTTGGTAATATCCGACTAATTTCGAGATTTTGCAGCGGTTAGTGGAACGTGGCTACCGGAAGGGTAGAATGCAGCCACCGGTTGAAAAAGGAAAGATCGCGAGGTAAAGTGGCTGCGGATTCATCTTGCGGTAAATAAAAACAAAGACAATCCGTTAGGCGCGACCCCATGCGGGAAGTGGAAGAGGCATACGCTCTTGTTCCCTTCCCTTGTTTTTTTCATATCATCTTCTGTCTTCTTCTGTGCCTTATTAATTTTTTCGTTGTCTCTTAACCTCTGGAGAGGGAAGGAAAGATCTCTCGACGGGTGCATTGTTCTCTGAGTGTGAAGGAGAAATCCCATTTTTAGAGTCTAAAAGTCGCGAAATTTACCGTATTCCCCTCCTTGCATTCCTTCTTCAGTTGTTTTTAAGGCGTTCCTGTCTTATCTCTCTCGCTTCATTCTCCTCATAATTTCAATTCCCTTCACTTCCTCGCTTCATATCTTATATTGTTCCGTAACCAAGATTCCTGCCTCGGAGGACGAAGTGGCTATCTAAGCTTTCAAGAAAAAACTTCATCGTATCATATTCTTACTTTCCCATTCACACTTATTCTTAATTTTCTTGGTGATTCCAGTGATTAAACGTTACTTACAATTGTTACTGTCTCGTTTGCTTTTTAAAGCGCGAAAAATGAGCGGATCTCCATAATAGCCTTTATGATAACCGAAGTGATGGTATTTATTTATTTACTTATTTCCTCTGCAGTTAGAAGTAAGTCTCGAGACAAAATTGTACGTATAATTAATATTTAAAAATAATAGTAAGGTATGAACAATTCACAATACATTGCAATCATTACAGAAGGTCGATATAAAATACAATTAATGGATACAATAGTCAGTAAGAAATTATTTAATGTGCACAATAGATTAGAATAATTAAGGAAAAATTTATTCAACAGTTTAAATTACGTTGAATTAATACAATAATTAATAATTACTGCAAAACGTAAACCTCAGTGTTATAATTTATGGTAGGTAATATGCGGTAAATCATGCAAGCAAGCCAAGCGGCTACGGAAATCGCCTTTATTTAGATTTTTCCCATGAGTTTAACGACTTTATTAGTGTCATTATTCATCTAGATAATTATGTACGAAGTTGAAAAGAATCGTAACTTACAGTGCAATTGCAAGTCATACGGTAGGAAGCGTAATTAAGAGAAAATATGTACATACACGTTAGTTTTCGTAGATGTTATTGAGTTTAGATCAAATTTCAGATCTTCATTTTGAAACATAATAGAATATCTCTGAGATATATTCGGGCACTTAAAAATTTTAAAGCGGTACGCTTTAACGTTCGAAGTTTACTACCAGTTCTTATTAATATATTAATTTCCTCGAGAACCTCCTAGATATTTTTTCTCAATTTGGCTCTCCATTATTCGTCGCCTTGTCTCCCAGCTTCCATTCCCTTTCATTGCTCCATTTTTACCCTTTCTTATTTCTTTTTAACTCCTCAATTTCCTCTCGCGACTCGCTTTTTTCCATTTCTCTTCGTTATTTCACCCTTTGTCTCCTCGTCTGTCAACCGCTTTGATCATTCTTCTCCTTTCACCCAACTTTCCCTTTCTTCATTTCACACTCTCCGTTTCTCTGTCACAATTTCTCCGGAAGATCCCCGCTTACATTGTGCTCTCACTCGTTTCATCTCCTCTCTCTAGACGCCTTCTTTGCTTTCTTTTTCCTCACCTATTTCGACAGCCTTTTTTTCTGTTGACGCGAGTAGGCAGCGATCGTTAAGTGTGTCATCACGCTGGAGGGCTAATCAAAAGCGTCAAAGCTTACGCGAGGGAGTGCGAATGGCTTGTTTGTAGTTCGCTGCTAGGAAAAATACGGCTCGCTCCGCCCCTCGAACTCATTAATTATCCCCGTATAGAATAACACGGAGCGGATATTAATTATATTAATGACGTTGGAAGTGGACGGACCGACTGAAGGTGTGGGATGAGTTTCCTTTGGTAAATATCCACTTGTAAATTTGTCTCGTAACCAAATCTTCATCGTGTGCCGACGTTCTCTTGAATTGGAAGCCACCGCACCGTATTCCTTTCGAATTATGACTAGGTTATATTAAAAATAATTATTGATTATCATTTATGTTCATTTACTTTTTATACTATTTGTAACTTTATTGTGATATTCATTTTAATTTTATCCATTTAATTGTTAATATCATTCAGTGTCATTATTATTTATTGATATATTATTTTTTATTATCAACAGTATTTTAGAACATTGATATACCATTTTGGTAAGCTATTTTTCACTTAATACATTACAGTATTTGCTAAAATAATTCCTTTAATATTGTTAGTAACACTTATTATTCCAATTTCTTGAAGTGTGTGATCTCTTTTTAGGAATATTTTTACGATCTTCTTAGCGATTCTATAAGAAATCGAGTTCTCTAACAGTTTTTAAAATATTCATAAACAAGCGAATTAAACCTTTCATATGCTTTAGCAGAAACAGTTATGTAGTAGAAATTGTAATGATTTTTGCCCTTCTCTTACCTTATTTCATCTCATTCGTTTCGTTTATTTGAGAACATAGGAAGAAAACATTAGGGAACAATACAAATGACATTCCAGCAGAATCTTGTTTCATATTTAAACTCTCGAGCCTCACACCATATATGAGTCACTTTGGATATTTTACTCCTTATCCGGGAGACAGTAGCTCATGGAAACGATACCCATTCATCTACAGCCTGTTCAAAAATGGCTGTCCGATGGATTATTTTATATATCATTGACATTCTGAAGTTACTTTTCTGAGAGTCCAAACTAACTCTTCCTCTTAGACTTCCTGTTTCGAACATCAAGGGATGCAATCTTAGGAAGGAAAACTACGGTCTCTCGAAGTTTCTACAACAATTCTGCTCTCCTTTTCTTATGAGCAAAATTTCGAACGAGAAGCACGAATATGAAGAATTATTCCAGCAAATGTGAGACGCATTTCCTCCATTCGAAGGAAAGCCAGCAGAATTGAAAACGTACCGAGACAATGAAATATCTCGCGGTATCGAGGCCGCGATATATGATGAAGAGAGAGTACATGGTCGATTCACAGAGACAAAAAAGAGCATTCGGACGTGACCTGCGTCGCTGTGAAATGTTCGCGTTGGAAGAAGAATAATGGAAAAAGAAGTGCACACTCCGTCCTTGTTCCTTCTATCGGAGTTAAGTTGAGACGTGGGCACATACGATCGAGACTCGCTTTGTATTTTGAGTCTGATGTTTCCATTCCCGACGTCAGTTCTAATGTCCAATATTCTCATATCAGTGGTGAATTATCATTCTATCTTTTGCCTATCCTTCCTGTTTTTTAGTCGTAATTGAGGAGTTTATTTCATTTACAATTGATTTTTGCTATGTCGACTATCGAATTTATTCGTATCTTATTATTTTAAGCGGGCTTCGAAAAAGTCACTGCAGAATAACCTGATATATTTAATACTTTTTTCCAATAAAATTTCCGAATCAAAAGTTTATGAGACAAAATCAGTGATAAATATGTAATACTAATCCATTCCTAAAGACCATAGATGATATTTTGGGAATAAACATAACTCGCACATAATGTTTTGTCATGCCAAAATGAACCTTGTTGATGATTAAAGAGTCATACTACATCCTTTATAATCTTCTTGTTTTAAATCCAGAATTTTTTACTTTTAATGTGTTTAATAATGGTAGATATCTCTTTTATTATTGGTTACAATTTTCGAAAGATATACGTTTTATTGCGTTTTACGCAATTTTACGTTTTTATATACTAAATATCGAAATTGCTGGTCGTGTTGTATTACTTGGATGATAAATAAACCAAGGTATCAAATAATATGTGTATGATAGAGAACTTTGCATTCGATGGATATCTCAGAAAATTCCACAGTCCATTTTATGGAGAAAGTTGGAAACATGAAGAAATAATCCCTTCACTGAGCTGTAAACCGGAATAGTTCGCAGATAGAAATGATGTCGGAGTAAAGTGTGAGATGGAGCAATTTATCGGCCTACTTTTGATGGAATCCACTACGTTTTCGAGGAGACGTGAGCTGCTGGTATGTGTATTGAATACGATCTCACCTATACGCGCAGTACTAGGTACGCTAGGGTTCAAAGTTGTAAAATCAATATTGAATGTAGCAATTGGTTCTGAGAAAAATCGTCTAGAAACGGTGGGAAACTGTATTTATTTCTCTTGATGTGCCAACAAGTTGGACTAGAAAGTCTGAAAGGAAACATCTTTGTAAAAATAGAATTCCACATCTTCTTATGAACTCAATTCTTATGTCCAAACTTGATTTCACATCGTGTCTCAAGAAAAACGTATAACTAGTTATAGATTGAGGTGTTCCATGATAAATAAAACAGCAGCTATTAATTATGATAACTTACAATGGATAGTAACAATTGAGAATAAAACAAAATTTATCAACTCAGGGCTTAGTATTTTTTCTAACGTAAATATTTTGTATAATATTCCAAGTATGGAGTATCAAATTTGGAAATATATTAAATAAAATAGCAAACTTTTGTTTTAAAATCGAATGAAACGTGGGGCTAGAAACTTTATGGCGTCAAACAGATGAAAATTGGGTGCCAGGGTTCTTGAAATTATGTACGGAATTTTCCAAAAGCGTTGATCAACTGAAGAACTTAAAAGTTTGTCCTTATGGCAGCCCGTTATTACTTCTGCACGTACATCGGTAGCCTGAAAGCTGACAATCTGCATGTTGCTGAAACATTAAATTTATTAAAGCCATATGTTCTTTAAATGATAGTCTGAAATCATACTTGCTTATTTATTATTGTAAGAAGATATTCAGCACAACTGCGGAAAGTAACATCAAAATATTTATAATTTTTCGTACTACGTGGTGAGAAATGAGAAGGTCAATATCATCACAGCTTAAACCGTCGACTGGCGTGGGAGTATTTTAATTTCTAAAGATGGAAACCTCTGAAGACGTCGCACCATCTTTGGCTTCCTTGGACATAACCTAGCAGTTTTTTAACCAAGGGCAATAATCGGATGAATTTTCCAGGACTTGCCTTTCAGCAGCCAACACCGCAATGAGTGGGAAAAACTCATTGGCCTTAATCGCCTTCAACCCCTTCGTAGGTGGGAAAGCCGTTCAATTTCTTAACCCCCGGGGGACGCCAATCGGCGTGCTTTTTCTATCGAACGGAAAGAAAATCCGTGACTCTCTTTTCTTAATTAAACCATAATTAAGGACGTGAAATGGGAATGCTCTGAAAGTAGCACGGGGCGCCTGAGGCTGGGTGCTAACCGAACTACGAGATAAGAATTTATTCACCCTTTTTATGCGACTAATGAAACTGTTCAAAATGCAAGTGAGTGCTTAGAGTTGAAGGAATTAACCACAATGGTGAAAGTGGTGGTCGTAACCTTTCCTTATGTTCGATTTGGTTTTCTTTCATAGAAAATCTTACCTCCAAAACTATTTTTGTGCGAGAAAGCTTCGTAGTTTATGAAACTTACAATTAAATATATTTTTATTATTCATCTCTTCCTAAAATCAGGAAGGGGATTTCATTACTCAGAGATTATTCATATCCTGTGAAATTCCTGTAAGCTAATTCCTGTAAGCCGCTTGAGCTTTATTTACGTCTTGCTTATACTCCTATATAGTATGTGATATATATTTACGAACTTAGGCACAACGTAAATGAGCCTTAAGAACGAGAATCTATTTATTAGTATCAAAAATAGGTTTTGAATGTTATACGTTAGTGAATAAATACAACAAAAATAAAAAAATTGAAATGAGCTTGTACTCCTTTCAACTCAAAATCATTATAATTAGTTTTCACTTTTTGTAATTAAATTTAAGTAGAGGAAAATTAGGCAGGCACAATATCATTTAGTTAAAATTAAAACTATTGTGGCCATTGAGTGCGATTGGATACAAATATATAAAATGTAATTTTTATTTCAGCTGTGTAAAATTATTCCAGAAATATTTTAAATTCAGATACTGAGTGGTTTCGATAAAAACGAAACTTTTATTCTTCTCCCTACTTGGTAAAATTATCTCCCTGAATACTCATCCCCATGTCATGAATATTGTGCACAAGATCAAGATAAATCAGATTCTCTCCCGCAGAATATGTGTTCGAATATAGAAAGAAATCTTAGTCTCGAACATATTTCAAGTACGAAGCCTGCTTGAAATTTAACCGCAAATAAAGAGATTAGCTACCTGCCGAGAGATAGAAACAGAGATGGGTGAAAAGGAATAGGATGAGAGCTTTAATACCTCGTTCACATTCCTATCTGTGCCCGACCCTTAACCCCAACTCCCACACCACGTAAGGAGGCTTAAAGCCGTACCGAGGGATCCGAAGCAAAATGTTCCGCTGATTAAAAGTTTTGTCCCGAGGAATGAGGTCGGATTGAACCGCGAGGCCGTCCCCAAGTCTTCGGAGTAGAAGCGCGAAGAGATACCATACCTTCGTTTTTTGCCGTAAAGAAACAGCAACGCAAATGCGGTTGAAGGGAAGTCGGAAATCTCATTAACCCTTCGGGATGCCTGGAGATTGCGGGGACCGTGATTCTCGTTCGCGGAAGACAAGCAGCGCCGTATGCGTCCAAACGAAACGGTTTTGCGGACAACGAATGAAGAACACACTGCGTGACGTAGGTTAATGAAGGGATGGGTTGGGGGATCCGCCGGCGGCGAAACTGGGGCCGAATATTTCCAGATTATGGGTCAGAGGAGAAGTTGAATGCATCGCGGGGAATAAGGGTTCAAGTTTTGTCGTTGCCTGTTTGTTTCTAGCTTTCTGTGGAAGTTTTGCATCCTGCAAGATTTGTCGCTAATTAGGGCAATTTAAACTTGGCTAGAGATGAATACCATAAATGTGCCACTGTATTGAAAGGCTCTGTAAATCTGTGTGTAGCTACTAATTAAAGTGTTATTAATTAACATATTTTTCCCTAATTTTATAATAAGTCGATAGGGATCGCCGCTCGATTGCTGATCTATGCTGATAATTTACATCGAGTAACAACGAAAATTTGTGAATAGTTTCAAAGTTAGTTAATCGATAGATGTAGATGGTACTCATTATCAAATAATAACTATTGACCTTTCTGTAGACTTGAAATATTTCATTTAATGTCTTAAAAAAGGGAAGATGCAAAAATGAAAAGATGTAACATTTTCGCAGGCGACACATGGATTCATTAACAAGAATTCCTGGCTGCGGTATCGTTAAATAATTACTTATAAATTAGCAAATATGAAAAATGTGCAATACCTATGACTCTGATTGATGTTCTGTATAAAGCGTACTTTGCTTATCGTTCGAAAAAAGAATAAGAAACAGCGAGATTAAGGCCATCATAAATGTAAGTAATTAATAAGGAGCTTCTTGTGAGAGACATCCCGTAAATTTAATTGACAGACGTTTTAAGCCCATTTTATTTAGCCTTTTATATCATTCTGCCTCGTTACTTCGGAAAGGCCATCATAACATGCTCGATTTAAGTGGAAAAACAGCCTCCAGCGATAATAATTTTTGTCCCACTCTTTTTTGGATCCGCGGAATGCGAATGCTTTCACAATTCATCTAGGCACTTAAAACGCCCGCCCGTAAAACCGTTTTCATCAAAGCGTAGACACGTATTTCAAAAGCTTTTGACGAATGCATCACTTTAATCCTAGCTAATGCAGACCCCCTTATCCTCCTTGCATCGCCGAACGCCCTCTGTTGAATATTTCCGCTCCATAACCCATGAATCAAAACGCGAGTGTTTTTCCGTGCATCGCGCTGCTCCGTTGTTTTCCGCCGCTCGGCTTTTTCCCGCTCTTTTTGCCCACACGCCGCCATACTCCCACACCCGCGTCTGGCGCCGTTGTATATGCCCCCGCAAAACACTTCTTTCAGCCCCCCAGACTTCGTCCCGCCGTGTTGTCGTACCATGCTTTAGTGTGCGTGTGTGGCCCACATTTCATTAGCGTTTTTGCCGTCCTTTTTTTGCCGCCCTTTTTTTCCCGCGTCCCTTACCTTCTCCCGCCAAAACCATTACTTTTCCGCATGAACGGGGACGCATGTTTTCGCTCGCCTTTTGTTCGTTTTGTTGCCGTTTTTCCCCCGCGCCGAAGATCGTCCTTGTTGCCTTCTTTTTGCTAATTTACCATGCTTACTAGTTTCCGATCGAGGAGACAGTTTATCTTCCCGGTTGCATGGTTGGTCGTGGTTGGGCGTGGGGTCGGTTTTTCCTTCATCTCCACTCATACTCTTTTATCTACCTGCGTAGACCTCATTCTCTTTCCGCCTATTCCCAATGGACCCTCAGCATCTACTTCACTTAAATTCTCTCCATCTTTTGCTCTCCACCTTCAATTTTCATTCTATTCCCTATCCTTTCGTCTCTTTGATCCCATCCTCTCAAATCCGTTCCTTTCTTTTCCATCGGCTTTCAATTCCTCCATTTCTTCCTCCGTTTCATCCACTTTCCTTCATCCCCGGCCTCTTTTCTCTGCCATCTTTATCTGCTCTCTCCCAGCCCATATTTTAGAATCAATTTGGAAAGCGTTTTCATGCTCTTTCTCTTTCTTGGTCGGAGGTCGGGTGTCAAATAGAAAGGGATGATGGGAAAATCCGAGAGCCTCCGAGTTTCGTTCCAGGAATGAAAACGCAGGCCGTTGTTAGTGTGCGTATTTTTTCCAGGATTTCCTTTAAGGGCGAAGCGGAACGGTGGAATGTTTATTCGGGTTTGTCACCTAAAACTAAAGGAAGCTAGTTTTATGGCAATTGCCTAAGAATGCGTATTATTTGGGAATCTAAAAGTATTATTTCAGTGCCATATCGTTGATTGCATATTCGTATACTATCACTCTTCAACTGGTTGTGGTATGAACGCTGATTCTCTTCCAGAATGCATGTGATTATTCGTAGCTAATTTGATCTCCTCTTCCGTCGTAAGAACAGTTAGTAATTAATGCTCTAAATTATATGCTGATCGAGGAATATTATGGTACCATAAAGAAAACGCGGGAACTCAGGGAATTGTATTGTAAGTGTTACATTACACATGCACATATTTTCATCACTTAAAATCATAACAAGACCATTCTTTTGTGTATAATAACCCATTATAATACACAATTGATGAAATAAGTCAGTGAAGTTTCTCTTAGAAAATAAATCCTTTAAATAGCTTTAAAACTTCATCGTCTACCATATTGAATTAGCGTTCCCATTACACAAAACTTTCACTGTTCCATTTATATTTAAATCTATAATTGATCTCAGCGTATTCTCTTCTCTAGATATTAATCCATTACTCTGAATAACATAGGTCTCCTACTTTAAGATGGAAAATTTTATTGAACCTCTCGAACTCACTTGTTACTCAGATAACTTGAGCGTAAAGTTTGTGCATCAAAAAGATGTTGACTTTTTAGAAAATCTCTATAAGTGATATTTATTTCTTAAGTGAAATAGCCTCATTTTTAGCGACGAGCCGTATTGGTGTATTAAAAAATGCGTTGGCTAATAACTCATTTAGATATACCTTAATGAAGCGTCTTCATTTTTTATGACGCCTCATCAAGAATGGAGTAGGAATCCACGCGATAACGAGGCATTTTTCCTCAAGAAGGAGGAAAAGGGTTAAGGAGTCGAATACTCCTCGAATGCCCAATTAATGATCGCCCCGGGATTACTCTCGGTTTCCAAGACAACGTTCGAGAGGGGGAGACTTTAAAATTGACTTAAAATATCCCTCTTTCACGGAATCTCGTTGCACTCGAACCCATCGTCGAGGAGGATCGTCTGTAGAATGTTTGATATCTGGGCTCATTATAATGAGGTGTAGGGCGGCGAATGTAAAGAGCTGTTCGGTCGGTCGCTTCGGAGGAATCCCTTGGAAGAGTAATCCGACCATGAAAAGAATGGTGTCCCTAAATCCAAGGGTATAAATAAGCTGGATCCGTTAGTTTATAAACGAGTCCGCTTCGAAATTAAAATACGCTAATCCCCGAATTAGTTCGCGAAGGTTTTTAGAAACTATTAACCGAAATATTATTTTAAAGTTTTAAGGATATTCTCAAGAGCTTTAAGACAGCAGACTAATGGAATTGGAGATGATATTTCTTTGGTGACGTTGATGACGCGAAGTCGAGAATAATTTTGGATGTTATTTCCGAAGCTTTAGATTAGATTCAAGGGTAAAAGTTATAAAGGCTTCCAAAAGTCGAATCCCGCTAATAGCGCAGTTATCTCTGGAAGTGACTTGTTTCAAATTTCCTGGAATTGTTGGATCCTCAATATTTAATTAACTTACTGAGAGATTTGAGGATTATTTCCGAAATCCCTCTTCTGAAATTCTGAAACATTCTTCCAATAATTTTTTAGTGTCAGCGAAAGATATTGTCACCATTGGTCTTTTCAGAGTTCCTCGTTTTCAAGAAGGTATATGCGGAAGTTTTTTACCGATTCAGAGTCTTTTACCTAATAACCAATCGAAGCAAAATTGAGTTTTTGACCATGTGGATAAATTCGAGTTGAAATAAGTCTCAAGAATACTCAAGTTAATTGGAAAGTATATAGTGTTGGATCATTTCAAAAGGTCCAAGAATTAATCTTGTAATACTGAAAACATCTTTAGGATCAGATGGTTGGACAAATCTCCCCTTTCATGCGATAGGGTATCGGCTTTCGAAACACTTTTTAACAATTCTACTATTTCCAGAATATTTCCAGGGGAATAAGTTCATGCACGTGCAACAGAATGGCTATGAATAACAATTTCACAGCATTCAATTGGGAATGAGCCAGATCAATGACATTTATGAATAATTTATACCTCGATTAAAGTATCATAGCAATGAAAAAGTGAATGAAAGATATAATTTTTCTATCCTGTGCCAGAAGACGAATTAAAACATTCGGCTCATCAAGATATGTTCGTAGGACACCCGGAAACTAATTTTTCAATAGCCACCACTTTCAATAGCTAATAGTTCTAGGAGCATCGATCCTACCTCAAAACGGTAGACTAAACCGTGAGTTAAACTCTCTCTCTTACCGAAGAAAAAGGCGTTGATTGATGGCGCACCATCCTCTAATTCTCCTTCCACGCTTAACCGAAATGAGTGCTTTGCTACTAGGAAATAGAAGGGTGGCGGTTACTTATGGGCGTCGGGTGCGGTGGGCGACAGATGGCAGCGCGGCCGTATACGGGAAGGGAGTAATTGGGAGAATTCTTGAAGGGATGTGATAATGAGAGGGGAGTAGCTTGTGTTCGAGTTGTATAAAACGGAGAGGGTCTTAAGGATGGATGGGGTTCGAGTGGAATTACCAAGGAGAAGCGAACTTTAATCGATTTGAGGAATGCGCCTAAGTATAGGTTAAGCCAGAATGAGGACCAATGGGAATTTTTCCATCGGCAGAGGATTTATGCGACGTAATTGCCGAAAATACTCCCGTCTTGTTAACTCAGCGGACGATTATTTGTACTTATGTTGGGATCCGTGTAATTCCCTAGAGTATTTTTTTTTAATTGGGGGAAGATTGGAGGGGAGATTAATCCTCCATTTATGTTGGATGGGGTAAGTTAACGATGGAATTGAGGTTTTAGGGAATGCATTTTTGATTGTGGGCTATAGAGAGCTCTGGTTTTATTTTTATGACAATGAAGGAACCAGTGACGGATTTGAGTCTTGAAATGTTTCCAAAAGTGCCATTACCATAGCGTTTTTTGCGCATGATTTGCAGTGTATTTTTGTATGCCGATGAATACATATATGAATAGAAGCTTATACCGTTGAGGTTTTTAGGCTGTGTTATATATTTGCTTTCTTTATTTCTATCCTAACATCACTTACATGTAGATTCTCGCAGTAAATAATTACTTGAATGCTAAATAAATTTAATTGACCAAGCTTTGACTTTGTTATATCAGGGAGCATGATAAATATCTAAGCGTAATTTATTTGTTATTATTATATAATTATTAGGGGTTGCTTATGGTATCTCTTTGCCTGTGGATGAACTTTTAATAGTTTGAAACCGGTCGTCATATGAAAGTATTTCTGTGGAACTTACGCTTAGTTATACACTATTTTCTACTATATAATTATATTTCGTGTAATAATTAAGTGACAATTATAGAATTCATATTTATTTTACTCCGTGCTGTTACTGCATAACTTATGTTAGAGAATAAATATTCTCCTTTCTGTAAATATGGGTCATATACCCTCAGTTGCACTCCCATTTAACAATTTCAGGGTAATATTTTCCCTTCTCAAGAATTTATATCTCAATTCATACCTGAACTTAAGTAATATGTGAAAGAAGCTGACAATTTTCCATCTATTTCTTTATAACTTAATCAAATTTTAGTGTACATTTTAGCGTTATTGAGTGCATAAAATCTCTGGTGTTTCAAGCTTTGTTTAAAGCCATCCCAGACTCTAATTTTCTGAAATTTCCGACTAAAACTCGTAATTTACTCGGTGTGTAGGAATACTCGTACTCAATTTCAACGATAATAATTTTGGTGACGCATGTGTTTAAAATTGAAAGAATCTTCTACTTCCCTTACTAGGGTAAAAGCCGGATATAATAAGTCAAAAATTACTTTCGAAGCTGGTTTGTCTAAAACTACTAACAATAAGTCTATAAAATATAAGGTGGCCTGATGTTAATAGGTTCGGAGAAAACTATATTCACTATAATTACGAACAAAGACAAATGAGCGCGACACGTGTTGTATGGTTTCTCTCTGTTTAGTGCTTTAGTGGCGCCACATGTTTTTCTCTCGTCCCAGCGAAAGGCAAAGTAAATCAGCCATCCCGATCCTCAATTTCTCACATTTTCTCATTAGCCACCCACAGAGTGACTGATTTATCTCTCGCCCAATTTTAATCATCTCAGCAGTGGCACTCGCTATTTTTAAGATCCAGGGTTCGCTTGTTTGTCACATTACATGAATCCTGGCTCGTAAAATCTGATTATGGCAATTTATAGCGCGGCGCACTTATGTTTAATTTGAGGTTATTCTTGATTCATCTACTGAAATCCGAATAGCAAGTTATTCTTTAGGCTTAGCTGTTGAACAAATTACGTCATCTAATTTGTAGGATTGCAGTAAATTTAAGTGTCATATGGCATTTCAGATGTTTAATGTTTCCGTTTCCTGAGAGCAAAATGAGTACCAAGTTGATTTTGGTGAGATAAGGAAGTACATTGTGAATCATTTGTGGATTGTATACGGGTTATTTATCTCAATCATCTTACAGTCTTTGAAGTTCGAATGAAAAAGTAATGTTTACATTTTTATTTAACAAGGAGCATTTATCTGCGGATTGTGATCTGTCATTTTCCGGAAAATAAGCCTTTATAAATTATATTTCAAAATACGCCAAGGCTTAAACGTTACTTATTTCATCCTGAATAATATTTTGTAATTTAGAAACGTCTAGACACTTACGAGAAGCTGCTTAAATTGCATAAAATAATTAATTCGTATTATTAATCAAAGCTTTTTCTTTGAATTTCTTAGTGTATTCAGTATGTGTTTGCAACAGCCATCATGAAACACCTGCCGATATTTTAGCTTTAGATTCTTGAGGCACCGCGAAAGTTCATTTCTATCTCTGAATAACTTACAAGTTCATATGTATCGATCGTAAAATGCTTTTTCTTCTCGAATTCCTCAGTTTACTCGTAAATGACTCGTGGTTTCGTGTGTTGCTTAAAAATCTACGTTATTACTAAGACTCGAATGTGGATGAGCAATGGGTGACCGCTAAGAAAGGCATGATCGCTCAACTGTTGCGTCAACGATCGAATTCTATTATACTCGGTCTATTATATCGTGTGCCTCATGATTCTTCTATATAGATAAAAATAAATTAATATTGTGTGTCGATATTCTTCCGTAAATTCTTACCTTCTGTCCATATTGAAGATCAGTATCAGGTTTAAAATTATACAGAAGCGTAGGCATGCCACGTATCTCTTTCCGTATGAGTTATGCTGTCTGGCTGTGTGGGTGTTGGGAGTGGTGTTTTTTTAGCTTTTGGAAGGTAAAGAGGAAGGTCAGAATGGGGGCGAAGGTCAGGAAAGAAAGAAAGGAGTCCAATCTAGGCAATTATCTCGGTGTGAGCTTCCCTCGACCGAGATGCGATTTTTCATTGCCCTCGCTCAATCCCGTCCACTGAGTCCGCCCCAACACATTGTGGAAGGCCAAACCAGGATGCCGATGAAAAAATATCCTCCTCTGCATCTTCCGCGGCGATTTCCACCGTAAAAAAGTCTGAAAGATGTTCGCTAAAACAACTGTCTCGCGCACTTTAGTATGGGGCGGATCTTTACCGGACGCCAATTCTTGAGTATGGACGCGTTCAGCCAGTGAAGTATCTGAACTATGTACGTGGGCGGGAAAATTATATCCGCCTTTGTTGGTAACTCTCAAATTCATCGTAAACCTCATCGAATAATTAAAATCATATTTTAATTCAGGTTTTTGTTAATTGAAATTTTTTCGAGGATTATTAGCTGCAGATCTAGATCATAATATTATTATTCCAGTTAATTAGCAGCTTTTATATATTGGAACGACTATTTGGATCTGTAAATATCAACAAATATCAGTACTAGGTTTCTCGCTGAGTGGAAATTAAAAACGCTGATTTTTTTAAAGGTTCATTTTTCAGGTATGTTCCATATAATTATAATGTTTTTTATTATCTAAACTGGTTCTTGCAACCATATTTTAATATTGATGAAGAAAATATCTTATGGCAAGTTTCATCAGTATGATATAAAATTATAACTTGAAAATAAATAAGAAGTGAAAAAATATATTCCGCGGTAATTGTTTCTAACTTCATTCATTTAAGTCGATGTAAAATCATTAAGTTATTACGAGTTCTTCTTACAAGGTAGATATTGTTTAAATTAACCAAATCAGGTCAGTTTTATAACATACCTGTAATAATTACTCTGAGCCATAATCATACCATTCAGCTGCAGAGATGGATTATAAATATATTACATTCCCGTAAAACTGATTAGGTGTCAATATTGGATATTCCACCTAAAACACCAAATATATAGCTCTCGTGGAAACTCCATCTCCGTTAATAAGTTTTCGGTAACAGCAATTATCCCGAGCGAATAGGCACATATGTTTCGAAAGGTTTCGAATAACTCTTTCGGGCCTTTCGATAATATTTCAATATGCCCTTCCTCCGCGACAACTGTAAATACACCCTCTCCGGAGAGATAAATCTATCACCATCTTCCCCAGGAATTCTAGGAAGAGAGCCGTTTTAAAAGGACGTTTTTACCATTTCGATATCTCTCCAACGGCCTCTATCTGGGGATCCTTTTGAGAATGGGATATGATCTAATCGAAATGGTGTCTCAAAGAGGAAGAGTCGTTCCCAATCATTCGTCACCCTCTCACCTCCACCCTGGTATCCACTTCCTACGCTTCTTTTTTCAAAGCAACGCCCCCCCTAAATTCTGACGACGCACCTCTCTTAAAATTTCTCCCCGCCCACCTCATTACCACTCAGGCCTCTCACCCTGCCCTTCTTCCTTTTCCTTCCCTCCCAGCCTGTCTTCACCGCCTCACTGTTATCATTCTTTTCCTTTTATCCCTTTTATACCATCTTTCTCTCTCCGTCTCCCATTGCTCCTCTTTTTTTCCCTCCGTGAAATATTAGAGTCGTATTTCTAGGTTCATTATGGGCGTAACCTTTTTTTTCTAAATAAAGTGTGTTTCCGCGGGGAAGATTTCGGCCGTGAAATTTTTCCTCGTTTCTCTAGATTTGTAAGGAAGGGATTGGATTAATCGTCTGTTGGTTTGTCTCATCTGTGATGATTTGGTTGTGTTGATGGATACGTGAAAAAGAGATGGGTAGAAATTTTGACCGTATGATTCGGTGGTGATACAAAGTTTGGATTATTGATGTTAAGATGCATGTATGGAATACCGATGTCATATAGGGATCACCATGAGTCACAAGTGGTAGATAATGAGGAGATTTGGCGGCATAAAAATGTTATACTTTCTGAGTATGATAATCTTTTTTATAGATTACCCCATTAACTTTATAATCACGTTGTTACTTAATCTGAGGCATCGAATAATTTTGATTTTGTCATGAGGCAGTAATTTGCACTGAGCGCTTTTTGTGTAAAATGTTGTTCTCAAATTAATTTAAACATGTTATTCACAATATGGTGATTGATTGTATTTTTAAGGTAAAATAATTAATTATCTTACTGTAAAATTTTCTTGCATCAATCAAGATGAAAAACTTCTAAAATTCAGGAAATTATACGATCATTTGTATCGAATAGCCTCGGCTCCGCTTCTTTCTCAACTTTCATTAAACCTTAATTCTATGGTAATCACCTCGTAGATTTGACCCATAATCTTCCATAATGCAGAATGTAACTGTTTGCATTTTAAATGTGATCACAATGGAACAAATCCTAAAGCAGTATCGTTAGTACGCCCGGTTTACTCTATTAATTACACGTAAGTTTCCTGTATTATTTCCCAGTCAGCAAACCCAGTTTGTTTATTTCCTCCTTCACACATCCCATCATACTTCTCAGAAGTAGGCTCATTTGTTTTTTATTGCATTAACGTCCGCCGTCTTTTCATAACGCGCCGCCATTGTCTCTTCCGTGGCTGTCGCGACGCAGCAAAAAACGACTCTCTTTAGAATATATCTTCCTTTGTTCCCCAAAATGTCCCGGCGCAACTAGCGCTTTCGTACTCTCATTAGCATCATCGCTAAATATTCGTCCCTATGATTTTTCCCTCCCGAGTTTATATTTGCCGGCCGATTCCTTTGAAAGACTGCGGCGAACCTTTGTTTGCTCCATCGCGCAGTTTGTTTTGGCATTTTATTCGTGTTTGGGCCACAGTTATAATCATTCCGCAAAGCTCGTCGGTCTTTGTTTTTCGTCACGTGAGTCTCCGGCTGTTGTTTCTTTCCCGTTCCACGCGAGGGCATTTTCAAATGACGGGATTAGAATTTTTTGAAGTTGACTCGAAACGGAAGTGGAGTCCCGAGTGTGAATGAAATTTACGGACCGGAATTCGTTCCTTGATCATGAATGAATTTTCGGCTTTTGGGGTTGTTAGCTTTGCATAAGAGGTGAGCTTTGTTATCACTGGAGACGCATGGTGAATGCACTTTTTAGGAATTTTCGGGACCAAATGAGGAATATTATCGTATCTTGATTGCTGTAAGGGAAGTTTCTTGAGTATTGAAAAAAATTATTACATATTAGACTTCAGATTGCCTTGAAAGTAAATTTTTCTCTATCCCGTAATGAAATCAATGCCTCAAGTTCGGCGAAGCTCGAACCAAGTATCACTCCGGACAATATATAGTAATACATAGCATCTACTTCTATCTTTTTAAACCAAGCATATAGCGTATTTATTTTCAGGGCAGCTTATATTTGAAATAAAGTTTAAAAAGGCTGAATTTGAACTAAAAGTTTATCAGTGGCTGAATTAGCTTATAGCTTATAATTCATATCTCTTCACATTCAAATCATATTTCTTTTTGCTCTAGTTTAAATATTTTTAATCTAAAAATTTGGGTAAATAATCTTTACTTCCCTAATTATTGCATCAAAAAAGGGTATAAATGTTTGTAAAAAGCATCAAAGGAATTTGACGCTTTGTGGGAAATATACAGAGTTTGCGCTGTCGCATTTTGTAGAGACCGTATTCAAGCTCCAGCATTTTCCGTGAAACTAAGGTTCTTCACCCTAAACGTAATAGGTTTCAAGGAAGCAACAGTAATCGCTAAGAAGGACCTCGTCTACTTAGTCGTTCCTGTGTATGCAAACGCTACCGATGTCTACCTCAGCTATTTGTGGCTCCATTTCCCGACCTCTTCGCTGCCCGAGAATCCTCCCTTATTTCCTACACGCCAAATTTGTTTAAACCCTTTCGACCTCAAGTTACCTCGCACATCCCCCAACGACAATTGGGCCATACATACATAAGGAGTCCCTGAGGACCGAGGGATAGCCCGACCGCAGACAACATCTCTCCGGAAACTCTCATTTTGGGACAAGACATAACAACGTCCTCTAGAAACAAACCTTCGAGGATACTAAGCGGACGCTCTTATGTTAAACCGCTCCTTATTAATTGCGATCCGGAAGACGTTTCTCTTCTGGACCGTGGTTTCCACTAGAGCAGAGATGAAGACGGGCTAGTTTGAGAAATGTGTTTAGTAGATGGAACGACGTTTATTTGACCGAAAGAAAATAGATTTCTACACCGGAGGGCTCTGTAAAATTAAGTGAAAATTTAATAGCTCACCTACTTATTTCGTACAAATTTTATGTACTTAGTTTATGTCTTTTCACGTTAATCATATTTAAAAGATAATAATATATCGACTATGGAAGCTAACAGAAGTACATATTTCTCAAAAATCTGCATCTACATTGAGGCCTTCAAGCCGCCTTTTGACTTATGATATAAGAACGTATTGGTATGGTTTATACTTAATTGGTATATATGATTTGACGTATAGCATAAGAAAGACTGTTTTACATTATCAATGATTTGAAATGCTTTGTATTCCTCATCGATTGAGTTACATAATTTTGCATTATTCTAACTATTTTAATTAATAAAATATCAGGTACTATTTAATGTTACTTATTATAGTAAATTCAAAACCATCGCCGTTTAAAATTTTCTGTTTAGATTAAGAAAACTTTCACTGGCATATAATCGAGCTAATGTGGCATTTCCATCCATTGCTTGGGAATGAAGGCTTAAATTTCGTTCTTTCAGCAAATTATTATCTTTAGGCTTTTCATTGTTCTGATGTTCGCTTAATTTCGAATGTAATTCAGCTTAATCTTTTTACGGTCTCAAGTGGCGTAAAATTATATTTAAAAAGGCAATGCTTTTCATTTTAAATTTCAAATTTAAAATACTTTTCCTGGTTTCTTACTAATAAATACAAACAAGGAAATGATCTAGTAATGATTGATGAATTAACACTGTTTAAAGAATTTTTACGCCATAAATATCTAAATTACATGCTCTGTGTTGAGTCAGTCAAATCGATGTAGACGGACTAGAATGTTGCGTCGTGGTTAAAGGAATAGAGTTCCCACATTCCGGTGAGAGTTTCATGTACATTTTCTGGTGTGAATCACCTAAAAATCAGAGTAAGGCCATACGTAGGAGAGAAGAAGCGTGTAAAGTAGCGTCTAGTGTAGGAGCATGCAGCGAAACAGTAGTTATGCGAGAGCTGTTGATGACCTCATAGGACTTCCTTTCCAACTTTTGGGAAAGTAGGCTGAAAACGCAACGACACAAGTTCAACGTTCAAACTACTTATAAACGGGGTTGTATTATGGAAAGTAGGTGAAAAAGGAAAGAAAAGCCACGAGGAGAAGAAAGGGATGGGGAGAGGAGTGGAAGGAGATACGTTGGGCGTTGGTTTTTGGGTCTGACTTTGGTTTGGCATCGAGCGACTAATGAGCAGTGATTTAAGAGGCTAGGGAAGAGGGGTTCCTTAAAAGAAACGGTGAAGAAAAAGGGAGGTTTATATAAAAGATGGGAGGAGGAAGAATAACAAACTGGTAGATAAACAACGTCGGAAACTGTTATGAAAACAGGGAAAAGGAATTCTGATGGCAATTATTTCGAGCATGAATAAGAAGAAGGGGATGAGACGCGGTTTGAATGTAAGGAAAGGATTCGCTGTAAGAAGACCGGGAAATATGTGGAATAATAACTATTAAGGAGGAAAGATAACAGTGTCGTAACAAAAGGAAGATAAATTCCTTCAAAGGTTCGCTAACGAAATTAAGAATTGGATTGATATTGATGATTGCATAATGAAATGAAGTATCACATACACATAATTAACTCCGAATATTTATGTATTTTTTATCAATTTAAGTGTAAATAGTTAATTTCATAATTTTTTTAAAGCTTTTATGTTCTCTTTTGTCAAGGAAATTTCATTATGAACTGATAATTATATCAATATTATTAAAATATTAATAGTAGCATAATTCTATTATTATAGTTTTTAGTATAATATCTATCAACTTCTGAATGTTGCCCGATCTTTATCAGCAGCCTGAAATCGAACTTTTGGCTGGTAGCGTTACTTGAGTAACACACTAATGAGTTCAAATTCATTACCATGAAGTTCTAAAGAGACGATAAAACGACAACTCAGTGTTATACCGTAATAGTGAATTTCTATGTATATTATGGAAGACGGTATTGATTCACGTGAAAAGAAGTTCTGTTTGACGTTTATTGATACCGTAGCTTTTTGAAGGGACGAAGAGTTGGGCATAAATAGAAAGATGGAGGCCTTCAGAAGGAAGAGATAGAGGCGGAGGAAAACGAGGCCGAAGTTATTGCAATTGCTTCCAGAAGGCGTTGAAACTGAGGTTTAAGTCTTTGATAATTGGAGCGGAAAAGGAGTGTAACTGACGCCGTGTGGAAGAAATATACGAGGATAGAATAGATGGAATTGGGAGAGAAACTTTCTACGGCAAACGCCTGGGACTTTGAGATTAGGAATGACATTAAGTATCCTACCAATGTTTGTAGTAAAAATACCTTCATATAATAAGGATAGTTAGGAATGTACTTGAATGGTAAATAGAAGAAAAAGCACCAAGAGAAAGACCAAGGGACGAATATAATCGTATATGCCAAATAAAGAGAGATATAAGAAAGAAGAAATATCAGGACGTAGTTGAGTGAGCACTAGAGAGAGAGGAATGGAGGACTGCAGTCAACGAATCCATGGATTGAATGACCTATGAAGTATTAGTAAGGAATATGAGTACAGCTTATGGTAATTAAAAAAATAGTTTACAGGTCATACTTATATAACGGCGATATTTAACTCAGTCTGGTATCTATAATATACTTATCTCTGATTTTCGACCTCAGCTGTACCTCCTGAATAGATTTCTGAGGAGAAACGGGCATTAATAGTCTCACGGGACTCGAACCTGGATCTCTTATATTGCAGGTAGGGTACTCTAATACTCGTGTTATACGGTCAGAATAATTGAACACGTCTTTATTCTCCCTTTCTCCTTAGAATCTTTCCTAGACAGACACATTTATGCGTCAAGTTACCTAAACCCTTTCTCTAGTCTCAAGAATAGAATCTGAGAGTGAATTAATCCCATCTTTGGCAGTATCCTCAATCTCAAAAGACAAATTTTATTTACCCGAAAATTTCCCCTGCTTCTTTAACGGCCGCCATAGTCTTTAAAGGATATAAGTCGGGAATTCTGATGCAGATTTTATTCGAATATCTCCTCGCAGTTAAACAGGGGAGAATAATTTTTCGCCATCCCTATTAAAAGAGTTATTTACAACTGGTAGGGAATCGCGGGGGACGGAAGGGAAAATCGGCTGCGAAGTTAACCGGGACACGGTGGGAGTGATGAATTAAAAATGAGGAAAAGTAGCAGGAATTTATTTCTGTGGACCCGGAGAGACGGAGCATGAAATTAGCGTTGCATGAGGTAGAAAAGGAGCATAAAGAAAGGAGAGCCGGGCGAGATTAAGACCGCTCTATGTTTTTCCCGCTCTCTCCATCTCTCTCTGGACAAAACATCTGCATTCCTAATGGAACTGCCTTATATTTCCGCGTGAAATTGATTAAGAAAGGGAACGGAGGAACAGAAGGGAAATTGAAAGATCTCTCCCTCTCTCTCTCTCTCTTTATACCTTCGCCAAAAGGACTGGTTTCTCCTTTTTGTCGTCTAATGGCGTTGAAGTGTCGAAAAGGAAGAATCCCAGCTTTTGTTTTTCGATTTCGGGGCTTTATGCAAATATCCTGACTGCCTGGAGAATTTTGGGTGAGAAGGAATGAGAGGGAGATGGGATGGATTATGCGATCGAAATGGTAAGATGAGTCACGAGAAAGACCGGTATACATCCATCGAAACTCTTTTCCTCTTTTGGAGAAGTTGTTGTCGCAGAGAAGTGGATAGTTTTTAGCGAATGGTAAATTATAAGCCAACGTTTTACTATAGTTAATTAAGGACTTCTCTTTCCATGCTCTGGCCCTGTCTGTACTCCATCAAAAGAGCTGTCAGAGCCTTTTTTATATCTCTAATACCTCAGGTCCCTTATATTGAATTGGTATCTTATATTGAATTTATTTTGTTAGTGAATTAAAGGTGTTATACTTCATTAAAAAAATGTAGTGTAGGAGCCAGCTGTTCATATAGTGGACTTGATATTTAGGTCATAACTTGTAAATATGATAATTATTTATAAAAAAGTGTTCCCCTCTGGTTCCCTGGAGTGATTCCCTCTGGTTTACCTTCTGTATTGCTCAGTAAAAACACTTGACCTACTAACTTTATCATTCATTTTAACTTTGGCTTCTAAGTCATCCCAGGAGCGGTACACGAATATATTAGATAATAATTTTCTATAACATGAATATTAGACACCGCTAGATTATGAATTTAAAACTTAAGAACCGTCCCCTGCAAAAATAATCATTTCTCATGTAGAGATTCATATTTTGAAAAACAACAGAAAATTATTAAATGAAGAATTTGTGAGTTGATAGCACGGATCCATACGTAGAGGTCTGAATACCAGTAATTTGACCATGTGCAAAGATATTTTAGGGCTGACGAAGAACACAAGTCGTTCATTCTTTCAAGCTTGTTAAATTTCCATCTTCACCTCAAATTCATTTCAAATGAGTAGTATAATATGTTTAGAATTATTGTGTCGGGAAATAGTATTTTTACCAAAAACATCATTAGAATGTGATAGGAAGTTCCAAACAAGGAAGGCAGCAAGCAAAATTAGAGGAGCATAAATTAAGCCGAGGAAAATGTAAAATTTGGTCCGCCGCTACGGTTTCATGGGGAACAGTTCGATGAGAAGGGAAGATGGCAGTAAATTAATTTTTAATGAAGCGGAGGAGATATTTTCGGAACGATTGCGATGCTGAGAGAATTTCGGGAAGGATTATGTGTTTAATTGGTCTGCCATCGATAATGATGGAAACCTTTCCTTCTCATTATCATGGTTAAGATCATTAGCGTAGAGAGTAAATCAGTGAGGTATAAAACTTGCATAAATCCGTCATTATATTTTGAGGAAGCTGATATTATATTTTGAAAATGGTAAAGGAACTACTTTTAAGTGAATTTATTGCTGTGAGGTTTAATAAAACTATCGGTGACATCAAATAATTGGGTATTTTTTTAATGAAGCTTGGTCTAGAATATTTTCATTAATTTGTTAGTAATATATATCCTGGTTCAGCCGCATTTAGCTTTTGGGTAGTAGGACAGAGTTTTTCTATTCATTTGATTTAACTAAACGAAATTAAATGTAATGATCATTTCGAAAGTCACTCAGGTATATGGTAACCTACAAATCCAAGTCTATTTTGCAGTATGAGGATAACAATTAATTTTTTAGAATTTTACTTTATTTGAAAATTTTCTTTCTGAAACTGAAGTGGACAGAATTAACTCCGGAAGTATCTTCATTTGAGATGGAATATTTCTTACATGTTATAAAATCTAGTAATCAAATTTAATGATGACGAATATTGCTGAAAGAAGTTAACGGAAACCAGTCACTGGTTCTGATGAGTACATAGAACTCAATGAAGAGCTGGAGTGGAAGGAGCATTTGGCTCTGTAAATCGGTATTTTATCGTTATTATCAAAAAACCCTCGAGATTTCCTTTGAAGAGTTGTTCGCTAGTGAACTGCAGCATGATTTCTGTGGGCAAAGTTGGTTTTTAGTGCCATGTATCTAAAGATCTCTTATATGATTATATGAATATATTTTAACTAACATAATAATGCGCGAATGTATAAAAATATTTCTTTTATATTACATATATTGCTATTAATTAATTATTCGTATATAATTCTACTCATCTAGAAGACTACTTTCGTGTTATTTATCTAATTACTTATTTATCACGCATATTAGTTTATCATATCCCTGAAGAAGCAACGTATCAATTTCCTCACGAGATTTCCATTAAAAAGAAGACATTGCTTCGGTATCTCGAAAGGAAAAATGAAACTTAATACCGAACTAGAAGGCCCTTCTTTACCGTTAACGTCCATCATGCGTTAAAGTTATATAATTGGATGTCAGCATTAAAGAAGGCGGCGGATTAGGAAGGAAACGGTTCGGAAACGAAGAGGGAAAATACTTATAAACAAAATTCCGCGAGGGATTAGAAACTCTGGAAGAGACGCCGTGCTTTCGCTTTTCCTCGGAATAATCGCGTGCTCAATGTCTCGGCTGAATTTATTTGCCGGAAATTGGCATCGTTATTGGGACATCGCGGAGATAAAGGTCGACGCTATAATGGGTTATTTCGTCCAATTTAAATTAAAGGGCCCGCGATTCGGCCGGATTTGCGTTCTGAGGTCTGTCTCGCAGAGAGAGAGATTTTCGGAATTTATTCGCGACGTGCTTTGGTAATTAATTCGTTAAAAAACAGTTTGTTAATTAATCTGCCCTTCTTAATGACTCGCTCCTTAATCTCCTTTGACTCCGCGGCGAAATTCTCGGAATGGAGAGAGGCTGCGATCAGGAGAATTTTCGGATTAAGACTTCCGAGGCTGGACCTTGAATTTTGCCTTGATTCTGCCATTATCAATTCATAGTATTACTATTGAGACATTGCCTTAGAAGTAAATATTTTTCGATAATATTATTACCATTATTTATTACCCATTCTTATCATTATTACCCATTAAAAATAAATGAAAGTGATACTATGTACAGAAATAATGTATGCAATAATTTATTCATAAACTGTACTCCTCTTTATTTCTCCAGGGTAGATAAAAACAAATGACTATGCTCTGACCAGGATTTGAACCCAGAAACTGTGTTAAAGAACCTGTCTATCCAGTAAAAGACTGAATAAATTTGACTAGATTTTAAGTAAAATGATTCATTCAATTGGGTACTCAGAGCGGCTGGGAATATACGAGATTTATTATGTTACTAGTAGTAGAAATTTTAAGCTAAAGGATTAGTAATATCCATAACGAATTAACTAAAATCAATGAATATAAAATATGATAAATAATATATTAAATATTGGCGTTTCCTATTTGATATTTAATTCTCTATGAATCAAGACTATTCTAACCTTATAAATGTTCTTTATTAAAAAATGATCAAGTTGATTTTAAGTGGGATGTCCCAGTACTATGAAATTTTCGAATATTTTCTATATTACGGGCAGTTAATGAAATTTCGTCGTGCAAAATTTCTTTATGATGCAATATACCGTGATTTTATCAAAATTCCCGATGCCTTAACTGCCGTTTGACTTTCATGAACCCCTTTTCCCATAGGATGCTGTAAAAATCACATTAATAGCTTTGGACAACTTGAACTGCCTTGGCTGTGGGATGTCTGAAAAATCAAATTACGACGTCAACCTCCATTTAAATTTCAGCAGATTTATTTTAATTCCGCGTGTTCTTCTTTCGAGAAAAATAACCTTTCCGCCGCTTTAATCAAGACCCCGAATTATTTACATCGTCAACAGCTTTAGCGGCCTTAAAAATTGCTTCCGAAACCACCCGTCCGCGGCTTGTGGGAGAGGACTCTAAAAACCACAATTTTCCTAAGTAGAAAACCTTGCTGCGGGATATGCAAATAGGAAGAGTGGGAGGAAATTGCTGGCGCCGCTCGCAGCGTTTGCCTCCTCATCTAGCAGCGGTATACACGATTAAATCCGCGTCGTTCATATCTCGGAATACGGAATGAAGCGGAGAGAGGACGCTGCAAGAATACACTATCGGTCATGTAGGTGTGAAGAGAGGCGTAATTTCCTGGCGACCGTGAAAAAGGACGCACGCCACAGGCAGTTGAGAGCTATTTATAGGCAGTCCACATACTTACGCCGTAGGAGGAGAGGCTTAAAAAGTATGAATGAAACAATTCCTGACCGCCATTTTTATGCCGTCTCATTACGCGCGATTAATGCCCGTGTAGCAGACCCTGTTGCGCGTTATTATTAATGCGGCATTTTAAGGCTGCGGTGCTTTTCGAGATTTATGTAATTAAACGAGAGGGCTTTTCTGGGAAGAATTAAAAGTCGTGATTAGGTTGAATGAGTCGTATTCTCTTATGCTCTAAATGGATGGCTTAAATTGACTCGTCTGAAAAGTGGGGTGTCGTATGGAATGGAAAAATGGGAGAATGCTTATTAAAAGTGAGAATTAATCATACTGAACACGTTCAAAGGTACTTTAACATCTACATTTACATATACCAATATAGCAGCCTTTCGGCGCGTGGGAGAGGACGTATGCAGCTTTGAGTCAATTTTTCTACAGTTACTACCGCTTTCTGTTCATGGAACATATCGCAATGCCATATTCAATGTCTCAACCAAATACAATTTTAAGAGAAAAGATTCAATTTTGTTAATAAATATTTAATTTTATTTAAATACAAAGAAAAGCTTCTATTAGTCACTGAATCTAATTCAGCAGATTAAAGACTCTTTCAGTAGTGAAAGATGAAGTTTCTAAGATATCGATTATTTTTAAAATGCAAGATTATTTGTGTTACTTTAGGCTAATGTTTGATTCAGATATCAATGGAAATATGGAAAACATGTGTACGTAATTTATAATTTAGTGATACTTCGGCAGACGAATAACCCAGCTAACGAAGATTGTGACCGCGAATTTTTATTGTCCTTTCGTTGTTGTTTCGGATAACGAGTGTTCAGGTGGATACCCTATAGTGTATGAGAGCATAAGAATTTAATGATAGAGAAAAGTAAGCGAATACTGCACTTACTCGCCGAAAAGTAATGTGTATTATATGTGTGATAGTTACTTGAGAGCCTAGAAGATTTTGATATACGGCGAACGGATTATTAGCCGAGACGTCCCCACATTTGTCATGTTGAAGGAGTTACAATTACATGGAAGCTAGTTATGAATTATGATAATGCTGTGTTGACTATTCTCATGTATCATACCTGTATCCTAGGAACAGTACCATTCTTCCTCAACAGCATTCAACTCATCTTCAAGTCGTTTCTATCCTCAAGTATACATTTTTCTCTCCTCAAGCGCCTGCAGCTATTTTCCTCGGCCGAAACGTCGCTAAGAGCCGCTCCTCTCTCAGCCGAGCGGAAAATTCCGAGTTTCGTCTTCGCGCACAGCGCCTCTAAATTTCCTTCTTATTTCCCAACAAAAGTTGTTCCCGGGGACGCTTTTCGGCTGGGACTCCCTTGTATAACACCCAGAAAGTTGCCGGAGAAATATTTTCCCACATCCCCCAAAAACCCTAGCGATGGAAAGTAGAGTAGAAAAAACAAGCCTAGATCGCGTCCTCGCCCACTTTTAGCACCGCGAGGGTCGCCACCTTTCGCATTATTTTCGCAACGGAATTACCCTTTTTCTCCGCAACCCTATTCGTTCATTCTCCACGTGTTACTCGTGAGGGAATCTCGACCCCCTCTTCCATCTTCCAACTCGCTAACCCAAAAAGTTTTCCGCCTCTCCACCCGTTCTCCCTCCTCTTTAAACCCGTTCCCAGGCCTAATTAAGGGGATCCCTCTGACCATGGATTTACGTGAGACAAACTTTTCGAGGATTGCAACTGATGACGCCATCTTCCCGGGAAATGTGTCGGGGAGGGAGGGAAAGAGAATGAGAAATTAAGACGGAGAAATTGGAGTTGAGGTAGCGAAAGAGAGTTAGGAAAGTGGGGAATGAGATGTAATAAGATATGAGGAAAGTTGTCACCTCCCACGCACCCGATTGGATTACTCGGGTTTACCCAAGATGGTCGTGTTCGCGGCTCTAGGTTGTCTTCGGACGGAGAATTGCTTTTGTGTGCTTGTCTTATGGGAACTTTGTTCTCTTATTGAGTAATCTACGGAAAGTGGCTTATTTGCATTTTTATCATTGTTTTTCCTAACGTAGTGTTTTTCCTAGTGTAAAGTTGGAATTAGGCATTTATGTTATTGATTGTCCTCACTAAATTAAAAATAAGATGCTATTCTCAGTGTTTTAGGAATTGTTTTCCGTTGGCTCTAGGCGATACCAATAAAATAAAACAATAGACAGTGTGCACTGTGTATACGCCGACTACCTCACCCTACGAAACGACTTATGGCTGTTTTTAACAATTCTTGATTATCTATGAGTGTTTAGTGATTAATTGTAAATTTGGTAATTTTTCGTTGTAAGTTGTGGAGGAATTAATATGGCGGTGAAATATCACTCCTTTGAATCTGTAAATATATGTTAAAACCACCATGTAACTCGGTTATGATAAATTTATATGTATCTTTTCAAGTATGAGAGAAATATAAGAAATATTTAGTAAATAAACTTATGAAGTAATCGAGTAAATAAATAAAATGAAGAAACAAAAAGTAATGAAAATCCTCATTTTCTAAGAATAATACGAATATCCATGCGTAGTATTTTATGAAGATTATAAACTGCATTAAGAAAATAAGCCTTTTTAATTTTCAGTTCGTACTACCATTCAACGCGGAAAAGTTTTACCTTATTAAAATTTCTGAATCTGAATGTACTTATTCATCAGAAATATATAAGGGCGAAGAAGTTTGTATGTGGAAGTATGTAATTTTTCTGTTTAAATAATTTTTAATAGAGACGATAAAGTGCCTTTTCTACGTTGATAGTCAACAATTATGCATGGATTTTTAAGTAATATCATCGATTTTATATGTTCTGTAATATTTGGAAGAGTAGGAGGACCTAATGATTAGTACAATTACTCTCGTTTTATTAGAGCTTGAAATAAGTTAGTTTTTCAGTCTATGATTTCACGAGTAGAGAAAGCCCTTAGACGCTATATTTTACTGCTCACGACCGCGAAAGACGCGGTTGGTTTATTTATAGGCATTTTATTCGCAGGAAAATCAGCGGAAGAGTAATGGAGTGTGGGACGGGGGAACGTAAATCAGGTTCATTTTATTTAGACCCGATTTTGTTTTGGAAATTCGGTATCCCGGGAGAAAGAAGAAGAGATGGAGATAAATCTCGAATTAAATCGCGAGAGAGTGGAAAAGTGGAGAGGAATCAGGAGGGAAAAGGGGAGAGGTGTACATTAAGGTGAGGAAAAGAAGAAGGAAACGCAAAAGGGAAGAGAGAAAATCAAGTCCCTGCGGATAATCCGGAAAGTTGCGCGGAGAGAGACGTCTTTAAGATTAAGGTTTTGAGAAGATTCTGATATCATAATAAAGGAAAGAGATCCAGCGTTCGGGCGGTTTTTATATTTTTAAATTTAATGAGGTTTTTATAAGTGATCCTGGGTTGGCGTTCGCTTCTCGAGGCCATGAATGTTTAAAAGCGAAATTTCTTTCAAACTTTAATAACTATCGTGCTATTTGGTGTCAGACTTCTATTTCTCTGTTTCCGAGGTCAATTATCGATTAGGATCGGTTAGTGGTTTTAAAATGCCTCGGAAATTCACGATTAAATTCATAAATTAAATATGTGAATATTTTACGGGGTAAATAAATCGATTTATGGATGTGGAAAAGCTATATTAGTCTCAAGAATCATGCAAACCCGCTGCTGTTAAGATTTCGGTTTTTTTATAAATTCGACTACTTATGAATGCTTGTATTGAATAGTGTGTTAATGTGTCAATAGGTCATTAGCTGGGATATTTAGGTATTTCTTACCCGTAATTAACGTTGTTTATCTACTTTACAGCAATATTATTCTCAAACATGTCTGCGTAAGTCGTATTTACTTTACGATACTATTTTTAGCTTAAATTTTTTCGTGAAGTTGCAATGAAATGTTTTTGGGTTCGTGATTATACGAATGACTTAAAACATATTTTCGGCTTTGGTGATGAATTTTGAATAGCTCATAAACGAACTCGAACACCTACAACTGTTTTTAAGAAATTAAATTAAGCGATAACTCAGAAATTTTGTGAAGAAATCAAAAAATTTGCTTTGCGTTTAACAATAAGATTGAAAGTTGGACATGAAGTTCCAATTTGTTTGACGTCTTTGGGATTCTTTATGACGGAATGCCATATAACAAAGAGATGGAGATAATTAACACTAATAATTAAAAATTATTTATACTTTCAGGCGATTATATAAGGTAATAGACTGAAATCCTTTCTCCTCATAGCCTAGTATCTCAACCTCCCAGGGTTAAATCTTATGCTTCGTCAATGAAAAGTAACAAATCCTGGAGATTTTATTTAAATTTTTGCTAGAATGATCGAACACGGTACTGGAAAAATCACAAGACCTCGATCTTCTTTAAGTGATCTTCTTTAAACCCCATCTCACCGCTTCCTCCACCGCCCTCGGCGTCTTTCGATTTTCCGCGGTGATATCATTCATGCGAGCGGGAAATTTTCCACCGCAGCATCAGAAAGCATCTTCGAACCGATTTCGGGGAAAAACATAACCCGAAAAAAGCGCCGCTGTGTTTACTCGACGCGGAAATTTCCATGCTTGCGTTGGCAACCGACCGCGAAATTCGCCCGCGTTGTTTTCCTTCGCAAAAATTCGAACGTTTTCGCGCATGTGAAGTGGAGCTGCTATGCGGGGAAAATAATTTCCAGAAAAAAAAACGACGCAGTCAAAATCATCGCGGAGGAAGGGGGAAATACGCGGCCTATTTTTAGAGGTATTGTAGCCCTATTATGATGTGAATTCATTAGGGATCCGATTTTGATTTGGCCATTTTTATGACCAACGGTCTGCATCCACATCGTAGATTATACGCCGAGCTGCGTTATTTTTAACAAAAAAATGTTGACTTGGACTTAATGAAGCCTTTTGGAACATTATTAAATTAAGTTTCGGTGTAATATTACCGTTCTACCATTGTTGGCCGGACTTCGTGGAAATAAAATTTTGCTTCATTTCGTTACGATGTTAATTTGAAAATGATTTTTCCATGATAATTTTTGCAGCGCTATTGATTGGTTTATGAATATTTTTAAATTTCTGTCAAACACAATTATTTATCAATTAAATCATCCAGATATGGTCTCATTGTTCCAAATTGGGAATTCATTTCCGTGACTTCTTTGCCCTCAGTCATCTACTGAATTACAGTCCTATTATTCATACATCGAAAAAGGGGTTCTGAATTTCGTATGAACGAGAATATAACGAAAATTGGGAATATTGGTATATTCATAAAGAATTGATATTCATGGTATTTACATTTTTTTGTAAATCTCTCTATGCAATTTTCTCCTAGGGATTATACCGCCTCATTCTAAGCAACTGTGTCCCTTCGTTCTGTATAGTATAGTATAGTAGAAGTATAGCTGTAGTAGTGTAGTTGTGTAGAAGTGAAAGGCAATCTAAGTATCTATATTATGTGTTGTTATATATATGTAATAAAGAACATGAATTTGATAAGATCCTCTAATATCTGATTATTTTTCTTTGGACAAAGAGTGATGAAAATACCTAGAGAAATTTCTTTTGGAATTGCAGTTTTCAGTTACCTAATTCGATATTAAATACGCATCAACATAGAAAAGCACGATGTGGGTTTTGATGTAGGAGCAGAGCTTTCGTAATGTTTTGCAGTATATCATAACACAAAATGAAGTTCTTTCGACAATCTCCTATTTATTTTCCATTGTGTATTGTTTCCATATCTTCCATTGTATAGATGATAGATTCATGTTTATCTTACGTTGCCCTTCATGATGCCGAGAAAACATTTCGCCTATTAGCTATTAAAATATTTCTTTCCTCAGCCTCATGAAAAGAATTCGGAAACGGAACATTTTTCCAGCGGAGTAAAATCATTCCAAAAACCAGGCTTTCTGCACCCCCTCTGCGCTCTGAGTTTTTCCAAGCTTTATCGTTTTACAATCTTTGTTTCCTTTTTACATGTTCAACTTTTCGCCTCCCTTTTTCCATTTTCTCTCCCAGTCCTCTTTTTCCCACCACTTAATCATCCTCCTATTGTTGCTCCCCAAGATCCTGCTACCCACTTACCTAACCCCTCTTAGAAGTCCTTAAAAACCCACTTTCCCCTCCCTTTTCAATCTCAGATCTTCCATTATTCTTGTTTCCCTCCCGTACTCTCGTATCGGTCCTTTTCCTCAGTACGTGCCTGAAAATCCAAACAAGGAGCCGCCTCTGTACTCCATCACCTTAAACTATGTACTCGCTAGATTGCCTCTTGAGAGAGTTGGGAGAAACAATCGCATTGTCATCCCGTGTAGGGGATATCCAGCGCCTTATTTTTAATTTTAACGTATCATGATGGTATGTTTTTCTTTATCTTCTATGGTTTAAGAGAAAAGATTTATTAATTTCTTGTAGTTAACGGTATTACTTTGAGATAAATCATAACAGATCTTCTCAAGGTGCTCCTAGAACTAGAGATAACAGTCTTCTGTTAGCTGCCTAAGAGAGAATTTAGCGCTAATCACTGAGATAACCATTTTCTTTATTATAATGCGTCGTAAAGAAAGTTTAGATTAGTGCAATTTTTGTGGATCAAAAACCATTATAAGAGGTGAATTGTTGTGAAAATTCATCACGTAGAATGAAAAGGCGTTGTATATTTTCCGCAAATTAATTTTTTCTATAATGAAGAAACACGACCAGATATCGACGTGTTGCTGTTTTAGACTATTAAGAAGCAATTTAGGTTTAAGGGTAGTTCGTTTTGCATGACTGATTTCCACTCATATTTCTGTATCCTATCTATTCTTTTTCTCATATTTGAATCCCGCAACTCTTTACTTTTGCCTTCTCTTTGTATCCTTTCTTTTGTTTTCCCTCCTCGAGAAAACCTCCAAAAATCTTTTCAAATTCTCAGAAGTTAGCTCTCGACGATTAGACGGGCGATTCTTTACATGATCTTCCTCCAATCTCAGCGAATTCCCCGACCCTTTTACTCTATTTCTCATTTCATTTGCTTCACCCCGTCATTTTTCGCACTGCGATAACTCGCGTTAATTGCGCTAATGGCCGCGGAGAGCGTTACTTTTAGTTTTTAGCTTCCGCCGTTTTTTCCTTTTAAGGTTCAAGCTATTAAAACTGGAGACTATTCCTTTTATCTTTCCTTTTTTTCTAAAACGAGTGTTCTAGCGAATTGGAAGGAAGAAACTTGGTAATCTCCTGCAAGATGGGAAGGAGGAAAACTCCAGCAAAGTTTCGCGGAAAAATATGTGCGTTTTTTTAAATGAAACCCGTGTTTCTCGGCATTTGGGCATCATTAAGGAAGTTTTTTCTGCGGATGAGGGTATGAATTTTCGGTAATTTCGCGTCTTTCGTGATATTCAATTCCAAGGAATTCGTTTCTTGACTGCTCTCGTTCTTGTATTCAGTTACAATCTCAGTTAATCGTAGGGTCGAAGTATGACTCAATCTGTGACGCGATCCGTGTACCGTTTTTGGCTTTTTATCTTTACTTTTATTTCATAGCTTAAATGTCTCTTTTGCCCTTTGTAAATTTAATTCTGTCGCACTTGATGTTATGTCTCATACTTCTATGAAATCGGAACTTAAAGTTTACCACGGTTTTTATATATTTCCATTTAATGATTCGATATTGAAACGAGGTGATCCTTTGTCCATTATCATTGAAAAATGTTTTATCGAATCTACTTCACCTTTTACACGTTAAAGTATTCAAATCGTTTTGATAGAACCTCGTCTTGAGAAACCTTTTGACCCTTGTAAATTTTCTTTGAATGTCTCATAAATATAGATTAATGGAGATTGAAGCCAATGGGCATGAATGGAAGCGATTATATTGCATCATCTTAATATAAGGATATATTTCAAAGCTTTGGGAATCATTCCGTTTGAATATCAAGTTAATATACCATTCTGTTCAGGAATCCTTTTCCTTTGGTTGATGATATTGAAGAACCTTTATACCTTTGTCGCGTTTCACATCGCTTTTGATCATACTACATATGTATATTGATTTTGTTTAATTTAAATACCATTCTCAAGAACCCTTTATATTTTCGTGTGGATGGAACCCCTGTCGTTCGTGTCAAATTATCTATTTTTTTAACGCGATATATTTCGGCGGACTATTGATACTTCTCGAGTCAGTCTCACGGAAAAATCCTTTGCGAATAAAACAATTTTGTTGGCGTCGCCTTGAGATCTGCATCATTCAAAAGGCCGGTTTTCCCGTCACGATCGTTTGAAGCAAAGGTATCACTTTACCATTGATCTTCCCCGTCCTTTCTTCTCACGAACCGCTCACCCTTCCAAATTAGATTTCATCCCCCCGTCGTTGTTTTAATGCAGGCAAGCCGATTCCTTTCCCAAGGAATACTCCATTTCCACCCGCCACTTCATTTCCCGCCCTCCGCGTATATATCTCCCCTTTTCCTGGCACATAAACAGTTTCCTTTCGCCGACTCAATTTCCCCGACCACCCCACATCATAGGGCATACGCTATTTGCGCCGTGCAAACAACTTTTCGTCGCGACGTGCCTTAATGTCCAATTCCTCTCCCTTCCCCCATGCCATCCGTATTGCAGTGCGCTGATTCCACTTCGTTTGTTTCAACCCACTGCGCCTTTTGCATTCGGGAGATAATCGACCTGACTCTACGGCGCGGAGGTACTCATTACCCGAGGTTAATTTCCACGGAGGTGTTGAGTTTTGGGGGAAATATTGGTGCGACAAGGGGGACTTGAGATTGTCTTTTTTGTGTTTGAATATCATGATAGGTCTTTGAGAACAATGGTTTCTTTCGTTATCGATGCTGAACAAATTGAATGAGATTTATCTATTGGATTTATCTATTCTGGAAATAATTATTGGCAAATTGTTCAATAACCTATCGTGATCATAGATTGCCAAATTGGTACTCCCAAGTATATTTGCTGCAGTCCCATACCATAAGGGTTAGATGTAAGAAGAGACTATTCAGTCTCAATCTCGCACGAATAAAGACGTTTTATTATTATTATTATTATTGTTATACCATTAGTAAACTTATTCCAAATGGTTCCTTGTTTTTTGGCCATCATCTCGTGAAGGTATTATTCTACGTCTATTTTCCAAATCATCTACATTAAAACCGTTTATACAATTAACTTCAATGAGAAGACCATAGATAATTGTACAATGCAGCTAGTTGAGCTTCCTCGGCGTGATGATGACGTTGTAACGTCGAAACCGATTGCTTGTTGTGGAATTTTGTGGTATTGTACAATCAGTCATTGCTTGTTTATTGAAACTGAAAATGGATTACCACCAGATTCAGTTTATATAGTAGATGTTTTTGAGTCATGAAAGTGGTTTCTAATCTGTAAATCAACCATAATTGTATGCGTTTGACTCTTGCATGAACTTCACAACTTTTGGTATTACAGCACAACTGTAGATGTTTGGTTTTGAATTCAAAGTTCTCGGACTTTTGCTAATAATCTTTGTTTAAGTATTTTTCACCCTTCAAATTCCGAGATTCTTTATTCTTCCGAAAGTTTTCATTTAAGGGAAGCCGATGTTTTCGACTTTATTTCAAACCTTTTCAAACTAACTAAATTCGTTGACTTCAAGTTCTCCCATAGATTTAGGGACGTTGCTTTAGAGCTAAATTTTGCTATTTTATGATATAAGTTGGAACTTAAAATCAGCCAATTTAAATGTGACGTTATTTTCTTTTTTCAGTGAACGGCGGTTGGTCTCCATGGTCTCAGTGGTCGGAATGCAGCGCTCGATGTGGTCGTGGAGTCCAGAAGAGATCCCGTCTTTGCACCCATCCTGCACCACTGCACGGGGGGCTTCCATGCCAAGGACCTGCCACTCAGAAAGTGGATTGCACCACCATGTGTCCAGGTGAGTAATCTCCGATCGATATCCGAATAAAAGAGTAATCTCCGATTTAGGACATTATTCTTTTATCATATCTCATCTCACTTGGCTTACCGTTTGCCAAAATCGAGATACTTTTGTTATGGTGAACTAAATTATCTATTCTACTAAAACGTTATGATTCTCAACGCAAATTATTCACTAATTATCGTGGATTTGGTTTGAATATTCCACTCCACCTTCTTTCTTATTACATGAAGGTTTAATAATCAACGGAGAATTAATGTTTGCACTTACGCAAATAGTGAGCAATCACGAATACCTGTTTGAAAAACCAAAACAACTATTTTAATCTCGTTTAAGATGTAGTAAATAACAAAATTACGATACAATGTCCAACGTATCCTAACATTGACTATACTGATGATCATAACAGATTTTAATAGTCCTCAATGATACTTTAAATGATTCATAATTGTAGAAATATTCTCTGTTGAAAACTATTTTCAACTCTGAAACAGTTGCATTTATGATAATAATACGGTCTCTGAAGGTAACTAACTCTTACTAATATAAATAATCCTGGTGTATCGCAGCACTGGCTAACAAAAGTTTTTGCTTAGTATTAACCATACTAATTCGGGACTGTGGTAAATTGTATTGTTAAATTGAGACCGAGGTATGGTACTTCCCTAACAGATGTGTTTTACCCATTAACATATGTTCCTAAACCTTCCTATCCTATTCATCCTGTGTACCTTATACCTATGAAAATACTCCCTGACAATGTCCATGAGTGCCATTTAAAGCAATGCTCTTTCCCTTCGCAAACCGCTCCTTCAGGTGGAGTCTACGACGAAAACACGGTCATCTTGGGTGAGTCGTTCCTTCTCTGCACGCGTACGTAAAATAAAAGAGATTTCACCCTTTTTATTCCCATCCCAACCTGTCGTTCTCCCCAAAACCTCCTCTTCACCATCTCCACCCGACCCAAATCTCCATCAAAATTCTGTGCACGTACGAAACCTCGCGTCGGCATGTGTCACGCCACCACCTCGCGGATTTGCATTGTTTTGTTTTTTCCTCCTCTAGTCTCTTTCTTTCTTAGTACTCCTCCACGTGCACAGCCAGCACTTCCAGTTTCCTTTTCCTCTCTTTCCGCACTTAACCAAGTTGTTGGATAAAAGGGATTCCTTACGGGTTTTGTCGCGCTGACTTTTGTTTCCCCCGCGGTGTATTGTCCCCTCCGAAATCTCCGCTTTTCCGCGCGGTACATTTTAAGCAGCGGTGTGATTTCTTTTGGCATACTTGAAGCTCTTTCTGCTGCACGTTCCAAGTTGCTGGGAATTGGCGTGTTTTGCTTTTTGTTCTTTTTTTCCTTTTCTTAACGGAACAAGTGGAACGGACTCGGAAAGTTAATTATCTCAGTTGTTTGCCTCAAGACTGTTTAATTGAAGCTAGTTTCAATTATCGCCTAAACGTCATAGGAGAACTTTTAGTTGCTCTGATCCTATTACTAGGCGTGTGCGGTTCATTAGATCCTAGAAGATAGATTTCTTCAAAGAGAAACATAATTGTTACCCATATGTTTTTGGACCGTACAATTTAGTTTCTATAATAGTTTTCAGCCGTTATAATTTTTGAGCTGACAGCTAGCAGAGGTACAGAGTTTTATTTTTTCTTTTCAATTAATTATCGACTTTTCGAATGAATAATATAGAAAAATCCCTGTTAATATTTTTGAATTAAAGTAAAATATCTGTAAAATTAACCATTTATAATAATGTTGATCGATTTAAGTATGCATTAGTTATTATGGTATCGAATTATTGAATTTTCTTTAGAAAGTTTGGTTCATGAAACTTTCTTTGGTCACGCCCTTGGCCCTTTCCACTTTTAAGGGAAGTTAGAACGATATTTAAAATGAAAACTTTCACTACCTGTAAAATAACACTACCGAGTCATTTAAGTATTGTATATGAAGTATTACTGCTGCATAGTTCTGTATTATAGCATATGATAACGGTAATCGAGATCGAAGACCCTACAAATTATCCCCTGGAATCATGCATCATCTTGCTATTTCTTCTTCATTTTTCGTTGAACAGCTCTTTCACTCACTCTTTTCCTCCTGACCTTAGATTATAAGGAAATCTCACTTTTATGTACTCGGCACTTGGTTTTTTTGGTGTTTCATAATTTCTTCTTTCAGTCTAAAATTGCACGTTTGGTGATTGGTTCCTGGCACGGGTATATGCCTAAAAGGGTATCTGTTGTTATTTGCATGTGTTGTTCGGCCTGCACAGTGTCAAGATGACGCTAATTTGGAGTATTATTTTAGCGTTTATTTGGTGTAATATCCTTTTTCTGCACCATCGGAATGTATGCACAGGGACTAGAATATAAGTTCTTATTGTTTATATCTTTAAGTTTACTATTTGGGTAGAATGCACGTAGTTATTTTGGATGGATGGGAAGATTAGCTAACTGCATCAAATTCAGTGTTATGAATGCATACAGATAAAAAATACCGGTAGCTGGTTATTATTTTCTCAAAATCTCGATGTTTTTATTTTTAAATGGGGAATTCGAACCTTCTTTTCTTTTGCCTTTGGCTTTGGGAAGCTGTCAGTGAGCAGGCTTCCACGTTTATCGTGCACTCATAGCCGCAGAAATCTTCTCGAGTAAAAATTCAATATCGAAATTCTCTTAATACCAATCAAGAACTCATTTTAAACTTTTTCACGGAAATTTTCCCGGGAAGTGGGTACTTACCACAACCGGTGTAACCGCTTCAGATTGGAATTTGAAGATGTGGAAATTCAATAAGAGATGGGGAGAAGACAGAAGAATGGCGGCGGTTAGAGAGACAGCCAGGAGAGGGAAGAGAAAAAAGATATCGGAAAAAGTTTTCGCCCTTTTTTCTTCTCCTTTTCCTTTCCATTCGGGAAAATGGAACGCCTTCCCGAAGTCTCCGTTATTTCTTTTCCTCTCGTCCGGAGTAATAAACTTCCAAGCGAAATTTTACGGAGGAAAAATCTTTTTCTTCTCTCCCATTCGTAACCGTTCGTCGGATTGTCTGACGTTATAATTTCGCGGTAAAATTCCTCCGTTATGGGAATCTTTTTGCTCTCGAACGAAATAAAACCTTTTCTTTTCCCACTTGAGTAATGGGATCCTGATCTGGGGGGAGAAAAAGTGATGCAAATGAAACATTAGGGTTTGATCCCTCCTAACCTCTTCCTGTTTTTCTGATCGTTAACACGCACGCCGGAGAATCTTTCCTTAATGAATTCTAGCGAGCTATTTTCGCCGCCGACTAATTAAACCGTGGCCGAGATCCCCTTCCTCGAACTTTTCGATTTTAAAATATTTTCCTTTCTTTGTCTACTCGCGATTCACCTTAGGTTCCCGAAGAAGGCAGTTGATTTAATTAATCAGTTTCCTAAAAAAAAAATTGGGAAGTACGCGATCTCCCGCTTTTGATTGTAATCTTCTCCCCGAAATTTTCGGTTTTTAATATCTTTTTTTTTTTCTATTATCGGAAACTTCGACTGCACTTCCCGGAAAGTTATAATTGCGACGATATTATTCCGAATTCCCCATAATTTGGGAATTTTGGAAGGAGGAAGTGATTTCTGTAGACGCGGAGTTCTTATTGGCGCGTTCTTGGGTGGAATTAAAAAGTCTCACATATTTTTATTTTTAGTTTTAAAACTCCTCATTAAGTTATTGTTTATTTTTATTTGTTAATTCTAAGCTTATTTGTTGGTTTTCCTTTTATTTTAATTTGATGTGTTTCTTTCTCTTGTGATTGGTCGAATAAGAGATGTTTTTTCGAGATTCATAGTCGCCAACTACTCTTCAGAGTACTTTTCTACAATTATTTAGTTTTATCTTAATTGATATTTCACCATGATTATCTGAACGACAATAAAAATGCTTTTATCCTCCTAATATTTGACCTTTTGGTAAATATTTCATTGCATAGAATTTTTATTTATGTTTCCAATGTGAAGTTTTAGAATTGAGCAGATGTGAAAATAGCTCAAAATGCTTAAAAATTAAATGAATTTGATAGCACTGATTTTTAAGGTCTCCTTAATGCTTTGAACACCCGTAAATTACTTCAAAAAACTGTCACGCAATGGCGTTTTCACTTTGAAAAAAAATACTTCCAGAGAAAGCAATAATTATTTCAACATAAAATATTACTGTAGTCCCCGGGTAGTCACATAAGACTTTAACGATAGTGGTTCTTTATTCGATTCCCGCTGAGATCCCACATGCGAAATTACTTCAGCTGTCGACTCATTTTCTGCAGTACTATTACTCAATATTACTGATGTATATTGGAACGCGCAAATTAAGTTTTTTATTTCATTGCAGCGCGTCTGAATCTCTTCCTAATGAATGTTCCCATAATCATTTCATTGACCCTAAGAAAGCGGAAACATCCCGTTTATTCGACCATTCACCCTCGTTTTTCTTTCGTTAGTATATTTTTTTCCGCGATTTTTTTTCACATCTAAGCGCGTTTTTCCATTCCCGAATACAGCCGTCGACGGCCGATGGAGCGGCTGGTCGGCCTGGTCCGCTTGCGGGCCCGACTGCCGCCACCACAGGAGACGCACCTGCAACAGCCCTGCGCCAGCCAACGGAGGCAAGTATTGCCAAGGACGAGACCACGCCACAGCCAACTGCTCGGACGGTATGTGCAGACTCTCGGATTCCACTTCGTCCACTTCTTCCTCGTCCTCGTCACCTGTGTCCTCAGGCGGCACCGGAGGTGGGAATTCAGGTGAGTGCCACCTTCTGGCATCGTTTGTCTTCCAGAAAGGTCTCATTTGTATGGTTTTTATGGGAAGATGTAACTCCGTCCATGATTAATTGCCTATTATCCCTCTTGATTCCATTTATTATGTAGTTGTTTTGGATACTTCGCTCAATCATAAAGGGATATCCTTAAATGATGTCACGGAAATATGAGTTTACTTCCCTCTTCTCCCTCTGTCACAATGTGTCATGTAGAGATCAAATACGAGATATAACTATAATACAAGGATCCTCCATCTCACAGCGGAAAGCTGTCTTATTAAGGCAATAATTATGGCTCTAATACCTTAATTAATTTAAGCATGAATAATGAACTGAAATTTAAGGATTATCACATTTCCGAAGACTGTACGGAGTATTTTCGCTATCAGGGAAAACCGATATACAATATGGAAATTTGCCGAAAAGAAAGGCAGAAGATGACTAAATCCGTACTCAAAATACCGTAGAATACTAGAAAGATAACAGTATAGACTTTCGAAACCTCCCATTGAATGTGGTCTAAGATGCAGAAAAACGAGTTAAGCATTAAAAAATGTAAATAGCATTCTAAAGAAATTTTATTAACGAGTTCAAAAGCAACTACACATACTTACGAAAATGTAAATTCGTAAAGGATTCGACGAAAGATGAAATCGTTGACAAGGATGAGGGTAGAGAATATTGGCCAAAAGATATGGATTAGAAGAGAGGGAGTTAATCATCATCGGCTTGTAAAGGGTATGGCATTTAATGAGGCCCTTATGGCTCAAGAATTTACCTGATAGCAGAATACCCACTTTAATCTCTCCATCATTTCGTTAAGACTGTTAGTTATGAAGATACGTCGACGATGAATATTTTCCATTCTCATATTTTGAAGGAAATTATTTAATCTATAAGGAAATCCTGAATCAACAATAGATCTTCAAGGAAATTTCTATGTATGGGATCCTTGATATCTAGCGAAAAACTGAAAGATTTACTGAAGTGAATTAATATTTGGTTCGTGCTGTAAGCTTCCATCCCTTTGTGTATCAAGAAAGTTGAAAAAAAGAGGAATAATCGTGTAATTCCGGTGGCACTTGGATTTCACAAAAATTATTATTCGTTCCAAACGTGAGCTGGATACTTTGAATGGAAATGGGGAAATAAAAGAAGCGAGTGGTTTTTATCAAGAGGCATAATATTATTATTATTTATTTCCATTTCTCCATGGGATTCTCCAATTCCATGTCCGCTTCTATTATCAGCCTTCATTGGTGTTTTGAATTTCCCATTTTGGGATTGCATTTTAAAAATTCATTTCAATGTGGAAACGCTGATACCTCTCATGCGCTTTCGTCACCATATTCCAGCGTTAATTCTTCTCTGATCATCTATGTCGCGCGAATTATATTTGCTATTCTTATTACATCATCTGCATTCAACAATCCGGAAATCAAATCAAGCCACAAAAAACTGTGATATTTCGTTGAATGAATAATTTTGAATTTGGTCTGCAGAGTCGTAACCGAATAAAAATTGGGTCGATCAAATTTCATTATAGCATTCCCGACTGTGATTTGCAATTTTTCTTATCCACGAATGACGCGGATTTAAATTTCGTTTCATCGTCAATGTTTGTCCAAAACACTAGACTGGAAGCAGATATCATTCGCAGGGACGCAATCAAACGTCATAATTTGATTGTTTTAGTTTTCACGCCAATTTCGAAAGAAGGAAGGAAACCGAACTACTCGCTTCTGCTAACTGGGAATTCGTTTCCCGAAGAACTCGTTATTTTCCTTTGCACTCTTACAAATCCGATTTGTCGATGCAAATCAGACTCCCTTTCATTCCACTTCATTTTTTTCGCAAAACAGTAAGAAATCCCATTTGGTTTCCGGAAGAGAATCAAAACGCTGCGTATACAGTAGCTTTTCATGTTGTCGATAACATAGGATGTGTGTGTAAGTGAATTCGTATTTAAATTATCCTCTCTGCTGAATGGGAGTAAGTAATACGAAGCTACTTCTCTACCGAGATGCGCTGATTGGTTTCTCATCGATACTACTTTGAAAAGAAAGCATTGTCTACATTGGAGTGAACCTATGATTTGAAAATCGTGCTTTAGGTTAAGTTTTTTGTCGGTTATTACTTCGTTTAACCCATTCTGGGGCTCTTTTGCCTCATTCTTCCGTCACACTTGTATTAATGTAATAATATTTCGATAGAATTAGTAATCGGCGTCCTGGGACACAAATGTTCCTATATTCCAGTTTTTTTTAGAATAGAAATTTAACTTTCAAATTGATGAGGTATCTTCTTATTTTAGACAAAAATAAGTTGAAATTTTAACTTCCGTTATCTCACAAAATTTCAGAATTTCTCGATTATTAAACGTTTACCTATCATTATTACTACTAGTATTATTAATTCTCTAGCGGAAATCCCAATCTGAGTAAATCCCAGTTATATCCGTTAAAATAAAACTCTACGATCACAGACACAAATAACAAACACAAACAACCATGCCTTTAATAGGAAAAATCGAGTTAGCCGGGATTCGAACTCAAGACGGTGGGGTTAAAGCGTTAGTAACGCCAACCACTCCACCACCGCGGCCGGCCTATGCTCGAAAAATTATCTATTTGTTAGTATGGTGTAAATTAAACCTGAATATGTATTCCTTTGTATTCTCCAGTAGTTTTATCCTTGTCCAGTCAAAATATACCATTGAAGTGCAGTTAAAATTACAGTTGCCACGGATTCTCTAACAAAGAACATGGATTCCTGTGGGAGATGTGTCATGGGAGAACTCCTTTGCGAAGAGAAAATATTCACTCTCCCTTACGGCCTCTTCATTTACGTTGCCAATTAAAGGCAAAACTCCTCTGTGAGATAGTGTCTCTATGGGAGAGAAAAATCAAAGCCAGAGATGAAAGCAACGTCAGCTTATCCCACGAAGAAAATACGGAAAGGAATTAATTAAGAACTGCGCGATAATGAGGGTCATAACGGGCAGAAAACGCGTTCCCACCGGGCGGAGGAAACGGGAAAAATCGCTAGGCGCGGCGGAGACCTTAAAAGGAAAGATTTAGTTATCACTCTTTCGCGCGGTGGAAATTTCATTCGCACGTCATTTCGCAATGTTGATGCGCATTCGCAAATCAATTCGACACTTGTCACCTTATCGGCGTTTAAATTAATTTCTCCTCCACTTCTGGTTGAAATTTATTGAGGCGCTAAAAATCAATCTTTTGGGAGATCGATGAGAAACTCGATATTGCTTGAATATTGTCATAATTTGTTTCGATAGTCTTTATTTGTTCGAAAATATATGTTTGCTTTTCTTTTTTCAAGTCGATTTTCGGAACGGTTCTGAAATCTTTAGAGAAAGTGCAGAAATTAATAGATGAACACATTTGACCGGACTGTTCTTAAATTTATTGTGAGATAGTCATTTAGAAACATCCATATTTGTACGAAATATTTGAAAAAGAAAATCTGATGATCCTTCATTCAACTTGCTAGAAATATGGGGCATCTACAATCAAAATATCATGCTAAAATTATACCTTATGAAATAACACATAATTAACTTTTTCTCTGCTAAATTCAAAATAAAGAGCTCAAGATAACCTGAAATGCTATTTACTTCGCAAAAATTATTCTAAATTTTGAAATTTGTTCTTTAATGATTCTTCCAATTTAAAGCCCGTATTATGGAAATCGATTTCACGTAAATGAATTCATTAAATAAAAGTACTAAGTTTCTCTACGACCCCGTATCTCATGTAGAGACTATGTCCTCTGAAGTATATTTATTAGGTCATATACAACCTATTGGTTAACATTTTACTTTATTTTCCTTACATCATGATGACAGAGGTAGTACGGCTTCACACACTTCACTCAAAGTTCACATCTCGTGGGACTTGAATGCGCGTTTGTTTCCCTGCTGCGGCGCGACCTCACTTTTTGTGGACGTATAAATGTTCATCTGCCTAGATTACGTCATTTTCTCCGGTCGACGACCCTTCCCCAATTGTGTATGATGGCATAATTGAGGTCGAGCTTTTTCCCTCGGAAAGGAAAGAGCGAGTGGCGGTGGCATCGGGATTCCCTCCTCTCGTCAATTATTTTTATGCTGCCCGCTCTTACTTCATTATCCTGCATTGTAATTGAGTGACGTTGGAGGCGTTGGGTGGAATTAATTAGCGACTTTTTTCAGCGCTCGCATTTAGAGCATGCAATTTCACAGCTTCCGCATCATGCCGATTACCTTTCGCCAAGTGACGGTTTACTCTGTTTATTTCTGTTGCCAGTCCTTTGATTGCTGCTCATTTACTTTTAGTTTTAATTTTTCTACCTTTATCATTGACATTCAGCGTTCATGAATGGCGTTCTGCATTGATTTTTGAGGAAGTGTGTCATTTCTTGTGATTTTTATTTCGTGTATTTTCTATGCGTGTCTCTTCACCCCTTGAAAGTTATAATAAGCTGTCAATTATCAAAATATAAAGTCGAAATACATTTGCAAAATTAGAGATACAAATATATTGTTCTTTATTCCCACGTATATCAATCATTTTTCAGAAAGAACGCTTTATCAAAGCTTAAAATGTATGATATTTTACAAATGGTAATTAATATTAACTTAAACTAAATTTTTTACATTTTTCCTTAACGAAATGCGGCTAAATATACATATACAATATGTTTACAATCGTCTAAAATACCCTTATAAATAAGTATTTTTCTTGTGTTAAAACATACGTTTTCGTTCATGGAAGAGTACTTCTAAGTATGTATATTTGAGTGAATATAATTGTGAGTATTCTGGTTAATTTTTAATTTTTGTTGCAAGACAGGAATATTGCTAAACGACAGATAAACGTATTTCACAAAGTTTTATACCCAAAATGGATGTCAATTTATTTTTTCAATTATTGCACGATTTATCTAAAGAATTTTAATTGTAAAATAGCATCGGAAAGACGGGACGACTACTTTCGAATCGAGTTTTTCCTGAAAAGCGGAAAAGATTTCAAATGTTTAGCGATCATTCGCAATACGGAATGAGTAACGCATTTTCCTCACAACTCTTTTTTAATGTCTTTCTTTAATCAACGCGATAGGCAGAGGTTTGATCACAAGAGACCGGCTGGGAAGGTGTAGGTAATTTTTGAAATGAGCTCTGAGCCGAAGAAGGAATGCTCGTATCGTGTCTGATTCTGCTGAGGGAGGAGGTAGGTTGACTAATGAGTTTATTTTAGGGGCAGCTGAGAGAAGGCGGGCTGTTGTCGCCGGTCGGGATTAGCGCGAGATTGATGAAGGAGAACGGGAAGTACAGGCATTTGCCTCCAAGGCTTTGGGACGGGATTTGGAGAAAAGTCGGATGTTTATAGTGAGCAGCACGCGGAGAAGCGAATGGCTAATGACGTTGTAATTGGGACCCGAAAGACCTGGAAAGAAAATGTTTAGTTTTTGGAGCCTGTATCCCACCGTGAGACGGATAATCGATGCGAAGGAATATAGCTGTAGTGTGCTGTTAATTTCACGAAGGAGACTGTTTTCTCTCATGATATATTTAGCGATTCTTCGTTAGGTTTCGAATTGGATTGGCATGCTATTCTTTTCAGTTACTGTGTAACTTTGTCTTTATATTTCTTTGCTTTACTCCAGAATATGAAATGATATGCCCGCAGGTCAATATTTTGGACTTCTTCGAATAATGTCTTGAACACTATCATTTAGCCATCCATGTCAATGTTGTTTATACTATTTAAACAAATGAACCGATTAATTAAAACTTTGTAAACTTAACATTTAAAAATATTACTATTAGTGCTTCTCCGTTTGGGCTTACTATGAGGCCACCCAGTTAACACCTGAGTTTTTATATTTAAATATGAATCTATTCAATGAATTCATATCAATCTTTTGTGTGCACCTTCATCTACTATTCTTTTACATTTCTTTCCTTTTCCAAACGTTCCAGTGATACACAATTTATATATGATTAAAAGATCTCTTTTCATTTTCCCTCCCTCATTCCGGCTGACCTATATCTCACATTCACATGCCCTTTGATACTTTTACATCTCGACTTTCCGCCGTCTCTTCTTTTGACCCCTAAAGTCTAAAGAAGCTTTTTTTAATTGAAATTGTTTTCATTGATTGAAATACATATACTCCACGAACACTACCTGACTGCAGTTGAAGCTCATTATATTTATAAAAAACCATATTCATCCGTGTTGAAAATGTTTTCCATCTTTTCACTCCCTTGATCATCAAATGTTTACTCGGAAAAGAGATAGTTTACGCCGAAACGGTCTCGCTCCCGTAGCTTCGAATATATCCTGGGATGGAAGTTGAGTTTAATTAGCAGACATTCTGCCTGTTATTCGTGGCACTGTTTTTAGTTTCCTCATCCTTTCAAACCTAGTAATGAATTTGGAGCAACTTTCCTCTCTCTCCGCGGCCAATTCGCCAACTCTCGTCCTTCCTCTCATTATTTTTGCGGTAAAACGCCGAAACGATCCCTATTCTCCCATTCAATAATCATCGGGGGAAATTTTAACGAGTTTCACAACGGAAGTCCGTGTTTTCGACGTGTGACGAAGTATCAGGATTTCGCCTACCGAAATAAAAAGATGTCTCCCTTCTCCGAAACTGAAGGGGTTTGATTCTGAATTGACCATTTTCTGATTTTGTTTAGTCTTCTCGACCTCTTTTCTTTTGCCCTTTTCACCATCGCAATTTTCTTTCCCACACCTCCGTTCTCGGCGGGAGGTGTGCTGCTCCCTTCATCGCAAGTGCGGTCGTCTGCAAAAAGTGAACAGTTGACTACGGCAATGCATTTCTCCCCGACGCCCCGCTCGTTCAGCCATTTCAAAGCTCTCTTTACATCGGCCTCTCTTTATTTAGTCTCGTCGACGGTCCCCCTTCTCTCTCCTTTTCCCTTTCGCACGTGTATACAAGTCTTTCTTTTTCTCTCTCTATTTAACCAGCTATCCCGTCCTTAATTACATCTCTCCTCGCGCTAAAAATGGAAGATTTCCGAGCCTTTTATCCCTTTACGTTTCGTTTCCATTAACAGTTACAACTGACACGTCCACGTCTCCTGCAGTTTCATGCAGCTCTTTCCTGTTGATTAACATCTCGATCCTCGGGTCGGTTCAGAGATTTTCAGCTCGTTTCATATCTCAGGATTATTAATTCGTATTATTGCAAGCACGAGGTGATTATTTACTTTAGCGCGCTCTGTGTTTCGTGTGCGTTATCGCCGTTACTGACGCTCACACTTTTTTAAAGTATCATTTTGTGGGAGGGACACCTCCTCGAGGGCAGTAACCTCCGCGCATACCGTTTCAAGTTATCAAACTGTCAGCGCTCGGAAAATGAGCCGTAGGGAACACCTGCGTTTGGGACGCTTTTTCTCCTAGATGGGAGACGTTCACATTTTTCCCTGGACGATTCTCCGGAATGGGTACATGTCTGCAGGAGAATAAAGTACTCACGTGGTTCGTGGGTCAGTCTCGTGTTTTACTCAAAAGAATGAGGAATTTCGGCGTTTTTTTTTTAAACTTTCCCGTAGGTATTGAAGGAATTTGAAGTATTCACCGCTACGTATTGCTGACACGTCTAAAATTGAGACTATATAAGCTTGAAAATGAGCTTTCTTTATTTATAGTTATAACATTCTTTCGTTTCCTTGGAATTTAATTCAGACATTTAATTCATTAAATAATATTATTTTTTGATTGTGTTGACGGAGTATTCTTTAGACCCGAATTTTTTAACTTTAGTCAATATAAATCTGATTATTCATTTAACTTAACCTGCGAAACGTCTTTTACTCTTAAATATTCGATAAATTATATTTATTTATATTGATGAAATGTTATCCCTCATTCATTTTTTCTACGTCAATGATATCTTTGAGGCTCTTGATCTTTTCATAATATTTATGGATGGATTTTAATATTTCTTTTCCTTCAATTGTATTGGCATATTCAATGAAATTCCGTTTCTGAAATTGCTAATCTCTTTAAAATATGCTATTTATTTCGCTTTAGGTTCCAAGGATGACAGTGTGAACTACGATGGAGCTCATCTTGCAGAAGAAGGTAAGGGAATTCTTCAATTGCATTTTATTTTCCTCGTAGGTCCAGCATTTATTACTTGTACCACGAAGATATGATGTTTTGTTCTTTTCGCCCCAATGACGATGGTAGGTTACTGTTTTTCTTAATTGAAGAACATGTTTTCAGTGTATCAGGATCGCAGTTAATTTGCACGTCTATCAACGCAATACATTTTAGAGAGAGATTATTTCTGGTTACTGATGTATATTATTTTCAACATTTAGCCATATACACTCTAAGAAGCACAATTAAACTGTCGTACTAAGCGATTTCAAGACTGCAAAAACACAACTTATTTGGGAAAATATCTGTAATTCCCGTAGCGCATCACCCGAAACCTATCTTTATATCCGTGATGTATTATTCATGGATGCATTCCTCTTGTCATTCTTCAGAATTTTGCGAAGTTCTCTTTTATGGAAAAGTCATAAATTATTAATTTGCCCACCTCGATCCTGCTGCATTCAACGGACTTCCTTTGAGTATGTGACATAAAGTCCTTTTTAGGTATCCTGGCAGGTTATTAATAATGCAAGAGGTTTTATCTACTCTTCTTTCGGGTCGAGGGTCATCTCGCAGCCATATATTTTTCTCCTTCGTGTCACTTTCAATCCGTGCGAGTGTCCATTGGAAAGAACGAAGAAAAGCGCGCCGTGATACTTAGGCAACCGGTGATGCACTTGTGTATTGCGGGTCGATCAGTATACATACGTTTAAGGGGCAAAGCTTGAAGCTATTAGAGCGTTTATTCTGGGGTACGTTAAACTATTATTTTTTTGTAACTAATATTTTAGGTAATGAAAGATTAACACGAAGGGAAATTTTTTAAAAGATTTTAAGGAACTATTGTATTTTGTTTGTCACTCCGGAGATATTCAAACCGTCGATAGTATTATTTCCTCAGTTGTCAGAATACGGGCATCGTCATTTTGAACATTGCTCTTATGCACGTTAATTTTTCTGTTAAAAATTTGTTATTCTTTCTGTCTCTAAAGGGATATTTTTTCTTCATATCCAATCGCGCTAGTGAAGTTAGAATGAGTCCTATTTAGTGCATACAAATTAAAGTATGTAATTGTAGACTATAATGAAAATCATTCTTGTATTATATGCAGCATCTTCTTCCAAAAATAAAGGTAACTGAAAGTAAAATTCTCTCATGGTTTTCATTCGTCTATAGCAGAGATCTGTGATGTGTGATCTACTTGAAAACCTCAAGAAGGCTAGAATACACTTGAAGCAAGATTTATTCTTTTCTGAGCCATAAAAATCTATAAGTGCAGAGAAGTCGCATTTGATTCATTTGAATTGAAGCCAAATTAGCAAGCGTAGGGTGCTGCCTAGTGTGGATTGATTCGTAGATGCACCGTGAAGTTTCCTTTAATCTCTTAATGATTAAAGTAGTTTTCTCTCCCCCCTAGTAGCATCTGCTCACTGGAACTCTTTTTTATTTTTCGGAGACAAAGCAAAGTTCTTCCAATTAGCTGTAATTCGTGTTTTAGCTTTAGCGATAGGATTTAGAACTAATCGGTTTTCATGCCATAGAAGTCGTTCTGATCCTCAACGTAGTTAGGAATCTCATTTAGTCGCAGCGAAGCAATACTGAGTGACTCCTGCATCGCGATTAGTCGGAGCGTTCGATGAAATACGTATGTATTAGTTAGTCGTGTCAGCGATGTGTATGTGCAACGATGATTCTCGATGCGATGGCACAGAAAATTTAATGCGCATGCGCGGATCAAATATTCATGGAGGCGACTCTTGGCGAAACGTCTTGGAGACAGGCGGCGCCCTAAGGATGATACCGTCTGGTGTTCCGGGTCGGAAGCTCTCAGCGGGAGAGTGACTTAGGCAGCAAAGGAGATTCCGCGTGTTTATGTTGACCCTTTGCCTTATGACGGTGCTTCAAAGTGTATTGCCCCGCGCAATCTGTGCTGCCCTCTATAAACGAGAGGCAAGACTATGGATGAAATAAAGTGAGGCATAAATCCTCCCTGAGTTTTCATATCTCAGAATGGCCATTTTCCCTCGGGGTGCCGATAAAGTTGAATAACTTGTGAAGCTGCATACTACCCACCTCTCATGATGGGGGTTGAATCGTTGTTTACTTTCAGTCTCCTGGGAAATTCTACGAAAGAAAGAAGTTCTTCCATCGGTTATGTCCTGAGGGTTCGTATCTAGTAATTAATGCTAACAGTTTTCCGGGTTGGCTTCTTGCGATGTGTTGCTTCGAAATATCGCGATTATAGTAAGTTTGTCTTCCAAGCGGAAATGAAATGTAAGTGTGATCCCTATCATCCGTTTTGCGATATTATTTGTGCTATAAATGGCGAGCAGAGAATTTTCCGATTTAGTGTACCTTTAACTTGTTTCTCTGGAGATTGCTGAAACAAAGTTTCATTTATAAGTCGTTGGAAGTATTAAAAAACTACTATTCTTTAAGTTATTTCTTATTTTACAGTATATTGTATTTTGTTCTAAATATAGACTTTAATTTTCTCTCTCCGCGTAAATTGTCGTTTAAAAGCTAAAATCTTAATTATGGAATCTTTCTCAGTCTTTCCATTTAATCAGTTTGTGGCATATTACTTGAACATTATGAAGGTAGCATCACATTCTGACGAAAATATCTCTTTCTTAGCACAGGGTGCTCATGCATGAATTTTTATGTGAATACGTGTATTTTGTACTGACTTCCTTAACATGTAGTGTTGAGCTTAGATTTATATTCCTAATCAGAAAAGCATTGCAATTGTAAAATTAAAATTCTACAGGATAAAACCAAAACTTAACTACATTAAAAGCGCGTTGTTTTGGTAACAATTTTTTAGACCTTCGTGCATTTATCCGTTTCCCGGAAACGATAAAATCTTTTAGGAAGGCCCCTTACTTGTATCAAGACCCTAAGCTCTCGTAGTTTTTATAGCATATTCCGATTCAAGTTAAACGGTTTCTACTTAAAGGAAAACCTTCCGTAAATATAAGCAACAACGCTAAACTTTGAGGAGTCCTAGCGATTGGAATCCCCTTCCTTTGAGTCTGCAAAAGAGTCCCAAACAACTTCACCCTCTGCCCGTACGCTTTCTCCCCTCCACCAAATCGCTCTTTTCATCTCCTGCATCGATAGCAAAGACTTATTCGCCATCATCCCCTCACCCGCATGCCTTCAAAAGCGCCGGGATAAATGGTGGAGCGCCCAAGAATGCAAGAATCTGTATGTCTCGACAATACCCTCCATTTCTCAGGGTCGTGAGTATATGCGTCTTCCGCCGTCTTTACCTAACGGAAATTTCTCTCTGCTTGCGCACATATCTCCCGTCTCTTTCCCTTCTTCGCATGCAGCAGTGTTTGAACTGCAAATCAAACGGAAGTTTGAGGCATCATTCATGCATGGCGAAGTTTGCGGGATAATTATCTACGTTCCCTATGTTTCCTATTTCTCGACATGATCTCGCTACGTTTTGGTATCTTTGAATATATCGGTTTTTTATGCTGCGGGAAGTCTTCAGGTAGGATTTTTTTCTAGATTAAACAAATCTCTGAAATTTCTCTGCAAGTTCATTTTTTTTAGATAACGTAGTTTTTTCCTAGAATTTTTTGGGTCAGAACATGAATATTTCACTGGTAACCAACCTAAAAACGTTTAAGTCTTTTCAGTCTTCTTATAGGAGCTTTTTAGTTTTCTTATAGACAAAATCGGCCCTGGCTATTTCGAGGAAACAGAAAATACTCTTAACCTTGCGTTGGGATGTTTTCTTTAATAAAAAATGAGAACTCCATCGTGGTTTGCTTTTAATTCCTCTTAAGATTTTGTTTATTTTTTTGTATTTCTTTTATCACAGGGTAGTTACCATGAAGAAGTACAAGACCAATCTTGGTAAGATTATATAGGGGTGCCCTTCGTTTTAATCTTATTCTTTTGTTTTCCTCCACTATTCTACAAATTTCACCCATAGCCCTCCTACATTTCCTTCTAATCCCGTTCAAATGAGCCATGAATGACGTCGAGCAATAAATGAGCTAATCTCTTATTTTCATCAAAGAAGTAATAGAACGAAATCACTCTGTTTTCTTCTAAGCAAATTTCGTTTGCCAGTCAGTTTCCTCTTCCTCATCACCCCCTTCCCTTTTCAGTCCCTCCTCACCCTCACATTCATCTCCCCTCTTCAAACGTCTTGCCGAATCACCACGCCAGCATTTCACTTCTTCCTATTTACTTACATCCCCCTTTTCTCCCCCATTCCAACGGTCTTTTATGCGCTTCTTTCCCCTCCCCCATTTCCTTCGCTTCGTTTCCCTTCCACGAACATATAATTCGGAATCTTCCATCCTAGGCGCCCAGTAAAAAGGAAGAGATTTTCATCTATGAACGTATATATGTCGCGGGGCTTCCCTCTTAATCCATCTTACGAGGAAGGGGACCGCGCGCGATTCGACCGTCGCTCGTACGTCCCGTCTGATGTACCCTGCGATCCTTGCGGATTTTTATGGTGAATTCTGTTTTATTATGGGTAGGATTGGAGAACTTAATAGTTTTTATCGTCCTCTTAAGGGACTTGTAAGAACAAAGTGGTCGTAGCTCTAACTTTCTGTCAGAATGGTTGCTTTAAGGAGCATTGTTCTTTTTTATCCCTTCAAGTTTTCTCTTTTTGTGATCTCTATAACCTGTCATGCTTTGTGAAGCTGGAGCTAATTTGGAAAAAAGATCGAGCGTAGCTAACCTTGTGCATGACTGGTTCTTGTTAGTCATCGTTATAAATTTCGGAATTTCCTATACTTTCTTAAGTTGAGACCGATCGCATCACGCGCTTGTTACACTTTTCACTGCATGATCGCCTAGAGAACGGACTATGAAATCAGTTTATTGTAGGTTTTCTTAATTAATTACACGATCACTCATGTATAAATACTCAAGCTCTTGTATAAATACTCAATACTCTTGTATTAAAACTTCGATGTGTATCAATCAAACCTAATTAAGATTAAGGATTAGTAATAAATACACCAATCATTTAAAATTGCCTGGAGTGCTGAGTTTTCAAAGGTAGATTTCACTTTAATCACAGAGCATCACTACCATATTTCTATTTTGTGATTATCCGGATTTGTTTGCGAAACATGCTCAAAGATAGAAATTCTCGGATTTAGTAAAATTTGTCGTACTTGACATCAAAACTCAACTTCCACCCTCAAAATTATGTAGTAATGTCATGAATTCGTACCATCAATCTCGAGAACTTATATCACTTAATCTGTGTTTTGGATGGGTTAATTACGGGGCAATGTTAATTTTATTTACTCACTCTTCTTGTGCTTAAGTTCCATTGTCCATCGGTAGCCACAGCGTTCTTTTTAATTCCAACCCCAACTTTAATTTCCATTATTTCCTCTCCGACTCGGCAGAGTGATTAAAACAGCTCCTCGAATAACTCGAAGATGATCCACTAATTTACGGCACAAAAACCCTTCATCCTTAGAGAGAGACGTTTCGAGTAATTTTGCGTCCTACTCACCAGCTCATCAAAAAAGGGTATTCCTTTCTCCGGCACAAATTGGACAGATCCTAAGACGACTAATTACACCATTGCCGGGGTTGCATTAGAGTGATATTGGCGCCTCTCTCATCCAGTCCAAGCAAGCAGAGTAATTTGGCCCTTTTCTTCTGTATTTCAAGACTCTCCTTCCGGCAATTTCTACCAATTCCCAGTTTTGTCTCCCATTTCCAACGCACGTCCCCATTCCAACTTTACTTCTTTGATTGACGCTGGCTCTGCGAAAGGGTTGCCCCCGCGTCCGTTATTCGAAGGGGTGACCACTGGTACACGATGGATATGCAAGTGTGGTGTGAGGCTCGTGGAATTACGACGGGGAGAGATAAGGGAGTTTTTTCGTCCTGCTAGGGTTGATGTATGCCCCTGGCGGAAGGGTGGATTTTTGTAGCGAGGGTGGAAATTTTGGTGGGGTGATTTGACGGGAGAATATCAGGCGCCTGCATAGAGGAAGGGAATTTGAGTTTGTTTTGATTTCTGGGCGCAAAATGGTATTCGGCGGCAGCTTCGAGAGATTGCAACGGATGATTTATTTTCCCCTCGTTCTTCTCCCTTTTTTGCCTTTATTCCGGTTCGCTTGCGTCGAAGTTGAAATGTATTCCGCGTCTCGTTTTCTTCTCGTTTATATTTAAACGCGCTGGCGATATGGGATGGATTGGGATTGCTTCCGTTCCTACGCGGGGTTGATTTCTTATTAAACGTGGAAACGGCGTGATTTATTGATTGGTAACTATGGGAGGAATCCATATTACCGTGCCATGTGTGCTTTCGCGTGTTGCTATGTTTACGAAAGCAGCGTGTTTTACAGTATATGCGTACGTTTGCGCTGGAATGAGGATAGCACTTTCTCGCGGTAGAATTTTGAGTGGTTTGGACTGTCTCATCAGAGTTAGTATCGATTAGAAAACAACCGTAGCAAATCTCAGGATCACTCAGGATCTCGTCAGAATCTAATAACTATCATTTTTTTCTTTGTCTGATCTCTTTCAAGTCAGTCTACACCAATATACACATGTTTCTCAGGGACTCTTCAGACAGCTGGAAAGGGGAATGTTTTCAAAAGCTCAACAGTTTTGTGTGCCAATTCATTTAAGTATTAAGGAAGAAATTTGAAAAAATGAAAAGAAAATCTTCAAATCTCTATCAAAGTGGCTTAATTATTTGTCCTCATTTGAGTTATAATAACAACAATAATAAATTGGAGCCATTTATCGGAAGATTAGTATGCTCTCTTCCAACAGTCAGCTTTACGTCTTGAAGTCTTACCACAAAGTCGTGCCCGAAATAGTACTTTATTCCGGTATTCTTTTACCGCATTTCCTTTTATTTTATTCCTCAGAAAACCATAAATCGTCCTCGTGTATTATTAATTAACACTTCTCTTACTGTAGTAACAACAGAAATTTACAACAGCCTTAGCTACCGTTCTTTATTTAGCCATAATAGTGTTAACATTAGCTGCGCTACTCGTGTATGGAAAAAACTGCCAATATCGTAGGAGTCTTCAAATGTCAAGGCCACGGATATTTACTGATTATGGCATATTATGTCTTCATTAATTTTTACATCCCATGCCGCAAACTATTCAACGGCAGGGAGCATAGCGCTGTGATGAAATCTAAATCGAAACCCTCAAAATCCTTCCATGAATAGAATCACTTCATTTTGCTATTATTAGAATCTGCAACAAGAGCTATATGTAAGTAAGAGGTCTAAAAACGCGGAAGAAATATTCCTGTTTTTTCGTACTCGGAACCTTACGTCGTAACTTAACCCCAACCAAGCTCGAAGCGAATCAACGAAAAAAAAAATCGAGACTAGCCTTCTTCGCCAGCATCAAAAGGCCGTAATTCGATCGGAGACGTTTCTTGCGACGGCATCAAAGCACTGAAAAACGATCCCTCTCGGAAACTATGGTAACTGGGAAAAGTCCGAGACAATATCCTAAGTTCGCCACTCTGACCTCCCTTTCGATACTTCAAAGAGCCCGTTCTCATCGGAGCAGAAATATCTCGAACCCTTCTTCAAATCCCTCCGAAGAAGTCCCTAAAGCGAAGGGCGAGATTTTTTCTCGCAGAATCCTTACCACGCGGTTTAAATCCGCCGTAATTGGAATGTGGAAGATGTCTTAAGGGAGAGTCGAAATGGTGGGTCCGCCAAAGGGTAGGAACACGTGGTGGGATTTCCACGGGGTGGAGTACGAGGGGTGGTAGAGAAAGGCAGTGGCTTATGTGAAGGAAAAAGGCGTTGAGCTGGGTTCGTATGGAGAGGTGCTTGAAACAGCCTACCCTCGAGTACACTTCATCTTCCCCTCTCTCGCCCCCGCTTTTTTCACTCGCCCCTCTTCAAAATTCAACCTCTCCCTCTTATCTGCTTCTCCTGACAAATGCGTGTGGAGTGCCTCTACTATTTCGCTATCCTCTATTTCGCTCCTCCCTTCATTTCTCTCGTTCTTACGCCCTTTCGGTTCCATTTTGTCGGTTTCAGTTGCTCGCAATCGAGGGCGGCTTTTTCTACAAGGTGCAGTATGAACTTAGATTTCTAGCCCTAGTTTTTGTAACCATATTCGATTGTATTAAATATCTGTAGCTGTTACTCCGTATTCTTGAAATAATATTCTTCATTAAAGTAATACGTATTTCGTTAAAAGTTATATTTGTATATCTCTTACATTATGGAGAGCGCCAAAATCGTTTCCTTCCCTTCATCGGAAACGTATCATGAAAGAATACTTTGTTATAAGATCTTCCCTCGACTAATATTCTTATCGCATTTGTTCTCCCAGCTGTGGAAATCTTGATGGTTTTTCAGCGTATATCAATTTGTCTCAATCTAGAAGATACAGAAGATAAATAAAAGGAAAATGTAATTTAGAATATTTCTTAGATCGTATGATCTAGATCTAATCTGTCATACAATAGCTCTTTGTCTAATAATCTTCAAATGTAAATAGAGGGTTATTAATTAGGATATGATTATACATTCCTATAATCTCTATCTGTCTTTTGAAATGTATTAAAATCGATAACAATAGTTCTTCAGAAGTTTGTGACATTTGTTAAGAGAGGAAACCAAATATAACAAGGCCATCCTCGTTATTTTTCTATTCCGGAATGTATTTTGAAAATAAGGAAGTAGTTAAGAGATAGGAAATCACCAAAATTATTGCAAGCTTTTACGCCGGTTCTATTCATGTAATTCCTAAAATATGAAGTTTTATTAAGGAAGTGAGGCCAAATATTTGATCAGCCATTTCTATTTTCCTTATTTCTCCGAGATGCCGTTCCATTTGCTCTTTGATCGATTACGTTTCGCATTCTCCTCAGTTTGGAACGACGCTCTGCATGAATAGAAATGTTTGATGATAACAAAATAACTGGGAGTTTGTTAGGAAAGGCAGCCTTCCGCTGAGATGTATGAATCCCATCTCATTTATGAGATTCCAATTCTTCTTTTCGATTCGCGATAAGTCACGAGGTGCCTTCTTTAAAAAGACGAGAAAGGCACCCTCGTTATCGGGAAAAGGGACCGAGTCTCCGTATCTACATCTAGATACTCTTTTACAAGCAATTCTTGGAAATAGGAGTAGTGTTTATAAAATGTGCGCACGGTCTTCGTGAAGTAATAGACTCTTAATGCAGGAAGCAAATACGCCAGCACATGTCTCTTTCATTTTTTTAAGTATGAAACAGCAATTGTTATTCTCCCTTCTTTGATCATCCAATCTGAGATCGTTCTAACAAGATACTTTGTAACCACTCCTATTTCATGCCCTAATTTTCTTGGTTGAGATCCTTGTACGGAATCAAAATAGAATGAGTTTTATTTCGTTTTGAAAGAATTTTTTATGATCAATTTTCAATTGGTGTTCTTGTTCTTCAGAAACACTGAAAAATATTACATTATTAATTATATTAACAATAATAATTATCAAATTGTATAATTTAAGGTCTAAGTACTTTTCAAGCGCAAATTGTGTCTGTTTGTAATTGATTTATTCGGGAAGTAGTGTAATTAGTTACTATTAAAAACCTATTTAATTATTTCATAAATCAGTAATTAGTTCATATATTGTAGTATATTATGCATAACTAAAGCTCATCAACAGATATAGTACACAAATTCTTTGGATGTATGTAATAATAATATCATATCTTTGTTGAATTGCAATTCTAGAAGATGTAACAGAGTTTTATTATACTGAAACAACTATGATTTGAGTTTCATGAAGGTATTTAGTGATTTTCACATCGCGAAAGTAGAAGTTTGAAGAACAAAATTAATTAGAAAATAAAGAACATTACAGATTATGCGGGAGAACATCAAGCGTAACTTGAGTACCAAGTTAGGACCTTTCCTCATTAATATTCAGCGACCGCATGATTCAATGCAACTCTTTTTTTAATATTTCACCTATAATCCATTATGTAATTAGATTATCTAACCGCAGTATATCAGCAGTAAATATCCTTCAGTGAACTAATTAAATCAATCAGACCGGTAAAAGGGTTCACGGTGCAGTTCAACGAGCTCAACTACAAGTACGTCGAAATGTTAATGTCGAAATCCCCGCCTGTCTCCAGAAACCAGCGTTTCTGACGTTTGCTTACTTTGATTCTCCTCCACAATGCGAAATCTACCAAACCTCCGCCTAGACTAACTATACCGCATTAGAGTGAATAGTTTCGCGGCTCTGACATCTGAAATGACTCCCGAGCGAGTTCGCACCGCAGCAACGTTGCAACATGAAGCAATCCGTAATGAAAATCCGGAGATTGGGTATGGAACTTGTTCGGAGAGATACGGAGTGGATGGGTGGAGGGAAGATGTAGTCCTTAACGGAAAACTCATTGGGATCGACGCTCACTCTAGAAAGGGCCATCCTGAAAAAGGGTTTCGACCTTAATGAACGAGGGGCGTTTAGAGCAGACACGCAACTGCTTCTGCAGAACGTGCTCAAGTTGAAGGCAGGGAGAAGAGAGATGGAAACGCTTTATAACTCCCCATGGGAAAACAATCGTTTATCTGCGGCCTCTTCCGATATCGTTAAATTCTTGTATTTCCCGTTGTCTCTGCTCGGAATGGGCCCTTAGTGCTGGCGCGATTGACTTCGTTTGCACGGAAATATTGGGACGATTCATGGTTTAGTGATTATTTCCTTCCTCTTCTGTTCGAATGAATGCTTAACGGAAATGCTGTTTCGAGGCGCAGTTTGTCTTCTGAGCAATCGGGAGGGATCGCGTTTCCGACTGCTTCGTATCTGAAGATTTTTAGTTTTATTCAACGTGATGCGGGTTCTCCGTTTGATAAGTTTGACGGATGTACCAGATTAAACTAGTAGTTTAAATTCACGAGGATTTAAAATATATTTTGCTTAGCTAGGAGACAAGAAGTTCTTTCACAATTCAGTTTGGAAAAATACGATAGGATGTAGAATAATACATATCGTTGTAAAAAGTTTTCTGGTTACCATTAGTTCCCGATATTTCATCGTTAATTTGCTTAGTTTTAGTATATTAAACGCAAATAGTCCAGCATCATGGGTGACTAATGATGACACGAGTTCTCGTTCTTCATATTGATTCTTGATTGATATTCCTATAACGAAAGTCATCTTTGTATTCATGTAAATAAAGTTCGTCCCTTAATTGGTTGTTTTTTTTATTAAGGATTTCTTTAACCATTTATTCCATTAAAATGGAATAGATTGGGTGTAGATAAATGTTAAAGGAACAGAACCATTTATTCAATCTGTGAAAGAATATTTTGTGAACCGAAAAGCATTGACAGTGTCTGCACGATATCTTTGAATAAACTCAATCTGAGTTGATGTCAGCTTCAATTGGCACAGAGTATTGCTTTTTCATTGAGCAATCTTTTATAAATTACGATAACTCTTTACAAAAGAATGTAAATGGCTAAATCCGAAATGTATTCTGTATTTATCTATTTTTGGTCTTGAAATATCTCATTCAAATCACCTTCCCCAGATTATTTCATTTTTCACGCATTTCTTCTTAGCAAATGAAATCTCAAAAGTCAAAAAGATGGGAAATATTTTTTCGTCTTCTCGCGCTACTTTCTTCTACCGCATTGCCATTTGGGAAAAGGACTTTCAAACCGATTGATAGTGATTCCGAAAATCAAGTACCTTGCGAGGAATCCACCGTTTGCGTCCTCTTCAAAATCTCCTCGAAAATTAATCATCCGAGTACCGTGTGCAATCGGTTCAAAGTTAAAGGGGTCGAAAACCTCGGCAGTGAAAGAAACTCTCTGGAGATGTTTGAGGCATTATTTCATACGAGGCCGGATGCTCTTGGATATTTATCTTCTTTTAAGCCTTTGATCCGCGGCTTTCACGAGGGCGAAAATAGGGGTTCGAGTCGAAGAACCTTTGAATGCATGAGCAGTGTATGATTGAGGAGGGAATGATTACTCCCTTTAATAAACTCTCTCTCACGGAAGGTATGAAGGGTTTAATTGTGAACATAATGATTAATACAGATACATCGACGGCTTTCATACGTATCTTAGTAGTATTTTTCAAAGTGCTTCAAGAACTGAGGCACATATGGATGATATTCCCCAATCGGAATCTAACCCGGGAACGCTTACACTAAAGATGAATATGCTTTCCACTTCATAAAACAGAAGCTTTACATGCGTATGAATGGAGAGCTCCTGATTTGTTAGAAATATTACGTGGAATTTATTTCAAATTATCATAGTCGTAATATTTGTGGTTTACTAGTCAAATGCAAAAGAAATTACAACGAAATTAAAACTTCTATTTATTTATGATTTATGCACTATTGGTACTTTTGACGTATAAGCGCTTTACTTATGTTAAAGGAAGTGATTGCAATATTGCTTTCGTCTTTTTATTTGCTAATAGTTGAAAATAATATTTCTAATTCCCAGCTAGCGATTATTTAATTTTATGCATCTTGTCAGATTGGTGAGTTAAAGCGTTGCAAGGAATTTATATCTCAAATGATTTCAAAAAATTAATTTCGGCTTATCAGTTGATGCATAACAGTTTATGTAATATATCTAGGGTCAATTACCGTTTGTAATTTATTTTAGCTATCCCTTATAGATATTTATTTTCTTTTTAATAGATCATTTTTTCACAACAATCATCCAGGAAAAGTTTTCTCATTCAGGGTACTTAATCAGTGAGCTTGAAACCATGCGTGATTAACCATGATTAATATTACTCTTCGCTATAAGCATGCTACCTAGTATGAACGGGAATAGATCTCCCAGACTCAGATCCGATCTCTTTAAGTTACTTCTGGGAACATCGTAGTACCGAATCCAATTAGTACCGGAATTTTTCCCTGCCTCTCCAATTTGTTCGGTGCCTCCACAACACGTGAAGCGACGCGATTCACGAAGTCTCCAATGGGATGAAGCAAGTCGGGTCCTTTTCCGTCCCTCGAGGCACCGTGCGCTCCCCCGTCTCTGATAGCCACGTGTTGCATCGTCCCACGTCACCGCTTCCCGTTCCCAACACGCTGATTACTTCCCCCGAAAGCGGTCTCTCCCCCCCATTCCGCACCTAATTACGCCAGCGGAGATACTGATCATGCTCACCGTCTCATTGCCTGTCGCACAAACGGAATGTGCGCGAACGCCGATGCGCCGACGTGCTCGCGTGTTTCCTATCAAAACGACTGACACGCGGGAAAACCCGACTCGGTTGCTTGAGTTATGCCTTCCGAGAGTTCAGCGGAATGACGTACCCTCGTTTTGCAGTCGTCATAGTCGGTGTATCATTTTGCGCAAGTGGATGTGTTTTCCAAATCTACGCCGCTGGATTTTCCCTTGAGTTAATATTCTGAATTTCGCGATAACCCTTTAGTTTTGTTGTATGAATTATTTTCAATTCTTCACACCACTCTTCTCTTCTGGATGTATTGCTCTCTTCTTGGTTGTGGAATTATTTCCTTTTCTCTGCAATCGTATTTAGTATTTTAGGTTTTCTCTTACATAAAATAATTGTTGATTGATTTGAGTTCTGTTAAGTTATATTGCCTTAATTCAGCATCACTCATACTTCGGTAGAATTTATATCATTATAGCCACGAAGAAGGTATGGAAACTGAAAGTTAAAGATATATTTCTTCTTTTACAAAATTCGTTTTACAGACCAGAAATATTCGATTCGTGAAAATTCGATATCAGTACTAGTATTGCGTTCAAAACTTTTAGGAACGTTCGGTTTTCTTCATCAGGTCTTCTTCTACATTATTTAGTTATTTTATTCAATTATTTGTCATTTATGGTGTCGATTTCTGAAAATTACAATTCCAGATTCCTTAACCTGTGTATGCGCCATAACTTATAAACTTGTATCAGTATTAGCGGAAATTTTTCAGTTTCACATCTGCCCAAGTCGGAGGAAAGCCCATCCAAAAATTATATTTCTTACTGAAATTATGATTCCAATTTTTGTAAACAATCATTGCGTCCGTAAACCTTTCCAGCTCTCAACGAGGCAGGAAGGAGGCTTAATTCCGTTGATCGATGTGCTGGTTGATACAAGTCCCACAGATCGAAATTCCACGTTAATAATCACGACAGGCGCCGCCATATTTGTTTCTACTCATTAATTACGAGCTGTAATTTTAATTTGAACCCGATGACAAAAGAGTCCTCCTGTCGAATCTTCCATCTCCGACACATTTCGCGGCAGATATTTCTCTTCGCCCCCGAAAGCACTTCCACCAACAACCCCGGGCATATCTTCTTCCGACGCATGTCACCCACACAAGCCTTCAAAAAACCCCCTAACAATGCCTTCATCCCCTCCAACGTATGCCCCCAAGAACAATGCTCTCCCACCCCAAAAGGGGGGCACAAAAGGGGGTTTTTCCTCTCCTTTTGTCTACCAACCCGTTATTGTTTACTCCCATTGTTTTCGGACGACGCATCAACCCCCTCTATTTTTTCAATCTTTTCTTTGATTTCCGAACAAAAAAAGTCATCCGCAGCACTCACCTTTCTTAGGCCCCATTCTGCGTTCGTCATTTCCGATGTCATCCGGAGTCCGTGGTGCGGATGTTCCAGGCGCCAGATTCACCGGTTCGATCCATCTGCGGCACCTTTTTCGAATGCGAACAGATCGTTTTTGTGCCACTGCACGAATACTGCCGTCGCAGTTTTCCTTTCCGAACTGTTGGGATGGAAATTTTGCACTTTTCATGGCTTTGAAAGCACCATTTTTGCTCGAGATTATGTTAGGTTTTCATTTTTGTGTTGTATATGTATATTGTGTTCCTACTGGGAAAATTGTTTTGTTGGTTTCTCGTGCACTACTTCTGCAACATTCTCTGGGAGTATGAAAATTTTCTCATTATTACATGAAAATACCTTATTCTCTTTTAAATACGATTTTGACAAAATGTTATTCCACTTATGCAGAATAAGGATTTTAAGAGGTATTCAAGGTGAAAACAATTAGTTAACGCTTGAATATTATTGGAGCTCAATTTCTCAAAAAGTAAGAAATATCCTAATCATTTGCTGTAAATATTAAGGTAAATCAATAAACTCCGTTCACAAGAATCCCAAGCTTTCATATAATTATTGAATTTCCGGAAATAAGACGGGGGAGTTGGCTTTATCAAATAAGGGGAACCGATATTTCTTGATCATTTCTTCTTTTCCTGGTCGTAATTATTCATGCAAATTAGCTTTTCAAAATATTTATGATTTTATTTATTATAGACGTGAAGTAGTTCTGAATTTCTTTCCTTGATATTGCGTATGTCAAAGTTATGATTGTTAAGTTGTAGCCAATTTGATACAAGGCACTGATCGAAATGGAGATTTTTGTAACGTAATTTTCAAAATTAAAAACGAGGATGGCAAGTTTATTCCGCTTAGGACTGCAAAGTATCTAATCCCAATTACTTATGAGAAAAATACTAAGTAATTGGTTACGGCTTTCGAAAAATAGCAACCTTAAGAATGGTATCCTATATTTGGTGCCACAGATTTGAAAAAGGATTACATTAATCGGCGCGTTTCGTAAGTTAATAAGTGCATACGCAAGCGTGTTTGTTCTCAATCGAGTTTCCAATGGCTTTGCATTTGCAGTATTCCTTCTTCGCCGGAATCCCTCATACTTAAATTTTCCTTCTCCGCTTTGTATCGGAGATACGGAAAGTATAATTATTCCTGTAACTATATCCTGCTCTCCGCCCCTCCCCTCACTCACGGCCGCTTTGTTCTGTCACTCAGCGGGAAGTAATCATTTCTGTTTATCCTCCCTCTGTTATTTTCGTGTGAGCGATGTTTTTGTCGTGCTGTCCACAGAAGCGGAGGTGGGAAGGAAGAACTTGTTTCGCCAGAAAGAAGAAGAGGGATCGAGGGAAACTTCTGTGAGAGTTTCGGTTTCGACGTTTTGCGAAGTTTCACACGAGATCTTTCCGAAGGTTATCGCAACGAAGAATGTTCCTGGTCCAAGTTTTAGAAGGCACGAGGAATCCAAGGGAGAAGATCGACGATGCATGGGATCTCTGAATGGATTACGCATCCTCTCTCGAGCGATACGAATTTTTTCAAGCTTCGGCGGAGTAGGTTACGCGTGGATTGACATCTGGATTTTTAATTTCAGGGCTCCGCGAAATTTTTCCCAATATTTGCTCCACCGAGTTGGTAACGCGATATTTATATTTTGAGGCCTATCTAGATCGTATCAGAAGGGTTTCCTCTTCGCTTCACTTCTGTGAATTTTACATTATAGATTGCTCATACCCTCTTCAGTCGCTATTGTACGAAATTTTGAAAAAATAAGGGAGTATAGAAATTCCTCAATAGGAAATGATAAAAATGGAAGAGGAAGAATTGCTTGTGAGTGAGTCATCTTGGTCCCAATTCCGGAAGCCGGAAGATTTATTAAACAAGTTTTACTTTCGTAATTTAAAATAAGGTATAAATGATACATTTGCCTTTTAGTGACTATGGGGGTAATGATATGTTTTTATTTCTTGTTGTTTTCATTGGTAGGCATAAAATTCTACTTATAATATGATTCTCGGTTTTCACTAGATCCTATGTTTATAAATATATTCTTTGAAAGGTTGCTTCTTAATGTCTAGCATTTTATTTCCATGTTATTGGCAATAGTGGCGTACTCAGAAGCCGTCTTCAGTAGAGACTAGAGAACTTCGATTCTCGGGATATAGACTAAGGATGACTAATGCTAACATAGGAACTGTTCGACTTTTTTTTCTACAAGTGTAAAGGAAAATTGTGTTTAACGTGTTTGGTGAGACAGAGCTAAAATACCTCATCGCTATGGTTGAACTGAGAGGTGAAGCTGTCACTTAGAATTTTTAAAAAGGTATAAGATCCTCCAAAATACGCAACTGATTAACTGTAGAGCATTTGCAAGTACATCCTAGCTGACTTAATTCCGTAAGCTCCGAAGTATGTGCCGATGAAAATTTCGATCAATCTCTAAGGGCAGTAATAGAATTAAAATCACCCGCATTCCCAATGAATGAATCACTAGGCTGGTATTTTCATCGATTCGTCCTCCCTTTTTATATCACAATCGTCTTCTCGGCATCCACCCAGCCTTGATTCCTCCATTTCCAGGAAGTAACCTTCATGCAAGGAAGACCTCATCGGAGTTCGCGAATGTCAGGGCGTACGCGTTGGCCTCTCAAAGAGATAAGGCACCCGTAACAGTTCTTTGTCCGGGAAAAAAGGGAAACGGGAGTTAAGGAGGGAAATCGGATGACGAGATTGGCTGGCCAGGAATGGGGGAAGTAGAAATGGCTGTGTCGAGGGTTCGGATCCCTGGGGATATGGGCCTGTGACGAAGGGAACGGGAGATAAAGGATAAGGGAACAAGGGTTCCAAGGAGAACGAGGCGCGATATCTCTCCGGAAAATAAAGTCTGAAAAGTTGTACGTCTCAGATTCGTGGGAGTTTCACGGTGGAAGTAGGTCGGTGGATCGGGTGTATAAGTGAGTGGATAATGAAACGGATTCGAGCGATTCCATTTGTGGAATGAATATTCTCAGCCTGCCGATTTGATCACCGAATCTCTCACCTACTTTCGGAAGATGCTCGAATGATTTGATTGAAAAGTTGAGAAGGTGTTGGTTTCGTCATTTACGCCTTGAATCATAACGTGAAGTGGTGCGTTATACTTCACCGTTAGTTTGCGATTTTATTGATAAATATGTGGTATATTTAATATAAAATTGATAATAATAAAATAAAAAAATCAATTTTTGAGAGGGATCTTTCATCGTGTAGAGGAAAAAGTAATAATAAGAAATTAATGACATATGAGTATTAAGTGTATGTTAAACTTCACTTATATGGAGAAAGTGGCCTGAGATCGTACTCTAAGAGTGCTTCACCTTATTTCAGATAAGATCATACTATTTATCTGTACCTCATTCTAAATTAGAAAGCAATTCTAAATATTAGGGATAAATATATGAGAGGGAGTAAGTTCTGTGTGGCAACTAACTATTACTTATCGAATTATTCTTTCAGATAGCATTAGAAGAACAGTTATTCTTCATTGTATAATATTTACTACAAATTGATTTTCTGCGGTAAAATATGATGGAATAAGTTCCATTTATTCTCATAACACATCCCTCTTTTAATGAAGTCGTTCTTAGGCTAATAAATCTCACAGTTCTCGTTGACGAATGAAAAAATAACCTTTCCCATCCTCCTCTTTTATAATAAGCCAATTATACCATTCACCAGAGGAATTCCGCGTGAAGAACTTTTTTCAGGCCACCTTTTCTCCTATGAAGTGTAATTCTGAGCGCGGACGTCAGAGGGAAGCACCTTATTAAGAGGGAAACGTTTCGCGATTGGCTGCGTGGTACTCTATTGTGTTGAGGTCCCTCCATTTCGTTCTTTTCTCGATGGGCAAGAAAGGAAGGGAATCCGTCTTTCCTTCCTCCGTTCTCTACGACCTTTAGTGGAGACCGGAAGGTGCGTATGGAGATGGATGGAATGAAAAGGCTCTTGGAAGCGTTATAAGTCTTGCTCCCCGGTATGGAGCCAAGGACCTTGAAAAAGTGGGCGAATTTCTGCAAGAGCGACAACGAGAAGGCTCTTTGATATGCATACTGGGGGTGCTTTTCCCTTAAGTACACTTTAAGGGCGTGCGAAGGTTGTGTAATCGTCCCACTGGTATAAATTTTGATCTATGTGGTTTTATAAGAGTACGTTTTGATAGTTGGGTATTTCAACAGTATCTGAGGACGTTTAGATTTAAAAATTGTTTAAAATTTATCAGATTTCCAAATTTTTCAGTTAATATGCTTCTTTCTGTCTTCTATATTATTCATGGTTCGATGCCAGAACATTCAGAGTTTAATAAATGCAAGTATAGTTCATGTTTTCTAATTTTTAAGTCTTTTTCCCTTTCCTCTGATTGTATTTTTTCGTAATTTTACAGTAGACTGTAGTGCCTGGAGAAAAACAGGAATATTGTAAGAAAAGTAAAATTCATTGAAAATAATTTTTTTCGTAAAAGACATGCTTATCGCTTAGAATTCCTCAAATATTCCCTTTTTAATTTGCGATTAAATTCTTATCCGTAAACCAGTTAATTTCTGTCAGTCAGCCTGTCATTTGTCTTTCTCTCGGTTGAATATTATTAGGTTCTAGACGTGAATACTAGATACTATTTAGTGATTAATTAAACGTTTTTATCATAGCTGTTTTTATATTGCTTCTTATTATTTTCCGGATTAGGTTGCACAGGTAATAATTTTCGTTGGTTAAGTATGGTTGCAAGCAAGCAACTATGAACCAAGGAGGCGGTAGGATAAAATAGCTTGAGAAACGCTATCCTACACACAATTTCGATTTTAGACCATATAGATCTAAGAGATTCACAGCCCAAGTATGCTCTGCTTTCCCATTGGGAATTTCAACCAAAAAAGGTTTCCCACCCCCTCCCTGTAGAAAGGCCCACTGTCGAACTCGCGTAGGACACTCCGCTATTCTGTTCCCACCACCCAAAAGGAAGTTTTTGCCATTTACGTTCCTGGCACCTCCCCGACCATAAGTTCGAATCAGATCGTTGGAGCATCACCTCTATATCACATCCAGGGAAACTCTCTCACAAGGAATTTCTTCCTCCGTTAAACCTTTTGGTTCGATTCTTTTGTGCCGCTAACGACTTCTCTCTTCTATCGGAACCTTATTAAAAGAAAGCGCTAAAATACGAGGACCCTGAGACGCATAACTCATTTTCCGTCTTTGGCACCCGTTTCCATATATCACCCACGTAGCAAAAACACCCGCGTCGTCACCTAGCGACCCCTCTGATGGCGCACCCTCCCCCGGATCCTTTTCTCCCGGATCTATCCCTTAATTCTCCCAGTCCCTCTCATCCGTACCCCTACCACTTAGCAGCCCCTCCCCTTTCCGTGTGGATTGACTCGTATCATCCCTCAGTTCCCTCTTCCAGTTCATTTGTTCTGGATGCTGGGCAGTATCCATAGGAACGGGAAAGAGTATTAGAGACATTGAGCTCGTTCTTGTCGAAATTTTTCGGAAGAGCGAAGATGGGATAGAGCGGACGTTCCACGTGCGCTGGGATCCAAATACTGGGTCATGAAAGGATAAAATTACTCCGCGGATTCGCTTCGCATTTTATTCTGCTCTTGATGAGTAATTCGTTTCCGTTCGGCTTAATTTTTGCGTCGCAAGTTCTTTTTCCTGCCAATACTTTCATGCTAATGCTGTTTTCATTACGACTTTCGCATATTCGTTTATTAATTCACGCTCTTTACTTTACTTAACGTAGATTTCGATGGTGAATACCCATTATAAAATATCGTGTTTCCCCCCAGAATGTTACTATTATCAGTTAAGAAATGAAATTGGTTATGATAATACGAAAATGTTTACCGATTCTGATACAGTGCCCGATATTGCTCAAAGTATCCCATTCTTGCAATGAGTAAAATTTATCATTTTGTGCAATTTTGTTTTTGGCGACAAATACTTTATGAACAAAGGATGTTTATTAATATATCTTTCAAATATTGAAGATATGTGGAACTCAGTATGTGGACGCGTTGCTTCCTTCTTTGTTAGCAGAAATATTCCTAGGAATAGCATCAAACGATCATTTCATTCCCTTTCCTCCATACAGGAATGTATTCGAGGATTCTAAGGGAATGTAAAGGGAGTTATTTGGATAGAACATAGGCATAGCTGTGGTCGGGTAGCGATAAGACGTACGCTTGGGAGTGAAGGGAATATTCCCTTTCTATCTATAGCAGTTCATGGGATCTGAGTCTTTTCACTACTGAATAGAGGATGTTACACCACGCGTGGCCACGGATTCAGTCTTATATAGCCATTGTACGAAAGCGATGATGCCGGCTGCCTAATGAAGATAAACAGCTGGGAATCTGAAGGCATTAAGATGATTAAGTTCCCTTTTAAAGGGATTTTTCGGTTGCTTAGGGGAATTGCGGTGATCTGTCAGTAGAAGATACTGATTAATGAATCTAAAGAGATATATTTTCGTTCCATTTTAATTGGACGAGACAGTCATTTCTTGATTATTCGAACGTTTTCATTAGAAGAGCTATGATACGGCAATAAGTTTACTTCTTCCAAAAGTGAATGTGGTAGGAACATTTAAATTTGCTACAATAATTTAAATTAGACTTTTTCTGAGTTCTGTCTCTATATTCGGTATTTTTAGCACCTTAATCATTCCATTCATCCAAAATTTAAACCGAAACTCACGATATGGTACCCTTTACATTAGCGGTGCTCAACAAAGAATCACGCAGGGATATTTTTCAAGCTTGCGGGCAGCACTTGGAAAAAATAAGTAAATAAATAATTCTTATATCTGAATTATGTACATCGATAGATACATGAAGTAACTAAGAAACAGAAATCGTGCTTTCGTTAAATTTAACAATACCAATGTTATCAGTTCCGATAAAACGAAAAATTGGTATAAAAACAATCTGCGTAAGCCTTACTTCTCCATTCTGTTAAGAATTGCTTACGAAGCTTTCACAGCGCAAATATTATAAACATAAAATTGAATTTCTTGTGATTGATTCATCCATCGGTCACTCAGTGAATGAGTTCCCCTGCAAGCACTACTGTAGGCGCGGGTCGTATAAAAAACTATCGAGGGCCACATGCATCCTGCGGGCTACCTCTGCTGTATTATAATCCAACCAATGAGATTCCGGTAAGAATAATTGACAGTAGCCTAGTATCTTCTTTCCTTTTCTGACAGTTGCACGTTTTGTTTTAATTTTGCGATTTGCTGTTCTCCCAGCCGTAGAAATCTCATCTCAAAACTGAAAGACACAACAAGTTCATTACGAAAAAAGCTGGAGTTTCGCTCGTTCTTTCATCAAGTAATTACGCATAACTCCTCAAATGCATTAGCCTTAATTGAGTTTCGCTTTCCCGTCCCACATTAAATCATCCCTTTTACAAAACCGAACGCTGGATCCTTTCCATTCTTATCGCCGATGTACGGAATAAACCTCAACGAGTTAAGTGTGATTCTTCCACGTGAGCTGCATCGCATTCGCTGAGAACAGAATGAAGCGCCTCGTTTACGTATTCCTTTGGCGGGGATACAAGTCAAAAATAAGCGAGAGGGGAAGTAACTCGCCGCGCTGCAAAAACCTTTGATCGCCCCGCCCTCCCATATAAGACAATAATCGCTCATTGATTTGAAGAACTTTGCGCTACACGCAGGCAAAACGGTCCGCTGGTTTCCTTCATCCCCAGTCAAACCCGATCTTCGCATCGGGAGCACGTATACCGAGCGACAGCCTTCCATTCCTCCCTTCCTATTAACGACGGAAGGAAAGCGCTGCCTTCCTTTTGTTTTTCAATATCGTTTCCTTCCCGAGCGCGATGCTGACGTCGCATATCCGCGCTTAGCCGTCCGGAAAACCGCTCGAGTGAAACAAAACCGTACCGATAACCTTTTGTTTATTTTTATTTCCCCCCTGTCCTCACATGTCGTCTGTGAAATGCGTGGAAAAAAGACTTTTGCTTTCAGCGGGATGCGATCCTCTTCTTTTTTTGTCCCGGAGTCCCGTCTTCTTCTCGTTTAAACCTGTTGGATTGAGGGTCGTCGTGACGGTTCCGTCCTCTTTTATTTCCCCTTCCGCCGTCTTTACGTGTCTCTTTATCTCCTTCGTTTCCTCCCTGTCACCTCTTTCCCTACTGTCTCTCTTCATTCTCCTTTAACTGCCGTTTCTGTGTTCTCTTTCCATAGGTCACGCAGCTTCTTTACTTTCGTCGCACTTCGTAAGAATAGAAACCATTGAACACGTGCTCGAGCCAAGCCTTTCTACGATGATCTACCTCCTGTTTTTTTGTTACATAAGTCTGTTTAAGAGAGATTTTACCTTGTGATCTCGGAATGAATCTTTGGCTCAAAAATTGAGAAATATTACGCCCATGCTATATCTCTTCAAATTTACCTTCCCAGCTGAAGAGGAAAACAAGGAAAATGTTCATCAAGGCTCAAGGAACAGACCAATCGCAGAAGAGTTGATTAAACCGGCTTATCTGCAAATTCGGATACGTTTATTTTTTCGCTAGAGTTTCATAAGAAATCAATATCTCTCTACTCTGAGTCGTCGCTTTTCTCTTTCTTTAGTACGGTACAAGTAAGGTTGAATTTACATGTACACATCGATCTCCAATATTACTTCCGAGCCCGAATCGGCCAATAGCAATAGCATTTAGACCCTCGGGGTCGGTATCAATGTAGCAAGAAATCATTATGCTAAAACACAGAGTTTAATCGCTTATTCGCTTTGATCAACCAATCTTTGACTCTTCTCTTCCGCCCTGAAAGACGTCATTTTTCTTGCTTCTTCTCCTCAGACGTGAAAATAAATTTAAAGAGGTATAGTTCCCATTCTAAGATTCATAAGTTTCATAGTTTCCAAGCGATATATTTCGTAACATCCTAGGATCTTATGCTCAAAGATACGGAGAAACATCAAACGCTTTGAGGTAACGACACAAGAACTTCCATGTTTTGCATGACCTATTTCCTCATAATGAAACAATAATGTTAAAAAATCTCAGTTTAACTTCTTCAAGAAAACATTTCCTTGCAGAGGTATTATTGAGTTCTTCGCGCTAAGTTTGCTGATAATTCGCATCTCTGATCTTCGCAAAATTGCCTGTTTTCATCTAATAAGGCTTCATCCCAGCTTTTAAATGATCCCTTACTAAGAATGGAAGCAAGTCCTTTGATGTGTAACATAATAGACGTATATTGATGTTCATTTGTACCCGAGGTACGCAGCATCTCATTCATAAATGAACGGTTCCACGGTTGGGAATGTATTCATCTCATTAACTCATGGAATCCATGGAAAGACGTTCTAATTAAGAAAGTGAGAAATGAATATTCTCTTGAGATCACGTAATTCACCAGGTTTTTGCCTATGCAGCCATGATCAGGCGATAACAAAGGAGTTACTTTATGTTGGCCTCGTACTCATTAGCTATTCCCTACAATGTTTGAATCCTTATACGGTCGTTATTAAATATCATCAATGAAAATTACAGTTTAAAGCCATATCCATTATTTGTTTCGCGTTACATCGTACGACTATTTTATGTGCCCTGAAATAATCAACCGTCGCAACTTTCTGATGACTTGCCTTTCCCCATTCAGCCTCATAGCGCATCCACACTCGTTGATTCTTGATTTTACCCTCTCTGCTATATTTCTCTCGTTCTATCTTTTTATTCCTCAGTCGCAAGCACCGCTTCATTCTCCCCATTCACAACCATTTCTGAATTCCAATGGATTCGTTAAGTCTTCGTTTCTGCCATCTCACTCGCATCGCTAATGCACTTCTTTTTTTTCTTTCTCGGCGACTATTAATCCCTCCCCATTCACAGGCGCACGTTCTTCGGAGCGCAGCTGTTTACGCTGCTAAGTTTGGGAGTGGGAGGGAATCCTATGCACGGATGGAGAGAGAGAAAAAAAAGGAATAAATGTTTCCGTTGTGGAATCGTTAGTGTTCGGCTACGTTTGCGGTCGAATCTGTGATGCTGATGAGACCGCTTCGTCGCTCCCGACGCGTTCTGCAATGAATTAGTCTACTTTTGCATTGAATACCCGTCATTAGATATGAGCTGGAGGAGGCTGTTACGGTGCATTCACGGAGAAACTCGATACGCACAACTAATAGCAGGTGTTTTTGTGCGGTGCTCTATCTTGTTCAGATAAAAAGGGTTTCGGGTTTCCATGCTCTCTTTGTATCTAGCAGATTCTATAAGTCCATTTTTCTAATATTTACTATACGTATTCTTCAGTTAAGAATGACAGGTTTTTTCGTCTTCTTTTATCGATTTTGAAAATATTTATAATGTGTAATACACATTCGCACACGCCTAAAATTAACTAAATCTAGCGACACGGAACTTATCCGCGTTTAAATGAAATGAAAAAAGACTTGACTAGTTATTAGTGGAATCAGTCAAATCTTGTGTTTCATTTCATTTAAACGCACACAGATGTTTATAGAAGTTGTTCAAATATTTTCAGTTAAATATGATCATTTTTCACTTTCCCAGTAATGAATCAAACCTTGTTCTTCATGGAAATTCATCCATTGTGAAGCGCTTATTTTTATTGGTGAACTTTACTGAATTATTTTTATGGAACCATCTCTCCAGATAATAACAGCACTTAAAACACTCCAACATGTCGATAGAGGTTATAGTGATTTGCGGTTTTGCTCAACTGCAAACTTTATGAAATCAATATGTTCTGGCGTAACTTTGTGGAAAGCCATAATAAATTATACAACTTTGTAATTTTCCACGGATTTTTTTTACAAAGTAAAATTGCTTTTACAAAGGAAAATTATAAAGTTGTATAATTTATGCAAACTTTATATTTTGATTAACGTATTAATTTTAGAATCCATTTCCGTAAAACAGAAGGAATACAGCGAATGATTCCCACGATGAAATTTCGTTCTTTTTGGACAAACAAGAGAATCGGAAGGTTGGGCGAGCACGAGAAAGTTGCAAGGGGCGGAATGAAGGAGGGGAAAGATTTTATCAGTTACCCTCAGCATTGCTGCAAACAAACGAAAAGCACATTAACCCTCCCCCGAGTACGTGAACGGTTTTTCCCCCTGCGAATGTATCGGAACGCGCTTCATGGGGGCGTCGTTAGGATCAGGCGGAGAAGAGCGAGAGATTTTGAGCGACTCCTTCAGCAGTCGTGAGGTCAGGGCTTGCGGATTAGCGTGGGAGTGGATAGGGAGAACGGTTGTCTCCGAAGAATGGGCGTGGAAGAGACATTCGGAAGAGATATCTTCTCTTCTCCCCTTTTCGCTACTTAGCGGCCTCCAGGAAGGAAGAGCATCCTGAATGAGGGAAGGGGAGGCACGCCGTTTCCTGTCTCAGTAGAAAAGAGGGATGTGCGGGGGTGGACGAAAAGGATCTGTGGAAGAATAGAAAGGGATGCCAGGGGATGAGGAAATCGCTACAGTGGTTCTCGGGACGTTATGTATGAGGGAGCCATGCTACGTTATCGGGTTTTACGATATGTGTTAGCAATAGAATCGGTGATGCTGTATCGAATGGGGGAGGAGATAAACTAAGTTATACGCGTGGTTTCATGTGTGTTTACTGCGATCGAGAGTGACTTTCTTGAGGCTGTCTGGCTTCAACCCCCGAGGGGGTCTGCGATGGAAATAGAAAGTAATGCACCTTTTTCTTTGTCCAATGCAATGTAACAATACATTATTGATTGATATCTCGCGATTTTTAGTCTGCGAAAATCGACATCTGCAGCTTGATTTTCTTAATCAGAGACGTCTTAAGATTATGGCCCTTAGGAGAAACGAATGTGCTGAAACTCCTAAGAAAATCGCTGAAGGAATTACATGTAAATGGTCGGTAATACCAAATTGTACTATTATAAATATGAATTAAACATTATACATATTGTGCACTAATCTTACATTGTAATCAAACTCCAAGAAATGTTTCGTTTCGTGAGTTGCCAAAAAGAAGTTAACCATATAGTATACAGCGTGAAAGAGGGAATTATAATTTCTGTTTCATATTAAAAAGATTCAATTTAAAGGACAGATATATTTTCATTTAAGGCAATTCCCCTGACATAACACAGCTCGTGGAGTCCACAAGCAAGTGTCCTGTGGGCCCACTCGTTAAGACTGCTTAGAATTCTCCTTTTCCATGCCTTACAGTGGCTTCACTAAGTATTACGAAATTAAATGGAGAAACGTTAAAAAAATCCTAAACCCACCGTATGCGTTCAATTGATTCTCCTCATGTCCTGATTAGAATCCGGAAAGATGAGTATTTAAAGCCAAAGAGGTTGGATCATTATAATCCCTAGATTCCTATGATAATAAACCAAACCGGAATAATCTTTTGAAAAAACATTTTGATGTTACCTCATTATAGGGAAATATCACGGATATTAAGCAGCCTAATTTCTACTTATCGTGGATGTCAATCAATCGCTACTCTTTCTTCAGTAAAGCATTATAAGGAGTAATAAATTTCACTAAACCATTTTCCCCCTCTAAGACGGGAATATAATGGAATTCAGTGAAAATCTATACTTGGAGCTCCGCTCGAAGTTAGACTTGGATGGTGTTTAGCGAACGAGTGAAATATCCGTATCTCCAAGCATAAATAGCCTAACGATATTCTAATCGCATCTTTTCCTTCGAATTTCTTGTCGTTCTCCGAAGTTCTCATCCACCCACGCATACATTTTCACTCGTATTAAGCATCGCCTTCGACTGGATTCCTGTGCGTCGGCCAAAAGATATTTGGCTGCGGCCATGCTGTCGCCGAAGGGAAAAAAAGCCACTCTGGTGTCATTATTTTCCATTTTTATGGCCATTTGGAGCTCGTATCTTGCCGTTTAGATCGGATTTCCTCTTAAAATATTTCGGCTGATGTTTTTATTCGTCCATTCACTTCCTTCTATGATACGCACAAGAGCGGGGACCAAAACAGCGTAATTATTTGGAATATATGCGTTTAGTCCTTACGGCATTTTAAGGTTTTATTTCCGTGCTCAAGTATTTGTGTCCTATTTGAACTCAATGCCCTTTTTCCATTCCAAAATGTTTCCATTTGGATTCATATGACCATTTACAGACTGCCAATGAAATGGCGTCATGTTTATTTTATGTAAGTCTCTTTGTAGCTCTCAGAAGCTCTTTCTTTGCTTGGGGAAATAAGAACTAAATTGCAGCCGATTTCAACTTTTAACAGAGGTTATGATTTCTTCTTCATGTGTTTATCGTTTTCAAAAAATCCCTGACTTGAGGTAAAAAAGCAAAATATATTAATTTTGAGATTTTAATATATTAATTTGGATAATTTTAATTATATTATTCTTTTCCATTTTTTTATGCTTTTTGTTTACTGTTTGGTAGAGGTTTATTCCTTGCAGATTCATCTTCTAATTAGAGAATACCTTGTTAGCCACCAATTCGATGCCAGCATCCTACTACATACAGCGTACTCAAACATACACAGAATACGTTTTGTTTTCTGAGACTCAAAACTTGGTATAGTTAGTTTGTCAAACAGAGTAATGAAAAGTGATTCTCAAGATGATTGGGAATTGAAATCCGGCTGTTGCTGTATCAAAATCGAGTTTAAGGTAGCAGAGAGTGAGATGAGAGAAACCTGGTCAAATTTCCTCTCTTCTGCTTGTCGACGCTAATAAGGTTAGCGAATCCCCGGTTTCGTGGAAGAGAACTGGTTTACCAGAGCGTCTCGATGAGAAATTCGGTTAAGATCGTCGAGTATGGTCGGAAAGGATTATTCATGAACTGCGAAACTTCTTGGTGTTACGATTTTCTCAGATGATTCTGCAAGATATTGGTTTCCCAAGTCTTTGCTTCCCTCCATTTCTTAACCTTCATTTTTCTGTCACGCATAATGTCTTACGTTTTTTCATTTCCTTATGTGTTTCTCCTTTTTCCTACTATTCCTTGTTACTTATTATTCTTTTTATTATCGATGAGAGAATCCATTTCGTATCAACTCTTGCTAAAACTTCGGGCTTTATCATTATTTCATATCTAACAGTTTTCCTCCTAATCAATTCTTTTCCTTTTTCTTGTTTTTCTATAACTTTCACTTAAAACTACTTCATTTATTCGTTATTTCCTTTCGTTTTATTTTTTTACTATCACTCAACAACCTATCACTACTACTCCTCTTTGTTTCTACTTTCACTATTGCTTTCACTACTTCCCTTTTTTATACTTTCTTTTATTATAGCCTTCTTTAGGACTCATGAACAGCCAAGTGAGTAGCGCGTTGGCCTTTGGTGGGAGCAGTTAGGGTTCTCTTCCCGGCGGGGGCTCAAATTTACGAAATGACCTCAGCTGTCGAATCACTCTTAGAAATGTTGCTGAAGAAATGTTTCTAATGATACCTCCTTTCATTATTACCTTAATTAACCTTCATGATTTTTTCTACGACTTTCCTCACTCTTTATGGCTATCATTTAATCTTCTTCCATTTTTTGATATTACTCATTTTCCTATCACTAATACACCACCATATTTCCGCTTTCACTATTACTCCACCCCCTTTCACCATTTCCCTTTCTTTCGTCGCTTCTCACGTATTCCCAAGTCTCCACAAGCTCCTTTTCCCTATAACTCAATACTCTAATTCTAAAGCCTTGAACTCCGATGAAAACTTGCGCGGATTTGTGGAGGGTTAGGGATTGTTAAATGGAAAGGGAGTGAAGGAATTCCGACGCAGAGGTGGAAATATACGGTGCATAAATCAAGAGAGCGAAAGAGGGAAGCCTTAAAGGGATTCACGTTGCGTGAGATGCCATCGGAGTGGTCTTAGGATTAAGAGGGGAGAAGGAAGGAAGCAGATGTTAATGGGATAGAGAGTAGTAAGAAAGGAGAGGGATGTTGTAGAGAGCTTTTTAATCTTCGAAGAAACGGGTCTCATTTTTAAAGCGATAATTCAATTTATTCTCGGTGCATTTTTTCGGAATTAATTAGTTTGTCGTGCGTAAGCTTCTTTCTCAAAGCGAAGGAGTTCGAGGGGTTAAGCGGCCGAAATCCTTGGACTGAAATAGTATGGAGAACCGCTTATAAGAGTTAAGGAGTGTCGTTGATGTAAGGTGCAAATGGCACGTCTGTTATCGGAGATAAATTTATTGCAGTTTGCCGGAGTCTTCCCCACATTCTTACATATTTCTGTTGGAGGAGTGTCGAAAATGATGGAATATATATTGAGCATATTATTTACATATTTTTTGGAAAATTTTTAATATTACTTGATGTATTTTCCTTCTTTGTGCTAAAGAAGAATTTTTCTAGAATTTTCTGAGATGCGATGTTCTGAAAAAAGTGTTACGAGTTAACACTCTCGAAATGTAATGACAGTTTTTTTTCTAGCGCTTCTTGCGACAAAACTACGCCACTTACTAAAAAAGCAACAATTCTCAAACGATACTTTTAGCAACTCAAGGCAAAGTTCTAATCTATTTGCTGCGGATGCTAACTTTTATTCTTTTTATAGAAAAACTATGGTACTGTAATCAATGTACCAATAAATAAAACTGGCTTGGAAAAGAGTAAAGGAAAGGATGGTGAGTTTATAAATAGTGAGGAAAATAATATAGACGAGAAAATGAATCGAGAAATCTATTAACTTTGAAAAATATAATGTAGTCTTATTTGATATCCATTCTAGATCCCAGAAAAATTTTCATAATCTAGGGACCCTCAATTTCTCTCACTGGCTTCCTTTCATTCAAGCGGATTTTCAGAAAGCAAGATTTAATCCGCAGGAAACATTTTCCTTCTAATACTCATTCGAACCGTCCGTCATTAAGGAGAATTCCTCCCCGAAAAAAAGTAAATCTTTCCTCGTGTATACAGAACATCATCCCGGGCATCTTTTCCTCCTCCGAAAAGTTTCATCGCGGAAACCATTACTATGAAAAAAGGAATCCGTCTTCAAAGCATCTGAAAAATCGCAAACTTCGAAAACCAAACGTTCATTTTTTACGGTCGCAAACCGACAAAAGATCTCTCCGTAAATAAGGGATGTGCTGCATGCATGTACCGCATGGGGAGAGAAAGAATAAGAAATGTTATGGAGGAGACGGCAATAGGGGAAGAAGAATGAGGATCGGGGAGGGGGTCGCCTAAGAAGACGCCATTGAATGTAAGTCAGTCATGCGTGGAGATGTTGCCAACAAGCACTTTGACTTCTTTCCATTTTCCGCGCCCCCCCAAACTTTCCGCCCCTCTGGAAAGCATCCTGGGAGTGTTCGCACGCAACCCATACCACCATCCACGCCTTTGCCCTCTCTGGCTATATTTCCTCTTCCCCTATAATTTCTCTCTGCATCCTTCCTCATCCGTCTCCTCCGCCCATTCCTGTCCACTTTGTTTCTTCTTCCTCTCTCTCCCTCTCCATTGTTCTCAACTGCCCTCTTCTACCTCCCGTTTCGCTGCAGTTTCTTATGAAGCGAAACTACATTCACATCTTCTACTTTGGGTATTTGCAGAGGAGGAAATGCTGGAAGTTTTGCTGCATTTCTACGTACATAAAAGCAATGAGACATTTACGACTGGCTCCTGTGAAACAATATGATCAAGACATTAAATTCATGCGTGACCTTTGCTTATATTATAGAGATGAGCTGGACGAATTTTTGGCTCCTATAAAATAATGTGATCACGCCATTAAATTCATGCGTGACACTTCAAGACCCTGCTTATATTTTAGAGATGAGCTAGACGAAAATTATCTGAAATAAATTGATATGATTTCAAATTCAGTTCAATCCGGCTTCGCATATAGATTCGCAAGGACGCTCCGTCTCCAGATATATATTTTCGAAATGATTTGATTCTATTTATCTCCCTATAGTAGGTTTAAATAACCACGTCAGTATCTTTTGAAAATTTTACCGTAATTTAAAGTTCCATACATTCTGACGACTTCAGTCATACTACCCTATCAACGCTAAGGTCTTGGTTTCGACTCTATGCTTATCGAGTATAGTTAGAGCTTGGTTATGTTCTCTCGTTTTTACTGTTTGCGCATATAATCGCCAGAGAAATTAATGCTAGGATACTGGGGAATTATAATTGCCATTCTTTTCCTATACTGATAGGCGAAATGATCAACTTGATAATATCTGTACAATTATTTAATCTAACACGAGCATCGAGTAATAGGGGCCTTCGTCAAATTGACAAAATTAGTATTTTTTCCACTTCCTCATTAAGATTCGGTATCATTCCAGTGAATATTAATTTTGTGATAGAAGAAGCTAAAATCATTTTAGCATAAAAGAAACGCCTACATTCGACTGTTCGCCATGTTTTTCAAATTATTTCCTCTTTCGTCTTTTTGTCTCTCTAAGCCTCTTTTTCTTTGCTTTCCATTCAATTATTTATGTTTATTGTGTCAATCTTACGTTTCTTTGTTGGATTTTCCTTCATCCCTTATTGTATTCTCTCGAAGACGTTGCTCTTCTAGGAAAACCTTAATGAGAATTGGAGCTTCGAAAAATCTCAATTTAGAAGGAATTAAGTGATTTGTCTGCCCATCCATCGTCTGGACCATTCTTCTTTTCTCATCCTCTTTCCTCTTTACCATCTGACAATCACTCCCCATCTCTCCCATTCTATTTATAGCGTTTTTAAGTCTGAATTGTAATCTTATCATTCATTTCTCATTAGTGTTCTGATGTAAAGTTACTTTTCTTCATATCCATCGAATTCATCCTAATTCCGTGCCCAGCTTTATTTTAATATTTCTAAAAATTATATGAATCGCATGAATACTTTGTTTTGTTTATTTTTATTCTTTCTTTGTCTCATTTTTGTGTATATCATCGTTCTAACTTCTCCATATTCTTTTTATAATACATCGTTTTTAATTTCTAGTTTTTATTTTACTCCAATCAAAAATGGGTAAATAAAACAGGAGAATATACACACATGAATGATTAAGAACAGCTGAAGAGGTTGCTATGAGAATCGCTCACGCAGTCATCGGAAAAATTGCGTGTGTCCATTTAATTACAAACTAAAAAGCTATGCGGTCTTTCGTTCTTGAGTTTCGAGCGAACTTTTAAGTTACCCCTAACGATGATAAATAGGTTAAGAATCAATTTCGTCAACTGAAATGCTATTTTTTCGTCTTCTCAGATCGTAAAACACGCCGAACTCAATTATTACTAAGGAAGAATGACCAAAATCCATTTTTGTGCTATCGTACTTTAACCATCTGTTACACAAGTCTGATAAACATCGAAAAGATTTACTCAGCCCATCTTCGTGGTAGCAAGGTCACTCGTTAGGCATCACTTGTGCCCTAGTGCTTTATTAACACATAGAAATTATACCCCGACCATCGTTAGTCAGCTTACAAATTCATTTTTCCCATTTCTATTCCTCGTTCTCCATCATCCTCATTCCAAATGCTCTGTCCACGCGTCTGAACCCCACGCGAGATGACAGTCTTACACGGAGTCACCGAAAACATTATCAATCTTCCCCGCTTTCCGCATGACCGTATCGTCTTCAGAGAGGGATGAATCACTCGGCCGTCTCTCGCCTCCGTTGGCTGCTCCATCGCTATGCATTTGTTATGCCAAACGCTCTCTTCTCAGGCGCGATGCCAAAACTTTCGCCGTGCGGTGCGTCATTTTAACGCTTCCCCTTCTGTCGGATTGTTTCGCGCCACGGATTGTTTATCTTCGCTGGAATCAGCGCCTCGTTTGTTACAGGCACCGAAAACGTTTAACGCATATCTTAGTGGGATATCGATCGTCTATAGCTAATACTTTTAGAATTGTAGTGAAAGGATTTTAATACATCTGGATCTGGGATGTCCAACATTGTCGGCTGGGAGACAACATTATAAATATTATAATTTTTATGATACCCCCAGTTCCCCTGAAATTAAACTATTTCTCTTTCTTATGATTATTCATATTTTTTCATGAGTATATTTCTTCAGATTGTTATCGTCAGTAGGCTCGTAAATGTAAAGGAATATCTAACATTATCCATGGTGGTAGAGAAGCAGTATTATAAATTCGCTGATAAAATAGTTTCAATCGAAACAAGAGTAAATATATAGTATTTGGCGATAGTGTAAGGTGTTTCAAAGAGTATCAACTACATTATCCACGGATACTAGTTTCTGTGATTGGTTAGTGGCCGGTTAACATTTGCCCCCAATCAAAACTCAAAAGTTGCATGGTTTCTCAGTTTTACATACTTTTCTTGAAACTTTTGTAATTTCACAAAGACGACTAGATTTTTTGAGAATAGTTTTCGCTATATCCATGTTTTCAAACGATACAGGGGAACCTAGGTCTTGACATAGTGTTACTCCTCATCTATGAACAAAAATTAATGAAAACACAACCTGTTAAATGTATGATGAGTCTCAATTTATAGGGATAACTGGCAAAAGTCTCTATTCCCAGTTTCATCATTAGATACGATTTACGATTAGGTTTTTTTTATTCTTGTTAAGGGTATATCACAATATTTAGAAAATTTTGTTTTATATTCAGATTCGAATGTTTCGAATTCGAAGTGAATTTTTTCATTGCATGACTGATTTTTATTATGATTTCCCAGAGTTTACCAAAAACAACACGATACACGTAAAACTTTGGACTTCAGGAAATGAGATTGTGCAATAAAGAATTTATTTACAGGAGTGGGATATCGCAAACGTAAATTAATTCCATTACCTCATTGATTCAAGCTCTCCAAAATTTTTCACTCCAGAAAGGCAATGTCTTAGTTTACCTCCTTGCACTTAAATTCACTCAACTTTACCTCTAATATTCGTTACTACAGTGAAATCAAGAATAAAACAAGATTGTTTTGGTTTTCTATGATTAGCTTTGTTGTATAACTTGAATAGCTCGCTAGATTGTGTATTCTCTCATATTTAACTAATCCCCATTAAAGTCTTAATTGTCTTCCAGATGTTCCGAGGTTAAGGTTAGGCAGAAAAATTCTTTTATGAAAAGAACGCCGGAGGGCTTCGAACAAACCTTCCCTCGAAAGAACTCTCGCAAGTCTTTAAGCTTTCTCTTCTTTGAATAAAACACGAGCGAGAGAAAGAAGATATCGATTGAGTATTTCTGTACTCAAGTTCGGAGCTCCTGCAAGTTTTCCGAGAGGAAAGTCTGGTAAAGAACTGGAGGGAAAAACGGCAGTTCTCTCTCTACCACCACCTTCATTAAGTTCCGACTTACCTCGAGGGGAAACCAAAATTTAATCCTATTAACAATCCCTTTACCGCATTATTAGGCTGTTTAACTTTCCCTCTGAAATTTCTCGGAATAGATGACACAGGAATTTCTCTCTGTTACTTGTTCGAAAGAAAGCCCTTGCGAGAGAAAAAAATACGTTCTTTTTCTCGGTTAAACGAAATTTTCCGAAATTCCGCGAAATATCCTTCATTTCAAAAATGCCCCTCGCGTGGCGGAAGAGAGCGTCCTGGATACAGATGGGGAGATTACAGTGGGGTGTTGTATACCCTTCTGGGGAGGTTAGTCCTTATTTCCGCTCTGTCATGTGTAGCAAAACGCCGGAAAAATTCGTTTAATCCCCTCCAAATTCTTAACCCCCGAATGAGGAGCAAAGGCAATATCTCTCTGCCATCCTCTTGATTCTCGTTGAGATTCGGAAAAAACATATTTTCAGCAACGATTCATAAACCAATTAGGATTCTCCGATTTTTCCCTGCGGATGGCCGAATGCTCTAGATGAAATCTTGTTGATATAAACGCGTAACAAATAAATTATAAAAGTAATATTTCACTCCGCTAAGCCATCAAAAAAATATAGTTACCTAATACGTATTTCGATTCATAGGAATAATCTTCAGAAGAAACGAGAGAATTAATGAATGATTTCACACTTTGTCATCAGTTTGATTTTCTCGACGAATATGTTTTGATTGGTCCAATACTCTTAGCGCAATAGGCTGTCTGATAAATTTACAGTCGGTGAGTACTATAAAAGATCAAAGCGTTATATGTGAAGTTTTCTTTTTTGTTTTCCTAATACTCATTTTTGTTTTCCTAGCACTCATTTTTGTTTTCCTAGCACTCATTTTTGTTTTCCTAGTTAATATTTTCATTTCTTCTATCTCCAAAGGTGGAGTGTTAATAAGCCCTATGACCATAATTGTATGGTATAATGAAATATACCGAAAATTCCACTAAATATATAAACCATGAAGTATAAGATTTCACAATATCTACTATAACTGTAAATAGTAGTCTTGTAGCATACTGCTATTGAACTAAGTAAGTAGTGTAGCGGTAAACTCGGAATTACTAAAAAAAATTGTACGGGAAACTATAGGAAAAACTGCCTAAATGATTTAAACTAATGTTCTGTATGAGAGGAATTTATTTTATTTACTCAACTACTTTCTCCTTAACTGAGAATATTCAAATGTTGATATTGTAACTCATTGTAATCAAATGGATTTATTTAAAGTAATGTTTGGGCCTATTTTAGAGCAATCTAACCAAAAGAATTTAATCAACTATGGATCTAATGAGAGAAATGAAATTCTGCCAAACTTTTTCATAGCTGAGGCCTCAAATTGAGATATAACATGAGAAAAACTTTGTAATGAGAATGGTTAGAAAAAGAATAAACAATATTTTATTATTGAAATAGGCTCCCAGTGTATGAATCATTTTGACTCGAGGAAACCAGCTTACTCACTGCTTGTCCAACTCTTATGATGAATTTCATTTTCGGCGAATTCTCCCCAATCTCGCGTTTTATCCCTTGTGCCTCTTTTTCATTTCTTATCTACTCCTCCCATTCTGTTTCTCTTTTCGCTATCTTTCCACTTTTCGTTCTTATCTGTCCGCAGAGAATATACACACGCGGAGCTTGTATCGCTCATTAATCTCGCTGTAAAAATTAGAAGCGATCCGTGAGTTTTGACCCGAAGTTGTTTTTCTTCCCGGAAACGTGGGAATAATATATTACGGGTGGAATGGAAAGAAAGAATGGGATGAACCCTAAATTTGTTAGTTGTGTGGTAGAAAATAATGCGTTCCGCTGCAGAACCGCCTTACAAACAGTGAGACATTGTACTATAAAGGCTTCGAGGAAATACCGTAACAAATTTCTCTCTAACCACCCATCAAGACTCCAGCCTGTATTGTTAGTGGTGGATCTTTATCATAAAATCTTCGGATTTTAAACCCACAGTCAATTTAATTTGTTTTGCGGTGGGTTTTTTGCTTTCGTATGCTTTTCATTGCTCCTTACCTCTTTATGTTATGGATGAGATAACAAAGGCAAGTTGTCATGCAAGATTACGCATTATTGTTACAAGCGTCCACTATTTACTGCTATTACTCATTTGATGGCTGCATAGGCATCACTTTTCTTATTTCGCTTGATGTCTTTGAAGTATTTCTATCTCGGACTTCTTCTTCCTTCCTTACACTTAACTCTAAGGAGCCCCAAATTTCAAATGCAGCAAATTTACCACCGGAAACTTAAAATACACTGCAGCCGAGTAAAACGATTCTCGGATATATACCTACAAATCCACATAAAAACTTAGAATCCCTCGCATTTTCCATTAAATGAATTACGACGGAATCTAAGGAAGCTAAATAAATTATCAGTAAACATACCGTAATATCTCCGCAATTACTTGCTTCAGTAAGTCCATGCCTAAAATTTTTCATTGAGCAATCTTCTATTCTTTTCACAAGTATCATCTGATTTATCAAGTATCTTCTGTTTGTTCTTCCAAGTCATTTTTATCGACCATTAATTAACTATTATTAACTATCGACCATTAATTAACTACTTGGAATTACCACTCTAACCATTAGAGTGGTAATTCCAAGCTTTTACCTCTGCTGGACTGCCGGAGATAAAATTTTCTGTATTTTTAGACTTCTATAGTTCATCGAAAATGTCTTGTTGAAATGATTGTTCTATTATATGTCTCACCTTTTTTTGGGAATATTCAACCGAAATTTCCTTGTTTTCACTTCAGTCATCAAGCTCTAAGCAAGAGGATTGTATGAACCCTGCTCACTGCATGTTAGCCATAGGTTGGACACCCCTTCCTTAATAGATTCGTATCCATTTAGTTTTTCCCAAAATTGCGTGCCCAAGTACACGTAAAATTCTTCCACATCTCTATTTTTGGAAACCTGAGGATCGCACGCCCTTGAACAGACGTCCACAAGTTGTTTTCTTATGTACAGTCGTGTGTTGAGATGTCTTTCACCGGTAACTCTGGACATTCGCCCGCCAGCGGAGGTAATCTTTCAGACCACGATTTCGGAGGAAAAAAGAAGGAAATTATTTTCCTCTCTCCTGTCAGGTTTGCGCCATCGTTGTCTCCCAGATTTACGTTACTAGTGTCAAACGTGATGGTTCTTTTGGTCCCTTGCCACTCACACCCTCTGCGACAGATAGTCAATTCCTTCACGGAGATGGGAAATATGTTGGGTAGGGCTTCTTAGAGGAAAAAGCGTTTCTTCGGAAGACGTTAAATGAAAAAGTATGAAAAATGTACGGAATTCTTGCAGTGAACTCTAGGAATCTCTCGCGATTTTCAAAATTGCATTCGCTGTAACGCTGAGGCATTTATCAAAGGTTATGAACTAACGCGTGTTTTTTCGGTGTGCACGTGTTACCTATCAAGATTTTGATTCCTGAAATTCATTTTAATATTCATCTTGCGATTTATCTCAGGAAGTATTTTCTTACCTTTGATAGATTACAAGTTTCTTGCTCTAATTTATTTAGTGACGACAGTCGTTCCCACATTTGGGGGAATTTCCACATTTAAGATCTGTGTTACGTTGTTCCTAATATTTAATTTTTCAAAAAATAATATTTTGATATCTTACGTTAAATCCTTTCGCTTTAAAATATAATTTGCATATTATTGTATTTTTCCTACGCGGGGTTCATTGCCTGTTAATGACCTAATTTCTGCAAAGACTATCGAAACAGTTTTTTACGACCGGTGCAAGTTTCTAGCAGGACTCAAGCGGACTGATTACTTTTTATTTGATTTCATTCATCGTCTTATATTTTTTTCATCTTGATCATTGAGGCCCTTATGACCTATATCTCACTACATTATCTTATGTATGAAACATATGCATTCGCAAATATTAAATTATGGCAGTTAGCCATGGGCAGTGCAATGGGCATTTTTGCCCATTGCACCTCTGTGGAACTTGGCTGTCTTTAGGAACAACGGGCGACACAAAACCTTAAAGTTAGAGAAACTGTCGTGGAGACTTGTAGTAATGGGACTGACTAAGTGACATAAATATCTTCCTAAAACAAAATCCTTTGTGAAAATGTCATATCTCAGTTGCTGTGAAAAACTTTCCTCTGCATCAGCCCACTAAAATATTATGCAAGAAAGTAAAAGTAAAGGTTACGCCCACGTTTGTCTTAGTTCCAACTCTTACGGCGTTCATCTCACAGCAGCTGTTGGTGAGAACCGAAAGCGTAAATATGCGTTGGAAGTAAACGGGTCTCTCTCGTAATGAAAAGCTTTATCAACAGACGATCTTCTTTCCCAAACGTTCGATCAAAGTCTTCCGTAACTCGTGTATATTCCCCCCAAAACATACTATTTCAATCTCGAGATGCCCTTAACTGTTCCATTTCCGCTTATTTCGTCCTACCTTGGCTTTCGAGATCGCTGCCAGAACTCCTCTCAAAGAGTGTTCTTCTGTCAATCGTCCCAGGCGCACAAAAGTCTCTTCGGGCGCTGACAGATCGGAAATAGAACGACAGAGAGCATGTGGTGAGGTGTAGGAAGCAGAATGCGCGGATAGACTGAGTGATTCGGGAAATAGTGGGGTGATTCATGAATGGGATGAAAAGTTTTTTCGAGTTATTCTCGGATTCCGCTTAGACCGAAAGCAAAATAAATTTATCTGATTCAAATATTTATCCGTCGCGATGCTATAATGGCTTCCCATCGAAATATCCACATCAGTTATGTTTACGCCTAAGAGAGATGTTATTTATGAAGATGGCTAAGACTTCAAAACGCACTCATCGATCAACGTAAACGGATCAATTCATGTTTGTTTTTAAGTAAAGCTTTTTCTGAAATATTTTTTGATTTTTTTGGCCTTTCTCGCTTTCACATCTCTTGGAGAATAAAATCGCTTCTATGATGCTTGATAAATAACCTTATCTTTCATATGTAGTATGCATCTTATCGTATAAGTGCTTTTATCGTATTTCTATAAAGTGAAATGTATGGCAAAAAAGTATCTTTAACGTATTTAATATGTTTCATTGATAGTCTAAACTCCTATTGGCAAAATCATGACTAAAGGAGCTAACGAAAAATCTTTGACCGAGTATTCCCTTTAAATAAATGTTTTGAATCGTTATTCATAACTTCCAAACAGAAATTTGAATTGATATATTAATTGCCTGTGCTTGAGTTAGCCTTTTAAGAATGATTCGGATCGATTGTTCACTGGTTAAATTTATCAGAAAATTAATTCAAGAATCGGTCAATGTAGCACACAACCTGATCTAAATTGTTACGTAAGCCATCTCTAAATGACTTAGAAATAAGGGGTTACGTTTTACTGGGATATTCTTTCAAAGAAGGCTGCTTAGTATTTGAGAGTATAGTATTAATATGCCGAGTGGGAGATGTAATGATTTTTATTCCATATATTCTCTTTTGTTTCTGCTGCACATATCTTTCGTTGCTGCGTAGGCAATCGTCTCTTTTTTGTCCCAAGGGACCGACTCCTGAGGCGAAGCAATAATACTTCGATATTTCTTCCACGACGGTGTCGAAAGTTAGCTCGAGCTCAAAAATACACGCAATGGCGATAAATAAACGAAACACCGTTCGGGGAGACGTAAGAATATTTGTTAGTTGGTTATGGAAACAAGGGAAAGGGTGAAATTGTGGGTGTAAAGGATTAAACGCGTTATTCCGACAGCCAATTTTCCTTTTCCACTCCTTTCCGTTGATTTATCGCTCCATTTCGAAAGGGATCTTCCCTTTTTATTTACGTCTGTGGTGTTGATAATTTGCCGCCACATCTTCCTCCTATCGCTTACATCGGGCTTTCTTTTCCCAGAGGCTTCTGGAATGCGTGATAGTGTGTTTTTCGCAGCAGCTTTTGTGAAAACGGGCGATGATGACAGGAGTAACGACTTCTGCGTCCACTATCCGACCTTCCTATGACGATAAAGATAGGGCTGTTGGAAAATTCAGCGGTGATTTTGCGAGATGTATGCCCGAGGGAAATGTTTTCGTTCTCTCGTCGAGAACAAGGCTAGTCATACTACAATGAAAACTAACGGAAGGGGAAAATTTTCTTACGGAAAAGTATCATCTGGTTAATTCCCTTATAATTACTGCATCCTTTATATCTTCGCTGGGTCTTTTGGTGAGGAATTTCTGGTGATGAAGTAGTATATTCATTTAATAAGTAAATTTTTTCATAATCTATCGAAGATTTAGTCCTAAGAATTCTACCGCATTTAATCATACCGGGGCAAACCTATGGCGCTACATGATTAAAATTGGCGCATTTAATCTATTTAAATACATTTAATACATTTAAAATTTCGCACACAATTTATGTGTTTGCATATATAAACACGTACCCACATCAGATAACCTAATGCTGAAATCTGTAGAGCGCATTTTCTATAGTTTGTGGAGCAATATTATGGTTGTATGGTGCATTTAAAATATAAATGGTATAATTGACACGTAAACTGGTGTAAGCCTTCATTTAAATATACTCTTTTAACAAAATATAATTCAATAAGAACATTTCCTTAACTTCTCTTCCTCAAAAAAATGAATAGGAAAAAATATCTTCGAAATGAGGGTTACTATTTTTACGCTGTGTGTTATGTTTCACGTATCTTTCCTCACAAATGTACCAATAGATTTATTCGCTCATTAAAGTACAGAAATACCGGATCATAATATAGTAACATCAGTATTTTGGTATAAATATTCCAGTACATGTGTTCTCAAGTTGAACTTTTCACTAACATTTTTCCCTCGTGATTACACGTACGGAATCATATACGTACTCGTATAGCCTTGAATAAGAAAAGTTGATCGCGACGTTGGAAAAGTTTTCTCGCTCCTGGATTCTTTCATGATACTGCGACTCGTAGTGGAAATTATTGATGCCTGGTACTTCTTCTCAGCGGAATGCAGGTTACGTATATAAAACGGAAATTGCAACGTATCTTCGGTCGAAACCAAGTAATGACTTCGGGCCCGAGATGAATAGAGAAAAGATTTAGTCATTCCGGAGCATCATGCAGTAATGACAGCGACGTTCTTGAAGGACTTTCGCCTCTTCTCCCTTGAATTTAAAGGCATTCCTCAACGTCCTGTTATGAATCTAATATATCTTTCGGTTACTAAAAATAATCTAGGTTTCACTCTTTTCTGCAGTGGCATATGCACTATCTATTTGCCCCAAAGAATTTCTCGTAGCAAGACAGCATACATTTCTATCCTTTTATTTCTCCGTAAGGTTAACGCATCAGCAGTGTGAACCGAAGATTGATTCGTAAGAATTGCCGCGCAGGAGAAAATATCTTCCGATTCGTCGCGATTTTATTTTCAGTTCTCGCTAGGGTATAAAATCGTTTCCTATATTCTGACGAGAAAGGAGCGCGACATATTTTACAGCGAGATTTCTTTTCCAGCGTCTTTCCAGTCCGTACATTTTCTCGAAACGTCAGCGATTTACATTTTAAGGGCGGACGTCAATTTTTTTCTCTCGTTTCACGGAGTCGCCGTTGCATCTTCTGCAGATCCCTTCTGCGGGCGGAGGGGTGGTGGAAAACGATTCGCCTTTTTCCCTCCCTTTCCTGCTCCAAAGCCCGTCATTATTACGCTTCTGTGGTCGAGAACAGACGTTTTTAAGTTCGCATGCTCGAAATGGAGTATACGTATCCGTGGCGATTCGATAGAAAATCCTGAGGGGAAAAAGGAGGTGACCTCTCGGTGTGAGAGGAACGAAAACCAATAGAAACGGGCATTTCTTACTGGTTAAAACTATGGAAACTTGCTCCATATATTTATATAATGTGGGCTGTTAAGTTATGATTAATGTTCATGTGAATTAAATTCCGGTTTGAATACCGTTTGAGTTTCCTTACTGAATTTTGATAGTTGCATGGATTAAAACGAACTACGGACATAGATTATTCTGCCCTTACTCTAATTTGAATATAAAATACTTTTAAAATTATTAATTAATGATGATTATATTATAATAATCATGAACATTTTATTATCTTTCTGGCTTAAGTAAGAACCTAAACATTGCCACTAAAGAAATATCAAAAGTTTACTGATGATGACAAATTATTGTAGAATTTGCGATTGCATGGAAGTTCATTATGAATATTTTATAAATTTTAACATGTTCCTTTAGAGCCTTGGTGATATTTCATGCATTCTCTGCCAAATTCGATATCACAGCTTGAAACTTGAAGATTTCATATACCCCAATAAAAAGAGAACTAATGGACGTAAATTTATCGATCGTGAAAATTGGTTGGAACTGTTTCCTCGAAAATTATTTGTGCGAAATCAACTTCAGCTTTAGTAATCTATGGAAATTTTAATGGATACAATTCCGTCATGACGAGCTTCCTCAGTTCCGAAGCTCATGAGCACAAATATACTGCTTTCGATGAAAATTAATTTTGCTAATTTGGCTATCAACAGAAGCGATTCTAAGTCAGTTCGGCTTCAAAACTTGCATAAAATGATTTCACTTCGATATCTTTTCTCAGTGAAAATTGTAGGCGACGAGAAAAAATCTTCCTACCTACATCTTGACTCTCTTAAGTTTCCAAATGCTTTCATTCTGTCGCCTTTCTCATTTTCACTCCACAGTCGATGACTTCGTCTATAATAGAAGCCCCTCTCAATTCGAAGACTAAACAACCGTATCAATTTGTCCCCGGAACTTTCAATAACGCGGAACGAGTTGTAATGAAGAGCTAAAGAGTTTAACAGCCCCAGATTCTATCGGAGACAAAAACACATTCCGACCTTAATTAACAACTCTCGAAGTGAATCCTCCGCCTCCCATCTTATGAATTTTTGATTTCACGAATAAGGAAAAAAGGCTCGAGATGAATAATTCCAAGGGGTTTAGTTTTTGGGCAAGCTTCCTCCCACCTTTCCAAACCGAATTCTCCCCTTCCACTCCAATTCTAACTCTCGAATCCCCTCGATTTCTCTTTACGAATTCAGAATTGTCCTCCTTCATTTTTTCCGAGGCATTTCTATAGAAATTTAAACTGGTGGAATGCGTTTTGGTGTCTACGAAGGAGTGGGAAATTAGGGGAAAACATTGTTGTCAACTAAGAGCGAAAGGGTTAAGGGTTTGGAAGGAGATATTCCCATTGTTGGAATGATCGTGCGCCGATTGTTAATTGGCGAAGAGGAATGCCGAAATCTCCTCCTTCTCTCTCCGTCGCGAAACCATTTAGCAATTAACTCCGAAGGATTTTGAAGATGAAAGAATGGAATTCCAGATGGGATGATTGATGGCGCTTGCGGATGTGACGTCACTTGCCGGGTTCCTTCTCGCATTGCATCCTGTTATTGTCGTATTGTTTGTGATGACTACAATGAGATGGTTTCTAAGAAAGTGATCTTCCCAAATTCTTGAGGAGATCTTATTTTTTATCGCAACTGCTACGTCATGCGATCAACAATTGATCTCATTCCTCGATGACTGGTTTTGTACAGCGAAAACATATCGTTTCCAATTGTAATTTATAATGGAAACATATTGTTTCCAATTACATATTGCGAAGCCTATTGCAATTTTTTTTTAATGTGCAAATTACGGAATTATCGATTTCAGATTTTGGAAACATTATTAAAAATATTTTCCTTTGACGCTTATAAACATTTTCATAATATGCATGTTTTGGATATATGTAATTGCCCCTTTTGAAGTCTTTATTAAAGTGAAAAATTCTTGGGTTATATTCTCAGCATGCAAAGTGCTTAGAAAATATCTAGGCGTTATTGTAATTGATGAAATTTGTTTTATACTACAACTGTGGTCAAAGTGGAACATAGATTAATAAATGTTCATTCTCTATCTTTACAGCTACGAGAGCAGCAGTGGAGACAGATGTGGCCCTGTACATTGGCCTCGCAGTCGCTGTGGTAGTCTTTGCCCTCGTCTCTCTTTTTATCGTCAGGCTTCTGAGGAGGAAAGGAAGAGACCACTCCATGTACGACATGGCTGGATCTTCTGGTAAGTGTTAAAACTTAATTGATGGTCTCAGTTTCACTGCTGTAAATCAGTACTGCGTAGTTTCGCATTGGAAAGTAAAGTTTACTACCGTATTTCCAATCACCAATATGTATATCAAATCAGAGAGTAAATTTAATAAGTTACTTGACACAAAAATGGCATGTATCATTTCTTTCTGTTAATTGACTCGGTATAGGCATTCTCGATGAAAGAACTTTGTCTATGACTTGAAAATGCCATTAAGTTTTTCATTAATCAGGAAAATGTTTGCAATTCATTGATACTTGAGCTCGTGATAGTTATACTCACCACTTATTGTTCAAACGTCACACATTCCGACATCGCTAGGGTCCTCTGATAGTCAAGTGGGTTGCGCGTTCGATTTTGGCGAAAACGGTCCCGGGTTCGACACCTTGTGGGTGAGAGCCCAAGAGTAAAATGATCTCGGCTGTCACTTTTAACAATACTACCCAAACATTGCTTCCCAGCAAATGTATTTCCACGTCCTGGTATCCTTTAATGGTCATTGGATCCCAGAATTAAGGATAATTTTTTTCTCACCATAATTTCACCTGAAACTGTTTCTTCAATTACATCAGAAATTGATGATCGAATTCGTATTCGAATGATGTGATTTAAGCGGTGTTGGGTAACGCATAATTAGGGAGGAAATAAAAAAAGGCACTTTCTAGAGAAGAAGTGGTGTATTTTTCAGAATTAACTTAGCAAAACACTACATTTCCTGTCAATGGAATACTACAATGTGAATCGCCGATCCGTCAATTTTATTCAAACGCATAATTATAGAGTTTACCGCAATTATTGGAAAGTTGGTTCTCTCCAAGACGCGCTATCCATCGGCAAATATCGGTATATTCTTCGATGCATAACGAAAACATCATCGACTGAAAACGGCCCGTAGATCAAAAGTTGGGAAGATGAATAAGACTAATTAAAAAGGGCGGTTTATTAGCGGAAGCCCTCCAACCTAATCCTCCTGGCTCTTCAAGACCTCTTCATTAAATTTGTATCAGAGGGCATCAAACGATACAGCACACGTGCCTGCGAATCCCCTCCTTTCAGAGACAGCGGAAATGTTTTAAAAAATCTCCGTCGAAACGGAGTCGGACCAAAGTTTCGGCGAAGGAATTAAAGGAAGAAATGGGAGGCGATTTCCGCTTCGGCACCCTCGACACCTCGGAACCCTTTTGCAATACGGGAAGCGGCAATAACGGAAGGTTGAAACGCCACCCCAATCTCGGTATTTTCAATCAGTGTCGGGAAGGAAGGGAGAGTGCGGTTTCGGGGTGACGTGGGGAAGGTTTTTGATCCTCAGGGTGAGTGACAAGGAGGGGATTAAAGCGAATGGGGAGTGAGCGATAGGGGAGCGGAAGGTGCTAAGCCGGACGCTTCCGACTGACATATGAGGGCATGTAAAATTTCATGGCCCGTTTGAGTACGGGTGGATATAAAAATCCTTCGGACTGCTAGTAGTGGATGGGTGTTTTCTTTCGGATTTTTGCCCCCTTCGGACACGCGTGTATGAGTGCGAATTTTTCGGTGTGCGGCTTGTGAATGTATTTTTGACGGCGATATTGTCTTGAGTCCCGTCTATTATATCAACGTAGCGCTTTCGTCGTGTTATGGGATATCTCAAGTTCTGTAGCTGCCCGATTTTCCGATCTTGGTTCTCATTGTCAGTAGAGAGGGAGTCCGAATCCATAATTAAATTAGTCTCATAACCTTAAGTCATCAATGTAGAATTACCTCTATCATCCTCATCGGCTGCCACGAAATAAATGAGCCAAATACAAAAGAGTGGAATTTTCCATTAAAATTAACAGCGAAGCCAAAACGAGGATAAAATGATTTCGTACTTGTTCCACATCATTGCATACATCCTGAGTGCCCTTCACGGGATACGAAAACCTTAACTATAAAAACTATTGTTACTAGCTCTGGGAAGGCAAGATTATAAAAGAATAATTCAGAATTGTATCGAAAATCAATAAAAATATATGAAGGCGAAGATTTATTTTTTAAGTGATTGTTTGAATGGAATGAATTTCGATAATTTACTGCAATGTAATTATTTCTCAAAACTCAGAATTTATTAATTCGCAATGCGGTACTTAATGTTTAATGTTAAATACCATTTTTCATTAAGCACTATAATCTAGCATTATATTTATCAGCAATTTATGATTAAATAATTCACCATCTTAAAAGTAACTCCTTTTAAATATAACACACCGAGACACGAAAAGTTTCTTCCTAATTATGTCGAAAGGCCTACATTACGTAGAGTTGTCTCTTTTATCGTAATACGTAAATGCAAACCCTATACATTAAGAAGAGTTGAATCTTTCATCGTAATATATACATGCAAAGCCTGTACTCTGTTTAAAAAATTAATGTATAAATATATTGATTTTGGCATCTTCAAGAAAAACTTGGTTACTTAGCCTCTGCCAGCAAATTTTACGCAACTCTCAGTTCATTTTCCAAGTATGCTTCAATTACGGTTGTCAATGCCTATTCGCAGTGACACTCAGAATTATTTAGTTAACAGTATGGTTATTATTGAAAGACTGAGGATTTGAAGAAAGTAATAAAACTTTCAGCAGATGGTAAATAAGTAGCTCTAGAATTAAAACTTCGCGAAAAGCTCCCGCAGTCAATTTATTTAGTAATGTATTACTGTTATCCGTCTTTAAGTGTTCACGTTGAGGAATTCGTGAGATCTCGTAGACCTTAGAAAGGTAACGTTGCGATAAAAATATCACTTGGATGAGTGGATCAAATAAAGCCCCCGAAAACGGGCAAAAAAACGTTAAAAGGAAGGCTTTAAGGAGACGGAGAGATAGGACCAAGTGTTGATGGAGGAGAGTTAAAAAGGGCACTGGCGAAGGACGTGGATTGATGGTCTCTCTTTGGAGTCAAGAGGAGTGATGAGGAAAAAACCTCGGAAGTGATGGAGATGGGCTTGATAAGAGGATAAGAGACGCTTATAGACTCACGCTGCGGTTATGTATAGTTCGTAACACGGGACTTCCAAGTCATTTAAAGCTTACTTATTCTTAACCTGTCTCCTATTTGTCAATTCCGGAACAGATTGGCTCTCGAATAATGCGGATCTATCTCGTTTAGTAGTGGTAGTATACAAGTCAAAACTAACGTGGGAGATAAGTAATTCCGCTTTGCATTATTTGTTGGAACTAATATTTATTTCGTCTGAAAATCCAAATACCAGCCATTCATAGAAAATGACGGTAGAGAAATATCATTGATTTTCGGGAATTGATGTTTATTTTGTTGACGCCCATGACATTCTATTCCATCGAAACATATCCTTACCGTGCAATAATATCGGTTCCTCTCTTTGTAATCCTTTGATCCATTCGAATCTCATCATATCCATTCGTTTTTACTTGTTTCCGTAATGCTATCGAGGATTTGATTTCGTTTTCGTAGCTCTTATTGCTGCAAAATATGAGAATGCACGCGAGATAAATGTGACAGGAAATGAAAGTTGGGTCTCACGCGACAACCCAAGGGACAGCCGTGCATCTCTCTCGAGGAAATACCATTCCCAATTCGTCTGATAGGCAAAAGATAATCTTCTACCCATCCGTAACGATTTTTACGAAACCTGAATTTTCGATGAAGATTTATGTCCTTTTCAAGCCTATTCATGTGAATTAGATGTTGTTCCTTCAGTTGATCTCTCGCTCTACGTTTTTGTATCGGAAGGAATTTAGTCACTCTCTTACCCAAATTGTATACATTACCTAAATGCTTATTCAAATGGCAATCACTCACGCCGAAACAAATATACAGATGGCGCTGCATTACTGTATAGTCCATCATTTCCTGCTACACTCTTTTCGTAAATATTTTTATACATAGCCTCAATCAGATCGTTGCAAATTCGGCATTTTATGATATTCAGGTCGATTTGCTTATAATTGATTCACTTTGGGTAATATCAAGAGAGAAGAGAAAATAAGATTCTCGAAAACCTATCTCGTGAAATTAAATTAACATGTGTTGTTTTGATTTCTTTGACATTGGTTACACCCTCAACTTCTTTTAGTAGAACAAGAAGCCTTACGATTGCGCTACATTGCGCGATTTCATCCAATAAATCGGTTATATTCCTTGTTTTGCATTCATGTATTTTCTCATCGTAATAGCTAAATGTTTAGACCCGGAGAAAAATTAGTTGATTTGATTTTAATCTGCCATCTCTACGAGATATCCGAAAATGTATTTCAGGAAGTATTTCATACATTCTCTACAAATGATTCTCTCGCATAATTAATTTCGCTATTTCACCGAATATTGTCTTCGGGAAGAGAGGTAGGGGAGGAGAAAAATCATCCCCGTAGGTAGTGAAATCTCTCGTATTGCATCCGCCGGAATGATGTGTGCTATATACAGGTGCATGCGTCTCCGGCGAAGTTGGTCCCCCAAGCTCTCATTGTCTCCGTCCGCTTTCGGAAGCCATCGCAGAGAAAGTATTAATCGAATCCTCTCCACATTCCACGGCAGCTACAATGGATGGAGCTCACAAAAGACCGTTGTTTATGTCCCGAGATTGATTCTCCCTCCGCGACGGCATCTGCGTCCGTCTCTTTCGCGATAGACATTCTTCTCCTCCTTTGACAGCGGACGGGGATGGCTTCCCTTCACAAGGAAAGCTCGGCCGCGTGGGAGAAACAAATGAAATCGATTTGGGAAGTCTTTAAGACCGGTTTCCCTTTATCCGGTGGAAGATGGCGACGTCGATTCGGCATTGATGAGTGAGTGATTGTCGTTGTCGGAAATATTGAAATCGATGTCCCCGGATTAGGTTGCGAGGGACTTGTCTTCGTGCCTTAAGAGCAGCATTTTTCTTTCTGAGGAAAATTATGTTTGTTTGAGGAGGGAATTGTGATTTGTATATCCCCGCGTGGTTATCTGCTGAAGCAGAAATCACAATCTATTTACCAGACAAAAACAATAATAAAAATAACAACGTTAGTCCTTGAAGTTATGAAATAATGATCTTTTTCCCCGTCGTCAGGGATGGCTGTTTCATTAGTAATAGTTACATCCGAATTTAGTTACACCAATTGTTACTTACAGGATATCACGTTATGTATCTGATAAATATTTTGATTGTTTTCGAGGCAAATGCAATGAAATACGTGAAAGAATTTCTTGGATAGATCATTTAGTACCAGTCAGGAAAGTTTAAACTTCAAATGAAGTAAAAACGATAAATTTTTAATAAGGAAATTCAAATAATCGATAGCTGTATTCCTCAGTAAATTTTATCATGCCTAAAGCATTCTTTAGTTCTAAATTTACTCCTCATCGGGATTCGGTAGTTTTATATCCTGTCGACGGTAAAGGATTGTAGCATTTGCTAACTTGTCTAATGTATGGTACTGTATTGTAATGCACTCCATCAAAAGTGTCTACTTGTGCGTTTTGATATATCGATAAGAAATTTCTCTGGCCACAGTTCTGTATTTCGAGAGTAATATTTATCGTGTATCACATCAGCAATCGACTCAGTAAATACTCTAGCATTTCTTTCCGTAACTCAAAGATTTCGAAAAAGCCTTTCTAATTGGGGTAAGAAGTACTTTTGAAGTATTCATAAGTATTTATTTCAATTCCACCTTCCTTTTCGCGAAATGATATTACTTTTTCGCGTCATCGAGTGAATCGCCAAAATCGTCGATTTCCACGGATTCAGTAATTCAGAAGTTTTGGCTTAGCATGAGGAGAACTTGAGATTATCTTCTCCAGCGCCATGTTGACGGAATGGAAAAACGTGAATTAATAGCACCGGATTTGAATCCTGTCCCCCTCTTTTCTTCCATCCTATATTCTAGGAAGGAATTTGTTCGTAATAGGGATAAAAAGAGGGCGTGGGGCAAGAATAAGATGCAGCAGGAAGAATTGAAAAAGGGAAGCGGAATAGGGGAGGGTATTCTGAGGGGCGAACTGGGAGAGCAAAGGTTTTTTTTCCTTCCTTCTTGTGGGGGAAGATGACAGATTCCGTTGTGTCTCCTCTTCGGCATGTCTTTGCCATTCGAGCGTCCTCTGCAGACCCCTCTTCTTGTGATCCTCCCACCCATTTTCCAACTATTTCTTATTTGCTCTTCCCAATTCCCACCGTCCCATCTCCGAATCCCCTTCGTTTATTTTCTTTCGCACTTCCAGCTTTTGAGGATTTCCCGAGAGGGGGAGCTTTTACTTAGGCCATTATCATTGCATTTCTTAGCGATAAATTGCCGACACTCGCAGTTCTCCAAGGGTCGATTCGGCTGCAGTCGCTTTTTCCAGGTCTTTCTTGCTTTTCTGTAGTCAGTTTTCTTCAGGGCCTCAAACCGTAATATCTATCCCATTTTTTCTCCGGTTTAACGAAAACAACAAATATCAGCTTGGTTCCGGTTACGCTCCTTCTTTAATCCTCGAACCGTTATTTCGCTCCGATTATTGTAATATTATATACTTCTGAAAGTTTGTTTTATTAATTCTTGCTTTTTCATTACAATAGATTACACTAGATTTTACATCATAGCGTTGTAATAGTTAGTCGGAATTTAATTTACGTACGTTTAATTAACCTTAGTCCGATTACGCTTAAGTATAATGTAATAATTCTTTTGTTCTCAGTTTTCGATTTGGTTTAAGTTCGATGCCCTGTTTCCCTCGTCTTTCTCTAATTCGATGAATATTCATTTGCCATACCATTAGCGCAAAAGTTGCAGTTCTGCCAAATGAAACTTCACGAGGCCTCGTATAACAGAGCTATAGCGAATCCGAAATTCTCTTATCATGAAAACCAAAATTAGCGCTGTATAGGTTTTTGTTCTTTTAGCTCTCTGTAGTCGTCTTAAGTGTTCTAATCTGTATCTCTATCCATAAACAAACCGTGTAACTTCACTTTACTGAAGTTTGCTGGCGCTAGAAATGAAAATTGGATTTATTTACCTCAAAGCGAAGTATTTCTACCTACACTTTCCCCTGGAACAGTATTTCAAAAGGCTAACTTGGAGCTAACATCTCGTATTAAAGGCCACTCTGTTGTGACTGGAGATAATCATTTTGCTATCGAAACGCCTTCTTTTTCGAATGTGGCTGATTTTTAACGAGATCCAACATTTTTGTGACAGCATGTTCTCAGAACGTCATCATTTCTTTTTCTTTTCTTCTTTCCCAATTTACTACAAGTCGCGTAAGTTTTGGACTTATAAAATTTTTCCCGGTAAATCATCAATTCCTCAGCTCGTCAGTATTTTTGCGAGAACGAAACGCTTGCCCTCCTCTACATGGGTCAAAAATGAAACGGTCGACGGATATATAAGTGGAGCACTGCGAAATTAGCATCTCTAACCAGCACTTCTCCTCTGCCTTCGCTCTCATCATCTAGAATTCATTAAAGCTCAGAAGAGAAGGAACAAGAGCATCGCTCCTTCTCCCGCAACTGCGTGGATTAATTACCATCCTTCCGTACGAGCAAAAGATTCTCCGAAAAGAGTAACAAGCAGTTCAGGACAGACTAATGAAGGCCGTTTTCAAAATTTCGGAGGTCTTTTAGAACTCGTAATTTTTAAATAGTTGTGTCAAGCTTCCAAGGTTTTTCTTCCTTTTTCTTAGAGCCTCAAGATGTGATAGTAATTGTTCCTTATGTAGCGATGTGAATTTAAAGAATAAGTCGAAATAGTGGTAAATGTCTATTATTTGGAGTAGAGTGATGATTGTTTGTCGGAATTCTCTTGTATATAATATGTTTTGTTTGAAATAATTTTGTCTTTCACAGTTTTTATCCGAAAATTTTATCTCTCAGTAATGAATTGATATTGAATGAATATGAAAGGGCATGACATTTTCGTGAGAAACTCTAAAAGTGGTAATGCAAAGTAATGTAATTAAAGTTAATTAAGTAATTAAAACTTCTAATTCAAGCCCTTAATCACAGTTTTTGTTCTTTGGATGATTGTCTAATGCCAAGATATTGCCATTCTTTGACATTTCAGTTTGAGAAAAAATTATTATAAAAATTTGCTTCAAAACTATCAATTAATTCTACTTCGCATTTCGTATTTGTAGCTTCATTCATAGCTTTATTATTGTATTTTTATATCTACTTTTTATTTAGTCTAACAGGCGGCAAAATTATGTAATTGTCAGATATGCGTCTGTCTCTCATTGTAGATTATCAGCCGGAATACTTTCCGGAGCAAGCAAAGAAAAGCATACCTCTCCAACCTGACCTGACCCAGACGGTTGCCGGTGGTGGTGCCGCCACCCAACAGCCACCTCCTCCGCCTCCACCACGACCTCTTCCACCCTCTGAGGCCCCACTTCTCCCTACCGGAGCTTCTTCTCTCTTTTACGAATATCCCTATTCCGACCCTCTGCCTCTCAGTGCTTCATCGTCCTCTTCATCTTCCTCCTCCTCAACTGCCACAGCCTCCGATTCTTGCTCTGCATCCACTGCAGCTGCAGGTCCCTCCCCTCACCACCTTTCCTCAGAACACCACTATGATGTACCACACCACGCATCTCCTGGTGGAGGGAGTAATTCGAGACCCCCTCCTCCCCCTCCACTGATCCCACCCCCACCCACTAAGATGCCATCTTCTCCATCACCGTACCACGAGCCGCACTGTGAGGATGACGATGAAGATGAGGAGGATGGATTGTGTCCAGGTGATGAGGATGCCGAGGAGGATGATGACTGTGAGGAGGATCTGCTGGAAGAAGAGGAAGGGGAGCAGAGGGAGCTGAAGACGTCCTCACCCAGGAAGGCCAACCCAAATGCGCCACATTCTCAATCCAACGGGAGTCTATGCAGCTCTCACTCATGTAAGCACTGCCTCATTATCTCTACTATCTCTAGGGAAGCTTGATATGGTGAATTCAAAGTTCTCACAACAGATGTACCCAAATTTATTTCCTCTGAAAATTTCCACTTTTTGATTTAGATAATTATTGGTTTGTGTCTTTGAAGTTTTATTGATAAGTTTAACAATTCTGGCACAGGTAGAAAGATTCTCTGAGGGCTTAGCCTTTCTTTCGCTCTTTCAGCAACTTTTCCAGCAATCACTATTCTGTGGGGTGAAAGCTGCATAAAAGTTATTATGCTGCTGCATTATGAAGTTCAGTCAGTCAGTCATTTTGAAGCATCCTAGAAAACTTTAAATAAAGACTGAATTTAGTAATGCTGATGACATTATTAGTCTATAATATTGATATCTGTTTTATAGAATCCAAATTTTTCTGATAGAAAGAAAGTTCAAAAGTTGTTACCATGATACTAATCAACCAAAGTATAATTCCTGGTAAACTTAAAAAATTTAAATAAAATTTGAATCTTTGATTTCAGAAATGTTGAAAGTATCTAAATTTATGAGTTGAATGAAATTTTGAACAGAATTTTTGATTGTGAATTTTATAGAGAATAATGTGCTTCTTCTTTCATTTAGCTTACTAATAATGATAATAAATCTTGCGTGCGTTTGATAGTTTTTTCCATCTTAGAATTTTATAACTGTTGATTAACCTTGTATGTTTCTTCTTCTAGCTGCATCTGGTAGGAGTCTGGATAGGCCACCCATTCCTCCAGTGCCAAACTCACACCAGTCAGTCACACCGGCATCTAACTCATTTCCTGGACGGCGACAGCAAAGGAGGAAGGGAAGGAAGGCTGGACCCAGACGAAACAATGTCCCTCCTCCACATCCTAACTCCGCAGCTCCTCTTGGAGCCTCAGCAGAAATTGCCAAAGGAAGATTTGGTCCAGGGTCACCTGCAGGTCGCATCTGTCTGCCTGAATCTGGAGTTACTCTCTGTGTACCAGAAGGAGCAATTGGTACACCAGTTACTGGACCAGAAGCTGTGTCAGCATCTCCTACAGCAACCACTGAACTTTGGGTCTCAGTCCTGAGAGATGATGGTGAAAGACCAAGGTTACCAGGTAGGCTTTTAATTTTACTTAAATCGACTGTATCAAAATTCCCAACATTTTCAATAGAAATCTCCCATAATTTATTATTATCAATGTCAGTATTAAATTTTGGCTGAAGAATATTGAAAATGAGTTTTTGGTTACTAGATACTGATAATCTGATCTTAAAAATTCCCTGTCAAATTTGCTTAAATATTTTTCAACAATAAATGGTGCTAATATCCTGAATAAATAACAATGATACTAAATGTCTTTAAAATTTTTTATGAATGTATCATACCAGCAATGGAATTGTGCTCTAACCTCATGAAAATCACAAAAAAAAATTTCACAATTTGCAGAAGATTTTTAGAAAGATTTCCTGCACAATGTAAAGTATTGAAAACACTTAAACACTAACCTTCCTCTCATACTGCCACCATTATTATTAATAATGTGTTTGTCATTCTGCATGGTGATTCTCTTTTTTGATAAAAAGAATTGTAGAAAGGCAGTCTTACCAAATATATTTATCTCAAATTCTGAAATTTGTTTGATTTTGTGATTTCTTCTCTGTTTGATTTTATTTCATTTTTTAACTATCCACAGAGGGCATGACTCAGTTGAGCCCAGTAGTAGCATGGGGCTCTTCTGCTTCAAGCCAGCCGTTGTTGGTGAAGCCAGTCATACTCAGCTGCCACCACTGCGCAGATTTACGGCATGGTGGTCCATGGCGTATATCAGTATGGTGGAAGACAGAATGGCCAACTGAAGAGGAGGGTGACAGACACCCTACATGGCAGGTTAGTTAAAGTTCATTAACCTCAATTGTAAGAGTAATTAGAAAGCTATTAAAGCAAAACTCATGCAGCAATTATTCATTGGTATGGAAATTTTTTCTTGGAGAATTGATTATTCCTGAATCAACTTTGATACCTTAAAATTTTTATATTTTAAAAGTCTTGTTTGCAGTGACTGTGTTATATTTGATTCATTTTTTTCAAATATTATTCAGAATAATATCTTTATAATGTATTTAGCACAAGTGATTTCAATTTATTGAATGATATGTTATTATTCTTGTGTAGTATTTCAGAAATTAGTATTGAACTTTTCACTCACCAAGAGAGATATAGAGTAATCTAAGAACTAAATATTACATCAAAGTTGTTATTGAAGTCAAATTTGGTTTTTATACCATAAAACATTCATCAACTTGAATTCTCTTTCTCTAGAAATTGGCCACTTTGGGTGAAGAAACAATCAATACTCCAGTGTTTACACAACTTGAAATTGGAGGTCTTGCTTACCTGGTGACGGATTGCCCAGCCAAGTACGTTTTGGCTGGAGAAACAGCTCCACTTCTTGGGCCCCTTGCACCATTAATGCTCCCATCAAACCCTAATGGGGTTCCACAGCCAGATGTGAATGGAGAAAGTGGTGGAAGGAATGCTGTCAAGAGGCTGCGACTGGCTGCATTTGCTCCTGTTCCTCTCCAGCCTCCCGACACCAATGTGAGAGTTTACGTATTGGAAGACACCAAAGCTGCTCTGCAGGTAATTACTTATAATCATTTAATTTACCAAACCATAAAAGCCCTCAAGTAATGAAATATATTAAATTTAACCTTAAATTCACCATAGGGTTATTTATGGTTAATTAAAGTAAAATAAACAGTTCTATGTCAACTTCCTTCTTTTAGATTGACTGTATCATATTAAAAAAATTAAAGATGCCTATTTGTTATACTTGGTAAATTTTTCTTCAGTTTCAGTAATAATTTTCTTATGTACTTGGTCATCTATGTTTTCTCTGAAATTACTCAGGTTCTACCTCAATCTTAAGATTCTTTTCATTGTCAAGAGAATGATCCAAACTAATATCATTCTATAATCTTTCTTGTACATTTGCTATGTCACCATTCTAGTAGTGTGGTAAATGCAATAATTCCTCATTTTTAGGGTGTGATTCTGATGGAGAAGCGCTTGGGTGGAGTACTTCTAGACAGAGCAAGGTCTATGTCTTTTGAGGATGGAGCTGGTAACCTTTGTATCAGCATGGAAGAAGTAGGAGGAAGAGGTTGGAAGAGCAAGCCACAGGCAGATTTCCAGGTGAGTTTGATTTAATTAGCAAGTAAAGAGGTATTTCAGCAATGATGAAATTTATCTATAATTTTTGATGAAAAGTTCTATTACAATCTTTTTTCCAATATGTTGTTTAAGTTTTAGTATATAACTGCAATCAAATATTGATTATGTCTTGGAGCTCACATGAAAAACAAAATCTTGAGATTTTTATATTAAAGTAAACTATAATTGATAGATTATGCAAGAGTGGATAATGAAGCAGGTGAACAGTGTAGCTAAAAAGTTTATTATTACTAATTACTGATCTTTTTAATACTTAAAATTTATTCTTAATGAATGATTCTATTTAAACTTATGTGTCATTTTCAGGAAATTCCTTTTGGCCATGTATGGGGATCGACACAAAATCATCTTCACTGCTCTTTTGCTTTGGAGAGGCATGATGAGAATGCAATGGCAGCCTTTGGCTCAACTCCCACATCAAATTCTCCAGCTACTCTTACCCCATCCCCATCACTTGGAGGAAACAGGCTTTGCTTACGCATTGTAGCTCAGCAGAGGTCAGGGGCACGACTAACACTCAGAATATCCACTGATTTAAGGCCTGGTGCTGCTTCACCGGTAAGTTATCATTATAACATTTTGTGTTTCATTTTCATCATTGAGTATCTTTTGATCTAACAATATTTTTAACTTCAGGTTATACCCTAATCTTGACCTTGTTAATTATCCCAATAATTGATTCAATGGAGATACATCTTATTGCGGGGAAAATATCTTATGACTATATGTCATTATTCTTCAATAAACTCTCATTTCTAAAATATATCTTGGGATTTTTGTACTGCCATTTTGTGGTAGCAGCTGGCTCTTTTGTAAAACTTAAACAGTAGCAATATACCTATAAATGAGTCCTAATTTTACATATAAAAATCTGTTAATACAATGAAAACGCATCCACTTCAATATATAAATTTATAAATATATATCATTTTGTCACATTTTTTAATCAAGAAAAATATTAAGTATAATTTACGAAATAAATTTCCAAAAATAAGGGATTACAGAAAGTATCTCCCAAGAAGATTAATCTTTTCAAACTATTGCCTATGAAGTACTACACTGATGATGGTCTGATATTCTTACTGTATGACTTCATTTTTAATCCAGAATTAATTGTTTTCATTTATTTCTAGGCCATACAGTCTGCTAGCACTACTCCTGTGTCACCTCTGACTCCCAGAACTTTAAAGGCTTCAGCAGTGGTAGTAGCCAACAATGGAAGCATCTCTACTGCCACACTAGAGCCAACCTTCAGGTAATTTGTTGGAAGAACTAGTAAACAGTAGTTAAAAAATATTATCAACTAGTACACATTTTGAGCAAAAGACAATCTTGTAGAGAAGATCAGCAGTTGATGAAATGTCTATAATGTTATTGAGAGTAAATATACATTTTTGAAAATTATCAAGATGTTTTAGAGATAGAAATACAAGGATATTTCCATTTTTATTAAATTCTTTGTGTAAAAGAAGAATTAATAATAAAATCGTTCAGTTTAAATGATGAATCATAAACTTAAATAATCTTTTGATTTTTTAGTGTTGTTCCCTATTAGATGATATTCATATAAATTCATATTGTCACTTAATAGGTTGGATCGCAATCTTAAGAGACAGCTGTGTCAGTGTTTAGACCCTCCCAACAGTAGGGGAAATGACTGGAGACTTCTGGCTCAGAGGCTTGGTGTTGATAGGTAATTATGCCATAAGTAACTAAAATTTAATTAACAAAAAATAGTGGCTTTTAAATTTAACTCTATTGATTGAACAGCAAAAGTTTTAGGTTTTTTTAAACTAAACTACTTTTCACTATGTATCTCTTATAACTAATAGTGGTATTCATACTGATGGTGAGGAATGATTTGGATAGTCATATTTTTTTCCTGTGTTTAAGTTATTTATTTTCTAACTTAATCATTCAAATTATACTAGGAGAGATTCAACTTAGATTTCTTGTATTTATCTAAATATTTAGCTTCAAGCTCATTTGATATAAAATGGTATTTATTGATATATTTTAATAATAAAAGAATCTCAAATTTTATTGTATTTACTGAGGAAAAAATGGCATTAAAGTTAGTTATCATCAGTTATGGTACAGTAAATTTTAATTCGGAAACAATTGTAACTGTTTAGCTCACTCACTTGATGTGAAATGATGTTGATAAAGGCTCCCAGAAAGCCAAATGGGTAGTGTGTTCATCTTTGTCAAATGTCATAAAGGGCTTCATTTCTTGTAGGGAAACATATGTGCAAAATGACCTCAGATATTGAATCACTTTTAAAAATATCAGTATTGATGCTATGGTGCAATAAGTTTTAAATAGATAGAAATTCCCCAATATCACCTTGTATTTGTATTCAATATACAATTTTGAATATAACATAATTTTGTAAGTCCAAGTTTTGGAACAGAATTTTATCATCCACATCAGTTTCTGTATTTGGAGATACCTATTCCATGTATAAGGGCATGTAACTCTTTTTAAATGTGTAATTAAAATTTTATATCTTAATAGTGAGCTAAGTTTTTTATTTAGAAAGATGAGATATTTTGCAAGTATATCAATGCATTATTTTTTCAACTATTTATATCCTGCTTGCAGAATCTTCTTGTGATGGAGAATTATTAAATTTTCTTGTACTAAATGTCCCCTCTTTCACTTTTAGGTATATAAACTATTTTGCCACCAAGGGTAGCCCAACAGAGCACATTCTTGACTTATGGGAGGCACGAGGTGCCCAAGAACAGCCATCACAGCAGCCAGTTCACCAGTTACTCTCAGTTCTGAGGGCAATGGGAAGACCAGATGCAGCTACACTGCTAGAGAGAACTCCTGCAGCTAATGGAAATGGACCTTGGATATGAATCCATCGGGAGGGCATCTATGACTCCCTTTTATGTAAAAAGTAGTTTTCCCCTATGAAACTGACAAATTGGTGCTGGAAAAAAGTCTTACCTTATCGCCTGCCATCTTATTAAGAGACAGCCTTGGTCATTGCACAGTGCTGAAAGAGAAGATGACTTAGCAACCAAATGATGGTGAGGCATTACTATGTGATTATGTGAAAAAGTTTATATATTGAACTGAAATACCCTCTCCAGCATTTCTGCCATTTTCTCGTGCAATTTCTGTGTTGGACAAAAGTTGTATCTGAGTGTGAATTGAAGGGTGTAGAATTTCTCTTTAATAGTGAAGATTGTTTTTTCATGACAAGAAGAGAAGTGAACTAGGTCGTGTTCATTGATGCTGTGATTCAGGCATGCAGTAAACCTGTGAAATGAACTTTTTTTGTTTGATTTGGTTCCCTGGCACATTTGCAAGGAAAGGAATTATTTTTCACTATTGGAAAAAAGTGAGTGAGTCATTTCGCAAGTTGATTGTTAAATTAAACTGCCCTTTTCTTAGATTTAAGAGAAAGACTATGACCTGATGGTTTTATATATATACATATGTACTCAATAGATTGGTGTTCTTTGGTTTGTTTAATGCAAAGTTATAAACAAAGAGGTTGGCCCTCAGCTTGAAAAAGTAGGATCCTCTGAGCTTTAATCAGAGTTATTGTAAAGAAAACACTGTCAGTGTGCATTGCCATACATTTTGTGGATAATTAATTGTTTTGCTTCGTTGCGCAGTACAATGTTTGACTATAAAGCTTCTCTGAGAACTTAAAAAGTCTTGTGTATATTGATGAAAATTTCTGCCAAACAATGAAGTTGTTTGGAGTAAGTGCATTTGTAAGTCTTTACTGAAGTGGCTGAATTGTATGGGATCTCACCTAAGGAAAAATATGCAAATGATATACCCTATGAGTCTTGTAAAAATTTATTGATATGAAATTGCAAAAGCAAGGCATCTCTGTATTTGGTTTGTGTAATATTTGTATAGCAAGTTTATTTTGAGAAAATTCCAAAGGCAGTCATTGTGTTGTATGAGTGCCACATGGTATTTGTGGTGGGTGGCCTTTGTGTGGTGATGTCTTTCATGATATTTGAGAATAGGTTTTATAGAAACAGAAAAAGAAGTGAAAATTATATTGTCTATGTTAAAAAAGAAGGATAATGAGACTCATTAGTGGTTAAAACAATTAATTTATACTATTATAGCCAGCCATAAAAAATGTACCCCATTTTAGAAGTACACTTCCTGGAGTGATGATTTATAGCCAGAAATGGTGACAAATTTCAATTATAAAATAGATAACAAAGAATCTAATAACCAAGTTGAGTTGTTTTGTAACCCTTTCATGATTGTGAAATATATAGTTGATAAAAATTTTAAGCAATGTATGAGTTATTTATCCCAATTATCTTCATTGTTTCTTATCATTTACTTTGCTACTTTTATTCTGTCACCCTATAATGTATCTAATTTTCAGTTGTAGAAGATAGTTAAAAAGAACTTCTCTAGAGCTAAGGATCAAAACATTGCGATGTGAGAAATTTAAGTTAAAATTTGTAAGAGAAAGGAATATACATAATTACAGAACCATTATGAGAAGTTTGTACTTAAATCAAATCAAGAAATCAACATGATAGAAAACCATTTGAGTTTTTATAGAAAGACAATTGCTTAAAATGGATTCTTGCGAAAATAAGGAAAAAACAATTCTGCAAAAAATTTCAGGCAAAAGAAAGTTTTTATAAATATCTTCTTGCACAAATTTACTTAAACAGAAAAGGAGTAAAGTAAGTAATGAAGATATTTTAGAGGAAGATCTAGGTTAGGTAATGAAGGGCTGGTAATCCTTAGCATTTACACTTAGAATTTTGAGAGAAAGAAGTGATTGCATGGATTTGATGAGTTGCGACAATAAAATCTTCAGATTTTTAATGTACAATGATTATTTAAAATTTTCTTAAAATGCAATGAATTAACTAATTATTGCCAATATATTACATTCAATAGTGTCAAGGAAGAGCGAGAAAGATATCAGTGCTATCTACATTTACCTTAGATTTCTGAGCAGACCCTATGTGATTTCCTAATTGTAATACTTTAAATCATTGAGAACCTTTTATGTCCTTAATAACAATTATCAACTTGATAACACCAAAGGTTACAGGACCACGGAAATAGGGGGTTGTCTCAAGTGATACATGGGAGTGTAAATAGTTAATCTAAAGAAAAAGGATGAAAGATAATGAGATTTCATTACATAAATATTACTGTTTCAACAATTCCATTGAAAAACAATTAGCCAACAATCAAACATCATAAATAACTGGTATAAACCTTCTAAGAAATGGTTTTACCATCATTAGAGCACCCAACCAGGTGCATCCAGTTACAGCCAAACCTATCGCTGACTAACTGATAAGGGTTGGCTCTTCCATTTTTGAATTAGTGCCATACACTTTAAAATGATAAGAGATCTTTTTTATTTTGCCCTATTTTCCACAGCTGAAGATATCATATCTAGAAATTTAGCAAACTATCTGTTAATATTGGCTGTCTTCTCGTCATAGTTTTAGGACTGCTCTCCATTTCAGACAAAGAGAGCAGCATGGAGTCACTATAAGGGTTTATGACTCATTGACATGACACCTCCAATATTTTAATTGAATCTTCGTTGCCAGATTTTCTAGGACCTTCTTCCAAGTCTGAATTTGTCCCCCATGAATTGTGAGTGCAATATCAGGATTTTGAAAGACCAAAACTCAGCTGCATTCACAGTCATTGGCCAAAGAGAATGTTCTAAGAGATTCCTAATATTTATTGCCATTTTGTCACTTTCTTCCACATGGAAATTTCCAACCTTTCCATAGAAAGGACATCCTTTCCCATGGTTCATTTTATCACTATCCTGAAAGAGTAGAGGAGGTTTGAACCCCCAAAACCACTCCCTAGCCTCAATTTAGAAATAATAATAAAATAATGTTTTAGTACCAGTGGGAGGAGTGAAGGTAATTTGATAACCAAGTAACATTTTGGATGGACCTCCATAGAGTCACCAAACTGAATTTATATGAAATATTATAGCCAGAATGCAAATGAAATAGAAGTAATGGAGTAGTACTTTTGAACAGAACTTAAAGCATCGTTTGGATATGATATAATCTTATTATTGCAACGCAATCTTCACAGTTATTAATGTTCCATCAACAAAAATATGGATAGTACAAGTTATAATTGATCTAGGAAAGGCCCAAATAGATCCAACAAATCTTGAAGATAGAAATATGTACAGAAAAAAGGTACACAAGTGGAATGTAATATCAGAGAACGACGTACCAAAGAAACCAGGAACGAAGTGGACAGAAGAGAGAAAGAGGATAGATGATGGAGAATAAGTGAGAATAAATTAAAAAAGTGAGGTAGATCAGAAAGAACTTTCAAATGAGTCATAATGTTTTGCTTGTTCCATATGCTTCTAATAATAATGATGTTTATAAACACCTCTGAGAGTACAACGAAATGACATGGTTTACTCTCCATTGCTTTTTTCAAAGTGAAACACACACTTTCTTTACTACAAGAGACTGCAAAATACTGGAAATTAAAAACAGTTCGGTTTTCATACTGTTTTTAGAATTGCCCATAATTTCACGTCCCAATAGACAGAAACAACAGGTATAATGGTGAATATTTTATATTTCTAGATTGCAATGTTTGATAGTATTTCTCATAAACTATAGTTGATAATAAAGACTTAACCGCCAAATTAAACCATATATTTAAAATCGCGGCGAAAATTATAAATTAGCCAAGCTTCCTCAGAAATCCATCCGAGATCTTTAGTTTCTTGAATTACTTCTCTCGTTAGGAATCATGGACATGGATCGTTGATCATTTTTATTGATGAATATTCGCAATAATCATAAGAATAGATTTAGAATAATTTTTATGGTTGGGTTTTAGCTTATTTCATGTAGTTCACTCAAGAAAGAAAGACACGGAGTATTCTTAACTTTGTCTTACCCGCTGCGGTTCATTTATCGAGGCTCAACCTCTCAACTGTCGCGAAAAGAAAACTCCTAATGCGCAATGTCCATTATGGTCAAACGGAGGAATGATGATTTTCAATTAGCAGGCGACATGTCTTTGGTAAATAATTCTTCACTGTTTATGTTATCTTTAATTGAAAACTCCCCCCAATTATTGCAGTTGCTATAATTTCTAAATTTCTTGAATAAGCTCCTTAAAATAACATTCAAAACAAGAAACTTTCAGTTGTATCAGAAATGTAATGAGATGTCATGTAAAAAGTAACAATTCTTTGGAAGAAAGAAGAGAGAGAATTGAGCGATTCATATTGTTAGAAAGCTCTGAAAGTGAAATTCCATTGAAATAAAGTTTCATTGGACTACGGTTTTTGAACAGTTGTGTATCAAGTATTATTTCTAATTACTTGATTGTACTTTGAATTCTGTTTAGTGTGTCTTAAATTGAAAATTTGGAGTTCTTATATTGTTATATCTTTTTCTGTGAGTTCCATGAATTCTGAGACTATTTTTATGCATCATAAATACGTAATTTATGTACTTTAAAAGCTTACAATAACAAATATTTATCCTAAATAATCAACACATTTTATAAGCTCTGCGTAGTCTGTTTTGCGATGCGAGTGTTTGATCCTGTAAAATTTAAACTAATTTCTAAGTATGTAATAACTAGCAATCAAGGTTAGGGGAAAGTTTAATATGGAGGTTCCATGAGTGCCTAAGTGTATGATCAGTCAGTACTAAACGTAGAAAATTTTTGCCAAATTTTTTAATGCTATAAAACTTTATAATATATAATTGTTTTTCTTTTTTCACTCAAGAGAAATCTATCTTCATCTCATTCCACGTGAAGGAAGTGATTAAGAAGACAAGATGGATTTCAACGTAGTCTACTTCTTCAAAGAAAAAAGGTAGTCCTGGGTGAGTGCATCTTTCTATTATTACTTTCATGAAGGAATTGATTCATCAAATCAAAGTTACCGTTATTTAATCCGTTTGCTATTCGTTTAAGGAGGATCAAGTGTTATTTCTTAAGACATTTTGGTGCTCAGTTCATAAACTTGAGTTTTTAAGCCATATAAGGTCAACACCAGGCGTTGGTTGGGTCTCTTGGATTATTTCAGCCAAAGGGTAGTTTATTTGAATCATTCCCTACAAATATTCTAATTCTACAAATATAAATAACGAATGAAATTGTTTAAGGAAAATGAGAATGCTCAATCAAAAATAAGTAGAAAGGAGGAAGTCATTGATCGGTGAATTACACTTATGGCTTACTTGAAATTCGATTTAGATAATTAATGTCTTTTAAATTTAAATGCTTCTTGTATTCAACTCAAAAATCAGGAGCATCCATTAATTATTATTTTAGCAATGTTTTCGATCTCCTTATAATTGAAATTCCCCTTAAAGTTATGTCATTTACTGACAATGAGTATTATATCTCTTCATTTTTGTTTCGAGGAAAGTATAACTCCAATGCTTTTGGAATATCATTTCTTGAAAACTTAAAGATGTTTTGAAATTAGTAATTATTCCCTCCACAAGTTGTTCATATAGGACTATCAATATCTTCTCAGTTTTATAATTTAGAATGATTTTACTCATATTTATTTGGCAACTTACTTTATTATAAAACAATCAATGAAATGTTGAGGCCTCCATATAACTTGATTAGTTCAGTAGACATTAGAGCAAAACGTTGTAATTACTGCTACTCTAACATGAGTTTTTGTAGAACATTCAGTTAGGGTTATCAATTTTTATTTTTAACAATTTTGAAGGCACTGATGTGGAAAAAGTTATATTTATTAAACATTTGGTAGGTAGTTGTTCGTTCTTCTTAGAGGTGTGAATATTCTGTAAATCACTCTAAATAATTTGTAAGCAAACATTCACTTTCATAACACTATTTGGGAAATAATATTTCTATTGAGCTATGAAAGCATTTCATTCATCAGTTCTTTGAGTCTCTGAATACTTTTTTGGAAATGTTTTGGAACTTGCAGTGATATTTTTAGGTTATCCTTAATACAATTTTTGGTGAAGATGACTGAATCTCCTTGGTCTTTGATGTATCTTTTGATATTAAGTTTAGGAAAACAGTGGAACATCTGTTCAAAGGATGTGGAATTCAACATGTGTAAAAGGTTGCTTTGCCAATCAAGACAATCCCTAGCTCCTTTTCTTTTCATATTTTTTTAGAAATTCTTTGTTAGCCAACCATCTGGTTATTTCTTTGGCAGTCTTTAAAGTCATCTATTACATTAGATTTGGGTAAATTATTCCTCATTTCTTGTTCAATAAGTATCTCTTTTTCATTATACAATAAGTATCCATTTCCTATTTTAATTTGTGTCACTAGTTTTTTAATTGCTGCTACACACTGTTATCTAGGATTATGTGAAGAATTTTTATAGGTAATAAGTCATAGGGTACATCTAGATGTCATCTCCATTTCTTGTTATTTCTTATAGCTTAAATATATAGTCAACACAAGGCCCTTCTGCTGTGAATTCCTTTTGTTCTTCCCTAATTTTTTTGTCACTCTTTTATTGTGCATCCATATACTTTCCATAATAGAAGTCACACAAATGCTCCAATAATTTTTGCATACTTTCCTTGAACCTTTCTTATAGATGAACTTAAGTAGCTAGTTTCCACTTTTTTCGGGGAATGCCTTCATTATTTTCTTTTTTTTAAGTCTTTTCTCCTTACTATGTTCTCAGGATCATTTTTTTCACAAGTTCCTTTCATTGTTCTACACAGTCTTTCAATTCTTTTGTCCACCATTTTCATGGTGTTTCTCTCGATTTCATTAGACACTCATTTAGCTAAGGGAATAAGTCTACAAACAAGAGAATAAGCAACAAACATGTACATTTAGATTTTCAATTAAATACAAGAGCCCTCGTTTATCAGTTAGGTTAATAGTCTATCCGGTTGAAAATATGTTTACCAGATTCATTATATTAGGGAGTCTAAATATTTTCTGACATATACCGTGCACTTGCTTGTTTAAAGAATTTTCCCCATTGCCTACTCGTTCGTGGCGAATTAACTTGAAAAGTATTTCACACCACCTTCAGTTCTAAACCACACAGTTAAAAACATGTTGTAACTCAGCTGCGTGAAAACTTAGTCACTCTTTTTCATTGTTCTAAATTCGAAAAAACCATGTATTGCTTGTTTTTAAATTTTTCCTCACCCTTAGCGCGAGTTGAATGATTCTGTCATAAAATTTCTCGTAACTCCTTTCTGTGTTTTCCCTTTTCCGAACGTTGCACTGCTGGGCACAAGCCGTGAAAATTATTTTAAAATGCAGACAACGTTATTGTTAATTGGTTGCCTGGATTCTAAAATTGTTTGAACTTTGAGCCCAGCAGTGCAATTTTTTGAAAGAGGTAAACTGAAATGACTTCACATTGAAAATTTTGCAGCCGAAAAAGTAAGATGTAGAACATGTGACAAATAAATGATTGGGCCGCCCGCCAAGCGGGTTCGAGGGCTGGTTTGCGGGTCTAAGGGCACCCGCAACACTAAAGTACGGGCTCGAATCCGTTTGTTCCGAAGTTAGGATGAAGAAAAAACTTCCGGTGGGGTTGGCGGCCCTCTAATCCCGAAAGCGCTCGCGACCGGATTCGAACCCGAGACAGTAGCGTCGCGCCGAGGTGCCTCGACCCACTACGCCAGCCTGTCGAACGGTTTTAGAGACGCAGAATTTCGTGCCGATTCGTCCAAGGCTATCCTGAGAAGCGTATACAGTGCGTTGTTTTCCTTTAGTTGCTCACGATTTATTGTCCAACTAGCCGCCCGTCAGTTTTCCATCTATCGATAAATAACTTTTTCTTCACCTCCGCGATCATGATAAAGCAACCTATAATGTTTAACGTAAAAAAATTATACTTTTTATTTATGAGTCGGCAAAATGACGCTTATAAAACATGAAGTTTGCTGAAGTAAAATTACGATTATAACATAGGTAACGCTCTGTCAATTTGCTAATTCATGAAGTCTATATTTGTGATCACCACGTGGAAATTAGTGAGAAGTAATAATTCTCTTTTCAGTTGGTTCTTCAATAATAATCGTTTATTTACGGACATAGCCCTTTTGCATATAACAATACAAGAATCAAGTTGTCACGTATATAATTATGGAAATGTATAGATACAATTTCAAAGAGAATACAATGTTGAAAATATGAAGATTATATTGAATACATAGAAATTTCCAGAAATAAAATTGTAAAAAGTATCGAGAGAAAAAAAACAAAAAGACATAGTATGATATAAAATACAAGGTATTAGCAATTTCAAGTACAAAAATTACATTAAATGAAATGATAAGTTACAACGATCTCATTTGTATAGGAAATTCCAAAGATGAGAGATAACCTATAATAGAAATGAAAGAGAATATACTAATAATAAGTAAAACAAGAACATCAATTTTATAATGCTAAATAAGTAATTATAACATTATCATTCAACATTGGACCTAACAATTTTTAAACATATTCTTAGATGTATTTAAGTAATCACTGCCAGCCAACACTAACTTATTAGAATATATGGTCCAAGGGTAGATAAAAAGTATAATTCCTTGTTAAATATGTGATGTTAAAAAGGTCAGAGTTTCTAGAAGATACTATAGGACAATTATAAGTTATGAGGGAGAGTAGTTCTGAACATTTGATATGTCCACTTGAGTGATTATATAAAAATTATAGCCCTAATTGCTTCCTCCTAGAGGACAGAAGTGGTGAGATCAAACAATTCATTAAGCCCTTGTATTCCATACAATTCCTTTCCATGTTGAATTCATATGCAATAATTCTTAGGAACTTCCTTTCAACTCTTCCAATTGAATTGCTATAGTACTGAGCAATATAAAATGCTGCTTTTCTTGTGACCTTTTAGTAATCTCAAAACCTTCTCCTCATCCACCTTTGACTTTTGTCTGCTTACTCTTCTTGATACACAATATTTTTCGAAAAATACTAGAGAATCACAACTAAAATGCACAAATAATATAAGGTTTAGCAACTGAAATATATTAATAGATACTTGAAAAAGGAATAAATACTTCTTTCCAATTAATATAAATAGATATTCTCTGAAGATTAAAGACTTCTTAGGATGTAATATGTAATACCATTGAGATAACGAGGTGTTTCAGAAACAAATAGTAATTAACCCCTTTTCTGATTATTTTGAGAATTATGTTCAAACAAAGTTAGAAACCAAATTAAATTTTTATTTTTTTAATAATATTTCAACACTTTTTATTTATTTTAAAGTGAATTACATATGACAACATCAGATAAAGAGCCTTTATAATAGGATGAGCATACTCACTGGCTTCAGCAGAAGGGTCTAAGCCCAGGGATGGGATTCAGCTGGTTCTCACCAGTTCTTTTAGTATGATATTAAATACAATTTCAAAGTATCTTATCTACATGTTAGATAAGGTTAATATGCTTTTTCTAAATCTGCATGATCTTTTTCCCCTTTTACAAACTGCTTTTCGGAGTTGAACTCTTCCACAGACAATTCTGTTGCATTTTGCTCTTGCATCCAATTCTTTCTTGCTTACATATTTTAGGAACCCTACCATCAAGGTCTATATCTTAATTCAGAATAGATAGCTGAAGTTTTACTGGAGATATTAGTATATTCATGCCCCTTTTTCCCAAGCTATTTTCTTTGTCATTTACTTAACACCCTCGATGCATTTCATTGGCATTCTTCATGTTGTTGTTTTACTAAAAGTTCTGAAGTGTTGCTTAATTTTTGCTCATGTATATTTTTAATAACTTTACAAGCATTAGTGCTTGAATGTAAAGATAATTCCTTGATCAATGGGGTGATTAGATAGCAGGAAACACCCTCTCATGGAAGTACTTGGTTGGTGGAATTTTCAAGTAATATGTTGATATTTTGCTCATTACAACATCACTCAGAATCATATAGTAGAAGAATTGCATTACGAACAAGTTTCACTGTTTTTTGAATAGGTTATAGTTTTTCAGTTTTATCATTTGGAGCTAATATTTGATTTTTTAGAATGAAATCACTGCAGTTACAAAGCTTTTCATTTTTGTAATGTGACTTAATTCTTCCTCCTTTTTTAAGTTTCTTTAAAACATGCCATGACTTCCTCTTTCTACTGTTTTTGAATACCTGATTCTAAGTTGTGATATAGTTTCCTTTACAACTTTTGCTGAACCAGTTTCTGTAAGTTAACCTTAAAGTAAGCTCATTTCATATTCTTATTTGTCACCCTCTAATTAGTCAAGTTTTTATCCTCAGAATTTTATTACGTGCTGGATAATACTGTCCTTTGAATTTCTCAAGTTAGTTGTTCAAGTTGTCTACTATTGAACTCCTAGTTCATTGCAAATTTTGCTTAATAGTGAGTGCTAAATTTCTAGAATTTGCTTATTTCAATGACTTAAAGTGCAATCAGCTTTCTCGCCTAATTCCTGCCTCATAGTTGTGAGAAATTTTAAAAGTCTCACTGACAGTTCAATCAATTACTGCTCATTGCATTAATTTGATTTGTCTTTCTTGTGCAAGTCCACTTATTATTTGCTAAATTTAAGTTCAAATTTCTCATCTTTCATTGTATATTTTTCTTCTTTGGACTTCAAAAATTACTGAATAATATTTAATTCATCTCCAAGTGCTTCTAATTGCCAAAATTCTCAGTGACAGTTCAATCAATTATTGCTAATCTAGTTCATTGCATTTTGTATCAATTTGTGTCTTCCTTGTACAAGTCCACCATAGAATTGTGGGAAATAATCCAAAGAACTTTTCCTAGTAGCTTCTAGAAATTTCAGAAGTTGCGCCTTGAGTGTATGCAACCCGCAACACAACCTTTACGCCTTGAACGTATGCAACCCGGTATAAAAATGTTTGCGCCTTGAACATATGTAACCCGCTAAGCAGGCCCTTGCGCCTTGATGGTATGCAACCCGCAAAACACCTACTAGTAGTGAAAAATATTCTAAGTCCCCAAGGTCATTCGGCAGGTTAAAAAATAAGATGTTTTTTCTCTTTCATACCATTTATTGAACTTTAATGTACATTCTCATTTCAGATAATTTTTGCCTTCTGTACTTGCACTCCCATTGGATAGTGCTACTCAATGGCTGTATTCAGAATAATACAGCCATTGAGTAGCACTGCCCACTGAGAGTGCAAGGGCAGGAGGCAGAAACGGTCCAGATGGATGCTGCAACAGAAGAAAACAAATGACACGTCAAAATCTTCGAGATAGGTTCGGCCAGTCCGGCTCTTCCAATACCAGGAACGTTTGGGGGTTGGGGCCGGGACAGGTTTTTGGGGGAAGGTGGAAAAGGTCCTCCCCTGCAATTTTCTTCATTTAGCACTGTAATAAATGTACACTTTGAAATTTTGCAATAAAAATCACATTAAAAGTACTTCCTTGAAACCTTCATTCCTGCTGTTGGCAACAAAGAAAAATAAAATCTGAGAAATGGACATTTATAATGACTACTCTGGAAAAGTTAATTTGAGGTAATTCAATGAAAGCAGTATAATTTTATCCTGCAATTAAGTTAAATTTTGAATGCAATAACATCACCTACATGATTTCTTGGCAATTTTTCAAATTTAAGTGATTTTAAGAGTGAATATCATGTTCATTTTAATCCCTGTAAAAATTTAATGAATTTAACAATTTTATTCTGCATGCGAGAGTTAATTTTTTAATTGAAAAATTAGACAATTTTCACATACAAACATGAATTGTCGGCACTATTTCAATTTTAACATACTGAACAATTGAGTTGCAGGTACTACTACTTTGAAAAAGTTAATTTATCTTTAATACTTGAAAAAATACAATGAAAGGAAGCTACTTAATTTCATTCTGCGAGTTAAATTTTGAGTTAAAAAAATCAAATTTCTTTCACTAAAAATTGCTGGCAGTTTTTCAAATTTTAAGCCAATGGAAATAGTTAACGGTTAAAGGGAAATTTTCTACTGCATGATTAAATCCCCATTCTCTTTAAATTTAGCCCACTATTGCAAATGAATATTATTTTTTACTCCACATGCATAAAAAATTATAAGTGATTGGACAAAATTGGAATCTATGCCTTGATGCCAACTATACATTAAACTTTACTCATGAAATGCAATTAATTAAAGTAAGAGAATTAAACTGAATTTGGAAGAAAATCTGTCGATATCAATATACAAACATGAATTGCTGCCAATATTTCAAATTTTAAATAATGAAAAAACAGTTTCAGGTGAAAGAAAAATTATACATTAAAACAACTATTGAAGATTGGAAACTTTGCCTGCAAGCTAATCATTATACCTTAATTATGAAGTCCAACTGCCATTCACGAATAGCTTCCTTTACATTGAAATTATTGAACAATTGACGCAATATTATGAATACTAACAAACATCCTATGCTAAATATTGAATTACAAACAATGAATTTCAAAAGTCTCCAGCTACGGTTAGTGTTTGGATTTTTAATTTAGATCTCAGATTTATATTTTACCAACCCCTAATTGGATTTATCTCACATTCGGAAGTTGTCCCAACCTTCGTTTAAGTTAGAGCAAACATTTAGAACAGATTATGTTAACATTTCATATTAAGGACAGGTAAAATAGAGAAAGTTTAAATTTGATAACCTTTTAAATTTTAAGTCATAGGATTGGGAAACTCACGAGGGTCCAAGTTACGCATTTGTTCAAACAACCCGTATCTATGAAACATGTCGGCTATAAATACCAAAAGTTTAACGAAAACACTAAATCAAAAATCCTTTCGAATATAAAGTCAGAAAAATAAAATGGTTAAGAAACTTTTATTCCACGATTTCAGGCAGAACGGATTGTCAAGCAATAACTTTCCACAAATTACGTTCAAAATCGTGTTGAGGATACAGGAGAGGCTTTGAAATAAGATTTTACCGGAGAGCTTAATTTTACGTATTCGGATGAAAAATAAAATTGGAATAGCGCTCATCTAGATCAGCCAATCACATTCCGCGTCAAATCGTAAAATTTAGATCTAATCCCAGAGCTTTGGTAATCTTTGACGGCTATCTCAGATACGTAGAAATATTTTCAAAAATATGCCTTGGAGAGCTCAAGAATTCGACCGCGAGGGATAGAGAATGACTAAGAGGTAGTGAAGGTCCCTAGTCAGGACAACCCCCTCCCTGAATCGAGTAACCGGGAAAGAGAAGGAAATCACGAGGCTAAAAATCCTGTCCACCAAAGTTTTCCTTTGCTGTTCACTCATTCGTATAGTAAAATATCGTTTATAAAATAGATGAAAATTTTTATTTGACTTGATATTACGTTTGAAATTCCCGTTTTCGTATGATTAAAGTGGGTTGACCTCCGCTTCTGGCAAAGTAAAGTCATACGGTGTCATCCACATTAGAATTTAAGTTCGAACTGATTTGAATATGAATTGAAATACAAGTCACACTTCGATTTCGAGCTTGACATAATTAGGCGACTAGGAATAAATTCAAGCTGTGAAGTTTTAGAAAATTTATTAAAGAAGTGGTGAAATTTCGAAGATAAATTTTAAGATCTCTAATTCCAAATGGACCTTTTTAAACAAGCTCGAGAAACGAAAACACGTTATCGTATTAAAACTAAAGCGCAAGTAAAAATCAGGCGATCCACCTCAAATTTAATTTTATCTACAAATTTAACCGTAAAAGCCAATCATAACAGAAGAAACACTGCGCGATTTGCCTTCATCAATGACGTTGCCAGCAACATTTCTTGTGCTAAGCTTGTTAAAGCAGGCATTAACTCCAAACTTACGAGTACGTTAGGTTTAATCCACTCTGCATTTAACGCGATCAATTTCTAAACTAAATTTTTTAATGCTATCATGCAAGATGTCTTCACAATGAGAAGATCATGCAAGTCTGAAATTCAATGAGTATATTTAGACCACAAAAATGCGCACTACGGAGAAGTTGAGAGGAATCACTACAGTTTAACGGGATTATTGGGGAAGGAACGTATTCATCCCTACTTCAAACGAACGATTAAGTGTAACGAGTCAAATGCAAAGTACCACTGACTATAGGAAAATTCCGTACTCAATCTAACTGGAGCGCCTACCGAACACCCGCCGAATTACATAACTGGCAGCATGACATAATCCGTAACAAAATCACATAGGTAACTTATACCGAAGGTATTTCGCTTATAATTAAAGCACAAGAAACTGTGAGAAAAAAATTGAGAACTTACAACCTGCACTCCGATCTGAATCCATTTGACAAGGGTGTTAAGGGTGAAAGACAAAGAATCCTTGGTTTGAGTTTGGAAGACTTTCTGAAACCATGCACCACGCCTAACTTGCCTGCAATAAAAGAGAAACATTTCATGTAATCTTTGTCAGTGGAAGATTTCTATAGCAAAACCATGATACTAATCTCTGAATAGACTTTAATATTAAGAGACACGATGATATGATTTAAGCATATTAGACCAATTAAATTACGAAAGTTCAAACAAAATAATCTCATGCAACGTGTATGTACTGTCCTTACCTAAAGGCAATGCCGATGCAACCTGACTTCTTTCGGAATTCAGCTGGATGTAAGCAGTCGACCGCCACCGCTCTTACGAAGTGAAACCTCGTGAATTAGTCAGCTCAGCTCAGCAGTCGGTTCGAGAAAATGACGAACTCATTGCTAAACCTGCCTTATATAGCGTTAGGTAGGAGGTACCATGGGTAAAATGACACACGAAATTCACTGTGAATGAAATGTATCTTGATATAATTGAATTTCGAAGCAATAGAGCCTTTACTAATATTTAAAATACTACGTAGTAAAACTATTAACGATATCCCTACGTGATTTCAAGTTATTCAGGGTTTGCAAATTATTTTCTTTTTATAATATTTTACTCATTTTTAATAGTACTATGAAATATTAAAAAATATTCACATTTTTTATAAACCCATTCGCAAAGTAAGAAAGTATTTTTAGCCATTGAGTAGAAATAAAATACTTAGTATTTTCCACAGAACAAATTTTATAATGCGATTGACAAATTCATTGATAATTATAATCTAATAAATTAACTCAAGTCAACAAAATAGAAAGTATTTTATTTCTTCTAGAGGGTATTCCATCAAGTAAGGCTGTACGACATTGATTATATTTAAAATATAAAAATATGAAATTTTAGCAGATAGTGAAAATATGAAATTTGAGCAGATATACAGCTAATGCTTGAATACTTTAAAAAAACTGCTTTTAATACATAATAAATTACTAAATACATGTATGATGAATTCAGTGTGCAAATATAGCATGAGAAAATTTCTTTATTAACTTTTTCATTTCAAATTTTTATTCAGATTTGAAGTCACCAGTTTTATATCACACAATGAGATACCTATTCAATAATACATCAAATTAAATTATTTACAAGACAGCCGTGATCTTCATATGCTCTACCTTTGCCCGAAAAAAATTACAATTTCTCAAAATGATGACTGATTAGTACAAAATATATAAAAAAATATTATCACTTCTCCTTCAAATAGAAGATATTTCCAACATTGACTCTACTGGATAAATTTTAAATTACAGTATACTTAAACAGCCAACTTCTTATATTGCAAGTAGGACCGGCCATCTAATAAAAGAGCCCAACGGGCCAAATGAAAAATTTTTATTTGAGCGTCGTCTGCGCTTCCTATGCCCATGGGACAGGCAATGGCTTATAAATTATAATAAATTAGTAATACTTAGTGATGAAGGACAATTTTTGAGGTAACATAATTTTCGATAGATATATCGCTTGTCTTTGACCAAATCAGGAAGATCCCTTAAAGGAATGAGGCATCTTAAATAGATACCCATATGCTAGACATCCACTAGAGCCCCCTCTTGGTCCACCCAGTCCCCAAGGCTGTTAGGCCAATGTTATCCTTGGCATCTGAAAGCATCGCAACCACCTGAAGAAACTGAACAAAATATGATTTATAACCAGTGTACATAACAGTTGAAAAATTCTTAATGCGGTCCTCAAGACCTATTGTATGAAACCAGAAATAATGGAGATATTTTCGGCAAAGTTTAAGAAAACCATATATTTCGTCAATTGCGGTGTCATGGAAGTCAGAATACTTATCTCTATAAGAGTGAATATAACTTTGATAGCGGAGAAAATATTATTTCTTCTTGAAAGTGAAAGTATATCTTTGGCGAGTGTTTCTCATTAGTACTGCGATAAGCAAATTCTGAACATTTTCTCTTAATCAAATATTTTTACGTATTTACGAAAAATTCACTCTTACATACTTTCAAAGCCAATATGTAATTATCGCTTTAAAACCTTATCTTAAAGGGAACTCTACGTAACCATTGTGTACAAAGAAAATAACTAATTGATAAAAGCCGAAGGTAAACGACTTGAAACGGCCATTATTTACACCTACGACAACTTCAAAATCAGCAGCGAGATTCTCTAAAAAATTTAAACTGGGGTTCGAGGACACTATAAACACGGAATACTCCGGTGCCCGAGGTGACCTTGCACAGTGCCCGCCAAGCCTTGGTGAAAAGATTTTTATTTGCTACAATAGTATTTCTTGAGATTGCATTAGCGGGAATAGAGTATAGGTTAACCTAAGCGATTTACTAGTAAAGTGATGATACAGCCAATGGGTGGCCTGAGTATCACCCTGAATGTTGTGTTGTGTCCACATCCATATCTGAAACGCCTTTGGGTGTCCCGGCACCAAGAAAGGTTGAGTACCCCGGCTGTAATTCTTTTTATTTTTTACGATTTCGTTGAATAAATAGCAATATCGTCATCGGCTTCATTCACTATCTATTCATTATATTCTCGAGTCCATTTATTCAGGTATAGTATGAATTTTTATCGATTTACTGTCCTTTCAAACTTTTCACTTGTTAAATAGCCGGATTATCAGTTAACCAACAAAGAACAAACTCAGTGATGCGTCGGAAAGGCTTGCTTGAGCGACTCTGGCCGTCTACGGGTATCGCAATCCTAATTACTTATACTCTTACGCACACCATTCCTGAGAACATGCAAACATAGGCGATTATGAATGATAAAATCGTTCACTTAAAAGCAAGTACATTAATACAGTTCAGTTCGAGCTATGGTACGCCTTTATAAAGAATTTCTCTGGGAAAATTTCCATCATAGCCCATTGCATTTTGAGAAATAACCATAATTAAGGATAGCAGTTTTATACATTTGTCTTCACCTTGTTGAAGCGAAATCCAAGAACGAGAATGTTCAGAAACCACGATATTACTCTAAAAGCAGTCGTAATAGGAGCAATACTAATGATTCCTGTCGTTTGCTTTGCTCTTACTAAATCGGGACTTGAAGCAATAACTAACGGATACGAGGAAACCGAAAAAAACGAAAAAACTGAGTTAAAAGATATCACTGAATTACAAGAACATTCTGAAATCGAGAAACCAACCGATAAAGATACATCTTCCGAAAATAATTTCTGCAGAGAATTCAAATCGAAAGGCTTAATTACTCGAAGTGGAGGGGAAAGGAAGCCAGGGATGCTGAGAGAAGTGAGTGAAGCTGCTGTCGCCGATAATAGCTTATTCTTTCTGGAAACATCGTGCGCCAATGATCTCAACCCAAGACAAAGCTGTGCCGTCGAATCAGCTGCCAGAGCAAATCCGGAGAAACAGGTATTGAAATTACTGAATGATTTATTCTTACAAATACAAACTGTGCAGATAATTGAAACATGTTGTTGCCATCCTTCTATAAAAGAGTAGAGAATCTTAACGTTTAAACGTAGTGTGAACGTTTTGGATGGAATAATACCAATACAGGGACACGAAGATGTGGAGTGCGGATGGATGTAAAACGATAATTAATAAAGACATTAATTAGGAAGAATCAATATGAAAGTTTATTACATCATGGATGAAAGATATTTAGGACTTTAATGATATTTCTTTTGGGGAACTTGGAGTAAGACAATTTAATATATAAGATAAGAAAAATTCTGTGGTTGGGGTACTCGTGATTTTCCTGAATTAGCACAAGAAGAGGTTGCGTTCGTGGAGGCGATATGAGTATGAGTAGGGTGAAATAACCCTAATATGAGAGCATAATGGAAGGATGGGAATTTTAATACTCTTCCTTTCATATTGCTCCGTGATTTTTTATTTTAAATGCAGTTTGAATCTATCCGTATATCAGTAACAACAGTTATCAACTAGCTGCTGCACAAACATCAGAATTTATTTTCGAAATCTAACGATAACTGGGATTACAAGTAATGTACAAATATACAGTAATCTACAAAATCTTAAATTGAGAAACCGTGGATATAGTTTGTTGCTGAATTAAGTTGTTTTATAGTTTTTTTTTTGAACTGGAATTACGGACTAAGAGGATAAGCTAAGGTTCTACAAAATATAATTAAACAAAATTATGTGACAGCAATTTCTAACCACATTTATTGACAAAGAATCTGAAGTGACGAAACAGATGATGATTGTCATCTTTTATTAATGAAAAATAGTACTGTATTCTAAATTTAAAACATTTGAATAAGAAGAATAAATTTTAATTGATAAACAGATATTGTATTTAATTGATAAACAGATTGTACATATCTACAGTAATCTAAAAAATCTTAAATTGTGAAAACCGTGGGTATTGTTTGTAGGTAAATTAAGTTGTTTTATAGTGTTTTTTAACTGAACTGGCATTACCGACGTATAAGCTATGGCTCCACAAAATGTAATTAAACAAAATTATGTGACAGCAATTTCTAACCACATTTATTGACAAAGAATCTGAAGTGACAAAACTGATAATGATAGTCATCTTTTATTAATGAAAAATAGTACTGTATTCTAAATTTAAAACATTTGAAAAAGAAGATTAAATTTTAATTGATAAACAGATATAATAGCTCATCGTTTTTGATGAACCTTTGTGTATATTTACAATGTCATCATTAACGTAGATATTTTCCAGGATACATTTTGGATAATAATGTTTCATTTTTTCAGGTATATGTACTGCTTATCTCTCCAGAAGCAGGCAAGGGATCAGAAGGAAAATACAACATGGAGAAACTCAAATCTATGTATGCAAACATTAACTTTCATTACATTGATCTTTTTAACTATACGAAAGGTACAAAGATGGAGAAATGGCTTAAAAACCAAACCCAAAGCAAATCTCCTTTTAAGGTATCTCATCTATCAGATGGACTTCGATTTCTCACATTGTGCAAATATGGTGGCATCTACTTAGATATGGATGTGGTAGTGATTCATTCCTTTCAAAATATGAGCAACTTTGCAGGTGATGAAGGCTATGGAAGGCCTGCTAGTAGTGTGTTGAGCATGAACGCAAATGGAACCCTAGTGAATGCATGTCTTGATGAATTTGTAGATAACTATAATGGTGACTTATGGAGTCATAACGGACCTGATGCAATTACACGTGCTGTAGAAAAAGTTTGCAAAAGAAAAACAAAAAATTTATGGGAAAACTGTGATGGAAATTTCATTCTCTACCCTGAAAATGTGTTGTATCCTATTCCTTGGTTCAATTGGCAATTATATTTTGAAGAAACTAATAATGAAAAAATAGCTGAGATAGAGAAGAACTCCACAGCCGTGCATGTGTGGAACAGACTTAGCTCACAAAAATCAGTAAAAGTTGGCTCAAATGTTCTTTATGGTGTTCTTGCAAGCAAATATTGTCCTCTATCATACTGGAATGCAGGACAATTCTTTTAAAACTTTTCCAGTCACTATCACATTTTGTAAAGCAAGAGATTGCATATGTACTATCATATGTAACTATATGTAGTTAATCACTTTTAAGGTAAATATATAACTTATGAATTTCTCTGTGATTTAATACATACTAATAATTCTAATAATAAATATTACAATGGAAGAAGCTATGTATAATACTCCTAATGATGGATATAAATTGTCCTCTATCATGTTCATGTCCTCTCCCAATGTTAATGTATTATAAGCATTATCATAATTAATACATATTAAACAAGAAAATGACAATTCACCTCATTGAAAATTCTATAATATGACAATAGTAATTGTACATGCCTATTTTAATTATGATAGATACTGACATCTGACTTTGAAACTGATAGTTGTCCTAGAAGTACCTGTTCTCTTATTTTGCTAAAAAAATTACTTCCCACTCTTGCTGATATAACTGTATCTGCCCTTTAATTAAAGAAAATTTTGTTTATTGTTCATAAATAATCTACACAGAAATTGGCAGAATCAAATGAATCTATTTTGCCAAAAGTTATACACATCAATTTATTCTGTCCAAGAAGTCGAATGGATTACATACTATTTAAAGATTTGAGTAATAATTTGATAAAACCACTGTATAGTAGATCTGCTAACATATAATTAGAGGAGTTACTCATTCAAAGTTCCACAAGATATATGTAGTCATTGACTAGATTCAACTATTGATTAATGTCATTGGCCTGATGATAACTCTCACTATTAGTATCTCTCATAAAACGATGACTGAATGTAATATTATGCTTACAAGAAAGTTTTTTTTTCTACATTGCCACTGCCTACATGATCTAACATTACTAATGAAGTATGCATCATCTGAATTATCCGTATGTACCATCTGAAGTAAACGTTAAGTGTTTCAGATGTACGTTTATGATATGGAATTTTAATATAATTGTTGCTATTACCTGCTGGTAATGGTTTGGAATGAGAGAGAGATTTACTGCTACTGCTGATTTTGAGCACATAAGAGTGTTTGGCTGTCAAGCATGGGCATGGTTCCCTGTTAGGGAGGGGAAACTTAGTCCTCGTGCTAAGGAATGTGTGATGCTTGGATACCAACAAGGCATTAAGGGATACAGCTTGTGGTGTCGGAAGGAGCAGAGGGTAGTAATCAGCCAGAATGTTGTCTTCTGAGAGGATGTTTTCCCTTACAAAATCAGGAGTGACCCAGAGAGACAATTGTTGAAGGACCACCTGAGAGTACAGACATCTGAATGGTTCCCACCAAGAGAGGAAAGTGAAACAGTAGAGGAGGTTATCTGGTAAATACCATGAGCTAGGTTATCTGGTAAATACCATGTGCCCATACCAGAGACGTCAGAGGAGGCTCTCAATGGTACGTTTGCATCCGAGTGGAGAGCTGCAATGGAGGAAGAAGTGAGCAATATGAGGGAGCAATAGACATGGGAAGTTGTTAAGTGACCAAAGGAATTGAATGTTGTTGAATGCAAGTGGGTATTTACAGTAAAAAGGAATGACAAGGAGGATATTGCAAAATTTAAAGCAAGATTAGTAGCTCGGGTTTGGACAAATTGAGGGAATTGATTATTTTGATACTTTTAATTAATAGGTAATTTAGAGGAAAACTTTGAGGACTTTAATAGCAATTGCAATAGAAAATGATTGGAAAATGGAACACTTGGATGTCATTGGGGCATATATAAATTGTCCACTTGATGTCACTGTTTTTATGCAACAATACCAATGCTTTCATGAAGAAGATCCTAAGTATTATGTTTGCAGATTAAATAAGAGTGTATATGATCTAAAACAATCTGGAAGGAACTGGAATGGATTCCTAGATGAAAAGTTGTTACAGTTAGTTCTGATAAGGTGTGTGAGTGATCTGTGTGTATATAAGAGAGATGATTTAATTTTAGGTGTTTATGTTGATGACTTGTTGGCCATTGGTGAGAGAAAGAGAATCTTGGAATTAAAATGTGGAAAGGCTAAACCAGTGATTCCCAAACTTTTTCGAGTCACCGCCCCCTTGGATCCATAAAACAATACTCAACGCCCCCCAAGTGGTAACTTTATAATAATAATCAGAATCATAGGCTAAATAACCAGACGAGGAACATTGTAATAATTAAATTAAAAACAATGACTAATCAAATGTTTATTTATAATCCAATAAAGGTTTAGTTTTCATAGCACATTTATGCAAAAGGAATAATACTTAGGTAATACTTGGCTCTTTTCACCCCCATAAACTAGAGCACCGCCCCCCAGGGGGTGGTAGCACCCACTTTGGGAACCACTGGGCTAAACATATGACAATAGAAGACCTTGGAGAGGTATCTAACTTATTATCTCTCAGAATGAAGAGGCCTACAAGGGGAGAATTATTTGTGAACTAGAAGGACTACATTCAGAGTGTCTTGGGCATGTTTAATATGCTAGAGTGCAGGGGTGTTGTCTCTCCTATGGAGGCAAGGGAACCTGAGAGGGGTCACAAGAACTCTGAGGATCAATTTGATTGCCACCTTTACCACAAGGCCATTAGGTGTTTACTGTACTTGGCTTCTGGAACTAGATTTGATATCTCTAACGCTACCTGTAGGCTAAGCCAGCACTGTGAGAGACCAACTGTCAAAGACTGGAAGTGTGTGAAGCAGGTATTCAGGTATCTCAAGAATAAAATGGACTTTGAACTGTGTTATTCAAGGAAAGGTAAGCCTATAGAGGTATTTGCTGACTCTGATTGGGCTAATGACAGGAGTGACACAAAGTCAATTTCGGGTTATGTTGTGAGTTTAGCTAGGGCAGCAGTGTCATGGAGAAGTAGAAAACAAGGCTGTGTAGCAAAATCAACCACTCATGCAGAGTACATGAGTATGTATGAATCAGTGACAGAGACAGTTTGGCTAAAAGAACTTCTATTTGAAAAATGTAAATTTTCATCAACACCCTGCAATATTAATGTTGATAATAGAGGTGCAATGAGTATTGCTAATAACAACTCTGTTTCTGACAGAAGTAAACATATCAATGTTAAGTTTCACTATATGAGAGAACTTGTTGAGAAGGGTGAAATTGAGTTTAAGTATGTTTATTCACATGATAATTGTGCTAATCTATTAACTAAACCATCATGTGGAACCAAGACCTGAGCCTTGTCTCAGTTGTCATGGTTGAGACCTTTCCAGTAGGGTAGTTATGAGAAATGTAAATAGTTTGTAACCTATAGAGTGTTTTATAATTTTGTTTGGTTGATGGTCTTTAACGAGGAGAGGTGTTAGAATATGACGTTATGCAACCATAAATGGTTTTGGATTGTGATGTTCTTTTTTTATGTGTACGCAGCGGCCATGTTGCCAAGAATAAAGATGGCAGTTCGCTATCAACACTTAAGCAGTTTGGACATTATTTAAATCAATCCTCATCCATGCTGTTATAAGTGCACTTCATGCATTTTTAAAAACCTATTTTGTAACATCTGCTAAAAATAAATCATCAATACTTACAAGGTCAAACATTGAAACAATGTGGTCAACTCAAGAAGTAATGAATATACCAAAAGACCACTGCAGCATAAACGGAAATAACACATAACTAGAATACATCCATTTTTTTCTCTATCAGATTGCCTTTGGTTCAACAAGAGTTGTTCAATGGACTCAGGTTTGATTCTCAATGGAAGAAAATATTTCTTATAAAAACAACAGCTAGAAAAGAGAGAAACTATCTATTGTAATTATCTCTTAGGTACATTCAAAAAATGACAGCATGAGGAGGCTTAGCAAATATGGTATTCATTCAGAATTACAAATAACTTATAAATGAAATATAACATAATATAAAATATTTTCCAATGAAAGATACTGTTTCACGTTACAGGTCAATCTTTGAGGTTTATTTGGCTAAATAATCCTAGATTTCAAAAGTTTTGTAGGTGACTCACTATCATGAATGATAAAACAAAGTCATGAAAAAATATTTAGTTTTCTTGAATTTTGAGTATCTTTTGGATTAATATAAATTTTTGCTTAAATTTCTAAAGAGACTGCATTGATATAGAAATATGTAAGAACAATTTACAATTTCCAAGCAAATAAGAGAGAGTACTTAAGCACTTGGTGAAGCTTAAAATGTCGAATTTGTACTTTGATAAAGATAAGAAGAGCAAAAATTTTAATCCTTGATGGCATTAACATAAGAAAAATTATAATTTTATGGAAATTTAATTTAGTTTTCTTATCTAATAACACTAGAATTATTATTTTAAAAGATAATTTAGGAATATCAACAGAATATATCTCTATCCTATGATAATTATCCCAAGTGGTCTAGCTTGAAAGACAATCCATTACATATAAATAACAATATTCAATTGATAGGAATTTTCGCTTCAGTTATCACAATGTCTTTAAGTATACATTTAGGATTCAGTCATTTACATCAACAGGATTACAATTTAATTCATATTAAATGTATTGAATTGCAGCAGTAACATTTTAAAAACATGTTTTGGCCTATAAAGTTTACTCTAACATTACCATTGCTTCATTGCCAAGGATGCCAAAATTTATCTTGGTGGTCTTGCCGAAAAACCCCGTGGTAGATTGGATCTCTACGTGGACTTTTGAAGGCATTTTTGCTAGCTGACCCTCGGCAACTCATATTGGCAGACCAATGGACAAGAAGGAAATTCTCACCAGCCAATCTCACGCTGTCTGTACAGGCAGATAGATGAACTAAGTGGGTGTTGGGCTTAGACAGCCCTTTTAAATATGAGTCATGGCTTTATATATCCCTTATGGGGTGGTTGCGCTGCCACAGGAAAGGGAGTAAAAGCCTTTGAGGGGGTAATATGGGTGATGTGCACTTGATATGTCACCATGCATGGGCTTCTCTTTCCAATGAAATATTCAAGTAACAAAATATAAAAATTATTAAAAACAAACTATCTAGAGTGAGAATTTTATTGTACACTAAAAGGTAGCAGTCTATCTTCAAGACAGTTTCATTATTGTAGAATAATGATTTCTTTTAATTCTTTGATAGGCTTGAAGAGAATTTTCTTATAAAGATGACCAATGATGATCATTTGATGAGCAATGATCTATTTGAATAATTTGAATATTAACTATATGTGAGTAAAATAATTAGAAATTTTTAAATTTTAAGTTGAATTTTCCACACAATTTAAATATACAGTGCAAAATAGATCAGAAATGAATAACTGTTGAATGATCACTCTCCCTATGGCACTATAGTCCTTGAGAGCCTTGGCCTCCCTCTCTTCCTGGTCTTTTGTTCTTCCCCTCCATTCCTTGATCTATACATCTAAGTCTTGGTCTACTATTTCTTCTTGTGTGGTGCAACTTTTCCTTCAATATATTTTGAGAATCTTTTATCATATTCTTTCCAGATGGCCCAGTCACTCAAATCTCCAATGTGTTTATACAAATCTAATAATATCCTTGCCTCCAATAGAATGATACAACTCTATATTGTGACATATTCTCCAGTTAGCTTCATAGTTCCTGAAAGCATATTCATCAAACTTCTTCATGGTGCATGTCTCTGAACCATAAGTGATAACTGGTTGGACGTATGTCTTGTATATCTTTAGCTTGGCTTCTCTGAAAATCAATTAGTCTCTAAACAGTTCTTTGTTTGCCAAATATGCTCAATTGCCAGCCTGTATTTTCTCCTTCATTTCTTAGCTTATCTGGTTTTCATTTTATACCTTTTCTCTCAGATATCTCACACAGGACACCCCTTCAAATTTCTTCTCTCCTACTGTCTAGTCAAGTCTCCTGATTTCCTATTTGGACATTATCATATTCTTGTTATACTTTTCATTAACTATAAGTCCAATTTTTCAGCTTCTTTTTCCATTTGCCCATACAGCTGTTTGAGATTGTGCATTAACCTTGATATAATCATTATGTTATCTGAACATGCAAATATCTGAATGTATTTTCCAACTATTGTGCCCTTTTGAAGTATTGCACTTATCACTTTATGCAAAGCGAAATCAAATAATATGGCTGAGTGGCCATCTCCTTGCTTTACTCCTGAGGTGAATTCAAATTCCTCACTCAACCTACTGTTTACTTTTATTCTTGCAATAGTATCATTATTCATGGACATTCTAATTAGTGTTATAATCTTTGATGGTATTGAGTATTCTCCTAGAGTCCTATGCAGTATCCAGTTAACAGTATTAAATACTTGTTGGAAGTCATCAAATAAAATGTGTAAATTAATGACATATTCATGAAACTTCTCCATTATGTACCTAATGACAAATATCTAATCAGTAGTTTTCTTGCCAGAGTGAAATCCACTCTGGTACTTTCCTCGAATCTCCTCTGTATAGCATTTAACTCTTTCCCTAATCAACTTTAAGAAGATCCGTTATTCTACACAAAGTAGTGTGATACCTCAATAGTTTTCAAATATTAGTTTCTCCCCTTGCTTGTAAATGAGGAAATCATTCCAGTCTTCTATTTGCATGGCATGCTTTCCATTTTCCAGATTCTTACCATTAAGTCAATGTATAGCTGTTAATAGAGGGTTACTACCAATCTTGATCAATTCTATAATCACACCATCTTATTCCTTTATTATAACTTATCCTTTAAGTTACTGATTCAACTTTTTTAAATTTGAATGATCTGACCAAAGAATTCTAAAACAGTTGAATTACATATGATTACATATGCCAGACCTGTCTCTCCCACGCACCACTATCTGGACCATTTTCCTAATACATCTTCAATGGACTCCAGTATAGATGGAAATTCCACTATCCCAATTTCATATACCTATATTTAGGAATACTCTAAGCTGGAATAGTTAGCACAACTAATGTTAATAATTATTGAGTGTGTTAGTATATTCCTTAAGAATAATACCCAAATAAGCAAACATCTGACCACCTATTCCATCTCCCTGAAACAATACAAGAATCTAAGGATGTAATCAAGAAATACCTGTCCTTCATGGACAGATGTAGGAGAGATTTTAAGAATTGAGCAACAGCATTCAAGAGAATTTAATAGCCAATTTTCATTGTTTTTCTTATTCTACATATGGTATTTGATAATATAGCTTAGGAAGAAACAGTCAAGACTGACAACATCCCAGTTTGATGAATATTTCCGTTTTGCCATATGTTACAAGGGACTACATCAACGATAATATCACTCATAAACCTTAAAGAATTGTTTTCTAGGGAAGGCACTAACAGATAAGAGAGAGATTGAAATAAAACAACAATATCTAAATGGAAGAAGTACTGTATAAAATCACCTAATGACAGATATAAATTCACATGTATGTTCTATATGTATTGACTTATTCCAAATGTAAATGATATTATTCCTTGTTTATGATTCTGAAATTGGAAAATGGTAACTTTCCATGGGTTTCTAGGGAAGGTAATAGCAAGTGAGAGAGAGATTATCTGAAATAACTTTTGTAGAAGAAGTCAAATGATCCACTTGCCAACCTATATGAATAATGCATATGCAGTGAGTTAGAAATTCCTCAGCTATATTACTGCTTAATCTTCTCTTTCCTTAGGAAAAACATCCTAATATAACTCAATTAAGTCTCAGTATCACACTTCAATAAAGATGTCTCATTACTAAATTCTCAACAACCTCGGGTTGAACTTTGTGCATACTGCATAACATTTCTAACATAAAATTAAGAACAATAATAATATAGTAATGTTTAACTTGCATTCATATCACTTTGGCAGCTTAATCAAGAAGTAATGATTACCTACTCACAATAATTATTTATCAGTAAAACAATGCACTTTTGAAAAATGAAAAATTAAAAATAATATTTAATTGAAATAATCAAAAGAAATCAAGAAAATGTGGAATCAAAATAGATGAAGGGAAACTTCTTATCACCCCAATGAGCGTCAATGATACTCAAATCTCTACATTTGCTTATATACTTCGGGCACACAGAAGCAAGCGAAAGCGACTACATTCATAGAGGAGACTAGCAGCTCTCAATCAATATCATCTTCGCCTCTGAGAAACAAAAAATAAACCAGTTCCAAAAAATGGAGAAAAATACCGGTAACCAAAAAGTACGAAAAATTCACCCCTACAATATGTAAATATCGCTTAAAAATGTTATCACAAAGGCAAATTTGCATAACCATTCTGTACGAAGAAAATAACTAATTGATAAGGTAAGCCGAAGGTAACGACTTGAAACGGCTATTATTTCTACCTACGATAACTTCATAATTAGCTGCGAGATTCTCTAAATAATTTAAAAACGGGTTCGGGGACACTATATACACGGAATACTCCGGTGCCCGAAGCGACCTTGCACATTGCCCGCCAAGCCTTGGTGAAAAGATTTTTTATTTACTACAATATTATTTCTTGAGATTGCACTAGCGGGAATAGAGTATAGGTTAACCTAAACGATTTACTAGTAAAGTGATAATACTGAAAATGGATGGCCTGAGTATCACCCTGAATGTTGTTGTGCCCTCTTCGATTTCTGAATCGCCCTTAGGGTGTCCCGGCACCAAGAAAGGTTGAGTACCCCGGCTGTAAACTTTTTTATTTTTTACGCTTTCGTTGAATAAATAGCAATATCCTCGTCGGCTTCATTCACCATCTATTCATTACATTCTCGAGTTCATTTATTCAGGTTTAGTATGAATTTTTAACGATTTACTGTCCCGTTGAAATCACTGGAAACAGCAGCTAGATATTTTCCACCAGATAAGTATGTCTCCATCGACCCTTTCACGCGTTTAATAGCCAGAATATCAATTAACGAACGAAAAAACAAACCCAGGAATGCGTAGGAGATACTCGTTTGAGCGGCTTAGGTCGTCTACGGCTATCGCACTCCTAAATTACTTATTCTCTTAGGCACACAATTTCTTAAAATAAGCTAACAGGCGATTGTTAATGATAAAATCGTTCACTTAAAAGCAAGTTTAGTTATACAGTTCAGTTCGAGCTATGGTACGCCTTTGTAAAGAATTTCCCTGGGAAAATTTCAATCATAGCCCATTGCATTTTGAGAAATAACCATAATTAAGGATAGCAGTTTTATACATTTGTCTTAAGCTAGCTGAAGCCAAATCAAAGTACGAGAATGTTCAGAATCCACAATCTGATTCTAAAAGTAGTCGTAATAGGATCGATACTAATGATTTCTGTAGTTTTCTTTGCTCTTACTAAATCGGGACTTGAAGCAATAACTAACGGATACGAGGACACCGAAAATAACGAAATAACTGAGTTAAATGATATCACTGAATTCCAAGAACATTTTGAAATAGGGGAATCTGCCGATAAAGATACATCTTCCGAAAATAATTTCTGCAGAGAATTCAAATCGAAAGGCTTAATTACTCGAAGTGGAGGGGAAAGGAAGCCAGGGATGCTGAGAGAAGTGAGTGACGTTGCTGTCGCCGATGATAGCATATTCTTTCTGGAAACTTCGTGCGCCAATGATCTCAACCAACGACAAAGCTGTGCCGTTGAGTCTGCTGCTAGAGCAAATCCGGAGAAACAGGTATTGAAATTACTGAATGAATTATTCTTACAAATACAGAATGTGCGGATAATTGAAACATGTTGTTAACATCATTCTATAGAAGGATGGGGTATCTTAACGTTTAAGCGTAGTGTGAACGTTTTGGATGGAATAATCCAAATACAGACGCACGAAGATGTAGAGTGAGTACGGATGGAAAGCGATAATTAATAAAGTCCTTAATTGGGAGGAATTAATATGAAAGTATATTACATCATGGATGAAAGATATTTAGGACTTTAATGATATTTCTTTTGGGGAACTTGGAGTAAGACAATTTAATATATAAGATAAGAAAAATTCTGTGGTTGGGGCACTCGTGATTTTCCTGAATTAGCACAAGATGAGGTTGCGTTCGTGGGGGCGATATGAGTATGATTAGGGTGACATAACCCTAATATGAGAGCATAATGGAAGGATGGGAATTTTAATACTCTTCTTTTCAGATTGCTCCATGACCTCTTAGATCTCCGCGTGATTTTTTATTTTAAATGCAGTTTGAATCTATCCGTATATCAGTAAAAACAGATCTCATCTAGCTGCTGCACAAACATCAGAAGTTATTTTCGAAATCTAACATCAACTAGTATCACAAGTAATGTAGTACCAATCTATAGTAATCTACAAAATCTTAAATTGAGAAAACCGTGGGTATTGTTTGTAGGTGAAAGTTATTTTCGAAATCTAACATCAACTAGTATCACAAGTAATGTAGTACCAATCTACAGTAATCTACAAAATCTTAAATTGAGAAAACCGTGGGTATTGTTTGTAGGTGAATTAAGTTGTTTTATAGTGTTTTTTAACTGAACTGGCATTACCGACGGATAAGCTATGGTTCCACAAAATGTAATTAAACAAAATTATGTGACAGCAATTTCTAACAACAATGATTGAAAAAGAGTCTGAAGTGACGAAACAGATAATCATTGTCATCTTTTAATATTGGAAAATATTACTGTATTCTAAATTTAAAACATTTGAATAAGAAGAATAAATTTTAATTGATAAACAGATATAATAGCTCATCATTTTGATGAACCTTTGTGTATAATTACAGTGTAATCATTAATGTAGATATTTTCCAGGATACATTTTGGATAATAATGTTTCATTTTTTCAGGTATATGTACTGCTTATCTCTCCAGAAGCAGGCAAGGGATCAGAAGGAAAATACAACATAGAGAAACTCAAATCTATATATGCAAACATTAACTTTCATTACATTGATCTTTTTAACTATACGAAAGGTACAAAGATGCAGAAATGGCTTAAAAATCAAACCCAAAGCAAATCTCCTTTTAAGGTATCTCATCTATCAGATGGACTTCGATTTCTCACATTGTGCAAATATGGTGGCATCTACTTAGATATGGATGTGGTAGTGATGCATTCCTTTCAAAATATGAGCAATTTTTCAGGCGATTCAGGCACTGGAGGGGCTGGTGTTAGTGTGATGAGCCTGAAAGCAAATGGTACTCTAGTGAATGCATGTCTTGATGAATTTGTAGATAACTATAATGGTAAGATATGGAACTATAATGGACCTGGTGCATTTAGACGTTCTCTAAATAAAATCTGCAAAAGAAAAACAACCGAGTTATGGGAGAACTGTGATGGAACCTTTGTCCTCTATCCAAAAATAAAATTTTATGCAATTCCTTGGACTAAATGGCAGTTATACTTTGAAGAAACTAATAATGAAAAAATAGCTGAGATTGAGAAGAACTCCACAGCCGTGCATGTATGGAACAAACTCAGCTCACAAAAGTCAGTAAAAGTTGGCTCAAATGTTCTTTATGGTGTTCTTGCAAGCAAATATTGTCCTCTATCATACTGGAATGCAGGAAAATTCTTTTAAAACTTTTCCAGTCACTATCTCATTTGGTAAAGCAAGAGATTGCATATGTACTATCCTATGTAACTATAAGTAGTTAATCACTTTTAGGGTAAATGAATAACTTATGAATTTTTATGTGATTTAATAAATACTAATAATCCTAATAATAAATATTACAGTGGAAGAAGCTATGTATAATACTCCTAATGATGGATATAAATTCTCCCAATGTTTTTACATTTACATTTACATAAAGACCCTGCTAACCGCCACTGGCGTATGGCAGGGGGTGTGAAACACCGAAAACCCTATCTACCTTTGACTGCTGTTGGCTTCTCTGATACTTCGCGGAAAAAATGACCAGAAATAGCTATCTGTCCTGGCAACTATTTCCCTGTAACGCTTCGTCGTTTTGTTTCGAAGATCACGTATGCTACTAACTGGTATAACAATATCAACTATCTCCTCCCCGAGATCCGTAGTGATAAATTTATGAAAAAGCTTCCTATGTTAATCAAGTCTTCTATCACTAAGCGAATCCCGACTGAGGGATTCTATCATAGCTGAAACACTGCTGTCAAATCTGAAATCTCCCTTAACAAATCTAGCTGCCCTACGCTGAACCATTTCAAGGCTGGAAGTTAATTCCACTTCGTGCGGATCCCAAATCGCGCAGCAGTACTCAAGGAGAGGTCGAATCAGGGAGAAGTACGCTATTTCTTTTACTCTCCATGAGCAACCCCTAAGGATTCTACTAGCTAAACTTTGCATCCTATTTGCTTTACCTACTACGTTTTGAATATGCTCTTTAAAGGAAAAATTACTACTGAGCGTAATACCAAGATATTTATGATGCTTAACGAACTGCAACGGATATCCTGAAATATTATACTGTATGCGAGAAACATTAGTGGAACGTGTATAATTATGGCTACGCACTTCTTTACATTCAAATCTAACTGCCAATCCCTGCACCAACCTAAAATAAGATTCAGATCGTTCTGTAAGCAAACAATGTCATCTGCGCTTGCAATATCTCTATAAATAACAGTATCATCTGCAAATAGCCTAAACTTACATCGAACATTATCCACCATATCGTTGATATAAATTAGGAACAGAAGAGGACCTAATATACTACCCTGCAGAAAACCGGATGTGACGTAAACCTCATCGGAAAAAATTCCGTCCAACGCAACTCGCTGCGATCTGTTTCCTAGAAAACATTTTATCCATTCAATAACTTGCTGATTAATCCCATAAGCCATCAATTTATGAATTATTTTTACATGTGAAACTCTATCAAAAGCTTTTCTAAATTCTAAAAATACGGCATCCGTGCTAATAGCCTTATTAGCAGCCTTAACTAAATCGTTCACAAAAAGGGCTAACTGGGTATCGCATGACCTACCCTTACGAAAACCGTGTTGACATTCACTAATTGCCCCCTTATCACCTAGAAAACGCATTATAGAACTGGCAATAATACGTTCAATTATCTTACAAAAAATTGACGTTAAGGATATGGGACGATAGTCTTCCGGTTTCGAGGAACGCCGGAAGACTATCGTCCCTGACGATAGTCTTCTGACGGATTCTTAGGAATTTGGGTGATATGCGCTCTTCTCCATGACGTTGGTACAACGCCTTCATCCAAAGTTTTCTTATAAAATACGACAAGATAGGGAGAAAGCTCGTCCGCCAGCGTTGTAATAATCAACGATGGTATACCTTCCGGTCCGGGCCCGGGGAATATGTTCATGTATTATAAGCATTATCATAATTAATACATATTAAACAAGAAAATGACAATCTACCTCATTGAAGATTCTATAATATGACAATAGTAATTGTACATGCCTATTTTAATTATGATAGATATTCTTCTGACATCTGGCTTTGAAACTGATAGTTGTACTAGAAGTACCAGTTCTCTTATTTTGCTAAAAAAAATAACTTCCCACTCTTGCTGATATAACTGTATTTGCCCTTTAATTAAAGAAAATATTGTTTATTATTCATAAATAATCTACACAGAAATTGGCAGAATCAAATGAATCTATTTTGCCAAAAGTTATACACATCAATTTATATTGGCCAAGCAGTGAATGGATTACATACTATTTAAAGATTTGTGTAATAATTTGGTAAAACCACTGTATAGTAAATCTGCTAACATATAATTAGAGTAGTTACTCATTCAAAGTTCCACAAGATATATGTATTCATTGACTAGATTCAACTATTGATTAATGTCATTGGCCTGATGATAACTCTCATTATTAGTATCTCACATCAAAATATGACTGAAAGTAATATTATGCTTACTAGAATGTTTTGTTTTCACTGTGCCACTGCCTACATGATCAAATATTACTAATTAAGTTTACATCATCTGAGTTATCTGTATGTACCATCTGAAGTAAACGTTAAGTGTTTCTGACGTTTATGATATTTAATCTAAATTTTAGTATATTTTGTAGGAATTTTAATATATTTGTTGCAATTACCTGCTAATAATAAATTATCTATGCTTACAAGGTCAAACATTGAAACAATGTGATGAATTCAAGAAGTAATGAATATACCAAAAGACCACTGCAGCATTAACTGAAATAAAACATAACTAGAATAAATCCATTTTTTCTCTATCAGATTGCCTTTGGTTCAACAAGAGTTGTTCAATGGACTCAGGTTTGATTCTCTATGGAAGAAAAATATTTCTTATAAAAAAAACAGCTAGAAAAGAGAGAAACTATCTATTGTAATTATCTCTTAGGTACATTCAAAAAATAACTACATAAGGAGGCTTAGCAAATATGGTATTTGAATTAAAAATAACATAAAAATGAAATATTGCATAATATAAAATATTTTCCAATGAGTAACAGTAAAGATACTGCATCACGTTACAGGTCAATCTTTGAGGTTTTTTTGGCTAAATAATCCTAGATTTCAAAAGATTTATAGTATACTATAAAATACTATCATGAATAACAAAAACAAAGTCATGTAAAAATATCTAGTTTTATTGAATTTTCAGTATCTTTTGGATTAATATAAATTTTTGCTTGAATTTCCAAAGAGACTGCCTTGATATGATAGAACAATTTACAATTTCCAAGCAAAAAGGAGAGGGAGTACTTAAGTACTTGGTGAAGCTTAAAATGTCGGATGTGTACTTTGATAAAGATACAGAGAAGAAAAATTTTCATCCTGGATGGCATTAACATAAGAATAATAATAAATTCATTGAAATTTAATTTAGTTTTCTTATCTAATAACCCTAGAATTATTATTTTAAAAGATAATTTAGGAATATCAACAGGAAATATCTCTATCCTATGATAACTATCCAAAGTGGTCTAGCTTGAAAGAATATATAAATAACAATATTCAATTGATAGGAATTTTCACTTCAGTTATCACAATGTCTTTTAGTATATATTAAGGATTCAGTCGTTTACATCAACAGGATTACAATTTCATTCATATTACATCTATTGAATTGCAGCAGTAACATTTTAAAAAACATGTTTTGCCCTATAAAGTTTACTCTAACATTACCATTGCTTCATTGCCAAGGATGCCAAAATTTATCTTGGTGGTCTTGCCGAAAAACCCCGTGGTAGATTGGATCTCTACGTGGATTTTGGAAGGCATTTTTGCTAGCTGACCCTTAGCATTTCATATTGGCAGACCAATGGACAAGGAGGAAAGTGTCGCCAGCCAATCTCACACAGTTTGTGCAGGCAGATAGTTGAAGTAAGTGGGTGTTGGACTTGGAGAGCCCTTTTAAATATGAGTCAGGGCTTTATATATCCCTTAGGGGGTGGCTGCACAATAAGTGATAACTGGTTAGACCAATGTCTTGTATATCTTTAGCTTGGTTTCTCTAAAAAACAATTCGTCGCAAAGCTGTTCTTTGTTTGCAAAATATGCTCAATTGCCTGCCTGTATTTTCTCCTTCATTTCTAAGCTCATCTGGTTTTCATTTTATACCATGGCTCTCAGATATCTGACACAGGACACCCCTTCAAATTTCTTCTCTCCTACTGTCAAGTCAAGTCTCCTGATTTCCTATTTGGACATTATCATATTCTTGTTATACTTTTCATTAACTATAACTCCCATTTTTCAGCTTCTTTTTCCATTTTTCAATACAGCTGTTTGAAATTGTGCATTAACCCTGATATAATCACTATGTTATTGAACATGCAAATATCTGAATGTATTTTCCAAATATTGTGCCCTTTTGAAGTATTGCACTTATCACTTTATGCAAAGCAAAATTAACAATATGGCTGAGAGCCCATCTCCTTGGTTTACTGCTGAGGTGAATTATCCACTTGCCAACCTATATGAATAATGTATATACAGTGAATTAAAAACACCTCTGCTATGCTGTTGAACAAGTGCTTCATCTTCTCTTTCCTTCAGAAAAACATCCTAGTTTACCAAAATTAAGTCTCAGTATCACACTTCAATAAAGATGTCTCATTACTAAATTCTCAACAACCTCGGGTTGAACTTTGTGCATACTGCATAACATTTTTAACATAAAATTAAGAACAATAATAATATAGTAATGTTTAATTCCCATTCATATCACTTTGGCAGCTTAATCAAGAAGTAATGATTACATACTCACAATCATTATTTTTCAGTAAAACAATGCACTTTTGAAAAATGATCAATTGAAAATAATTTTTAATTGAAATAATCAAAATAAATCAAGAAATTGTGGAGTCAAAATAGATGAAGGAAAACTTCTTATCACCCCAATGAGCGTCAATGATACTCAAATCTCTACATTTGCTTACATACTTCGGGCACACAGAAGCAAGCAAAAGCGACTACATTCATAGAGGAGACTAGCAGCTCTCAATCAATATCATCTTTGCTTCTGAGAAACAATAAATAAACCAATTCCAAAAAACTGGAGAAAAATACCAGTATGCAACAAGTATATGTTTGTTTGCCTTTATTTATTTCAGGTAGTAACTTAGAATAACAATCATTTGTAATGGAGAGATGGGAACAAGGCTCCCTTTGACTTGAAACAACCTGCACTCCCATAGGTGGTGACTCCGTTTCCAACTCATTGCCATTAGCCAAGACAGTTATTTTAGACTATCCAATATCAGAGGTCATTTCACATGGGCATTTATCGGGGGCATCCTGAAGAAATTTCATGATAGTATAGGAATCACTGGATCACTATGATAACCTACAGAAACTTTCCTTACAGAATTTTTTTAAGTTTGCATTATTGTATACACCGCTGAATAAGAAATCAAAAAAATTATAATTTCATTGTATTCAAAATCACTCAGCAATTCATCCTCTGGAGGTGGAAAGTGATCATGAAATTTAAGAAATATTTTATCTCAGAAATTTGCTAAACCAAAATTTAGAGACTATCATCCACATTTCTCATATGAGAGTGAACTTTTTTAATATACTTAATCAGACCAGAATCTCAAATTTTCTTCTCCAAGTCAATGAGAGAAATAATAGCAAGTAGTAGGCACAGAAGAGAATCTTTTGCCAAGTATCCATCATGGCAGAAATATTCTTTATAGAATTGAAAATAATTTTTAATATAAGAAATAATGAAATTTAATTATTTATAATATATTTAATTATAATATTATTTTATTTATATTTTATTATTTATAATATAATTTAATTTGATTATAAAAAAACAGTGAAAGATTAGAACATAGGTTCATTGACAACTTTCGCAGCGATATTTCATTTAGACAGAATACTTCATAAAATCTTTATAATGGAAGAAAGAGACTTCTTAGCATTGTAAGAAACCATTACCGTAACAAAAGGGACTTTCAAAAACGCCTGAAGAAATGAAAAATCAATTGAATTCTTCTTCCATACATGAAAGAACATTTCACTAGGTGCAGATAACAATTTAGTCTAACAGCCAATTTATGACAAGTAGGAAAAAACAAAATCCACAGGAGGAATGGAGATCTTCACTTTGAGATGCTTTAGTAAGCCATATCATTCGTCGATTGGGTAATCATGGAGGTGAGATTACTTACCTCTCTAGGGTGAAAGGAGCTTCAATACCAGTTACAAATTCTTTCACTTCGTTCTTGAAAGTGAAAGTCGGATCTTTGGGCTGTTTCACTATATTATAAGTAATTTAAAATTCAAAAAGTAAAAATTTAACATATCTTAGGGAGAGGGGGCATACTGTGTATATTTTCGTTGTTTTCGTATTCATCGAGTAAGTAGCTCTTTCGTCGTTTCTTATCTTACATTCACTATCTCTTCATTGTATTCTCGAGGGTCTATTCATTCAGGTTTAGTATGGTCTTTATCGAATTTGGCTTTTTTCCCGTCGGAATCTTCGGGAACCACAGCGAGATGTTTCATTTCGAGATAAGCATACTGAAGTATTTCACAATCAAATTTTCCATGCATTTAACCGATTATCAACCACCGTAAGTGGCGAACATTATCAGTAATGAGTCGGAAGACGCACGAGCTAGCGACTTTAGCTCTATGAAGCTATCGTTTTCCAGAAAATTACTCTTAGATACTAGGAAAACCATCGGATAAAATATGATGCTATATTATAAATATGTTCTTTGTCCTTCATAAGACTTAGTTTCAATGAGCTCTGTTGAATATTTATATATTTTACATCACAAAATGGCCGACCCTTATTTTGGAACAAATTTTTACACAAAGCGAGGAAAATAGTAGATTGAGACACCGTGTGACACGGGATTACTTACACCACGATAAGCTACAAACCTTTCTTAATGAGAATCTGAAATAAAATCTTGCCCCAATAATATATAAGTCGACTTTTCGACAACACTACAAGGTCTATATCCGCGCGGAGGAACACCGTCCTCCGTTACGCTCTCGTGTTTTGAGAGGATCAATGAACCAATACGATTCTGATTCAGTTTAGATAACACCGACAAATACGGTGAAACAAGTCTTTGATAGAAATCAATGTAACCTCGAGTATTTTCGGATGAGTTTCGCATTTTCCGAAATGAGTCTAAAACTCCGTCACTACAAATGAAGTGAACTTTAAGTAATAACCTCAACCGCTTACAATACCGGGCTTTAAGCAATTAAATGTGGCAGAACAGTTTCATATTTTTACGTTATGCTTGTTAAGACCAAATCAAAGCTCGAGAATGTTCAGAACCCACAATCTGATTCTAAAAGTAGTCGTAGTAGAAGCGATATTAGCGATTCCTGTCGTGTACTTTGCTCTTCCGAAATCGGCTCTTGAAGCAGTATCTAACGGATGCGAGGAAACCAAAAAGAACGAAAAAACTAAGTTAAAAGATATCACTGAATTCCAAGGACATTTTGATATCGAGGAATCTGCCGATAAAGATACATCCTCCGAAAATGATTTCTGCAGAGAATTCAAATCGAAAGGCTTAATTACTCGAAGTGAAGGGGAAAGGAAGCCAGGAATGCTGAGAGAAGTGAGTGAAGCTGCTGTCGCCGATAATAGCATATTCTTTCTGGAAACATCGTGCGCAAATGATCTCAACCCACGACAAAGCTGTGCCGTCGAGTCTGCTGCCAGAGCAAATCCGGAGAAACAGGTACTGAAATCACTGAATGATTTATTCTTACAAATACAAACTGTGCAGATAACTGAATTTCCACCCACCTATTTCAAGGTGAGGAATCTTTCCTTTAATATAGTACGTAGTGTGAACTTTTCGGAAGAAAAAATATTAATACCAGAACACGAGGAAGTGGAGTGAGGCTGGATGGAATACGGAAGTTTATTTATTTACATTTGGAGGATTCAGTATGGGGGTATTTGATTGTAGATGAATAATCAATAATGTAATGATAAATCTTATTTTTGTTCGGGAAAAAAGGAACTTAGAGAAAGAAATTTTAGTGCGTAAATTAAGAAAACGAATCTATCCATTTAAACATCTCTAGATTTAAGGCCTCAAGGTTTTAATGATGTTCCTTATTTACAAAGGAACATCATACCAGGAAAATCTGATTCAAAACTTTTGAATTTCTAAATTTTATTCTTGTAAAATGACATTATCAACCGGAGACCGATGACGCTTATAAATGTTCGAATTTCCTCTTGAATCTCTATTTACAGAAAAGAATCAAAGTTACATCACCGTTATTCCTCTTATTCCCTTATCGTCTATATATTATTGCTAAAAACCCATTTTCGGTCACCGGGGCTTTCCTCTCTGTGCAATCCATCAATGCATATAAACGACTGACTATTTGAAACAGAATGTTACCTGGATCCTGCTACTAGTAAAAATGGTCAGATAATTGAAAAACATACCATTTGGTCAAAAAATCCAGCTAAAATCTGAATTATCAAGTTTAGTTCTGGATATGTGTATATCGGGGTTGCTATGTACGGAATTTAATGATTATTTGGTTACGTTCGTAAATAGTTTCTATCGTCAGGCAGTGATATGTATTCTTTGTCTTTATCTTATCTCGGTCTTTATACTATCTGAAACAGATTTCGGAAGTATTATATGGTCTCTATATTTTAAGAACTCGACGTCGACCGCAACCTTAATAGACCAATAAACCGGCCACCTTACATCCTTTGGGACCTAAAGGACAACTACAGAAACATGAGCATTGCAGAATATGAAAATTTGTGTCACAACAGTACCGTGTCTTATGTTAGAATGACGTATATCTTATTACTTTCCGGTCGTTTTAATATAAGAACGACCACATTAAAAAATTCGACTTGGGGTATCATGATTAGATTTTGGAATATTCATAGAAACAAATTGGGATTTTAATTATGAGTCATACAACGGTGTCACTGGGTCTAGGACAACTCGCCGCCGCCAGCTCGCCGCCGCCGACTCGCCGCCGCCAACTCGCCGCGGGCCCAACTCGCCGCGCGCCCAACTCGCCGCGGACCCAACTCGCCGCGGGGCCAACTCGCCGCGAGACCAACTCGCCGCAGGCCCAACTCGCCGCGGGGACAACTCGCCGCGGGCATATTTTAAATTCGTTTAGAACTATGAAATTACTCGTTCTTCGCAAGGGTTTTAATCATCTAATATCATAGATAGAAGAAACTAAGAGATCTGTTAAATTTTACGGTAAGACCATAGCACCACTTCATAGAAGCAATTAATCCTTGTTAACCCTTGATTGGTTTCGTGGGGTCGATATAACCCCAGGCGATATACTTCCTTTGATAAAACATAAGCTATTTAAGATATTTATATGCCAACTTTTTACTTATATAAATAATCTTGCACTACATTTATGATCTGATAATTTCGTTAGTTTTCAGAAACGAAAGGTATGCAATTAATGCGGTGTTAACAAATTACAAAAATCAATTTAAATAATTATTTAATAAGCATTTATTTTAAGCGATGATCAATGAACTCATTCATAGTAAGTACCAGGCGCAGAATGAAAAATACTATCTGAGAGTTAATGGACTACTAGAATTTTGCTATATAATGTTATGACAAACCAGTTTTGTCAATTCCACTGATAAAAAGCACTTAATTTTAGCAGTTAGCAAATTTACAAATTTAATAAATTAAATCATTATTTAATAAACATATTACTGCTTTTTGCAAGTGCCCATATGTAAAGTAATTCATTAGTAAGTAAAATGTTAAAAAATAATTTAATAATAATAATAATCGTCTTTTTTTGGGCGAGATTGAGACTAAAAGTTTCTTCCTCCGTCTAACCGATGAACCCTAAAAATCAAATCATGCTGATCACCAACTAAAAATAATTTCCGAAACAAATATTTTTTTATAATATTTTATAATATTTTGTTTGAATATTATTCTAATTTATTTTTGGAAATCTGGTGAAACTGCCAAATTTGCATACTTTTGATTGCTTAAAATTAACTAAATTCTCAGATTATCGTAAGAAGGTAAAAATCTTTTCAAAAAAGTTTGGTTAAAATACCTTGATTAGTTTTTGTTTTACCGAGGGAATTACACCACCTGGGGTCACATTCACCCCACGAGACTAATTAAGGGTTAATTACGTTTACTGTATTACGTAAAGATCAGTTAGGAAGGGATATCTTTTTATGAAAAGTTGATTTGTATGTAATTATTAGTTGGTATGCATGATCTCATTTTGTTCTTAATATGTTACTTACAAATGAATTACTTAAATTCTGGTGATATTTCACTCCCAAATATTATTTTTCATTATGCACCTGATATTTACTGCTGAATTACTTTGTAGATCACCGCTAAAAATAAATAATATGCTTATTATATAATTACTTAAATTAATTATTGTAATTTGTTAACACCGCATTAATTGCATACCTTTCGTTTCTGAAAACTAACGAAATTATCAGATCATAAATGTAGTGCAAGATTATTTATATAAGTAAAAAGTTGGCATATAAATATCTTAAATAGCTTATGTTTTATCAAAGGAAGTATATCGCCTGGGGTTATATCGACCCCACGAAACCAATCAAGGGTTAACAAGGATTAATTGCTTCTATGAAGTGGTGCTATGGTCTTACCGTAAAATTTAACAGATCTCTTAGTTTCTTCTATCTATGATATTAGATGATTAAAACCCTTGCGAAGAACGAGTAATTTCATAGTTCTAAACGAATTTAAAATATGCCCGCGGCGAGTTGTCCCCGCGGCGAGTTGGGCCTGCGGCGAGTTGGTCTCGCGGCGAGTTGGCCCCGCGGCGAGTTGGGTCCGCGGCGAGTTGGGCGCGCGGCGAGTTGGGCCCGCGGCGAGTTGGCGGCGGCGAGTCGGCGGCGGCGAGCTGGCGGCGGCGAGTTGAGCCATTCCGCGGTGGGGTCGGCGAGTTGAGCCATTCCGCGGTGTCACTGGTAAAAATTCTGGGGTAAAAATGTCACACTTTTTGATAGGTAAATATGCCACACTGGAATTCGTTGGGCGGTAAAAATACCTCCGTAGAATTTTCACGGCGGGACATAACCATTTTGACAATGTCTAAGACCGTTTTGACAATGGCTCAGATTATTGCAGTTACTCCTGCATAGAATGCAATAATTTTGTTATATGTCAATCAATTCAATCATCTTTACGCAATAATACAATTATTCGCTAATTTGGTGATGTTTAAAACCTTTTTGACAACTTCATGACAATCACTTATGCCGTTATTTATTACTATTGGCTAGAATTAAATAAATTTTTCTGTATTTTAATCATTTTAACGTCTAAAACCAAAAGTGCACTACTCACATCAGAGCGTAAAAGGGAGATGACGATAGCTATGAACCTCCTTGAAGTTGATTAGTACAAGATTACTCTCCGCAGCGAATGCAAATAGTTTAATTATTATTATTAATATATTGCTACAGTTTGTCAGTATTCATGTGCCGGCCACAAACATCGTAAAATTACAAACACTTTTACACTTATATTATTACATTTAACATTCCTAAATATCATCACTATATTGTCAAACAGGATAAGGTCACTTTATACAACAAATTATTACACATTTAACAATATCTTAAAAAAACAATATCCCAAACCCCCTTTCAATACATTTTTATAATATTTTAACACATCTAAGTTTAAAATCTTTAATTGATTTAGGTAAGAGCTTGAAGGCCTCTTGAAAAATCCCAACCAATCTGTTCAGCTTCCTCCTCTTTTCTAAACTTTCCCACCCAAGAAATACTAACATTGTGTTCTAATTCTAGCTGTGTAGCAACATCAACCACTCATGCGGAGTACATGAGTATGTACGAATCAGTGACAGAGACAGTTTGGCTAAAAGAACTTCTATTTGAAAAATGTAAATTTTCATCAACACCCTGCAATATTAATGTTGATAGTAGAGGTTCAATGAGTATTGCTAATAACAACTCTGTTTCTCACAGAAGTAAACATATCAATGTTAAGTTTCACTATATGAGAGAACTTGTTGAGAAGGGTGAAATTGAGTTTAAGTATGTTTCTTCACATGATAATTGTGCTGATCTATTAACTAAGCCAGGTCATGTGGACCCAAGACCCGAGCCTTGTCTCAGTTGTAGGGGTTGAGACCTTTCCGGTAGGGTAGTTATGAGAAATGTAAATAGTTTGTAACCTATACAGTGTTTTATAATTTTGTTTCGTTGATGGTCTATAACGAGGAGAGGTGTTAGAATATGGCGTTATGCAACCATAAATGGTTTTGGATTGTGATGTTCTTTTTTATGTGTACGCAGTAGCCTTGTTGGCATGAATAAAGATGGCAGTTCGCTATCAACACTTAAGCAGTTTGGACATTATTTAAATCGATCCTCATCCATGCTGTTATAAGTGCACTTCATGCATTTTTAACAACCTATTTTGTAACGCCTGCTAATAATAAATCATCAATGTTTACAAGGTCAAACATTGAAACAATGTAATGAACTCAAGAAGTAATGAATATACCAAAAGACCATTGCAGCATAAACAGAAATAAAATATAACTAGAATACATCCATTTTTTTCTCTATCAGATTGCCTTTAGTTCAACAAGAGTTGTTCAATGGACTCAGGTTTGATTCTCTATGGAAGAAAAATATTTCTTATAAAAAAAACAGCTAGAAAAGAGAGAAACTATCTATTGTAATTATCTCTTAGGTACATACAAAAAATGACTACATAAGGAGGCTTAGCAAATATGGTATTCATTCAGACTTAAAATAACATATAAATGAAATATTGCATAACATAAAATATTTTTCAATGAGTAACAGTAAAGATACTGCATCATGTTACAGGTCAATCTTTGTGGTTTATTTGGCTAAATAATCCTAGATTTCAAAAGTTTTATAAGTGACTCATTATCATGAATGATAAAACAAAGTCATGAAAAAATATTTAGTTTTCTTTATTTTAGGTATCTTTTGGATTAACATAAATTTATGCTGGAATTTCTAAAGAGACTGCATTGATACAGTTATATAGGAATTTATATGTTATGAATGATATGTAAGAATGTAGCGGGTTCTTAGGTGAATGATAAAAACACAAAGTTTTCTAAAAGTGACTTTAATGACGGGCAACATACACAGACACCGCGACCACGTGAGCTGTACTGTGTCGGGACACACACCTAACTCCCACACTCTCCGCCTTGTGGCGCTCGCTCTCCACAAAATGGTGGAGCAAAATATGGCGGAATAAAAAGGAGGGTTCACCCGCTACAAGAACAATTTACAATTTCCAAGCAAAAATGAGAGAGAGTACTTAAGCATTTGGTGAAGCTTAAATGTGTACTTTGATAAAGATATGAAGAAGGAAAATTTTAATCCTGGATAGCATTAACATAAGAAAAATAATAATTTCATTGAAATTTAATTTAACCTTCTTATTTAATAACCCTAGAAATATTATTTGAAAAGATAATTTAGGAATATAAACAGAATATATTTCTATCCTATGATAACTATCCAAAGTGGTCTAACTTGAAAGACAATCCATTACATATAAATAACAATATTAAGGTGATAGGAAGTTTCACTGCAGTACTCACAATTTCTTTAAGTATACATTTAGGTTTCAGTCTTTTACATCAACAGGATTACAATTTAATTCATATTACATGTATTGAATTGTAGCATTGTAATAGTAGCATGTAGTAATAATTCCTTTTAATTCTTTGATAGCCTTGAAGAGAATTTTCTTATAAAGATGACCAATGATGATCATTTGATGAGTAATAATCTATTTGAATAATTTGAACATTAACTATATGTGAGTAAAATAATTTGAATTTTTTTAAATTTTAAGTTGAATTTTCCACACAATTTAAATATAAAGTGCAAAATAGATCAGAAATGACTGTTGAATGATCACTCTCCCTATGGCACTACAGTCCTTGAGAGCCTTGGCCTCCCTCTCTTCCTGGTCTTTTGTTCTTCCACTCCATTCCTTGATTTACATTAATTGAAAATTTTTAGTCACATCATCTAAACATCTAAGTCTTGGTCTACTATTTCTTCTTGTGTGGTGCAACTTTTCCTTCAATATATTCTGAGGATCTTTTATTTTATTCTTTCCAGTTGGCCCAATTACTCAAATCTCCAATGTGATTATACAAATCTGATAATATCCTGGCCTCCAATTGAATGATACAACTCTGAATTGTGACATATTCTCCAGTTAGCTTCATAGTTCCTGAAAGCATATTCATCTAACTTCTTCATGGTGCATGTCTCTGCACCATAAGAGATAACTGGTTGGACGTATGTCTTGTATATCTTTAGCTTGGCTTCTCTAAAAATCAATTAGTCTCTAAACAGTTCTTTGTTTGCCAAATATGCTCAATTGACTGCCTGTATTTTCTCCTTCATTTCTTAGCTTATCTGGTTTTCATTTTATACCAATGCTCTCCGATATCTGACACTGGACACCCCTTCAAATTTCTTGTCTCCTTCTGTCAAGTCAAGTCTCCTGTTTTCTGATTTGGACATTATCAAATACTTATTATACTTTTCATTAACTATAAGTCCAATTTTTCAGCTTCTTTTTCCATTTGCCCATACAGCTGTTTGAGATTGTGCATTAACCTTGATGTAATCACTATGTTATCTGAAGATGCAAATATCTGAATGTATTTTCCAAATATTGTGCCCTTTTGAAGTATTGCACTTATCACTTTATGCAAAGCGAAATCAAATAATATGGCTGAGTGGCCATTTCCTTGCTTTACTCCAGAGGTGAATTCCAATTCATCACTCAACCTACTGTTTACTTTTACTCTTGCTATAGTATCATTATTCATGGTCATTCTAATTAGTGTTATAATCTTTGATGTTATGCTGTATTCTCATAGAGTCCTACGCAGTATCCAGTTAACAGTATTAAATACTTGTTGGAAGTCATCATATAAAATGTGTAAATTAATGACATATTCATGAAATTTCTCCATTATGTGCCAATTGACAAATATCTAATCAATAGTGTTCTTGCCAGAGTGAAATACACTCTGGTACTTTCCTCGAATCTCCTCTGTATACCATTTGCTCTTTCCCTAATCGACTTTAAGAAGATCCAATATTCCACACAAAGTAGTGTGATACCTCAATAGTTTTCAAATATTAGTTTATCCCTTTGCTTGTAAATGAGAAAATCATTCCAGTCTTCTATTTGCATGGCATGCTTTCCATTTTACAGATTCTTATCATTAGATCAATGTATAGCTGTTAAAAGAGGGTTACTACCAATCTCGATCAATTCTACAATCACACCATATTCATTCCTTTATTATAACTTATCCTTTAAGTTACTGATTCAACTTTTTTTAAATTTGAATGATCTGACCAAAGAATTCTAAAACAGTTGAATTACATATGAAGATAACATTGCATAACCATTCTGTACGAAGAAAATAACTAATTGATAAAAGCCAAAGGAAAACGACTTGAAACGGCTATTATTTCCACCTACGATAACTTCATAATTAGCTGCGAGATTCTCTAAATAATTTAAAAACGGGTTCGGGGACACTAAAAACATGGAATACTCCGGTGCCCGAAACGACCTTGCACATTGCCCGCCAAGCCTTAATAAAAAGATTTTTTATTTGCTACAATATTATTTCTTGAGATTGCACTAGCGGGAATAGAGTATAAGTTAACCTAAACGATTTACTAGTAAAGTGATAATACTGACAATGGATGGCCTGAGTATCACCCTGAATGTTGTGTTGTGCCCTCTTCGATTTCTGAATCGCCCTTAGGGTGTCCCGGTACCAAGAAAGGTTGAGTACCCCGGCTGTAAACTTTTTTATTTTTTACGCTTTCGTCGAATAAATAGCAATATCCTCGTCGGCTTCTTCACCATCTATTCATTACATTCTCGAGTTCATTTATTCAGGTTTAGTATGAATTTTTATCGATTTACTGTCCCGTTCACTGGAAACTGCAGCTAGAAATTTTCCACCAGAATTTCTGGTAATGGTTCAGAAAATGGTATGTCTCCATCGACCCTTTCACGTGTTTAATAGCCGGAATATCAGTTAACCAACGAAAAAACAAACTCAGGATTGCGTAGGGGAAACTCGTTTGAGCGGCTTAGGTCGTCTACGGCTATCGCACTCCTAAATTACATATACTCTTAGGCACACAACTTCTTAAAATAAGCTCTCAACGGCGATTATTAATGATTAAATCGTTCACTTAAAAGCTAGTTCAGTTATACAGTTCAGTTCGAGCTATGGTATGCCTTTGAAAGAATTTCCCTGGGAAAATTTCAATCATAGCCCATTGCATTTTGAGAAATAACCATAATTAAGGATAGCAGTTTTATACATTTGTCTTAAGCTTGCTGAAGCCAAATCAAAGTACGAGAATGTTCAGAATCCACAATCTGATTCTAAAAGTAGTCGTAATAGGATCGATACTAATCATTTCTGTAGTTTTCTTTGCTCTTACTAAATCGGGACTTGAAGCAATAACTAACGGATACGAGGACACCGAAAATAACGAAAAAACTGAGTTAAAAGATATCACTGAATTCCAAGAACATTTTGAAATAGGGGAATCTGCCGATAAAAATACATCGTCCGAAAATGATTTCTGCAGAGAATTCAAATCGAAAGGCTTAATTACTCGAAGTGAAGGGGAAAGGAAGCTAGGGATGCTGAGAGAAGTGAGTGACATTGCTGTGGCCGATGATAGCTTATTCTTTCTGGAAACATCGTGCGCCAATTATCTCAACCCACGACAAAGCTGTGCCGTTGAGTCTGCTGCCAGAGCAAATCCGGAGAAACAGGTATTGAAATTACTGAATGATTTATTCTTACAAATACATACTGTGCAGATAATTGAAACGTGTTTTCTACCCACCTATTTCAAGGTGAGGAATCTTTCCTTTAATATAGTACGTAGTGTGAACTTTTCGGAAGAAAAAATATTAATACCAGAACACGAAGAAGTGGAGTGAGGCTGGATGGAATACGGAAGTTTATTTATTTACATTTGGAGGATTCAGTATTGGGGTATTTGATTGTAGATGAAACATATTTCTGATTTAAATCTTATTTTTGTTCGGGAGAAAAGTTACTTAGAGAAAGAAATTTGAATGTGTAAATTAAGAAAACGAATCTATCCCTTAACACATCTAACAATAAGTTTAAAATCTTTAATTGATTTAGATAAGAGCTAAAAGGCCTCTTGAAAAATCCCAACCAATCTGTTCAGCTTCCTCCTCTTTTCTAAACTTTCCCACCCAAGAAATTCTAACATTTTCGTTACGCTCTTCTCCCTATTGTGTTGATTTAGAACATACCTAGCTGCTTTTTGTTGCGCCTTTTCAATTTCCTTCATGTTAGTTTTGCTGTGCGGATCCCATACGTTTGTCGCATATTCCAATATAGGCCGTACTATTGTTTTATATCCTAAGTCCTTCGCTTCCCTACTAGTTCGCATTAAGTTCCTTATCACGTAATGGAGATTTCTAAACAGTTTAGAGACTACCTTATCAATGTGATTACCCTAATTTAAATGTTTTGTATATGTAACCCCTAAGTACTTACATTCTTTCACCCTGGAAACTTTTTCTCCGTTATCCTCGTATGAGACTTCTCTTTCCCTCCTCCTATTCGTGAAAGTAATGTTTGCTCTATTTTGCATTTATTTCCATTCCATTTTCCGTTGCCCACTTCTCTACTACTTCAATGTCCCATTGCAATATTCTTACATCATCCTCACCATTAATTTACCTATAAATTATATAGTCATTGGCATATAGACGGATTTTGGACTTTATGAGCTTTGGTAAGTCGTTTATATAAATAAAAAACAGTAATGGGCCGATTACACTTCCTTGAGGTACCCCTGACGTAATGTCAGTTTTTTCTGATATATTTTTGCCAACTTTTACTCTCTGAGACCTACCCGTTAAAAAATTTTGTAACCGTCTTTTAACCATTGTATCTAAGCCCATTTATTTCTGTTTCTGACAAAAAATGATGCGGAACTTTATCAAATGCTTTACAAAAATCAACGATAATTCCGTCTGGTGGCGGAAGGAGAGGGGGGGATGATATGCACACTTAAATGGCTGTGTGATGGGCATCAACGTTTCGTTTACCTTGAACGGCATGGTTTTACGAAGACCCAGCTTCATTTTTTGGATTTTGTAACTGATATGGTCTGAATGATATGACATAGTCTCTTCTGCAGGGTCTAGTTTAATCCCATTGTAAAACTGGAATCTTTTCTAGTTATAAACATAATGAATTACTTCCGCCTTTCCTTTGTTGAACCTTCTGACAATATTCACCATGTGTAATCTTTTCTAGTTTATTATTAGATGAAAATTCTCCAATCGTTTCAAAACAATACTAAACTCGTATACGTCAGAGTTCGTAACGCTTCATAACGCTTAGTAAATTTAAATCTTTTTATATATCTGAGAAAAATATTGCAGATTAGGAGCAGTTGACCAAAATGATAGATGCTATATGATGCTGCTGTTCCTAGTCGACTAACTATCGTCCAATGTATGTCAAAAGAGGATATAGCGACCAAACGGTCCAAAACAAAAAACAAGTGAGTCTGCATTATATCGCGGGACAACGGCCCGAATACCGTTGATTTATTTATCTGCCCAAAGTTAAGTGAAGTCTTCTTTCGAAACGATTCAATATACTAAACACAAACTGTGATTTGCAATTCATTTGCATTACGGTAAGCGGGTTAAAGGTATCAATTTCCTTAAAATAGAAACTACTTTCCGTCAAAGTATGTCCATTGTTAAAATGCGTTCAATATTTTCCCCTTCCTAAGAGGAAACATGGGTTTTCTTGAGGAAGAAACAGCTTTATTATATTTATCGAAAAGTTTTATTCACGATTTGGAAAGTTTTAATTCTGTTTTTTAACTTACATAGCATACACACGCAAGGAATTCCCACCCGCCAATATTCCGTCTTCTAATTTTCGCACTGGATTTAATTATGGTAAATTTTCTTTAAAGAACTTCAGGTTTCATGGTAATCTGTAATTTTTTGTACCAGAATGCTTTACATACCCGTCATATTTCCGACCCGAGATGGATAATTTTAGAGAAAATAGCTATAATTTGTCACGGGATTAACGTTGAAACCAGGTCTCTGAGACCATGATCTTGGAAATTCTGTAAAATAATTCCATTCAAAATCTTGGGTTGCAACCGTGTAGTAAAACAATTTTCTTTCTATTAACAGTTTCCTTCTCTCTTCGTAATCTTAAGATCGCATAACATGACAAACAATAACTGCAGCGCTTACGAAATGCTCATTCATCGAAGCATAGAAAAATGAAAATAATTATGTAAATGTTTACATTAATGCAGTTGCACATTCTACTGATAGCTCACAAGATGTGTGATTCTGTGTACATTTTTATATGTTGGGCGAAAGCTTTCCTGCCACTGAATTACAGGCAATTCTGTTTCCTAAATAGCTTTGGACTCCAACCTTAGTCAAATCCTGGTTAAGCCCATGCTGTTATAAATACCGAAAATGATGGGGAAATAAATTTTTTGGGTGTATAGTGTAACGTAGGATACATGCTACACCATTTTCGAATTTTAAGTACACACATCGGTAACAAAAAATAAACCTGAGGCTTCGTGAAAGAATAGTTAATAAACTCTTGCAAAAATGATTATGTTAACCTCGACGAAAGGGTTTATTCCTCTGCCAACCTTTTTAATTAAGAAACATTGTAAAGTTGTAGATAGTGACATTTTCAAAATCAATAGTAACAGCCGTTACTTTATGGAATTCCATTACTGGGTAAATGAAACACTTTGAATCAAATTCTTCCACTTCAATACGAAATAATAAGTAAGGCCTTCTGTACACCCATGTCTTTCTGCTTTCCTCACCTGATGATGAATATTAATAGTCGAAACCGTTCGTGTGTGGTGGTGTATTAAAGTGGCGGAATTTGATATTCCGCCAGGATTTGGCTTTCGGTAATTGAATAACTCTTATCAATGGATGGATAAGATGCAATTTCACTGCAGAGTAGTAGTAGTTATTTTTATATTTCAAGTATGAAGAGAAGTGCATAGAAAATAAATAATTAACGTGGATGTAGAAGGTATGTTTTATCTCGGTAATATATATTAAACATGAATCTTTAAGTGACACATCATTGCCGGTATAAAAGGAAGTGGCAGTTAAAAAGACAGAGTTTACTTAAAGCTGGAAGCGATGTTTTGTATCATTTTCTTAATTGATTATGTCATGAATGCATTGAGTGAATTGAGGTATTCGGTATAGGATAAGATACATATATCGTTATAGCAATGACGCGTACTAATCGTGACTGTATTGCTAAAAGAAAATTTTTAAAGCATTCTATAACATTTATATTCTCAGGCTCTCTAATATATTAGGGATTTTTTTTAAGGTGGCAGTGGCAATGCATTAAAAAATCTGGATTGAATTTTTCCACAGAGTTCCGTTACTGAATGCGTAGATATCGATGCAAATGGGGTATATCGAAACGGACACAGATACGGAATGTGAGGGTGTAAGTTTTAGGTATGTTTAAGTGTTTGTGTATTCGTTCGTAGTGATTACTTTGAGTGCCTATTGATATGAATTTGGGTGAAGAAACTGAGTATCAGTTGCCCCCTGCGAAAATTTCGCAGGGGGCAACATCATGAAACTGTCTTACTTTAATTTCCCATATTGTGCAATTCTCTACTTCGTTCAGTATATTAATTTGAATCTTAATTTACTATATGTAAACTAGAATGGATCAACCCTTAAAAACTCATCAATGTTTCATTATAATAATTTATCTACAACGTAAGAACATGCTTTGTCATTTTTTTTACTGTTTCACCTTATATTCCTGTAATATGTAATGCTCTACATTACCTAGTTCAGAATATTAATTTCCTATACGTAATCTAGAATCGATTAAATCTTTTAAACTCATCAATATTTCCTTGCATGACTTTATGCTCCTGTTACCATTCGATGATAAATTTCGCTTTCACCCAACTGAATCTCTGTACCACTCTCTGCGATGTCGATCACTCTCTCGCTTTCATCACGATGAGGTAGTTTGTTGTCGAAATTTATGAACACTGCAGCTGATGCATGGTGCCCCATCACGTCCTGTTACCGATTAAGATTGATCAGTGAGTCTGTCGATAACTGACATTAAAGTTTACGGTAATACATGCATTTAGATGCACAAAAATATCAACTAGAAGATCTAATTGTATTTTTCTTGTCAATCTAAATGTCTTCCACTAGCATAACTCCAGCCTTGGTGAAGCTTGATTTCACAGTTGTTGGATTAATTTTCATCATTTATCCAATGTATGGCATCCAGCACCGATATCTTCTTGGATACATATGATGCAGTATTTCCGGCATCTTCGGCTGAAAGTAGAGATCGCATCAGGTGTATTCTATACAGCACTTTTATTGATCTATTAATCCCTGGTCCATTGGCTGGGCAACACTGTTCCTCTTTGCTTGTAACCCGGCTATTCCACATTTTTGAGGCAGATTTTTGGGTGACCGTTTACATTATCAAGAAATAGGATATCTTTTCTCCCCTCTCTTCCCGTATTTGAATTTAAACTTTTTAACTACTCCTTGATTAAAGCTGTGTTCCATGCTTTTATATTTTATTTCCACATGACCGGAAGCTTACGAATGTCTATATTTTTAAATATCTAGACCGCAGTGTGGGAATTTTGTATCTTTTGGCAGAACTGAATTTGCGTTAGTATTTTACCTAACATATTACGAAGGAGAGAATCAAACGCTTCTTTGGCTATTTCCTCCCTGATTTGGGGAAAATAGCATCACTTAAGGTGTGGGTACCCAGAATACCTCTCACTAATATTCACTATCGATAATTCGAACTTGTATACAAACCTTTACAATTTTCCCTTTAAGGCATCATGCTTCTCTTTCGTGACGTAAACTGAGACATTAAATATAAGTCACAAGACTGTTAATATTTTCTTAGCTTGAGGTAGCTTGCTACTCGTTTTATGGAGTAACCGTTTTCGAAGAAGTACTCTTTTCAAAATCTTTCTGAAAGATAATCCCAATAAATTTGACTGAGCGGCACAGATTTCAAAAACGTACCTGTTTCTAAATCTTTCTTGATTTCCCTTTTCCTTATTCCTTCGCAGACATGTGTATTGCCATGCTTAAATCAATCTTGTTGCTCATTCACTGACAGTTTTCAACGTTCAAAGAAAAAAATTCCAACTCGCTCTTTAACTATAAGTCGTTACGCGGCATTATGACGTGTATGCATCAAATAGAATATATCCAAAGTTCTCTCACGATGATCTTGACAGACATATAGCAAACGAGGATGAGTTCTCCATGAAGCGCCGTTTCCACACACTTCTATGAATTTATTCGCGGATTATTCTCTCTGATTATGGAACTTAATAAGTACAAGTAAGGTAAGAAGAGAGTAAGTGCGAGGTAATATACAAAGCAAGGGCCTTTATAAAGTTTATTTTAAAGAAACATACGAACGCGGAAGCTCACCGCACGAACAACATAAAAGACTAAAGGCCTGAACCCACCGGTGCGGCGCGGCGGCCGCAACGCGTTTTTATGACACTTGGGAGGGGGGCCAAAGGTCCCTTAGGTGACGTAGAAATGCACCCTGGCCGCGTAGTAGGCCCCACCGGCGCGGCTGCGGCAAGAAAGACCACCAGTCGTGAACACATGTTCTTGTCTATCATTAGTATTAGGAAAAACTTAAAATGAACTCCATCTGTTTCTATTACGGTCGATTACGCTTGGATCCGCCTGGGATCGAAACGAGAACCAATATATATAATAATACAGACGAAAAACTTTTATTCATTCTTAGGGGATGGATTTTCATAATACGCATTTTTTAAGGTTTCACTAATTCTTGTTCTTGAGTTTTAAGTAAAAATGAACACAAACCCCGAGCTGATAACCAAATGATCGTCCCCTGTAAATAAATCGATCCTGCAAATTGTTCGTAACTGCAAATGTTAAAATTTCAGAATATTAATGACTCCTATTAACATATTTTATTTCTTTTGGTGCTAGTTTCGATTTCGAACGACTATTATTTCTAATTTAATTTTGCAAAGGAAATGTAATCTGCAACCGATAAAAGTGAGGTTTGCGTGCATTTATTACGAGAACGGTTTTTATTGTCTGGGTTCGAACTGGGGACCTTTAGGTAAATACAAAGTAGCCTATTATATGCGCAGGGAGTATATATAACACACACCTGTTACTTTATTTTAATTGCCGCATATATTACATTGAGGAAACATACAATTAAGTAAAGTAAATATGCTTGACATAAATAAATTAAACATTCTGTCGCAAGAATTTTTATTGATAATTTTGAACGTCTTCCGAGAAAAATTATCAAAACTATACAACTCTTGGCCGAAAACAGTCACTTGTATGCCGAAAACACATCGTACGTATCATTTTTGCAGTACTTTACGGGGACGAGATTCTACGGAGTACTATCGCTTTGATTGTTCTGAAAACTTATCACGGTGTACAGATATTGTTAAGGTATCGTGTACAAGCATCCTTTTGAGGAAATTTATCAAAATAACGACAATATTTGATTGCAAACGGGCTGCGGCAAATCGAAAAATTGTGCATGCAGAGTTCGTAGCCGAGCGGCGTATTTGCCGGCGCGAAAACGCTGCACTAATCCCTTGAACTAATCCGCCGGACGGCGCTTTCCGCGTCGGTGGGGTCGGCCCCATAAGAAACCATTGAATTTGAGTACGTGACGAACGCAGAGGAAGGACCAGGTACCATCATAAAAACGCTTGCGGCCGCCGCGCCGCACTGGTGGGTTCAGGCCTTATTAAAAATTAACTTACAAACAGCGCTTTTATATAATTATAATTTATATGTAAAGTTGCACTTATCTTTATGAATTATTATGTAAGATTTTTCATGGAATCTCGATTAGGTATGAACCTTTAATTACTTTGTAATCCCTTCTTGATCAGCGTCACATACCCTTGGGAGATATTCTAATCAGCTTGTTAATGACCTACATATTCACATATGACGTACATTATATATGTACAGTGGGAGAAACAATTATCGCAACACCAGTTGGCGTCAGAGCGCGGATTACGCGGGAACTAACTGAAAACACTCTACCACCGACAATTCGGCAACTCTGAATCGAGCCAGTAAAAACCGGCAATATTCAAACTTCTTACAAATGGGAAATAGGCTTTACGCATCGTAAATATGTGCAGACATTTAAGATCACCTTTGCGAAATTTCCTAATATTGGTTTGCCTCATTGCCTATATTTTTTGCTATTTGTTATTCAAAGCTAGTCGCGATCAAAATGTTATCTAGGATGTCATTATAGTACGCTGTGGGGTAATGACAAAGAAGAGTATTTGATGGCGGAATAACATATGTTAAATGAAGATTTTGCGGTATTATCTTGCGAATTTAACGGTTAAATACTTTAATACTTAAGATTTAATACTTTGAATTTTGATGGAAAATAATTCTCGCGAATAGGATTAACCATTAAGGGAAAACAAATACAGAAATCACTAGGATATGTCCTATTCTTTCCTTTGTATTTTCTCTCCAGCAGTGTAGTTTTCCACGGCATATGGTATTACAAATATCCTTTCGATAAAATAATTTCTAATCCGTGAGATGAGGAAGTTTATTCTTTCTTAGTGCTCTTTAGCAATTAACGTGTTGACAGGAATTAGTATCACTATTATTAGCTTTTAGGTGGTGGAAACGGTAATCAACAATTTTCAGATCCATCAGCCTATACGTAATAGTGAGTAAAAATCATGAAATAATACGTAATAGAGAAATAAGATTCACGATCAATTTCATCATATTATAAAATATATGGAATTGATTGGTGGGGATTAATGCAATAGAAATGAGCATCTTAGCATATCAGTCGTTCAAAATACACAATAAATGAAAACAGATGCTTCGACTGACTGTTAATTATCCATTAAGTATAGATTTTCTCTATCTAGAATACTGCGCGATTCAAGCTATAGCAAGAATCATCTAATAGATATGTGTCGGATGAATATATTAATCGGAGATACATACATACATATGTGACTATCGTTGAGGAATTTAAAAAGCTGTCTTCTCCGTTTCACCAACTAGGGTCTCAGTCGGAGTGACTTCTTCCCTTCCTGGGGGGTGGTTTTTGCGCCTTCACCTTTAGATTAAGGGAGCACGTGCTCTTTCCACTGCGGCTTCTGCCGCACGTAATCTCTCCATCTTTCTTTCCTTGGGAGGGAGGGATTAATCGGAGATGAAAAGTTTCTAAGAGGCAAAGATTTACTTTACTTATTTCTCCATAGCGATGACTAAAATTTTCGCTTCAAATTTGATAGATCTCGCTTTCTCTACGCTTAAATATTTTCCAAGGCTATTTTCATTCTTATATTAAGCGTCATATGCAACTTTTATTATATGCTTTTACTAAACTTAGTACCCACTTTACGGACTGTCCCGGAAAATTCCCGCCCCCCTTTCCCTTCACGAGGACCGACCGCGTAGTTTTAGTGTCGTCTACTATGTAATTTAGCGGTTTTAATGAGAGCAAATTCACGTAGACAACGTTCTTTTGTAATTCAAGAGTAAGAATAGTTACAAACACTCACGTAAATATGCAAAAGGGTATGCATGAGGCTACTTCCAAAAAATAGAAACAATTGCAACGGTGAAAAGCAATTTCACTTAAAAAAAAGGATAAGGTTATACCAAAATTAAGACCAGATTTAATGCGCAAACTGAGAGGTCTAATAATAATTGTCGTGAATTCCAAGAGCTTACGTAATTAAAAAGGCGGTATTCTTTAACATTACGATGAGCACATGCGGGAAAATCATACAAGAGAAAAGTTAGTTTAGTGAAGATATTGCTTTAAGCGAGATATTTAAAAGATCCAATCATTGCCGTATGAGGAGATTTTGACATAACACATCTTAATTGGGATTATCTAAAATCTCTAGCTGCTGCTCCAGCACTAGTAGAGAGAAAAAATCGCTGCACTGAAAGGGAAAGCCTCATCGTGCTTAGAGAAATCAGGAGTCCCTGTCAAATGATTGTGGCTGTAAAATATAAGTCAAAAGCCACTTCTTTCCAGTGAACGACTGAGCCTCGAATCCTTGGAAGACGAGGTATTAGCTGAGGCGCGGAAAGCACATTCTTGACCGACTATAGCGAGAATCGGATCCTTCAAGTCAAATGATTCTTTTTGTATTGAATTTCATCCCTATGATAAATCTATACATTCAGAAAAGGATTTCATCAATGTATGTAGCAATCATATCTTACATTCGCTCATTTTGCCAATAAGAAAAAATAACATAAAAACTCATTTAATGGAAGGAACAAGCGGAAATGGAACTGGACCCCTTCTTTTACCTATCAGATACGTCTGGCAGTTGCACAATCAATTCTTACATAGTGGTTACATTTATAATCATTTCCCACAAACTGAAAACTCAATATTGTTTTTATTATTAGCTTATATTATTAGGTTAGTAAATCCTCGGCTAATACATTTTATGAAGTCAGAGATCAATACTTTAAAAATTGAGTTTTTTTAGATAATCTTCTAAGACTGAAATAATCCCAATAAATAATGACAAATTATTATTATTTGGGAATTTTATTTCAAACCATCTACGTTTTTCACCTCTTTGCGCCTGTTGTAGTTTTCCCCGACGAAGAATATCAAACAAAAACAAACATATGACCTGTATGGACGCGATAGTTTTTCTCACCCAAAAGAATGAATGCCATATACACATGATGTGGTATAATATTTGTTGAAAGAAGGAGCCGGGCCTCTAGGTTAACTATTTTATCCTTTTTGGCCGATAACTGCGGGAATTTGAACACGTTCTTCAGCTTTTGGTTGAGAAAAGCTTAAGGTAAATCGAAGACCTTTACGCAAACCTAAATATTATTGCAGTCGATTTGCTAAAGAATCATTTTTTGAACGGAATGTCAATATGACCATGGAAACGAAAACCTTCTACTTTGCCGACAAAATTCAAATTTTAAATGAGAAATTACCGTAAACATTAACGGTTTTATCATACTAATGTAATTTAGATTAATTTTCTAGGATGTTCTTATAATCGTAAAGAGAATTTAAGAGAAAAATAAGCTATTTCTTTGACACTCATCGAGTGACGGATGGTCTTCAAAAACTTCATCAGTTTACATCTTAAAGACGAATTAAATGAAATTTTAGTACTAGTAATGACCATTAACAAATCATTATAGGGAAGTAATCACAAAAACAGACAATTACTTTTTTCCCCGAGCAATTAGAGAGGCTGATAGAGTAGATTAAGTGATGATGGTGTTATTAAATCCCCTACCTTACGCATATGGTGGCTCGCGGGATAAACATCTAAATCTAATATCTAAATCTATATTATTTGTATCGAATCACCGCTGAGAATATTGGAAAGTGTGAACTCGCGAATTGACCTTGTTGTAGGAGAACAATAATTAATAATAAACAGAAAAATGTCAATAGTTCTCAAGACTTCTGTTTAAAGTCTAAAAATGAAAAAGATTCGCTTGAGCAGTATGTTGGCTGTCCGTCTCTCGACGCGAAGACCTCAATGATTTGATAGTAATAATTAGCCTGAGTGAAGCTCCTTGCCTTGCCAAAAACCTGTTTGTTTTGGTGAGTGACGCATATGCTTTCGAAAACCCGCTGCACTGGAAGCGAAAGGCTCATCGTGCTTCGAGAAATCAGGAAGCCCTGTCAAATAAAACACTTCTTTCTAGCGAAGGACTTCGAATTCTTTGTAGAAGAGGAATTTCCGCTGATCCACGAAACATGTCCTTGACCGACAATTGGAATAATCGGTTCCAAATCCTTCAAACCCAATGATTATTTTCCCATAGTGAATTTTATTCCTCCGATAAATGTATATTCATCACAGGGGTGCATAAATATAATTTTATATATTAACCATATGTCACATTCGTTCATTTCCCCAACAAGAGAAGTTTAAGTTAAAATGCACATTTAACTTGAGCGGGATTCGAACCCGTGCCCTTCATATGCCTCAAGCAGCTGCACAATCAACTCTTAATTAGGAATTGGTTATAATTCCCAACCATTTCCCAACCAACTGAGAAGTCCATTTTAGCAGCTTATTAACAATTTTATTATGGTAGTATAATACGGCTAATGAACTTTATAAAGTCAGACGTTCATAAAATACGTTTCTGTATTAAAAAATTGGGTCGTCTGTTTGTAAGTCCTCACTAACTAAAATACGCTAGAATCATAATATTATTTGGGAATATTTTTACGAGTGCAAATACATCTCATTTCCTAAGCCCCGTGGTTAGGAAGGAGCTTTGAATTAGGCAGAGGATAGTTTCCACTGGGTGGCTGTAAAGGGGAGGGTCCTTAGTCCAGCTGATAGAAGCACGAAAGGGAAAACTATTCTTCGCGCCTGCAATGCTTTGAAGTGCTCAATGTATGGTTAAAGACTTTCCTCGCGAAGCATCGAAAACTGAATGCATTTCTGCGTGAAATCAAATGACGCAATGACCGAGGGCACCGAGGTCGCTGATGCAAAATGTAAGAAAAGTCCGATATATAGGCAAAGATTTCACGAATTCTAGGATAAAATAAATTTCTATTAAGTATTTCCTTCGAGTTCAGGACTAAATTATGGAAAAATTATACTCCATTGACAAAATACAAATTTTACTTTGTGCCAATGTGCCAATTACTCTGACGACTTTTCGATTTCAAATCGCTGAATGAAAAACTTAAGACGTGTAATAAAAAATTGCCATCGGAAAGTCGATCGCAGTAAATGAATATCCAATGTTTGAACTGGACGTATTAAGATTAACATTTACATTAATATAGAGCGAGCAGCAATAAGACATGTGGCCGTGTGAAAAACAAAACTATCTAGATAACTGTGTTATTAGCGCACCTTAATTTATCCAGAAAAAGAGACTAATACAGTCCATCTGTTCTCACTATAATCTGGTAAAATATATATATATTATTCTCCAGACCGAAAATATCGCGTTCGCTAAAGATAAGAATCACGACGTCGCGTTTTCCCACTCTAACCTAATTCGTCCTTATTTCTACGTTTCAACCGAAAATTATTTACAAATAAAGTCCCAATTATTATCCAAATATTTTTATGCATGTAAGATTGAAATAGTAATAAATATATCTTTAAACTCTCATTCTATAAATATGATGACTATCTGTGAATGAGAAATGCCGAGATAAACACGACGAATTCAAGGAAAGACCGCGCGAAGGATTTAAGAAGAGATCGAAAGAGAGAAATTTTGAGTACGTTATAGGCTCCAACTCAAATATTACCGCTTTTCGAGGCTTTTCTCAATGTTGCCAGTCAGTCGTGTTAAGTAGTTTTCCAAGTAGTTTCTGAGAATTCCGACTGAAGCGCGCGCAAAGTGTTGCGATAATTTATTCCCCCACTGTACATTTAAAAATTATGTGAAAGTAATTTTTAAGTACATGGAAAGTTAACCAATCAGAAGTATGGGGTCTCTTAACTATTAACTATAAAAACTTATTAACTATAAAAATATATCTATAAACTAACTTATTAACTATAAAAATATAACCAAATAATGAAATTTATCTTTAATTAATGAAAATTATTATTGAACTCTGAAATTAAATAAACTGCTATGTAAGCATAATGAAATTTCATTCAAAAAAAGGAGTAAAGGCTTATTTTTTTCAATGAACCTTTTATGGTTAAGTTTTTACCTCAGTTTTTATGGTTAAGTTTTTACCTCAGATATTCTCTCCATAGGATTTTAAAACAATACTATTTCATTTTTTGTTTCAGGTGTACGTACTTCTTATCTCTCCAGAAGCAAGAGAGGGATCAGAAAGAAAAAACAACATAGGGAAACTCAAATCTATATATACCAACATACACTTTTATTACATTGATATTATTAGCTATACTAATGGAACAAAGATGGAGGGATGGGTCAAAAACCAAACCCTAAGCAAATCTATTTATAAGGTAGCTCATCTATCTGATGGCCTTCGGCTTCTCACATTATGGAAATATGGTGGCATCTACTTAGATATGGATGTGATTATAATGAATTCCTTGCAGAACATGAGCAATTTTGCAGGTAATTCAGGCAAAGGAGGGGCTGCCAATGGTGTGATGGGCATGAAAGCAAATGGTACCCTAGTGAATGCATGTCTTGATGAATTTGTAAATAACTATCGGGTTGACATATGGAACTATAATGGACCTGCTGCAGTAACACGTGATCTAAATAAAATCTGCAAAAGAAACACAACTGAGTTATGGGAAAACTGTGATGGAACTTTTGTCCTCTATCCTAAAATAAAATTTTATCCAATTCCTTGGACGAGCTGGAAATTTTTCTTTCAAGAAACTAAGAATGAAATAATAGCTGAGATTGAGAAGAGCTCCATAGCTGTGCATATGTGGAACAAACTTAGCTCAAAACGATTGGCAAAAGTTGGCTCTAATTTTCTTTATGGAGTTCTTGCAAGCAAATATTGTCCTTTATCATACTGGAATGCAGGACCACTCTTTTAACCTTTCAGCTATAATCATGTTCTATAAATAATTGATAGCTTATAAATTTCCCTCATGTATCACTCAGTAGGATGTTAAATTAATAATGTATGATATTATCTGTAATAAAATAAACATCTAAATGGAATAAGTATTGTATAAAATCTCATAATGAAAGGGTTCACTTTAGTTGTATGTATCATTTGCATTTTATATGCATTATATCATATTAAATGCTTATTCCATAAGGAAGTTCTTCCACAGTCCAACGCTGTCACCGCTGCCCCGATGATGACTTCGTAGAAGTCGAAATACGTATAGGCCTTACTGTAAGTTTTCTTTTTTTGATGGTTTTGGAGTGTTTCATTCTTGAGGTTGTAGAAGAAGTCTACATTACTCATCCCAACCTATATAAGTAACGTAAATGCAGTGAGTTAACCCCTATGCTATACTATTGGCCAAGTGCTTGAGCTTCTTATGTTTTGTTCAGTAAAACCTCCCAATAAACATATATTTTAATGAGCAGATGTAGAATAAATCATATTTTTCAATTTTTCACAAGCACAACTTTTTCCTTTCTAATTGTAGCTAATTTGCTGAAAGACTTTCATATGATTTGCCATCTAATCTCACATCTGGATTTGAATTCCTATTAAATTCAGTTAAATAAGTCTCAGTATTACACTTTAATAAATATGTCTCATTACAAAATTGTCAAATGTCTAACATTGAATTTTTTAAATTATGCTCAACATTTTTGAGATACAATTAGAAACAATAGGTATATGGTAATATTTCACTCAAAGTCATATCACCTTAATGTCCCAAGCAGGAGGTAATTATAACCTACTCAAAAAAATTCTTTTTCAAATGAACAATGTAATTTAACAAATGAAGTATTAAAATATAATTCTTAAATGAAATCCTCAATATAAATAAAAAATTTGGATTGAAAATAAATTAATAAAAACTGTAGCACCTGAATGAATCAATGATATACACACTTCTACATTTGTTAATATATATGGACACAGAGAAAACATTACGAATTACATTCACATTGTGTCTGTGTGGCAAAAAGGCACTACGTGCAATATTATTTTGCTACTGAAAAATAAGAAATGAACTAACTACAAAAAACTGGAGAAAACTACCAGTATGCAACAAATTGTTGTAATTTTGTTCACCTTTATTTATTTCAGACAGTACTAAAGAAAAACAAACAATCTTAATTGTGAATTGGCAGAAAAAAAACAAGGCTCCCTTTGACTTGAAACAACATGCACTCTCATATATGACAATCCTGCTTCCAACTCATTGCCATCAGTCATGACACTTATTTTAGACCATTAGATCTTGGGTGTGATTTACACATGTCAAAGGCATTACAGGAAAGTTTGGGAATCAGATGATCAATATAACTTTCCTTGGGAAAAATTTTAAAATCCACATCATTGCTCACCTCTGAATAAGAAATCCATAAATTCATCATTTCTTGTCTTTTAAATAATTCAGGTTTTCAATCTGTGGGTGGAGAGTTTTTATGAAATTTAAGAAATAATTGATGTCAGAAAATGTCCAAACCAAAACACAAATAACAGCCTTCACATACCTCTTATGAAAGGGAATTTTCTTAAATTGAAGATAACTTTGTATAAAAATAATAATAACAAGAATAATATTGTGAGGTCATAAGAGACAAATAGCTCAAAAGTTAATTGCCAACTTAACCAGCAATATTGCATTCACACAGAATATCCCTTGGTATAATTTAAGTTTTCTTCACCAGTAATAAAGGAAAACGATTTTCAGATATTGACAGAAACCACAATCACATCATTAAAGATGTTTGTTTGTATAAGCTAAAAGATCTGAAATTTTGATGAATTAATTTTTCATAAGTGAATGAACATTTTTCTATGTACGGATAACAATTTAGTCTAAGAGCCAATTTATGGCAAGTAGGAAAAACAGATGAATCCACAGGAGGAATTGAGATATTTACTTTGAGATGTTTTAGTAAGTCATATCATTGGTCAGTTGGATAATCACGGAGATCAGTTTACTTACCTCTCCAGGGATGAGAAGAGCTATGATACCAGTCGCATATTTTTTCACTTTGTTCTGGAAAGTGAGTCAGATTATTGGCCAATGTAAGTGTATTATTAGTATGGAAAAATTCAAAGTTTACATCACTCTCCATTATTACCCAACCTTCAGCCATTTCTCCATTCCAAGCCAGCGAATAATTATAACTTAAAAACCTTTACACAAGGGGAACTTAGATTTCCGCGTAAGCTCTTTGTGCAAGAAGTACCACTTTTTTTACAGTAGCCGCAAGTAACAGTTTCAAAATGTTATTCTTTCCACTCAGAGGAACTTCATAATCAGCCACTAGATTCTTTAAAACATTTCCATTCACGGAGGGAAGGGCATACTGTCAACCTTTTCGTTTTTCGGCCTCCTTGAGTAAATAGTAGTTCTTTCGTAGTCTCATCAGTTACATCCATTATGCATAGACTATATGCTTGAAAGTGCACTAAGCAGCGTTTAATATGTGTTTATCGAATTTTATTTTCCCGGTGACATCTCCGGGCATTCCAGCTAGCTATTAGCTTTCAGATAAGCACGTTGAAGAATTTCTCAATCCCTTCTGAGCGATCTTCCATGTGTTTAAACGAGTGGAACTCAGCAGCGGATTATCAACAAACCACAGAACATCCTCAATAATGAGTCGGAAGGCGTCAAACAGTAAAGCCTTTGCCACTATCACTTTCTAGCGGATCTTCTTCTCGTGCATACCCCATGAGTAGAAACATCTTTCGGGTAAACATTATTTTGTCTCTGACTTTCTTCATGAAATATTACCTAATGCTTTAAAAAGGACTTGGATCTTATCTTGGATTTATCAAAAACTTGGAGATAAATGAGGACCTCAAGAAAGATGCAGTCAATTATTCTTTCAAATACTCGTAGGACCTTCAATAGGAGAAAACGATTGATTTGTTACTAATACAAAATATATTTCTACGAAGTCAACCTACAATTTAATTTAATCCAGTGACAGGAATCATAACGGGAGTAAGGGTGTTTCAGGTTCGAATAGGAAATAAAAGTAGTTTTGTTTATATTCAACGCTCTTGCATTATTAATGATAACATCAAAGCAAAGAAAGCAAAGAAAAATACAGTACAGTTCGAGCTATGGTATGTAGTTATAAATGTTTTCTCCGACGAAATTCTATAGTCTACCCGTATCTTCTATAATTACTCTAAAGCATGTGAATGAGGCAAAGCAGTTCCATACATTTATCTATAGACAGTTGACACCAATTTAAAAAACGAGAATGGTCAAAATCTACAGTATGATTCCAAAAGTAGTGGTGATAGGTACTCTAATAGCTATTCCTGTAGTTTATTTTGCTATTTCCAATTGGACACTTGAAGCAGTGGTTAACGGATACGAGGAAAATGCCAACATCTACGAAAAACATAAATTCAAAGATATCGCTAAATTCCACGAAGATTCTGAAATCGAGAAACCAACCGATAAAGATACATCTTCCGAAAATAATTTCTGCAGAGAATTCAAATCGAAAGGCTTAATTACTCGAAGAGAAGGGGAAAGGAAGCCAGGGATGCTGAGAGAAGTGAGTGAAGCTGCTGTCGCCGATAATAGCATATTCTTTCTGGAAACATCATGCGCCATTGATCTCAACCCACGACAAAGCTGTGCCGTCGAGTCTGCTGCCAGAGCAAATCCTGAGAAACAGGTACTGAATGATTAATCCGTAGAAATAACTTGTTGATCTTCACTAACGGAGAATTTTAGCATATAAATACAACCCATTCATTGGGAGGTCATTATGTTAACACCCTCTTAAATTAGTATCCTAAATTTTTAGGACAATTCCAGTATCACCGGAAGATATTCATCAATGATAGTTTGGATGTGAAATCTCATTCTTTACGTTTTCATGGTGTGAAAATTTAAATTTTATTCAAGCTCTTAGCATAGTTCAAAACTTGAATGTTAATTATCTCTTCATTCCCATAGATGTACTCGCGGCCGTCCCGCCCTTATCGCGAGATATACAACTCTTATGGCGGTATAATTTTTTTATTCATAGAATCTGAATCAGAGGATAACATTAATTTAACAGATTCACATTAAACGATGCCACCATTTTAGAGCGAAACAAAGTAACAGTATATTCCAAATTTGCGGTAGGTGTTTACGAAAGAACTAACAGATCAACAAATACTAAAGTAAAGAAATAGTCACAGATACTATATTTTTAGAGCAAAAATATTTATTGTGAAGTACACGATACATCAGGAAAAGTTGCGAAAGATATAATCTACATGAACGGAACGTGGATGATCGCCATCCGATGATGAATTTACGTTCTCATCCGACTAACTTTCTGTACCAATTGTCTTCTGTCAATCATTATTTCCCTTCAATTACGAAAAAGTTTTTTGTGATCGAATTTTATAAACACTTCAGCACCTTTATAACTTTGTGAGACGAATTTTTGGGTGATAGTTTATATTAATCAATGAATAGGAGATCTTTCCTACCTTTTCTCTTCTTATTTGAATTGAAACTTTTTAACTATTCCTCCGTGATTTAGCTGGTTTTTTATGCTTTTCCATTATTTTTCACATTATCAGAACAGAATGAACAGAATGAAGAGAGCATGATTTCACTCAAAACAGATATAACAGCTCATTCCTTTTGATGATTGTTTCTGCTTAATTATGTTTTTTTATCTCGGATACTCTCCTACATAGAATTTTTGCATAATAATGTTTCATTCTATGTTTCAGGTATATGTAATGCTTATCTCTCCAGAAGCAAGCGATGAATCAGAAAGAAAATACAACATAGGGAAAATCAAATCTATATATACCAACGTACACTTTTATTACATTGATCTTGTTAACTATACTAAAGGCACGAAGATGGAGGAATGGGTTAAAAACCAAACTCTAAGCAAATCTTCTTTTAAGGTAGCTCATCTATCTGATGGCCTTCGACTTCTCACATTGTGTAAATATGGTGGCGTATACTTCGATATGGATGTGGTAGTGATCCATTCCTTTCAAAATATGAGCAACTTTGTAGGTGATGAAGGCTATGGAAGGCCTGCTAATGGTGTGATGAGCATGAAGGCAAATGGAACCCTAGTGAATGCATGTCTTGATGAATTTGTAGATAACTTTCGTGGTGACTTGTGGAGTCATAATGGACCTGAAGCGGTAACACGTGCTCTCCAAAAAATCTGCAAAAGAAACACAACCGAGTTATGGGAAAACTGTGATGGAACTTTTGTCTTATATCCTAGAAAAAAATTTTATCCAATTCATTGGACTGAGTGGAAATTGTATTTTGAAGATACCAATAATGAAAAAATAGCCGAGATCGAGAAGAACTCCTTAGCCGTGCATGTGTGGAACAGACTTAGCTCACAAAAATCAGTAAAAGTTGGCTCAAATGTTCTATATGGAGTTCTTGCGAGCAAATATTGTCCTCTATCATACTGGAATGCAGGACAATTTTTTTAAAACTTTTCCAGTCACTATCAAAATTTGTTAATCAAGAGATTGCATATGTACTTTCCTATATAACTATATGTATTTAATCACTTTTGGGGTAAATGAATAACTTATGCATTTCTCTGTGATTTAATAAATATTACAATGGAAGATGTGTATAAAGGCCTGAACCCACCAGTGCGGCGCGGCGGCCGCAAGCGTTTTTATGATGGTACCTGGTCCTTCCTCTGCGTTCGTCACGTACTCAAATTCAATGGTTTCTTATGGGGCCGACCCCACCGACGCGGAAAGCGCCGTCCGGCGGATTAGTTCAAGGGATTAGTGCAGCGTTTTCGCGCCGGCAAATACGCCGCTCGGCTACGAACTCTGCATGCACAATTTTTCGATTTGCCGCAGCCCGTTTGCAATCAAATATTGTCGTTATTTTGATAAATTTCCTCAAAAGGATGCTTGTACACGATACCTTAACAATATCTGTACACCGTGATAAGTTTTCAGAACAATCAAAGCGATAGTACTCCGTAGAATCTCGTCCCCGTAAAGTACTGCAAAAATGATACGTACGATGTGTTTTCGGCATACAAGTGACTGTTTTCGGCCACGAGTTGTATAGTTTTGATAATTTTTGTCGGAAGACGTTCAAAATTATCAATAAAAATTCTTGCGACAGAATGTTTAATTTATTTATGTCAAGCATATTTACTTTACTTAATTGTATGTTTCCTCAATGTAATATATGCGGCAATTAAAATAAAGTAACAGGTGTGTGTTATATATACTCCCTGCGCATATAATAGGCTACTTTGTATTTACCTAAAGGTCCCCAGTTCGAACCCAGACAATAAAAACCGTTCTCGTAATAAATGCACGCAAACCTCACTTTTATCGGTTGCAGATTACATTTCCTTTGCAAAATTAAATTAGAAATAATAGTCGTTCGAAATCGAAACTAGCACCAAAAGAAATAAAATATGTTAATAGGAGTCATTAATATTCTGAAATTTTAACATTTGCAGTTACGAACAATTTGCAGGATCGATTTATTTACAGGGGACGATCATTTGGTTATCAGCTCGGGGTTTGTGTTCATTTTTACTTAAAACTCAAGAACAAGAATTAGTGAAACCTTAAAAAATGCGTATTATGAAAATCCATCCCCTAAGAATGAATAAAAGTTTTTCGTCTGTATTATTATATATATTGGTTCTCGTTTCGATCCCAGGCGGATCCAAGCGTAATCGACCGTAATAGAAACAGATGGAGTTCATTTTAAGTTTTTCCTAATATTAATGATAGACAAGAACATGTGTTCACGACTGGTGGTCTTTCTTGCCGCAGCCGCGCCGGTTGGGCCTACTACGCGGCCAGGGTGCATTTCTACGTCACCTAAGGGACCTTTGGCCCCCCTCCCAAGTGTCATAAAAACGCGTTGCGGCCGCCGCGCCGCACCGGTGGGTTCAGGCCTTAAAACACCTAATGATGGATATAAATTCACCCGATGTTCATGTCTTATAAGCATTATCATAATTAATACATATTCAGCAAGAAAATGACAATCTACCTCATTGAACCGCGCGGATTACGCCTCGCCGCCGACAATACAAGGCATGCGCGCCGCCGCTGGAAATTTTATCCGCGGCGGCGCGGCGTGGATTTAAAAACGAAGTCCCACAGTCGAAAATGTGCTGACAAGTACTAGTTCGAAGAGATACGCTTTGAACTGATAGAGCTCATCTCGGGCTTGCCATCAGGGCGCTGACTTATATGTGATATCGATACGTGTTACGATTAGGATTAATTTTCGCGAGCACACCACTCTCACTAAGAGACAAGGGTTCTCCAAGCGCCGAACGCGGCGACCATCTAAAGGGCGATTCCCGGGAAACGGATAATCGTTTAGCGGTCCCAGTTATTCAGAATCCCTAATGCGCATTTCGAAAGCAAAGCTTTCATGATCACAGGGGGTACATTGGACCCCCTGTGATCATGAAAGCTTTGCTTTCGAAATGCGCATTAGGGATTCTGAATAACTGGGACCGCTAAACGATTATCCGTTTCCCGGGAATCGCCCTTTAGATGGTCGCCGCGTTCGGCGCTTGGAGAACCCTTGTCTCTTAGTTCATTGACCGCCGAGTTCCTTTTTCTCTCTTCTACCACTCTCACTACCAGTTTGCATGCTTCGTGTGTCCGCGCAGCTTTGGTTTTGACTTTTGCATGACTTTGAAAGTGCCTGTAGACGATGTAAAGGAACACATTAAGTATATGGTTGAACCGTTGTACAGCTCAAGTAAAACGAGCTTCGGTAGAGTTGAACTGCAATCACAAGTGTGTACGAATAGGTATGCCTCGTCATGTGGCTGTTAAATGAGGTTCATTTTCTTTTCTAGAGGCAGAATGTCATCGGTCCTGACGAATCTATGCCCTCACGCTCTACAGTAGCTCTACATAAAGACTGCCGAAGTCAATTCCTATGGTAGGCGACTGTGGCACGCAAGTTCTTGTGTATCCATGCCACCAGCACTCCTACAGATAGGAGTTATAGTATGTGTGGGATCAATGCTAAGAAAAGTAGAGCCACTGCGTTCTAATAAAATTGAATTCATCCACGAAAGCTTTTGCATAGGTTTTGTTCACAGAGTGTAACCTATTGCTGTCTTTAATAATATGTTTATTTTATTTTACACTCCTCTTATTCGTTCAATTGCTTATTCTTATTTTAGTTTGTGTAAACTAACATTTTTTGATTTGCGTTCATAATTTATATATATTAGCATTTTCTGGAAATTTCGATTGAACGTCAACCCCTGGATTCCATACTTGAAAAATGTGGCGAAAATGTGAAATTTAAATTAATGCGCAACAACAGTTCTTCCATTTATCGACATTCTACTAGCCGTATGTGCCCAATAACCACTCTTTAAACGTTCTTAAAGTAATGTAGCGTAATTAGAATTAGCATGCTTCTTGAAAATAAGGAAAGCAACGTATTGCTAAATTTTTATTTGCCAAATTAACACCTTTACGGCGCAGAGCGAGCTAAAATGGAAGAAAAGGTTGGACAAAATAAGAAAATAATTTTTTTTGAGTGCAGAGTTTAAACTTCGCATGACCATACTTCAATAAGTTCTGCATATAACATTCCCAGACAGCGTCTTATGTGAGCTCGATTTCCTTAAAACGGAGGGTCCGAGAGAGGATAAGAAAAAGAAATACAACTTAAAAGACATGTTGCATGAAGTGAATATTTCACCAACATAATAGTAATGCATTACTGAAAAATTTACTTTTGTACAACGGATAAGGTGTAGTAACTTTTTATTCATTTTATCATCTATTCGTTTTTTGTTGCTAAAATATTTCGTTTGAGCTATTAATATCCGAAGCATAAACATTTAGAAGCGCGTTCGCCCGTAGATCCTTTCAAAAATATGATCGCCGTGGACGGTGGCCATCCATCAGGATAAGGATAAGGCTCTGCATTCCCAACGAAAAGTTTTATTTATAGGCATCGCAAATTGTAACAGGTTTTTATTCCAATTACTCTTCATAGAGCTTTGATAAATATAGTCTCATAAGTTAGCCCGTGTACATCTTGGTAGGTCACTACTGTTTTCCTCGCTTTACGTGAACATTGGCTGTAAACAAAGGCTCGCCATTCTGTTAAATTAGTACATCAAACATTCAACTGTGATCACGTAAGCAAATCATAATGAAGCTTAAAGAATCATTCATAACACTGCATTGATTTTTACCCGATGATAGTGCTCATTTGAGTTCAATATTGGCTTGAAGCTGAAGAATTATACGAAAAATCAAAAATCGGCATTTTTCGTAAATTTTAGTCAATTTTGACCCATGAAGAATTTTAATCTATATATATTAAAAACGTAACGGTGTCTGTCTGTCTGTCGGTCTGTCGGTCCGTCTGTCTACAAAATGCGTTTTTCTCGCCAATGCCAAGAGCTAGAGCGATGCTGAAACGTGCATTCGATGTAGACTGCTGCACCCTACAATGTGGCAAAATTTTCTTTTGCCTGAACGGCCCCAGTTCGAACCCAGAGAAGAAAAACCGTTCTCATAAGAAATGCACGTAAACCACACTTTTATCGGTTGCAGGCTTCATTTATTTTGCAAATTTAAATTAGAAACAATAGGCTTACGAAATCGAGATAAGCACCAAAAGAAAGAGAAATGAATAGAGATTCTTATTTTGGTCGTGAAATATCGTTATCGGGTCGAAATGGCGAGAATTCGGTTAAAATAAACGGAAACTTCGTGAAAATTTGAGGCTATAAACAACGAGTCCCCTTGACGACGGAAAGGATTGTTGAAACCGAGGTATTGCGTTTTTCCATAGGAATACACTATCCTCATAAGAAATACACGTAAACCTCACTTATATCGGTTGCAGGCTACATTTCTTTTGCAAAATTAAATTAGAAACAATAGGCTTACGAAATCGAGATAAGCACCAAAAGAAAGAGAAATGAATAAAGATTCTTATTTTGGTCGCCAAATATCGTTTTCGGGTCGAAATGGTGAGAATTCGGTTAAAGTAGACGGAAATTTCGTGAAATTTTGAGGCTGTAAACAACCAATACCCTTGACGACCGAAACGATTGTTGAAACCGAGGTATTGCGTTTTCCCATAAGAATGCACTGTGATTGATATATCCATATGAAAGTAATGATTAAAAATGAATGATAGTACATGCTCATAGCAGGAAAAAGTGCACCCAGGAAAAATCTCAAGTTGAGGAAACTCTTTAAGAAAGAAAATCTAAGAATCCATTTCATCAAATTAATCTAAACAAAGTCAAAAGAAATGCATTGTCTTCCTAATTGAAAAATTACCGCTGGATTAGAGAAAACACAATATGTAGTTATACACAGTGGCCGCATTGCCTTCCTAATTGAAAAATTACTGCTGGATTAGATAAAACATACTATGTAGTTACACACAGTGGCCGCGGTCATCAAATTAATCTTAACAATCTAGAAGTCAAAAGAAATACATTGTCTTCATAATTGAAAAATTAGTGTGGCCGCGGACGGAGCGCTGCAGTAGCCACAAGTTACCGATAGAAGTTAGTATATGATAGCATAGGAGAGCAGTTGTTGCGAAACTTAGCGTGAAACTACGTTACCAACTTTTTTGCCACCCCAATATTTTTGCCACCATGCCGCGACGTGGCCAGCAGCAAACTTCTGGTGACCAAACCGAAGATGAAGCTGAACTTCGTCTAGAGCGCCTGGAGAGGCGCAGGGCTGCTCAGCGTGAGTACCAGCAGCAACGCCGAGCCAATATCCGCACAGCACAGCGGGAGCAAGAGCGGACACAGCAACGCCACTATCGCCAGCAACAACGACTTGCCCTTGGTGTTGCCCAGCGCCAACAGCAACAGGAGCAAAACACAGAGCAGCACCGTCTTTCCAGGGCTAGCCAGTCTCAAGAGGAACGCCAGCAGCGGCAGCAGCAAGACACAGAGCAGCACCGTCTTGCCAGGGCTAGCCAGTCTCAAGAGGAAAGCCAGCAGCGGCAGCAGCAAGACACAGAGCAGCACCGTCTTTCCAGGGCTAGCCAGTCTCAAGAGGAACGCCAGCAGCGGCAGCAGCAAGACACAGAGCAGCACCGTCTTGCCAGGGCTAGCCAGTCTCAAGAGGAAAGCCAGCAGCGGCAGCAGCAAGACACAGAGCAGCACCGTCTTTTCAGGGCTAGCCAGTCTCAAGAGGAACGCCAGCAGCGGCAGCAGCAAGACACAGAGCAGCACCGTCTTTTCAGGGCTAGCCAGTCTGAAGAGGAACGCCAGCAGCGGCAGCAGCAAGACACAGAACAGCATCGCCTAGCTAGGGCAAACTTGGGCCAAGAGCAGCATCAAGAGCAACTTCATGTGCGCCGCCAAGCAGCAAGAGAAAGGCTTGGACCATTATACAGGCAGGCCTGCTATGGTTACCAGCAAGTCCAGCAGCACTCTCTTGGCCCCTGCAACATTATTTGCTGCCACTGTGGGGCCATCAGCTTTACTGATGAGCCCACTGCTCTTCTCTGCTGCCGGAATGGCAATGTAAAGCTCCAGCCTCTTTCTGAGCCCCAGGAAATCTTGCGCAACCTTCTTACCAGCCAGCATCCAAGATCTCAGCACTTTTTCAAGCACATTAGGGAATTCAACTGCAGTTTTTCCTTTGCCTCATTGGGGGCAAATATTGTGCAGCAAGCTGGGCGTGGCCCTTATGTTTTCAAGGTCCAGGGGCAGGTTTATCATCACCAGTCATCTGTCCTGCCCCTGGACAATTGCCCCAATACATTTGCTCAGCTGTACATCTTGGATGCTGAGGCAGCTGGCCAACAGCGGGCTGCAAACTGCAACAACAGATGTGATGGTGAGCTAATGCAGCAGCTCAGCGAGTACCTTCATCGAGTCAACCCTCATGTGCGAAGCTATCGAATGATGCATGAGATTCTGCAGCAGCAGCAGCAGCAAGATGGCCCGTTACAGCATGGGTTCCACTTTTTGTTGCGCATTGAGGCCCCAGAAAACCTCAGGCAAGATGTTCGACGATATAACTTGCCCACAACAAACCAAGTTGCTGCCATCTTCCAGAGTGTGGATGGAGAAATTCGCCAGCCACGAGACATTGCCATCTATCCTCGGTTCCGCCCTGACCTTGGCTTGCGAATCAATTCAAGCTGTGACTTGGTTGATCCATTTCTTTACCCTCTGCTCATGCCCATGGGTGACCTGGGTTGGAGTTACCAGCGTGACCATCTTGCTGGCGTCACCATCCGTGACTACTTTGCCTTCCGGTTTGCTGTTCGCCCAGGCCAGTTCAGTGCCATCCACCATGGGCGAAATTTGTTCCAACAGTTTGCTGTTGATGCCTACTGCAGAGTAGAGGAACTTCGGCTCAAGTATCTCCGGTTGAACCAGAACCAGCTTCGAGTTGACCTTTACACTGGCCTACTGGATTATGTGCAGCACCAGGCTGAGGTCTCAAATGCCCAGCCTGGCCGAGTTTTCATCTTGCCCAGCACTTTCAGCGGCAGCCCGCGGAACATGCAGCAGCGATTCCAGAATGCTATGGCCCTGGTTGCAAGGTATGGGAGGCCCGACCTCTTCATCACGTTTACCTGCAATCCCAAGTGGCCAGAGATTCTGCATTTACTGTTGCCTGGGCAAACAGCATCAGATCGACCAGATGTAGTGGCCCGAGTTTTCAACCTAAAGGCCAAAAAGATGCTGCAAGAGATCACTGCAGGCATGATTTTTGGGCGAGTGGTGGCTTATACCCACTCAATAGAGTTCCAGAAGCGTGGGCTGCCTCATATGCACCTACTCTTGATTTTGGATGGGCAGGACAAGGTGTTTGGAGATCCAGACAAGGTGGATCAAGTGGTCTCAGCAGAATTTCCCTCGGCAATCGAGTTTCCAGAGCTCCACGAGTTGGTGAAGCAGCATATGGTGCATGGACCCTGTGGGGCAGCAAATCCAAGCTGCCCCTGCATGAAACCAAACAGACATGGAGTCATCAAATGCTCCAAGTTTTTCCCCAAGGGCCACTGTGACTCAACAAATGTGGTCCTCAGTGCTTACCCACAGTACCGGCGCCGACTGGATAGCCCTACAGCACAAATTGGCAGACATCAAGTCAGTTGCCAGTGGGTGGTGCCATATAATGCCTACCTGCTGCGGCGCTATGCAGCACACATTAATGTTGAGGTCTGCGCAAACATACAAGTCATCAAGTACGTTTACAAGTATTTCTTCAAGGGCCATGATCGTGCTGCACTGGCAATTCAAGTAACAGGAAGCCAAAGGGCCCAGCAGCAGATGCCAAACCATGACGAAATCACCAGGTACATCGATGCCCGTTATTTGGCTGCGCCAGAGGCCTTGTGGCATATCCAGTCACATGCTACTGCTGGATCAAGTCATTCAATCTTTTTGCTGGCACTGCACCTGCCTAATCAGCAATTGGTTTACTTTGCTCCTGGTGACGAGGCAAATGCAGTACAACGAAACCAGAAGACAAGCCTGCTGGCCTGGTTCGACCTCAATGCTGCAGCGCCAGAAGATGGATTGGCTCACTCGCTTTCCTATGTGCAGGTTCCAGAACACTATACCTTCAACAAATCAACCAAAATATGGACCAGGAGAGTGCGAGCCTGCAAGGTGATTGGGCGCATACCCATTGTGCCCATGTCTCATGGTGAAAAGTGGTACCTGCGCCTCCTCCTTCAGCATGTCAAGGGCGCCAAATGCTGGAATGACCTTTACTCCTACAGAGGAGTCCAGTTTCAAACATTCCGGCAAGCAGTTGTGGCCCGTGGGCTTTTGGCTGACGATATTGAGTTTGCAGCAGCACTCAATGAAGGGGCACACTACCTTATGCCCCGCCAGCTACGCAACATGTTTGTGACCATTTTGGTGTATGGCCAGCCCAGCAACCCACTAGAACTCTGGAACCAATTTGCAGAGCATTTGTGCCAACGCCTGCGGCCAGCTGAGCATGCCCAAGAGGTCTGCCTGCTGCTCATTCAGCGGAAACTTGAGCGTTTCAACCTTTCCCTAGAGCAGTTTGGGCTTCCAATGCCCACTGGCATCAGCAGAATGCAGAATCTGGATGATGATGCCTTCCAGGAACAAGCTCCTGAGCAGCAGCAACCCAGCATTCCAGTTGAGCAGCAGATTGCAAGTCTCCTGGAACAACTCAACCCAGAGCAAGCTCAAGTTGTGCAGCATGTCCAGGCAGCAATTCAAGCAGGACAAGGTGGCTGCTTCTACATGGATGGGCCTGGTGGCACTGGCAAGACGTTTGTCTACAACACTCTGTCCAGCATCCTCAGCTTACAAGGGCGGCCATCAATCAATGTTGCCTCTACTGGGATTGCAGCCACATTGCTGCACAATGGCTCAACAGCTCACTCCCGCTTCAAGATTCCAATTCAGCCATCTGAATTGGCAACATGTGGTGTTGCAGGCCAGTCTGCGGCTGCAACACAAATCCGGCTGGCTCCACTTATCATTTGGGATGAGGCACCGATGTCCCATCGGTTTGCTCTTGAGGCAGTTGAGCGATTGTTGCGAGACCTCAGGGGTCAGCAGCTGCCATTTGGAGGCATAGTGGTGCTTCTGGGTGGCGATTTCAGACAGACTCTTCCAGTGGTTAGAGGTGGAACCAACATGGAGAGCATTGCTGCATCGATCACCCAGAGCAGGCTTTGGAAGAATTTTCAAATATTGCGACTCCAAACCAACATGCGAGCTGGCCCTGGCGAACAGGCCTTTGCAAGTTGGCTGCTCCAAGTTGGCAATGGCACAGCAAATACTGGGCCTGGCACCATGAATATCATTTTAAACCAGCCTCAAGCAGTCAAGACCATCACCCAGCTGATTGATGAAGTGTTTGGCAACAGCATCAACCCAGAGGAAGCCCAGTATCTGCAAAATGCAATCCTGTGCCCACATAATGAATATTCCAGGATGGTCAACAGCATGGTTCTGCAGCGAGTTGAAGGTGTGCTGCACAGCTTCCTGAGTGCTGATGCACCAGTTGATGAGGCTGAGGCCCCAGATGCCATCTTTCCTGTGGAGTTTCTCAACACTCTGCAGCCCACTGGCATGCCTCCACACAACTTACAGCTCAAGGTTGGTGTCTTGGTTATTCTGCTGCGCAACCTCAACATTGATGAAGGCCTCTGCAATGGCACACGGCTTCAAGTGGTGCAGATTGGCCAGCATATTATTGTGGCCAGGATTCTGGTTGGCAGCAGGGCTGGCGAATTGGTCATGATCCCAAGAGTGACACTTCACTCCCCTGATTGTGACCCAACCATCCTGCAGGCTTTCTCACGGCGCCAGTTTCCAGTCCAGCTTGGCTACAGTATGACAATAAATAAAGCACAAGGCCAGACGCTGGAGAAAGTTGGGTTGCTGCTGGAAGCACCAGTTTTTGCGCATGGCCAGCTTTATGTGGCCCTGTCTAGATGTAGGTCACTCGCTGCAATCACTGTTCAGCTGCCGAGGTTGCCAGACTGTGAAACCAAGAATATCGTATTCCCTCAAGTGCTGTTGTAATAAATGTTTGAAGGTGCCGCAACAAATATTGTGTTTGATTGATGAACAAGAACAAAATATTCTACATAAGAATACAAGAAATTCCAGTCCAAACAACTGCACCCAGAGGGTGCATGCGCGCTGCTAGTCTTTCTTATTATTCTTGGAATAATAAGAAGAATAAGTCCAATGTTAGTTAAGTCTCAGTCCACAGGCAATTTATGCCAATCACCTATCTACATCAGTAGAAGATATTTTTTAAATGGTCTTGAATGAATGGTCTTTTTTAAACGAATTCAAAAATTTCTTGAGACTTGGGACTAGCGAACAGCATCTTCCATTCCATTGTATGAAGAGTTTGGGATTGACATTTATTTAAGCCCATTCACGAGCCGATGTACAACTTCCTTCCTCTTTGTATAGAGCAAAAAAGTTTTGTTTAAATTATAATGCTTACACCGGGATTCTTAACCAATGAAAGACAATTTCTATACTTTGATTACACGATTTTAAGTCTTCTCCTGAATACCGTCAGAAACCAACGATTCAACTTTAATAAATGCTTTCTTTTGGCTACATATTTCGCTAACAATTTTTTCGAGTCAAAGTCAAGATCATGAGTAAAAATAGTTTCTTCGATGTCACTAATGAAGCAGAGAAGGAGTTTTAAGCTACTGCTTCTCAAATTTTGACATATATTCGTAGGTTTTACGATGCAAAATCCATGCAAATTTTACTTTTATACAGTATCCATTGTTGTAGATAAAAGGAAATTCTAACAAAAAATAGACGGGAAACTTAATTCATTGCTTATTAATTATCATTTCGTAAATCATAGAAATTCGTACGTCCATTTCTACCAAATCAGCTCACAAGCGAAATATAGAATATGTGACGTGAAATTGCCCGTTGAAATGTTTCTAGCTTAGTATAACGCAAAATCATCTGCTTTCTGCTTCGTATTCCGCACTCTGAGAACAAGGAGTCAAATATAACAACTTACATGAAATCCAGTTATGAAATCAACTTATTTACAACCCACTCAAGTGCACTCGATAGGACTGGCAACTTTTTAGTTGAGCAAAAAATTCTCTTTAGAGCAATTATGCAGAAGCAATAAGGTAATGTTCAATTACGGAAAGCAGGTTCACATTTTATATCTGCGGTATTATCGTCTTCGTTGCTCGTCGAATGTTGGAGAGAATGATAAGACGAAAGTAATTATGTGTTCTCCTCCTTTATTTTACCTTTTTCTTTCTGGTCGAGAGAACGAAAATGGTCAGAATCCGCAATATAATTGTAAAATTAATCGCGTTAGGAGCAGTAATAGGGATGCTTGTCGTTTATTTTGCTCTTCCTAAAGCGGCATTTGAAGCAGTACCTAACAGATACGAGGAAATCACAGAAAGTTACCATAGTGATGATATTAAAGAGATCATTGAATTACAAGAAAATTCTGAAGAAACAGAGGGATCTGCCGATAAAGATGCATCTTCCGAAAATTATTCCTGCAGAGAATTCAAATCGAAAGGCTTAATACCTCGAAGAGAAGGGGAAAGGAAGCCAGGGATGCTGAGAGAAGTGAGTGAAGCTGCTGTCGTCGATAATAGCATATTCTTTCTGGAAACATCGTGCGCCAATGATCTCAACCCACGACAAAGCTGTGCCGTCGAGTCTGCTGCCAGAGCAAATCCTGAGATGCAGGTACTGAATGATTCATTTATCTCACTCCTAAATTAGGAATTTTCCATCATCCAAAATTTTTCTTACATTATTGGGAAACGTTCCTCTCACCATCGAATCATTTACATTAAAGGCAGCTTTAATATAGTATCTCATTCCATCAACTTCTATTAGCGCGGAAATTTAATAAGGCTCTTCATTCAGAACAAGACATATGAAATTCACGAAGATTATAAATAAAAAGAAGCAAATAGCATCATTATTGCAAACGAGACTTGACAGTCCTACTCAGGGCTGTGGAGTCGGAGTCGGAGTTTTAATCAATTTTGGGTGGATTCGGAGTCGGCAGAAAGGCAGAATTTTACCGACTCCTGTTGCTTCATAATAAAATCTTTTATTTCATTGTTTTATTATAAAATTAATACTTATTAGGCTGGTCCACGCTACTAGTACCGCGCCTGGGCGGAAAGACAAACTACGTACCTAACTACGTCACTAACAATTATCTTCGTGGAAACTCATATTCATATTTATAAGTATTATACTATTATTGTGGAGTGAAGGAACTTGATATTTTGTTTAAACACAAGGGGGGTTGCAGCTGGTATTGCTGCTTCAATGAATCAAAGAGAGACATTAATATTAGATAATAAGATATTTTTGACACCTGTTTATGTAGACCCCATTCTGTTGGATTATAAGCAGCTGACTAAAATGCTCTATTTATTTATTTTATTTATTTATTATAACCCCTTGCATCAATGTAAAATGAAAATAATTAATCAGTGATAATAAAAGCTGATTCCAATGAGTAGAAAAGAAGAAAGAATTTGCTGTGGAAAAAAACTAATAGCAAATGAAGCGTAGGGGAACAACCCACAATAGAAAAAACTCAAAAGGAAGGGCTGTGTGAAAATCCTGCTCATATCTACTGAGAGCATCAACTAAAATATATTAAAACAGATAATTTTATAATGCCCAAAACTCATATCTTGAATAAAACTTCAAATGAAAGAAAATTCTGATTAATGCACAGCAAATGAAATAAAACATGCCAATGTTTGCAGAAATCTAAAAAGGTCACTACTGTGAAATGTTGTTTATTTTTACAAGATTCCATTAGCACAATTGCAAAATAGTCCTCTTTTAAATAGAATCTGAGCCCCAAAAGTGTTGTGTTATGATTATAACATTGAAGAATAAAAATAATTAGAAAAACACAAAATTACTCAAGAGTTAACTCTCATAATGACCTTGAATTGATCATTGAGGAAATATTGAACTTTTCAGGACATTGTATAAATTATAAAAAACAATGTGATGTATCATCTAGGGATGCCCTATGTCTAGATGATACATATCATATCATGATACAGATAGTATCTCATACTTTCATTATTCCAAATATAACATAATAAAACAGTCCCTCTTCTTCAGAATTCATTAATATCCAACTCTTTATCTTCCAGCAAAAACTTTGATCCATTTATCTACCTCTAAAATCAATCTTAAGCATGGTTGCAAGAGATTGTTTTGTAATATTTGTCTGAACTGAGCCGTTTGCTTGATCAAAATAATTGATTCTATAATTTTGTTTGTTTTCTATACTTAATATAACTGTTTCATCACCAGTAAAATTTTACATCCTATTTGTTCATTCTACTTTAACAAATAAATAAATTCCAGTCTCAAACAGTCAACGAATATTATAAGTAAAAAAAAGCAAATAGCGTCTTTATTGTAAACGAGACTTGACAGTCCTACTCCTCTATCTTTAACCCATCGCATGTAAATTTAATGTAAAATGAATCTAATTATTCAGTGATAATAAAAGTTGATTCCAATGAGTAGAGAAGAAGAAAGATTTTGTTGTGAAAAAAAACAAATAGCAAAGGAAGCGTAGAACTACCCACAGTAGAAAAACGCCCAAAAAGAAGGGCTGTGTGAAAATCCTGCTCGTATCTACTGAGAGCACCAACTGAAATATATTAAAGTATTATTTAAAAGCCCATCCCATTTGATAAACTTTTGTGCACATTCATCTGTAAGTGTCACCTCAGATAATCTCTCCAATAGAACTTTTGCCCAATTAATATTTATTTGTTTGTTTCAGGTATATGTACTACTCATCTCTCCAGAAGCAAGAGAGGGATCTGGAGGAAAAAACAACATAGGGAAACTCAAATTAATGTTCACAAATATAAACTTTTATTATATTGATGTTGTTAGCTACACTAAAGGTACGAAGATGGAGAAATGGGTTGAAAAACAAACTCTAAGCAAATCTTCTTTTAAGGTGGCTCATCTATCAGATGGCCTTCGATTTCTCACATTGTGCAAATATGGTGGCATCTACTTAGATATGGATGTGGTAGTGATGGATTCCATGCTAAATATGAACAATTTTGCAGGTGATGAAGGCTATGGAAGGCCTGCTACTGGTATATTGAGCATGTACGCAAATGGAACCCTAGCAAATGCATGTCTTGATGAATTCATAGATAACTATAAGGGTGACAAATGGAGTCATAATGGCCCATCCGCAATAACACGTGCTCTAAAAAAAGTTTGCAAAAGAAAAACAAAAAATGAATGGGAAAACTGTGATGGAAATTTCATTCTCTACCCTGTAAATGTGTTTTACCCTATTCCTTGGTACAATTGGCAATTATACTTTGAGGAATCTAGTAGTGAAAAAACAGATGATATCCATCAGAACTCCATAACCATACATGTGTGGAACAAACTCAGCTCACAAAAATCAGTAAAAGTCGGCTCAAACGTCCTTTATGGAGTACTTGCAAGCAAATATTGTCCTCTATCATACTGGAATGCAGGACCATTCTTTTGAAGATCTTTCAATTACAATTGCATATTATAAATTGGAAATTCCTAATGTAATTACTTTCCAAATTCTTAACTCAACAGCATTGCTATTGATAAGATATCCATTTCTCTGTAATATAATAAATAACCCAATGGGAAAAGTCTTGTATATAATGACCTGTTTTTGGACATAAATAAATTTTACATGTAAGTATTTTATGTGATATGATATTTAATTAATACTACATAAGGTATATTGTTATTATTCATTTATCATTTTATAATTTCACATCTTCAATGGAACCTATTTTAATTTCCACTGAGGTATGTCTTATAAGTTGGAAGTTATACTAGAAGTACATACAATACATCTGATTTTGCTGAAAAAGTCCATCTCATTCTTGCTAACCTGTCATTTTCCATTTTAAAATGAAAAAAAAATGTCATTTACATTCCATAAATATTCTACACAGAAATTAGCAGGATCAAATGAATCTGTTTTGCAAAAGTTATAGATATCAATTTATACTGACCAAGCAGTAAAATGTATTACATATTATTTAAAGATTTATATATATATTTACAAAGCCATAATGATATATCGTTGAAAATTCTAATATAATAAAATAACGTGTATGTGTGTATGTATGTTCGCCTAAAACTCGAGAACCATAAATGGCACAACTTTCAATCTTGTACGATTGTTAAATGTACTCCCTGCGCAGATAATGGGCTATTTTTCAATTATCTGAACGTCCGCAGTTCGAACACAGACAAGAAAAACCGTTCTCATAAGAAATGAACGTAAACATCAGTTTTATCGGTTGCAGGCTACATTTCTTTTGCAATTTAAATTAGAAATAATAGACTTAGGAAATCGAGATAAGCATCAAAAGAAAGAAATATGAATAAAGATTCTTATTTTTGTCTTGAAATTACGTTATCGGGTCGAAATGACGAGAATTCGGTGAAATAATCGGAATTTTTGTGAAATTTTGACGCTGTAAACAACCAATCCCCTTGACGACCAAACTAATTTTTATAAGCCGTGCTAACGGATTTTCCTGTAAAAATGTATGAAGTATATTCCATGTGAAATTAAACGTTAGAATAAATTATACGATATTTGAATGGGAGCCAACTTTCGGAGATTTTAGCCTTTAGATTAAGAAAAAATTATAATAGATAAAACTTCTAAAAATTTCCTTATTCACAGCAGACCGCAATAATTTGAGCTTAAATTGTTAATTCACATAAAAAATTTCGGTTAAGATCCAGTAGTAGTATGTACATTGATAGGCCTTATTTTTCAATATATTATGCTGCACTTTACATAATATTGTTAGTAAATTATGACTCAGCATAGATAGTATCAGAGAGTGAATAGCAGCTACACCTCAGCAATTGTTAAGCAATCAATTCATTCCTTGACATTACATTGTATTGCTCGCGCCAAATTGAAACCTTAATTATAATCGAATCAACTCCTAAAACTTGACAATGAAGGTGCTACTTGACACAAGGCCTCTGATTCTATCGTAGCTGGTGGACGTCCCTTTATTTGGTGTGAACAACGGATACATCTGTGCTCTCACAACATCAGAGGTAAAAAGATTTTATTCGTTGACTGCATTATAGTACTCCTTTTAGTGCCCTTTGACCTGTGAACGGGTGTTCTTTTGACATTTTGTAGCTTCTTATACTTGGAGTTATTTTGGTTGAATTAATGTGTGGCAACCAGAGCCTTTGTTCTTGCCGGTCAGTCAGCATACACACGCACGCACATACGTACAGCGAGTGCCCTTTTACCCGTAACCGGAAGTTTTTTGTGAACAATTTGTATTTCGTGGTATTTTGGGTTATTTTGGTTGTGTTCCAGTGCGGCAACCAGAGCCTTCCTTTGTATCTGTCACTCAGCACACACACGCATATACTCAGTGCAGCAGGTTCCCTGTGACCCGTGACCGGATGATATTTGTGACTTCTTTGTAGTTTGTTATATTTAGGGCTATTTTGGTTGTGTTCCAGTGTGGCAACCAGAGCCTTCGTTTGTGTCGGTCATGATGCCAAAAGCAGAGGTATCAAAAATGTCATTTAGATATCTAACACAAACAAGCAAAGATAAAAACTCCTTCCCGTCCTTTTTTTTCAAAACCAATACTTCTACATCGTGCATGGTAAGGTTGAGGTTGATAAGGCAAGAAGCCTCGCTTCCTATTGTGATGAAATAGAGGCACGAAAAACAGTTAATATTCTTTTGCTTCCATCTATCATGATATATCAGGATATATTTATCAATACTAAGATGCAAGTCAACACCCTCATATTAGCCAATTATGTATGTACTAAAAATTAACGCTAAGAGCGAATCATTAAGCTTGAGTCCAACTAAAAGATAACAGGAATATTTAGTGCTCCAATAAAAATATTTAGACTCAAACATTCATTTACTATATTATTTTAAAAAATGAACGCAAATTTCAACTAAAAATAGCAATGAAAAACGACCATTAAGAATTTAAGCAAATTACGAATGTTAAAAATTAATACTTCATTTCAAATCAAGATATTCCTCCAAAAATGTTTATACCCTATACATATTATCCCATAAAGGTTAAATAAATCTATTATATTTCGTAATCAATGAGGTACGAGGTAAATTAGCGAAGGTATACGGAGCAATGTACTATTGAACGCAGATTTCCCACCACTGCATTCTAATATTTTTGAGATTTCACTGCTTCCTATCGCCAGAGAGGTACGATATAACTTCGCGATTACGCTTGCAGGTACTAAGTCGGATATCAGTATCTCATTCTGCCACAAAAAAAATTCGAGTTATAATTGTTTCTAGCGGTTTCGAATAAGGAGAATATACTGCCCAGTGATTTATTGAAAGGAATAGAAAAAAACAACATGGATAATCTCTACAAAACCGTATTGCAAGTGATTTTAGTGGGTGCAGTGGTAGCGATCCCACTCATTTACATCACCTCTCCTCGACCGACACCTGCAGCTTCTGCTCTCTACGACATAGAAATCACCGAAGTTGACATAAGTACGACAGTACTGTGTACGGTGACAGTACGACAAGCACAGAGAAAGCGAAAACCATCGAACCAGATGAAATTATCGAAAATAATTTCTATCGAGAATTCGAATCCACCGGTGCGATCACTCAAATTATTAGGAATGAGAGGCCTGGGCTTTTGAAGGAAGTGAATGAAGCAGTTGCCGAAGACAGTATAACCAAATCACTCTTTAAAACTATTATGTGATACGACCAGAATTACTCAACCCAGTTATAAAGCTATCCCGTGATTTTCGCTGGCCCCCCTAAAAAGCGTCTTAACCTGGTTTTATTATGCAAGGCAACCAACATTACACAACTCTGTTATAATGCTTTCCCTCTTAAAACGATGTTTGCGGTTGGTACCCTGGAAACCTTATTAACCTGGTTTTATTATATACTTTAAGGTTTCAAGTTGGTCAAAATTGTTTGGGGATTCATCAGCATTGAGTGTTAGTGATGCCGTATATAATAATCTGATTTATTTTAATTTAACTTGTAACATAATTGCACAAGCACAAAATGTTTACCTTTCCAAGAAACGCTGTATTTTATTCCGGTTTTGTTCGATCTGGTGCCTTTAGTCCTCTAATTCAAGAAACAGGGGAGTTTTATATCAGTTTTTGCTTTCAATCATCCTCTTTCCGTTTATACCATTCATTTTGTAGGAAAAATTTTCTGCGGCAAACTTTTTATAGAAGTAAATGGGAAATTCGAGAATTTTCTGCAGAAGACATTGAAAAAACTAGTTGCTTGCTCTTCCAATTATTCCAGGAACGAACTTACAGCGGGAAAGTTTATGAGGAGATAGAGAATATATTTTCTGTGCAAGTGAAAATTGTTGCACATTACCTAAACTCCATATAATATGACTGAATTTGAGTTGCTGAATCACTACAGTTCAGTCAATTGATCCATCTATTTTTGCCAGGTTAAATAAAGTTAATCAATATCAGATGAAAAACTACTATATTACTCGGGAGAACTATCTTTCGGGAGTGAAGCAATAAGAGTCGCAGTATTTTTTTATAATAGAATGGACCGTACAAAATATGAATCAACTCAAGTTTCTGGTGTGATTCACACCTTGACTCTATATGACTTATTCTAAAAAATCAGGGAACTCTACGATATGATCAAGTTCGAATTTGGAGATTCTTTCTTGCTTCTAAAAACAGTCGACATTTACCAATGACCTATCTATTGTAGGGATCTATACATATTCCAAAATGAATAATTCATCATGAAAACATTCTTAATTCTAAGAATCTAAGCCTAACATAACTTGGGGGCAATGTGAAAGAATGCGAACACCTGATTACTACAAGCAATGTTGTAGCATTATTTTTGAATGCTGATGCAGTGTTAGAGCACAAAGAGTTTCAACAAAGGTGTTCTTGTTCTAAAACAGTCATCAAGCTTTCCTGGTGTGAATTCTGCTTCCCAAAATCGAAGTTTGCAGGAAGGCAAATAATGCTGAAACTAAGGCCTTTACTATATCTGGTAATGATAAATTACCCCTTAGAATCAATTCTAAAGATCTTGTTACATATGCAAAAATAGATGGATCAATTGACTGAACTGTAGTGATTCAGCAACTCAAATTCAGTCATATTATATGGAGTTTAGGTAATGTGCAACATTCATAGGTTTTCTTATAATTGATTACGTTCAACACTGACCAATTTTTTCCCGTTACTGCCAATTTTAGATGCATAATACACAACAGTAAGAACTCGGAATTTTATTATGAGGAACAACTATGAAGTAAGAATTGATTGTTCCTTATCAATAGTGGATGGACAATAATTTTTCCATTTAAATATCGAAATATCCTCCCCAAAAAAGCCTATTATACATTAATTGAATTTTTAGACAGTTCTGCTTTAGCATCCAGAAAGTTTCACAAATTTAAGGTTGCATAATCAGTTTTATCTTTATTTCAGGTTTATGTTCTATTTATCTCTCCAGGCGTCGTGTTGTAGTGTAATAAGTGTTGCATTTCATATCCAAAATTGCAATCACCCCATACGCCTAGAAAATTTAAAAATGCTCAAAACCGTTAATAATAATTCAAAACTGGACGCCTACGAAAGCATTTCATACACAAACAAAAACCAAAAGTAAATAATGACAAAGGCCCAATTCCATCCTCAGCATTATTTTCACTCGTATCTGAAAATTCCACAATCCATTCAACTCAGACAAAATTACAAACACACACAAACAACCCTTTTTCCCCATGTGACAGAGACCCTGTAGAAGGATCAGAAGAAACTCACAGGTTTCCAAGGAAAAATAAATATAAATACAGGATCCAATATAAGAAGTTTTCAGTGCAGCTTTAACACTACTGAAGATGGAAGCATAGCTTTCGAAATACGTATATAGCCAATCAACGTGTGTCTCCCAACAACGTTGGACACCACCAAAGAATAAGATTCACTACGAAAAAGTAAGTGAACCTTTTAGTCCTTAAACGGTTTAGGAGTAATTTACTTTTTAAAAGTTTATACTAACGACCGTGTCTCTCTCTCTTCTTTCCGTTTCCAGTAAAAGTTGGCTCAAATGTTCTTTATGGTGTTCTTGCAAGCAAATATTGTCCTCTCTCATACTGGAATTCAGGAGAATTCTTTTAACTCTTTGTAACTATAATCATATACTATAAATTATCTATTGCTTATGGACTTTCCGAATTCATCACCCAATGGGAAGGTTACTGAATAAGGTATGAAACTCTGTATGATGTATGAATATTATACAAATAGCATGTTGTTTAGAAGAAATATTTGATGATTATGAGGTTAAACAACGAAACAATGCGATGAACTGAAGAACTAAATATACCCAAAAGTGTAAATAAATTTTATACTTTCCTCATGAATGATAACTCTGAATTTTAAATCGTAAATATGCTTGTTTATGATAAGTAATCGCCATGCTTTCACTCTCTTGCTCATTAAATTGCGACGGAAAACTGCTTCATGACGAGACTATTTGCTTCTCAAAGTAATAAAAGAAACAGGTTTAGCAGCGAAGTTGCTTAAAGTGAAAACATTTTCAACGACGAGAAAATGCATACAAAACACCAACCAATGAAATTCGGGGAAGTAAGACGTTTCAACAGCAGCATTGGGGGAGTAAGAGGAGGAAATAGATGCAAACCATGGGAGATGTGTAGGGTGAGAAAATGGAGGAAAGTCGAAGGGGAAATCAGGGTTGTGGAAAGAGGTAAGTTAAGGAATAATGGCTTGGGGGAAGGGGTAGGAAATAGGAAGTCTTTCACAATGTGCCTCTCCGAGGAATCTGGTTTAACATTCCAGTCAGACTAATGTGAAATAGTTATATTAATGTCACCACTATGTCCAGTTTCCAAAAAGTCATTACTGAAATGTAAGAGCTACAGTTCATTGTTAAAGAAAGCACGAAAATGATCTTTCTGTCTCTCAGAGGAGCATTCCGACGTAGAAACCGTTACAGTCGTCGTAATGGAGTCTATAAACATCACTTGTATCCATTAACTTTTCAAGGTCCTTACACGACAGTAAGAGTTCCTCTAATGAAGGATCTATTTAAAATGCACAGCAATAGTGTTCAAGAAAAATTTCTTAGTTAAATCAGAGTCTCTGTCAATACATTTCTTGGAACATCACTTCTTCAAACCAAAAAGGTCAATTCACGGCAAAAATATGGAATATCGAATCTTTCCTATTATTCTTGGCAGTAAGTTTGTCAGTGATTATAGGATTAAAATCGTTGTCATTAGCAATTTGTTTTATGCTGTGCACTTCTCGATCGTAGTTTTGCTGCGAGAAAAGTTCATACATGCATTCATTAGATATGGATTGAGGAGGATGCCTATGGATTATGGCATGAAGAGGAAAAAGCTTTTGAGGATAAGAATGGAAAAAATCGCTACTGATTATACAATCCGTTTCGCTAGATTTCCAAAAAGTGGGAAAGGTATGCTTGCCATTTGCTATAGAAATGTTATGGTAAGTCCTGATAAGCCACAATTTCATTATTTTCTGTTTCGTTAGTAAACTTTAAGCTGTCATGGAGCGAATTCGCGAATTTATAAGAATAAGTCCAATGTTAGATAAGTCTAAGTCCACAGGCAAATTATGCCAATCACCTATCTACATCAGTAGAAGATATTTTTCAAATAGTCTTGAAAGAATGGCCTTTTTTAAATGAATTCAATATTTTCTTGAGACTTGGGACAAGCGTACAGCATCTTCGAGGGTCATCCATTCCATTCTATGAAGAGTTTGGGATTGACATTTCTTTAAGCCCATTCACGAGCCAATGTACAACTTCCTTCCTCTTTGTATAGAGCAAAAAAGTTTTGTTTAAATTATAATGCTTACACCGGGATTCTAAACCAATGACAGAAGATTTCTATACTTAATTACACAATTTTAAGTCTTCTCCTGAATACCGTCAGAAACCAACGATTCAACTTTAATAAATACTTTCTTTTGGCTACATATTCCGCTAACAATTTTTTCGAGTCAAAGTCAAGATCATGAGTAAAAATAGTTTCTTAGATGTCACTAAGGAAGCAGAGTAGGAGTGTCAAGCTATTGCTTCCCAAATATTGACATATAATCGTAGGTTTTACGATGCAAAATCCATGCAAATGTTACTTTTATACGGTATTTATTGTTGTATATAAAAAGAAATCCAAACAAAAAATAACGGGAAACTTAATTCATTGCTTATTAATTATTATTTCGTAAATCATAGAAATTCGTACGTCCATTTCTACCTAATCAGCTCACAAGCGAAATATAGAATATGTGACGTGAAATTGCCTGTGGAAATGTTCCTGGCTTAGTATAACGCAAAATCATCTACTTTCTGCTTCCTATTACTCACTCTAAGAAAAAGGAGTCAAATATAACAACTTACATGAAATCCAGTTATGAAATCAACATATTTATGACCCATTCAAGTGCAGTCGATAGGACTGGCAACTTTTTAGTTGAGCAAAAAATCCTCTTTTTAAATATTATGCAGAAGCAATAATGCATATTCAATTACGGAAAGCAGGTTCACATTTCATGTCTGCGGTATTATCGTCTTCGTTGGTCGTCGAATGTCGGAGAGAATGATAAAACGAAAGAAATTATGTGTTCCATTCCTTTATATTAGCTGTTTCATTCTTCGAGAAAGACGAGAGAGCCGAAATGGTCAGAATCTACAATATATTTGTAAAATTAATCGCGTTAGGAGCATTAACAGTGATTCTTGTCGTTTTATTTACTATTTCTAATTGGACACTTGAAGCAGTGGTTAACGGATACGAGGAAAATGCCAACATCTACGAAAAGCATAAATTCAAAGATACCGCTAAATTCCACGAAAATTCTGAAATCGAGAAACCAAGCGATAAAGATACATCTTCCGAAAATAATTTCTGCAGAGAATTCAAAACGAAAGGCTTAATTACTCAAAGTGAAGGGGAAAGGAAGCCAGGGATGCTGAGAGAAGTGAGTGACGCTGCTGTCGCCGATAATAGCATATTCTTTCTGGAAACATCGTGCGCAAATGATCTCAACCCACGACAAAGCTGTGCCGTCGAGTCTGCTGCCAGAGCAAATCCTGAGATGCAGGTATTGAATGATTTATTTTTCTAAATCCTAAATTAGGAATTTTCCATCATCCTAAATGTTTCTAGATTATTGGGAAATGTTCCTCTCACCATCGAATCATTTACATTAAAGGCAGCTTTAATATAGTATCTCATTCCATCAACTTCTGTTAGCGCGGAAATTTAATAAGGCTCTTCATTCAGATCAAGAAATATGAAATACACGAATATTATAAGTAAAAAAAAAGCAAATAGCATCTTTATTGTAAACGAGACTTGACATTCCTACTCCTCTATCTTTAACCCATCGCATGTAAATTTAATGTAAAATGAATCTAATTATTCAGTGATAATAAAAGTTGATTCCAATGAGTAGAGAAGAAGAGGATTTTGTTGTGAAAAAAAACTAATAGCAAAGGGAGCGTAGGGGAACTACCCACAGTAGAAAAACACCCAAAAAGAAGGGCTGTGTGAAAATCCTGCTCGTATCTACTGAGAGCACCAACTGAAATATATTTAATTATTATTAAACAGCCCATCCCATTTGATAAAATTTCGTGCACATTCATCTTTAAGTGTCACCTCAGATAATCTCTCCAATAGAACTTTTGTCCAATTAATATTTATTTGTTTGTTTCAGGTATATGTACTACTCATCTCTCCAGAAGCAAGAGAGGGATCAGGAGGAAAATATAACATAGGGAAACTCAAATCTATATATACCAACATACATTTTTATTACATTGATCTTGTTAACTATACTAAAGGTACGAAGATGGAGAAATGGGTTGAAAAACAAACTGTAAGCAAATCTCCTTTTAAGGTAGCTCATCTATCTGATGGCCTTCGACTTCTAACATTGTGTAAATATGGTGGCGTATACTTGGATATGGATGTGGTAGTGATGCATTCCTTTCAAAATATGAGCAACTTTGCAGGTGATGAAGGCTATGGAAGGCCTGCTAGTAGTGTGTTGAGCATGAACGCAAATGGAACCCTAGTGAATGCATGTCTTGATGAATTTGTAGATAACTATAATGGTGACTTATGGAGTCATAACGGACCTGATGCAATTACACGTGCTGTAGAAAAAGTTTGCAAAAGAAAAACAAAAAATTTATGGGAAAACTGTGATGGAAATTTCATTCTCTACCCTGAAAATGTGTTGTATCCTATTCCTTGGTTCAATTGGCAATTATATTTTGAAGAAACTGATAATGAAAAAATAGCTGAGATAGAGAAGAACTCCACAGCCGTGCATGTATGGAACAAACTCAGCTCACAAAAATCAGTAAAAGTTGGCTCAAATGTTCTTTATGGTGTTCTTGCAAGCAAATATTGTCCTCTATCATACTGGAATGCAGGACCATTCTTTTGAAGATCTTTCAATTACAATTGCATATTATAAATTGGAAATTCCTAATATAATTACTTTCCAAATTCTTAACTCAACAGCATTGCTATTGATAAGATATCCATTTCTCTGTAATATAATAAATAACCCAATGGGAAAAGTCTTGTATATAATGACCTGTTTTTGGACATAAATAAATTTTACATGTAAGTATTTTATGTGATATGATATTTAATGCATACAACATAAGGTATTATGTTCTTATTCATTCATCATTTTATAATTTCACATATTAAATTGCACCTATTTTAATTATGTGATATTCCACTGAGGTATGTCTTATAAGTTGGAAGTTAAACTAGTAGTACAGCTCATTCTTGCTAACGTAACTGTCATTTTCCATTTTAAAATGAAAAAAATCATGTACTTTCCATAAATATTCTACACAGAAATTAGCAGGATTAAATGAATCTGTTTTGCAAAATTATGGATATCAATTTATACTGATCAAGCAGTAAAATGGATTACATACTATTTAAAGATTTATATATATTTTTGCAAAGCCATAATGATATACAGTGGTACCTCGAGATACGAGTGCCCTAACATACGAGATATTTGAGATACGAGCCGTCGAGCGAGCGAAGTTTTCCTTTGAAATACGAGCAACTTTTGAGATACGAGGAACGCCCGGCTACTCACGACCCAACAGTTTACTGTGCCTCGTGCGTCTCGCATTATCCCACGCATCCCCCCAGTATGCTTGTTTACCTCGCTGTAGAAGCATCTTTGTTAAGTTTTTCTAGGGCTTTGTGCTTTTTGTGCAATTAAATACTTTATCACCTTTTTTTTATAACCTTGGGTCCGAAGAAAGTGAGTGGAAAGATCAATGCTCAGAAGAAGATGATGTCTATTGAATTAAAGCGTGAAATCATAGAAATAATGAGCGAGATGTGCGAGTAGCTGACTTGGCGAAGCAGTATGGTAGTACTTCAACGATATGTACTGTGCTTAAACAGAAGGAGTCAATTAAGGGTATAACGCCAGCTAAGGGCGTTACAATAATTTCTAAGCTCCGGAGCTCTCTCCATGGAAGGATGGAGAAACTGCTGATGGTTTGAGTGACGGAGAAGCAGCTTAAAGGCGATATTTTAACACAGGGCATCATATGCGAGAAAGCACGAGCAATTTGCTTGCTTTGGTGATTTGCTGAATCAGACCCCGCGCACTTCCACGGACGAGGCATCGTAAGACTCGTTTAAAGCCAGTCGAGGCTGATTTGACAACTTTAGGAAAAGGACCGGAATTTACTCCGTTGTCAGGCATGGTGAGGCTGCAAGTACGGATCTGAAGGAAGCTGAGGATTATCTCAAAACTTTTTCCGAACCGATAGAAGCCAAAGGACACATCCCCCAGAGAGTCTTCAACTGTGACGAGACGGAGCTTTTCTGGAAGAAGATGCCGAATAGGACTTACATTAACGACAGAGGAGAAGATTAATCGCCTAACCGCAACATTCTCAAAAGGAAGAAGGAACAAACCTCCTTGGACATGTTTTTTTTTTAATCCGGCAAAAAAAGGCAAAGACCAGTGAAGAAAAAAGCAGTAACTAAAATTAAGCATAAAGCAACATTTAAGTTGTGTGTAAGTTGCATTTTAGTGACCAAAATACAAATACACTTTATAAAGCCAGTTTATTTCTTTACGTTATCTTTTATTATGTTTTTATACAATATTTATCATTTATAAATACATTTTTCCTATTCAAAAACACGTAACAAGAACAACTGAACAACGAAAAGTTTTGAACAAAGCTTATATTCCCATACATTAACTTTAATTCGATCTCAGTATATTTATACTTCATAAGAATTCTGAACTTGTAGTCTTTTATTGAGGAAATTGGATTATGCAAAGATTGTATGGCACAGGCAACCACTGAGAAATAAATGTTAAATAATTCCCATTCATAGCATCATGACACAATAGAATATTGAAATTAAAGGCAACTATCTAAATCATTCCGATTAAAGAATACATCGACTTTTAAGCTTTGAGTATTTTCCAGACCTCCAAGTAGAAGTATAATTCTTCCAAATTTCCCAAGATTTTTCTTGTTAATCCAAGAATTTTCCACTTTTTAACATGTTTTATGTTGTGAGTTTTAATGATAGAATAATAGATTAGACTAATAATAGATTGTGAATTGTACTCCAAGTGTTTTCTCATCTTATCACTTTTGACGACATGGTTTTCCTCAAAACTCATAATTATGATTGCAAACTTTATAACATTTATGTAATATAACCAAACATGATTGCCTAAATTGGTCTCTTCATCAAGTATATACAAACAATATGTAACTAATTTAGGCAATAACATTAAAAAACAAATAATATCTTCAAAAACATTCTTCCCAATAGATTTGCAATGAAAATGTTTTATCATCTAAGCAATATCCTCTGCCCTCAGGAAAACTTATAAATATTTTGCGATTGCATGGCTAGAAATAAGGTATTTGTAGTCAGTACAGTATTACTATTATTATTTCCGAAATTTACTCGTTCCTCAGCACAGAAGCTGGGAAACATTCACTTATCCTGGATGTAAAGCACCAAAGGGATTAGGATCATGCATTGTTTTTATTTGGTTTATAATGTTCATTTACAAATTTTCTGATTATTGAGCATGTGTTGATAATTATTGTTTGCTGAAGTTGGATGTAGATATGATTCTCTATACCAATTTTTCTAAATTTCTGTGTAAAATTTTCGGTATCACTCTGGGTGCTGAAATAATTATTTGTAAAATTTTGAATTACTTCTGGTTCCAAATTTTTACGAATACCAAATGCCACATGCCAAAAGGCGACTTGCAGGGTATTATTAATATATACATAAGTACTTCAAAGCCTCAAAAGATTATTTTTATCTTGATAATCCACGACTCGATCAAAAATGTCAAGGAACATGATGCCTAAAGCAGAGATAACAAAAATCTCATTTAGATATCTAATACAAACAAGCAAAGATAAAAACTCCTTCCCGTCCTTTTTTTCGAATACAATACTTCTAAATCGTGCATGATAAGGTTGAGGTTGATAAGGAAAGAAGTCTCGCTTCCTATTGAAATGAAATAGAGGCAGGAAAAACAGTTTATATTCTTTTGCTTTCATCGATCATGATATATCAGGATATATTTATCAATACTAACAATAAGATGCAAGTGAACACCCTCATATTAGCCAATTATGTACTAAAAATTAACGCTAAGAGCGAATCATTAAGCTTGAGTCCAACTAAAAGACAACAGGAATTTTTAGTGTTCAACTTAAAATATTTAGACTCAAACATTCATTTACAATATTATTTAAAAAATTTGAACGCAAATTTCAACTAAAAATAGCAATGAAAAACGACCATTAAGAATTTAAGCAAATTACGAATGTTAAAAATTAATACTTCATTTCAAATCAAGATATTCCTCCAAAAATGTTTATGCCCTATACATTTTATCGAATAAGAGTTAAATAAATATATTATTTTTCGTAAACAATGCGGTACGAGGTAAATTAGCGAAGTTATACGGAGAAATGTACATTATGTACTATTTAACGCAGATTTCACACCACGATGCATCCGCTGCATGCTAATATTTTTGAGATTTCACTGCGGTACGATATAATTTACTAAGTCAGATATCAGTATCCCATTCTTCCACAAAAATTTCGAGTTAATTGTCTCTAGCGGTTTCGAACGAGGAGAATATTCTGCCCAGTGATTTCTTGAAAGGGATGTAAACAACATGGATAAAATCAACAAAAGCATATTGCAAGTGATTTTAGTGATTATAGTGGTAGCGAATCCATTCATTTACATCTACTCCCCTATTAGGGGGAGGACCCCTATGACACCTCTCTAAAAAGGAGGAAAATTAACCAATACTAAGCCCGAATACAAGAGAACTATAGCCTGTATTAGACAATTATATGTAAAAAAATAATACTAAGAGCTAATCATTAAACTTGCATCCAGTCAAAAGGAAACAGAAATTTCTAGCTTTCCGAATTAAAATATTTAGCCAAGAACATTTATTTATTATTTTAAAAAATTTTATGCATAAATCTAATTTTAATACCAATGAAATACGACTGTTATGAATTTAACCAAATTACTAATGCTAGAAAGGTATACCTCAATTACAACCTCCAAAAATATTTGTACCCCACACATTTTATCGAATAAGAGTTAAATAAATCTATCATTTTTCGTGATGAATGGTGTACGAGGTCAAGTTGCGAAGATATGCATAATATTCTTGAACGCAGATTTCCCACCACGATACATCCGCTGCATTTATTTTCGAGTTTTCCTCCTTCCTATCGCTAGAGAGGAAAGACATAATTTCGCCATTAAGCTTGCAGACACGAAGTTAGATATCAGTATCTCATTCTTCCACTAATAAATTTGGAGGAAAACCGTTATCTCTAGCGCTTGGAACAAGGAGAATCTTCTCCTCAGTGATTTCTTGAAAGGGATGGAAACAACAACATGGATAAACTCTACAAAACCATACTGCAAGTGATTTTAGTGGGTGCAGTGGTAGCGATCCCACTTATTTACGTCACCTCTCCTCGGCCGACACCTGCAGCTTCTGCTCTCCACGACATAAAAATCACCGAAGTTGACACAAGTTCGACACTACAGAGTACTGAATACAGAAACAGTACGACAAGTACAGAGAAAGTGACAACCATAAAAATAGATGAAATCACCGAAAATAATTTCTGTCGAGAATTCGAATCCACCGGTGCGATCACTCAAATTATTAGGAATGAGAGCCCAGGGCTTCTGAAGGAAGTGAATGAAGCAGTTGTCGCCGAAGACAGTATATTCTTTCTGGAAACATCGTGCGTCGCAGACCTTCGCCCCCGGCAATGCTGTTCTGTTGAGTCAGCTGCGAGGGCGAACCCAGAAAAACAGGTAATGGTATTTTCTATTCTTTCATTAAAAGAGCCTTCGTGAATCGATGTCTTCTGCTCGCGTGTCGCCGGATTCAGACTGATTCTAGAATCAACTGAGGTCGCAGATCGAGGTTTGCATTAGGGGTTGAAATCCACTCGCAAGAACATATAACGATATGATGCGAGGCATGAGTCGCCTCTGAGAGTGTTAGAGTGCTAATTCCGGAAGAGATAAACTGAGAGGAAGTGGTGACCTAAGTCAGAATGAGTCGCAGACTGCTATTGCAGCACTATTTTTCGCGCATAACTCCACATTGAAAGTAATCTTCCCAGGTCCGACCTTAAAGTGAGACAAAAGGTTTTTATGAGTCCCCTGTTGAAACACTTTCCTATGATATCGCGCAGTTGAAATAATATATGTAAAAAAGAGATTTTCTGTAATGTAAGTAAAAATTCTAAATATTTAAAATAGACTACTTTCTTGCTAGTTTGCTTGTCATTTCTGATGAAATTTTACAGCGGTCGAATTATTGACGTATTTCACTATCGAGCAATTTATAAATCAAAAAGAAGACAGAATTTATTCTTTTATTTTGAGTAATGAGAAGTATTTTCCGGGTCATTTGCTGCTGACATCACTGGGTTATAACACTACCATTGGAAGCCAACGGTCACCATCCAGTGACATTCGCTGCAGAAAAAACCCGGAAAATTTTTGCATAATTTACTCAACGAGCTCTGAAAGTTTTCAAACCAGTTTAATTTGAAACATAAACATAGTTCGTCATTTATAGATAATTTTATCATCTTGATTTCCCAGATTGCGGAAATTAAACTATTCTTAACCAAATAATTAAACCCAAGCAGATACGATTCTGGGAATTTTCACTCGCAAATTATGAATGTTAATAATGATCTGAGGCTATAGAGCCATCTCTGCGCTACTATGAACTCCTTCTATATAAGTAATCGGTTGGAAATCATATTTTGCGAGGAAACTCCTTGATTAAAGCAAACGTTAATCAGAGGAGAAATAATTAAATCCACTCTATGACAATAACGGATGGAAGAATTTTTTGGCGTCATTTGGGATGACGTCGCTAAATGATAAAGTAGAGATAGTCGAAAATGAAATGTGGCAAACTAGTTTCGTTAGTTTCCTGGTGAAAAGATTTTTTTCATACCACTTTGCTAATTATGCGAAAATTCGTAATGCTAATACATAAAGAATATGAACAACACTAATGATAATAATATAATGAAGATTGAATACTTTCACATTATGAATTTTACATTATTAATTCCATGACGAAATGGTTACATTTACGATCTAGTCGGAAACCATTTTTTTCGGAGTCCAAATTTTATTAACTGAAACACTTACTCTGTCGGAGTATTTGTTCGATTTGTGATTGACGCTGCACTTTAAAATTAATTAATATTCCGACTTCATTAGTCTCTCAATATTTTTTTCGCTCCATTTCTTCATTTTCTATAACGTCGCATAACGTTTTACGAAAGATTTCACCCAATAAATCACTACAATTGGTTTCCGCGTTTAAGACATGCTTGTCGCCATGGATTGCTAAGTTATTTAGACTTTAAATATTCCATACTAGTTTCTGTTCATCTAGTTTCGGAGGCATAATTCCTCTCACTCTCAGCTTCCTCACTCTCAACTTCCAGGGTTTACTAATTCGAAGCAGCCCATCCTTTCAGCCGATATTCTGGACTAGTTCTCTCAAAATCTCTGTAACGAGCAAGTCGCAAGTGAACATAAGGAAGAGGGCTAACATGGAAATAGTAGGGCTATCATGGAAATAGTAGGACTAACATGGAAATAGTAGGGCTAACATGGAAATAGTAGGACTAACATGGAAATAGTAGGACTAACATGGAAATAGTAGGACTAACATGGAAATAGTAGAACTAACATGGAAATAGTAGGGCTAACATGGAAATAGTAGAACTAACATGGAAATAGTAGGACTAACATGGAAATAGTAGAACTAACATGGAAATAGTAGGGCTATCATGAGAATAGTAGGGCTAACATGGAAATAGTAGGGCTATCGTGGAAATAGTAGGACTAACATGGAAATAGTAGAACTAACATGGAAATAGTAGAACTAACATGGAAATAGTAGGACTAACATGGAAATAGTAGAACTAACATGGAAATAGTAGGGCTAACATGGAAATAGTAGAACTAACATGGAAATAGTAGGGCTAACATGGAAATAGTAGAACTAACATGGAAATAGTAGGGCTATCATGAGAATAGTAGGGCTAATATGGAAATAGCAGGGCTAACATGGAAATAGTAGGGCTATCATGAGAATAGTAGGGCTAATATGGAAATAGCAGGGCTAACATGGAAATAGTAGGACTAACATGGAAATAGTAGAACTAACATGGAAATAGTAGAACTAACATGGAAATAGTAGGACTAACATGGAAATAGTAGAACTAACATGGAAATAGTAGGGCTAACATGGAAATAGTAGGACTAACATGGAAATAGTAGAACTAACATGGAAATAGTAGGGCTATCATGAGAATAGTAGGGCTAACATGGAAATAGTAGGGCTATCGTGGAAATAGTAGGACTAACATGGAAATAGTAGAACTAACATGGAAATAGTAGAACTAACATGGAAATAGTAGGACTAACATGGAAATAGTAGAACTAACATGAAAATAGTAGGGCTAACATGGAAATAGTAGAACTAACATGGAAATAGTAGGGCTATCATGGGAATAGTAGGGCTAATATGGAAATAGCAGGGCTAACATGGAAATAGTAGGACTAACATGGAAATAGTAGAACTAACATGGAAATAGTAAGGCTAACATGGAAATAGTAAGGCTAACATGGAAATAATAAGGCTAACACGGAAAAGATTGTAGAGGACGATCGGGACTCATCCGATCCTGCATGTTCCTCACCACCAAGAATTCAAGGATTTTAGGAAGAATGACGACATATGGGAGTAAATTAGCTTAGAAGTCGGAGAATAAGAGCAAAAAGAAACTCCGTCTCTCGATCACGTTCTCCCAGATTAGGGTACACACAGTATTAGGAGATATAGAACCGCTTCCTGACCGCTTAGTTCATAGTAGCTCAGCTTAACATGAATGTTGTTTTGCCATTTTCTTTTTTCCTACTTACTGGGGATAATTAATGGGAAAATTCGGAGACCAATGATTATAGAAGATATTGCACAATTTTCCGGAAAGCTATGTCAGAACAATGACCAATTGGAAAATTTTCTTCTCTCTACAGTGTTCGAAAGGATTTAAAAATCGAGCAGGTGGTGGCTCAAAATGTGAGCAATTTAAGCGACGGCAGTTTGAACGCCCATACTCAAGTGGTTGCGGTAGTTTGTTCCAGGTTAATGTTATTAAATTACGTCACTTAAGCGCTTTATATCTCAAATATGAGCGGAAAGATTCCTCATATTTATAATTGTATATTCTTATCTATAAACTGCTGCAACAATAGCGGTAAGGGATTTCAATGGATAGAAACGATATCTGAAGGACGCACGCTCTCTTATCGCGCTCATATAACAGGCACTTACCCTAATACAGAAGATAAAGAGTTGTGGCGATAGCGATACATAGCAGTGGTCACGCAAAGGATCTTTTCATCCATAGAGGAGAAAAAAATCTCAACTGCATGGATCAAATCTACAAGATCGCTTTGAAAGTGGTAGTTGTTGGAGTATTGATAGTGTTCCCCGTTGTCTATTTCTCCATTCCAAAAACACTAGCTACTGGTATCGGAAATTTCAAAAGTGTACCTGATGACGATTTCTGCAACCGGCTAGAAACAAAAGGTTTGGTAACACCTGGTGCTAGGATATCGAGACAAGGACTCCTGATGGACGTGGGTGAAATTATCGTCGCCAATGAGAGCATATTCTTTCTAGAAACTTCGTGCTCCGCAGATCTCAACTCCCGCCAAAGTTGTTCCGTCGAGTCAGCTGCCAGAGCAAATCCTGAAAAACAGGTATTGCTGAATGTTTGAAGAATAATTTGCACTTACAGACATAAAGATATTGATTTTCCCTCTGATTTAGATACTGATTGAGTGAGGGAAGTGAGCCTCATATTCCAAAGAGTGGAATCATAACATCGAACATCTACTAAAATATTAATTCTTTATTTTATTCTATTATATTCATTTCTATTTTATAAATCTATTGTTATTATTTAAGTACTTTTCTATCAGTTACGAACTATGGAAAGACTACATTAGGTAGTGACATGAATGATGCATTTTGTACTATTAAACAAGACATGAATGATGCATTTTGTACTATTAAACAAAAGGTAGAATATTTCAATACTCATAACTAAAGCTCTTTCTTAAATAAAAAAATTATAACCCGTGTACGCGCCATGCTTCTTCGAAAAAGTATACTACTTAGCACTCATAAATGCTTCTTTTTGAGCATAGATACTAATTCAGCGATTTTGTCTTTAGATATAGCGACTTTTTTCTATATGTAAATCAAATTAGCTTTGCTTTTACTGGATAAAAGACTTAAGTTCATATCATCTCTTTAATTCATTTTATAAATGGCTTTATATAATATTTTAAGGCGAATTAAAGCCATTATAATTTTAACTACGTTCAGCGACATTTAGCTCAATTACTCTCTATGAAGTATCTAGCGACGTTATCGAAAATAAATTGGCATCAATGCTTTTAAGGACCCCATATGGATGAGCTCAGCTACCGTCTAGTACACCTAAGTACGCAATACTTCCGCTCCTAATATATCACGTAACAGGTCTAGAAAATTTTTGCCCAAAGCGAAAATTAAAGACTGCATGGATAAATTTCAGTTTTTAATCTCATCTCTTACAAGATGAACACATTGGTAAACTCGGTTCGCTGTCACGAAAGCACATAGGTGCGTGTATTGCATACGGGGGAAAATCTCGCGCAGTTGTGACAAATGTAAAACCCGTGTGGTTTTCTCCCAGTCCCTACCACACGAAACATGGTAAAAATACCACTGAAGAGGATGATTTTTCCCGTCCCCAGATGCACTGCAGTCCGCTTCAACCAACCGTTTGTCTCATGCGATGTACCAAATTTTATTTACATCGTCAGTGTCGTCCTCTCACGCTTCGCCTTTTCTCTGGAATGGCTCTTTGAGAATATGGTCTTTGGAATGACCAATTTCTTGAGAATACAATAAACACATTGCGAAGCAGAACAATATCCATCCCCCTTTCCGAGTTGATACGAATTCTGAGATAGCGATATCTTCTGTGTCACTTTTTCGGCGTTGTTTCTTTTCGTCGTTATCTCGAGCTGTAAACATACCGAATAAACCAGGTGTTGTGAGCGTAGCCTTGTCTGAAAAGATGCCTGTGATACCTTCTCACCACTGCTGTTAAAAATTCGTTATTCTTACCAAATTGTCTAATTAAGATTTTTTCATGGTAGAGTGAAAAATAATCAAAATTAAGTAACTAAGACGCTCTCTTTGTGCATAAACCAAATCACTCTTTAAGAATATTATGTAATACGACCAGAATTACACAATCCGGTTATAAAGCTATCCCGCTAAAGATGTGATTTTCGCTTCGCACCCTAAAAAGAGTCTTAACCAGGTTTTATTATGTAAAGCAACCAACATTAGACAACTCGGTTATAATGCTTTCCCTCTTAAAACGGTGTTTGCGGTTGGTACCCTGGAAACCTTATTAACCGGGTTTTATTATATACTTTAAGGTTTCAAGTTGGTCAAAATTGTTTGGGAATTCATCAGCATTGAGTGCTAGTGATGCCGTATATAATAATCTGATTTATTTTAAGTTAACTTGTAACATAATTGCACAAGCACAAAATGTTTACCTTTCCAAGAAACGCTGTATTTTATTCTGGTTTTGTTCGATCTGGTGTCTTTGGTCCTCTAATTCAAGAAACAGGGGAGTTTTATATCAGTTTTTGCTTCAATTATTCTCTTTCCGTTTATACCAATCATTTTGTAGGAAAAAATTTCTGCGGCAAACGTTTTATAGAAGTAAATGGGAAGTTCGAGAATTTTCGGCAGAAGAGATTGAAAAAACTAGTTGCTTGCTACTTCCAATTATTCCAGGAACGAACTTACAGCGGGAAAGTTTATGAGGAGATAGAGAATATATTTTCTGTGCAAGTGAAAATTCGTTAAGTTAATCAATATCACATGAAAAACTATTACTCGGGAGTACCATCTTTCGGGAGTGAAGCATTAAGGGTCGCAGTTTTTTATAGTAGAATGGACCGTACAATTTATGAATAAACTCAAGTTTCTGGTGTGATTCGCACCTTGACTCTATACGACTTATTCTAAAAAATCAGGGAACTATACGATATGATCAAGTTCGAATTTGGAGATTCTTTCTTGCTTCTCAAAACAGTCGACATTTACCAATGACCTATCTATTGTAGGGATCTATACATATTACAAAATGAATAATTCATCATGAATACATTCTTAATTCTAAGAATCTAAGCTAAACATAACTTGGGGGCAGTGTGAAAAAATGCGAACACCTGATTACTACAAGCAATGTTGTAGCATTATTTTTGAATGCTAATGCAGTGTCAGAGCACAAAGAGTTTCAACAAAGGTGTTCTTGTTCTAAAACAGTCATCAAGCTTTCATGGTGTGAATTCTGATTTCCAAAATCGAAGTTTGCAGGAAGGCCAATAATGCTGAAACAGAGGCCTTTACTATGTCTGGTAATGATAAATTACCCCTTAGAACCAATTCTAAAGATCTTGTTACATATGCAAAAGTAGATTGATCAATTGACTGAACTGTAGTGATTCAGCAACTCAAATTCAGTCATATCTGGAGTTTAGGTAATGTACAACATTCATAGGTTTTCTTATAATTGATTACGTTCAACACTGAGCAATTTTTTTACCGTTACTGCCAATTTTAGATGCATAATACACAACAGTAAGAACTCGGAATTTTATTATGAGGAACAACTATGAAGTAAGAATTGATTGTTCCTTAGCAATAGTGGATGGACAATAATTTTTCCATTTAAAAATCAAGATATCTTCCCCAAAAAAGCCTATTATACATTAATTGAATTTTTAGACAGTTTTGCTTAACTTCCAGAAAGTTTCACAAATTTAAGGTTGCATAATCAGTTTTATCTTTATTTCAGGTTTATGTTCTATTTATCTCTCCAGATGCAAGCCTTGGACCAGGTGGAGGAAAGAACATTAAAAAACTCAAATCCATATACAATAACATTCACTTCCATTATATTGACATAATTAAGTATACTAAAGGAACAAAGATGGAGAAATGGGTTGAAAACCAAAGCTTAATGAAATCTTCCTATAAGGTGGCTCACCTATCAGATGGGCTTCGACTCCTCACATTATGTAAGTATGGTGGCATCTATTTTGATTTGGATATAGTAGTGCTGCATTCCTTACAGAACATGAGCAACTTTGCTGGTGATGAAGCAGAGGAGTCTGTGAACAATGCTGTTATGAGCATGAAAGCAAATGGTACTCTTGTGAATGCATGTCTTGATGAGTTTGTAAATGACTATCATGGTGACTTATGGAGTCATAATGGGCCAGCTGCAGTAGATCGTGCTCTCAAAAAGAGCTGTGAAAGAAAAACAAGAAGGTTGTGGAAAAACTGTGATGGGACTTTTGTCATTTATCCTACTTCAGTATTCTATCCAATTCCATGGCAAAAATGGCAGGTTTATTTTGAAAAAAGTGATGAGGGAAAAAGAGCTCAGTTGATTGGCAACTCTACTACTGTGCATGTGTGGAACAAAATGAGTTCAAATGGAAAAGTTAAAGTTGGTGCAGACATTCTTTATGGTGATATTGCAAGCAAACATTGTCCCCTGTCATACTGGAACTCAGGGCAGTTCTTTTGAGTATTTTCATAAATAAATACAAAAAAAATTTCAGCATCTTACTGGTTATATACCCTACATTGAAGGGGAAAGTCTTGCCAATGCTGTCAATACTTCATAACTTAACAAACATACATCTTATTCATCACCATGAATGACAATGCAAAGAATAAGAACAAATAATAATAATTCCAACAAACTAGTTCAAATTTCTTTGCTAAATTATAAAATTTTGATAAAAATATTTTTATATATAAAAAATGTAAATAAATATATTAAATAAAATTATCATAAATATACATGATAAACAGAAAAAGAGTAGAGTTAAAGCATTAAACTTTGCATATAAAGGCAGTGACATGCAGAGGGGGCATTGGGCCTCTGAGTCCAGTGGAGTGAGGTGAGCCTCCCTTAAACCCTGCCTCCTACTGAATGGCAAATTTTCCTGTCACCTGATCAAATGTCCTTGACCATCAGTCCTTTCCATAGTAACCTTAGCAATTGACACACAGAAAACTTTATTGTTGCCTTAGCTTCTGTTGTTGGTCCTGTCTGGCATTTCAAGGCAGGACCAACTTGTATAATTTGAGCCTTAATTAGACCACTTTATTTTAAAAGTTTATTACACTGAACTTTATTACACTACACTGAGGTCATGTGGGTCATTTCTGTTATCTAGCTGATTAAAAATAAATCATGTGCACAACACCACAATGATTTGTAAAAGCAATAAACTTCAAGATACTTTTCCTAAATGGAACATTAACCACCCCCTTGGCTCAAATGCTTGCTTAAGGAAATGTACGAGATAAAAGGAATCAAAAAAGAAGTGATTCTTCTCTTCAATCAATGGGAGAGTAGGCTCTAGTCAGGATGAGAGGGCCTGAAAAGATCAACAAGTCCTTTTGATAAAAAATATCAAAACAATACAAAAGTAATCAAGACTGTCTGCTGTCAAGTTATTAATATTTCTTGACAGTTTAAGTATAGGATCCACTTCTTTATTCGCACCACCAAGGAACATAATAATATAATTTATGTGACAGTGACACCATAGCTTTAACAGAGAGTTATAATGCAAGTTTAATCTTTTCCTACATTTAAAATGCCTGCAAGTCAAGTACTTAAGCAGCATAGACAAATTATTATTAGATTATTTCGAAGTATTTAAAAGTACAAATTAATAAAGAATATACCAAAATATTGAAAATGTATAACAAATAATGTCATAAAATAAGGACAGGGAGTACTATTAATTTCTGGCACAGCTTTTAGCATGATGTTCGAGTTTCTTATGACAAAATCCAGGATGCAATAATACTGAGGTAGAAAGAGAACTTGGGTCTCCAATGCTAACTTCCATAAGCTGAAGATGGTTTAGACTCTTTTGTTTGTTGTGGTCATAATAACATAAAAACGTGACAACAGTAATAATGAATTCATTGGGCAAATTTTAATTTACGGAGCCCATACTCTGAATCACTTCATTCAATCATGTCTTCAAACAATAGACAGTGTAATTCAATATATATTCATCTAGTATATAAACAGCACTGAGATGTAGCAAATAACAAAATGAAGTAACTTAAGAGTGACTTTACTGCAAAAAATATACGGTAGAAATCTCCATAAAAATTATAACACAAAATTGAAACCTTTATCAATTTTTTTTTGTAAATAATAAAATGAATAGGCTGTTACCTCATTTTAAGGATTTTTACTACCTTGTTAGATTATTATCAGTGGGATTTCAATATTTATCAAGTTGTTAAAGTTCAAAGCAGTAAATGAATAAGAGGTTAATTAAATTCTCCAATAATCAAATATGCCAGTGACTGTCGGGCCAATGCTAAAATTAATGAAAGAGTATATTTTATCAACAAAAAATGCATGAACCAGAATCTTTTCAAATCAAAGGAAACTTTTACAAACAAACAATTGGAACTGCAATGGGGAATTGCATCTCCCTTTTCCTCTCTCACTTACCCATGACATATTTTGTAAAACATTGCAGAGAAAGTTTCCATTATTTTCCCAACAAGTAGATCACATTTTTTCCATTCTTAAAACATCAAAAAGCAACATCACTGATTTCTTAGAAAAACCTAATGAACAATTCGAGTCTGTCAAATTCACCAATGAAGAAAAAACAAATGGAACACTACTCGTGTTTGATTTCTAAAAACGAGAACACACAATAAACTCAAGAAGAAATTAAGCCACATCAGAAATATTGCAAAACAAAACGGATACAATCAAGATAGTGTTAACAAAATTTTGAGAAAACACAAACAAAAAATCAAATTAAAACAAAACACAACCCTAACATCAACTCAAAACAAAAAAATCATTACTTGAAAAAACTGTACCAGGAACAAGTAACAAATTGAAAAAAAAAAAATTCTCCAAATTTGATCTAACTCCAGTGTTTGTTAACAGCAACAAATTCTCCAATCTCCTCTAGACTACCAAAGACATAACCCAATCAATAAACAAATCTGACACATATGAAATATGTCAAGATAGTGATAAAATTTACCTCAGGCAAAAAAATGCAAACTAGAAAAGAAATTCAAAGAACACTTAACTCACTTCAAATGTAATCAAATTAATACATCAAGCATAGTGCAAGGTATACAAGAACCCAATCACACAGGATTAATTTAGAAAATTATAAGCTTAAAGAAATCTGTACAGGAAACCTCTTAACCACGTTCATGAAAGCATCATCATATATCAAAACAAAGGAAAATTAATGAACAACAGTGGGCCCATTCCAGTTTCTTCATTATACTCTCTTTTGGATACCAGTACCTAAAAGGAGCTAATATCTGAAATTCCATTTCACCATCCTCTTCCTTGTCCAAAAATACCCCATGAGCCCTCTCCCACGACCAACAGCCAAGTATTCCACACACTACACTCTTTTTCTTATTTCTTTACTACTTCATTATTCACATACCCCCCTCCTCCCCCCATAAGATGGAAGCATACCCTCCGAAATGCACATGGGTGTTTCCCAGAAGGTTCTGGGTTTGTGCTTTTCTTGCTCCTTCCAAGGAGTTGGGTTCATGGCTACTTGCATATTCAGCATTACAGGGGACTTAGGGTGAAAAAAAACTTTCTTATAATTTATTGAATTATAAAAATTATTTTTGACTATAATCTGATCTCTCGATAAATTTTCCCCATCAGATAGGAAAATCTTTTATCACTTCATTCTAGAAAGTAGAGGATTTTGCCAGCAGCCAATTGTATACAAAGCTCTTCAAAGCTTCTTCATTGCCTTCCCAATTCCTCTTTGAGAAGGTCAAAGAAATGACAGTCATATGGTCTAGACTAGAGAGAGAATGTTAAAGAGGTAGCCAAAATCATTTCATACAATTTTGCTTACATTACTGCAGCTGTATAAAGACAAGTATTGTCGTGAAATATCATTTTCTGTATGATATGGTCTCTTCTTTCTCAACTAGTTTCACCTAGCTAAGATCATTATAGGACATATATTATTTTAAATATAAATTATTATATTATATTATTATTATAAATATAAATGATTAATGTGTAAATATAAATGCATTTATTTTGCAGCAATCACGTTAAGAGACAAAGGTTTCTCCAAGCGCCAACCGTCAAGGACAATTCCTTGGAAAAAGATTATCACCCTGGCAGCCACCAGCTTTCAGAATTTCCCCTCAACTGGTGGCTGCCTGGGTGATAATCTTTTTCCGAGGAATTGCCCTTGACGGTCGCCACTTTCACCGCTTGAAGAAACCTTTGTCTCTAAGTCATTGAACGTAGAGTTCCTTTTCCTTTCTTTCAGCAATCATGTTGCAAAGAATTTTCCCTATGTAATAAAAAAAATGCGGAAAGAACCTTGCTAGCCAGAAAGCAAGATTTTCCTCACTGTAACTGCTTATGCCTTCTTTCTCAATTCCTTAGCAACTTGTTTTTACTCCAGAGAGTAATGATGGTCCACATTTCATCACAGGTGAGTTCAACAAAGCATTCCCTAAGGCAAAGTATTCAAAACTGTGTGGCACTCCAATGTGCCAGGAATGGTTGCAGCTGTGCTGAAAATATTTTGAAAGCTGCATTTTTTTATTCTGATGGGATGGAATCCTACCAGACATTCACACTTTAAATAATACATTGTACATTATGCACAATTTAAGTATTAATTTTTATGTTAATATGAATGGTTTTATTAATATTCAACATCATATTCAATGTCACATGCCACCAAATAAATCTTCTCTTACCAAGTGGACCATGAGGTAAAAAGTCTGATAGATGCTACCTTAACCCTTTCTCTTCATTAATGTATAACGAGTGTGTTCCACGGAAGTTTCAAAAGTCTGCTGAAAATTCAAAATCAATAATGTAAAATTTTTGTAATTTTTTGAAGATTGTATAGGATTGTTCAACTATAAATTAGATATTTTTACTCATAGTCCATGGTAATATAATTCATATAAGTTGCACTCAGTGGCTTAAAATATCCATTGGGATACATCTGAACTTGGCAGCAAAAGGGTTGAGGCCTCAAAAGCTTCATGCTCTAATTGACCACTCAATATCAGTCAAATTTTATTCCGTTTTATACCTTGATGAGCAGGAAACTTTATGATAAAACATTGCACAACCAAAAGGGGTACATCTTTCTAAGACATTGTAGGATATAGGAAGAATTTTGGGTGTCTTACCAATCTTCCCCCTCATGATAACCCTGCTTACTCACTGTATGAGTGATGGCTGGGCTTGTTAAAAATTGTGGGCATTCAAAAGGTCTTAATATTCCACCTCATATACTTGAAATCCAGTGAAATTCTCCTGAAATATTATTCTGGCTTAATTGAATGCAAACATCTTGAATAATTTATTCTACCCATATAAAATCATTTACAAAAATTAACATTTTACAATAAATCACGAATAATTGTAAAGGCACTTTAAGTGGCACTCATAATGACTTTCTTTCACATTCCATTATGATATTACCATTCTTCTAAGTATTGACAAATGCATCAACACAACATCATTTGCAACACTTATTTTAAATCACAACCTCATAATACCATAAACAAGAGTATCAAAATGAGTGTATGCAATTAATTTATGAAATAAAAATAGTTAACACAAAATTAATGCCACAAGTAAGATTTAAAGTTTCAAAAACTAAATCACAGATTCAATTATTGGCAAGTTCTGAAACTGCTAAATATTATTCTTAAGATAATGTTGTTAGAATATTTCTCCTAAAACTTTAAAAATATAAGATATGAGGAATTGAAATAATACTTTCATTTCTGAAGGTCTTTGACCAGAAGACAAATGCAAGAATGATCCAAATGAATTTATCAATTCAATCAACTAACATTGATATGTAAAACATACTGTGCAAGAATTACCTTTCCAGTAAATTAAGCAAATATTTTTCAGTTTACTTTTTTCATCATAAAATAGATTGTGACAGAGGTAATATTTTCATCAAATAAAAACTATATTTTAACACAGAGCAAACACATTATGTAAAATTGTACTTTAAAGATGTAGTTAAAAAATCTTTTTAAGTTAATTTTTTATATCTTCTCTCTCATAGACCTTAAATTCATACTTCACTCCATTTTCCTCCTGTTCTCCTTGAGGAACATCTGGATCCCTTGATAGGAAAAAGAAGTTAAAATGTAACTTATTAATAATCATCATATTCAGATAATGAAGACTAAATTGCATTCTGGTGAGTGAAAAAAAGAATGAACAGAAAACAAACAAGACAAGGAAACAGGTATGGTGATTTTGCACAAGATGGTGCACACCCTGAAAAATCCCAAGGAAGAATACTTGAAAATGTCTAATAGGACCAGGAATTTTCCATGTCTAGCCTCCTTGCCCACAAAGTCTCCCGAATAGCTTGAGAGAATGTTCCCCAGGATAGCTCAATTGTCAGAGCATCCAATCTGCAATTGGGAAACCTGTTTGTTTTCTGGTCCAATCGGACATTTTTGATTAAAAATTGAGTAATTCCCATTATTGCGAACCATTGTGAACACAATCTGCTAATAGAGTGCCAATGGCCAAATTCAAAATCTAGAATTTAAAAGAGACGTTGAATGCAATTTAGTTTCTCTTGCCCAAAATAAGACAACAGCAATTCATTAAGATTACCCATATAAAATAAATTGGACTTAAGCATACTGCACAGGCTATGGGGGCATGATGGATAACTTAGTGAAATGAAATGAAAATAGGAAGACTAATATCAATATAAGAGCTGAGAAAATACAACATGTAAAGAAAAATTGATAATGTTCAGAATAAGGAATTTCAAGAAGTAAAAGACTGATCAGCAAAGAAAGGACTAAACAATGATAAAGAAACGTGTAAAAAAAGTCTGAGCTAGCCTGGCAACATTAAATGCTATCACAATTTGCTGAAATTACACTTTACATTGACTGAATTTTCACTGAAAGACTGGAAAACACAGAAATTTAACAATTCCAAAAAATTTTAGGTGATTTCTCATGTATCATTTTATATGAGATAACAGTAATGCTATTGCACAAACATGATCTTAAATAGAAAAAAATACATGAGAAATTATTGCAAATTTCACACTTAATTGGAAGATAAATTCTATCTGATATTTGATTCAATAGATGTGCATAAGGCTAAAAAAAAAGATCCTTTTATGGCAGATAGAATCATGTCAAGTACCAATTTTAGTGTTACACTAAATGATAATTAAAAGTAAAATACTAACTGTAGTAACTTAAAAGGTGGTAAAATTTCAGGAAAGAATGTGTCACATTCATACAGGGCCTTTATGTTTGTAAGATAAATCCTGTGGCATTCTGGCAAATTCAAGCTCTCCTGAAAAAATAGGAAATATTAATCAATAAATTTCATAACATCCATAATTTGTTAAAATAAATCTATAATTATTCGATAGAAATGCTAAACAAGACCATTTAAATATGAGGTTATACTGTACTTAAAATTTAGCTTAGGGTATTATCCAGTTGTCTTCAGACTTGCTTGCTTCCTTTGTGATGAAGAAATTTATCAAAAGTTCCAACATTCGTAGAATAAAAGTATGCATCCATAGAAGAAATTATTTCAGTTTCACTAAATTCAAATGCATGATGATTATAATTATTATAGCCTTACCCTATTAGCATATGAATGACTATTGAGTTTGTTGGTAAAAGCTGATATTACAAAATTCTAACTTATGAAATGAAGGTAAGATTTATCATGTATTAATGTTCAGATTTTTACTACTGCTACTCATCAGTACAAGCTAAGGTCACCTATAGCCCCCAGTTCTTAAAAAATGCCAGCAAACAAATTACTAATGCTGGCGATTAAAATCCAGCTGTTTGAATGGTAGGTGAATACCATAAATGCTATGTTAAAAATTTCACCCCTCAGATTTCATTTTCCATTTAATATAGGTTAGATGGAAGAAGAGACTTTTCAGTCTCAATCTTGCCTTAATAAAAACCTTAAAGACCTAATTTCATTTTCTATTCCATGAGGCCTGACCCCTTACATAAATGTATTATATAATAGGTATCTACATTTAATTTTTTTACTCTAAGAGGTGTGATATCTGCCATGATTATATAATTAAAATCAATCCACAAGACTCCTTAAGTACATAATATCTTATTAAAATTACAAAGAATGCTGAATTTTACGGCAGAGACAAAACTTTCACTGAGAAAAACTAAATTTCTAATAATTCATATACAATTTTCAGTCAATTTCAATCTTATAAAAATGATTCTCAAACCTAGTAAATGAAACTCACAGACAGATAAGCAAAAATTTCAATATTAAACATGGACATATGGATTGACCTGTTTATAAATATGTAAAATTATTAAGGTTTTCGGCATAATTAACGTGAAAAAATTGTTGGAACAAAGTTTCTTACCTTATACACAGAACTTCCACCGATGACCCAAATACTTTCGATCTTTTCACCCAATGGAGTCTGCTGAAGTTGAACGATTGCCTCCTCCAAGGATGAGCATAATAGAACACCGTCGTCGACCTCGCTGATTAATAAATAAACGAAAATGCAAAACCATACCGATAAAAAGCAAACAAACAGCAATATTTGTATCATGGAAAATAATACGTGAGAATAGTCAGCGTTATAAAATATCGTTAACTTACATTTTGTTGCTGGAAAGAACAACATTGACACGATCTGCAAGCGGCCGATATTTCAGAGGAATTGACTGCCAGGTTTTTCGTCCCATTATTACAGCATTTTTCTTGCTAGGGTCTTTCGTTTGCGTTGTCATTTTCGTGAAATAAGCCATTTCAGATCTTATGAGAGAATATATTTCATATATAATTAACAATTTTTATCAGGATGAAATACATATGATATGAAATACATTTCATTTTCAAGGACAATCTTTTCCCGCGGGATCAATCAGTTACATAATTTTAATTTTTTTACCTGGATTCCTTCATTCATGTTTTAAATATATTAGAATATAAAAAAAAGATTAGCTAACTTATTTGACAACATACTTAAGCTTCCATGGCAGCCGACCTTTGATTCCAATTCCCATATTTTCGCAGGCAGCAGCTATCAAATTCAAACGTGGTCCCATTTTGAACCGAATCTTTGACCGCTTCGACCACTCGGGTTTGGTTGTCACCTGCTAACAGCGCTAATGACTGGTAGCTTTTCTTAACAATTGAATGTTCCCACCCGTAGCGGTTTGGCCAAGTATCAAAAATTAAGAGCTTAACTGGAAGCTTAGCTGTGTTAGTGATTCATTCTACCTCAACTCTCCGATTCATTTCGTCAGTTTAAATCCACAACTAAGGTAAAATAACTATTTTCCGTTCCCCGGAAGGAAATTTATTTAAAACTCAGCTAATACCGTTATCATTAAGTACCACATGCATTGAACACGACTAGTAATAGTCGCGATTACTTTAATTTCCCTTCCACGTTAGTCAGTTTTCTTCATTGTTACTAAATTACAGTGTATTTTTCAATGAAAACCGTACTGAATGAGTGCGATCCTTGGTGCTTAACTTTTGTACATGTTTTCGATTCATAGATGTCTGGTCGAGAAGGTGGCAAAAAGAAACCTTTGAAGCAACCCAAGAAAAGCAAGGATGATCTTGATGAGGAAGATGTTCAAAGGAAGCAACAGCAAAAAGAGCAGCAAAAGGCACTGGAAGCAGCGAAAGCTAGAGCATCTCAGAAGGGACCGTTAGTTGGTGGTGGCATTAAAAAATCAGGAAAACGATGATCTCGTTTTGTGTTTCAAGAATTTTGGAAGTGATTATGGCGGTCTTTAACTCCCTAAATACAAATATTATGGAATTTTGTTGCTGCCGGAGGGATTTTCATATTTATTTTGGAGAATTACCGTTCAAAAAATTTTAGCTGTCAACAATTTTATAAGCGACTGACAAACTGTACTTTGCGCATTCCTGTAACATTTTCGGATATTAAAGGCAGAACAATTTAATCTCTTTGTTTATTTTTACGAAAAATCTCGAGGATATATCAATAATATATATAACACAGGTAAAAAAATACAAGAGCAATTCTGACTTATCAAGTGTTTCTGGGTCATAAAATCGGGAGTTGGTAGTCGCTCCTCCACTAACAGCCGACTTTACATATTATTTGAATATGATCAATATGGAATTTTTCAGTTTCTGGGTAACAATGTATTTTTTCAATCATCCAATGAATATTCCTTTGCAGAATTTTTCTCCTGAATATACTGATCCGTAAAATGGAACTTCATGCAGCTGATTTTAATTTGTACTCATGAGTTCTTAAACATTACGTTTTCAATAAACTGTTTAATCTTTTAGTTATTCTTTATTATTCCTTTGAAGTCTGTTTATTTTGAATTTAGTGAATCACACATTATTAAATCTTAAGTATGTATGTTTTTTAGTATACATGTCCGTTATGTATAAAAGCTTTTCAAGGAAGATGCTATGAATAAAAAATTTGAGAAGCCTATTTGGTGTGTCGATAAAATTTTAAACTGGATTGACTAAATTATATCTAGCCACTTTCACTTGAAGAAATTTGATGTGGTTGCTATAGAATATTCATTATAATCTGCACAGATCTAGAAATTTGTTGTTACTTCTGAATAATATAGGAAAATAATTGCATAAAGTCTTCACAGGTGTACATATAGCTCAATTTGCCATTTAAAAAATATCTCAAGATAGAATATTTATGCTATGTAGCACCTCACTTTTTGTTCCAGTTTTCATTTATCATTGGTAACCAGTAATATTTAAATGATTTAATCATAATTGTGAAATAATCCTTTTATAATACCCTTCCAAGGATTCTCATAGAAGTGATGCTACATTCCTATTGTGCTATTTGGTTTAAAAATTCTTCAATAGCTGTTAGTTCATCCCATTATAATTCTTTAATGAATTGTGACTGAAAGTTTATAGTAAATAATTCATTCGCTATGAAGTGTTAGCTAAACTATATGTTTTATCTTGAAACAATGCATCACTAACAGAGTATTGATTTCACTGCAGTATTGACATTGTTGCAGAATATCAGAATTTTTTTGAAATTATGATAAAGTGAATATCCTTTATGTTCACTCTGCATTTTCTGATATATGCAGTAATAACTAATTGAAAAATATATTTATCCTATGTAAGATGTATGAAGTCCACAGATTATATTAATTATTTCTTGGAATTTATGGCGAGAAATCCTTATGTTTTGAGGGCTTCTTTCTCTAACTCATTATTTTATGTCATACCTATGGCTTCCAGATAAACAGTTTTATAAGGCTATAATATATGTATACATAATTCTATAAATATCTGCAGGAACTTAAAGTAATACTTTAAGAGGCATTTACATAATAAAGAAAACTCATTAGTACAAAACTAACAATAGTGAAAAACTTAGTAAAATATTTATATAATTTAAAATGCAATGAATAATTATTGATAATCTTCATGAACATTAATAATTACAAAGCTATATATTACTTATATTTGACATCTTAACTGCATCTTCATGTTCTCGATAGTGAATTCTTCTAATAAATTCTAGCTTGCAACTACTTGGGTTAAAATTGAGAATGTGAAAGCTGTAAAACTTCACATTTGATCTCTTTTTTCAAATTATACTATTAATAATAGACACGCATTACAATTTAGAAAAGGGCCCAAGGAGTATTGGTGCCCATGGCAGGATTTCAAGTACCTTTCTTCTTTCAAGATACTTGTAAAATATCCATTGATAAATGACTTGCTTATTTTTTCATGGCACAATTTTGGAATTTATATTAGAAATTAATTTAACAATCTTGGACTATTACTTTGCTTACTGTTACCAACATAGAATTAAAAGTTAAGGAAATTGATTGTTTGGTAGAAATGTATACCCTATAACTTTCAGCATATATTTTCTGGTGCAATCAATTGTTTTATTTAACTTTTTACTTACAATTAATACAACAATTTACCTGAAAAAAATTATAAATAGAACTATTTTAATGATTTTACGAACACTTCATGAAAAATTCTTTCCCCAAGATCCATCTATGCAGCAAATGGCTCCCACATATTACTGAGTTTGCTGTATGATTAATTTATCCAAGACTTTAATACCCAAGAAAGTTATTTGCCTCGCAAAACATTTCCCAACTCCCAATGTACCTCAGGTAATCACCAGCTTATGCTGGCTTAGATTTAGAACAAATCTTACTTGACAATTCACTGAAAAGATTTAATTAACATTGTTATTTATAATTTTCTTTTGATTTTATTTATTTCAGTAAACCATGATTAATTTATAACAAAAAAGTAATACATTTTCATAGTTAAGTCTTGAAGACTTTCATAGTCTTTGTGACTTATGTAAACAATTGCATACATTCATAAGTAATAAAATATCAGTATTCTTCTGGAATAAGTATGTACATATGGTAGTATAAGCTATAAGTCTTCATTTTTATTCTCAAAATGAATATCTCATACATGATTATACTTTTGATGTCAGAGCCATATTCTCCCCTTATTTGTTCCCAAATAAAATTAAGTAAGTTTTAATCAGGTAACATATTCCCAATATTTCACAGAGGCCATGATGAGTTAGATATACAAATTGATAAGCATTGTATCAAAAGCCGTTTCATACCTTCAGACGGAAGAGTTAAATCTAAACCATTACATTACCGTGATGTATTTTCTTTTTTGCCATTTTTCTGTAGGTCAAAATAATAAATTAGAAGGAATTACTTGGATATATGATAAGATATCCTAGAATCTGTTGTTTTCAGTAATTTATTCCAGAGCGTATTCTAATACTTTTTATAAACTCTGTAATTCGTTATTCCAACTGGAACGTAAAACTACAAAAACATATCGAGGCACGATTTAAAATGTCCGCTTCTTTCATTTGAGAAGTAGTCATTTGTTTGTGTGTTTACGCACCTCTGAAAGGTAGAGCACGTGTGGATACAAACTGAAGGTCTGAAATACGAAAGTTATAATGAAGCCCAAGTCGTTTAATAAAAGTAACAGTAAAAAAGTTTCGATGGTGAAGAGCAAGTTTGACAAGAATGACGATACCAATGAAAGCATAGGTTCTGATAGTGACGAAGATGATTTATCTGGAGATGGTAAAGTCGATTACTTCATTTTTCTTTCAAGATTTCATCATGATAATCATCATATTCAGTGGCAATAATTGAAATCTTACGCTTTAGATTTAGGAGACGATTCTGAGTCCTATGGGAGTGATGATGATAATGCTGAGGAAGACGAGGAGATGGATATTGAAGACGAAGACGATGAGGAAGAAAGTTCCGGACAGCCTGTTTCATATGCTGAAGACAAGGAACATAAAAAAGCCTTAGAAAATTTAAAGAAGTCTGACCCAGAATTTTACGAATTTCTACAGGAAAATGATAAAAAATTGTTGCAGTTTGATGTGTCTGATAGTGAGTCTGAAGTTTCAGAGGAAGAAGGCGATGATTCAGAAAGCGTTCATGTACCACCCGACAAATTAGAAGTATGTATATTTTTAATAGTTAGAAAACCGACATTTATAAAAGAAATCGATTATAATATTTCACAAATTTCAGGGTGATAGCGAAGAAAGTGATTTTGAGCCAGAAGAAGGAATCCATACTATTCACGGTGCAAATAAAGTCATAACATTACAAATGGTAGAAGACTGGCATCAGAAACTGCAAACCGATAAGTATGCATTCAATTGAATATTTGTTACATTAAACACAGCTCTTTAAAACATTGAGGAAACTAAGTTTTTCACATCAATCATTAATATGTTCAGTGTAATAGTTTTAATGTTTACAGAAGCAGAATTGAGATTATTTAACAAAAAAAGGAACCCATACTCATCATAAATTTAAGCTGAGATTTTGTCTTAAACAGAAGATTTGCCCGCATTTGATGCTGGACATTTTTAACGAGCCAAATTCTGCATTTTACTTTTGAATCTTTATAAGAATTGACTTGACTTGATCTTCATGTTAATTTTTCAGATCTGTAGCCACAATTCGAGAAGTTGCAAAAGCATTCCATGCCGCTGTTGCCAGAGTTGCAGCTGATGATGATGGAGATAGTGATGAGTACAAAGTAGCTGGGAGTGCAGGTAATTTTTATGATTAAACTCTTGTGAAATCTATTTCCGTCCTCTCTTGGACATTATTCAGTAAATGTTGAAGGTTTACCTTCGAGTCACATGGGACATCTTTAACTTTACTCAAATATTCACTAAAAGTTTGTATAAGTATTAGATTAATATTTTTTACAGCTTTTGTTCAGCTTTGTCCCTAATTTCATTCATTCCTTTCTGACTTCATGCATCTGGTCATCCCTAACCCTACACGATCATATACACTCAGCGTTTATCATATTTAGATTGAGTTTATTTACTATTAAAGCCTTGATTAGTAACTAATTTCTCAGTTTCTGCACCATCCGTGGACATTTGTACATTCTTTTAAACCAATTGATTTCTGTTTAGAGAGAACTTTATTCCTTTTAAAGTTTAAGTAACACTTTGTTGAGTTACATCACACTATGTCTCAAACATTACTCTATTTTAAATTCAGCATATTATCTATATTCTAAGCATTTCCTTTGAGGGCAAGCTGTAATCGCCAGAATTAATTTATTTTAAAATATGACTTGATTATTCTACCTAATTATGGTTTCATCAGTTACACATTTTTTTCCTTTTTTGCAGTGTTTAATGCCATTATTAGATTATGCATTGTTGATCTTCAGTCTGCAATAAGGAAACTGCTTAAACTTTCACCGGATGCTACCCACTTTCAGACCAATAAATGTAAAAAATGGAAGAAAGTGAGGATGATTATTAAAGGATACTTGGTTGATTTACTGAAGGTAATTTTTTAGAAATATGCTTAATTATAAAAATGAGGATGTTTAAGCATTTCAGTTTTACAGTAAAATATTATATTCATTGGTTTAATCCAATTTTTCTGGAGGCTTTAGAATCTCTTCATCCATTTCATAAATCAGTTTTTACCATATCTTCTACTGTTAGCTTGTTGCTAAAATATATTAATTATAATCTGCATATCTGAAATATTATGGTTTGGTGAATTGTTGTAATTTTGAAATAATTGTCTGGTTGCAGAACAGATGAAGGAGATTCACTTTTATAATGCTTGGAACATCATCTTTTGATAATTTATGATTTTTCTTTTACTGCATTGTTTTCCATGTTTAATCTGTCTTTAGGATATTATATTTTTTTGGGCCACTTCCTAGTTAAAACATTAACTAATTTATGTAAAAAACATTTTGATTTCAGCTGCTTTCAGGAGTCACCTCTGACCATATATTAAATGTGCTATTGAAACACAATCATCAGATGGTCATGTATTGGTCTTTGTTTTCCTCGCTCAAAAAGACTTTTGTGAAGCACATGGTGAAGTTGTGGAGTACATCTAATGAAGATTCAGTAAGGATATTGTCTTTCCTGTGTCTTCTCCGGCTCAATTCTTCCAAATCAATGGATCATGAAGACGGAGTGGTTCCTCAGATTTATGAAACCACTCTCAAGGTATGGATTATTTCTGTTATTTATATTTTAGGAATTTCCATGTTTTCAGTTTATATGAAATTCTATGAGAGTTAAATGAAAATTTTATACGCCCATAAAATTTATTAGTTTTAATAAAATAAATTATTTAATTAGTAAATGATATGATTAAAACTTACAAAATGAAATAGAACACGGTTAAGTTGCTTTTTTCCGGGGATCAGGAGAAAACCATTTCTTAAGCAGAATGACGTAATATCAGTTGTATAATGCTGGTTGTGAAGGACCAGGAGAAAATGTAGTATTAAATGTGATAGCAGCTTAAACAGGTTTTACTGTATTATAATCAACATTTTTAATTATTGAGAGAATTAGTTACTCCTTATTAAGATTTTGATACTAAATAAGCCCATATAGAAAGGTGTGTCTGGTCTTAATTGCTCAGTCTTTAGTCCCAGCTATGAAATTCATGTTTCTGTCGTATGAATTTAATGTTCAGCAAAATCTTATTGAAATATTTTCATTAAAACCAAACAACAGGCAAAATGACTAGGTTCTTATTAAGGGCACATAATGATTTCCAATAAATTTACAGTGGAAATTGTGAAACTCTTATGAATGGATAATTATTCTATCAATCTATTGGAAAGTATTCTGCAACATTTATGAGTATATCTCAATCAGTAAGTATTGTTATATATATTTAAGATAAATCAGAAATTTTTCTGTAATACGAGAAGAATTTTTTTTTGGGAATTGATATTCATTTGGTTAAACATTCCTATATCTTCTTGAGCATTTTCTATATTCAGAGTTCAAAAATCTTTAAATTCATTTCATGCCAAACAAATTGCACTTGTACAGCTAGTTCCAAAAAAAACTTACCACCTAAGCCGCAACCCGCATAACAGACATGAAGCTCGGTGAGAGCGAGTCTAGAGTTTTCCACGCATTCTATTGGCTCTCGGAAGGAGGAGCATTCTGACGGCGCCTTTTTAAACCGTTGTGAAACGCGTTGAAAGTATTTGTACCGTCATTATTAGCACGAAATCTAGTTTAAATTTAGTGTTACTTTTTACTATGTCAGCAACAGTATTAAAAAATGAATGAAAATCGGATCTCCTTATTTCGACCTGAAATTTCTGCGTAATTCACCTTTTTCTGGAGGCATCGGGTAAACTTACTTTAGCTGCTTCAATTATCCAATAAAAAATTATGTCATTGCAAGATTAAAAAGGATTATATTATTACGTTTTTTATTCTCTTGACGCCTACAGGAAGAACTTTTAAATTTATTTAGAGGAAATTCACGACTATGACTCAAATAGAAAGATGAACGAAAACTCTGCAAGGAGATAAAGAATAATTAGGAATAAGAACACAATCAACTGTATGTCAACTAATTTATGTTGCAGAAAAATGCTATCGAGAAGGGGAGTATGAAAAAACTTCGAAACCTACTGAGGAAAGCAAAGATGAAAAGAAACTTTATCTGGACGAATACACCGAGAAAGAATCATTTTAAGTCAACCTGGTAGAGAGCTCTGAAAATTAGACCCAAAACATATTACAATAAAGTAAACCAAGTAAATTACGATCAACTACATCAGATAATTACATCAAATAGTATAAAAATTTTAAATACCACCAAATCATATGATATAAAGTAAAATATATATTGGTGTGCTTTCATCATTTTCTAAGGTAATTGTTTAAAATTCAAATTGATAATTTAATATTTTAGAAAATAACATAGATATTAGAATAGTAGCACAATTTAAATACTGAGGGCTACAAAATTTTTTCACGTATCGAATAAAAAATTAATTTATCACGAAATTAACGCCAGCATCTCGTGACATTTTTCCGAAAATATTGTTCATTGCCAGTCCCAGAAAAACTATCCCTTTAATTAAATCAAGTTCATGTTACTTGCAAAATTATGCTGTCCCAACTTTTATCTGATGCTAAATCTCTTTCTTGCCCCGTGGTGCAAATTTTGACTCGATTTCTTCGCAGTTGAATTATTCTGCAATACAGAGAAGTATAAAATTTGCTTGATACGAAAATTAACAGAGCATTAGGTATTTCAGAATATATGCATCAACATGTCATTCTGTTCTTACTTCCACCAGGCATTCGTGGCGACGGTATCAGATGAAGCATTATGATTTTGAGATGAGATTTTTCTGTTTCTGACCAATTCGCGTCTGAGGTTTCACTAATTCTTCCATAGAGAAAGCTCTTTCCTTCCCTCCACCCTGGCCCTAGGAGTATCCCCTATTCATTCCTTTGTTGTTTCTTTTTCTTTTGTTGCGTCCATCGAAAGGTATTGTCTATTTTCTCAGAAGAACCATAAAACGGCCGATGGGTGAAGGTGAACTCCGCTCTGAGAAGAAAAACCCCCTTTTTGGAAGATTGTGGATGGTCGTATGTATCCGGGGTAGCGAATTTGAAAGCGCTAATGAGGATTCCTGACCGCACCCCTGCTGAGCAGGTATCAAAAGTTAGGGTATGGTGGCGGCGACCGATCACAAGTAAGGTGGGAAATGGTGGATCCGCGATTTGTAATCTTCGCCACGGGTATTCCCTTAGGGAATGAAGATATTCAACTCTATTTTTGAGGTAGACGACCTTTCAGGACTTCTTGTAAGGAATACAGTTTAAGATGGTTAAGAAACAACAGTTAGTATGGCAAATTAGAACCTTAAGACTGATTTGCATATTGCATATAAACTCCAGGTTTCCTATACTTGCATATTGCAGGTTTACACGTTAACACCTGGTTTATTTACATTTACATTAATACCCCGCGAGCCGCCGTATGACGTATGTCAGGGGGTGTGAAAACAACCACAACAGGATTTCCAATGTTACTGAAATGATTTTCAGAACTATGCGCTAGACTAATGTTTAATAAGACTAATGATTAATGATTGCTGCTTCGGTTTCTGAATGCCTCAAGTAAGCTATATAACCCGAATTGTTTGAATGGTGCATAATATGTATAATAATTAAAAGAAAATTCACTATCAATAATTATGAATGATGGGTAAAAGGAGTCATGGAAGAACACGTTAAAAATAGAAACCAACGGATGGTAACCGGAGTTACATGAGAATATTCCTCTAATTCTCATGATTCATATGCTAGCTGTTAAAATATTCTTGGTTCTATATGTAATCCATTACTCCAACATTCACTCCAAGGACCTTCGTAACACCCTCATCCTAGGCACATCATAATTCTCTACGAACTTTGCGAAGATGTTTTTTAAATTTTTTATAGTATTTTTAAATAGTAATGCAAGGAAGATCATTCCCGTTAAAATAGGACCTTCGGAAAATCTGAACGATAACATAAAGTTGACAATGTTTGGGTGCATCATATCAGAATTAGTATCTCTATATTCTGCTTTTAAAGTGAATGGTATAAACTGTATTAGCTTATACTAAATAACTAATTCAACAACGAAAATGAAAAAATAAGTAATGCTGCCTATTGTCAATTTATATCGATCAAGCTCTTCGTCAATGATTGTTTACTTTATTTATATAAATTGTTTTTTATGCTTTATTTTGTCCCTACATTGAGCTAAAAATTTCGTAGTTTGAAATAACTTGAGAAATGAACAATGAACTAGAGAAATGCCATCTAATATTTATTCCTTACGCTTACGAGAACCAAATCGTTTCACTTCTCTTATAACATCTATGATACAAAATAGATAGAGCGTTGAAGATGATCTTACTACATCGACTAAAATTTCTATTATCATGTCACTAAAATATGAATTGAAACGTAAATATGGAATTTTAGATACTCCGCATATTCAGTGTCGCAGAAACTTGAAGCTTATACGCCGATTACAGGTAAATTACATCTCTAAAGTTAGGTAAGATTTAGAATAAACCATTGGCTTGCATAGATAGTAATACCAATGTTAGCAATTTTTATCGGTTTGAAAAAACTGAACTCTCTTTCCAAAATAAATTGCTGATAAGAAGATGGTTTAGGTTCTGGCTTAGTAAACTACTCGACCTTTCTTATAGAATTAAAAGGTTGGTACGATACATTGAACATCGCTATTGTATACAATTTTGGAGATCCTGGGAATTACTGATGCATCAGAAGGAAATTTCTGAAAGTATGATAAGCCATGGGCGTTATATCCTGTATATTTGAATGCTAACCATGTTTGACTAAGATATTACTTAAATTGGATAAATGAGTAGTTTCTCTGGCTGTCATAAACGGAAGAAATATATGTTGGATGAGAAAATTGAGAAGGTGAGTGAGTGGGTTATACTTTTAAAAGAGGTCGTTGCTCCTACTCAAAGTAACCAATTGGTCAACGAGGAACGCAAAAAATGCCATTACCTATTGTGATTTATCCAAAAATCTGGAATTAACATACCTCTTACACTTTCGGTTGTTAAATTCATGTGAGTGTATATATTACTGTTGCCGTCGTTTCTCACTCCCCTATCTCTATCAAAACAGTCCCCCTCTTGAAGTCCTGGTGAATTCATTGCCTTAACCACTTCTTCCAATCACTCCTCTATCTTGCTATTTTCAAATTTGTCATGGAATGTGGAGAGATGAAAAGTTTCTCATAGCCATACATTTTAACTACGAAGGAATATTTTCAATATCACCGAGCGATAAATATGTAGATAGACTATTCATACCAAACCACCGCCCATTCATCTCAATCATTAAAATTCTGTCGAAAAATATGAGAGTTACGTAGGGCCAGCCATCAACCGAGGGGAGCAAAATTTCAACATGAGCCTCATATGCGCTTCTTATCCCCGTGTGATACTTACAGGGTTGGAATTACAGGTAAAAAGGCCCTAAAACTATTTCACTAAGTCCCTATTATTTCGCGTATTTTTAACGTTTTCTACATTATAATAATTGTTAACGTGATAATAAACAGTTGAAATATAAACAATGCAAGTATTTTTGTATGCATTCAAAATTAATTGAAAATTTTACATTCATAGCTTACAGTAGCATTCAATGAGCATTATGACAAAACCTCATTCGCCCTATCTTTTTGTGTATTTTAGAACTTGATAAATACGAGAGAAGAACGTTTAAGAATGTAATGGTTTGTGACTGCAACCATTTCAAGAGGAATCCACAGAAGAAATCACGTTTATTCAATTCACACTTCAATGACACCAAAAAAATTCATTTTGGATTCAAAATTAATGTGAAAGATGGTTGTCTCGTATCCGTCATCTTTATTAATTCAGGAAAATCGATCCTAGCACATTTTCTCTCAATTGATTTGGATGGTATATTAAAAATACCAACTGCATAGATGATAAAATTTACTGATTTTTTACCGATCGAGTTTTAATTTTGATGCTTATCAAATGAAACAAAATGTATCTAAAATACGCAGAGAATGCCTCAAGACTTCATACTACATATTTACTTATAGATTTTTTATGTATTTAAAGTAATAGCGTAGATATGGCCATGAGTTCGCCTTACTTTACTTTTGTAGATTGCATTCACACAGGCTGTGATAAAACAGGTGATCGATATGGACTCCTTAGGTATATAATTTAAAGGCTAATAACTCTTCTCTTGAACGATGTATAATATTATCTACTATTATAATATATAATACGACCCATTATAACCGCAGAGTTTTGCAAGCGAAGGCGTCGAATTCGAGGTCTATACATTTTGGGTCCGACACTGATTCAAACTGCGCGGAAATTTTCTTCCTCCCATCTCAGCCCTAAACATAAGCTCAGAACGGCTCAGAGGCAGATTTTACAAAAATTTCCTTCGTCCTGCTTGTGCCTTTCGTCTCAGACTCAAATTTTATGAGGGGAAGGGGTTTGCCTCGGTTTCCTAGGAATAACGGGACCTCGTGTGCGCCGGTTCCCTCGGTGCGAGAAGCAAAGCTAGAATATATACTGATTTGTAATAACCATTTTATAATAACTGAATTCTTGCATTACAACATCCATATTGTTATAATACTATTCTGCTACGCCAATGCCACCAAACTAAGGATACTAATAAATCTTTGCAATATCAATAATGCAAATAAATCCATTTCAACTCTGCAAGCGGAGCCAGGACAGAAGCAGACTATCTCCTCCATGTTTTCCCTCTCTCTCTCTCTCTCACTTCTTAAGGCTCGCTCGGAGGAAATTCACTGCCTGTTATGCGGGTTGCGGCTTAGGTGGTAAGTTTTTTTTGGAACTAGCTGTACTATTGTCTGTTTAGGCAGGACTTACAAATATTTTTTATTTATTTACATATATTACTGTTGATCCAGTGATGGTAAGAAGTTATGATGATCTTTATTGCTTCTTTTAGGTTATGTATTTGGCTTATGTCCAGAACACGAAGTTTGTATCTCCATCCACTTTGCCAGCAATCAGTTTCATGAGGCAGTCCTTGGCAGAAATGTATGCACTCAATGAATCTGCTGCATATCGTCATGTTTTTATGTATATACGTCAGTTGGCAATCCATTTACGAAATGCCATCACTCTTAACAAGAAGGTATGAAATGCTGTGTGTGAACATATAGATGCAATTTTACTTGAAGTAACATTACTAAATACTAATTTTCCTAAATACAGGAGAATCTTCAGACTGTATACAATTGGCAGTTTGTGAATTCCTTATATTTATGGTCACATCTCTTTTCTATGACAAATGAAAAATCACCTTTGAGGCCTCTTCTTTATCCTCTTGTTCAGGTAAGGTATTCTACCCAATGAACTAAATAATTCTTTTAGACTTATCTTTCAGGAATTTATTTGCAGATAAAAATTCATTTACTCTATACTATGGTAGTGCTTCTAAGAATTGACTTTTTCGATTTACTTATTTAGTAGAATCCTTCAATGTATACATCCTCACATAGTTAAAATAAATTGTGTGATTTATAGCAAAATTTTTAAATTATCTTTTGTTGTACACAATGTTGTACACTCCAAAACTGATTATAAGAAGGTTCATTTCCTCATTCACTTGGCTAAAGAAATATATTTTTAAGGTAAATTGTGCTGGGTTGGGAGATGTTCTCAAAACGTTTTTTTAACTTGTAATTATTCTACCATCAAAATTGCAAATTTCTTAAGGCACATAATCTAAAAGGAGTTTTTTGGCGATTCAACCATCACAGTAATTTACCTATGTTATGAATGTGAGCTGTGCATTCATAGATTCAATTGTGTGTTATTTACTAAGTTAGCACACACCTAGCTAATGTCCCAATTAAGTAGCTAAACATATTTATTTAGCTGTAGTCACAATTGTAATAGTTTTTCTTTTTTTTTTATAGGTTGCTATAGGAACTGTAAAATTGATCCCTACTGCTCAGTATTTTCCCCTGAGATTTCACATTGTCAAAATATTGACTCATTTAAGTGCTGAAACTGGTATCTATATCCCAATCTTACCATTCCTGATAGAGGTAAGAATCTACTTATACCATTAATATTTTAAGTATATTCTTCTTTTATTGAGAAGAATTTATGATAGATTATTAGTTGATTTGCTTTATGACTGTGTGCATTCTATTGCTTCCTGAGAGGCAACATTGCTGATTTAATGGGTTTTCATTTCTCATAAACAATGATTAATCAAGGTCATCTTTTTAATTTAATTATAGGTGCTCAATTTTAATTTCAACAAAAAACACACCAAAGTTTCTATGAAGCCAATAAACTTCACGTGTATTTTAAGATTATCCAAGATTCAAATGCAGGAGAATGGCTTCAAAGATGCAGTGATAGATTCATTGTATGAAGCATTATTTTCATATTTGGCAGTTGAATCACATCGGATTGGTTTCCCTGATTTAGTCATTCCTCTTGTTGTTGAGGTATGTTAGTGCATTCACGTTCTATAATTGAATCATTCATATGTTAATGTAAATAACTTGATTAATTTGTGCATACAGGTATCCTCCGCTTTCTGTGAGGGATCTCTCTGATAAAAATTTCATGCAAAACAAAGCTGTGTGTATAATGAATATTTAAAATCCTAATAAATCCTACCATTTGATAGTAATGTAAGTTTCTGCTAAAGTTAGAAATTTGTTTATGCATGAGAAAGGTTCTCATGCACAAACCTTAATTTAACGCAAATTAAGTGTTAGCTGAACTCATGTTAAGTGGGAAAAATCTGTAGTAAGGATCCAGAAAATGTTTGTGGCACTGCGGTGCTTATCAAGAAGGGAAACCAGATAAGATCATGTTCACAGTGCCATAAGCTTTTCTGAGACTGATATTGTTAGTTCTGGCCCTGTGGATATTTTGCCTCAATTTCTTAAATGAAGGAATGAAAATTTATCTGCTTAGTTTGTAGCTTTCTTCCTTTTTATATTTTTATTCGAATTTCAACTCTCAAACATTACTGGAATTCAAAATATTTCTTTCTTTCTTTCTCAGCTGAAGAAGTTTAATAAAACATGCAAAATTGCAAATCACTGCAGAAAAATGAAGCAGGTTTTAGAGAAAATAGATGAAAATATAAAAGCAGTTGAAAGCCAAAGGAAAGTCTCTTTCCAAATTCATGATCAGAAAGCTGTGCTGGAATGGGAGACTAATTTTAAGAAACATGGTACTCCTTTATCAAAGTTTTATGAAACATGGAATAAAATGAATAAGCAAAATGCTGCAAAGAAGGCAACCGGAAGAGATAAGGTACACTTTCATGATTGTAAATAGATTATTATGTTTGGTGGCTTTATTATTCAAGGAAATATGAGTGTTAAGTTTATTACGTTTTAGATTTGTCTCCTAATACAACTTGAATGTTGGTTATATTTTCTCCTAAATTGCAATTGTTACATTTTATCAAACAGGATGATGATGATGGCATACCAGTAATCAAGAAACCCAAGAAAATCATTGAGGATAAGAAACCTGGTCCAGTTGAACTTTTCCCATCAGATGATGAGTCTGGCAATGAAATTAATTTCTTGTAAGTATAGCCTTTCTTCCATTATAAGAAATTTTATCAATCTTTGTTATATCATAATTAAGCTAGTTATTAGCTCTATTTAAATTTCTTGTCAGCTACCAAATTTGTGCATGGATATTTAAAAAATTGTTTGTGGTATTTAAGAAGGGTGAATAAATCAATATTTCAAATCAATATTAATATTTGTAATTAGTGAATGTTGAGGGAGTAAGGTTTCATTGTTTCATTTGTCTCATGTTGTATTTTATAATATTTTATGCTATTCTTTAAATTTTCTTTTTATGGAACTTAATGTTGGCCTCTGTTTATAATAATTTAGAAAATTAGGTACAGCATCCATTTTTACTTCTTGGGTACCAAAATAATTGCAAAACTTATTATGATAGCAAAGTAGCATTTTTACTTGTTTCATATTTCTGTTCTTTTTGCTTTAAAATGTTTGCCTTGAAATTCACCTCTATTAATTATTATGAAGATTATTTTTTTCATTGATTGATTTCTCATAAATCAATCTGCATAATTATTTAATCATATTTAATAATGACAAGGTAGACTAGAATTGTGTACTGAATAGTGTGCAACTAGCCTTCCATTGGTAAGGTTCTTGATTATTTTGCTTTTGATAGCCAAAAAATTCAGTCAATAAATTGCTGCAATGTTTTGTCGTGAATGGTGTTTGTTTGCATCATTAAAATACACTAATATAAATAAATCACTGGTTTTGTGCATGATGAAATTTTTTATGAATGTGTAACATCAGCAGAATGAAATCTTGAAATAATTCCTTATGTCAAAGCAAACAACAGCAACAGTTATGATGAAATTCAGATTAGAAAAAATATATTGACCCTAAATTATAATTTTTGATTGTCATAGGTTTAAAAAATTTTAATTTGAACAGTCCTCATTTTTCGATATTGCATCTTCTTTGGTTAATTCTGTCTCATTCATTGATTTTCATTGAATGTTTTCAGAAATGTGGAGGAAGAAGAGGTCAGTGAAGAGAAGAGTAAGAAATCCAAGAAACGTAAGACTAAAGAAACTAAACTTAAAGAAAAAATCAAGGATGAACCTATTGATTTGTATGAAAATGATGTAGCAGATGTTGTGCAAGATATAAATATATCAGAATATGATTAATGTTGCTTTTATCATTTATGGAGAATAAATTTTTTGTTTTAAAATTTTAACTTTGACTAGATTTCCTTACCCCAGCATTTTCTTTCAATTTTTTAAAACTGTGATACCTCGGACTTAATTTATTTCTGAAAGTTGTTCAAATGAATTTAATTCTTTAAAGATGGTTGTAAATGAAGTTGTTCATTCCCACAACACACTGAATGAAAGTAAACAAACTCAAATTTATGCATATAAGAGGTAAATGAAATGGTCTCTAAATTATTGATAAAACTTAACTACAACTTCAAGTAATATTATGATAAATTTTGGATGAGAACCTCATTTCAGCTCAGAGGAAGTATTTCCTTTCATTTTCTTGATTGCTAAAATTAAATATAAAGGAAAAGTGTGTATTTCCCAGTTTTTTGTTTGTAGTTTTTATTTATATTATACTATGTTTTTCATAAAACTATATCATATTATTCATCATGAAAACGACTTAGAAAGATAATTTTTGGAAGTCGATGAAGAGTCCCATTTCATGTTCATTCATAGAATCGCAATTATACAACAACTCAGTTTATAGGGAAGAGATATATTACACTGTGTGAAAAGTAGTATTTCATTTTAGCTGAACATACTACTATTTAGTTGGATAATATCAAATGACTAATTAACGATACTCGTGAACCTTGATGGATGTCTGAACATTTATTTTCTGATAACGCTGTTATTTCATAACAATCTCTGTACATTTTTGCAAGATAGTAAAAGTGAATAAGTACAGCTTTAATTATCACTTATTATATGTTTCATAACTATTAGTGAGTCTTCCTAATTTTCATAATACCGCCTTAAACTTTGTGAATATTCTTTCTTCCCGCCTGAGGACCTCTCTCCACCTTCACTGAGAACAAGAGAGTTTCGAAATGTTATCGCGCTTAGAGTAAAAAGCCGGAGTTTGATATAAGAAATGTTAAATCGTTATTTCCTTACCTCGATTAAGGCTGTGAAGTATCAATCTTCCAGTATCTTTCATCTTCATGGACCAGTTACAAACATTCAGTTACGTTGTTTATCACTCGGCCACTTTCGTGAAGAATTACGTACCTCATCAGACTCTTACGTGAAATCAAAAAAGAGCATACAGAACAAATCTTTGTATAGTGTATTTTCTTCTCGTCCGATTATTCCTTTACATGGGGGCGTTGTGAAAAATCTTGTTATTTCTGCGCCTGTTAGATGTTTCTCACTTCAGTCTATAGCAGAAGTTCAAACTAATTTCTTTATTTATCTATCTCAAAGCACACCCGCGTTTTATGCTCAGAAATATTTTGAAACCGTTCACGACTTTACGGGATTACCTTGGTGGGGAAGCATATTATGCTCGACTATATTAGTGAGAGGTCTTGTTGCGTTACCACTCGCTTTATATCAGGTAATACAATTACGTTCCATATCTTAATCCTTTATGTAGTATTTATAATGTTATTTCCCATCACAGAATTACATCCTAGCAAAGTATCAAAATTTGCAAGTTGAACTAGTAGAAATCTCCAAGGAACTCAAAAAGGAAGTGGCTTATGCTATTAAAAAATTCAACTGGTCTGAACAGCAAGCGCGGCTACAATATAGACGTTCTGTAAGTTTTCTTTTGTTAATAATCGGGTAAAATTTTCAGGTAATATTATTTATACTATTATTAATCAGGTAAATTGTTTTTAAAAAATATCGAATTTCTTTTCAGTTGAAAAAACAGTGGGATAAACTTGTCATACGTGAAAATTGCCATCCATTTAAAGCTAGTTTACCAATATGGTTTCAGTTGCCAATGTGGATATTTTTGTCTATTTCCTTGAGAAACATGACTTACATGTTACCTTACGGAGATGCAGGTATTTCTACCGAAAGATCTATAATTATTTAACCTGATTTAATCGACTTATTTTTATGGAAATATTACTGAAACTTTTGCAGCTGCTGAAGTATTGTTTTCACAACTGGCCGTCGGGGGTTGCTTATGGTTTCCAAATCTAATAGCAGCAGACCATACCCTGATTCTACCTGTTACTCTAGGATTGCTAAATCTAGCTATTGTAGAGGTATACACACACTTTTTGAATTTACACTCTTTTATTAGTGTTTATGTTTATCACTATTATTTGCTATCACACAAATTTTAATCAGGCTTAGTTCAGATAAATTACTTGAGTATAATGTTTATGAGATGCATGATTATTTATGCCAACTTTAACTTTTTGATATTAACTAATGAAAGGAAAATACAAATGAAATTCCTAAGCCTAAAGAAAAATAGTAGATCTTCCCTGTTTTTCAGTCATTAGTCTTTTTTTGGTATAGCCTATAATCTTTCTTATAACCATTTATTTTAACTTTTATAGCTTCAGACAATGACGAAAGTTAAGGAGCCAACTAAGTTTCAGAGGCACCTTACAAATTTTTTTCGAGTATTGAGCATTGCAATGATTCCCATTGCTGCTAATGTTCCCACTGTAAGTATATGCACTGCTACTATCTTCAACATAACTCTCATTGGATATTTTCATTAGAGGCTTTTTTCCTCTCTCTTCAGTGCATGAGCCTTTATTGGGTTACATCAAGTGCTTGTGGCCTTGCCCAAAACCTGTTGGTTCTCTCACCACGTCTCAAAAGATGGGCCTACATTCCAGAGACAAAACCACTCCCGATGCCAAATCAAGGAAAATCAAATGCATCTCCTGATTCTTCACCGATACCATCTACAGCTATAAATATTGGACTGCATACCAATTTACAGAATCATCCTTATCGTCACATTGCCTCAGAAATTCAGGCTCGCATCAAGAGTGTTACGCGTAAAATTGGTGTTGGGAAGGGAAGTTAGCCTGTGCCATTGCGTTAGAGAATTGTTATTTTCTTAAAACGTGTGTTGTGATGGAAAAAGTGTTTTGCTAACAGACAAGCATCAAGTTGTCTAGTCAATTAAAAACTTTAATCAGTGAATTTTCAAAGGTATTCTTTCAATTCATTTTTTCTACTCAAGTAACCTTCAAAAGTTATGACATAAAGATCGTTTAAAATAATTGCTATCATCATCAAAAAATATGCAAAGTTACTCTTGTCTGCTTTAGAGAAGATGAGAGGTCTACCAAAATGAATAATACTAATGAAGTACCTACATGTACTGCCAAAATATTGACCACACAGTAGGGTATTGGTCCTCCTTTGGAACATTAGCAATTCAGGATGGAATGGATTTCACAAGTGCAAGGTAGGTTGCCTTGGATATCTTACACCAGAAGTCCACACACAAGTCGTAAAATTTCTTTAAATTACAGATCTATGGTTTTTGGATGAGGAGCCAGCGCTTGATAACATCCCAATTGTGTTCAATTGGGTTGAGAACAGGCAAATTTGGTGGCCTAGACAACTCTAATTCAGTATCTTTCTCATCCAACTACTATGGAATGACTCTTGCTTAGTATCAGGCACAATTAACTACCAGAAGATTCAATTTCCAGTGGGGAAGAAATCAGCAAACAAGGGACAGACAGATGGTCCACAAAAATTTTCATGTGGTCTACAGCTTTAATAGTGCCATTGGGTACTACTATTAATCCCTTGGTGGCTCATGTGAACATCCTCTTAGGATGATGATACTGCTCCCACCAGCCTGTCTGTGCATGTATCAAGCAGCCATTGGGAACAGCTAAAATGCAATTCTTGAGAAAGTAAAATATTCTATTGAATTGTGAATCAAGAATGACTCTGCCTCTTAATGTCAAAGTGATTTCTTTTGATGTGATGAATCTCTTTACCAGTATACCTGGTTAGTGAAACTTTGAGGATATTGGAAAACACTATTTAAAATAGTAGCTTAGGTATTCCTAAGCTACTATTTTTAATAATGTTGAGTTGTAGTTTGGGCATTCTGCTCTCCTTCACTGTTTCTACCTTAAAACCCCGTGCTATCCCATTCTTCCAACCATGGCTGTCTCTGTAGTTACTCTTGACCCAGAATTCATACAAAAATGGAGAGGTAAATCAGTAACAGAAAATTATAAATGGTTTACTAGCATTGAAAGAGGTTAGGGCTTAACGTAGGTATATTATGTCCCCTTCTGACGCACAAATTCATGGATTCATTGGTAAAGGAGTAGCTATTACCATAAAGTTAATATACTTACTCAATGCTATTACTGAAAAAAGAATAGTATGAAACTTATACAGTACTTCAAAGCAAAGACATAGTGGTTTATGAAAAACAGCTTGTTTTGCCATTTTTTCTGGAGCACAGTGTTAATTCATTACTTAAATATCTTGTTGAATTACACAAAGATCCAGCCTGAACTACCAACTTGAGTAATAATTGAGTTTGAATTAGAAATGTCTTATTCTAAGTTTAAGCTTCAACAATAATAAATGAGCCACTACAGCCATAGAAGTTTTATTTTCACAAAACAGTTCATAATATTTGATTAACACTTACAAAATTATTCAAATCAAGTCAGAAATTTACAATATCCTGTAATTAGATACTATTTTAATGAAGTTTTGACAACAGACAACAATTATGATTAATAACAATGAATGGTCTTAAACAATAAGAGTTAAATAGGAGATGATTCCACTGGAAAATAGGTTGCTAGTAGACATGTACCATACCGTACAGGAATCTTTAACATATTTAAGGAAAAAGCTTAAAAAAAAAACTGAAAATTAAGCAAAATATTCTAAATCCTATCAAAATCTATCACTTTTCATAATAATAAATGCAGTGATTATGTAAATAAAATGCAGTTTTTGCAAATTTTTCATTAATAATTAATAACATTCCAAATTATATAAATTAATTTTTGAGTTCAACAATTTTTATCTTTGAATTTGGAAATTAACTTGTCAAAAAACCTTACAATTATGATATAAAAATAAGTAACCTTACACTTTATGATGCGACTGTCAAAATGCATGCATGATTGTATGAATAATCATCAAAGCAAGGAAAAGCAACATCTATCTATAAGGGGCCAGAACTTACAGTAATGTTGATATCTAAATACTATGGTGCTATGCTATGATTTAAATATAAAAACAACAATCATTACTATACATCCCATAATCGGGACTGAAGAAGAATATTATATTTACCATATAAATGTTGATGTAGCACTATTTACCATTTACACAAGGTGTTATGCATAAAAGTAGAAAGTTGAAAAGAGATTTTCACCAAAACAATGAATTTGTATATCTTAATTGAACCAAGGATTTTCTTAAATGTTTTTAAGTATTTCAAAACTACCAATTTTAATTCTAAATTGCTCAGAGATAGGAAATTGGAATATATTAATCATTAGAAAAGATGTATAAATGGAAGAGCAGATATGTTTATGATAAAGAAGTGATTATTGTCAAGATATCAATGATCACATCTATACAAAATCACAATTTTTCAACAGACATGAGTATACATTTTATAAAATGGCAAGTGTCTTAGGTCTTAGAAGAAGATCCATAAGCATCTTATAAAGAGAAACCTATTCCACCAGGCAAATGGAAGTGTGTGCTAACAATTACTATAAGTAATACCTTTATGTCTCACTGAATAAGTTGCATTCTCCAACGTAAAGACAAGTAGCACATCCCCAGAAACTATGCCTACAATTCTGGTCCTCAAATTCATTCTCATCTTCTAATATTCACTTGAATTCAAAAGTTTCCGGTAGGCTGTATGTCATCTGAGAACTGAACCTGTTTTGCCAGAGGAATCAATGACTGACAGATTATTGCATTCCTTGACCTACATATAATTGCTTGTTTAAATTATTTGCATTTCATCCAACATATCACCGAATTGATACCCCTCCTTGCCTATACACCAACCATTTTGTAAATGGTACATAAAGCCTAACCACTTCTCCATTCTAAAAATGACAACACTATATGTCAAAACATAAATCTCTATGATGATTTGAAAATTAATTTTATTTTGACCAATTACGATAGCAATTGGTACTCTAATGCTGAGCGTCATACCTTGATATAGCTTATCTGAATAATTTCCAAATGCTTAAGAGTTCAATACTCACAGTTGTTCCGGAGACAAATTCAGCTTATTAAAATAAGCACTTTAAAAGGTTTTTAAAGTCTGCTAATATAATTATGTTTAACCTAACTCTGGTGATATATATTTGGTTTATTCATGATATTCCTGTATTATGATAAAAGTATTTTGGGGAAAATCAATCTCATAACTTAAACAATGACAAGGTTCAACTTTGACCAATGTCATGTGAACTATGGAGGGAATCGGGACATGGGTACAACAAATTCAAAGCAGCAAAGGAACCAAAGTCAGATGTAAGAACCAACTTCATTGATTGTAACCTAAAGCAGATGGTGGGAACAACCCAATGAAGTCAAATAGAACTAAATTGGAATCAATTCAACGAATCAAGGCAGCATAAAAAAGGTAGATGGGTGATCCCTTAAATGTAATGAGTATCAATAAAATAGGAAGTTAACTGTTAACAAACCTTAGCTGTTGCAGCACTTTTAAAGTTGCTGCTGCTAACACCAAATTGAAGATGAAGTTTTGGCTACAAAATATAAAGAATAAATGTATTATTTCCACACTAAAAGGGGTTACATTAAAGATACTTTAAAGTGGGCTTATTGTATAAAGTATAGGATAAGTCTTCTGTTTTTTCTTTTAAAATTAAAGAAGGGACTAATATTGTACATCTTAAAAATTAATCTATCTAATTTAAGGGTAGTAGAAATTTAACTAATTTTCTACTAACAAAGGAAAGCTTGCAAATGTGAAATATAGAGCTCTTAATATTGTGGTTATAAAGCATGTCAACTATATCAGAAATAAAATCAGAAAATTAATATCAACTTGTCAAAATAATGAAAAATTTTTTTGGTTACCAAAGGCAAAATCATGAACCAGTCTTAATAAATTGAGAATCTTGGTAATTTATTATTATGGCTTTCCACAAAGTTTTGCCTGATCATATTGATTTTATGAACCAATTTTGTATAAAAACTGCACTATTTTGAATGACAACTTGTGTCTTTTTGTTCCTAAATGGAAAACGTAATAAAGCAAGTCACTGTCAAGGAAAACATGTTGGTATCACATCAACACTAGGCTACTCATTTGTGAGCTACCATATAAAAATTGTTTACAAGAATGAATTTCTATCTAAATATATGCAGACATGTGTGCATAGGCCTCATATTCAATGTTACACAGATCAATTGCTTGGTTGCTGACTATACTCCAATCTAATTTGAAAACTAAGAGTAATAGAAACATTCTGAAAGTCAACTATTAAATATTAGCTATGTAAAAACTAATTTTTCAGAATTAGATAAATAAAACCAAAATTAGAATAATACAAGAAGGAAGTTTTCATTAAATGGAAGGAACATATTAGGTTTGAGAAAATTATCTTGGGTAGAGGAAAAAAAATATTTGAAACCAATAAAAATAACGAATCTGATAAACGAACGAGTATGACAAGCAGTCAAATTAAGTCATGAGGGAGGATTGTTCACGATAAAAAATATTACAACACGTGAAATATTTCTTTCTACTAAATTATCTAAAATTATTAGTTTTATAAATACACCAACAACCATTACCTCAATAAATACAACAATAATAAATCAGCCATTAAAACGAAATATAAAACCATTTTCAAAAGGATACGTCCAGAATAAAACATATGTCTGAAAATGAAGCGTTAAGGAAAATTCCATTCAAATCACGATATTCTTACATATGTTTGTAATTATTATTTCAATATATGTGATGATAAAATTTTCAATCCACACTAGTTTACCTAAACATTAAATAGAGCAACAAAAGGATACAAATAGTCCTCCAAAGAACCCATGGGTAAGAATTGTTTTACGGCTTATAAAATACTTTTTCCATTGTGAGCCAGCTTTTATCAAGATTAATCCCTGAAAAATAAAGAGTTGCTTGAGTATCAAGTAATAAATCTGAGTCCAAAGAAGACATTGGATATGAGAACGAATAAAAAGAAGGCTGCATTGGATAATTTTTGTCTTACCCAGAGCCCTACTACTGCAAACACATAAAATGCAAAGCCATAAAAACTTGTTAAACCAAGAAGTCCAGCAGTTCCTCCAGACAACGCTGCCATAGATGTTCTACAGTATTCTAGTACTGCTGCATTATTTCTAACAGCTGCTTCACTGTAGGCAACGATTTCTATAAAGCAAGAAATAAGCATTATCGAGAAAAAGTGATTCAAAATGGACAAGTAATTGATATCATATTGTAAACTAGAGAAAAATATACCTCCGGTTTTCTCCAATTTCGTTTTGACTCTTCCTGAAGCCATGATTTTTCGGAATTTTACGTCTTAAATATGAATAGTAGAAATTTTATCTACGGCTTTATCTAGAAAATAATTATTAATTGCATGAAAATTACATAGATACAAACTGTACAACGATTGAGAGTGGGCTGACACTATAAATTATCGCTTACAGGAAACACACAGGAAAGAAATTAAAACTTCATAACAAGCAATAGCAATAGATCAGAAAGCGCAAGTTAATATCGGTCTTCAATTTCCAAAATGAGTTCCAGCGGAAGTTTAATAAGCTCCGATAGAGAAAATACGCTTTTCCCTGGACCAAGGATTCCTCTTGCAGTAAAATTATTACCAAAAAATATAGAAGGAATAACGAAAAATGCCTTTAGGTTATTACTTCAATGTAAGTATTGTGATATATAAATATATATATAATAACCTAAGTAAATTTTTACTTAGGTTTATTACAACTTAGGTTGAACTAATTGAAATCAGCGTCTTTATTTATATTAATATTACCTTGTATGTGACTGTCCACAAATATTTGTTCAGTGGTAGTTAATGCGATAGAAGGCAGAGTTACGCAAGACGGGTGTTTGGACAAAATTAAAAGGCAGTGTCTGCTACAGAAAGGGCAGCAAGCACCAGAAAATCTCGACGAGTTATATGCTGGCATTCATGCTGTGGTTCATGCATTTCTTCGCCTTGCACCTGGAACTTTGAAACCTGAAGTTTTTGAGAGCGATTTACGTGATCTTAAGTAAGCTTGGTCTATTAATCACAGTCATTATTCCATTTCCAAATCTAGTGTCAACTTTAGATACATTATTGAAAGTCTTATTTTTGCTCCTGAAAATATTCGGCTTAAATCTAATATAAAACATTCTAATTATTTTGAATTGGTTGAGCAATTAGTGAATATCTTAAGTATTAAAATAGTGACCTGTATTAAATATATGACAATGACAAATTAAATAATAGTCGTGTAGATATCTTTATATGAGCTTGATCTAGAGATTTACTCTTTATGTATGTGAATTCTTGTGAGTTGAGGGAAAAGTCATTCATTTATTTAAGTAAATATGTATTATTCAGATTTCCTGAAGAATTCGTTGTTGATATGGTGGGAGTTCTTTATGGACCAAAGAGACCATCCTTAGATGTAGCCTTGCTGCGAGAGCCATCAACACCTCACTTGCCACAATTGGAGAAACTTCAGTGGCGTGTGGATGTTATCATCTCTTCTAAGTATGAAAAATCATTATTTTTATATCTGTTACGTAATAGTGATCGGTATGAATCAGTCGTTTTTAACAAAATTTTTCCATAAATCGTGATCCTTTAAATTACATAACATAGAATTGCATCATCCTTAGCTAACATACGTTGGCTAACAGGTGCAGTAGTTTGAGTTTAGCATCATTGAGGTCCCAGGTTTGAATCCTTGTTACAGCATGGTTGTTGGTGTACACTGAGAAAGGGTTTATTGTGGGTCCTCATTAGAATTAAATTCGCCTAATGAAAATATTATTCTTATTATTAATATCACTTATTTGCATTTTACTTTTTATTAAATTTTATGATAACTTTTAACACTAATATCATGTATATTTATTGTTTAATTATTTAATTATATTTTGGGTATTTAATAAAATAAGCTCTTAAATCTAAAATAAATAAATATTTATATTTTCTTTCATGTGCTACTTAATTAGAAGGTGTGACCATAATCACAAGGATCTTGATTTTCAGAGTGTTCTCATTGATAAGTTTTAATTTTTGCCAAAGAAATTGGTGTTATTAAAGCTTGAGTTGATAAAAGCGAGCTGATGATGTGAAACTGTTTGTTTTTCCAACAATAAGCACTAAGAAGCATATGGGCACGTTTTTAAATTCATCAGTGTGATGAGGGATGGATTTCATCAATGTTTGTCTTGATGATCACTTCAATGGATTTATCGATTATTGATGAATTTAAGAACAGTCTGTTGATTTTTCAGCTGTTTGTCAAGATGGCTACTGATGCATATTCAGCTAGTTACATCTCCATAATTCTTTAAACTCTGTTGAAACTTAAATCATCGCATCCTTTGTGTTAGCTGATTGTTGCATTATAAATTATATTATATTCCCCATTGTCAGTTGCATTTACTTGCTTTTTATGAGGTCATGGATATTAACTTGAATGACCCGCTATTGTCATCAAAACCATTGGAACTTCATCAGGTATTATTCATGATAGAAGCTATGGACATTGGTGGAAAGCATTGGAGATCCATTGGTGAATAAAAAAAAGTATGATGGATCCATTGATTAATTTAAAAATGTGCTCTTTGTCATAGGAATTCAAATTTTTTCAAAAGAAAATAAATAACTGGTAAACAGAGAAAGACTTTAACCTTTCTTTCACTCCCCTATTTAAATCAGAAAGGGTTATGTCAGAGGAGAATGTCTTAAGAAGGGACTCTAATAGCATTAGAGATTCTGAAAAATATAGTACTCTAGAGCTCCTACTAGAAGTATTTCCTCCTTCACTCTGTCTTTATGTATAGAAACCCTTGGTTTTTGAAGATTTTAGTTATAGTTATTTCAATAAATTAGTTAAAGATGATTAAAGAGGATGGATGAATAGTTGACCAACAACTCATCATACAACAAGAATAAAGAAGTATATTGTAGAGATAATGGTTAAGGCTGTTGTTTTATATCAATAACACTTTATTTTTATTGCTAGCTATGTATAACGATGCTTACTTTCATGGCATGTTTGGAAATAAGCTCAAAATGTATTAGGAAAATACAATTTAGACTTATTTTCAACCTTGAATGGATCTTAATCCCTTTGGATAATTTTCCATCATTGTTTATATTACTATCCTTTCATATTTTTTTTATTTTCAGCTCATTGTCACGTGTGCTGGAGCCCAGCATTCAGATGAGCATGGTGCTTAGCAATGGGCAGATAGTCAATTTTTCTGTCTCACTGTCACGTTTTCACCAGCTGCGACATGCTGTTGCTGCTGTTCTAAGGGAAATGGGTTTACTTGAGCAAAAGTCCCTTCTCAAAGGCTGAATATTTTTAGATCGAATTTAATATAAAATTATTTGTTGCAAAAAATATTTGTAACTCAACTTCGCAAGAAGTAAAACTCATGTACAATTTTATTATCAGCTTTTATACATATAGACTTTCATGAAAGAAAATTCTTTCTGGAAAGAATATATATAAATTTTTTCCTGGCATAATTTTCTTTTATGAAGGCAACTACTGGTTAATACCAACATCCTGAAATGTTTCTGTGCATTTGTGAGGGTTCGAGGTTTCTGTGGAAATAGTTTTTGAGTCTTATATAGTTAGCATACTTCATTGTTATTACGTATTATTTAAAATGCCTTTCAAAGAAAGGATCTATATAAAAGACAAAAAATCAGTTATATGTTAAAAGTGTGACGTCAAGATTTAATATTGGAGTAAAAGAATATGATTTAGTCAAAGTATGGAATGTCTATAGAATTGAATTACAATATGTCTCAGCTATACAATTCTTTCAGTAAAGCTGAAAGAAGTGCATAAAACTGAACAATATGATATTGGGTTTGGTTGCATAATCTTAATTTTTTATGTTTCCATTAGTTCATAATGAGCCTTACTCTTTTTCTCTTCTTTTTATTCTAAGATATATACTGAAGAACGTGTGATTATGAATCAGTAATTGCATTACCATCAGTTTTCTCTCTATTTAATTTAGTTTAATTGTGTTCACATCCATGAAACCTTATGGAGAGTCAATCTGGTATTAGTTTTGACTATAAAATACAAGACTTAATGATAATTGATTGCATAGTATTTCCTTGTATTTGGTTTAGAATTTACTGAGGGCTGTGCAATAAAATGATTTGTTGGAACTCTTTTTTTATTTTTATATGTCAGCCTCAAAACATCTTTGATTTCTTACCTATATTTGTAAGAAAACTAAGTTATGCTGTACAATTTATGCTAAAGTAGTTCATGTGGAGTATTGAATTTTTACCAGCAGTGCAAAGAAATGTTTGATTTAATTGAAATTTTATTTATTTTTTGATTAGTTTGGAGGACATCTGTTTCAGCAGCAATGGGTTAAATTTATATACAAGTTTCTTTGGAAGGTTATAACTTCTGGGCACTGGCACAAGAACTTTTCTCTGATAATATGTCCTGAAAAAATGGAAATACATTATAAGCTTAGTTATACCCAGTTTTATTTATGATAACTATAGTAAATATAGTGTAAATTAAGATAGAACATTGAGTCATTTAAAAGATTGATTTGTTTCAATTAAAATATTAGATATTCAATTAGAATTTTTGTAGTAACTTATAATTTTGCTATATAGCATTTTTGTGTATACCAATAATCCAAATTATCTACTCAATGCTTTTTTTTTGTTCACTGCTGCTGGAGCATAAAAATCTTTGCATTTCAAGCTGATACCATCTCATTTCATATGCCACGAAATTTTATGTTTTAAGAAAATTGAAAATCATCCCATCTTTATTAGCCAAAGCATTTATTCCTTAGCTACAAGTCAACTAGTTTTGAAGTACTTGAGATTAATCTCAAATCAATTAGCACTGTTAAAGTTTTGATATGTGCAATATTTGTAAAGTTTTGATATCTGCATATTTATTATCGTTAACCTTATTGCTGAAAATTAAAATGTATTTCTCCATTAAGAGGGTTATATTTTGAGCTACAAGAACTATTTTATTTTTAAATCTCACTAATGGAGATTGCCATTTTTATGTTTGTGAAGTCTTATACTTGAATTATAGAAAATAAAATATTAACTTTAATTCTTTTTGTTGAAGTTCAGGCTTACCTCATGGCTCTAGACATCTTTTCATATGTCATATTAGGGTTTTTGTGCTGATATCCCCATCGTCTTGCTAACTCAGTTGTGTCCAGAATACGAAAAATACCATCTTCTCTGTTGATCCATCGCAAACACAGGTGGCTGTTGTACACTGTTTGCTTTTCATTTGTTCTATCTCTTTTGTTTATTTCTTGCTCATGTTGCTGATCATCATGATTCTTTGCATTGTCCTTTTGCTTGAGATCACTTGGGTTTTGTGTATTTTGATGACAGGATGACATCTTTTGTTTATGGTCTCCTTCTATTTCATCAAGGAGAGTGATAAGAAATTTCCACAGTAGTGTTCTTTTTTTCCTAGAGCTTACTGTTGAATGGAAAATGTTGTAGACATTAATTTTGGATACGTAAGTCCTAGATTTGTGCAGAACTATCAAAATATATATTTGACATTCTTTGTTGTTATCATAATTATTTTAAACTATATCTTAAACTTAAATTGTGTTATAGTTATCTTTTAACCATGTGTTACTCTTCTATATGGTAACATAATAATTTACAGAAATGAGGCTGTGAGTTAATCAGATTATATTTTGGTCAAGTTATTTATGATTTTACTTCACAAAACCTGTAATATCTGACAAATTTAGCTTGCAAATATTAATCAATTTTTGTATTTTGCTATAACTGAAATTCTGGATTTCATATAGTTTTAATCAGATACATCATAACGTGATACATTTTTTTCTTCTTACTCCTACAACATATCCATTATACAACAATCAAACAGTTTATGATTTGGAAGACTTCCTTTTGGCTATTATTTAATAGTAATTTAATTCACCATCCTTGTGTAGTCTGGAGATCTTATCTGAAGGTGACAATTTAGCTGAAACCCGTTGTTTTGTATTTAATTCAATCATGCAGACACCAGTGTGTGTTTCTTTACATTTTGGCAATTCAGATGTTTGATATAAGAACTTTTTTGAAGAAGCATTTTTAATGAATGCCAAACAAAAGTTTATTTTTATCTCCTGATTTTCCTTTATCTATCCAGTACTGTAACTATCTATTACATTTTTTCAAGCAATACTATATGGTAGCACTTGGCACTTCCCATACTACTTAAATGTGGGAAGCAATCACCCAGTAATATCTTTGGCTATAGTATATCTACCGGCTTACTTTTGGGAAGTACCTCTCATTCAGCGTTCAGTGTTCAAGGTTACCCTCACCCAGATGGTGTTAACTCCACATTTTTCATCTGACATTACCCTTTTTGGACTCTCAACAAATCTTCACCCTGGCTAAAAAGAAGTGGGGTGGGGAATTTGGTACAATTTTCTGCTAATTGGTTTATTCATTGCTGTGAATAGTTGCCGCTTAGAATATTGCTTTTGATGCCTCAGATAAAATGTGGAAATGATAGAAATGACTAAGAATAAAATCTGGTGTGAATTTCAATGAAGAGCAGTGCTGAAGTTTTTATCAGTCAATTGTGTCAAATCTTGGGAGGCAAGGATGTAAGCAAATCGATCAAAGGAAGCTCATTAGATTTGGGTGTAAAGTATGGTGCGCAAAGCCCAGAAAACCACTTTATAATTTTTTCATGTATCAAGGAAATAATTCCAGGAAAGTGGAAAGAAATGAAAAAGAATTTGGAAGGCTGCAGCTACAGCAATAGGAATGATAGAGGAGCTTCAAAAGAAAGAAATGAGTTTTCTGTTCTATTTTGATAATTATTTTACAAGTTACAGCTTGGTGAAATATCTCTGAGGAAGGAACCTGTTGTAACTGATACAGTGAGAGGAAATAGAGTACCTAAAGGCTGACCTATGATGTCCTCTAAGGAATTGGTCAAGTTGAAACAACGATTTTTGGAAGCAAAAAGATTCATGAAAGACAACATGCTCATGGATAAGGGGGTGAAAATTGCAGTGTTTCAGTAATTAAATCACCTCACAGAATTAATCTGATATCTGATGCTGGAAAATTTGCTAAAATTGATTAAAAGAGAATCCTTTAGCCATTGCCCATTCTTTTGGGAAAAATAATGCATTTACAGGTGGCACAGATCAAATGGACTGGAATATATCCTTTTAATAGTGTAGGAGTTAGGGTAAAGAAATGGTGATGGTTCATTTTCACATCAATGCTTGATGCAATGATATACATGGCATGGTTATTGATGGAGAAGTTAAGAAGAGGTTTAGTTCAATGGTAGTTCTAACAGGCAGTTGTTCAGACTTACTTTGAGAGATTCAAGAATCCCCCAAAATCTGTAAGATATACATCTGCATCCAGAGAGAGTGAAACAAAATGTCCCAAGTAAACTCGTCATAATATGCTGATCTTCCATAGATTGCATTTTACTACTATCAGCTGATTTTTTTCATTCTCTCTTATAAAATAAGGAACCTTTATTTCATATCATAATATCATATCTTAAATTGGTGGGTTTGATTGGCATGAAAATTGTACAAGTGAGATACAAATGGAATTTCTTGAATCCAAAGTTAGACCATGCATTCACTCTTTCATGCCTTTCCATGTATAACAGTTATTTAAGGAAGCCATGAAGAAAAATTGTTTATTTTTAAATTTTAGTGTTTTAAAACTTCTGTTTATTTCTTATTTAAACTACAATTTTGTACCCCTTTTCTAGTGATACCATTTGTTACCAGGCTATATTACCATAACTACCAATGTTAAAAAGCTGGATGTAATAGCTCAGAAAATAATACATATTAAAGTATCAGTTTATCACTAAGTTCTAAGAAATATTTTCCAGACATTACAGGGCTAACAGACTTACCGTTTATTTTACCCTCATTTTTTGGTGGACGACCTCTCTTCCTTTTTATTATAGGCACAAGAGCTTGTGTTGGCTTATCAGGTTCATCTGGAAAAGTTAGATACATATCATATAGAGTTGCCTCTTTGAAAATAATATATATTGAGTAACCAGTGGCAGCAAAAAGTTTTGCCAAGGAAAAAGATGGATTTTTGTTATTTTATCACTAAGAAGCTTTGAAAAGATTAATGGAAATTTGTTACCATATCTATGAAAAAATCATCTTAAGACAACATAAATTGGTATATAACATTGGAAAATTTGTATATAAAGTGAAAATTTTTCCAATGCTATTTATCAGATGATGACTTGCTAGTGTTGAAACTGGTCAGCAGTAAAAAATTGTATAAACTACCAAGTAATTTTATTAATTTTCTCTAGACAGCAAAGTGTTGAAGTATAATAAATCAATTTATAGTCATCTAAAATTTTGCAGTATCATAAGAAATTAGAAATAATTGAAAAAAAATCATGCTATAATTAATTTTTGCTACACCTTATTGTTGATAATCAGGGAATATTGTTGATTTTGATTTATATATATCCAAGAGAATGAAAAAGATGTGAAAATACTATCTCATAAAGATTTATGATATACATAAAAAGTATAAGGATTTACTTTTACTTATCTTGAATAACATGGTTTAATTTGACTGAGTTTCTGGTAATTTTTTAAAATTTAATTTTGACCTTCAAGAGAATACACTAAAACTAGCAATCAACACACTAGTTTTTATAGTTTTATTGACCACAGATTTTTTTTTCATTTGTATTTTCATTCTTGCTAACATTAAGTCATATTGTTTATCTCTATGTTAATATATATGTTTGAACTTCTTAGCAATGTTAATTTCTTAAATTTCTTAGTTTAGACTTAGCAATGTTTAATTCTTAAAGGAATGGTTTCATATATTAATGTAAAGGTTAACTATCTAGCAGTTATAGTTACTTGTTTGAACTTGTATGTCCTGCTGCAATTTAGGTTCATTTTCCACTTTTTGGGCAAATTTGCTGTCTGATGAACCTCTCTTTATGAAATGAGAATGTGAATTGTTGACCAGGCCATCTACTAAGAGCTGTTGGTGAGGATGAAACCAGTGCTTTGGCCTTTTGATAGCTTCATGATCTAAGTCTTGAATGTCTTCAGTCTTCCCTTGATGAATATTTTTACATTGTTTCTCAGCTTCTATTTTCAAAAGTTCTGTTTCTTCCTTTGATTTTGGTGTAATTCCTCTTTCAGGTATCCTTTTTAATTCTACCTGTAAGAGATGTTGCTTGAATTACAATTGGTTATCTGGAACCAACCCAAAATGTGATTGATTCTCTTCAGTTAGACTGTTCAAAAGAGATTATTCAACTGACTAGTAACTTCCATGTTTCCACAAAAATAAGACCTTACCTAAATATAAGTTCAAACTTTATTTTTCAAGATTTTCTTAATATAAGCCCTACCCTATAAATTATCTAGTTGATATAGTCAGCCAGATGGACAGATTTGTCTGTCTGTTGATACACACAATCAATGCATTGAATTAAATATAAAATAGTGAATGCATAAATAAATAATGTCATCAGTGCTTTAATGCATATAGTATTTAATAATGATATACAAGAATATATGCAGATGTTTTGTATACGATAAAATATATCCCTCTAAAAATCTAATCCTGAGCAGTCTTAATAACCAAAATTTTTTATAAGATCTCGTCTTATTTTCAGGGAAACACAGTAACTCTTGTATTTTGCTTTTTATCAGGAATATTTTCATTACTGTATATAATAGACTTGAATTCTGTTAAAAGATACTGTCATATGAATTACTCCAGTTTACTTGGTTGAGTATTATTTTTTCATAACACCAATACTTTAATTTGTCAAAGGTAAAATTTTCTCTTTCTGAATTTAATTCTGCTTTAAATTTCATTATGTACAAACAATATTCAAGTGTGAGGAATGAGTTATCCAGGAAATTAAAAGAATTCAACTATTTTGTTAATAATATTGTTTTGATGAGTTTTTATTTTTGAAAATATTTTTAATTTAATTGATAACAATAAAAAATCCAATTCATGATTACCGGTTGTGATTCTGAGTTGATGGTTGAAGAATGAGATTTTTCCTGAGAAATTTTGTCCAGCTTTATCTCAAGGCATGCCACTTGAACCATAGAATTGTGAACACCTTCTGGGAAATGAGCTCCATGCTTCTTGATACTTGGCATGAGGTCTTATTTCAAAAAAAGGGTTAATTACAAATTACATTTAAGAAATATATATATATATATATATATATATATATATCAGAGTGATATATTCTGTAGAATAAGTAAAGTTGAGTCACAATTTGTTTACTTCAAACATGACGTTAGCAAATGTTAGTGACTTAATTTTGCCGGATATAAATTTATTACACTAGTTGCTGTGCTGCTGTTGCCCACAGCTTCACCAGCTCGAATAATTTGTAATATTGTTTTGACATAGTCACATTTATTAAAAATTTGATCATGGAATCAATTCATAATTCACCATTTTCAGAATATACCACATAAGACCATAGGAACCATTATTGTGGAGGGAAAGTTATAAGTTCTAATTAAGATGACTGAAAAAGATTTTACCAACTTTGGTGACATTCAAAAATTTTTATCATGCTACAGATGTAGTGTGATAAAAATCCATGTACTCCACCATGTAGAAAGATTCCACTATCTGTTGAATTACTCTGCAAGTTTTTTAAATGCAATTCTCTCATGATCAATAAAATTTCAAGATCAATTTAATCTGGAAACTCAATTTCTTACAGCAATTGAATTGGGACTATAATGAAAACACATACCGTTATGATAGACGGAAGCGACTACCCTTGTCAAAACCTCTGGACCACCTCCTGCCAGTCTGTCGGATAAAGGAGGGCACATGTTCAGCAAGGTGTGGGCAAGTTCATAAAAGCTCCTTCTAGGGCGACAGTCTGAGCAGTCACATGAACCAATGAGGGCACTAAGCAGATCTCGGACTGGCATTTCACTCCAGCATGTGTGGGTTGAATCATCTGCACATGTAGCCACCCTCGCAGCCGAGGAAAGCCTTTCTGATCCAAGAAGTGCCCACAAGAGAACTCTGACCTGCTCCTGAAGGAGCAGAAGTCTGATGTTCTCCTGTTCAGGGACATTGTAATTAGTAAGTTGGAAATGATCAAGGTGTTATAATTTGGGTTAAGCATGAAAATACAATTCCCCCAAAATCCAATACCCAATATACAAATTAGATCTTTATCCTTAGTTCATTTTGTCTTATGCTGATGATACTACAGTTATGGGGGAAATAGCACACCAGACTTTGATTCAACAAAAGTACCTTGTATGTAATATGTGACTTATATTACCTAAATTCACAGGTGTCTGCTAAGTCTTCCCTCTTGTCCTGGAACTCACTTTCTTGGGTCTATTATCTGTCTATATCTATTCTCAACTTTTTAGTATCACCTATTGTAGGAGAATGAAATTCCTTGTCTTTTGCTTCATCTACTCTGTGTTTACTACCCCTGGGAGTCACTACAACACTTGTTCTTCATGGGAAGTATAACATATGTACTGTAGACACAATTCTATAACGCATCTCTTCCTTAGTTTATTTTTGTCACATTTTTTTCTAATCTGAAACATAGCATCCTCTTTAGTAAAATATCAGTAGTTTAGAATGAGAAACTATTCAAAGATATGAATTTATGAATATGGAGAAAAGGATAGTAATCAAACAAAAAATCCTTGTTTATCTATAAAAATGAAAATATCATTAATCCTTTGAATGACTAAAAATGCTTATTTAAGAGGAGTATGAAGAGCTATAACCTAATTCACCCTTCTATCAAAAACTAATTTGTTTCTTAGACTAAAGGAAAATACAGACAAGTGTTATAGTTTTAAGTTTCCTCATTTGTTGGATAATTTTTCAATATTAAATATCTTTTTGAGTTTTATGTTCGTGTACACACATGGTTTTTGCCGAAACTTAAGCAATAGCTGGGAGTGGTTTGGAAAATCGAGTGATAACTTTTGCCTGAAGCTCCTTTAGGCTAATTGATACCATGACTGCAGCAGTATATAATTAAGCTCGAATTTTATATTTTACGTCGACAGATCCCATAGTGATATTGAATTTTGGTCCCATAAATTTAGATGTGTAATTCCTGACCGTTAACTTAAACAAAAATATGAAAAGAAGATGAAGATTGAAGCTTCAATTGAATAACGATAATGCCAGCAATTTATAAGCTAGATAACTACACGAACTTTACCTTTCCTCTCTCTTCTTTCATTTCTTCTGCGTCCATTTCCACATGCTCTCCTCCTTTCCCCGATGACATGTTTTCTTCTAACTTTTCCCCGTTCTCATGCTTTTTCTCTGGAAACTTAAACGCAGATTCAGCGTCTCTCGCTACTTCAGAGTTGTTAGAGTTTAATGAAAACCCTAACTCGCGATGATTTTCCTTGTTTTGCGGGTGATAGGCACAGCATCTTTGGTACAAGTTTGGAGATCTGAAAAATTCACTATGCGGGTGGGTTTTTGGGGAGTGGAACGTGCGAAATGTTGAATAGTCTCTTTTTGAGCCACCAGAATCCTTGCTGGATAATTCATCTTGAGGCTTGAATACAGTACGGGGAGTGTTGGTTACGCCATTGTCATTTGTTGCATTCCTTGATTCCGTCCTGTTCAATGTGGAGGAGTTGGTGGAGGAGCAATTGGCACAGCACCTGTTCTGACCGATTTGAGCCTGTTTAGGCTGCTGCAAACCATTTTGAGAATTGAAGAGAGTCGTAGAGAAAAATGGATATTCTCTAGGTCTTTCATCCATTGCTGTTATATCATGAGATGTGCTCAACCATTCCAATCCGCTTTCGTGGCGCCCAAGCAAGACATCGTGACCGCCACCCGTGCTGTAAGGTGTATCAGGGTAGCAAGAACGAAATATTTGGGAATTAGGATGGATCGCCTTGACACTACTGTGGTTGGGATAATGGTGATGAACCGAGCCGACTAATGGAATTAAACTTTCGTCCTCCGTTCTTCCTTGTGAGATCGCGGCTGCTCCAGGAAAGTCAATGTTCGAGCTGTATTGCGTTCGGTGGGGCTCCTTGAAGTCGGTTAAAGGGGTGGTTATGAAGTCTTCAGAGATGTTAACGGCCGCTTCGAGGTAGTCGCAGTTGGTGATGTGAGAGGAATTCCAGGGGAAGGGTTGCATGCTGGAGGAATCTATTTCCATTCCGGTGGTTACGGCCCAGCAAAGAGCGGAGTTATGGAATCAACACCAAAACAGCAGGCGCGACTGAAAAATAACAGGGAAATGTAGGATGTATTGAATATTCTATATTTTGTATAAAATGAGATAAACTTAGGGGTTGAGTTGATGAGTTAAGGTTTTCGGAATAATGGGTTGCCATACCCCATATTTTGCTTAAAGGGTCACCAATAAGTACAAGTAATCGAAGGGAAAATTCATCCTTCCACCCTATAGCCGTAATGATTCCCTTTATTTTCGTGTGTAATTTAAAAATATTGCAGCTATCGAAGAGGAGATTCGCATTCTGAGAGGTATGGTATCCAGGTGCAAACTATTTTTGCGGTGCTTGTTAATTAATTTTCGCTTTGTATGGGGAAATACTTCATATTGCCTGTCAGTTTAACTCCTAGTTAATGAAAAATAAGCTTATCACGCCTTCTCAAGAAATCTTAACTAACATAATGTCTTACTTATTATTCACGCTACAATTTAACTAACATGATGTTTTTTTGTTATTCAATATTCATGTCAATTCATGTCTCTCGAAATATTTCCTTTTTTAGTTAGTGAATTTAACCGGTATTTCCAATGAGACCAACTTTCCTTCAATCGAGAATCGCTCGATCTCCTTTGAGATATTATTCAGGTTAAACATTTCCACGGAATTTTATTCGTCTTTCCTTATTATTAGTTGATGTTAAACCCAAGGAATCAATATTTTTCAAACCTAAAGAATAAACATAAGGAAAATGACTACAAGAAAGTTCTGATGCTTTTAATGAAATAAGGTAGAACGAGATTTTACTCCAAATAATTTTAAATTATAACTATCGGTCTTATTATTATTAGTATTAAAAATCGGTCAGCTAATTGATATTTCTTGGATTCAAAGTATAAGAAAGACTATAATATTCGATCAGTATAAAAACAGACTATAAGATGTGATCGGTATAAGAATGAGTGATGTGATGAATTTACCTTTGTAATGAAAACTATCCTGAGTGACCAGAAGTCATCGCACTGAAATTCCAGTATTTGTGGTTGATTTAGCCGCAGTGAAACGTCTCCCGAATTAAAGGTTGAAGTACCGTAGATACGCCAAATGTGGAGAGAGAGATATATTGAGATACAGTTTGGATAAGATTGTAAAGCTCTGCTGTCAATTGAAAGTTGTGCAACACTTTCGGCCGAATTATATCTTTATCTGAATGTCGGGTCCCAAGATCATTTAAGAAGTTTTTCGACAATTTCTGAGAAAATTTCGCTAACTTTCACGCAGCTTTCTCATTAGTAGCAGTATCTCGTGGAATGATAAACTCCAGTACTCTTATACATTTATTTATACAATTAATATCAAAGACATGACTTCAAGTAGAATGAATATGCTTCTTGGACCGCGGAAGTAGTCGTTTTCATCAAGCAGGAGGAAATCTGGAAGCGTTTATTTTTTTCCTTCGTGAATTTTAAACAATGATTGCTATGGCAGCGTATTATAATCTAATTTCGCAAAAATTCTTTTTTAGGAGAAATCGGGTTCCAGTTCAATATTTTGATAAATATGTTTAATTTACGTTTTGATTCAGTAAAGAGGAAAAGTGTTTTTCTTAGGATCTTTGTATGTCCCTGACGCAGACTTGTTTCGCTTAAGAAATTCTGTCCTCCTTAGGGGATCGTGGGCAAACTCGCTTCATCTGATCCAAAATTATTTCATTAACCGAAGATGCACGCCATTTTTCAACATCTCAAACGATGAAATAATCCATCAGTAGGACGATTTGCGTGAGATTGTAGCTACTATACGCAACATCGTTAAACTCTACAGTAACAGTTAATTATAGGATTAAAGGAAGTGAATATGCTTGACGTGGCCGTGAGTAAATGTGTGAGAAAAGTGAGAACGTTGTTAAAACTGGGAATAAATTTAGCGTTACAAGAAAGATTAGCGCAGAATGAGAGTGGAAGGTTGGGGTTCAAATCCCAATGACCCCAGACTATTACTTCCGTATGTCTTTTGAGTTTTTCAATTCCCACGCTTACACGTGCCATGTTAGCATTTATCGTCCTTTGAGAATATTTGGGGGATATAAAATGCGTTAGCCTAATGTGATGCCTTTTGGTTCTGAATAAATATTTCAGGAAACTAACGTAGTTTGATGAATTATAAAGTAAATAAATTGAAGTCCACACAGGTGGCCGAGATATTGTTGATATTTAACTTCATTCTGAGAAAAGGAAAGATATGTACTTTACCTTCTTTTAGAATTAATCAATTGAGATAAGAACCACTCAGAGATATAGTGATTTCGATATTCTATCATTCTTGGTGCTCGTTGGTATCACATGGTATTTTGAATTTGAACTTCCAATTTTTCGCGAAAGAATCTTACAAACGAAAGAAATCTACGCAAAATCAAATAGAAATTCAGCGAGCTCTAGTCAATTTCCCATTTCCTTGCATAACTATATAAATTTTTGAATTTCTTTCATTTTATTAGCAAGGTGACATAATGAAATTTAAGACATATGTTTTTTCTCACCATATTTTGCAGTTTTAAGGTTTTGAATTTGGCAATGGGTTGACTCTTACACGTTGTGTTAAAAAGCTTAATCTCGCAAAAAAAACTTCGCGAAATGCCTCATTTCTTGGATGGAAAACCAGTATCGGTGATAAGATTAGATAAATGCGACGTGATGTACATTCTAAAGTTAAAAGTCTCTCTGAACTGGCAATTTTGGGAGTATTACGACGAATGATTGTGTTATCTGACTCGATCAACATTAGCTACCGAAAACCATGAACGGATTAGACTAAAATTCTTAGAGAAATTGTATTTATTCTATGTAATATTCCACTCTATAAATCCTTTACTCAGTCCAAAATATGTATGTATGAGTAACATCTAAAATCTGTTTTTCTATGAATTGAATTTTTTCGTTGTCCTATTTTGCAGTCGCCATCTTTATTGTGTGTGTTTATAGTATTGTGCTTCAGGCATTGCGCGAAAATACGAATCGTTTATTTCTTTTTCATTAAATAGTGGTTTTGGGGATACCATGGTTCAGAGAAAAGAAAGATTTTATTCCCGCGAGAAATGACGTTAAAATCTTCAGGCCATATAAGGATTCGTCATTTTCTGGAAGTATCTACTTAGCGTACGAGTGAAATCTTCAGAGATTATTATAGAAATTATTCTTTACGAGATCAATCTTAAATTTTATTTGCAGCGATTTCATTATTGAAAAACTTATACTTCGGAGAAATTGTTTGGAGAAAGATTCAAGTCCTTGCATCATTTTCGAAAAATATTTAGGTAGGCTAAGTTCCACTCAGTCCATTTCCTTTGGTTTCTTAAGTTAATTTTCTTTTAATTCGTTGTCGGATTGGCGGCAATTGCAAACATTGTATTACGGACATAAAAATTTATAAAATCTCTTTCTTCCACAAAGGCACTACGCTACACAACTTTGTCGATATAACCGCGAAGAGCATACGTTGGAAAATTCATGAGAACTTTATAAATTGAATTTATGAATAATCAATTTTTTATATTTTCAACAATTCTGAAAACGAAGATTGATTTTCAAGTATGATTATAAGTATAGTTTCACTTAAAACGTGCGATTACGCCTAATCAAAAATTAAATATAATAATAATATAAAACTCATAGACTTGAGTGAATTATATTTTTATTATATATACCATAAACGATATCGATTTCGCCCTAAAGTATTATGTTATATTTCTTTTATTCTTTTTATACCTAATATAATTAGTCCATAATATTTATTGAATTTTCCTTCGATTTTATAAAATTTAAATCCAAAATCACATGCACAATTCGTATATTCGGCAATACATGGTTTTATGGCTCATAATAAGAAGTTTTCACTGGTTTGGTTTGGATTCATTATGCTTAAATTTAATATTATTGTGCCTGCATGTAGCTGATTGGTTAAGCCTTCTTGCGTCGTGGATTACGAATGTCATTTACGCTCACTGTCTTTCAAATAACATTATTAATACGAAGCAAATTAGAGGAATGAAGTTAAAAGTCTCAGCACCGCTGACCTAATTGTGAAAAAAGAGCTTCCTTCTTTATTTTTGCAAGCAGATGCAAGTCCGAGCGAATTCTACATTAAGTTTTTAGCTGACGGTAAGAAAATGAATTTATCCGAGACCTATGCGAATGGTATTTGCGCAATAAATCTGCCGGCATAGAAGGTTCGTTTGAGAGATGAGTAATCGACGCCTTTCGACTTTTAGTCGGCAATTGACGAAAGGGGCCGTTACTCATCCTCTATTACACTCATTTCCTTCATTTTAGCTATTTCCGTTGCATCAACGCATCTTAATTTACATTCCCCACTTGTTATGCTCTTCAAGAGTCTAAAAAATCTTCGTGGAAAAATTAACAATTGCTATTCACTTAAAATTTTAAATTAAGTTCAGCTTTTAAACATGAATTATTCAATTTGATTTCTGGATTTTAATTAAAAATTATTATTTAATATTTTAAAATGTTTCTTATTTATTTAGTTTCTGATTTAAATAACATAAATAAACTTTTTAGTTCTTGGAAATTTAATCTTATCTATTACTATTTAATTAAAAATAATTCACTTTAAACTGAGCATTTACTTTGAATTTTGAATATACTCGTATATATATGAATACTAATTCCCATCATTTTAGATAGTTCTGTTGCGTCAGTGAATCTCATCTTGCATGCCCAGTTTGTTATTGTTATATATATATTGTTTTATATATTTACTCTTCATTATGGAATATTGTTTTATCTAAATAAAAATTTTTACCTTCAATATCTAAATATCTTCCCGAAACTTTTCTCCTCTATCTAAAATTCTATTTCTTTATTTGATGATTTATTTAAATAATACGTCAGAAATCAAATATAATTTTAAATTTTAAGAAGTGTTCATCATCTGGATTTTTCCTTTGGTCTCTGAAGTATGTAGATTCTTTAAGAAGATTAGGAATTAATTCAGAAATTCGCATAATTAATTTGTCATCGATTATGTAGGCGATGAACACATAAGAAAATCGCGGAATGTCAGAATTGATGAGAACATTTTCATTAACTAATCAGAGGATAGTAATTTTAATTCTAGTAGTATAGTAACTTTAATATGTGTCGAAGACACCGATTAAGCATTAATATGTAACTTTTTTTAACATCAAGTGATGTGGAACTATTATTTACTTTTTGGTGTTGGAAGTCTGTTTTAACATCTTATTTAACTTTCCCTGTCTCAGAATAATAGAAAAATCTCAATTTCTTCACTCTTAACAGAAAGAAAAAGAACTTTGGCAGAGAAGAGGTTGCAGGATGAAGGGGTCTCACCTTGGGAATATTAAATATTCTAAAGTCAGTAATTACGTGACGCAGATGTCACTTCCAATGATGGACTGCAGAGATTTGCTCCATCCGCACTGAAAGGTAAGAGAATTTTTTGTTCATATATTCTATGTATTGTGCATCGTCACCTATGCATCAATTCATTATGAAAATCACAATCATTTTATCACAGGAGATTGATCGATATTGATGAAGTAATTCAAAATGTAAATCATTAGTAAAGTTATGTTAACAAGGCGTTGTTATTTAAAGTCATCATCCTAATCTCTAATAATTGTGATAAACTATCGGAAAATCATATCTGCTATCCTTTTTATTAAATTTCATTTTAGGATCTCCCTCGATTATTAATATTTCAATGTTCTCTTATTTTTTCCTCGCCGAAATTGCGTCAGATTTAATTTTGTCCAAGTTTTTCAAAGGAAAAGTGTTTGTTAGCTGGTATTATAGGTAAATTTGGAAAATATTCGACCGAATAGCGTTATTTACCAGACCATTTCGAGTTTGGATTATTCTGTATATTGAATTTATATGAAATGTTATCCAAAGCTCTTTGATTTTCCTTTCTTTTAATGTATCCATGACTCCGATGCGTGAACTTTAATCAAGATAGCAGATGTCTCAGTTTCATGAGATGAATTACTAATTTAAATGTTTAATTTATCTCCTTTGCCAATGAGGATATAGTATTACATGTCATTTGAGTTAATTTCTGACTTTGTCGTTCTTTTACGTGAAATGGGATCATAACTTTGAACTGAACTGTCAGGCATCCCGTTATAAAAAAATTACAAGCTAATCTTTCCGTTCGTTTTCTAGAAATCATTCTGAGCGTCTCATTCTTGTACGAAAAAAGGCAATCTCTATTTCTCTTTAAATCGATCATATTTTTCAATGAAGCAAGAAATTTTACATTTAAATTAAGTAAATTCCGTTTAAAAATCGATTTCATTTTTTGTGGATTACATAACAATCCAAGGTATCTGGTAGGGGGATCAAAAAATGGAGGCTTTCAAGAATGTTTTTTTGCTATTAGTGAATTATAATTTTGATTCGATGCTGAATTTTAACTGGATTAGTGTACTCCTCCTACAGTTGTTGAGTAACTCTTTGCAGGTTACTTTTATTTCGAAGACTTTTTTTGTAGGGAAAATATTTTAAACAAGATAAGGTTTTATAAGATATGAAAATAGCAGCAGTTCTTGTCGTGAAGAATTTCATGATGTCATTCTCGACATACTGATTGGTATTGATAAATTTAAATGAGATTTTTGCCAACTGAAAAATACAGTATTAAATAAAATGCAGTAATCTTAATTTGTGTTGAATATATCAGTTAAATTTATCTCTGTCGTTTTATACGTACTTACAATAGAATGGAATGACTTGGAACAAATTTTAAAATATTTTCATTATAATTTGCAAATTTTGCAATGACTGGAAACATATTTTTTCACATATAGTTAGCCTAATTTATTAGCAATGTAGTTACCGATATCTATGGTATATGATAATATCATGGGCAAATTATTTATTTAATCGAGAAACGATTATAATTAGATTTTAATCATATTATTTATCGTAATCACTCAAATGATAGAAAACTTAGCTTCTGTTAAACTAATTTTTGGCTTTTATTTGATTTACAAGATTATTTGGTACAATCAGATTTTGAGCAAACGTGTTCGATTAGTTACCAGAAAGGAAATTGGATCATAGTTTACCTTAATTTAAATTCTTTATACACCTTCACTTATTCCCAAGTGAGAACTCGAGTACCCGGGTATTTCATAAATCACTCCACTCGACTACCCGGAGGAATGAATATCCGAGTACTTAGGATTTCCTACACCTCTAAATAATATGGAACATGTCACGTTTGTGATAAATAAGCGATCTAATAAGATAAATAAATTAGTTTATCGACAGTTTTAATGGTGACGAGGTCGTTCGAATCCAGCTGGAAAAGAAATGACTAAAGGAAATCGTGACATTTCATTTTATACACTTTCCCCTACGTGAGACTATGGCTCGTGTGGGGATAATTAGGTATGCGACAATACCAATAAATTGGAAATATCGCAGGATCGTGGTAGTATCAGAGGTATTCATAAATGCAACTTAAATGACGCGCGCTTTGCATCGATTAGCCCGCGAGCGATGTACGCATCTTTCTGATTATAAAGATTAGCTGGAGATGGCGGAATGGAGCGGGAAGTGGCGGAGAGGTTTTGGAATGCAAGTAAATTTATCTTTAGCGCGACATAATCTTCGGTTTCATTCTTTCGAGAGTCAGTCTATCAGAGTATCGTCGACATTTCCCGTAGAATCCCAGTCGTCCTAATTTGTAAGCATTTTTTTCTTCTTATATCTTTCCTTTTTCAGACGGGATAGCCGTGATTACAATTCCATCAATGAAATCACAAGTACTGCGCAACTGGGAAATTATTGGTGGGAAAATTTTTAAAATTCACGATATCATCAATACCTTTCGATCATTTTCCAAACACAACTTCCATCTAGTAATTTTCAGAAAAGCGTCATTTGAGTTGTTTTTCATGGTCTCTACATAACATTCACTTCTTTCACGGAATAAATATAAAACACGATGTTTGGTTTCAGAGGCAAGAATTTGTACTCCATTTCCTTGAATGCTTGCGCACCCTAAAGTTAAATTGAAAGTTAATTTTTTTAAGGCACTATTTAAAATGCATCATTGTATACATAGGAAAGGATGGCCATTTCCAACTTTGCAGTGAAAAATAAATTCAGCCAAAATACATTTCAAAAACATGGAAAATCAAGTGGATGTGATGCCGGGAATTAGTGTGTCATTTATTTTGGGTTTATTACCGACATGGTCGCAGAAAAAAACCAAAAGAGAAATTTTAACCGGAATTAAATCGTCAAAAGCGGGGTCTATTTGCTTGAATTTATTTTCAGGTGTTTAATTTTTCTATTATATCCTCCCCAATTTCAGCTTTATTCTTCGATGTTTGACGATTTAAAACGCAAGCGACATTTTTTAGAGGGTTAAAGCTAGTATTGTACGGAAACGCTAGGTACAGAAAGGACCTTCTTCTTTGCTCGTATGGGCTCGCTGGGCACTTACAGGTGACACGAATACGGAATTTTATTTCGCCCTTGAATAAATGGTTGCTTTCAGTTTTTCGATTTTAAGAAAATAGATAATTTATCCTTGATTTTCTACTTCAATTTATTCTCTTTCCATTACTAATATAACCTTTTCCGGACAGATTTTTAGGCTATTATGAGGGAAAAGAGGGGAATGCTAGAGTTTTTGGCGAAGTGCGTGAGAAAACTAATCGCCCGCTATATTTTTGCTCAATTTTCGAACTCCCTGCGGAAATATTTCTGAAATTCAATATCCTTTTATATCCCTCACATTTATAAATGACATATTTCTTACGCAAGTCAGTTGTATACCATGATGATTTTGGCGATAAGTAACATAATCATGAAACCAAATATTATTATGTGATGATAATGCTTTATAACATAAATATACATACGTTAAGTTTCGAGAGAGTGAAAATTTAATTCATGTGATTAAATAGAATATGATATGGTGATGTATGACATGGAATAGAATCGCTTCGATCAAAGCCATTTACGATCATTGCCGTCAAATTATCAATTTTGAGTTATTTTCGCACTATAATTGTTTATAGTTAAAATATTCCAAATCAATCTGCAATGTTACTCGCAGTAAAGATGTAAATGACATTTGATAGCCCTTTTGCTCGCTGCGCGACTTTAATAAAATGTTCATTCATCATTCTCAACCGTCAGCACATTTAGGGTAAAGCTCAAAAATGCCGCCATGCATTTCTTATGGTAAAATTATCTGTTTAAAGTTTTATGGTTTCGTTGCACAACTGGCAATTTTCATCTCACCAGAAAGCCACGACTTTGGGTCTACGATTTTTAAAAAAGCTCGTACATCTTGATCATCTTGTCATTTCATAGGGATTTCCTTAGAAATTAATAGGAGAAATTACAGAAATCAGACAAATGTGCATAATACAGCGATTGGTACCACTTAATCTAGCTTAGCTATCCTTCTGTTATGTTTTCAAAATAAAATTTAACACCATTCCTAAAAATATGGTATACTTGTAGTTTGTTTTCTGAAAGGGAATTCCCGTTCCTGAATCTCAGGAAAATTTATTTGGGCAATAGAGAAAGTCGTTCTGTAACAGAACCCTGTAATACACACAATGGGAATTCCTGTTCACACTGCATCTTTTAGACGTTGTTTCTATTTCTTGCCAGCATAGTTTTACCTAATGTATATGGAGCACACATGGTTTGGAGAGAAAAAGCTAGAAAACCATATTGAAAACTAATCATGTAGATTGGAATCTTTATCGATATATTTGAGATCTATGAAACGTTTCAATTAATTAAAAATGGTAATGTAAGAATATTTATAATTTATTTCTTATAATTTTATCAGTTTATTTTTTATTTGGTTTAATTATTTCTACATCTTTTTATAATTCGTTATCTTATATGTTTCTTACTTGAGCATAATTTGACAAGGGTCACTATGTGATTAATGGAAAATATTGGTTGAATTTAAAGAGCGAAACATATTTTTAATCAATTTTAATATGTACAAGCGGAAATCTGTCCCAAAAATAGTACGTATCAGAGTATAGTATATGCAGAAAGTACCATATTTATGGAAAATCAACTAACCACTTTCGGAAGTTTTCAATTTTTACTACAATAATTTGATTTAACTCACTACTTTTCCTATTTCCTTTCCTATTTTCTGTCTGTCGATTTTAGTGGTCAGTGGCCTGAAAATTTAATGGAATTCCGAAAAGAATTGTGTAATTTACGTCTCCTATAAATATGTTGTCACAATTCAAGTAGAGTGTTTTGCCAAATACTATTGAGAGGTCTCACAAAGAGTTCTGCAGTAAACTTAGGATATATCTTGCAACCTTTAGTAACCGAAACATCTTCTTTATTTTGCCAGAAAAAAATTTAGGGCTCAGATTTCAGAGATGCATATCATTCTATGTCATTGTCTGTGTCTGTGTCATTCCTCTCTCAAGAACATTTCTTAGGTAAATTTATAGTTGTATTAAAGTTGATTTAGATAATATAGTTATTTCGCTTGGATTTGAACGTTTTCTCACTTTTGAATTTCACGTTTCAATATTTAATAACCGATGAGACGAAATAAAAACTGTTTTGTTTACTAGTAACCGACTAAATAATATGCATACAGAAATAATATTTTGCGTAATGCTTAATTATTGATCAACGGACGCTTTTTGAAGCAATAGAGTAACATGTAAATGAGCCAATGAAAGCTAACAATTAAATATTTAAAGTGTGCTTATATTCGAATTATAGTCAATCATTTTTGGAGCATGACTCAGTAATCACATTTTTCGCATAATATTCAAATAATATCAAATCATATTCAAGTATCAAAATTAAAATAATTTGAAATGCATTATCAAATCAAAACAAAATAAACTTTTCATCCTAACTGTCTTTAATTTCTTATCTATTCCTTAGATATTTTTCTCCTGTTAGTTGATATTCTCGGGTGGCGTTTGAAAATACGAAATTTTTGTAATCGGACTATATACATCCATATATAGTTATAAATATTTCTAAATTCTTCATTTGAATTTGTTGTGAGTTAAAGTCGAACCGACTTCATCTTCCATTCACTAACGCCAACAAAACCAGCAATTGAAGGTTTTAAAGAAGAGAATCAGTTTATCTTTTCTTTTGCAAGAGTGATTTCTACGGAAATTGTTGGTTAAATATCTGTATCGTTTTTATGTAGCATAGAAACTTTTCCCTTTCATAATAGTTGGTTAACTATTGTGTACCAAATGCTCCTAGAAGGGAAATGCGCTACTTATTCACAAATATGACTCAACCGACAATGCTCTCTTGGGATTATGGTACGTAGGATTAATGATTTTCATGCCAACATATATGCCTCTTCGGTTGAAATACAAGTGTCGCATTTTTGGTTCCTTAAGCCCGTGAATATTTTATTCTTGAACTCTCATCTTGTCTTCCCACTACGATAGCTCCGGAAGGGGTATATGAAAGAATTTTTCCGACGTGCCATTTGGTCCTTAAGAAGATGAATCTTGAACAACGCAAGAAACAGCAAAACCTCTTAATCATTTTTCAATTCTTCTCTTCATTGAAACGATAACTGTAGAATGTAGGCGGAACCAAGCAGAAATTCCGGCGTATTTAGACATTATGACCACAGTTTCCTCTAATTTTTCCAATTTTGGGCGGAAAGAAACTTACTGCGCGAGTTTAATTTACGGCGCTGCAGCAATGTTCCCAAAGGAGAGTTTTAAGTTGCCGTATACATTATAATCCTTGTATCCGAAGTTTAGTGAATGTTGGAAAATGAAAACTCGGTGGAAAGATAGGGAATATACTTCTCAAACGAAATAGTATTTAGATTTATACTATAGTTTTTTTTTAATCCAGGATCATATTTATTTGATTGATTACATCTCACGTTTTATAGATAGACTCTAAAGTTCTGGCTCAACCTTGTGGAATCTCATATTTAAAATGAATATTGGTAGAATTTTATAAGATCTTTTTATTTTTATTTTGTGAATAAAAACAATATTCATTCATTAATAACATAATCTTACGTTACCTCACCCACAATTTTCCCCCATCTTTGATTGATCGACAAAACATTGAGGTGCCATCTGAAACAGTTCCGGAGGCATTAAACAAATGGAGTCGGATCAAAAGTTTTAATTCCATCGCTAAGAAGCCTGAGGTCATCGAAAATGTCACATGAGATGGTTTCAGAGGCCTTTGGCAATCAGAATGGAAGCGCGTGCTTCTTATGTCTCATTTTTCCAAGGCCTCCTCTTTCCGCAGCCTCCCTCCTTCCCTTCCTCCGTTGCAGATTGCACTTTCCTATCTGAGCCGTGGGGCGGCGCTCCGAGCACTTTCCATAATTCTTTCTTTTCGAGAAGTCGAGTTGGTTCCATAAGCTGCGCTCGGATAGGTCATAAGAAATCAGGATTAAAACCCTTGTTTATCGTGCACTTCGGAAACACTGGATGAAGGTACGGATCTTTCTCCGCTTCTCGAATCCGGAAGATTTACTCCCGCGCCTTTCGAACCGACGGGGAAGGATCATCCGGAAGGCGGGAGCGATTTCGGAGTATTTTTTTTCGGAGAGATTTTTGAGATCCGGGATCCGCCATTTTGCTTCGTAATTTAGCGCTCTCTTGGAGACTGTTGGTTCGGAAAGCGAGGCGTAGGTGGTGCGGCGGACAGTGGGGATCGCAGGTGAGGGTGTGTACCAGTGCAGATATTTGCCAAGGATATCAGTTCTTAATCGGAGACAATTTGTTTCGGTTACGAAAGGAAGGGAGACATGTCGACACAAGAAGCCCTAGAACAGGATGCTGGTGAGTTCTCAGGTCTCAGCCCTGATGTTTATTTCCGGTTGGTCATTAGTTGTTTATCACCTCTGAGTTGTTTGGAAGCTCGGGAACTGTGTTGGCCTAAGGAATGGAAACGTCAGAATTTTGTAATCTAAAGAAAACTATTCGGATGCTGATTTGTTTCACTGAAAAAATTAAAGTTTGAATTTAATCCTTAAGAATTTTTATAAATTAAAGTGCACATTTTTGGAGATTCTACATAAAATGTCATAGTATGGACGACAGAACTTAATTTTCCAAGAACATACGTCAAATATAATTTAGCTTATCTTATATGGAATTCAGTTGCACTAAAACGGGATCTACTGATATGATAAATTAACCCTTTCCGTTTTGGCCTTTTTGCATGAACGTGTTTCGTGTTTAAAGTTTCCTGTTACAGGGGATGAAATTCAAACTGACCAGCTTTAACGAAAAGGATTGGTCTCGAGCGTTGATTAAGTGTGAAAGAGTCTACTTCTAGAACGATTTTCAGTTATCAAGATACGATCGAATCAGCTATCGACAAAAATTTTATTTTCCATTTCACGCATGTGAAAAAATGAGGAACACAATAATTATTTGACAGCTAAACCTGATTTTCCTAATAAATCATTACTCGTATACGCTTATTATTAGATCTGAAATATTTCGATTTATAAATCTTTCAGCGCATTTCAGATCATACTATTGTTTTTAAATCTAATAAAGAATCATATTATCATTAGCAACCCAACCATTATCATCCTTAAAGGGTGAATGCAAACCTTAATATGAAATTAAGCTTGGAGATACCAAATATCTCTAGTGATTGGGCCCTCTAATGGGAACGTATTATTTTTCATATGAACACATTATGGTTTGCGGTACATTTTATTTCGTGCGATTTGTCAGTTATCTTATTATAGGAACATTAATGTAAAAGATCTTAAGTGCGCCCCTATATATCTTATTTTTGGGATTAAAATAAGAAATGTTAATAAAATTTGTTGCTTAACAGAACGGATACTTCGATGGCTCTTTAGTTTTGCAATCATGAGAGTGAATATGACTCTACGGAAGGGAAATGAGGTTATGATTTCGGAAAACGGCTAACCAGAACTTACGTCATTTATTCAATTTATACATTGCTAATGGATGTTTTTTGAGTCTCTTTCGGATTGGAATTCCCAGCTTTTTTGTGTAGGGCGTTGGTTTATTTCGTCTTGCGATATATACTGTTTATAGACTGTTTATACTATCTCAATATTTAACACTGATTTCCGCTTTTTCTTAAAGTCTTCTTAAGGTTTTTGAGTTTAGTCATAGAGTTTTCTTAGAGAGAAATATCTTTCTTTCTATAGAAAACCTCGGTAAGGTAGTTTCATCTAATAAATAATCCACAGACACTTAAACAAAGTTGGCAGTATTTATACAGAGATTGATTCATTCATCCCACATTCAATTCTTCATTGACTCTCATATAATTAAGAAAACATTAACGGAAAGGTGATAAGATTTTAAGAATGAAGTTCCTTAGTTGCCGGAATTTGATAAGAAGTAAGTAATTTTTTGTGGATCTCCAAGTTCTTTTATCTGTTTCCGTCACATATTTCTCCAGCAGAGTAGCTACTTCTCGGCTTCCTTCGAAGCTAAATCTCTAATTCATCATACAATATATTTTTCTTATCTAGCTTTCATATCTTCGGTATGATCCTTCAAGTTTTCCTTCTGGTTTATAATTTACTTATGATGTAACATACAGTGGCGAGCTCGTAATCTGTAACCTCCTAGATTTTCCAATGTAAGAAATATAAGGAATGGTATATATGACTGAAAAATTGTTCATTGAATGATATTACAATCAGCTAAACAGTGTTTTTATGATAGAAGTTATTGTATTTTAATGAATTCATCGATATCGATTCTCATAAAAGATCAAATTAAGTACAAAATTTATCCATTTACCACAGTTAAGAAAACCAATAGTAAATAGAAGTAGAAATCACGATATGGATCTTAAAAAATATGGCTAGCAAAAATTCTCCTCCTAACCATAAGAAATATTTTTTTCCGAATTTGACCATATTCTGTTACGTTGATACTAAGGATTCACCCTAGAATATTAAAATGCAAATAATTTAGTGTTCAACAGTATCTTTTCTGATACTTATTCCGAATATCGTTAGTTGGCGGTCATAGTTGCTAGAGAGCATTTATCACCCTTCCAGTATTCCGTGAAAAGTTAGATAAGACAAGGCTCTACTAAATACTATTTATTACCAGTCACAGTCGTCTAATATTTTTAAGGGATAAAATTATTAGAGAAAACTCGAGGCTAGCCAAAGTTTCCCTGCTGCAGGATGCATTGAAACGGTCTCTTTTGAATCATTTTGCAGAATGAATCAATTAGAGTGTTAAACAGAATCGGTCGGGAAGAGGCCTTTCCTTAGATTATGTTTAGCGTTTTGGTAGAGAATTAATGTTACAAAATAAAATCCTCTACGATCCGCTTAACTTGTTTGATTGCGAGAGTTGCTCAAAGTTTCTGTTTTGCACGGGAAAATTCGGATTACGCAAAAAATTCGTTTTCATACGAACCTTAACTATTTTTAAGTAAAATTAATAAGCCACATAGAATTTTTTCATTTTCCATTACCAATATAAAATATATTGGCAATGGAGAATTATATTCTATGGAAAAAGCAGTTTAGAGCCTTCATGTGTTTTTCAAAAATTTCACGAATGCCTTGTTGTTTTCCTTGAAGAAGCTGCAATGTGCCATTGTGTACACTATGGAAGGGTCACTTATGTTAACCCTGTGACAGTCTTTGACGCTAATAGTTTGACTGTAATAGATTTGAGTTCACAAAATTCCGGATTTAATAGGTAGACACGAGGTAAGTTTATTCTATAAATAAAAATATAGTAATTTATATATTATGTATATTTATTTTATTATCTAATATAGAATTAAACAGCTAAAGTATTTAGTCATTCGATAATGAAGAGGGATCTCGATGATCATTTGCGACCGTCAGCTATCGACCTGATGGACAATTATGGTATATATTTATTTATTTATTGTCAAATTGCTGCAATTTGGCCATTTGGTCAGGTGGCAGCGGTGGAGGGGGACCATTCTATATTACTGAGAATTTCCTGGCATTCGCCCAAAGACGGGAGGAAAACCCCTCCAAAAACCTTCCTTCAGGCAGCGAATTAAAGCAATATGAATTGAAAGTTACCGAAGATCATCGAATAATATTAAAGAACAGAGTTCTCAGTTTGAGAATGATTATGTTTTTATCACATTGGATAATCTCTTTTACCCCCCTCTACAATATTATACAAAACATCATGAATTTTGATTGTCCTCAAGCTTACTGTATGACGTTTTAGTACAAACTTACATTGAGTTGAAGGTGAAGTGGAGGTACATCTCTCCTTCATTCTAATCGTGAGAATTACTAATTTTGTCTGTAAACTGAAATTGTAATAAGTTCAATGTATAACTGGTAACAATCCTTCATTGGAGGCCTGTAAGCGAAAATCCTGGGTGCGTACTTGAGTATATCCGTTTGTGATAGTTGCGAATACTAATATTAGAGGAGATAGAAATTACGAAATAGATCTTAATATTAATAAACTAGCTGCATTATTTTTAAATTTTCATCACCTGAACCACATCCACATAATGAATCAAATTAGAAAGAAGTTTTAAGAATGAGCGCGGGCAGAATTAATTAGGAATAAAGAGAAAGGAAAAATGAGATAAATCTGGTTGAATCTGACGAATGAGCGGAATGGGAATATACGGTTTTAGCGTAAGGGAATGCAAGAAGAATTGTAAAGTGTGTCTGAAACAAAATATATGTGAAGGATAGAAAAGTATAGCGGAGTATAAGAAATAAACGGTGGAAATTGTTTCCTCAGAAAGGGAATGGCGTGACCGGTATGTTTTTTAGTAAGGAGCGATAGTTTGTGAGAGATGGCCTAAGGAGTGAAGAAAAATTGATGTCGTGACTTTAAAACAAATGTTGGAGGAAAGATGGAAATTGTAGGACTAAAGTGTTTTCTGGTAACCTTATGATCTGAACTAGACCTCATTAGCTCTATCTCGCTGCTGTTGAGTGGTAAAAATGCTCTATTCCATCGTATTAGTTTCGAGGTGATTGCCCTTGGGTTGTGAGACCATTTCATGAGGAAGCTATGGTTTTGGTGATTCCCAATATTTTGGTTGATTTTTGTTGAGGTGTTATTTTGTGTTATTCTGAGTTGTGATTTCTGTTATGGTAAGATGGAATTTTTGGTTTATGATGCTTTAGGACATTTGAATTTTGAAGAATATTTAATCATCATTTAGGCATTGCTTCATATATATCTAACAAATTTAGTAGGAGTGAGATTGCTATTTGTAGTGCAATTTGGTCAATTGGCTAAATCACTGTTGTTTGTAGAATTTGTATTTTTACTATCTTTATTCTTAACTTTTTTTATTTGACCGATTACTAAGAGAATCCTTCATCCATCTTTTCATTATTAATATTGGATTTTCTGGACACTTTCACGGTCATTCATTGGAGTTATGCCAGTATTTCATTTAAATAAAAGAGTTTTAATACATGATTTAACTCGATATTATAAGAATACACTAATATCGGGAATCATTTAGGTCTGTTTTTGAGTTAATCGTTCTAAAAGCGAGAGGCTGAACCATGCATGCTTAATTTTGTTCCTTGTATTCTAATGCACCTAATTTTTACGCTTTGAGTAAAAAAACAAGTTTCGCTAGAACCATTAGAAGGACGAATCGAGTTAATTCGCTATATTAGTCGGGGTTGTCTATATATGATCCTCTCTGTCTTTCAAAACTATAAATAACCCATTACTTATCTTAAAGCAAACACAATGCTGAAAATAATTTCTACTTCACAAAAATTTCTGCTTCAACTTTTTATTGAAGAATAAAATAATAAGCTACTATACCATATAGATAACATTGAAAAACAAAGTAAATGATTATCTTGTTGCCCAAAACGTTCTCAGCAAGTCGAATTCCAAATATGCATAATATTTGAATCTATCACCCGTTATTCAGATACACGACATCAGTTATTTATACGTTTTAAAAATTTTATCAAGGCAAGCAACTCACAGAAAGAGTTTTTCTGGTGCACTTGTTGCTTTATGGAGTACTAATTCACATGGCTTTGGCAAAGAAAATAGTGGACCACACACCTCTATGTCGCGTAGATATTGAACAAACCATAGTTGCTCAAAATATATTTATAACAATCATGGCGTATAGGATAAGTTTTTGTGTGATCATCGCAGACTTAAGTATCGCATTCGTAAAAAGTTTTTCATGTTTTCCTTCTCTTTTTCATAATCTATTTATAGCAAAGATGGCAAGATCTGCTAATATTTCCCAGTTTCCCAAAAAAGTTTAAACTGTAGGATCTGGATCGAACTCTGAGAGATTCGTATTGTATAGTTTTCCCTTACGTGCAAATTTTCAGTTATCTACAATTATACACTTAGAGGTATATCCACTACAATCTTCGATAGCTACAGTAGACTATGGTTTTGGGAATTTGGGATAGAGTTAGGGAGATTAAATTTTAATTTCTGTTTACTAAACCTTATAGCATCACATCCACCAACTATGGATTATTTGATTGCTTATCACAGAAGGATAAATCTGAAAATAAGTTATATCCGCCTTTTACTAGGAGGCCGATGGTATTGTTTGGTGAGCAGGGAACGTATCGACTCCATAGATGCAGTTAATGTATTTCCATGTTGAAAAAAGATTGCTTTGACTGTTTTATATGGCGGTCAGTAAATAGGGTCAAAGGTCTTTTCCAATTAGTCCACCCCCATGGCCGTTGCTGGTTGTTTACAGCGAGTATACGTCAGATATGTCTCCTCTCTTTCGTGACATATTCAAAGTAAATTCTTCGCGGCCAATCAGTTATTTGGAGCTATTCCTTTCTTGCTATTGCTATTCAACTACAGTGAAACATGGAAATTTAATGTCCGATGATTCAAAATGTCGTCTAATTCAAAGTCATGTGTACTCCTGCTAAATGTCATGTGATTTTGAAGTTTGGATGTTTTTAAATACGTCGATCAATGATATTCATGGTTTTATTTTGGTTCTATGAGCAGAAAACGTAATTTTTAATTTTATACCTCCATGAAGTAATGCGGCATAACGGTTTTTATCTAGAGATATTATACAGTAGAGTCTCGTAAACTCTAACTTGGATATCTATCTCGTGAGAAATCTTTATTTCAGCATAAGTCAACTTTGTTAAACATGATATTTTTTACGTCGCACAGTCGCATTCTTACCGCAAACGGCGTTTCGCAGTCATAATCTTCAAAACTCGTTTGCTTCGAGATTAATCCACCGTCGCGGCATTTTCACGGTTTCATATAACGATAGACTCGAGATTTATAGACTAATATGAAGCTCGTTACAATTCTCCCACCCCAAAAATAATGCGTCTGCAGGAAAATTAGAATCCTTATGCTTCCATGTTACTCGAACCTCGATGTTAAAGGTCCCGACCGCTTTGAATTAGTGTAAGTTAGTAGTAATCTAAGCCGTATACATCAAGTGTATCTTACTGTAACAAGATAATTTTCACCAGTCCTCGACTTGATATTTCGAATTGTTTGCTCATTAGATTTCGAAAGAAATTTTTTCAATCGTGTAGGTTAAAACTTTAAAGGAAGATGAATACAAGTAGTTCTTCTATGCATCCAGATTTATTTTCAAAGGAAATGTTCCGTATTTAGCTAAGTTAGTCGGCAACTCTAGAATGCAATTTGTTTTACGAATGGCGTGTTTACTTCGGATTTCAATGACGTTCGCGATGATATGTTTTCGAAATTGTTAGTAAAAACGTAATCATCGATAACTATTTTGCCTGATTTTTCGGCTTCCAATTACTAAAAATTTTATTATATTTAACGCTAATACGTCGCAGAGAGCTTATCATTGAATTCATGGTATGATATCATTATTTATTTTGCTCCTACATAAATAAGCGATGATATCTTGGTGAGTGTAGGTAGGGAACATTTCCTATCACTCCAAACCAAGTTGGTCACTCCTACATATGCCTATTTAGTTTGTACATATGTCCATTCTGTTTAATCAATCCAATGTAATTCATATACAATTCATCCTAAGAATGGGAACGCTTTTCTACTTAATTCCCTCTATGCGCTTTTGATGATGATCGAAATGCTTATTACATGAATACTAGGGTATTATGTTATTAACTGCATCCTTACCGAATGGGTGATTTTGTAATGAGTACATTCTTTCGGTTTTTACCGAAATCGACTATCGGTTCTGTGTTTGATCGTATATGCAGTTTATTTTTGGTATTTTTCATATAACCTAACCCTTTTCTAAGCAAATGCTTTGAATAATCGTGAAATCAAGGGAAATAAACATTTGATGCTTTGCTGAATCTCATTTTTTTATCCAGGTTGATTTCCTAGTGTTAGTTGGCTCAATGCAATAAAAAGGCTTCTTTCAGCTAATTTGCATGAACATATTATTACACGGAATATCAGTTAACTAGTTTTATCCATCAAATGATAAAATTTCATAGACAAAAAGTTAGGAAACTAAAATACCGAAGATGAGAATAAATGTTTTATTCGGAAAAGCATTCTAAACTCATACAATTAGTTCTTCTTTGATGCTGTCAACTCTTTACCTCTATTTTAATTGCATAATTCTTTGTATACCGCACCATTCTTGATGAAAATACAGTTTAATGTAAGTTGGAGCGAAAGGTTTGATGCGTCGTCTTTGATTTGATTTTTGTAGTTTAGTAAACATGAGTAGTAGTCCTATGAAGCGTTCTTTGAAAATATCATCTACTTATATTTTAACTATTGCAGTGACAGAGATGCTCATTTATTTTTGATAATATCGCTTAGTCAGATTTTATAACCATTTCAAATTTTTTTCATAGGAGCTCTATTATCCTTATTAATTGTTCTCAAAAGTCGCTAATCTCATAAAAATGTTAAAAATTACAATGGCTTGAATTCGCTGATACACATGCTATATCAGCTCAGGTAATAAATTAATTTAGGAAATAGTATGAATGTTGTCTTTTATCAATTGAAAGTAATTGTATTTTCATGTATTATTAAAACATGTGATGCTATGGATACGTAAAGGAGTTAATATATAACAGCACATGCTGACTGCATTGGCGGATCCAAATGGTAGGCAATTATCCCAAGAAGAATCGCATTTTAATTAATAATCAATATCATCTAGTTCAGGGGTGCCCAACTTTTCTGTATATAAGATCGACTTTTTATCATAAAAGTGTGTCGCGATCGACTTATTGTCATAGGCGTAGTCTAAGGGGGAAGAAGGGGTGTGAAATGCATACTATGTTTATTCACTGTGTTTCAGCATAAGGTGCATTCCAGCAATGTATGGGTAGATAAGTAAAATATATGTTCAAAACTATTTTTTATTTCTAAATCACTTATTAAGTTTTCGAGATACAGTCTTCTGAAGAAAATAAATTTCCAGACCCAACTTTTGATAGCAGCATTCCGTACATGCGGTACCTAAAAATTCGATTTTCCGACACTTTTTCTAGATAGATTTTTACTAATTAAAATGCAATGTAATTTTTTTTATCTACTGCAATGTATAAGTTGTTATACTATTTGTTCGTAAATATAAAAAAGTTGTTATAAAAATTGACAGTATGGCTGATAATTTGATTAAATATTTCACTTACACGTTTTTTTCGGCCAAGAAAATTTATCATGGGAGAATAATATGACTTAGCAGTTAGAAGAGACGCCGTTTGAGGGAACTTCCTCAATTAACAATTAACAATTAACAATTATAAATGCTATGTCCATTACCTCTTTTGTGTTTAGTCTCTTACTAGCTAACACTTGCTGGTGAATTATGCAGTGATAGCTCAAATAGGCTGGGAATTCATCTTCAGTTCGACATAGGGCTATAAATCCATTTTTGCAACCTATTATTGCAGCTGCGCCATCCGTTGTTATTGAGACTAATTTGAAAAGTGGTACTTTCAAATCATGGAGCAAGTATTTAAAGGCTTTGAATATGTCGACACCTCTAGTCCTTTCCTTCAAAGATATCATACCCAACAATTCTTCTTTAGATGTAAAATCCTTAAAAATCATACGAACGAAAACAAGTAATTGTGCTGTACCACTTATATCTGTCGATTCATCACATTGAATGGAAAAACAAGAACATCTATTAATATCATTAATTAACTGCTCTTTTACATTTCCACTCATCATTTCAATTCGTCGCACCACTGTGTTTCGAGACAATTGTAGACCTTGAATTGCAGCAACAATTTCACTCCTGTTCTTAAAATCGTTAAAAAGTGAATCTTACATTTCCAAAACTATTTCCTTTACAAATTCACCGTCGGAAAATGGCTTGCATTTTCTTTGCTAAGAGACAGCTTACTTTGAATTATGCAGTAGTTACTGCTTGTAACTTCAACCTTGGCTTTTTAAAAACGCTTTGTTGATATGTTAATCGAGTTTTAAGATCCCTAACTTTATGTTTTCTCAGTTCAGAATTTGGTGGATGATCTGCTTGATACTTGTTATGTAAGGCAAAAAAATGTCTCTCCACATTACCCTTCTTAGCAATGGCAACCGAGGTAAGGCATATTAAACAACAGAGAGAGATCGACGATCGACCAAAATTGGCCTCGCGATCGACCGGTCGATCGCGATCGACTTGTTGGCCACCCCTGATCTAGTTGATTGATGATTATTTCATGAGGAAATTGTTTTAAACCACACTGGAAAGTTTCTAAATCCGCCACTGGCTGGATAGAGTACAAAGTATAGCTGAAATAGAAAAAATTGCTAGATGTAGTGATTAAATCGCTGAATGCATAGTAATGTGTTCTTCGACAGTATTCCCGAAGTTACGGAAGATTCACAATATGTTACTAACATATTCTAAATGAATGAATAAAACCAAAAAAATAATGTTTGAACATTCACACGGTCATGTCTTCGTTGCGTTTCGAAGTTTATCCAACTCGAAATGAATAACGCGCTTTGATTATCTCAAAAAATATCCCGGATATAGATTCCACATCCCGGAACATTGAACGCCGCAAAATTTCTAGAATCCCGAGTTTCTCTCCATACAACTCTCTTAGTCATTACTGTAAGTAAATGACAGAAAGGTTTTTGGATATTTCATTCGACATAATGTAGAAAATTTACCTCATCTGGATTGAATCTCAGGTGTATTTAAAAGAAAAATGAAAATTTTATTTTAAATTATAATTTTGTAAATGATTCATAATGTCGAGCTTGAAATGATTTATTAGTATCTTATATGATAGTTAGTCATATACTAAAGCGATGGAAATTCTGTTCGTAATACCCTCTATACACGTAACACAATTGCTGGAAATATTTTCGGATCCTTTGGTGAAGTTTCATGAAAACGACATTTTGAAAACCTGTAAATTGAAAGTGCATGAAGAACTTGTGTTTTCTCGAAATATTCCGCAATGAATGATAGAGTGACGGCAATTACTCTTCCTAGCTTAAAATTATGTAACCTTGTACATGCGGCGACTGATTTAAACTTAAAATCAGATTCGAATAGGGTTTTGATTTTACTTCTTACTTTCATAAGCATTGAGTTAGGACTGTTGTAACCACTGATTTTCCGCTCTTCACCTGTATATTGCCATCCTTACTGTTCAGACGTTCTTCTTATTTATACCTCCATTCGCAGATCATTTTCATTTACTTTGTCCAGTTGCAATTACTCTTGTAATTTAAGCATAAAACTTTTACGAGCAATGTCATTACCTTCCCCTTACCCTTACAAAATTAATCAAATTTAGTCGTTTTTATTTTTTGTATACGTCTATTATAGTATAACGAATAGCAAATGGAATGACCATCAAAGTAGGGTTACGTTACAATGTTTGAATTCTTTATTGATGAAGTATGAATCGAGAGGAAGTCACCTATTCAGATAGGCATTAGGCTTAGAGACACAAGATAAAGCATTAAGCACAGCTTCCGATAGCCAATAGCAATAATCGAAGCCTAAAATATTGGATTTTTCGTCTAGAGATAAAAATTCAGCAATCAAAACAGCGGAAATAGCTGCCTTTCCGATCTTACGCATCCGAAGCGTACCGCCAAGGAAGAAATATCTTAGTTCCTACTCGTATGAAACGAATTCACGAGCCTTCTATGTACAGACGTATTGCGAAACGATCTCGCCGACGCCGTGTTGTCCATCGCACAGTTTGCTCTCATAGTGCGGCTGCGTTGGGTGGGGTTGAAGGGACCCACGTCTCCTAGCATGATGGGAAACGCTGTTTTGCAATGGGGCCGAAGTCCTCCGGCGGGTCATCGTCGGCCATGTCTCCCCCTCGCCCACCTCCCCTTCTGGTGCCCCCGTCACATTTGCCCTCGAGGCCCCGCTTTCGGGAAAAATAAAACGCTTCCCTCGTCTTGTCCGCTGAACAGAACGAGAAAAGACGATTGTGTTGCCATGGGAGACATCTCGTAAGCTTACTGAAAATCTTCCTCCAACTTGCGTCTTTTGGTTTAGCCGTAGATGAAAATTTTAAGCTTAAAAATTTGGGCCGATGTTAATTTTTTGGTGAGAATTTTACTAATCGAATCAGCGAGTTCGGGTGAGCTGGTCTTAGAGGGATAGAGATTCTCTAATGTCACTTATCTCTAAAAAGGCAGGAATCAATTTTAGTAAAAGTGTAATAACTCAAGTAGAATTTCATCCGTTCCACTTATATTTCGAAGATTTTTGTTGGGCCATTTAAGCCGTCACTCTTCTTGAAGAGCCAGATATTTATTATATTATAATTCAACGCTTACTTTTTAAGTACAAAATAAATTCTAATGCAAGAGACTCAACAGTTTAATTTTTTACGAGAAATAAAAAAGTGGTATAAAACATTTCTTAATTCTAAATACTTTGCCTAGCGCAGGAGTATATGGTTTATCTAGACGAAGAATCCGATTTTTTGTTGTTTTTAATAACTGACCCGAAGTATTCTTTAACTGAATAAAGTAACATTTTTATCATAAAGTGGCTGGAAAAGAAATTGCATAATGATGGAATTTCTTCAAATGTAACTATTTCCTAGGAGGATTTTTCCTCCTTTACTTGATAGTTCAAGGTTGCAATGAAGTAGGAGAGGGAGAACGTATACAAAGCTAAGTTTGCAAAAACATCCCTTAGCCGCGTTGCATTCCAGAATTTTTTCTTCCAGTGTAATTTCAACATTAGGATTCAGTTGGCTTTCCCTCAGCCTCGCTATTCTAGAAAAGAATTTTGAGGTATTTTTTGATTCTTTTTAGAATTATCCTCTATAATTTTCTAATAATTCTGACTTCTTATTTGTACTTAAACGTGAAAAGAAAAAAAAACGGTAATTTCAGTGGTGTGAATGAACACAAAGAAATAGTCCAGCTCACGCACAGAGGGAAGGTTTAAAATCTTTTGTAACAAAAGATAAAGGAATTAGAGCGTATTTTCAAAATGCCCCCAATTTTTTTAATTAACTGGGGAAAAACCCAGTCCCAGTCATTCCTGTAATTTTCCATCTCTGTTTCTTTGTGGGTATATGAGATTTAATGCCTAAAGTTTATTACGTACTGCCCATACGACTAAAAAGTTGTATTAATGTATTCAACAGCACCAATAATTCCTTCGGAATATACATACGCATAAATGTCAACAGCAAAAATTAAATAATCTGAAAAAACTTATTTTTACTATGAAGAATGTTAAAGATGTTTAGGCCTAACGTTGTGGAACGCCATTACAAATGATTGGTGAAGTCCTTGTGGAAAATACGAAGGACCTCACCAATAATTTATTAACAATGTCACACAGCAAGATTTGAATAGCCTAAGCAATTTAGTTTACTTCACTTCATCTGAAGATAAAGGAAAAAAACAATTTGTATACTTTCAATTGAAATCGCTAGTTTTAAGCAAAGTTTAAGGAATAGTAAATTGAACTTTCATTTTCAAACTGAAAAATCTCACTTTAAAATTAAATCCATGAAGTGGTTAGGGATTGAAACCTAACAATGGGCCATCATATGAGTTAATACACAGAAAATAAGATTAATTTACTATTGGCATCATATACCCAATTTATTGCCAACCTCCTGGTATATTTAGATCGGATATAGCCAATATAATCGTTTGAGAATAATTGTTTGGTCAACAAAAATGACTGAAAACCTAGGTTATTACCATTTATATCACTGAGTTTTAGAAAACTTTTCAGAGAAACAAGAGTAGACTTGAGCTTTTACAGGTCCGTTTTATTCATCATTCAGCTGTTTAGAATTAGTATAGAGGGCTATTTTACTTTAAATACCCTTAACGAGATAAAACAGTTTTCTTTAGGCCATTCAGTTTCCTTTTCCCAAAGAATTATAGCTTCATTTCTCGATAGCATTCCTCTCATTCTCATTTCTCATGTATTTGTTTAAGAAGCGGAATACTTTCAAATGAACAGGAAAGAAAAGGGAGGAGGAGAGAGATTGGATGTATGCGTATGGATCTCCTGATCCGTCAATGTCCGAAGTCCGACAGTGAGTTTCTCGTAGACGCTCACTTCTGTAAATACCATTTGCTTTCCACGGAACAGTTAGCCGTAATTTGAAAAGAATTGTCCTTCTCTTAGAGTGAGGTGTTTTCGAGTTGTAACGTACTTGTTTGCGGAATTACGAAGGATGTTTAAACAGACTCGGTGCAACGAACTTTAAATTTATTATCTCTGTGCATTTATTGACGCATTATCTGGACTTTCTTACCGAGCATAATTTGCCGCTCTTCATGAATCTGTGCTTCCACGAATGGTTATTGAAATTTGAGGATTCCGAGAGCTATTAAAACATAAGGATTCAAAGTGCCTCGAAATTAGTACATACTTACGTACTAAAGAAAAAAGAAAATGTACAATTCTTCGTCAATACATTGCATTCTCACTTGGTCGAAATACAGAAGAAAGTAATCAGGGCTTGTTTTAGTTATAGTAAATTTAAAAGTGCTCTGACAGCTGAGATCATTTGGCATGTGAGCCCCCCCACGAATCGAACCCGAGTCCGCTTCCACCATAATCGAATGCGTTGCCCATGTGGCTATCCGGATACCCTAGATTTGTTTTAGCATTTCTTTTTTAAGAAATCATAAATTAAGTATGAATTTTTTTGTTAAGTAAGCCAGATTGTTATTCCATGTCTAAGCATGCTGTTACCATTTATCTTCCAAGGTGGAGAAATTTTCACGAGAAATTGACGAAAGATTTGAGTTGCGCTCTTATGTGTTTTGAACGGTAATAGTTGATTGTGTAGAATCATAAGAAAAGTTAGGAAAAGTATCTTTAAGTATTTGGAAAACCTTGCCCGTCAGCGCGAGGAAGGAAGGATAGCATTCAACATTGGTAACTTTCAGCCCATTAGTAAACCCTACATGTCCAAAGATGTATTTCGTATAAAATGTTTTTATTTAATCGTTTTATAAATGTTCTAATTTTATAAATTATCATTAGAATAACTGATCGCACTCAACATATTAATATGCCTAATTTAAAAATATTTTGATAGTAAATAGTTAGTGCGTCGTTTAAAAACTGGAGAAATATTTACATTATATTTATTATAAATTATATTTTAGTTTAAAAAGTCTTGTCGACCAGCACCAATGACAAAGAGTCATCTCTTACCTTCAATTATTCGAAAATCAATCTGCTTACCTGTATCGTAAGAGCGGTGAATATAATTTATAGTATTTTTCTGCTATTTTGTGGAAGGACTAGAGAGAGAGACTCTCTAGTCCTTTACCATGGGTTGATAACTGGGTTTTCTCTCGGATTTCGCCGCGTCGGTTCTTCGAAAAATACAACAGTTTAACTAGTATTTCCTCTCTTCTAGGTAAAGAATGTTCTAAAGTACGGTAATTGTCAGCGAATCGACGCGGTATGATCCGAGATAGCTTGCAGATGCAATTCAGGTCGCTATATTTATGTCGTTTATATAACAAAAGGGAGAATAGAGGGATAGTTGGGTTGATACAAATATTCTACATGCATATGTAAATATGTTTCTCAACTCCATGTTTTATTTTTTGCGTACTGACGCAGAAATGGTCATTAGCAAAAATGTTGGGGCGATACCGAATTCAAAACCCAATTCCGTCACATCCGGCATCTTCCTGCTCAGAAAAGACTTCCTGCGTCATAGCGTAAGTCGCGGGAAACAGCTCCATGATGGCCACGCCCTCTGCGGAAGATTGCCCGCCTTTCTCGAATCATTCTTCGGGATTCAAAAATGAGGTCATTCGTGACGCCATATTCTCCTCATCTTTAGCTATACCGCTACTAATCTTTCGCAAAATTCAATGCTTTCAACCATTGCGTAAGAAAATACCGACGTTTTCGGCTATTGGAGACTTATTTGAACCTCTTATTATCCAAGGATACTTTCGAAAATTATTGCTTCTTGCTGTGTGAAATTCGGTTGTTTCTATTCCTGGAGTCAGATGCAAATCTCGTCTATCTCACCTGCTAAGTAGTGAGCATTTCCTGTTCAATCTTCTAAAGAAGGGAATTAAGAAATGTCGTAAAGTATATTATCATTGGACAGAAATGAATGTATAAAATTTAAATGTTATTTAACAATTTTTGGTCTTCGTATATGTTGCAGGAGTATTCTATTCCGTTTGATGTTACGCTTGAGAATTAAAACACTGGAACGATATTTCTCAAGGGTCAATTCCGGCTGTACATTACCAGCCAAAGGTCATTTCTCCTTAAATACAAGCAATTACTAGAATTAAGAGTTTATTATTCATTTATTATACCAAGCTGCCAAAAAAGATCAACTCTTGATGTAAATGTTTCTTAAATACCAATATTATGTTAGGAAGTGATAACAATAAATATCAAGGAAAATTAATGATTTTTCATATTTTACAATCTTAATTTTTTCAGCAATATCTTGGTATAGATTTATTTCAATTGTTTTTTATGGACTTCTCATAAAATGATTTTCCGCATTGGGAATGAGAAAAAGAGACTTTAAGAAGTGGGATAAGAAGAAACCTCGATGATTTAAAATTTCTGGTAAAATAAATAGATTTAGATATTTCGGGCTAAATTTGAGTTTCCCAAATAAATTTTACTCCAGTAGGTATTTAGAGAATCAATTCCGTGATTTAGGCCCATTTAAGTACGTTTATACAGCAACTAGTTTCCCCGTGCGAAACTTTCGCAGACGACACTGATACTAAATTTTCCACCCAAATACACTTCAACAAACACTAATCGCTACAAACAAATACACAAAAACTAAAACATACCTAAAATTACACACCTTCACCTTCTTTATCAGTGTCTGTTTCGATATACCTCGTATGTAGCGATAGATATCGCTATCTACACATCCAGTAACGAAACTCAATGGCCAAATAAAAAGTCTTTGTGGTAAGGCGTTTTCTAACTTGAAATTTTTACATAGGTGCACTAGCCTATTGATAGTAGCGGCTGCCCTAATACTTTACATTACGTTTACTTATGTAACTTCTTGTTGTATCACATGTAATTATAGACCCAATTTTAAATTTACTTATTTAATATTTTACATCTACATATGTACCCTGCAAGCCGCCTTTCGGCGTGTGGCAGGGGGTGTTTTATTTTACGTTATTTCTAGAGGGTGTGATTATTAAATGAGAGAGTTCTCACAACATTTTTCGGATGTATGTTTTTGGTTTTAAAGTGACTAAATCAATATCATTGTGAAATTCGTTATGCAGCCTTTTAATCCTGTTTCTAGTAGTAATTAATACTTGTACATTATTGGGGAGTTTGGTAAACGATAAAACCTGTTTCAGACGTTCCCAATTAAGACACTATCCCTTTCCTTGTCCCTTTTCCACATAATATATGGTAAATATAAGACGCTCTGCTTATAGCACGGATTTACTGCATCCCAAGATACACTGCAACAATGCCTCATTTGATAGACCAAAAATTTTTACTCGCACCACCTGAAGATGGTGCGAGGTACCGAAACCGGTCGTGTGATATTTTGTATTTTATGGTGTAGTATTTATTAAAGTAATTGCTTTATCATTGTTATATAAGAATCACCACCAAGTCAAGGCTGACAATGAGACCATCTCCGCTGCTTTGTCTTGCTTCTGAAAGGGTACCTTTCAGAAACATGGTGTTTAAGTCTCTTCTTTGGAATGACTAATTTTGAGGGAACAAAATGAAGATATCGCGAAGCAGGGCAATATATATCCCAACATCAGAGTCGATATGAACTCTGAGAGAGAGTGAGATATTCTCCATCGATTTTGTCTCATGACGGATCATTGAGATCATTGGGTATTAAAAAATCACTTTGCGGTGTTTCCTTTTGTCATAATCTCCAAATGTAAAATATCTAAAATACCAGAAAATGAGTTTTTTGTGAGCTGTTGAGCGTAGTCTTGAAGATATCATGCTCTGTGACGACTTCCTTACGCTGCTGTTATGAAATTCGTTATTCTACCCCATTTCTCTGATTTACTTACCTCATTTAGAGTGAAGATTTACCAAAATTAATAAACTAAGAAAGACAATATCTTTGGGCAAAAATCACACCATTCTTCAAAAATAATACGAAATGGCAACGAGCCTTAAAAAACCTGGTTATAACGCTACTCCACTTACAATTCGGTTTCTTCGTCCTCTCAAAAGCGTCTTAAACAGGTTTTGCAGTGGTTAGAGTTTTGAATAATGTAATGTAATTCGGCACTTTATTTTGCAAAAAATATCAGGCCGCTCAATAATAAGGTTTTATCAAAAGATTCATTTGCATATCGATTTTAGTTAGATTATAAGAGGATACTCTGATGATGATAACTGTTCTGTTACACATAGGTTATGAATATAATATTTATAAATGCATGTAATATCTTTGTTTGACTTCGGATGTGAACATAAACAAACAAGGGGTACCAGACGTCGACATCTCTTTAGCTTTTAGAAATGGTGTTAGAGAAAGAGATAAATGAGAATGGGAGCAGGAATGTAACGGAGAGAAATGGGAAGCTTTCATTCCATTCCTTATCTCCAACCATGGGCACCGAGCAGTCTGCCTGTTCCGCCATCTGTTGATTAGTTATCAAGGTGTCGTAAATGTGAAGGAATATCAAACGAGTTTATAAAAGAGATAATGGAAGTATTCTATGCGTTCTAAGACCGCTTCAGTTGCAAAGAGCGGGGAATGATGCATCCGATGAATGAGAACTTAGCGGAAATTCTCTCAGCTTTGTAATTCTTATCTTTGTTCGTTTTGTTTTATTATTGAACTCTGGGGAAATGGCAGATTATTATTTCACTCCCTTTAAATGATGCTTATATATATTTGGGTGTGATTATATGTTAAGTAAATACTAAAAAATATACTATAGATTCCACCATATAAGTCTTGTTCTCCCCCTTTTCCAAGATATACTATAGTTTTTTTGAAACCCAGATTTATCAATCTCAGCAAAATCTTATGAAATATTGTAGCCGAAGCTTTGCCACAATATTAATTTTTCTAGAGAATCAATCCTTTCGCGATTAGAGGTAATCAATTAAACTCTGCCAAATGCTAAATTGATAGAGTACTTAAATTGCAAACAGAGCATACAAATACAAGTAATTTGTAATCAAATTGAAATTTCGATGCATTAATCTTATTTATGCAATGTGATTATATATATACATGAATTCCATTTAGGGATAAGCTCTTTACCCCGAGATAACTGTAACTTGAATCACGATATCAAATAATTCCAACTAAAATAAACCAGTATTTATAAATATTTATATTATATTTGACGATGGCCTCTTTATCTTAAGAAAATAGATTAGGAACACAATGTATGCACATGAAAACATAAGCCGTCATTAAACTAGTTTTTATTGCATAGAAGTTTATAAGACTGTACTAGGTATATAATGTTTCCATCCTGATTCCTCGATAAATATTGACAGAAAACGGTCTTCATTTAGGGATCTCTTATAAGTTACTCGCAAGCCTCATTTCAGGGAATTACTGCGGGGATGCCGCTTTGAAAATTTTCCATTTTGATGTATTTAAGTATGCTACGAGATCACCTATATCTTCTTTTCATTCATCGTTATGTTATACTTGCCAGGAGGAAACAAAGACAACTCCAAACTCTGTGGTGAAGAGGAGATTCGAAATTTGTCTATTTGCAACGTAAACAATTGCAGAATGAAATGGTATTTAATCTTTAGTGATACATCTATTAGCTCCGATGAATCGCTGTCAGCTGAAAATACGCGATCATCGTCATTCGCAACGATTCCATGAAAATTTGCACCGTAAAAGTTCCGTTTGCTTTTTTTGCAGACATTTCTACCTTGCCTTCTCGGTGAGTTTTATCCGCAAAAAAGTAATCTAGGAATAGAGTATTCTAATTTTCAGCATCCTCGATGGCAGTTTACCTTAGTGTGGGAACTTGGAGTGGAGGTTCGTAACGAAGCTCACTTCACATTCAGTTCGCTTAGAAATTCAAACCTTCAAGTTTCCGTTGAACACCGGACATGAGCGTCGGAAAGAGCTCCTTCCGCCCATTTCATTTCCGTGGCAATTCGCCGACTGCGGTACTCCCATGGCGGCCACCGCTGCACCGCGGTCTTCCTTCACTTCCGAGAACGCATTGGTCTTGATAGAAGCTCTCTTCTGCGGCTTCTCTGATAAGCTACTAAGGTCTTTTCTCATTATTATTCAAGAATAATTTCTTTATTCGCTGTCGCTTTGACGGTAGAGTAGCTGAACCTCCACTGCCTAATATGTTTGCTGGGCATTAGTGAAAACATGTTTTGGGTTCCCCTTCGCTCTTATGCAGAGGGGCTGAGAGAATTTCCGCCAAACCGTTGAATGTTGCTGTTTCATTTAGTTTACTCTTTGATGAGTAAAATTGGAAGTCTGCGTAAAATTGGGTTGGTTGATAAGTTAGTTCAGAAGAACCCTTTAGGTATAGGTATTATGGGACAATGCTACTGCTGCCGATCAATTACAGTGGGTAATTAAGGGTACATTGTGTACAATGTACATTACAGTGTACATTATACAATAAGAGATTTAGACGTAATGAAAATTCGTTTTAAATACTCATTCTTTTTTTATTATTATTTATCATTTCATATTTAATTTTTATCTCCTTTATTAATATAATTTCGTTCTTTAAATACCCATTCGAGGTTAGATGGAAGAGAGGCCCACACGGGCCTAACCTCGCCTAATAAAGGGTCGGATAATAATATTTCTCCCACCGAATTATCTGCGATAATCGTAATCAAAAGATAGGGGGTTGCTCACTTGGTAGTTACACGACATTCAATGGCCATCCCCTACTGAGCCGGCTTACAGGGTATATATGGAGTACGCTTAAATTCATGCTATTTACAGATTCTACTTGTATCAAAATTAGAATTTTTAATAGTACTTAAAACAATATATATGCTATGTTATTGAGATCGTTATTTTTGAAAAAGCATGAAAATGTTAGATAAATTATCGAGAGATATCAGATGTTTCCCCATATATTTATGAACATCTTTTAAAGAATACCGTATACATTTTTCAAAAGTTTATTACTAATTTCAGAGATATTTACATACATTAAATGATGAAATCATCATGATAAAATGTTAAACTTAAAATGTTTCAAATTGTGTTTTTAAGAGTAAGCTCATTTTATTCAGATTTGCTGATAATGCTCATATTATTATGTTCCTGGACTCCCAGATAGCCATGTGGGCGACTTCGGTGAAGACGGTTCTGAGTTCGACTCCCGGTGGGGCCCAGATGTGTAAGAGGAATGATTCGAAGCTATTGAACTGTCGAAGCTATTTTAAAAATACGACTGCTATATCACGTTTCTCGTTATCTCCAAGTAAATAATTGTGATAATTTTAATATACTGGGTGGATTATTTACAGTTAAAGTTATGATATTACGATGCAGAATAATGAGAACATTATTTTTTTCGATAAAATTAAATGTGTAGCTTATTAAGATATTTTAATGACCGGATTTCTTTGAACTGCCATGTGAAAGAAAGTGAATGTATGGTAAATTACGATAGAAAACAATAGTTAATATAACATAGGCCAAAAGAGAAACATTAGTGGAGATTCGCAACTATTTCTAAAATTCTCATTAGAAATTGTCAAAACATAGTTTTTTCCCTCCAAAAGGAATTTCAGTCCTTAAATTGAAAAGGGATGCCTTTTTGAGTAAGGATAGTGGCCGGCCACGTGATGGATGACGCCCACAGAAATCGTCACGCCATCATCAATGAAATAAAGTTGGATCGAATTCTCTGCTTACGTTAAAACAGAGGGGCAATGGACAATCGTTTAATTCAAGGTTAATAAAATTTTTCGTCTCCACTATTTGCGTGAGGAATTTCACTATCGTTTCTGTCATTGTGTGGCATTCGCTAGTTTGATATTTCGTTTGAGGGTTGAGGTCCAGTTCAAGGTAAAGAGCTCAATGCCGAATCCGCCGTTTCGTAATTGTTTTCTTTTTCATTAGATATCCAGTCACACCCAGTTTCGCTCCATTGTTTTTGGCTGGATAGTTAACCCGAAGATTTTCTCGTGAAGATTATTTGTGAGGATAAAAATTCAATGTTTATATTGCCATATAGACCAATTATTTCACATAACTAATGGCACGCTTTTATATTATTGCTCACATATTGGAATGCGTACAGTTTTTCATTATATAACGATACAAATTAGGCTAAAGGGTGAGGATCGTAGTCATTCATAAAACGCAGAAATACTTTTAAAGCTTTTTTGTTGTGAAAGTTCGATGGATCCATCCCGAGGCCGATGTATCTCGGAAGGCAACTTTTTGATTGAGAGTTTAAATGATCCTAGTATAGCTTACAATTCAGAGTGATCGATTGAAGTTAATAACTTATTTTATACTATGCCATTAAATAATGAGTAGCACTAAAATAATGTTGGTTTAGCGAATAAATTACTGTGATTGGAAATTACTCAAGCATGTGTTTGATTAGTTTGCGATAAAAATTATGATGTATTTGGAGAAAAGGAGAATTGTTCCGAAGGTGAATGAAAATATGTATAATAATGGCGTAAAGAAAAGAACCCATCAAATTTATAGACTATCAATATTAAGAAAATGGCAAGATGTATTTTGTAGGCAAATTAAAATTATGCATTTGTAAATTGAAAGCGTAAAATATTATCAAATTATTAGAAAGAAAAGCAAAATCAAATATTCCATCACCGCACCTCGGACTCAGGACTTAAGCCTTAGCCCCTGTTTCATAAACCCCCCAATAACATTGGTGTCTATAGATTAATTAGCTAGCTTACCTTATTACTTTGCATATTTACATACACTAAGGCCCATTAGGAAAAAGCAAAGGCCCGTTTCGAATCTTTTCAAGAATAGAATATATAGCAATAAATGTTTTATATCCAAGCAATCTCTGGATAGTCTCTAGATAGAATACGTTAATATTTCCCTCTTCTCAGAAAACAGTCTACGAAAACATTCTCAAAGTATTTAAGGATTCAGAAAACAGTTGTAGTAAACTGCGATTCGCGGTAAGTAAACAAATATTTTCCATCCTCGTACCTTTCATTCCAGAGAGAGCTATCCTTCTCCCTATAATCTTTCGCTCCAAAGAATTCTTTTCTTTGTGGGATGAGTCATAAGAACCGTTCTGTCTGCAAAGTGAAGTAGAAAGAAATCCTTTGAAAGATTTTTCGAAGCTTATAAAGCCCACATCTCCATTTTGCCTAAGAAATGATTGAATCATACATACATAGAATACTACTATTTGACGACAAAATCTTTCGCAAAATAAAATTTTAAGAATATGCATGTTGTTCATGTTATGCCTTGCTCGAAGATTTTACTCATGACTCATTAGCCATGGCATACCGGTTTGGGGAAGCATAGGAAGGAACTGCCTATTTATTAATTGCTTGATGTTTGGAAAAGGAGCTCAATGACGAAATAACCGTAGTTGTTATAACCTATAGTTTTCCGCATACTGGAATTCCTTTATCCAAGTGTAATGAACTGCTCCTTGGACCATTCCTCGTTCCTTGTATGAAACAGCATACGCGCTCGCCATCATCATCAAAATTATGGTACCTTTCGGTTCGTTCATTTGCCTTATTATTCTCTAATTAATTCTCCTTCTTTCGTTTCTTGATAATTTACCCCACACTCTTTATACTATCTAAAACTTTAGTCTTTTTCCTTACATTCTATCCTCAATCACTTTCTTCAGCAATTCCTACCCTCTTAACGTTTGACCCAACCACTTCCTATATCATTGCTTGATTACTTCGATTTATACCCTCTCTTTCCCAATCATATCTAGCACCTCTCCGCTTGTTTTTCAATCAACCCACCGAGCTCACCATGTACAGCTAGTTCCAAAAAAAACTTACCACCTAAGCCGCAACCCGCATAACAGACGTGAAGCTCGATGAGAGCGAGTCTAGAGTTTTCCACGCATTCTATTGGCTCTTGGAAGGAGGAGCATTCTGACGGCGCCTTTTTAAACCGTTGTGAAACGCGTTGAACGTATTTGTATCGTCTTTATTAGCACGAAATCTAGTTTAAATTTAGTGTTAATTTTTACTATGTCAGCAGCATAGTATTAAAAAATGAATGAAAATCGGATCTCCTTATTTTGACCTGAAATTTCTGCGTAATTCACCTTTTTCTGGAGGCATCGGGTAAATTTACTTTATCTGCTTCAATTATCCAATAAAAAAATATGTCATTGCAAGATTAAAAAGGATTATATTATTACGTTTTTTATGCTCTCGACGCCTACAGGAGGAACTTTTAAATTTATTTAGAGGAAATTCACGACTATAACTCAAATAGAAACATGAACGATAACTCTGTAAGGAGATAAAGAATAATTATGAATAAGAACACAATCAACTGTATTTCAACTAATTTATGTTGCAGAAAAATGCTATCGAGAAGGGGAGTATGAAAAAACTGCGAAACCTACTGAGGAAAGCAAAGATGAAAAGAAACTTTATCTGGACGAAGACACCGAGAAAGAATCATTTTATGTCAACCTGGTAGAGAGCTCTAAAAATTAGACCCAAAACATATTACAATAAAGTAAACCAAGTAAATTACGATCAACTACATCAGATAATTGCATAAAATATAATAAAAATTTTAAATACCATCAAATCATATGATAGAAAGTAAAATACTAATTGGTATGCTATCATCATTTTCTAAGGTAATTGTTTAAAATTCAAATTGCTAATTTAATATTTTAGAAAATAACATAGATATTAGAATAGTAGCACTCTTAATTTAAATACTGAGAGCTACAAAATTTTTTCACGTATCGAATAAAAAATTAATTTACGACGAAATTAACGCTAGCATCTCGTAACACTTTTCCGAAAATATTGTTCATTTCCAGTCCCAGAAAAAATATCCCTTTAATTAAATCAAGTTAATGTTCCTTGCAAAATTATGCTGTCCCAACTTTTATCTGATGCTAAATCTCTTCCTTGCCCCGTGGTGCAAATTTTGACTCGATTCTTTGTAATTGAATTATTCTGCAATACAGAGAAGTATAAATTTTACTTAATACGACAATTAACAGAGCATTAGGTATTTTAGAATATATGCATCAACATATCATTCTGTTCCTCCACCAGGCATTTGTGATGACGGTATCAGATGATGCATTATTATTTTGAGATGAGATTTGGCTGTTTCTGACAAATTCGCGTCTGAGGTTTTACTAATTCTTCCGTGGAGAAAGGAGGACTTTCCTTCCCTCCACCCTGGCCCTAGGAGTATCCCCTATTCATTCCTTTGTTGTTTCTTTTTCTTTTGTTTCGTCCATCGAAAGATATTGTCTATTTTCTCAAAGGAACCATAAAACGGCCGATGGGTGCAGGTGAACTCTGCACTGAGAGGAAAAACCCCTTTTTCGGCATGTTGTGGTCGGTCATATCTTTCCGAAGTAGCGAATGTTTGAAAGTGATAATGAGGATTCCCGACCGCACCCCTGCTGAGCAGGTATTTAGGGTTAGGGTATGGTGGCGGCGACCGATCACAAGTAAGGTGGGAAATGGTGGATCCGCGATTTGTAATCTTCGCCGCGGGTATTCCCTTAGGGAATGAACATATTAGACTATTTTTGAGGTAGACGACCTTTCAGGACTTCTTGCAAGGAATACGAATAAGATGGTTAAAAAACAACAGTTAGTATGGAAAATCAGAACCTTAAGACTGATTTGCATATTGCGTATAAATTCCAGGTTTTCTATACTTTTAAATATACTAGGTGTTAACGTGTAAACCTGCACATTGCAGGTTTACACGTTAACACCTAGTTTATTTACATTTACATTAATACCCCGCGAGCCGCCGTATGACGTATCAGGGGGTGTGCAAACACCCACACCACGATTTCCATTGTTATACTGAAATGATTTTCAGAACTATGCGCTAGGTGAAAGTGAGACTAATGATTAATGATCGCTCCTTCGGTTTCTGAATGCCTCAAGTAAACTATATAACCCGAATTGTTTGAATGGTGCATAATATGTATAATGATTAAAAGAAAAATCACCGCCAATAATTATGAATGATGAGTAATATGAGTCATGGAAGAATACGTTAAAAATAGAAACCAACGGATTGTAAACAGACTTACATGAGAATATTCCTCTAATTCTCATGATTCATACCTTAGCTGTTAAAATATTCTTGGTTCCATACGTAATCCATTACTCCAACATTCACTCCAAGGACTTTCGTAACATCCTTCATCCTAGGCACATCATAATTCTCTACGAACTTTGCGAAGATGTTTCGAAATTTTAAAAATAGTAATGCAAGGAAGATCATTCTAGTTGAAATAGGACCTTCGGAAAATCTGAACGATAACATAAAGTTGACAATGTTTGGGTGTATCATATCAGAATTATAGTATCTCTATATTCTGCTTTTAAAGTGAATGGCATAAACTGTATTAGCTTATACTAAATAACTAATTCAACAACAAAAATGAAAAAATAAGTAATGCTGCCTATCGTCAATTTATATGAATCAAGATCCTCGTCAATGATTGTTTACTAAATTTATATAAATTGTTTTTTTATGCTTTATTTTGTCCCTACATTGAGCTAAAAATTTCGTAGTTTGAAATAACTTGAGAAATGAACAATGAACTAGAGAAATGCCATCTAATATTTATTCCTTACGCTTACGAGAACCAAATCGTTTCACTTCTCTTATAACATCTATGATACAAAATAGAGCGTTGAAGATGATCTTACTACATCGACTAAAGTTTCTATTATAATGTCACTAAAATATGAATTGAAACGTAAATATGGAATTTTAGATACTCCGCATATTCAGTGTCGCAGAAACTTGAAGTTTATACGCCGATTACAGATAAATTACATCTCTAAAGTTAGGTAAAATTTAGAATAAACCATTGGCTTGCATAGTTAGTAATACCAATGTTAGCAATTTTTATCGGTTTGAAAAAACCGAACTCTCTTTCCAAAATAAATTGCTGATAAGAAGATGGTTTAGGTTCTGGCTTAGTAAACTACTCGAACTTTCTTATAGAATTAAAAGATTGGTACGATACATTGAACATCGGTATTGTATACAATTTCGGAGATCCTGGAAATTACTGATGCATCAGAAGGAAATTTCTGAAAGTATGATAAGCCATGGGCGTTATATCCTGTATATTTGAATGTTAACCATGTTTGACTGAGATATTACTTAAATTGGATAAATGAGTAGTTTCTCTGGAGGCTGTCATAAACGGAAAAAATATATGTTGGATGAGAAAATTGAGAAGGTGAGTGAGTGGGTTATACTTTTAAAAGAGGTCGTTGCTCCTACTTAAAGTAACCAATTGGTCAACGAGGAACGCAAGAAATGCCATTACCTATTGTGATTTATCCAAAAATCTGGAATTAACATCCCTCTTACACTTTCGGTTGTTAAATTCATGTGAGTGTATGTATTACTGTTGCCGTCGTTTCTCACTTCCCTATCTCTATCAAAACAGTTCCCCTCTTGAAGTCCTGGTGATTTCATTGCTTTAACCACTTCTTCCAATCACTCCTCTATCTTGCTTTTCAAATTTGTCATGGAATGTGGAGAGATGAAAAGTTTCCCATAGGCATACATTTTAAATACGAAGGAATATTTTCAATATCACCGAGCGATAAATATGTAGATAGACTATTCATACCAAACCACCGCCCATTCATCTCAATCATTAAAATTCTGTCGAAAAATATGAAAGTTACGTAGGGCCAGCCATCAACCGAGGGGAGCAAAATTTCAACATGAGCCTCATATGCGCTTCTTATCCACGTGTGATACTTACAGGGTTGGAATTACAGGTAAAAAGGCCCTAAAACTATTTCACTAAGTCCCTATTATTTCGCGTACTTTTAACGTTTTCTACATTATAATAATTGTAAACGTGATAATAAACAGTTGAAATATAAACAATGCAAGTAGTTTTGTATGAATTCAAAATTAATTGAAAATTTTACATTCATAGCTTACAGTAGCATTCAATGAGCATTATGACAAAACCTCATTCGCCCTATCTTTTTGTGTATTTTAGAACTTGATAAATACGAGAGAACGTTTAAGAACGTAATGGTTTGTGACTGCAACCATTTCAAGAGGAATCCACAGAAGAAATCACGTTTATTCGATTCACATTTCAATGACACCAATAAAATTCATTTTGGATTCAAAATTAATGTGAAAGATGGTTGTCTCGTATCCGTCATCTTTATTTATTCAGGAAAATCGATCCTAGCACATTTTCTATCAATTGATTTGGACGGTATATTAAAAATACCAACTGCATAGATGATAAAATTTACTGATTTCTTACCGATCGAGTTTTAATTTTGATGCTTATCAAATGAAACAAAATGTATCTAAAATACGCAGAGAATGCCTCAAGACTTCATACTACATACTTACTTATAGATTTTTTATGTATTTAAAGTAATAGCCTAGATATGGCCGTGAGTTCGCCTTACTTTACTTTTGTAGATTGCATTCACACAGGCTGTGATAAAACAGGTGATCGATATGGACTCTTTAGGTATATAATTTTAAAGGCTAATAACTCTTCTCTTGAACGATGTATAATATTATCTACTATTATAATATATAATACGACCCATTATAACCGCAGAGTTTTGCAAGCGAAGGCGTCGAATTCGAGGTCTATACATTTTGGGTCCGACACTGATTCAAACTGCGCGGAAATTTTCTTCCTCCCATCTCAGTCCTAAACATAAGCTCAGAGCCACTCAGAGGCAGATTTTGCGAAAATTTCCTTCGTCCTGCTTGTTCCTTTCGTCTCAGACTCGAATTTTATGAGGGGAAAGGGGTTTGCCTCGGTTTCTTAGGAATAACGGGACCTCGTGTGCGACGGTTCCCTCGGAGCGAGAAGCAAAGCTAGAATATATACTGATTTGTAATAACCATTTTATAATAACTGAATTCTTGCATTACAACATTCATATTGTTATAATACTATTCTGCTACGCCAATGCCACCAAACTAAGGATGCTAATAAATCTTTGCAATATCAATAATGCAAATAAATCCATTTCAACTCTGCAAGCGGAGCCAGGACAGAAGCAGACTATCTCCTCCATGTTTTCCCTCTCTCTCTCTCACTCACTTCTTAAGGCTCGCTCGGAGGAAATTCACTGCCTGTTATGCGGGTTGCGGCTTAGGTGGTAAGTTTTTTTTGGAACTAGCTGTACAAATAACTTGTTCGTAAACAAATTTTTAAGCAATGAATCGCCGCTAATCCGATGACTAACTTCAAGACTTCTTTTCGGACACCAGTTTCTCTGGTCGGTAAGGTCTGATTGAATAGACGCTGTGTCACCCGGGCATTTACCTCTTTTGGGAAGTAAACAACCCCCGCGGGGGCAATAAGCCAATCATTACGACATCCGCCCAACCCCTTTCTACCGGTACCTGCGGTCCCTGTAGACGGGCGGGAAATTTGTCCACTTCATCCCTCATCATTCGCCAGTAAACAATGCGACCACAACCTCCTCCAGCCCCAACTGGTGCCTCCTTTTCGAGTTTGTGGAGGACGCGACTTTGTCATCCTGCGCGTGTGTGCTTTTGTTGGTTCCCCTGAAGTGAAGGTCGATTGCAGTGTTTGCTCTGCGACTCTGGTAAAGCCTTAGACCGGAAGAGCATCTATGTGCAGGTCTACCAACTGAATAGCGAAGGAGGAACAGCTAGCTAATATCCTTATTTCAGCGGATTTACCAGCATCTCAATGTAAGGTTAAATCACTTTGTTATAAAGGACGATCTTTTTCAATAACCTTTTCGAGTGATGAATTCAGTGCGACAGAATTGCTTAAAACTCTTAACTTAAAAATTTTGTCTTTTTGCCTTCCATCTATAGTACGGGTCCAAACCTACGACCTATGCGGAGTTCCGTGCTCCTCAGTGTCACGGCACTTGTTTTTTTTCCCCTAAGTTTCGCGCAGTCTACTAATCTAAAGCTTTATATCTTATGTGAATAAAAGCATGTTTTAGTCTGAATACACGCATAACATGATCTAAATTTATTTTTGCATATATATACTAATACCACCAAATAAATATCTGAGGTCAGCGAGGCTTGTTAGAAGTCTGGGATGGATCTAAAAAATTCCAAGGAGAGGGGATTTTAAACAATCCCTACCTGTTTGTCTCGAGAGTAATAATATTCTTATTATATACTCAATAGTCTTGGCCGTGATGTGGTGGAAATAACTAATTGAAAGCTGATGTTTACTTTTCCACATAATGTTTTTTTGCAAATAAAACATTATGTGGAAAAGTAAACATCAGCTTTCAAATATTCATATTGCTTCGATTTTCTCAAACCAATCGTTAAAATATGTGGTCGCTTCCTAATCAAAGACATCTTTTACCTCACATTTTCATACATTTTTTCATATATTTTTTTCATATATTCTAAATCAGAAATATCTTTCCGGCCCCTGGTTCGAGTACCGGTTATGTCAGACTTTAACCATGTCCGTTTACCCTTGGGATTTTTTTTAGGTGCACTCTTTTACATCTCCTTTACTTTTTTCTATGAGGAACTTATTATTATCAGAATTATTAGGAATTCCGAATAAAGTAAATTGTTTTCGAAACGCAGTAGTAGTGAATATAATTAAATAAGTAGTTTTTAAGTTTAATTATTTTATCACAGACTAAAGAATTGTTTGATGTACAGTAATATTTCTGAAGGACTTAGCAAACTTTGTTAGTGCTGTTTCCCTACCGGTGGGACGCGACTTACTATTGGAACTTTAGGCCCAATTACGTAGGAATCTAACAGGTTGATATCGTTTTATATTAAACAAGGAATGGGTAAAGGGTGAATTTTTTCAAGTCTATTCTTCCTTGGGATCATTTTATTTTATTACAGAAAAATTTCTATGTCATTCATCATCAAACTAAATATTCGTTAACTTCAAATTAACTCAATTAGAGAAATAGATTTTTGTATGGGAAGTGGCTGTTTCGATATGGAAAGTGGGTCTTGAAACCATTAAGGTTGGAAAGCGCTATTTATGGCACATGATCATATTAAAAAGGTATAAAATTTTACGTATGGTTGTTAAACGATGAATATACCTGAAGCCACCGGAAATGAAGCGTTGCACGGAATTGTACGAAGTAAAATTTCTAAGAACACGCTGCCCCCTCCTTTAGGCAAGTGTTTCCCCCAGGTCAACTGCGCTCATGCTGGGTTCAAGAAGCGTAATAAACTCGCAGAGGAATCCGTGTTGTGGCACGTGCCTCTTTGGCGAACTGGCGCTTGTTTAGTATAGACAGTCACGTCCGTAATTAAATGAAGAAGGAGAGGGCATAACTCCTTATCAGTCAAGTGTTCGGTGAGCTGTTTCACTTTAGGTAAGGTGACGCATCGTCGGAAAGAAAATGCTGCATGATCCCCCTGAGGAAGGTTAGCAATTTTTTCTGCATTTATATACATATTTCTGTTCCTCTCGTTTAGATATTCAGTATAGTTCCTCTGAACAGGTCGAATGATTAACCGGCCTGTTTATGTAAGTTTACAACCTGTTTTCGTAGAAAGGCATGACGCAACATAATTTCAGATTACATATTCCATTTCCCAAGAATTATTTAGCAATGAAGTTGAGAAAATGGTGAAATTACGCGTTCAAAAGTTCACTGAACTTGAAACACCGGAGAAGAGACTTTTTCAAATACCGTCTCTAAGTTTATTTAGAAAAAATGTTAGATTTTATTTCTACGTATTATTGTGTATGAATGCAGAATAAACGCATGTTAAAAAGGAATATTTCTTCAATTTGATGGTCGTAATACTTTAGAAAATGTTTTCACCTATAAGTGCGTATAATCAGTTAAAGATTTTAAGCTTAGATGTATTAAAATATTATAAAAATGTATTGAGAGGGGGTTTGGAATTTTGTTTTTTGTTAGATATTGTTAAATGCATAATTTTTTGTTTTAAAAAGTGACCTTATCCTGTTGGACTAAATGATGTCATTTAGGAATGTTAAATTTAAAAATATGAGTGTAAAGAGGGGTTCTATTTTAACGATGTTTGTGGCTGCCTGACAGTTGTCAAATTGTAGCGATATTAAATAATGATAATAATTTTATAATATATAAAGCATATAGCATCGGGGCCACGTACAGAGGTGGCCTGTTGAGAACCATTACGCTGTATCTATATTTCAAGTAAATTCATACCTTTAAAGCTTGGCAGCGCTAAAAACCAAGCGATCCCCTTATTTTATGATAAAATTCGCGAATCGGTCTCGAAAAAAATAGCTTTTAAAAATAATTTGCCTTCAAGTCCATATCTCTTATTTGCGCTCATTGTGGATAACGTCTTCCGTATACGTAAGTTCTCTGGCTTTATTTAGCAACCGCAACCTAGCTTCTTATCTCTCTTTCATGGATTCCCAACCTGCATCAATGAGGAATTCACTAATGCTAGTTGTTTTAGTACCGCAATATAACTAAACGCCTTGTCTTGCGCTACATATTGATAAGTTTACGTATGTAGGTTTCGTGCAAAGCATTTCATGTCATAAATAACACTTGCCTGTTTTATAGATGGTGTCTGACTCGCTTATCTCTTTCTTTTTTATAGTACAATCATTCATTAAAATCAAAATTCTGTTATTAAATAATCGCTACAAACTTCTCAAGATATTTGGTGAACATACTCATTAAATTTACCTAGTGAAACTACGGCTGTTCCTTAGAAACATACCAGTTTTTGAGACTTTACCAATAGGAATGTCAAAATAATTTTTGGCTTCTTTCTCGGTATTCACAAATTTAGCGCGAAGTGTAATGTTTGGTTAACAAAGCGGCACTTCTAAGAAGTTGCGTTCTTCTCCTTCATTCTTTTCTTTATTTTACTTTCTTTTCTACGCTCGTCTTTTCTGAATGGAGAGCTTTTTCAGTCATACTGCTCATTTATTTTTAACGTTTAAATCAAATGACTGGACATTATTAGCTTAAAAGTAAAAGGATGTGCTGAATCTTACAATTTCATTTTATAGTATTACATTGCTTATTAAAACGCCATAGAATTTGGGGTTATAGACGTAATTGTGTTATTCCCATCTTATACATTCTGATCCATGTTTCTCGTATAGTACCATATGTATTTATTTTCGCTTAACTTTTGACCAATTGAATCATTAGAAATGAAAGATTCACACCAAAGATTTCGAATGATCTATTGAATTATTCTTATAATTCTCTATTTCTTTTAAAGTGGTTGTAAATTCGAACTGATTGAGACAGTTATGAATTTAGAAGTATAGAAATGAAGTATTCCACCTCCAGGAAAATTTATTTTCGCTTGATATTTCCTCTATTTAATTTTTAAAATGCTTCTCCTTGACTTAGAAGATAATAAATAACGAATACAAATTAAAAATTATACGTGGATTTATTACGTAATTATTAGAAAAGTTTTTTTTACTAATTTGAGATAGTATAGTAGCTTTTAATTATAAATTTCAAATTTTCAGTTAAAACTTATTTTCTCTCTATTAATTTCAAAACCGACGAAAATGCGATTTTTGTAGCGCCTTTCTTACGCGATTCTTAAAAATCTAAAATTTTCCATCTGAAATCGATGCTTTCCTTACCCGTTCACGCAGTTTGTTCAAGATCACGACCAAAAAAGGTTGTGTGCCGGCCTTCTCACTTGTTTTTCCGTTGGGGCATTAAAAGCCTCTTCGCTTTCTGCCACTAACAATGAATCTTCTAACTCACTTCCTCCCCCAGAGTCACTTCTTTGAGACCCCTTCAAACACTTTAAACTACACACACTGCCGTTTTCAGCGCAAACATCCCTTCCTTCGATTCCCTCATTTGCTTCGACGTCTTAAAATCATTTGACGGATCTTTCACAGTTTGGAGTTAGGGGATCCGCAACTATGTCCACAAAGTTGGCCGTCTTCACGTTCACAAAAAGCAATGTGTTTGAATCTGCCTTAAACAGGTCTGTTCTAAATTAAATTGCAAGTACGGTCGACCCGACGATGCAAGCGAACTATGGATCGCTTTGGACGGAATGATTTTTCTCGTTAAGATTTTCATTCTCAAAGAAATATCCTTATTTTATCCTTGATTCTTTATAATTTACTGATTAATCCTTACAATTTCCTTACATTTATATTTCTTGTAATATATGCCCATAAGTAAGCAGTAACTCAACACCTTAGCTTTAACTTTAATCAGTAAACAATTGATTGAATTTTAGTCAATAAACATATTAAATTTGAAAAATCAGAAAATTTCTAAATACTTGTGGGTTAAACAATGTTATTTCCATATCGGTTTCGATAGTATCAATCTCAAACATATTTATCCTCATTGCTTAGGGGCAATCTCGTGTTTGCAGGCACAGACCAGACTAAGTTACTCGATTTCCATTGATTTCCCTTCTTCTGAAGGGGGATAATTACGTCATTACCGTATTTAAGAGTTCAATTAACGCGCATTCCATATTTGGCAATGAATTCGATCAAGGAGGCATTCACATTCCTCACAAGGACTGTTAATGCGACCAAATTCAAGTGAAATACGTATGATAATCATAAAATTATTATTTAATATCTCGCTTCAGGTACCAATGTCACTCACACTCTGGAAGACCATACTTACAAATTAACTTTGAGGAAACTTGAAGGCTGTTTTTCGTTTAATATTTTTTTTGTTTTGTAAGCAACGTAACATATAGTTTCTAAAACTCGATGGGGATAATCCTCGAGAGAATAGTAAACACGATTGTTTTTTCCGCTGGCGTTTTTTTAGCATGTGAAAGCAATTACCCTATCCTTCCCAAACGAGAGGAAATGACACTTGCTTAAAAAGTATGAATACCCTTTTCGCGAGGGAGATAGGCGCCTCTCTTAATCACCTGCAAGTCGCGAAGTGCTCCACAAAAATCACTTCCTGGACTAGGTGACGATTTAGCTTCCTCTCCCTTCCTTCCCACGTCAGCAGACTCTCCTTCCTTGAAGCCACACCTTCACTTCCTCCGACTTCAAAGCGATACCCGGCCGCCAAAGTGTGCAAACATTCCCCTCTTTGGGAACAGACCAAGGGCGTCCCCTTTAAGGTGTTTGAACTAAACCGCTTGAAGAGCTCTTCTGATCCTTCCCAACATCATCTCTCTATAGCACTAGAGACGTGATACCTTCTCAGAGCTGAAGAGCCACAATGATCCCTCGTAATTGCTGATGTTCCGAGGAGGGTTTTGGAAAGGGAACTGTTTTATGGATAGAAAAGTCGAAATTGATTGAGGTTATCTTCAGAATTTTCTACGTATTTAGAAAAGAAATCATCTATAAATTCTCTTGGTTTCTTAGAGTGTAAATTTTCTTCATAAATAAATACATACCGTATGCTATGAAGTTGTTGTGTTGTGATGTAGAGTTATTTTTAACACTTCCTGGTAAGGATTTTCATAAAGTTATGGCTTCGTCGATTTACTTTACAAAACCCTAAACTCAAAAAACATGTAAATATATTTTATTTAATTCAGGTTAAGAAAAAGTTCAAATTAGGTTGAGATTAGAAACAAGCAAGACAATGATTTTACTAGTGGGGTGTATTTCATTGAAGGCTCCCCATTACGTGGTTACAGATCACAGTAGCTAATTGTAAGTAGTAGTTAGAAGGTAGTAGATAGAGGGTAGTAAATAAGTGTAAATGGATTAGACATTTTAATAGATAAACTTTGCTACCAATTAAGGTATTTACGACAAAATGTATTATAAATTGTGTATTTTATCGGCACACCAATATTTACCTCATAATACATCTTACAGATCGTTTAATAATGATTTATAAAATATTTCTCCGTAGTCGACATTATTTACGATAAAAATTTTCCACTATAATTATTGAAAAATTATCCAGGCTGAAAAATATAGTCTCTTATCTTTAACCAAAAGTATCTTTGAGGGTTTAGTTTCCAGACACCTATGACGGAGTGAACCTTTCACAGGGCTTAAGTCTGCCAACAAAGTTTTGATGCCTATATTTATGGTAGGTTCAGCAACGTTAGTACCCCAACTTTTCATAATTTCTGTAGTTTCTCACGCTCCTATTACAACAATTTTCTGGATTTATTACAGTTAATGCAAGATATTCGTGATTTTTTTAATATTGCTTGTAGTTTAATATGTAGATATCATCCTCAATATATATAATACAAGCTTAATAAATCAGCAATCTCAATAATACAGCTTTTTTCAGGAAATTGACAATCATCTTAGGATGTCAATAAGGTTATAGTACTGCACTTTAGACATAGTACAGAACTTGCTGTCACCATCATCCCTTATTATTTTAATTCTAATCATCGTAAGATTATACCTAGAATCTTTCATTGGTACTTTATTTCTGAATAACAGATATCAGAATACATTATATAAATTTTGTTATATATTTTGACAGTAAAAGTAAATTTGAAAGTAAAATTTTGACTAAAATCCAAACAATGATCAAGAAATTAACCAATGAGACGATCGATGCAAGACTTTTTTTATTACATATTAATTTTAAAGAAACCAAAAACTTGGTCCCTAAATTCTGTACTACTGAGCGTTAGAATTTTACTCTGTTGAATTGACTGCAGTATAATTATAGTAATCGTAGAGACATTGCTATCAGTTTGTTCTTTAAGTTCGTCATATTCTAGCCAAATCCTTGGTCCTACATATTCCTCAAGGTCGGGTGGGTGCGATCGCTCCGGATCCGCCAATGCTAAAAACTAATAAGCGAGGGTTCACTTGAGACCACCATGCGAGACCTTCATCCGAAATAGCTTTGTTTTTTCGGGTTATTTGGAAATAATGATTTCCAAGCCTCAAAAAATGTATAATTTATTGATATCGGCCTTTGTCACAATGTCTAGATAACGAACTTAAAGAGCGTGCGGAATGAGAATGCAAGTTTTAGCACGAGGAGATCCTCGTATTCACAGCCAAGCCAAGGTCGTACATTCCCTCATCAACGTTGTTCTTCATCCCGATTTTTTATTTACAGAAATTAACGGGTGAATGGAAATATTATGAAAACCTATCTTCACAGGTATTCTCAAATAATCTTAAAAGAAGCAAGGAGGTGTTTCAGTATTAACATTCAGATATTCATAAGAATTCGCTTATTCTGATGACATGCTGTCCTTGGAGATGATCTGACAATTGACAAAAGTTTAATTTTAAACTCTATGAATAGTTCACACAGGCCTTACGACCTCGTTTGTATAATTCATTCATCATATGGCGTCATTTATTATTGTTGAGGACTGTAGAGCATGCCTATTGATAAGAGATTCTCTGGGCGTGAAGATAAGTGAGTGAAAGATTGGACCGAAGGGTGATACATCATGGAACACCCTAGCATAAAAATTACGCCTTCTATTTATATTTCCCTCAGTTTTATTTCTTGAAATGTTATAATTTCAAGCTTTTTTCCATAATTCTGTACGTGAAAAGACATGGCGATGGTTTCATCAACACACATTACCCATCTGATGCTACCTGTGATGTAAATAGATTTAGTTTGGGCTAATGGGCGAACGAATTGCAAGGATAAGTTATTGGAGTTTAACGTAGCAGTAGCTGGAGAGCACCTTCCGACCAAAGGAGTAAAAAAAACAAAAATAGCGATATAAGTGAGACTCGAACCCAGCTCTCCCATTTTTTTCACTTCTGTTTATCCTTTAGTTAACGCATTTATTTGTCAAGGTTGAAATGGAACTGCTCGCTTTAAGTAAAAATCAAACATTTAAATTTTCATAATGCAATTGAAGCTGGAGAAAATAATTAACTGAGTGTATCTTACTTCTTCGTAAATTCCATAATATTGAATAAGGCTGTATCTTTTGAGATATTGATATTGGTTTGGTTTTTTTATTGGTCCATACCTATTGGCTTTGTTCTATTTTATTACCATTAGCTTCTTTTCTCTCAGTGATATCTCCTCATTCATTAGGTTGCCTGTTGATTAAATATTTTGCCTTCTACTCCTCGTCTACTTTAGGAAACGCTTCAGGCTTTTGTTATTTTCTTTCCCTTAACGTTCATAACTTCTTTTCTTTCAAGTCTATGATCTCAAAAACTCACGTCGAATTTACCTCTGTAAAACCTTACTTTCCCCTATAAAAATAATATGATTACGCTAAGGAGTAGGTTCTCCTTGTAAGGGCTCTCCTCAGAAATGTCACCTTACGGAGTTAATATAATATTTACGATATTTCTTGTAAGTTCCCAATAGTAGTTTTTGCCCTTGTTGATGTAGTAAGACCCAAAAATCACGTACATTGGTCCAAATCTGTTTCGCAAAAGGTTTTAATATAGCCCGCGAATACGATGAATTCCTATGCGTAAGTAATTTCTGTCATAGTAAGGAAGTTACTTTTTGTGTTTCTCTTTCAAGACAGCGAACCTGTTATCAATGTGATCCATCTTATAAAAAAATTCCGAGATTCGTTCCGTAGAATTGCAACGGATTGTAGATTTGGAGTTATTTCGTTTATTTTATTTTAAATATTTATTTATTCAATCAGAATTCCACTATTCAAGTTAATTCAGTTAAAGTCTTTTTCTTTTACATGTAGTGAAAAATTGGTCGGTGCCACTAAGTGGAACACTTCTTCCTGCTCTCGATTACAGAGGTGTGGGTTGATAGTTCAGTTGGTTTGAATACCTGACCGGAAAGTGGGAGATCTGGGTTCGAGTCCCAGTCACAATCTTTTATTCCGAGTTTCTTCAATCTCGGATTCCGAACTTAGGGTCGAGGTGAATGAAATTTTGATTCCGGTTAGTAATGAGCGCGATCTCCGAGAGGCATCAACTAAGCGTTATAAGGAGGAAATAGCGAGGACAGACAGTTATTTCTGGTCATTCTTCCCGCGAGCTATTAGAGAAGCTAACAAGGTCGATTAGAATACAAGGATGGTGTCATTACACCCCCTGCCTTATGCCACTGGCAGCTTGCGGGGTACTCATCTAAATCTAAATCTAAAATCTTTTACTTCTTGTAAAACTTTGGGTTTATTCGCATAAATCAATGTGCTATGTTAAATTTCCTTTCCATCATTTGTGTTGAATTCAGTTATTCAATCAGAGTATTCAATTCAAAGCGTATGAGTGATGAGAGTAAAAATAAAAATCGATCATTCTAACGAAGAGAAAGATTAAATGTTATGCCATTTGCTCACTTAATCACTGTGTATTAGAAGGTGGCATGTTTATACTCAAGGATGCACAGGTGTCATAGTTTCTTACCCTAGCGATGCCTTTCGTCGGTGAATTTTCTTGTCGGGTTTTCTTGCTGGAGTCAGTGGGAGGGTTTAGGTCGAGGTTATGCGAACATCTCCTGTCGTAGTGCGTAGTGTAGACGCTTGGTAACGTGGTCTTGGACTCTGACCTCGGATCGGCGACCGAGAGGTCAGTATTGCCTTTGACATGCGAGGGGACCCTTAAATAAATCTCCCCATGTGCCCCTAGACTGCCCTCTCTCCCCACTCCCGCTAAGGAGTGCTAAGCTATGGGTGCCTGATGGATTCGAGGAAATGCTCCTTCTACATCACGAGGAGGTATCTACACGAGCGAGTTTTGTTTTTTTGCTACCGTGACGACCGTTTATTCCCATTCCAAGGAAAACACTGCTTCTGAAATATTGGTCAGATAAGTGAAGAAAAGAGGTGAGTGATGACGCGAGGGATTTTTTTTAGAGCTACTCCAGTTTTTTCCTCATTTATACTTTTCCGATACTCATCTCGGCAGGAAAGCTCATTTATCTCAATAAAGCGAAGGCGATAAGAGGAGATAACGTTTTAAAGAGAAGTTTTTCGAGCAAATTTATGTCTTCGACGAAGGGCTTTCATTTTTCCCTCGTATTCCTTTTGTTTACGGCTTTTTTTTACGAGAAAGGCTAGCAAGAGGTTCACTAAAAGAGCGCTAAATAATGATTTAGCAGGAAAGAGATCACGTTATGTGCAGCATTGAATTGTTTGCTGTTGTTAATATGTTGCGTGAGAGATACAGAGTTAAAAAACAGGACCAAAAGATACCAACCGAAAGGTTGCATGAAAGTGGAAAACTATAACGAGATTGGGTCTTCCGATTTCGAATGTTCAAACAAAAGAGGAGAGAGAGTTTGGATTAACTACCACGGGTAGTTAATCCAAATCTTAGATCTTGAATCACGGGTAGATCATCCTAGAGATTTAAGAGATTTTAGAGATACAATGCGCATATCATAGTGATAACTTTTTCCCTCTCGGAAAATTACTAATAGCATTCTTTTTCAAAATATTATATGGTGAGTCAGATATTCGAAATATTTATCTATTCTGAAATGATCCTATGAATTTTGAAAATTACCACACCTTTTTAAATTGGATGACTCTTAGAGTTCGGAGTGAAACAAATGTCGAACAATCAATTCTAATTTTCAGTATACCATCCTTTATCTCGTAATAGAATTTATATTTTCACAACTTTCCTTATTTCACATCCTACTTTATCTCAACGCATTCTTTAATTTCGATGGAGACAACTAATCACCCTTCGAGGAGTTACTTTCCTCGTATTTTATTTAATTCCTTTCTTAAAATAAATGCTACTTCCTTCTTTCCCTAATGATTGCGTTATTCGTATTTCGGTTGCAATAATCTGGGTAGCTGTTATCCACCATCATCATCTTTATTACATCATAGAGGATAATGATTTGGTTTCAGTTTTAACGCACGATAACGCACGACATAAAAATGCAGTAATTTAGATAAAATCACAGTATGATTTTTCATTCTTAAAGTTTATTTGTATAATTCTAAATCCAAGTGTTTGAGAACATAAATACTAAAAAGTAAGAATAAGGAAGATGGCAGCATTATATAATGCAATAATTTTGATCATATAGTTAAATTTTCGAAGATTTCTCTGAACAGTGCATGTAGACTTTGAGATCCTGTATAGTCGCTGCTTCCATTTTCGTATATTGTTTTCATTTATCGCACTTTAATTTCCATCAGTGTCTTAAGACACTTTGAATTTGTAATTCACCGAAAAAATTGTCTATCATGAATTTTTTAAGGCTATATTTATACTATTATCAACTGCGGATCGCTACGAATGAGAATTGTGAAGCAGTTCCTTGTAAGATCTTTATGGAATTTATTCCCATGAATATTTTCATCGGAATTCCTCCATAGCAATTACTTACTCGTATCTAAATAGCTTTTACATTTTTATTTTCATCTGACTTAAAAGTTATGAGTTAGAAACTCTATTAGGCTCCAGTCAGTTTAAGCTCGGAATGGCTCAAAGCGCTTGCTTGTGGAGGAATAGCCGCTGCCGAAATTCATACTTGCGAAAGAACAGTGCTCTTCTTACGTCAATAAATTTAATTTCCAAGCACATAATTAACCTATAGGGTGCAATAAAGCTGTCGAAATCCTCGTGAATAATCCTCACACAGAGTGTACCAAACGCGCCATCGCGATAATTGGCCGTCTTTTCTTTTTGCGGAGGTCATGTGATCCCGCGACTGGAGGAAAACAAGCGAGAATTGGGGTGCCTAAGGTCACCTCATGGGTTATTTCTTCCCGCAAAGTGCCGTCTAAATTTAGGCCTAGTCTTCATTTCGAAGGATTAAATCCGCAGGCTCTTCGAAAAAACGCCAATGTAAGGGACAGACTTGGGGTCAAAGGTCCGCAGCTTTTGGCAAAAATGGAAAAAAGAGGGGGGATATTAATTAAGCGTTGCCGAAAGAAATCCTCGCAATCTCAGACGTCAAGTTTCTTTATGGAAAACGTCTTCCGTTATTTTTTTGACGCACTCGCTGCAGACTCAATTCGCCCCGATAATTCTTTAGCGTGCGTTTTTACTCTGTGGTGGCTGCTAGCTAGTTAATTGGTCGTGATTAATGAGGTCAATGTTCCGTTATTTTTGGAAACTTCTTTAAAAGCTAGAGTTTGTTGTTTGTGATAGTGTCCTACAAAAGACTCGGTTTATAAAATATTCAAAAATTTATTTCGTCTCGCTTCATCGAATTTTTGATTCGTTAGATCTATAGCAAATGCATATGGTACATACAGCTTATTTTGGTAGTGGTTGAATAAAAAAATTACTTTAAATATATAAGCAATTTATATTTTATATATAATAATAATGTGAAAAGATTTTCGCAATTACTTTTCAAATGCCTCATCGTGAATTTTTAATTCAGTCAAGTAGTGCTCGGTATCAATATAATTTTGAAAACAACTCTTTCTCGGAAACGTAGTGGTTGATATACAAGATCAGTTCTAGTTAAAGATTATATTCTCTCAGGAATTGAATTAAAAAGTTAATGTATAAATATATTTGCTTGGTTTCATTTTTTTGTCGATTTAATTTCGTTACACACCTCAAAGAATTCTTTTCTTGTGATGTATGTGAATGATGGTTGCGTTAAAGCAACATTTTAGTTCTAAGAATTCCGAACAATATTTCTCTAGAGGAACGAATTTGCTCTACCTCTTCAAGAAGCAATTTAATCATATCATACTTTTTAGACAACCTGATGGCCAGCATGTTATAGTAGTTATCACGTGTAAAGTGTTTGTTGTGATGAGTGTATAAACTGTATAAATCTTTTAAAGCAGCATTTCTTAAATGTGGTACTAGCTGATTAGAGATAAGGGTTTAGTGAATAAATCACGAAGATTTTAGAAAGGAATTTAAGCTCCCTGAATGACGAATATAGCAATCTACAATATGAAAAAATGCGCGGCATTTTGAAAAATGAGCCTTTCGTCGCAGAAGCGTCGTCAGTTGCGAAACATCTGTAGTAAAGAATCTCGCATTAAATCGTTATTAAATCGCTAGTTTTAGAAGTTAAGTCCTTTGTCAAACCTTTATTCACATCTTTTAATCAATAGGAAAGGATTTACAAAAAGTCATTGGGCTATAAGTATATTTTATTTATTTTTAAAATATTACTCTGTTACTGCAATTGGCTACAGAACAGTTAATTCCTGAACAAGCAGGATAACTGATCTTTTTCGAATATTATTAACGAAAATTCTGATTTATAATGAGGAAATGATAATCAAAATGAAGAATATGATGTTATTTGCTTCTTTTCCGTTAGCTTATTTGTGAAAGTAAGACCCCGCGATAGGTTAAAGAGTTTAAGTTGCTATGCCAACTTGTTGGAACTGGCTCTCATTAAAATTATTTTCAATGGTACGCTTCAATAAGACAATTTTTGTATACTTCAAATATATAGATTACTGTAATCTAAATGAAAATCGTAGGAAAAATACTGAATTATAGTAACTATTTGTGCTTCTCATGTGCATCAATTAAATTAGATAATTTTATATTTCGGAGTCCAGTTTAATATCCGAGAAATGACAAGAATAAAACTGAACATAAGTAGTTAAGTGTTAGAACATAAGTTAAATAAATGTTTCAGAGCACCTCGTCGACTTAAGCGACTTATATGCACTCTTTTGCGTAAATATTATATCGAAATAAATATTTTATTCATATAAAATTATTTTACTCTCTAATTTTGTGTTTTACTCTAGTTTTTACTACGTTTCAAAACGCTGAAGACTTATGGATTAGTTATCAGTAATCATTTGTATATGGTTGCCTGGTTTAAAGCCTTCTCTAAAAAAATATTGCCTCTCCATTCACAAGTTCAACTATCGCAAAGGGAGATTACATTATCACTAAACATTTCTTAAGAAAATCGGGCGGTTTATTTTCCGTATAAGGTCAAGTAATTATCTACTGATTTCGTTTCATTGAGCTATTTCTTGCTGCTAAAGTGATACTAATTTCGCGAAATTCTTAATGATTTTTGGGATGATGCAATTAACTACTTCAGGTTAGCATTTTGTAAAATCACTTTAAGCATCAGATCACCAGTCTAAATTGAAAAGAGTGAATGATGACGAGTAGAACTTTACCTATTCACAGAATATGAAACTAAAAGTGAATCCATATTGATTTACAAACATCAATGTAATGGGTACTTAAATACTTACAAGATTTATGAGACTGACCATCCTAAGATATATTTTCCAAATAATTTTGTCTGATAATAGTTATGAAACCACTCGAACAAAAAAATATCTATTATTATTAAAGTAAAGTCCATGGTATACCTTTGAGGGTTGATGTTAGGAGGCATTATTATTAGGGTTTACAATTGAAATCGTCAAAGTTAACAATTGACTTCATGATAGTTACCTAAATAGTTAACTGTCAATTAAGTTTGCGAAAAGAGCAATCTTTAAGTAGGATCTCATGTACATAATTCCTTATGGCCTTTTCTATATCTTACCTTTACTCTGCCAGTAAATACTTCGTAGAATACCTACAGATGAGAATTTTAGCAACTGTCCTAATATATTATCAAGCATTTGAAGCATTGAGGAAATGGTAAATCTTTCTTAGAATAAGAATTTCAGCTGCAGTGGACTTTTATTATAACAAGAGTAATTAGGAGACATACTTATTATGCCGAGATTAAGGAAGTATCCGAAGTGTTGTAGAAGCACCGTAATTTTCAGGTCTGATTTCCGTCTGTCATTTTAGTAGATAAGGAAGATAAGGACTCGAGAAATTCTCAGGCGAGAAAACCCTGAATCGTAAGCCTTTTCCCAATATCCTTACTCCTAACCCTTCTCACGACACCATCCTTTTAAATCACCCATTCATAGGTCCTAACATTTCTCCGTTCATAGATGTTATCGCTACCCTTACATCTCTTATCGGCCCTCGAAACTTCTCTCAATACTACTTGCAGGATGACAGTTCGGAAGATGATGATAAAGATATGAGGGTCGGTTTTTTTAAGGTGTGTCAACAGTCGTGTTCATTAGCGCCTAGTTGCAAACTAAGGGATGGAAACAGGCTTCCAAGTCGATGGTTACTCTGTTATTCAGAAGGCCAAATATTGGAATCCTGACTAACGAGGCAATTTTTATAACGAGCGTCTACAGATTGCAGATTTAAGTTATCTTCTCATTCTCAGATTCACGATGCAGACTTACAACTCTTAGACTGATTTTTTTTATAGCTTCATTAGGTTTCTAGAGTTCTTGAATATGATTATATGATGCACTAAAACTGATATGTATTTATCGATACCTTACAATTCATTTATAAATTTCTCGGTGTTCTTATGAATTAAATTACTTTACATATGTGATATAACAGAATTTCTTGTAACTTTCAACTTACGTAATCCTCGAGAAATATATAATGTTATTTGTGATATAAACTATACAAGTGATAACTTCTACGTCTTTATCATGTCTTAAAGTCGAGACTAATTATAGAGACATTTTATATCGAATGAATTGATACGTAGTAATTCTCAACTAAAGTTTTTCATTCAACAAAGTTAAATTGGAAAAATATGGTAATGACGGGTATGTGATTATTCAGAGAAATTGAAATTAACTAGGAATTGGATTTCTGATTACATAAAAATAAAGAATGGCACTGTCCATTTACGATCCCCGTATTTTCCTCTTAATTAATTCGTGGTTTCATTTTTCAAGTTTTTGAGCATGAAACATCAAAGAGCTATTTCCTACCTTTAGTTAATACTTTTCTTCGTTGTTAACAATATTAAACAAAGAAAGTTACACAAAAGATTTTTATAGCTTATTCATTGGAACTAAATATGTATTGTAATAAAATTCATGCATTGAAATTTCGAAATAAAACTTATATATTATATATAAATATATATTATTATTCAGGATGCTTAACTCAAATCAATATAATTCGATGGTCATGGATTATTCAGAATATTTCTATGGGATAATGATATGAAAATGAAAACGAAGTTATTAAGGAACATAGTACAGGACTTAAGCACAGTATGTACGTTGTATACACAATGTAGTGATTAGATCTTTCCATTCTTCTCGTTCAAATGTTAAGGCTGTACATTCGATTTGGTTTTATTGTTTACAGTAATAAAAGCAGGATATAATAAAAAAATCCAAATATTTTAAACAGCCTCGATATTTTATCAGTTTGAATACCAACGAAGGTATTCTGTAAAATTCTCCTCCGTAGTTTAGGATCACCAGCGATAATTTAGAAACGAATATGAGAAAAATCCTACGGGAAGTACGGTAAGCCTACCCAAAAGGGAGGGGACGTCAGAAATTCTGAATTCATCTCCCTATTCTCGACCTGTAACCAAGAAGATCCAATAAATCGGAATTAAACATCACACTTGAAGCATTCGAAAGTAATAAACAACTGGATCTTTCCCTACTCCTCCCTCCCCTGACCACTCTTTCCCTTCCCATCATCGTTCGGTGTCAAGGATTCCCTCTTCACTGCTCTCTTGGTCATAAAGTTTAACTCCCCGCCTTTCGATCTTGCTTTATTTTCCTCCCATAATCCTCAGGGTTATAGGTCATTTCGCTCCCGCTTCCTTTTTTCTGCCCCTTCCTCCCCCTTTTCCCTCTCTCGACCTCAGCGCCTCTTTGCGTCGGCATTTGGAATGAAGAGAGACGAAGATGCAGTGAGGGTGGTGTAAGAAATGGGTTGAGTAGAAGACAGGCAGAATAAGGAGACAGAGATGACGTATTAGTGAAGCCAGAATCGGTCCCAGTTGTGCAATGGTTTCGAAGAGGAAAATTTCACTCAATCACTTTGGTTTGGATTCATCGTTTTACTGCCGAGAAAGATGCTATCTAAGATGTTTTTGTCACTTTATACTTCCTTCTCCTGGATTAGGAAAGATTCCCTTATCCTTGTCTAATTTAATCGGGAATTCATATTTTTACTGAAATATCACCAAATGATTTTCGACACATGATGATAGTGTGTTCACTCGTTAAAAATCAATTAAAATTTGGAATGATTCATCAGGAAATGTGACCTAGACATCTAAAGGTGATGGAGCAAAAGAGCACGAACATAGATTTCATGGAAGTGAATCGTGGTCACTTATTATCCACCGAAAAAGTTAATAAATATTGACTCATATTATAAATGTAATGTGCACCTATTTATAACTTATGAGTTAGTGCAATTGAGATACTCATACATGCAATATGCATACATGAACGAATGGATCCTTAAGAAATTTCTCGTTTAGAGAGTAAATCCATGAAAAACGAAAGTAGAGTTAAACACAGGGTTCGCCAAGTAATCTATAAAACCTCAAAGAGGGTTATAATTAGTTTCAATTTTAATTATCGATATTCATTACAATTTATCCATGTCCTATATAAACACAAGAAGTTGCTAATATAGCGTTATTAGCTTCAAGAGCTTATAGTTGTTTTAAGTACGACAAAAAAGAGCTTTTCAATGAAAAGTTTGATAATAATAACACGTGCAGCAGTTTTTTATATAGATTTGAGTCCCGAACCTAATGTCCCATCACTTTGAGCTCCCCTTGTAATTGCAGAGGATTGAGGTTAACTTTTATCGACTTCATTGAGTCTCACAGAATATAACACTTAAAATAATTATCCTGCGAAGGTTTATCCTAATATATGGGGTGCAGTGCATTTGTGGCGGACACTATACTTATTACAATGGAGTAAAATGGAGGAGATTTGTGGCGATATCTGGAGAAGTAATTTTTGGCACATAAAACCTGTATGACATATTCAGTAATTCGAAGGAGCTGTAGTAAAAATTATGGAGTCCTTGCAAGCCCGAGAGGGTGATAAAATACCCAATTTTGCCTTCTAGTTATTATAGCTGATAAATCCTATATGTAATAGACATCCATTACACAATTTCTTGCAAAAAAGCGAAAATATCTCATACTAATTTGTCTGGCGAAGAAAACTTATATTTCCGTGGTTTTCAGACTAATCTGAGCTAACGAGTGAGAAATATTTAATCCAGTTTTCCATGGTTTTCCATAATTATAAAAGGCGTTCCGTACCTCATTATTCACACGATTTAGCCTTTGGTAATCTAGTATTTGTCGAGTTTATTCAGTCATTGGGAGTCATGAAAGAATTCACGATGATATAAATAGTTGGCATCCCAGAAATCCCTCCTCGAATCTGCATGGCTCGTTGAAACTCTAAATCTTCCTTGAGAAAGGGCGTTTATTTTTTGAAATCCCATCAAGGGCAAAAAACGTAGTTTATTGGTCCCAAAGGGTTGAGATTGGAATGGCCGACGCGAACGCCTCCGCGGCAAGAACCGAGACTATCTCCTCCCCATTTTTATATGGAGGTTCCAGGAAATGGCGTATCGTTGGGCGCATTAATAAGTCATGAAACACCCACTCACCTCACAGAGGAATCCGTTGTGCCGATGGGAGAAAGAGAGCAGAAGGGAGCAAGCTCATGTCTTGGAATGTCTGGGAGGTTGACGATGGAAATAGCGAGAGACTGAATGAATGGGAAAGACGGGGAAAGGTTAGCACAGAGAAAATGAAGGATTTACCCAACGGACAGAGAACACGTGCAGTCCGAAAGACATTGCTCATTGAATACAATGCCGAAATTGAGGAGCAAGACTCAGCGCACACACCTCATTAATTACATAAGTTTTGATTGAAAATGTGCCAATTTATGATGCGTAAAGTCAGGCCATCCTATTTTCACCTAGGTGTCAAACGAAGTATTACATCAATTTATAGATATCATGGTTTAGTTAACAGCAGAGTTTTATCTTCTAGAAAATTTGTTAAGAATTTTCAGTGATAGTAAAGAGTAGGAGAGGTGTCCTGCCTGCTAGTGATTTGCGTTAGGAGTGCTGTCAAGACAACCAAGACGTCTGTTCCAACAAGACAACTTGTTTGTTGTTTTTTTACTATGGTCATTAGCAATTTTTTTACAAGCATCATTCGTGGATTTCTCTTTCCAACCCTTTCCATCCCTTAGCAATTTTGTTTTCTACTAACTGTAAGACAGCAACAATAAAATGAAACAAACAATCTAATCCATTTACATTCAAACGCTGATTGTGACTCTATAGCTAAAAATACTATGAAATAAACGATAACAATGATTGTGATCAATGTATGATTATTTATTTTTTTTTTGATTCCTTGATCACTTTTCATTCCTTGATACATTCCTTGACATCACTTTTTTGCTTTAGAGAGTTTCGAATAATTGAGCCTAAGAATATAGAAAGTTGAACTATTAAAATACCTTGTCCATTTCGAAAAGCGATGATCGATAAAGTAGCATAGTTGAATAAAACGTTCAAATAGAAACATATAAGTACAACTCGTATACTAAGCATAACTCCCTGATTCTACTTTGTTCATGATTAATTCTTCGGCGTTGCTTCAGCAACAACACTATTTCATAAATATTCTGTTTACTCGAGAGGTGTCTTCTGATTATAATGTACTATAAGTAGTAAGTCATGACGCCATCACATTAACAAAGTTGTAAAGAACATCGTAAAAAAATGGAGGAATTCACGTCTTAGGTAACGATGATTAAGCATAGTAGTGTCTGGAACGTAAAACGTGATTATAATCAAACATCGAAACATCTCGTCGTAATGAAGTTGTTCAATGCTTCCTCGAGTATTATTTCTCTGAAAAATTACTTACTTTCACTTATACCATTTTTTAATTGCAATTTTATCTTAATTCAAACTATGATTACAATATCATCGCAATGAATAAATATGGTGTAACCCTAAAGATAAATTAAAGGTTTCAGAACTCTGCAGAAATTTTTTTTGACAATGATTCTGCAAATAGAAGATATGAACATAGAATATTGCACTATCCGACAGAAGCTTGTAATCGAGGTCTATATAATTCTTGAAGTGAGTTTTTGGCAAAATTTAGATGAATTCCTTGTTGTAATACATTGAATTTTATATCACGATTTACCATTTATCATGATTTTAATAATTCAATATTTTGTTGGATTCTTTCTACAGAAGTCATTATCTACTGTTAATTAAATTTAATTTCGTGACCAAAAATGCTATAAAAATATTCTTTCGTTTAATATCTAACCTGAGTTAGTGGATTTTAAAAGCTTTGAGTATATATCAAACCAAAGAAATACCATCATTGAAGAACTTCGTTCAATTCTGACTGCTGCATTTTCAGTTCTTTGCTGAAAATTGTCCAGGAAACATCGTTGAACTGAATAATGTTTCATGCCAATACTACAGAGTGATAGTCAACTCCAGTTGAACTACTATATGAATTATATTCTCGCAGGAAACTTCCATAGGGGCCGCATTTCGCCCACCCCTCGCCCAGCACGTAAAACAGAGGGAGTGAAAAACAGGAAGAATGGGAGAAAGGAGATAAAAGTCGGTTCGTGCGGGGGCGTAGAAGGGGAAGAAGCTAGGCGTGCTTAGCGATCCGTGCTCGATTCACGGGTCACGGGAAATGCTACGGCGGGGTGGTGCGGCAGGGAAAGGGTTAAGAAGAGGCCAAGGAACCGACGGAATCTAGCGGACGGTCCATTCAAGAGTAGAGTTAGTTAGGAAGGGTACACATATCTGAAACTAATCGCGTGGGAGAGACCATTAAATATATCCCATTTACTTTCGTCCCGGTGGTCCCTTTTTTCACGCGGAAATAATATGGGTCCCAGTGAGAATTCGGCGTTGAATCGGATCCTTTTTGAATTGACTCATTAATTTCAGGTTTGGGAATCGAGTAATGGGACGTAAATTTTCGATTTGTTTCGTGTTCACAGGGTGACACCGAGTTTAAAAACGATTCCTGGGGCTTTAGATAAGGATATCCCTCTGTGGTTTCTAAGTTTTGGAGCTTACCGTAAAATCAATGGAGATACACCGAATGTATTTCTGTTTAATCCCGTGTTTGTTTTAATAATTGTCACTTCACAGACATGAGCATAATAAACGTTTTTTGCACATTTAATATGAAGAATGTTATTTTGATTTTCTATCGTAGATTCCGATATTTTCTTATGTTACTGAGGGTTTCTATCTTTAAAATGATAGTGGAAACAGGTTATTTTGTTTACTAGTAATATTTCTTCGGCTACTTCGATACTACGTACTTCTAGCTAGAAGTAATTAGAGAGTAGTTTAAATTAGCAAATGGCCAATAAATTCCATTTTATTACTATAAAATATAATGATTACATTAGGTGTTACAGTGTTTTCAACGAAGTAATATCGGTTGTTATATCCCGACGTATGTCTGTTTGATTTCCTCTGTAACGATAAGGTAAAATAACAAAGATTAGACAACGTATCTACTAGTTTCTTGGATCCCTCTATCTCTTTCCACTTGTCTATTTCATGAATGGTGGAGTATTAAGTTAATGAATGAATAATGAAGTTAATGGATATTTTCGGTATTTATTACCGGATTTGGTACATTCAAGGGGGGTGATCGTTCCTCCCCTTAATGACATTATAGTATGTACTAGGAAATTAGTAGAAGCTTTACTTAAAATCTAATCGTGAAATTTTTCTACGATTACTGTATATCTATTGCATCTATTACGGCAAAATGGCATTTTAAAAGTTAATTAGACATGTGTTCATAAGGATATTGTCTTGAGCCCCTCTGGTACCCTTCATTACCGGATGTGATATAGCCCGAAGGAGTTTCTCAACAGAAGAAATTAATTTATTACACTAAAAGAAATGAAAAAAACTCGACGGATATTTTAAACAGAAATAAAATAAACGAAATGAATGAACGAGGAAAATAGGGAGTATGATGATGTTTTTGTTTAACGATTGAAAGCCTTCATGTGGAAATATATGCTAAAACAATGAATTAGCGAGCAAGTTTATTTTATTACCAATGACGGCTAAATGATGTAGGCCTTCAAGAGGAGTGAATAATGAATGAATGAAACATCAGGAAAATACAATGAAAGAATATATATATATAGTGAATATTACATTAAGAACACGCCTATATAATAATATCTTAATAATTCTATAGCATGATTTTACGTGGAGAATCCCTTATGTATTTAACATTAAATTGGTATTTGACGTTACATAAATTTATACGCAAATTTACATGCGAAGTTCCTCAGTATTTTTTCTTAGCTTTAAATCAGGCTTACCGAAAATACGTTTCGTGAGGCCTACACCTTGTACAATACATCCAAAATTATTCTTGTTTCCTCAGAATCTTCATTTAGCTTATGCAATGAAATTTCCGTCTATTTTTATATATTAAAATATAATTATACTTTCACTTCGTGTGCATGCTTTTCCTCGCAAATAATTTCGATAAAAGGATTGATATGGAATGAATAAATGGATTTACAGGAGTGAATCCTTGTCCAATTTAAGGGGTTCTCACTAGCCCGCATAATTGCTGAAAAATTCTAGCCAGAAACATTGAAAACCCTGCAGTAAATAATCCGTTTCATTCAGCAAAGGAATAACGAAAGGAATCCGATCTTTAGAATTCGCATTTCTAAGTTCGCGAATATCACGGTCCTTACGAATCGGTAATGCACCAACCCTCCGCTATCTCAGGGTGCATTCCCGAAAAACAGATGTGAATTCCAGCGATAGGCCTGGAATCCGGAGCGGGGGAAATCTTTTATGAGCGTTTGTATATGGAATTATCTAATCCACGAGAGAGGACCTCGCTCAATGGAAGCCCCAGGAGATAATTCACTTCGCGAGATTAGCGCCCACGTCCCGCCCTCCCCCCCTACCTCCGACACTCACAAATGTTTGTAAATAATGCGTTCCTTGGAGTAAAATTATCGCACTTTCCCTCTCTATCTCTCTTTCCTACGCTATCGTTCTTGGGACAACGGAACGGAGCTTTTATCTTGCGCCTTCCGCCATGCTTCTCTTATCGGCCGCTTGGCAACGCCGCATCGCGGTTTCCATCTTATTTAATAGCGAGACGGTGCAGAGAGCGATTTCTTTTGCCCGGGTCAAATGGGTTCAGTAGCTAGACTGATCGAAATGAGCGCGCTCACGACTTCCACTGCGATGGAGGAATACATTTTCCTACGAGACGCAGGATCTGTGGTAAAATCACATTTTTATATTGGTAATGCGCCATATAAACTACAACAATGTGTCCGTAATGATGAATTCTCTAAATAAATGCTCTAGAATTTACTGCTAGGGTATGTATGTGCCAGGGGCGTAGCCAGAATTTATCTACCAGGGGAAGGTCCAGACCCATGGACAGAACGCAAAATTGCATACATTTCGGGGGCAGAGGAATTTCTGCCAAATTTGTAGTAAAAAAGGAACATTTATAGTTTTATGTACACCTTGCAATTTGCCAGGTTCGTTTATAACTGCAAATGCTTAAATATTTTTTCCGCTTTTTTTTATTTCGTTGAATAAGCATCTTGCTGTTAGATGCAGTTATTCTTTGTCCGATGAGTGTTTCATAAGCAACCATTTATCAGCCCCTAGTGACATCGCTTGATATTTATATTTGTATGTACAAATGAAAATCGGGTAAGAAATGTAATTTAATTTTTTTGTATTCTGTGTGACACTTATATTTATGTTATGTTCTACTTTAAGCAGACGTGTCATAGAATGGCCATCCCTGTATTAGATCAGTGGAGGATAAACTTAATGCAACACTGATCTAATGAAGTTACTACTTCTTATGAAGTTGCTACAGATTCACCACCACTTTCAGATTGTCTTATGTGGGAATTTTAAAATATATTTAATTTCCCCCATTAACAACTAATATCTAATAATGCCGTGATACGTTAATATAATGAAAAATTTATTAATTAATTGATCAATGTTGCAATTACATTGAGGGATCGAAAGAAAGTTTATATCGATGCTAACGCGAATTACATTTTGATTTGTCATTTATTATTATATATTGTCACAATAGAAAAAAGTGCAAGAAATAACTTCTAGCCTCTCACAGACGATGCCTCAAATGTTAGAGGAACAATCAATATATATGCATACGACAAACAGCGATAGGATATCAGGATTAATATTGTTGAAGTTTGCTCGAAATAACCTTAGCTGTTGAAGCACGTGGGCTCCCACCGGGAATCGAACCCGGGACCACTTTCGCCAAAGCCGAACGAGCTGTCCACAAGGCTATCTGGTAGCGCATTAGGATATTATATTTTTATATGTAAACACGATGTCTAAAGAAGTACCTTAAAGCAATGAAATACAATTAATCATGTAAGTGACCATAATAAATTTATCATATATTTATGATCGTGATTCATCATTGATAATAGTATGATTTAGAATTTCACTTAATTCAAGAATTTCAGGGTTCCTTGCAAGCCTCCTCAGTTTTTGTATCAGTTCTGGCGGCCCACCGTCCATTTTTCCATCAGGTGGCCGCATATCTCCCCGCGTGACGGTGGGGCTCTCCCATAGCACTCTTTAATTTTACACAGACATTAATGAACCTCTCAGGAATATCTAGAACAGGTTCAATGAGAGATACACACTGCAGTTGATACACCAACAAGTCGTGGAATAGATATCACGATTCATTCGAAATTGATTGGCTCATGGTAGGGTTTCCGAATTCCTAATATTTAGAAACCTTCGGGAATCGCGAACAGGAAGTCGAAAATCCCTAGAGTTCTCGGGAATACCGAAAATAATCCTCCAAATTAATAATCTATGATAGGTTGCGGTAATGGCCATAACAAGAGATATTAATGAAGAGAAAAATTGGAGGGGTAGGACTACTGAAGTTCGTGACACGGCAGAATCTTTCTGAAGTTTCGAGACTTTTCTATGAGTAAAATGTTCACTCAAAACGTAAGTAAAACAAAGTTTCTCATTGGAGCCCGGACCGGATTTCATGACTGGAAAATACCTCTAATTATTCTTTTGAAAATCAAAATAAATTTCCAACAGTATTCATTTGCCGTCCTAAATCTAAATCCTCAAGGGAAATAAGGCATTAGTTCTTCGAGCAGGCAATTGTGATAATTGTTTTGTTTTTGCTCGATACAGAAAAATCTCTTTCATTTTTCGTAGACCTTATTCGAATTGTTAAATGTGCACCTAAAGGCAAATGCAAGTTGGAAGTGAGAGAATGCGTTGCTTCGTATCAGCTTATTTCTTTCTTTAGAAGAGCAAATATTTTGTCGGCGTGAACATCCATGTTTTCATCCTCGATATTTTTCCATCCCCAAAGGATGGGGCGCTACTTCGTAGGTTCTTCATTTTCTTTACATCAGGGCAATGAACTGTAATACTTTTTCCGGTTTTCTCTCCGTTTAACGAAAACAATTATACCGGCTCAGTTCTAGTTTCGTTCCTTCTTCCTACGTCAAACCGGTTCGAACCGTATTTATTCCCTCCGACTATTGCAATATAATATAATTCTGAAATGTTGTTTTATTATTTCTTCCTTTTTCATTTTCACTTAATTACACTAAAGGTCAGAATAAAACTTAGCAATAGTCAGTTGAATTAGCACACGTTTAGTTAACCTTCTTCCTATCACAATTAATCAAAATGTGAATTCTTTTAAACCAAAAATCAAAACAGGTCATACATCGGTTTTGGGATTCGAGTTGGGTACAGTATTTTAAATTTTTTATTTATTTGATTTTCATTCCGGAAATATAAATCGGTTCCGGTTCAATGGCTTGATTTAGATCCGTATACATCAATGAAACTCTGCGTACTTTTATAACAAGTTTAAACCAGTAGAATATATATGATTGCAGTTAGTAATGATTTATTCTAATCCCTCCGTTATTTTTCTCAAGTCACTGATACCGTGTTGACTATGGAAAACTGAAGGAAAGATGTCATAATATTACTTTGAAAGAGTATAGAGAAAATTATTTTAAAATTTTCGTTGATTCACATTCATAAGTATTTTCCTTGTAGTGGCTACTCTATAATTTGAATTTTTTGACATTCCACTTAATGCTATGATCATTTTGTCTAGCTACGTTTGGAGGTATACTTCTTTCTGGTTTGTTACACCTGTCAAATACTCATTCCAGTATACTTTTATGTACTAAATACTTTTCATCAAAGTTCTTAACCTAAAGAACAAGTTAGCTAAAACCTGTTGTTGCGAGCTAACAGGAATCGTAATTTATGACAGGAAACTCATTAACGTTAAATGTGGAGACTATCCATGGTGGTATAAATCGTTCGAGAACCATTTATCGAAACTTTTTCCATCTACTTCCTCTTTCTGTTTAGTTTTTCTCGTTTTGCTCTACCCGTGGCGAAGAAATGCAGGTTTTGTATCGGTTGAGAATATGTTGGGCAGATAATGAAATAATAAGTTCTCAATGAACTTTTCTATTTACATATGCCACTGAAAATCTCCTTAGGGCATTTGCGTATTAATCACGGTTCTAAATATCTCGTGCATAGGCTAAAAACACCGGATAAGGAGGAATATTTATGTATTTTTCTAGGGAAATGCTAAACACAATATTCCGATTAGAAAATTGGAATCTAATCCGGATGTGCTCTCCGCGGTTTGGTTTATCTCGTTTTGAGGTTCTCACTTTTGAGTCGCGTGTTTAAAATTCCAGTGTTCAGTATTAATAACTCTGGTGCTTATTTTTACAGCTAGGTAGCGTAACTAATTATAGATTTTTCTTTCAAAGAAATAACATTTAGTCATGTATGCAGATGAATTTTACTTAGGTTTTTATGAAGGTAAGGTTAAGACTGATATGTCTTTCTTCCATCAGACCTTTAAGAATTCTATTAGCAGTGGGATTTAGGATTCATAAACTCAAAACCTTCCGATAGGGGGATCAGTTGCTAGGGGCCTTGCGCCTCTGAGTGTTACACCCTTCCTGATTCTCCAGTGGAAATTGCTGTCGAAAATAAGAAAAATGATAATTTTAAAAAAATTAATAAAGAAAATTTGAAAGAAGTTTACCAAACACAGAAATACTTTGCGAAATAATTCTAGTAACAGCGGCATCTGCTGAAGGATCCTTTTCAAAGTTCATGAAAAATTACATGGGTTTACGAAAACTTCCTAGGAGAGGTTTAAAAGTTGTGTATTTGTCAATCACACATGAATTTTGATGAAGATGAAGTTGAAAGACCGATGAATCAAAAATTATCGACAAATATGAGTGTACTAAAGCTAGGATGATATGTATGAGATATATCTTTGAATTCCAACGTTCTATTATTCCAATTATTTTCTATAAATAATTCTGACGAATAGTTTTGAAATATTTTTTTTTGTTTGTAGAAGACTGAAACTAACACAAATATGAAAATTTTGTAATTTAATAAGGCATGGCATGTACTGTAGCATGGGTCCCGAGGGTATACCCATACCCAGAGCCTCGCGGATCCTTGAGACGATTCTGGCCGTACAGTTTCTTTCCAAGATGATTGAAAAACTGGTAAAATCGACTTATTTTTAGTCTTGGGGTTTAATGAGAAGCTGACGTCAATTCCTTCAAAAAAACTTGTAATCGGGAACATTCACGTTTTAGTGGATAGTGAAAATTCTCGTTTTTCACGCCTAAATCATCCTGTTCATAAAATACGAATTGCGTGAATTTTTCATTGCACAAGACTGTTTGGCATTGAAGCGCAAATCTTATCTGAAACAGCTTCAAGCTACTATACTCACACCTGCGTTTAATTTTTACTCCTCGCTAGGTTAATATACCATGAAATAAACTACTGAATGCTCATTTCTTAACTTCCGATAACTAACCTCTTCTTTCATCGTAATGAAGGTCTTATAGATGTTTATTAAGGCGAGATTGAGACTGGAAAGTCTCATCTTCCATCTAACCTCCTGTCAATGGTATTAATAAAAACATTTATAATTTTGGTGTAAATAGGAATAGAGTGGAAAAACTTTATAAGGAATTGATGCAAAAAACCTGAGTTGTTATCTTAGGAAAAAAGCTTCACATCAGTGAAACACCCTAAAGAAGGGGAATGTGATAAACCTGCGCAAACCTACTAATAGTACAAGCTAAATGATGAAATGGAAAGCTGAGTATCATACTAAAAAGGATAAAAGCAAATAATATAAGTTACATTATACATAAGTTAAATATAATGAAACCAATAAATAGACGCAATAGTTCACCCATAAGAAGAGGAAAAAATAGAAATAAAAAGCAAATCAGCATTTAGATTAGATTTAGATTAGTATCCCGCAAGCCGCCAGTGGCGTATGGCAGGGGAAAAATTCATTTCATACTTATACTACAAAAATATCCAAGCACTAAAATAGATTCCCATCTTAATTTCTCTCGTGATCTTCGTTCGTCGTTAGAGAGAAGGAAACGTATTGCAAGAGCTCAAAGTTTTGAAGACGTGGACTGTTAGCGTGCGTCATCGCAGCCATGACAGTGGTAGTTTATGCGAACGCACGTCACCATTTTCGTGAAGAGAGTGGGCGGATATGCAGCACTGCAGACGAAAGGGTGCGGGCGTCGAAGGAATATGGACTGATGTGGGTTGGTTGTCTCTAACGGTGCTTACTCAAAGGGAGCCCTTGAAATGACTAGGCGGTTGATATGAGTTGCGATTTTCTGCCGTTAGCAAAAACAGTCTCCGTTTGAATTCGCCGTTGAAATTGATGAGATTTAAATTTGGAAGTGGATGTTTAGGTGGTCACGTTGTCATCTTCTTTCCGCAACGAATGTGTTTCCAAAGAAATTTGAGTGATGGTTATAAACTGAGCTAAGCCCTGGATTTATTTGGGTTTTACTCATATAATTTGGTATTTATGTATGCCAGTGTTGAATTTTTGCTGTTAATGCATGGAAGAGTCTAACAGACTGAAGAGCGAATGTAAAAAACTGGTGTAGTTTAGTCAAAATATTTATAATTCATTCATGGACTTCCGGTCAGGAATCTACCATATCAGAATCTACAGACAAAGCCTTTGCTTTCTATGACTTCATTACGGTTAAATAAAATTAACGATATGAAAAGCCTTCAACCCGAAGATGAACTAACTTAGTTAGAAACCGGTCGTGTAATTTATTGTTTCTTAACTGGAATTTCACATTGTGGATTTTTTTAACCGGCTACCATTGTTATACTTTCTCGAACGAATATATAGGAAGCACCTTCGATTGCAAATTTGAATACAGAGTGGAAAGATTTGTTCTAGTGGTTAAATACCGACAACTCATGCTGTGGTTTGTTTCTCTTAACATTTTGAATACACGTTAGAGATCTTTTACTCTGTCAGTGAAAGCGATGTCTATGTAGGAAGAGATGGGCGCTGTTCATTGTTATTCCAAGGCGTTTCGCAGTCGTCAATTTCTTTACATTTTTAAATTGACCAGCGAATGCAAGCTATCCCGAAAGTGTGACAGAAACTTTAGTTTCCAAAAATTTTATTATTTTTAACGCCGTAGTTAGATTTTAAGTTTAAATCTATATATTTTAAACGACGAGAAAATCAGTCAGTATACGAAATGTAGCTTTACCTTAGCCTTACGGTGTGAAGTGTCTAGAATTTGGGGATAATCCGATAAAAATAATCGACGTCGAAACGGCATACTACAGCTTGATTTCGGCTAAAGTATTTTGGAGGAAAATAATAAATTTTCGGGTTTTAGTTAAGAATATCCGGGAAATGAGCGATAGTGATTAGATTAGTGAGATTTGTTTACGAATTCCGCGAGAGTATTTTATTGAGATCGTGTGTGTCATTGTCATTTCTTTCTCGATTTTTTCTATGTTTAGATTCTATGTTAAAAGTTGAATCTTTTCAAATGCTCTATTTTTACTCAGAATAGAGGTGACATCTATGGATAAATTAACCGCATCAAAGAGTGAAATTTAGCTTCAAACCTTTGATTTTACTTATAGAATAGCTTTTCATTACATTAGATGTATTGAGGAGATTTTGGAATATAATGGAATAAAGCTATTGTTCAGGTTGGAAAATCTTATAATACATTTTACTATTTTTTACAAATACATAACTTTTTCGGTGGAAAATCCTTTCATTTACAATAGTAAGTACTACTATGATGAAAGATAACTATTGCTTTAATAAGAATTTTTTCGACTGACGTATTGTCCTGGGAGAAAAATCAATGAAAATATTTGTATTTCATGGAGCTCCTATAAGTGTTTTAAAAATCAGTATCGATTGATACGTACGTACCAGTCGTAGTCAGTATCACAATTATGCAAAATGCAGAATTATTAAACAGATATTGCAGTTATTTTGATACAAAGCATTAATCTTGTTCCTCGAATGCTTTACTCAGTAAAATCTTTGTTTAGGATTCTTCGTTATTTTAAAAATTGAATATTCAGATAAAGGTTTTATAATATTGTGATTAGAATTTAGGATTTAGCTCTTCAGATTCATTTCGTTACAAATCTCTGATGTATTTTTCCTTAAATCTTGAGATTCTCTGAATGAGTTTAAACGGAACTCATGCTTATTCCTCTACCCGTGAGTCATGGTCTCTTGTTTACAGCAAAACATTCTCAAATGGGTAGTTTTAGAAGTGAATATATGTTCATGGAGGTATTTTTAGCTTCAACATGGAGAAGATGGCGTCATTCAGGTTTTACTACCAAATCAATCGCGGAACAGAAGGTGAATATTTAGAAATTCAAAATAATATACACTTTCTTTTGAGTACTTGGAAACACTAGAATTTTGCAACTTGTTATGGCTGCTATTCGAAAACAATTCTTGGAGGACGCCTGTACAAGACATAATGGCTTCATGAATATGCAATTTTATTTTCACAACGTGATAATGGATAAGATATGATTAACAACACAAGGCGATGATTTCATTCTATTAATATTAAGTAACTTTAACCGTGTTCCGAAACAAAAGTGAGATATCTTATTTTTATTTCATTACCTTATTATTATTCAGTAAACCAAGGTGAAGGATACATCACTGTTTGGCTTTGTACAATTCCCACTTGTATGTTGAAAAGTATTGTAATAATATTTTTGTATGTGTGTGAATTCAGAATAGCATCTGAGGAAACTAAGCATTGGAACAGTGGCTCAAGCATCCACATAATCGCATCAATTATAATCCTTCATTGATTACTTGAATATTACGTATCTTGTAAGGAAAAAAAGTTATATCTTTGCACTTAAAGGCGTGGCATTCAGGAAATATCTCAAGGTAATACGAATTTGAAATAAGTCAGATGTGACCGGTAATCGAACCCGGAGTATTCTATCCGGGAGGCTGCTTTAGCCAACTAAGGTACTCGGTCGAAACATTTTCTCAAACATTTTTTAGGAACTTTTTAGACAAGAAAAAATGTGGTTTCACCCGGCTTAACGGCATCGTCCACGGCCACGACCTCATGGTGGCACCAGTAATGCAAAGAGGTGTTAAGGAATTAGTTATCATAAATTTGTGTTCATCAACTTTCAAAATGATGTTCAACATTAATAACATCGACATTCGATATTTCAGTGTTCAAATCCAAACTAATATCTTGCCGAGTTAAATTTATCATTCAAGCTGGCAGGTGTGGCCACTCTTGATATGCATTATAATTCTACAAAAATCTTTGAATAGATTATTCCGTGCTCCTGTACAAAACTTTTCGATGGCTGAGCATCACCCGAGAGCTCAACTGCTGTAAAATGTCAAGAGAGCTGGCATGTGATCCGGATACTTGCTGTGGCATTAGTGCAATGCACGTCACTGGCCGCAGAGAGACCGCGGATTGTTGTTAGGCCAACCCCCGCTCCGCCTGCACACTCATAACCACGAGAATACAGTCATCGAGTCTTCTTCCTTCCTTCCTCTAAGCATCCTCCACGTTGCCATAGCTTCCGTCGATGAAGCTCGTTTGAGGAAGATTGGGATCACTTGTTCTAAAATCCTTGAATTATTCTCCCACTCGTATATTTTCTTACTGTAGAATATCGGTCCTTCGATCTTTTTACATTGCTATCGACACGGTTCTTTTCCTTGTCAGTAAGATTTCTTTCCTTTTCTTTTACAAATCATTCCAGTTTTATTTTTAAACTATTCTAATAAGTGTAATTTAGAATGTAAAAAAGCTTCCGTGTATCTATCCTCTTCTAAAACTCTAGAGTTAGGGAGTGTACAGCATTAACATTTAGGACGCCCTCAAATGTTCATACAGAATTGGCACTTTTTATGAATATGTCTCTCCATTGTAAACCATTATCTTCGGTATTGTGTAACGGTGGAGATAATATTTAATAATAATAATCATCATTATACACCTCGATTTAATTTGCAAAATATTGCTAATCTTATATTATGTTAAATATTTTATTTTTCTATAATTAAAATACTATAATTAAAAAGATTTTATCCAAAGACTAAGAAAAAATCATATTGATCCAACTAAAATGTAACGAACATAGTCACCCGTTGATTGCAGACAAAATTCCAGAGCAAACGTAGATCCTAAATGGAAACAAGAATTCAAGAATAAATGTTGGGAAGAGGGGCATTGTGACATATTCTAAACCTGGTATAAGAAAAAATTTCCATAAGAGATTATCTAACTCGACTATTCTGTCAAATACGCATATTAATCGGAATGTGATGATATACCGAGTATTCGACGCTCGAACCTGTATTCACTTCAAGTCCTACCGAAATCTTCAAAGGAAAACGATGGTTCAAGTTGCATTCTCCTCCTCATTTTTTAATAACCCAATTGTCCTACCCTTCGACTTTTCCCCATAGACCTTTCAGCATAGTTCACGTCTGTGATCCCCACCGTGACGTGGTCACATTACTCTTCTTCGCAGTCGGATGCCTTCCTCCGAGTGACGTTATCTAAGGGCCGCCGCTTTCCTCCGGGTTGTTTCCGGGGTAAGCCTCGCTGTCTCTCCGGGGGCAGATAAGAGTGGGTGGGCGGTCGGTTCAATTCTGGGTCTTCCAAATACCAGATAAGCGACTGTGTGTCTCTCGCTGATATCGGAGTGGAGGAGGAACTGTTGCAGTCGCGCTTTCCACCAACAGAAACTCAGTAACGAACTTTTTTTTCGCTGCGCTGGGCATTTGTCGCATGATGATAGGGTCGATTTTGATTCCTTTTTCCTCGTTACGTAATATTACGGATGGAAAATTTTCAAGAATATCTTCTGTTCAACTCCCATTATTCTCAAATATGTATGGATATTATTATTATCAAGGGGAACATTTGTAGGAAATGGATTCACTCAAAATTTTCAGGGCGTATTCCTTGCTTAAAAATAGTGGACTCCTGTCCGACGGTTCAACTCAATGGGCCTTTGTTTACGAAAAAATAGCATCTAAAAATATGGCATACACGTTTATTACCATATAGATCTCGAAAATTTTCACCTAGGAATTTTTTCTTCCATTTTTGTCCTGATAACTTATCTTTTTGCGATTAAGTGCCATATTCTTACCTTACGAGCATTCTTTACCTTTTACTTAGCATTTATTGTAATATATATATAACGTCGGAACCCAAGCATCTTTTATAATTTGAAGGTTATTTTAGGGAACCTGAAAATAAAATAATAATCGAGATTTGAATATGATATAAGCACATTGAACCGAATTTCAACCTTTTTATGGCTCGATAAAACGACTTCACGCTGCTCAGCATTTCAGATGGAATTTAAATAAATTTTCTGTGAAAAAGTAAGTCTAGAGAAATATGAATATGGAGCAAAATTACGAAGAAGGTATGAGCAAAAACTTCTCGGTGCTGCTGCAAATGTATTATAATAATTCATTTACTTTAAAACAAAATTGAGATTATGTAACAAAAGAGTTGCAGAAAGAAAAAAGTCACCGATGCGTAACAGAGGTCTTTATTAAAAGATTTTATCTTACCAAGCAAATCCTCTCATATTTTCTATTTCTTTCGATAGCGACTTGGAATCCACGAATCGTTAACCTTTTTTCGATAAAGTTTTCGGTAGAATTAGGTTGAAATCAGTAAGACTTATCATTCAATTTTTTATGAATTGCTCAACTCCGGTAATCGAAATAATGAGAGACATAAGATTCCTAGATTTATTTAAATTTTTTACAGATTATTATTTCTTATGCATTACAGATGATGCTCGGGAAACTATAATAGCAACTGGATTTCTGAAGAGCCTAAGAACGAAATCATGGGTTTTATGCGAAGTTAGGGAAACTTTTAATTTTTAATACGGCATAGTCATTTGGTTGTTTACGGTTTATTAATTCTCTAAATTTGATTTAGGCACTGCCCGTCCTGAGAACTTTTCAATTTAAGTCTGAGCAATATAGTAGCACTTTAAATAGAGCCACAAGTAATGTAAATAGCGTAGGATATTAACAGGAAAGAAAGTCTAGGGAAAGAAATTTTCATATTCGATAAGACCCTTTTTTGCATTACTAATTATATATTCGAGATATTCCATTTTCCAGAAGACAAATTTTCTCTTTAGATCATTTAATTACGCAAGTTTGAACAGATTTCCATTCTACCCTTAATTCTAAGGGTAACCAGCAATTTATCTTTCTCGCAATATTTTAAATTTTAATGACGATTATGCTATAAGTACACAATGTATCTCGAAGTTTTTGGTACTTTTTACTGTTTTCGACTGTTATTTAAAATGTGTCTCAAATGATATAATTAGGTCTCCTTGCAACTCAGATCAGTATCAGCTTTTTTCCACGCAGTAAGTTGAGGTAGTGATCGTTCGTTGACTTTAGGCAATCATCAGCTTATGCTTTGTGCAGTTTCTGACGCTAGAGCTATATTTTCCATCCTAACCTCAAAGATATTTCCTTTGTAAAAACCGCAAAAGCATTTCCAGGAAAAAGAAGAAAACATTGATCCTGTAAATGGCTGGTGAATCCCGGGTTGATTTTTTGTATTTTCGACGATGCCCTTCTGGCTATGAGACATACCGCCGCCATCCCACATGATTTTGACGCATGCATCCTTCAGATAAGCGAAAAAATACTCAGCCTCAGGGTGGCAGTTCGTCTGCACTCTTCGTTCCTTCTTCAGTAAACAGTGTGAAGACTCGGATTGGAACTAATAAATAAAAATTCATTAAAGCTTTTCGTCAACGTTAGATAGTAATCATAATCAGGAACTAATTCTTTCTTGAACGAGCTTATAAGAAAAAATTATAAACCTGTCAAATCATAATTTTTTATCATAAATATTTGGTTCAAAAGTATAAATCGAAGGTCCCCTGCGAAGGTAAAACTAACATATTAAATTATGGTTGTAATCCAACTATCAAATCTTGGTGTTTTATATCAGTTTAATATTTCGATCGGATATTTTCATCTTCATCTCGGCATGAATCTGGATGAAGAATACCCTGACGTATTTTTGTGAGCAGGTAAATAAAAGATTTTCAAGGTGAAATTGCTCAAAGAGTTTTTTTTTCAAAGTAATTTTTCATTATTTAACAACGGTGAAATAAAATGCAAAGCGTATTCCCTATACGAAATTCACTTGGTAGATACATTTTGTTCGTCTAATCTGTCGTATAGAGTTGCATAAAGGGTTTTAAGGGTTAGATGTAAGAAGAGGCTTACTAGCCTCAATCTCGCCCTCTAATAAAGTCGTTTTATTATTATTATTATAAATTAACATAAACATATCTGCCAGGAGGGTAATTCGTCAGATTTCATTATTCCATTTTGGAATAATGGAATCCTGAAAATCTTTCCATTGCTTCACCGAAGAGCAGTAAAGGGAGAGATACTATCAGATAATAAACCTGTTATTATTCAAGCTATATCCAGAAAAACAATATTTCTCAATATATTTGAGCACAGTTTAAACCTATGGAAGGTTAAAATTGTGAATGTATTGCGGAATCGAATACAATTAAAGTACCGCTCTGGTAAATAAAGATATATTTTTAACTATTCGTCATAACAGTTTTTATCGTGCATTTCTCCACAGGCGTGATACTCTTTTGATTCTATAAGTACGTAATGCACGACCTTCAATGACGTAAAAACTGCTACATTGCTCTCGGTTTACGAAGCTAATTCTCCAAATGATAATTAAAAGGAAAGAATAGGCGTCATCAACTGAGGATCGCCTTCGAGCACGTTTTCAGGTCGCAGCACGTCTAGGTTCCGCAATTTGGACTTGATTATCAAAGATTAAAGATATTACGGAGAATATTCTCTATGTGTATGACGTTGTGTAAGTTGAAGTGTATATGCATTGAATTTTTATTTCCTCATATCTCCATAAGATATTGAGGGAATTATTTTCGTTGAAATATTTCTAAACATATATTTTGTCTTCATTATAATATAAATATCATTAAAAATTTCATAATAAATTTTCCCATCTAGTCCATAACGTAAGACGTGAGAATCTTTTATATTACTTTTATACCTATGAGTCTAATTCAATGTTTGTAGGTAGCTTTATGCTATTCAGTAACCCCTCTTTTTTTCTATCATTGTGTGGTGTTAATTTGATTTGGGATGCTACTGGAAAAGTAACATTCGCAAATGGAGAATTTTTGCTTTCCCTGAATACCTATTCCTTCACTGATTCAGCATTATAATCTGAGATAATTACGCGAGACAATATTATTCTTCTCACATTCGTCATTTAAATAACGAATGAATTCATTAATTTTAACTTTCAAAAGATTTTTCTCCCGGTCTTTCAGCCGACCGCTGCTTCTGGAATTGCTAGAATTATTCTACAAGATATTTCTGTGTTTTGGTATTCTTCATTCAAATTTTACTGAAGATTCTGAAAGGCTCAAACACACAGAGATTTGGGGCCCAGAGCAACTGCCCCAGTAGATCCCCTTAAGACGGTTCTTGCTCTTATTCTGTGTGTTTTATGACATTATTCCTCACGTTTCTGCCGTAGCACCTGGTCAGTAACCGTAATGCACCCTTTCTAACGCCGTGAATTTGAGCAGAGTCGCGCGCCTTCAGTTATCTTCACGGTTCGTGATCAACGAATGCGACAAACTGAGACACACGTTACGTGGGTCGATTTGCGAGCAGTGTTAGAATACAGTCCCATCCGCCGGTAACAATTTGGAACGTGCCGCCGTATCTACGTTAAGAGCTCGCTAGGGTCTCGGAGAAACATCTGCATGGAACCATTTCAAGCAAGTAACCATTACTATGACTTTTTCCATGAGTGAGGGAGGTAATTGTCGACATTCTACATCGGAATGTTAGCGTGTTATAACGTATGAAGTTAATCTAAAACTGTCATTGAAGGAGTATTAAAAACCTCATTGCATTTCACTCCCGAGGATGTTAGGTATTTCTCTCAGAAGTGCATTTGCTGCCTCCCATGAAGTAAGTGTCTTCACGTAAATATGTTTTATAACACTAAAGACCGTTGGGGAATTTTGATTAATTGAAGTAAGCCATATATTCCTTGTTTTCCTTTCGTTTGGGCTCTGAAATTCAATTCGTAGTGAGAGGGCTTTATTTTTATAAATTCCATAGTATCCGTTATGCTCCCGTCATTTACATGTCTTCTAATATATATTTTCTGTTTAAAAATGCGCAAAAGATGTAGAGAATTTTAATGAATTTTGGAAATTTATTGGGCAATCATTCCATTTCTATTTCTTCCTAATATATCCTGGGAACAATCTCCTCGTTTATACCTTATGTTTTCGAATCCAAGACGCATATTTTTTGTTTTTAGAGCTTCCAGAATAGGGTGCATCTTAGATTCGAATCCTCTTACATTCGCTGTCCAAAATACCTTCTCTCAAAGCTGGTTTTGTAGGGAAAATTTACTTTTTAACGAAGTCATGGTTTAGTATTCCCCGTGCTTGTAAACGTTGTCGTAATGATGCCTGTTCGGGTGTTGGAACCCTTTTCTACACAAAACAGTATGCGTTTTACAAACGAGTTACAATATTTTCCCCTACACTGACTTCCAAATTTGGGTGTGTCTTGAATTATAGAATATACGGTATATCAGTATTCTGATTAAAAAATTACCTTGATATCTAAGATATACCTCTCTGCAGGAGGAATAGGGATTAGCCTTAATGATATTAATCTATACTTATATGTCACCTATATACGTTATGAATAGTGCATGCATTTCGTGGACAGGTAGATACTAGAATTTTCAATATAGTAATTTTTAAACCAGTAAAATTTACGATGAAAATTTTTAAACGAATTTATGCTAAAATTTAGAATTTGGAGGGCGTTTGTTTTAACTGCCACTCTCACGCAGCTGTATTTTGCTCCTTCCTCCTCCGTAAACGGAAGGTATTAGACGTTTACGTGAAAAAGTTATTAAAGGACATTCTAAACACTATTATCTTCCAATGAGATGAGCACACTGTCGCGGTCATCCGAGAAAACACGCTGAATTGCTTTGTTCCGCCAGAACGATCTTTTAATGAATTCGGTCGTTTCTTTTAGGAGGTTATCCATTAGCTAGCACGCGAACGTTCGGAGCAGATAAGCTGAGGGCTGAATTTCCTCAAGGCAAAACCGTTCTTTCGTTCGGTAATAGCACGGTTGAGATCACAAAAGGATGCGGGAGGCGTCTGCCAACCGATGAGCCTCGTATTTAACGAAGTTTCATGTACATGTTTCTCTTCTTCCATGGCGGCTTTACGGGAAATCGTTGGTTCCATTCTGCTTTGGAATTAAAAATATGAATAAAAGTAACTCGGAACCTTCCTGAGCTCCAGGTGGTTATTATTCTCTCCTCGATAAGACTTAATAGAAGTGTTTGAATCCTTAGTTCATCTCTCTTATAGAAAATCTAACATCGTCGAAAGGGTTTCGAGGAAATACGTAATGAAGCAAAGAAACTTTCGTAATTTTCACAAAATTTAATTTTAAAATAGGCGGTACCGGCTGGAAGGCAATCATTTTATACATGTACAGAAATATACACAGCTGAAAATTTTGGAGGGAGGATGAGGATGGTTCAAATGATAATTTCATTAGTCAGATTCTTAACAGACATTATCTTTTATGTCTCTGCTTCCAAAGCATCCAGCTTCTTCTCTTTGGACTTCCAGCAGAGATGTATATAAAGAGTTTTCTTGTCGTTTTCTGATGGTGAGAAATATCATGGGGGAGTAAAATTTTCCTGTGCCATGACTAATTCATAATTCGCGAGTTTACTAAATCGATAGTGACCACGAGAATTATCGAACTGTACGCAGTGTTTGTCACGTTCACGCTCTCCTTGGTTTGGCTCGGCTCAACGATAGCCTTATCAAAGACCAATAAAAAAGCGTTCCAAGAGATATTTTCATTGATTCGGGAACCATTCATAACTCAGTTTGAGTTCGCCCATTCCAGGGGGATGTCGTTCATTCGTATGTATTAAATAATCCATCCCTCAGTAAAGTTCGAAATATATTAAGTGATAAACAATCATTTTATACTTATTGGATGACTCGTGTATTTCATGTTTACTTTGTCAGTCGAATTTGTCGTAGCACAAATTTGAATTTGTTTTTCTTGTTGCTAAATTTACAACGGAGGGGTTTGTGTGCAATACATGCAATGTGAACCCAGAATTTTTTAATACAAGGTCTCAGAAGTCGATAGGAAGCATTGGGTGGACTTACCCTAGGTATATTTGGAATTTTATATTATTTTATACCGATCGTTTCGAAGGTTATTCTCACATTAGGATATGATTGTGTAACTTTATTGGATTCGTACTCTTTATATATCTCCCTCGATTTTTTTAATATTTCAAATTCAAATTTTTAAAAATTCAAAGAATATTTCAGCCTCTTAATGTGCTGTTTGGTTATTTTCCATCATTCCTAGAAAAAAGTACCAACGTGTCTTCTGATTGGAAATAAAAGAGAGACATGGCTATCAGAATAACATGAAAAGAAAGAAAAAAACTTCCAATTCTTAAAATTGTACGGCCTCGGCGATTTTATTTTTCTTTCATATTCATGCATCTTCTAACGTATGCGCAGAATACATTATTCTAATTACGTCTAAATTCTCATTTTCTATTTTTCATGAGAAGTTGCATTGAAAAACCGTGTGGTAATGTCGTTATAATTGTAGATTTTCAAATCAGTTGCGTTGAAGACCCAAAATAAATGAATTGAGAGTTGAAAGCGTAAAACTTGAGCAAACCATAGGGTGTCTTAGTCACGCTCATTCTTAGTTGGAAAACATTCGTCATCACCAATGGTGTTCTGCCCACTGGCACGACTGCCCCCTAAGTTTTTTTCTAAGAAGTTTCTCCTTTAATTCCTTGTACCCTTCCCTCCCCTTCAGTATGTCGAGCTTTTGTCTTTTCTCTCTTACTCTCCGGATCTTTCTTCCCACTGATTCCTTCACCATGCTCTTTCTTATTTCTAGGTGAAATGCCTTAATCAGAACCTTAATCCGGAGATAGCGAACTTGCGGCCCTCAGGCTAAATATGTCCTTATGGGGCGTTCATCTTGGACTCTTAGTTTTTTCCTGAAACAAATACTTCTGTTTTTAAGTAATTTCATTTTTTAATCTTGCTAATGACAAAAAGTGAAAATTGCTCTCTTCCTGTTTACTCAGAGAACGAATTAATTTTCTCATAAAAAACAATGCCAATACTATTACTCTAATATCTATCACTTAGGTGATAGTTAGAGTGAAAGAAAATAGAAAGCAAATGCATGCTAATAATCAGCGATAATGCTAGTTGCGATCGACTAAAATTCATGAAACTTTTTAAGCTACACATTCTACAAAAATTTACCAGAAAACTTCCGAATACACATCAATTTTGCGACTTGAATATTACCGCTGGCATCCAGATGTTAATACTTACGAAAACTCCTAGCCATTTGCCATTCATCTGTACAGTGAGCGTCTGTCCTCAGTTTTATAAATGGTTTGTCAAAGAGAAGATCACAGAGGAATCTCGTATTATAAAAATCTCGCACTGAGGTCATGCGCCCCCTAAAATGTGAAGGGTCGCTCGCCTCGTCCGTTTCTTACCACGGCCTTGCTCACTGGATAGCGACACAATTATAGAAGGAGAGAAAGAGCAGTGCGTGGGATGATAAAGATAATAGAGGATAGGAAGAAGAACTGGGCAGGGAGGTTTTTACGGGGAAATTTAATGGTATCTTAGGAAAAGAACGATAACGTCATATCATGACTTTCATTCATAACAGTCGTTCGTATAACAAGCCAGAGTTGTGCGAAAAAAAAACAATTTTGAAGGATTTTTATTCGATTCATCAAACATGGATATTCTTCTGAGCAATGGAACGAAATTCAGAGCGATTCCTTTTGGTTTAAAATGTCTTATCAATATATTTTACCCCATCCAGCTTTTAGTACAGGCCTCTGTCGAGTCACGAGTAATTGAAAAAGGCAACCAGATTGTTTTGCCGTGATTGTTCAACAATGTAATATAGATATTAATAATAGAGTAAAATTTGAATAATTCATGAGGTGGGAAATGAGATTTAGAACTGAAGGAAACCAAAGATGTGATGGAGATTTTACTTGGCACATGAGGTCGTGCGACTAAACCCAAAGTTTTACGAGAAGTGAAACATTGTTACTTGACAGGGACTCGAACCCAGGTCTCCCTTTTTCCGGGTAGGTATTATTATATATTTATTGCCTGCCTGGAAAGTTGTTCTGGGTTCGAGTACCAGTCAAGTCACAATTTTTCACTTCTTGTACAACTTTGAAGGAAACCAACCTGGCTTATTCGATTACCGTAGTTGTTCTTTGCTTCATCACAAACCTCTAAAAGGTTAATTCTTTGGGATCTACTCATGTTTCTTGAACCTTTTTCTAACCTACGTAGCGCACTGCATTGGGATGGCTTAAAACTGGAAAAAACGGGAAACAGGTACATATTTAGAAGGATATTTCCTCGTTCGAAGAGTTATGAGACGCGTAAACATTTCATGCCTCAACTGTATACTCCACAGCAGCGTCGATGCGGGCAATTCGGGTCATCAATGCAGTGCAGACTGAATCTCCGGCTTCCGTGCGATTATTTCCCTCCGTTTACCACGCGCTCAGTGCTTTATCTTCGGAAGCAACGATAGCCGTGAACTTATTCCCGTCGAAATTGACATCATTTATGTTTATCTCGAGTATACGTAACCCATTACAAATGCGTTGTTTCTGTCCGATTATAGTTCTTTCGCCGAGATTAATTCGTTACGATAGTGAGAGCGGAGATTCTTTTCTCCATTCCGCCGTAGTGAGTCAGAGAAGAGATATATATATTGTAAGTGCTTTCCGAGGACGCACAGCAAGGAAGAGTGAAAAGTTACGAAGAAGATTTTGTTTATGCATTCGTATTGTCGTGCGTGGGGAACCCATTATGTAAGTGATTGGTTCTATGAATGAAATTCTCTTCTAATTTCTGAGATAGCCATTCCTTACTATATCGTAAGAACTACTTTTGTTTTGAGTGGATATCACGTAGAAACATGTTCCGGGTGGAAGAGGAACAACAACTGTGTATAGTGTATCTAAATATCTCATCGTCTCGGTATCTTTTCTCTTTTTTATTAAATAGTCTGCCAATTAGATAAATATTATCACTCATGGATATAATACTTATACATTATATTTTGTAAGGTGAATTTTAATAGAGCCTCAACAGCTGAGGTAATTTCGCACAAGTGAGCCTTTACTGGAATCGAACCCGGGGCCACTTTTATCAAAGAATATCGCGCTACCTTATTTGTTACTATCTGGGGGCCCTGTGTATTTTAAATTAATGGGAAATTGTTAATCTTTCTTTAACAGCATCAACTCGGCGAGATGTATATTATGCATTTTAGTACTGCAAATACAATGTTAAGTTCTTATGGAATTAGAAATGGTTTCGTTGTGGAATTTCAAATCAAATATTAATAAATACTAGCAGGTGCTTCTTCATAATACATCATCAACACAAATGATCTTATATGAAAGATGTATGAAATCTATTCTCGAGTATCTTTATACTATACTGAAATAGAAGATCGTGCGAATACAAAGTATTTACATGTCTTCGGATGAATAAATATTATTATTATTATTATTATTCTTGTTGAATCTAAATCCTGTAAATAGATCAAGAATCTCTTGTTTGGCGACTGCCATTGTATTACTTTGATGTTAAAATAACCCTCGGTAAAAATATGTAACTATTCCAGTACTGGGTAATTGAAATTTCTCGCAGTTTAGTGTTACTCATTAGTAGACATTATATTTAAACCTGGCTTAAATCATTGGTCGAAGGTATTTTCCCTTCTGTGTTGATCAAAGACAAGTTGAAACTGCTTTTATATCTGATCCCTACTTAATTGAGTTTTCCCCGCTGTGTCGAAGGGTCGCATGCAATGCAAGCCAATCCAATGATTCTCTTCCTCATTTCAGGTTCGCCTCCAGAATCCCCGCAACCGTTGTTTCTGCCCCTTCGCCCCGTGGAGCTGGAGAACGAGGATACGGACTCTCTACCTCCATTGGTCCTCCCTCCAGACTCCCCGACCAATGAACGGCTCGAAAACCAATCCAAAGCCACGCCCTTAATGAGCGATCGCGCACGCGCACTGGGCCTTTCAGCCGTAGGAGACGGTGTCCTCTTCTGCCAAGTGGCCGGAGGGACGATGTCTCCCGCCCCCCTAGCACCAACCGCCCCCGCCCGTTCCCCATACGGAGGGGGAAACACCCTCGAGGGATCTTTTGCGGCGGAGGGGGAAGACTTCGTGGTTTCCCCGCGCGGCGGCGCCGTTTCCCCTCGTGGGGGCGGGGTGGGGCAGATCCCCGCCTGCCAAGGAAGGAGCCCTCAGTCTTCAGCACGCGTCCGAGAACGTACGTCAGACGACGAAGGGGTCGAAGAAGAGAGACGCTGTTGGGATTCCGCGACGGTCAGAAGGTCGTGGAAGAGGCGGAGGTCGAGGTCTCCGGAGGAATCTGCTAGCCAACGCATGCGTCTCGAGAGATACTCGGACGGGGAAGCGGAGGAGATTAGGTATTTGGATTTTCCGAGGGATCTGAGCCTTCACCAGAGGGAGGAGGGTGAAGAGTTCCTTCTGGGGCAGCACCAGCGGTACGGTTCCCTGGGGGAAGTGGTTCTCGAAGAGGAAAGGAGATCACCGGAAGAAGCCCTGGAGGCTGTGCACCACCAACAGGTAGGGATGCCTTATTCGGCGGCATCTCTGGGAGAGGACCTCCGGCTCCGTTCGGACGACGGGTCGGACGTGATGAGCGGTCAGAGGAGAGTTTCTCCCGGCATTTTTGCGGCGTTGTTTCCGCGAGTTGCTGCCCACTTAACCTCTCGACTGCCAAAGACAGTGTCCGCAGAAGAGGAAGAAGATGAAGAAAATGTGAACAGGCAGCAATACCGAGCGGCAGGCGGAGTCCCGGAAGCATTCAATCTGCAGATGTCTCCTACTGTTAAAGAAGAATCGGAAGACGAAGGGATAGAGTTGCAGATGAGGCCACTGAACGAAGAGGCGAAGAAAAATGATGTTGAGAAAGAAGATTGTGGGACGGAAGGAACGGTGGAGGAGGGTCGCCAACAGCACCAACACCTGCAGCAGCACCAAGGTGTGGTGAGTCACACTAGTTCTCACATCCATTACTCCGGGACACCGGTGAGGAGGGAGTGTCAGGAAGAGAAAAGAGATTACGAACAACCTGCGACTTCTTTGGCTGACGTCTTGCCCCCCTCGTCTTCGGCGTCTTTTGCCAGTCTTACGGCGTTGCAGCCCACGCCCACACATCACCAGCATCACACGCAGTCCACGCAACAGCACAACGTGTTACCATCGTTGGATGGTACGTTATCACCGGTTTCTGCGTCGCTGTCGCCAATGGTCGGTGGCAGGGACGAAGCGGCGGCTGCGGCTGCTGCCATGTACGCGTCCATGATGGACTTCCACAATGGGGGATTCCACGATGCAACCGGCGTGAATTTAGGAGCTGCAGGGTGAGTGGATGGTTTTCATTCTTTTATCTGACAGTGGGTAGATTTAGATTTGTTCTGCATGCCTCACTTATTCGTGATAACGGTCGCGGAATATTAACGACTGACGCGAATTGAGCAGTGAACTCGTGAACGTGTATTTATTTCTATACTTAAGGTTTTTTGGGTTTACTTTTCCGTTGTAAAGTTGGGCAACCTCTGTGTAACGCAAATAAACAAGCAAGGGTTAAATTTGAAAGTTTCATATCCTTGAAAGTTGTTCCTTCTTTCATGACTCTAGAGATATAATTTTAGAAAAATTGCTTGTGGAAAATTTCTCCAAAAATAGGTTTCAGTGGCTATATAATTATGTCTTTATTTTCCGAAATTTATGTACTTCATTCCGAGGAGGCGCTTTATTTTTATTATACTTTATATTTCGGTCCTCATTAATCGTTTAAGATGATTCGAAGGGATAAAGTAGGGACATATATACTATTTCAAATCGAGTAAACAGTGCGCAAGTCTGTATAATGTTCTGCTAGAGTATGAAGATGTTTGGGTTGCTGTCATTATTGATAATGAATAGTAGTGCTAATTCACCCCCCAATTTAGACCTGCCGTTTCATAGCGAGAGAAATATAGAGAAACCTTTAAACTTACGAAAGCTGGATTTTAAGATTTCTCTCGGGCTTTTGTCCATCCCTCATTCTATAGAAATAGCCGTAAAAGAAATTCCTTCTAATATAAGGAATTAATTATAATTTGTGTTCATGTTTATGTTGAGTATTTGTGACATTTTTCAGACTTATTACATGGAATACTAATAGTATAGATAAGAGGTCGAAGGTGGGTCTGAAAATTAAAAACCATTCACCCTCACATGCAGTGGAGACCCAATGAATTTTTGCACCCCAAGCGGGAAGTATCAGGTGTTCTAATTTAATACTTATTGGTGATTGCAACCATTCTAATCAGCTATATTATGGTACTGTTTGATAGATATAAGATAATATCAATTTCTCTTACCATAATATTTATGTAGAGGATATATTAAAGAATAAGTAATCGTAGCAAACAATTATAGATCATCCATCTCAAAATAGCTACACATTGACTGTTATAATATGTTAGTAATGGTTCCAAGATGATAAAAAGTATCGCCTACTATGATTCCATCGTTTATAAAACGTACATCCACAAGGGTTCTTAAGTTGATCCGATTCCTAAATTTGTTTAATACTGATATAGCATAATAAGGATATTTCCTTGATTAGCCCCAGATCTTCTAGATCTTCGCCCCGAAAAGTTTGCAATCCTAAGCGATGCTTTCTTCACTCATATTGCTTGGCCCTGCTCACGTGATGTTCAAAGATCCCAATCCTCGCTTAGTCGCCGTTAGATCGTGCCGCTCCCCACCGGCCTCATCCAGCAATATAGGATGCTAACCTTACTACTGCGTACTTCTTTCTCCTCTTTTTACTACGCCGATATGGAAATACCTCAGAGAGCGTCTGGTTTTAAAGCTGCGCTACTGCGTTGGACCACTACAGGAATCTGAGACTTCTCAGATTCCTGTCGTGTAGGCAGATCAGAGGAAAGTTTCGGTATCTGTGTTTTTGCTATCTAACTAACATAGGAGGAATTTCGATTCCATCAAGCACGAGGTTATCAGTAGACGATTTCGTCTGGGAATATCGGCCATTTGCTATAAAATTGCAATTGTTGCTATTAATATTGAGGTACGAGTTTCAGATATGCTTTATATACATTTGTATTTACATCTTCTCAAATGATCTATAATATTTCCATTGTTGATTGTTTGTGGGAGACTTGTTAACATCAATACATTATCCTCATAGAAAAATGGCAATATCACCAAATGTTTACTTACGTTTGTGTTGAGGTCGTGCATATTTATTTTCCACGCATTTGTTGTGCTATGGCACCTCTTAAATTGCTAATCATTTAGAGTAAATAATGCAGCACTCTGTGTAACTGGGATTTTTCTAGGTTCAAAGCATTGCAGTGGTTTTCTGATGTTAAATCAATTTAGAAGGCAATTTTTTGGTCACCTAGAGCTTGCCCAATTCTTGGAATTACAGTGGTCATTCCTTATGAAGTCTGGAAAGTACAATTACCTGTAATTAATCTCTCATTGGTTGTTAAAGTTTTAAACAAGTGTAAAGAATCCAAATTTTGTGTAATATAATATTTTACGTATAATAATTATACAATCATACCTTGTTTTTATCGGAAATTTGAGGAACACAAGATATTTATCGGTAATTTTTGATATTTTATGTCAAATATATGATTAGTTATTTCTTGATTGTATTCGTCTTGCCCTGAAATGATAGTATTTGTTCGATATCTTTATCCCAGTTGTATTTAGTCGAGTTTTGGATTGCGTTAAGGGGGATTATATATGATTTCTGCTGTAATTTTCATTCTTTCAATTATGCTGCAAAATATTGTTATTGTTTCTCGGGCTGTAATTTGAGGAATAGGGCAGAGATGTGCTAATAATGGAACAGTTCGTAAAGTAATGTATTCTAACCGATACGGATTTTCCATAAAAGGAAATATTTCTCATAAAGGCGTGGGAAAGGGATTTTTTCGTCTTTGATACCTGAATCTACGTCTTATGTTGGATTCTGCTGGATGACTTGGTGATTGCTTGTGTAGTCTCTTCTCTGCTAATTGCTAAATAATTTAGGTTTAGATAATGTTTGGCATGGAAAAATTTATATTGCGCGTTGTTTCACACGTGGCATTAGAGCAGAAAATTTCTCATCGCCTCAGTATGATTCATAGAGCGTGTATCGCAATAGTAGACGTGGCCTCCAAAACATTGAGAATCACCAATAGGGCACGTGGTGGACACAAAGAGTCTTACTTCCATGACGACAGCGTTGTGAGATCTCCTGTAATGAATTGACGTCAATAAAATCATTTCCTTGCAAGTAAACTATGCAGATTCTACGGGAGCTGCAATGGAAATGCGTCAGTACATCGCGACAGATTTTGTCTTTTTCTGAACCGTTTCGCAACATATCATTGTGGTGTTTTGCTTTCCATTCATTTACCTATGGGGTAATGGTAACGTTGATGTGCATTCAGAATATAATTTAGACTAATATGAAAGCAAATTCTCAATTATGTAACGTATCTTTTGTAAGACAAGCCCGATAAGTTGCGTTTCACCTATAAAGATAAACCTGCAGAAGACTGATATATCTTAAACTTCACATCGCATCGTATAAGAAAGGTATGTATGTAGCTCCTCTAAGTTCTTAACGACAATTGGATGGCTGATATTTCATGTCTCTCTTAGAGTAGATGAGTTACTGTAAATTCAGACAGCGTGACATACGTAAAATATTGTCTTAGTTTCATTCTTCTCCTTTGTTTGCTACTTCGCGTGTCGATTCAGTAATTTAAAGATAAATTAGCAGCGCAGAAATCTGCCTTCGGAGCATGCTACGGGAAAAATAAAATAATTTTCTGCATCACTAGATTGAAAGTAGCTCTTTTTATTCAGTTTTTAGAGGTAAAGCCTATGTAAATATTGCATTCTGTGGCTATTCCGCGTTTAATGTCTGCAGAATCTCCCAGAGGATATCTGAAAGTATTTGCTTATAATATCGAATATATATATTCCCATTAGTTTTTTCATTTAATAAGTCCAGGGTGGAGTATTCAGTGAATAATATTTTGAATTATGATAGATGATTTCATTTTCGGCTTTGAAAACTTTCGTCGATCTATTTAGTGCTATATGAGAATGAGGTGAAAATTATTATCTTCTTTTCTTTTTAACTTTCCATGTTAATTCATTTTCATGCCGTTACATCTAAGCACTCAAATTAATATCGAGATCCATTTTTATGAAATTGTTCTGTAGATAGATAGATATGGATTATCTAATATTCTGGTTGCAGTAAGTGGATAATCTTAAGTATCCAGCTCATCACATCATGGCTTCAAACATGGTGGAGTAAATGCTGATTAATTTTCCAACCAATAGCTCTTATAGCAAAAGGATACGCACGTTGATTGAGTATAAACTGAGAAAACAGCAAATTTTGCAACTTCTCCTAGTCAAAAAAGTTGTGAACTCGCAGAATTATTGGGAAAGAATTTGGTAGACCGACTGTCAGCGATGACGCATGTCCGGCTGGGCGTGATTCGTATTCTAACTTTGGAAGAAAATGAAACAGTAGCCAATATTTTAGGTTCACTGGCAGCGTTTCCTTATCGAGATTGAAGATTTACGAGTATTCTTTCGGATGTATGGGTTTTAAATCATTTGGCTGAAATGGAACCCTTTATTCATTTGCCCATCTTGCCACGGGGGAGGTGACGTTGTGTCCGCCAATGCCTTGAAAGGTCTCTCTTGAAATCCTCCGATATGACATGGGTGGTCCGCGCCATTTCCAGATGAAAAAAATCTGGTCCATTGAGTGGCATTGAGTAGTCTTTCGCCTCCCACGTGCAGAAATCAATTTATTATTATATATCGTTTCCGAACACCTGGTAGTTTGATATTTAGTCTCTCTCCAAGAATTCTATTGAGCGTGAAAATAATTCATATTTCGGTACTTTTCTAGTGTATGTTCTACCTATAATTTTGGCCCTTACACCACACGATGTAAGCAGACTCGTAGCAAGTTTGGCACTTCAAAATTAAAATGTAACACATCAAAATTTAATATGTGCCGGTTTTTCATTATGCAAATATGGTAACCGTAACTAAGTACAACCACCAATCATATCGCCTTCATTTTCAAGACCCAAATCGTATACTTCTCATGTGTGATGCGCATTAATTTGTTTTCATATGTATTAAGATGATCATTTTGTTAGTGTTACTGGTTAAGCTTGTTGGCGTGAGGCTTGAAATACGAAGAACCAAAAAGTTGAATGTAAAGAAATTGGAACTCGGCTTAATGAATAAGAAGTTCGAAATAATCCAACCGCCGGTATGACGGTGACCGTAGGGGGTCAGTTCCTCGAAGGGACCAAGGATACCGCGGGGGGGAGGGTAAATGTTTAAATCATTAAGCATTTACCCCCGAGGTTTGAAAGTAACCTACGAGATGTGCATTGAGAGCTTCCCAGAAGATCGGTGATCCGCGGTTTCATTGGTCCTTTCGAGGAATTCACCCCCTACGGTCACTGGCATGTTGGCCATTGGAGAGTTCTTTTTAACCTCTTAATCATTAACAGCCGAGTTCCATTTTCTTTCAGCTACTCTTTGGTTCTTCCCATTTTTACGAGTTCAAAGAAATGCTTCTAAGCAGTGGTTTACTATGGAGGGTCTCCTGGTAGACGAGGTTGGCAGCATTGTTAAGATGGTTCCCGACCAACTATGCTGAAAAGCAAGCTCAGTTGTCGTATGTTGCATCAGGTATTCCTCCTGAAGTACTTGTTAGCAGATCGATCCTGTAACTCTGATAGAAAATACGCTACTAAGAAGTTGCTAGGCCTCTCTACTCCTCCGTTGTTGGGGTGCCAATTCTCATTTTCGTTTCCGTTGTCCTTTAGGAAATGCGTTGCTCTTTTTTCCTTTATTACTCGTATTAACGGTTTTGTCTTCGTCCTTTTCTTTCATTCCGTTGCTTTTCATTGCAGTAAACTGCCCAATCATTTTTCTTCTTAATCACATGAAATCGACTTATCCTGAAAATTCCTGAGTAGTATACAAGAATATTTGATTGCTAATTAACTCCGTTATTTCTATTTAATAATTTCCACCGAATGCCGGTAATTTTAAGCACTCTTCCTTTATATTTATATTATGAGAAACTTAGGCGTCCGAATTTGTTTTCTGTATTTCCTCTCTTGAATAATTTGTAAAAATTCCTTTTCCTTCGCCCTTATATTCCTAACCAAAATTAAAAATATAGTTAATAGTTGTCCTCTATATCCGAGTTATCCATTAAAATAGTGCATGAACACAATCTGTAGCTGTATTGTTTTATCGGGTTAGCGGACTACAATCGGTAGTAATCTTTCATTCAAGCAATCATCGAATTTCTGAAAGGTAATCTCTGCCCTTCATTTAATCACGGCTAAGCCGAGAGTAGCAATACTCCTAAGGTTTTATTGAGTCTTCGACTGCTCTGGATATTACCAGACGTGATGACCTGCTTACTCTCCACCGTTTATGTGTACGTGCTCTCCCTTTTCTGTCATTCCTTCGTTTTCTTTTCTCCTCATCTTCCACTTCCCCTCTTCCTGTAGCTGTCTCCTTTCTTCCTCAGCTCCCACTCAAGTGCTAAACACGTGCCAGTTGGAAACCACTGTGCAGTCACTCTTCGTTCTGCAGGTAAATGGCTTGTGCGCTATGAGACCTCTGTTTGATCCGTCCGTGTGTGTGACTCCTGTGGGAACTACCAGCATTTCCCTAGTTATGTGCTTTTTAGCTTCTTCCTTAGTGATCTTCGCTATTTCAGAGTCCATAAGACGGCGAAAAGTCGTGTTTGATCTCTGTTAGAGGAATGATTACTTTAATTTCTAGTTGGATCCGTTTCACGCATGGTGGTCTTGTAAGAATACTTGACGAAGATTTAAGCTTTTGCGATGTTCCGCGAGATGAAAGAATGAATAAGGAACTCGTTGCAGCTTTGTTGAAGTGGGAATGCTTTCATAAATAAATATCATGAGTTAATTATTTGCGTTTTTTAAATTCTCTTAAGTTTTCCAGTTAGTTTACGACGTACAGCATAATGCTTAGCCCAGCTAGTAACATTATCTTATCATTAATCTACTTTATTACCCGTGGGTCTAATTTCTGTTTAAATTTGTATCCGTCATTTAAGATTTAAGAGTATTAGTGATTTATTTATTGAATTAGGATGAATTACTTTCAACCAACAATTTGTCTTTCATACGACTTTAAGAAGTACTTTCCATTATCCCTCCCAGGATTCAACTGATTACTTCTCCTTAGAATATTAATTTGAGTATCTATCCGAAGAATAAAAATTTTATCAAAATGCGGGCTCAGACGCACGTAAGGCGGTGGAGAAATAGTCTGCATTCATTAGCGAAATCAAGGACTCTCAGACCAAGGTTATCGTTTCGTAAGCTAGAAGTATTCTTCAAAGGGTGCCTCAGATTTAAACAAAGCTTGGATTAGGAATGAGAAATGAAACGAGTAATAGGAAGGAAAACATCTTAGATATAAAATCTTAGGGTAAAAGCTTATTCTTAGGATTAAAATTAATCTTAGGATAAAAATGATATCTTACTATCTTGTATTTTTTACAATTGTTGATGCAATTGGCCCCTGATGAGCACCTTCGATAAGCAATTAGTTGTAACAAAAGATTTGGTAAGAGGAAATTTGGAAAAATACTCAAAAAACTAACATCTTGTAAGAATGTAATTTGATTTTATTGTAAATAAACTTTGAAAACGTTTTCTTTTCTAGTCATGGACTGAAATAACTATTAATATTGCATCAGATTTCCGGAGCCCTGCGTAAAATGTAAACGTATAGAAATGTTGAATAACAACCATCTGATACGAAAATTTCCGTTAATATTTGGGTTGAGTACACGACGTAACAATTCAGAAATTTCGTTGAATGTTGTGTTTCGATCTATTTATTTCATAACCACTCTTAAAAAGTTATCTGCTTCTGACATTTCAGATTATCTCGAATATTTATTAGTTACATTTAATTCTCATTGAATTTTCTCATTGAACATTCTCAGTGAAAATTCTTCACTAAATTTGGCCTAGCGTAACAAAATTCAGCTAATGAATCTCAGCTATCAATTTCCCTACGACGCTACTATTCTAAATGGTGGCATAAGTTTCATACGAAGGGTATTTATCCCGCATTTACGAATGCAACTTCTAGCTTAATAGCAGTATTACACGAAATCTGGTATTTCTTTGGCTCATCGTGTGACGTTTTTTTCTGTCGCATTAGTTGTTTACCAGAAGTAGCTCTTGATTTTCCGTTCTGAATGCGAGCAGACGGGCGAATTTGCAGACAATGAGTCGAACTAAGCTTATGACGAAACAAAGGCCTTAGGGTACTGAATCATTTTAAGTATTACACCGAGGAGAGTCGTTTCTGAAAGCTTACTTTTTTGCCGATTTCTGCCTTGAGATTTGAGTCGGGAAGCATATTAAGAAGAGAAGATATTACGAAGCATTCAATAAGGAGCGACCAAGATAAGAGCCATTGATAATCATCTCTCACACCACAGTGATTTTCATATTGTCACATCCCTCAATAGGACCTATAAAAGGATACGGAACTTGCATTGTACTCTTTTCTTTGCCAAAAAGGAAATGGAATAGATTTCATGCATTAGGATACATAACAGGAACTTAATTTCACCTACGTATCATCGTTTAGCTATATATTAATTAAGTTTTCTAAATCTAAATTTCAAATCAAAATTCTAAATAAAAATTAAATCTAAATTTATGCGTTGAAGAAAAACACAAGTGTGTACAGGAAAAGTCGCTATCAAATCTACATTACGATTTATTTTAGTTACATCATCTCTCTTCTTTCAACAATTAGACAACACTCAACCATTACTTGTATACTTTCATAATTACTTAAGGATACGAAGTTAACCCTAAATGCTAATGTATTTAGTTTGGATGTTAGTTGTCAGTTGCGTAATGGAGACCAAATAAAAAGAGGAAGATCATTTTGAATGCATGACGAAGACATTCCCAGTGTAATTATTTTAAAATGCAAGTGCATTGGGAGGATAAGAACATGAATATATTCCAGGAAAGACATCCTCTAAAACTCGAAAATAAAATGTTGAGTTGGCTCTGTAGTACCGGTCATAATTGTTGTATCGGTTTGATTTGTATTCGATTTCTAGCAATTAATCATTTTCCTTTTCCTGCCTTTTAACCCTTAAGACCTTTAAAATTAAATAGGATATGTAGATCCCCTCTATTTTAAAGGAATTAAGCGGACGGGACACGTGCTTCCGCCCTCTTAACCCCGTCCCAGCATCTCCTTTAGCATATACATGTAGGTTTACCTGGCGGGAATCAACACGTGCGCGACCGTTACGACTGAAAGGTGCTCTCCTAAGACATCCTCACGTCCATTTTCTCTCCATTGCTCGCGAACGCACGCACATCCTCTAACGAGTGCCTTCTGATGGACCTATGGCGGATGCTTCACTCCATCGCATGTGTTGTCCCCGGTGGCTTTTATGTTTAGAATTTGGAAGGGGGTCTATTGGAAGCTGGTGAGTACTCCCTCCAAAAAGTTTCTCCCTGGAAACATTAATTTAATTTTTGCGGAAGTCTGGATGGTCCCACATCGGTTGTTCTAAGGTTCTACTGTTAATGCTTGACATTCTTCGGGCATTTATATGTCATTTCATTTCGCAGTGCTCCCACAATTTATTAGAAATGCACAGTGGGGGCGGGAAAATGATTTGCAAAAGTGGATTAATAAGTTAACAGAGAGTATAATAATGGTCTATTAGTCAATAGGTATTTTTTATCCTATTTGTGTCAATGGCTTACCGTTTTTGATTTATACGAAGCTATTAACGTTAGCTTACATTAATATTTAACTCAATACAGACAATTCTTTCCGACTCAATACTCGAGACCAAAAATGTTTTCATCAGCACTCATCTTTCTTTTGGTTTTCAAGAGTCTCAATCTTCTTTCCAACAGGTAGTTGTGCTGCATAGTGATCTTTTTATCTTTACATACTCCACCAGTGAATGATTTTTCGTATATATCATTTCCACTCGGAATTTTATACAGGTAGAAATGACTAATTAGTAATTTATTTTCCAAAGCTACGTGCATCATCTTATTGTAATTATCACAAATACTCATATCCAGGAATCCTCATGGCTAGCATCAGTAGATCTTTGATATAAATAAACCCCTTTTATGAGAAATTTTTGAGTGAAATTAAGGAGAAAGAAATTCATTGTTTAGTTGATCATGACACAGTTCAGTATCATGGTCATGTTTTGTCAGTTTACCCAACTGTTGTCTGTACGTGGGGATGCATACAGACTTCCTTTTTCCAGCCATTTATGGGAAAGAAGAGAGAAATGACTGATATGAAAGAGCTCCCCCTCATATTTGCTTGACTTGCTGCTGTTGCCTGGCAAAATTTGTTTCTGAGATTTGCTTCTTGGGTTCTGTTAATTATTATGCTCTTACGAAGAACCCTCCTTGATAATTTTCTATTTTTGTGCATTTTAAAAGTCTACTATCCATTCTTCTTCTGCATTAATTTTAAATTTAGGCATTCGCTCAGAAAGTCCAGGTGATCATTGTTCAGCTGTGTTGTGGAAAGGAACTCAAGCTTGTCCTAAGCGTTGGAGGGTATTTTTCTTACGGTTATTGTAACCCTGGCTGTCCTTAGTAACGGCAGCAGTACAAAGGAACAAGATAAGGCTTTTATATTAAAGGGCTCAGGTTGCGTACGAAGGCTCTGCGAGGTTACGCCCCCTCGTTTGACTCAGCTGCTTTGTCTCACTCCTTGCCCTTCATTTTGGCGGCAAACTCTTCTCCGGAACATCGGGGTCGAGCCTCCACTCTTAGTACGAATTTTAGCCTCTTTTACCACTCACACCCCTTCGTAAAGACGTGTAAAATAACAAGAGTTCTCAATTTCCCACCCTCGGTTCCCAATTCCGGGACCGGAAGGTAATTCCGGCGGATGCCCTCCCTTGTCCTGCGCGCGTGACCGGTAGTCTTTCCCCTTCCCTTCTTTCTGAACTCTTTCTCTTCCAAACTAACTTTCCATCCTCCGATTCGCACTACTGAGCCTCTTGAGACACTATTCCGGAGAAGTGTACTGCGCGTGCGATGAGTAAATCGTGTCTTCGGAGACTTCACCGCTCGGGCCGACGTTCTTCCTGCATTGGAGGAAACACGTGCAGAAGACATGTTTAAGGAAATTCAGTCTTTAAAATGCCCCTAACGATCGCATTTTAAGGGCAGTTATAATTTCCTATCCGTTCACAGGGTTTGAATAGACTATTGCATGCTTGATGATAGCGAAAACGTGGTCAATTAAAAGTATGTTAGAAACCAAGACCACAGATGAAGAAAGCTGGACGTTGTATCATATACAGTTTGCGGAGAAGTTTTATGGGAAAAGACCGGGTTCTGTTTCCTTTCAACTCTCAGGGTCCTAGCTAAGTAACGTTTGCTTCTTTATAACCCATTTTTTGTGTTTTCCACAGAAAATTAATTTCGTCAATCTTTGGCAATCGTTAGAAATTTTGTACAGATGAGCATTTGATTGAAATTTGCGCTGATGTTTTGTTACTTTTTAGTCTCTGTGGTTTAGGAAGTAGATATATACACGGATATAAGAGTCATAAATAGCTTTTATTTTATTACAATAGTATAACAAGATATAGTGTAGGATTTATTATTATTAACATGTAGCCTGTCAATTCCGTTTTAAGCTAGGTATTTGAAAAATGTGCGCTACAATTTAAAGTTGATTTTCTTCAATATTTAAACTGCTCTAACCCAAAGCTTGCTTAACGGAGAGAATAATCAATTTCTATTATTATTGTATGCAGGAATTCTAAATGTTCGGTGAGTCTTTTAGATCGATTATTTTGCCCTTCACATAGTTTTGTTCATAACTTGTACTGGAAAATAGATTATCGTACAATCTTCTACACCCATCAAGATTTTTGGTATTCATGGTTTCACCGGGGTCGTCGAACATGTTTTTTCTACGTTTAATCTTTTTCCTGTATGTCCGACGATTAATTTTCTTTTTCTTTCATATTTTTATAATTTAATTTTCTCTAATTCTGGGTTCATTGATGTTAAGTCTGTTTATAACCACATGTAATGATTTTATCATATTTTGATTTCACTGTGTGCTTGCACGCCTTGATATTCCCTCCAAGATTTAATTGTATTGCGTCAAGTGTTTTATCGCACAGTTTTGCGTACATGCGTTCCTTCTTAATAAGGAAGTGGATCACAACGAAATTAGAACCGGAAATTAAATTTAGATTTCCTTTTTCAAGGATGTTAGGCTTAATTACAATTTTCCTTATTTTCCTCACTTGATATGTAGCAGTCTCGGCCAAGAAGGCTACTTTTTCCAAGAAGGCTACTTGAATCGCGTATTCAAAAGTACCTGAATTTCATAAGGATTCTTCGTTTTCTTTAATAAGAAGACGAAAAAGTTTATTCTGATTTGATTAATCCACCTCTTGAAAATATTCGATGTATTTCTCGTGTATGTTATTGGGCATGTATATGTTATTGGGCATGTATATGTTATTGGGCTTGGATCCTTTTTTCTATAGGATGTATAAACTTGATTTTTTAATAAAAGTTAAATATATCTTACCTCCGACATAAAATCAGAACTATTGATGATACCGTGATTAGTCATTTCAGGTTTTCAGTTTATTTCATTTTTTTTCCTTTATGGATGGAATTTTTTAAACGCATTTTTGTGGGGCGTATAGGTGGAGCTCAATAGTTCGTAGTTTAGCGGAGAAATTGCCACTTAGCTGGAGACTCGAGCAAAGAAAACAAGTTTCATGTAATTCGTACTATTTTAATGCTCATGATTCTCATTTTATTCTACCATTTCCTTACGAAAAGGCAGGTCTGTATTGTAAACTTAGATGTTAATGGTTTATTAATCGATACGATGTAAATTTATTACGTAACATTAGTCGTTGAGTCTTCCATCGAAAATAAAACTATAGTAGATATAGAATGGATTAGGGAATTGCCCTGATTGTGAGAGGTAATCATGATCACTGTTTCAAATCAAGTTGGAATTCGTAAATTCCTGCCTTATTGTCATAATCCTATTTCGGTAAAAATTCCACAACTCAAGGAAAAAACCACTCTTAATGACTCCTAATGTCTTTAACCTTTAGAACGAGGCTTCCCTACTTAAACTTGTTGCTGCTTTTACTCGTTTGATCTCCTTTTTGCGCCTGACTTCCACAGCTTTTAGGGTGGCGTTGGTTGCATTTCCTGTACGGATATATGCGGTCTGCGTTGGTTTGTTCGCTGCTAGTAGACGAAGGTTTTTGTGGACGGAAAAGGAATTACGACAGGAAGGGGAAAGTGGAGGGAAAAGGACGTTATTGGCGCGAAAAGGGAGCCGTAATGAAAGGCGTTCCGATCGGAAGAACCATAGAGTAGAGTGTTATATCCGTTGTTGGGATTTTTATCATCTCCGAAGAATTTCGGGAGTCCCCTTGGAAAAGGAAATGCCTCCTCATGTGTTCCATGTCTTCCTATAAGATAGGATGCTTTCGTTGGTGATAAAAGGATTTTCTTTTACCGCTATGCAATGACTACTGATTGCGGTTTGTTGTTATTTACTAAGATAGTGCTCGTGGCATGGAACTTGATATGTATCCACTATAAAGAATGAGAACGTTACGCCTTTGTCTGATACCTATTGGCCTTTCGCTTCATGTTATTTCAGATCGTAACATCTGTTGGTAGCAAGTCTTTGGAGGCGTAAATGATTTGTGTTAGTATTGCTAAAAGGTCTTCGACAGCAGAGGTCTTGGTCCCCCACTGAGAATCGAACCCAGGACCGCTTTCGTGGAGCGAACGCTCTACCCACTTGGCTATCCGGGGGTGGCGTAAATGATTGATAACTATGGGGCGCTATTTTGCCTCAATTACTCAAAAGATTGAATTTTTATTAGTTATTGACTTAAATTTTATTACATAGTCGAAGGAATTTTAAATACTGCGTCTATTTTACGCCGTTTAACGTTAAATAGTAAATTAGTGTGTATCTTTAACAATCCTTTATTTGATTTTGAAACGGTTACTCCTAAGGTAAATTAAATCGAGGTACAAAAATAACTGAATAACTGCCGATGTATATTTCATATCGGGGTACCATAATCAGGATAACTCTGCTTATTAATGTACAATACTCAATCCTAAATTTCCAATTCCAGGTCTATTTATGCATCAACACGGAATCCCGTGTACAACAGCACCATGCAACAGTATCTGAGCGGCAGCGGCGCGGTAAGTGCAGGAACGACGGACTACCAGCAGCAGACACAGGCCCAAAGCAACGGCGGAGTGAGTCCGGAGTCTCCCGATGACGTCAACGGAGGTCACTCAGCGTCCATGGCGACACAGATGTGGAACTCCGGACAAGGTGAGGAATTTTTGGGAAATCGCCCCAATTCCGTCGAGACACTTTGCCTCACGACTAGACAAAAGGATGCGGGGGATTAGGGGATGAGAGAAAGCACACATCCGTGATCACTATGCGTTACTCCTTTTTGACTGATACTTCCAACAAATATTCTCCTTTCTTGGAAGTATTAGATATATATATATATGATAGTTTTACGAAATAGTTATGAGTTCAACTTCGATATCAATTTTTTAACCTTTAAGATATGCTCTGAGACGACTGAGCTGTAATTTTCCAACAAATACAAGGATTCCATTAACTTGTATACTAGTTATTAAATGTATGTACCTCCTCTTAATTTCATAGGACCATTTGCTTATCTTGTATGTCATTTTGATTAATTCCCATTGGTCTTCATGGAGCATATTTTACATTGTTTCTAAATCAAAATACGTGTTGCAATCAATTTCAATATCACGATGTAAAACAGTAGTTTTTATTTCAGTTTTAATATATTTAATTTACATTTTTACATAGCTTTAGTCCATTTTAGGAGACGAGTAAGCTAACAGTTTCACGCATTAAATAACTTTTGCAAACTTCCCCACCCAGGCTAATCTAATTAGCTTCAACCACGCATCGTTTCATTTCTTACATATCTTCAAGGATTCATCCTTAGTTGTTTCACTATATCTCGTGTTCTATTCTTATTGCCGTCTACCACCGTTCGTGCCAGTATGTATGTAGTGCAATCCTAACTGGACCTTTGTCTTTCCCACAGTTCCCCTGGTTGCTGCCACCGATGACTACGTATCTAAGGTCGCGACAAGTTCCCCCTTCACCTCCACACCCACTCCCACCGCATTCACATCGCACCATTACGCCAATCTTCAACGTCTCCCATCGTTCACCGCACCCGGCACCACCACCTCCGCCGCATCCACCACTCCAACAGGGGTTTGCGTCTACCGCGGATACGGCGCCCGCGACAACACTCGGCATTGCCCATATCCATCGGGGCTGATGCCTTCTTGGTGCACGGGGACCACCGGGAGTACGGAACAAACCACTGGAAGTGGCGTTGGGTACGATGCGTCTTCCTTAGCCGCTGCATCGCCCTTGGGGGGAACTGCCGCTCTGCTGGGGTCCTCACCTTCCTCGAACGTTGCCGCCGCTGCCGTGGCCGCTACCCTGCAGTACGCATCGTCTACGACCGCGCACCACCACACCGCACAATCGCAGCAGCAGCAGCCAAAGACGAGGGCGCCGTCCGTTGCCCCAACTGTTCCATCTGTGCCCACCGTCGGAAGCATCGGATGCTGTAAGTTGCTACTGAAATCACTTTTCCTTAGCAGTAGAAATGACTCTTGTATCTGAACGTTGATATCTGACTTCTAAATCGGAGTTTTCGAGATGTTTCAGAAAGATTAATCCTACTTACGAATCATTTTATTGCTTTATCGGGACATGCCTTATAACTAGGGTGGCCAGCATATCTTCCGCTACTATATATTTTAAAAACGATAGTTTCGAAAATAAAATTTAGCTCTAAAATTTGGCAATATTTGTTGCAGCCTTATGCAGCTTAGATGTCAGTTCATACATAGATTTTCACTTATTATTAATTCATTCCCTAAACCACTCAGCCTTATAAGAAATCGAAAAAATCTACTCATCGAAGTTGATGTGTTAAAGATAAGATCGACCATCCGTTTCAATGACAATCGAACGCCAAGTTCCTTTTCTTTTCTTTCAGGAAAAGTTTTAGAAAGAGATTTTCATTGCCCCCAAGAAGTGTTAGAAATTATCTTCTAAATACTGGTAAATTAACACTTGGTAATAACTTTTCAAAATCATGATATAATCGTTATTGTTAAACAACATGTGCTAGTACTTATATAGTTACACATTTGATAAGATTAACTTATAATCAAAGCCATTTCTTTGTATTTTTAGTACACCATTCCAATAACTTTTTTGTGGTGGAAATTTGGCGCCTTTTTGCAATGTTAACATGGTATAAACGTAGCGATTTGCTGCTCTATTTGAGTTTTCCGATTCAAAATTGTGCCATGTCAAATTAATAGACGTATGATATCTATGGTAGGAAAACTTTCAAAGTTGCAAATTCATTAGGAAAGGAACTCAAAATGAGATTGAAAATTTTATGCACCCATTAACTTTTTAAGGACTTCGTCCTGATTAGATCATGCTATCATAGTATTACTTCTGAGTAAAAGATCATGAATATTTATTTTATTATGGTAGCTGTTTTATCTTTCGCGAGTGTTACGGTAATCCGCTCAATGTTAATTTTCTTCGCTGAGAGAAAGCGAATTCCCCCAGTCGTAGCAGAAAAAAGTCAAATTGGCTGCTTAGATCAGATATGCCAAATTACTTTCTTAATGTCTCTAGATAAACCCTCAAAATAGCTCAAAGGTCGCTAAACAGAGGAAAAAATATACCACTAAAAGGTATTTTAAAATGAAATTACTTAAATTTTCCCTTATTCGTTTAATATCAGTTCAGGAGTTGGAATAGTTTGAAGTGTATAACATGAAATTAATCATTTTATCACATAAACGTTAGGCCATTCCGATTACAAGTAAATCAAGCATTTTACGTAAGAGAACGATATGCGAAATTTCCCTAAAAGAAGATTAAAATCGATCGATCAGAGGTATACGACCTGTCGCCCTCGAGGTTCATGCGGCCCTTGGCTTCTTTAGAGCTCATAGGGGAACTTATTCACAAAGAGACGGAAGCTCATTGCACGAAATGAGGACGTTTGGAATTTTGCGTTCAAAATAGTTGCACCGTGAGGCATCGGAAGCAATGCATGCCATAATTATCATATTAGCAAAAAAGAAGTAAAATATACGGGGATAATTTTTTGCCGTTTCTTAACATTTTCGAATTAAAGATAAGAAATTAATTTTAAAAATTAATAAAAAGTGATGTCTGTATCTTTGTTACTTGACGTGTCTATCAATTTAACTAATAATCCAGGATGTACAAAATAATTAATTTATTTTGCTAACATCCAAGTGCTGCCCACAAGCTCGAAAAGAATTTCCTATGCGGCCTCTTTGTTGGAAAAGCCTGAGCTGCGAGCAACAAAATCACTATATCGGCATTTATAGTTCTGAGTCGTGCACCAAAACACGGAAACCGGCGGGGTGTCGTTCCTCCTAGACACCGTCCCAGACGCTCAAGAATCAGACGTCTGTCCTCGGTGTGTCCGCTGGGTGGTCCACACCTCATGGGCCTTCCTAATAACCTCTCACCCGGATTCTGACCGTAGTACGTTGCTTACGTCGGCGTCAGGTAGTCTGCTTCTAATGCGTCTGGGACATTAGCAGTGCCCGGGGCCGTCGCTCTCGCCTTGTTGCGCAAAGTAGCATTAGGCCCTTCGGAGGTTACGAGGACACGGAGGGAACTGAGAAGAATATTTTAGCCGTCGCTTCCCGAAGATCGATTGCATCGCTGCTAGGAATTGTTTCGATGTGGGTCTCCGAGCCCGCACAGAAGGGCATTAATTCCTATAGTTTGGGATGGTTAACCTGAAATTTTAATTGCATGTTAGCCACCCGAAAGCTTTTCTTCCCGAATCGGTTTATAATAGTGAACTAGTTCGGATATATTGGGTATTCAGTCGATACTTCTGTCGTAATATTGCGCGCGTTTTCCATTCTACCTTTCTCGAAGATGACCCTAACCTAAAAGGTCAGTCGGTGTGATTTTTTCTATGTGGACGTATATAAATGCTTTGAAGAGGTCTGCGACGGTATGCGCAGGGATATATTTACGTCCTGGCTCACTGGGAGTCGTCGCAAAGCGCCCCCATTAATTTATATTTTGCCTTTTAGGTTGAATAATTTTTCCTCGTTGACTGAGGCTTATGGTAGCGCCTTGGATCTCCGAGGTGAAGAAATTTCTTCAATCTTTGCCAATTCATATTTTAATATTCAAAATATATATAAGCTCTATAGTTACTTTCTTTCTTTGTTTCATTTCCAGATAGCAAGCTAAGAATTTACATGGTTTAAAAGTATTAATCTGTTAAATATTATTCTGCCATCAGATTATTAGTTTTTGACGTCAACTTGTTAATATTCCATACCCAAGAAGGAAATAATGTCTTGAAACCGTTCATAGTCTCATAAACTATTAGTTATACAAAAAATAAATAATTAGAAGTTCAGCCTGAGATATACCTCAAAGAGAGTTATTAAAGGCTCTCCCAACTATTGCTGACTAAAAATATCTATTACCATCAATGCTCGATAAGGTTAGAATTCGAATTCAGGCTTGCATTTCCCCCTCTCTCTCAAATCTATTCTTTTCTGCGTTATTATGACTAAATAGTAAATGAACTGCTATCTATTTGAGAAAGATAAAGTAGTATAATCATTTTGAGAATCAAAGTTTGTCGTGATATTACGAAATTATTATCTATGAAACTGGCGTTTGTGATAATTTTCTGATTGTATCTAACTTTTAATAAATGTCGTTAATTATTTTTAAGCTATCAGATGGTTAATTTACTAATCATTATATATAAAATATCTTGATACGAATCATTTGCATAGAGTAAACATCCCTATTCGTTGAATTTTGTTACGTATTTCTGAAGTGTCCCTCTGCGATTTTTATTAAAGGTAACACAAGCTCATTTTTTGATTAATTGCTGAATACGATTGAGAATGCTGAGTTCCTCGAAGAATAGCGAGCCATTCAATCAGGAGGAGACAGCGCCTCGCGAACGAACACAATGATTTGTCTCAAGTATAACTTTGTAAGCGTTAGATTGTTTAGCCACCATCCATCTCATAGAGCGACAAACACGGGTGGACTTATCAAGTCAATCTCTCTCGCATTCTAAGGACGAGCGGGGGCGGGAAAATCAAAATACAAATTGCAACGTTGCCGACGATATGAATCATGAATACCTATCTTTATTCGGGAGCTATTAATTCTTCGAAGGATGGGTTCTGCATACATTCAGCTCTCCGCTCGGATATTGCACGTTTATTTTCGTAACGCGCTGTCTAAGCTTTAAGAATTGAAAGGACAACAAGTTTCATTTTTCGGCTCCTGTGTTACAAAAACGAACCTCTTGATTCTCCTGTTGCTTCGACCCTACCTTTTCCTCAAAAACATCCGTTTCGTTAAATCGTTCGTAGAGCCATGCATCAAAATATCAGGATACAAGGATCAGGCACTCCAGAATGATCTATTTCGTAGAATTGCTCGCTTCATATTTTAAAGAGGATTTTAACTGAGTGATTACGGATTTTGTTCCTTGTAGTATTGTCTCATTACCGAATAAAACAGAATTCAGTATCCAAGGTGGGCACATCATAATAATAGAATCTAGTAGTACTCCGGTTAGACTGGGAGAGAGACGGAAACTTAAGAAACCAAAACATCAAACCTAATTTTTTTTCAGTTTACACTACAGTTGAAAAATTAACTCGAATAATGGCTGAGTTCCGGTTTAAACCCGTAAGCTCCCAACGAAATTGTTTCAACCGTTTTTTCAATCGCAATAAATATTATATTAAGTTCCGTACTGTACGTGGCATTTTTCAGTTACAATCGATCTCTGTTTTAGAATCAAACTTGCAATACTAAAGAAATAAATGATCCGATAAATTTAAATGTGAAGCATTGATTTAAATTTGCCGCAAGTCGCTGTTACAGCTATTTAGTATAGCGTCATCAATTATGTCTGTAGTAAAATATTTTGCTTGATATCAAAATTAGGAGCGGAATAAATCTCAGTTTTTTGTTTCCTTAATTTTAATTTTTCGGTGCGGGTTCTGTATTCTCCCGGGCAAAAATAAGGTCTTAAAGGTCTTTATTGACGAGATTGAGACTAAAAAGTCTCATCTTCCATCTAACCATACAAGTAATGTACGTGTGAAAAGGTATAGAATGAAAAAATTTAGAAGGGTGGATGTAAAAAAACCTAAGGAAATAACTTAGGAAAAATATCCACAGCAGGAAAACACCCAAGAAGAAGAGGGGTGTGAAAAACCTGCGCAAGCCTACTGATAGTACAAGCTAAAAGATATAATGGAAAGCTGTGTAACAAACAAACATAGAAAGGCATTTCATAAAAAACTCATAAAATGTCACAGAAAAACACAAAACATTAGCATTAAAACATACTCAAAATATCAATACATTAAATTAAATAACGCTTTTTCGGTTCTGTTCCGGTTCGATGTCCTTGTATATACATGTCGGAATAACGGAATTAAACGAGATGTCTACCGAACCCTCGTCCAGAAGGGGACTGCTTCGCGAAACCTCCGCATTAAAAAGAGTCCGAGGAATGCTTTAACTTGAGGCAACGTTATGGCGACAGGGGCGGGAGTGTGGGTGGCAGGCAAGTGGCGTGTGCTGTTCAGATAAGTGGCTCGAGTGAAGAGGCCTCCATCCGCCGCCCCTCCCCCTTTTAACCCCATCGCCTTTCTTTTTAAGGGATCCTCAAATCGACTTATCTCGAACACATCTAAAGGCCCAATGGAGATTTATGCTGGACGTTTAGGGGGTAAAGTAATTTTTTTCCCCTAGCATTAAATTTCCGAAGCGAAACATTAATACGTCTGTGTGAGTCCCTGCGTTTTCCTGATTAATAGTTTGAGGGAGTGGACGATAATTTTATTTTGATGTTGAAGTTTGGTCCTTTTAAAACGCGCGCCAGTTGGAACGATGCGGGGAGTGTTTTAGCCGGTGGCGAAATTAGAAAGCTAGGTCAACTTTCAGCGGGGTTATTCCTGGAGTAAGCGATGCATGGCTTAGCGTTGTTTTTGGAAGGAATTTTAAGTAATGCGAAAAGATTTATCATTTTTTGAAGTGGGCTGGGGCTAAATCGAGGCTTCTTTTGTGTTTTCTCTTTTGATTTTTGGATGTTGATCAACATGCTGATGGGTAGTCACTGGGAGATGGATTTATTCTGAAGCCTTTACAAATGTAGCGAAGGATGGCAAATGTTTTGATTGATATATAATTAAATTATCCCGTTGAGAATAGTTAATGATCAGTAGTTCGGTGATAAACAATTCTCATCGGGAATTGTACGAATCAGTTGGACACTGAGAGTTATTTGCTGTCGGCGAATATTAACTATGAATTATAAATCTTTATCGAATTAATTTCGATGAGCTATATACCAATGATATGTCTCATACGTTATAGACGAAATTCCTTTCAAAATTAATCAACCATGAATTTTCGATTCTATTTTTTCGATCTTGCTGAGAATGTCAGGCTAATTTTCATCACTAAGTACAATGACGAATATTTGGGTGCGCTTCAGGAATTCCAGACTTGAAAATCGTTATGTGAGTACGAAATGTGGAAGGAGAAGTTGTTAGATGTTTCGGTGATTCCGCAAGAGATCGTTAAACCATTAAGTCTGTTGTACAAATAGTGTGACACTCCGAAGAAATATGGTGAAGTTGAAGAGAAAAATAACTATCGATTACTTGTTTTAAATGTTTCTTTCCTATAGAAAACATACGTTAATTCCGCGTTCATTCTTGTACAGTTTTCTCTTTATCTTTTATTCCACATTTGAAATAATTCAGTCGGATTATTGTATTTCCTGGTTGTTAGACTTAATTTGAATAAGTAATACTGTAAATTTTCTTGAGTTGTGTAATTTCAGAATGTTTTTAATTGAACATTGCTCACGAATTAACACATGTGGTTAATTTTACTGGCATTTGGTTCCAAATGTTCAGTGAAGTTAGATTTCGACTATTTTGCGGATTAACCGTAGATCCGATTAACCGGCGAAAATAATTTCCCAACGTGCCCATATAATCGAAAACCTAACTTAATTACCCGACCCGTATTTCCCTTTAGTCGGAGAACGCTTTTAATGCCACGTTTCTGTATTTTCTCTCCGCGAGACAATATAATGGAGTTTGGAGAAGGAGTCGCGGATTCATTCGGATGAGTAATTTCCCTCACTCCGCCTTATCTCCCGGCGCATCCCTTCCGTTCCCTCTCTACCCACTCCCCATCTGACACCAATACCCCTTTTATATTTTTAACCCCCTCCAGTATTCCCAGTTTTCCATACTCGTAACTCGTGCTGGTGGATCCGCCTCTAGCACCAGTGCCATCTGCGAACCCTGCCAAGGGTAACCTCAGCCGTGCTTTGAGTCTCTCCTTTCCGATGCTGGTTATTATGCTTTTTGGCGTCTCTCCGGCTATCTCCTCACTCGTCTTCTTCTCTCGTGCTGCTATAGGACGCCTGGTTTGCCTCACATGTCCAGATGCTGCCGCGGCGGCGTGTCCGGCACGCGTTACACACGCCGATCGGTGTTGTGGTCTGTCGGCGTGAAATGCGGCTGATTAAAATGATTTTTTCGGGATGGTTCTTTGTCAGAAACGCGTGTATTATATTTGTTGAGGATAGGAATTTAATATTTTTTCGTTATACTGTGGTACCTTGGTTGACGACTTAATCGTGATGATATTTAAATGAGTTTAGCCGCATGTTTGACACTGCGGTACTGTGGGGAGGAGTCGGAATAAATAACTCGATTATTGCAAGATCACGAAGGCTTTGGTTACCAAGGTAACTTTGCGTATGCCTTTATTATTTTTCTCAGTCTCATATTATTTCCTGCTGGAAATGTTTTTTTCCGGCTCGGTTTTGTGGTTCCATTCCGAAAAGATATTTGTTGGAGCTTAAACTGTAAATCATCCCTAAGATGAGATCTTGTAGATATTGATTTCATCATTGTGATTGGACTTATAAGGTGAGGTTAGGTTAGGCCAAAACGGTTTCCCTTCCTTCTAACCTCTTATATCAATAATTTCAAAATATAATGTAAACAGTTAAAGAATAATGATAATAAATAATATGCTCACATTCATTACAATAAATTAATGCATCACATCAGGAGAGAGCACGAAAAGAGAGGGGGTAATTTAAACATTAATGACAGTTATTATTCGAAATCTGCGTTGTTTTTTAATTTCTCTTACTCATATGTAGGGTAAATAACTTGCTATTTTTTGAAACTAGAAATGTTACTTTATTTGGATATAATAGATCCCCTCTATGTTAATTCACTCAGGTGAAGTACGTGGTAATGAAATGTAGCTTCGGCTAGTAACTAACTAACCCTTCCTTAAATTTATCACCTGTCGGGGTTTTAACTTTCAGTTAATGATTTATTTAACAAGATGCTATTATTATGCCGTAAAATATCCTTCCGCACGTGGATCGAGAAAATTAACGTACAATTAGTTCGTGGGAGTGATTCCAGTTTTTTGTTTCGACGACCATTCCTCGGATGCCCTCGGTCATTGCCCGTGGCTTCGAGTGATAGCAACTTCACCAAGGGGAGATATGAGCTTGCCGTGCGAGTCGCCGTTTTCACAAGCAGTAATTTTAGTGTACATTATTCTCTTATTTTATTCTTGTCAGTTGTTTTGATGTAGTATTAATTATCTTCTAAGAGGTTACGTGGAACCTCGACATAGTAGTATATTAATACAAATGATATTATACAAGAAAGTAGTAAATCGTGAGTTTCGTGTGCCGGTGATATTTTCCTCATTTGTCAATTAACTGTCCTTCGAAAAGCAAACAAGTAACTTTCGATTTCCATCCTTCATTTGGTAATTGAGTATTTCTGATCTTCATGTTTATTGGTGTCGTAAAATCAAATTAGGGACAATACTGTAGAATGCTATATATCTCACTTGCCAAATTTAAACCTAAACATTACTTACGGAAAATTTTCATTTTAGAGTAAAGGAAGGAAATTGAATTTAGGAAAAGGGAAGAATTTTGATATTTTATTCTTCACATCCTTTCTCAGAGAAATAAATATAGGTTTGGCTTTTCTTATACAGATCTTGATGATGTTTTAAGTATAGTTATATGTTTCTCATGGATTTACATCTTAATGTAAGTAGGTAGTATTTAATAAGATGGGTAGGCAAAATTGTGACAATGAGCTATACGAATAAAAAAAAATCTTTCCTTCAGATGCTGTTCATCAAAATCTGCTCGGTTTTTGTTCTTGAGAGTAAAATTTATTTGGAGCATAAGCGGTATTTCCTTCTTCTTTTCGCTGTCTTTTTTAAATATGTATAGTAACACATATTAACCATCGACTTTCAGGGTGTAAGTGTAATAATTAGCATTATTATTGCCTTTGCAATCATTTTTAAGTAAGGGAATTGACACTAAATATATACATATAGCCTCGTAACTGACTGCTGTAGAAACTAAAACAAAAATTCAAGAAATATAATGGACAAATACATCAAAGTAACGCCTGAAACCGTGTTATTGGTCAAGGAACATAAATTGAATTTAATCGAGTTATATTTGATGTGACGGCATTTAAATCACGCTCTCCGATTCGATCGCAATAAATTTGGCGAAGAACCATTATCGGTGTATATATATTTCAAATTTTTCTTCTAGAGGAAGCTGAAAGTATTATGCCGCAGGCGAAAGATCCTCTTCATTTCTCGACCTCGAGATGTATGGTCCAGTCTATTTCCGAAGGCGCCTGAAAGCTATTTCGAAAGTAGTGCCTTCAGAGTTAAGGGGTTTTCGGCCACACAAAGACCATGCGCCCCTTTCCTCCTTGCTTCCATCTGCAAATATTGTACGCCATCAATTTGTCGGATTTTTCCTGAAAATCAGTCCCGATGGTGATGTAGCAATCCGTTTTATTTGATTTCCTATCGAAACGACGTCGACGGATTAATGTCCGTTTCCTGGTGAGAGCTATGACGCACATCGGACTTCGCTCCCTCAGTTTTCGTCCAATTAAAATTGCAGAAAAAAGAACGGAAGAAATATTTTCGAACGAATATACTGGTCAAAGACCGAAAGGTTTAACATCCTTCGTTGTTCTCCTCCACGTGTCCCATGGATAGCAAAGTATGAATGAGATTTTGAGACCCAAGGATAGCGATGCGTCCACTGCCAATCCAATATTAATTCTTCCACGCACTTATAAAGGGAAAATTTTGCATCATGACCGATTTTTATTGACTAGCCTACTTCAAAATCATGCTTTCTAATAATTATTTGGCGAATATTCATCAAGTAGATTTTTAACAGTCGAAAACCTTAAAGGAAACGGTGAATTGGATAAAGCTTCTCATGTTGCTAATTCGGTTTACTTTTTTGCATAAATATCAAAGTAGTTTAAGAATCATTAAGTAGTCAGTTTAGCAAAATTGCCTTGTTCATTAGGCTTACTATCGTCGCTTTCAATTTAAGTATGATTGGTGTTGAAATCGAGAAGCGGATTTATCGCGAAGAAAGACATTTCACGTAAATGGGAAAAAAGTTATTTTCGTAAAAATATTTGCTGGTTTCCCAGATTTCACAAGCATATTTTCATCTTCAGGCGAAAAATATTTGGAGCACTCGAAACATTCGGCGGAGTGATAAAGGAGATGTATGTAGGAATTAATCACAACAACGGAACAGTATAAATTAATAGCGTCTGTATCCGATAATACGTGAATTGCGGAACCTTCTTGTTGTAACTTGCAGCACAGATCTGCCAATTAGGAAAAATTTTGCAACATCGCTTAATTTCGTCTCGCAGGACCCTCTGCTAATTATCAGCGCCTCTTTTTCCTGCTTCCTCGTTCTCCCCCTTCCCTCGCTCAGTGCACCCCTAGTATCCTTTTCCTACTTCCTTCCTACTCTCACCTAACCACGTGCAGCGAAATCAGCCTGTTCAACTGTCGGGTGTTGTTTCCTCGTTTCACTCCAGAATCCGATATTGTTCTGCTTTCTGTTCTCACCTACCAGTCCTCCATCATCTTTCGGATGCATGACAGACTTCGCTTGGTCCATACGGCTGCAGTCGATGACAGACACGTGTCAGTGGGAGGCTAAATGTGATGCTTTGCCTGAGATTCGATTCCGAGTCCATCGCGAGAGGTGACACAAAGCTAGAAAACAGCCCACAGGGTAGAGATATCCAGCACCAAACTGTCCTGCAGGCACATCGTGTCTCTGACCAGCTTTGAATGTATTCCTATGGCTAAACATTTCTGTCTATTTCTCGAGCAAATTTACGTCATACGTCATGACATCTCAGAACCTCTTGTGGACTACCACATTGTTTTTGCAAATTATTTCCGCGTTCTACATCTTATCGCAACTTGCGGGACGTTCGATAGAGTTTTCCTTAATTCCAAAACTCAAAATTAATTCCAAAAAATCTCAATCATAGCATCCACATCTTGAAGTAAGCGTTTTTATCTAATTCGTTAAACCTATGCCAATTTTAGATACTGCATACATAGTGATAATTAAGCAATTAATGTAAAAATTGCTATGATAAATCGGTAAGTGTTACTCGGATGCTTCAGAAGGCAGGATGGGAACCTTTAGAAGAAAGAAGGCTCAATCCGAGATTTAAATTACTAGATAAATTCAGACAGAGCACGTTCATAGATGTAGCCGAAATTATGCGCCCTCCTTGCTATATAGGCCGTTCTGATACCGCGAGAAAGATCAGAGAAATAGATGCTAGAACCAGTCGATTCAAGAATTTATTTTTTCCGAGAACAATACGAGAAAATAATCGACTAGGAAAATAGAGTCACGGTGCTTGCACCCCCTGCCACACGCTGAAAGGCGGCTTGCAGGGTACATATGTAGATGTAGAATCCCGGGGAAACAAAAATATGAGGCTAATTTCAAAGTCAAAGGAATTAAATACAAAAAAGTTGCCTTCAGTGTTTCTGATAGCGTTTAATTAAATATCGGGGACCGTCCCTTCCTTGTTTTATTCATAAGAATAATCGGAAAGCTCATTATAAAATCCAAACTGTAGAATAATCGTATATTTTTCCTCTGAATGAGAAATGGTGGAATATGTAATCGCAACTACCCAATCTAGGTAGAAGTGTCAAGGCAAACTAAAGAAATCTGAGGTAGTAAGGAGTTTGTATTATCAACCCAAATAAGTCTTTAAAATATTAAGTGGGTATTAAGTTATCGAGTTAGGATTTCGCTCAGAAAGAAATAATTATATTTAATTGTGGAAGGAAATCGAATGAATTTACGTAGTAATGAAAGTTAGTAGATTAGAAGAAAGAATATTAGATTTACTTTCCGGTGAACTTTATTGTTACTTACAGTTTTATATTTCTCATATTTTTTAAGTGATATGTCTTCTTAGATATTTTGAACATCTCTTAAGGATCATGTCTTCAGTAATGGGGTCCAAGCTTCCAAGCAAAATGTTAATACCAAGTTTCTACGAAGATAGAAGGGGCGAAAAATTAATCGTTTGTCTTCGGGTGGTTCTTATTTATTGTGTAGAAGTCAAATATGAGAAATTTCCTTCTCAACAACAAACTGGTATCATTCGGAACCTTCACTTCCTAATTAGTTTATGTTTATAAATATAAATGCAAACGCAACATAGATAAACGCAAACATAAATGTTTAGTCATTTATGATTGCGCCTGTTTGCAAAGCATATCCTTCTTCTAAACCCAAATTTCACGAAAACTGACGGGTTCGTTCTAATTTCCATCCAAATCTGCTGGAAGGAATATATGACACCACGAGTTAAATTCCCCGCCAGACCCCTCGTAATCGACAGCAGCGGCCAGTGATGCGTTCCGAGGATTAATTGATGTACATCGGGATGTCATGTTCTCAATCATTTCTCGAAGAAACTGGATCGCAAGAAAATCCCTCTTATCACGTTCCGTTACGTCCGCCATTCGCGCCATGTCTGCGACTTTTCAAACGCCTGCGCCTCGTGCGGACTACATCGGAAACAACATCCCTCTCCGCAACAAAAGCTTTACAAATAAAGGCGTATTTTCATGTTTGTTTCGTTCGCGCGTATCGCCCGAGGAAAACCTCACTTAGCGACTTTTTTTTTTTTTTCAATTTGTTTCGTGGAAGGTCACGTGGTGCCTTAATTTTTCCGAGCTCCAGTTTTCTCGGTTTTTTGGAAGTATTTTTCTCAGAGCTTGTTATAGCAAGGTTGTTGTTCGTCCATATCGCAGCTTTTTCCTGTCGCAGATAAAGCGAAACTGGAGCGAGCCTCGTCAAGTTCGATTTATTAATGTCCGTTCCAGAAAGCGCGTTCCTCAGCAAAAGTTGCTTTTTCTTAGATAAGGACGATGTGAAGTTGATGTTCCTTCCGTCGCATTCGTTGAATTTCGAACCTGTCCCGTATGATTCATTGTGGAAATTTTAATGGTAGAAGATAGTAATGACCCCCAAAAATGAGTTTACAAGAACGAATTTAAGCTTGAATATTTAAAAGTAATGAAGCCAATGGAAAATAGCCATGAAGCTCGAGTGACAACGACATTCTCAGACAGGTTTCCATAGTAAATGCCAGTTTTTCCAGTCAGTAATGATGGATTATATGGGAATGAAGTTATACGTTTTTTCCGAAATGCTGAAATAGCTTCGTTCCAGGTCGCCTCTGTGCGGCGGTCCTCGAACCGACGATTAAAATTGCGATTTGCAGCTTAAATCAGGTTTCATCTAGAGTCTTTCGCTACCAAAATTATTTTAAATCCGGTACGAAGAATAGAAACGAATGATGGATGATAAGACATTAAAAAGTAAGTGTTTGAAGAGCTGAATGGGATCGAACAATCGACAGGAATTATAAATGCAATACATCCCCTGTAAACTGTTGTGCTGAAGTTTGAAGTAAGTTGTGGCGTATTCAAGAATGCAAGGCATGCATATTGAAGATCGCTAGGTATCGCTTTTCTAGATGACAGTTACTGAGAGTATAATAGTGAATAATGAATTGGTAAAGAACATACTGACATGAAGTCAGGAAAATACCAATGTATCGTATCTTTAGCACCAGTTCGGATCCATTTCAGGTTCTTCTTTCTAGATAAATTGAAATACTCTTGATTTATAAGTATACTCTGCATATAATCTTAAAATAATGACAAAAGTAGTTCTACACGTTTCTGCTTTTCATTTAGATTTTTGATAAAACGCATCAGACACGGCAATGTTTTATTTCGTTCGGTAGTCTTCTGTTGAATTTTTAGCTTTCTTCTTTGCTCGTAAAAAGCGGCTTATCTTTACGAGGATTCTGTGTCAAGAATAGGCTACGAGAAAATAATTTTTGATAAATACTTTGAAGCCTGAGGTTTATTTTCGATCACGGTATATCGACGAAGAAGTTGGGGCCAAGGTTTCGTTTTCTCCAACTGGCAGGTTGAGATTTTTAGAATTGAAATGGATTATTGTGTACCTCAATGCATATTGTGTACCTCAATGCATATTTATTTATTTATTTATTATAATTTAGACTACGATTAGGCACGAGGCCAGGTGGTAGCCATTCCCTGTGGGGGGAGGGAAATATAAAATATCCTGCCTGGTATTCACCCAAGTCGAGAGGAAAACCCCCCAAAACCTCCCGAAGGCAGTAACCTCCCGAAGGCAGTATATCTTATATTAGGAGCCATCTTATATTAGGAGCCATCTTATATTATGCTCCCAATATCAAAATTTTAATAAAAATATTTCGATAAAGTTACTAATATTTTTCTACTCCGGCAGTTGTATAATATGCGTCCGTTTTCCATCAAGAAATAAACCCTTTATATTTCTATGTCGTTGTAAATTATTTCCAGACAAACTGATATTGATTTAATCCAAGCTACGGAGGAAGTACAAAACCCTGATTTCTCCTGCAGTTTTTATCGAGGACAATTAAGGGATTCATTCAGAAGTTCGCTATGGTTTATCCAGAAGTTAGTCTTATCTGAAAGGAGCAAAATAAACTCACAGAACTGCGATATTGTAGTGAAACTAACTGCGATATGATAATTCAGAGATATAAATACAGTGTATTTTTTTATTTACCAGAGAATGCCATTTATCATATCTGAAACGGAACTTCAAATTCCATTTCGACGTGAAAGATAATTCTCTTTCAGACTTTTTCGAGGAAATCCGCTAATTAAGTTTTTACTCCAGAGAAAGAATTTTGTATAAGGCCACAATTTGTTTTCTCTGATAGAATTTTCAGTTTCTTAATGGGTAGGATTTCATTAGCCGTATGGGTAAATCAGACGTACGGTTGTTATCGTTTAAATTTTTCTCAATAAGTCCCGCGAGAGACCTTGATGTGCAGTATGGAGAAGGAAGAGGTCTGGAAGGGTTGATTTTAGGGAAAGAGCCTCTGGAAAAAAATTAGAATACCATTTGATATATACCAAGGAACATTGCCGGGGCAATCATTAAAACTTCCTAATATAAGATGGACAGTAGTCTATCTTATGTTAGGAAGGAGTCAACTACCATGAAAGTACCACATCACGATTTTTAAGTTTATTTTGCTCCACTATCAAGAAAATATAATAAAGATTAAGAAATATATAATAAGAAATATAATATAAACTAATTAATAATCTAAAGGAAATTCATAGAGGTAATGATGAACATATAATTATTGATAATATTTCTTTACGGATTGATAAAATACTATATATTTAATGTAACTAAATTTTAAATATTACTGATTTCTTAATATAATTTTGCCAAAAACTTTCCTTCAGCTGTCTGTCCAAAATATTTTGATGATAATTGTGATCTTATTTAGTAGCAGAAAGATTTTAAACAGTTTTTCTTGACCTTTGAGCAGATTTATTTACGAAAATAATTGTTTGCATTAATATGAATTTTCGAATATATGAGGCAAACCTCTTAATCTCGATGTCTTTTTCTCCTACTTTTAAATGAATGGAAAGAGACATTTCCAGCTGAAAATGCGATTCTCGTGCCTTATTGTAACTGAAGTCGCGTTTATATCTCGGAATTCAAGAGAGGATTTTTAAGGCCGCCAGTTTGATACCCCTAGGTAATAATTTTCATAGTCCGCACTATAACATACAGAATATGGTTTTGGGAATGTTGCTAAATAAATTTAATCCTTGTAACCCGTTTGCGGCAGCTGCCAAGCAGTTACTCATTTCCAGAGAATAAACGCCCCGAAAAATTTCCACGGAACCAATTTGAAGCAGTTATCGCGTAATATTTTTCGCCCGAACCCCGTGTTCGTCGGAGAAGCTCAGATAACTTGTTTTAATTGCCGCCCGCTATCGGCGAACATGTCACGGAAACCAAGCTCGGTGTATATACAGCCGTCGCCGCGGAACGAATAAGTGACCGGTTGCGAATGAGTTTAGAATTCAAAGGAGTAACAACAACAAACACGTTAATTAGCTTCTGAGAAAATACGAAGGGTTACGGCTGAACTTGTGCGTGGGACTCGTAATCGGACAAACGAGTTCAAGCGTTATCACTGGTGGAAAAATGACTCCAGTGACGCCTTTATTTCCCCAGCACGAATTGTCCGAGGGAAATCCACGGAGGGACTCGTCCCGATAATAGCATTCGAGAGATACGGCGTTCTGCATAAAAGAAACGATTTAGGTTATCGTTCCTTCGCCTGTCCCACGGTGACATACTGCGTGTGTGTCAGGTGGATGAGTCGTGGGAACCCCTGCAACGAAGTGGTTCCGAACTTTATTTTAGCCTTTTTTATGAAATGACATAAGAGTGAATGTGGGTAAAAAATTATCTCGGAACGAAAATTTTGGCAGAACGTTTTTAAATGCAAGCCGTGTATGCAGGGAACGTGAGAGCGCGATAAAATACTGACGACAATATGGTGCATTCTAAATTTTGGAGAGTTGTTTGTAATGATTGGGTTCCATGATTGGTCGAAATTATTTTTCGATATACTAGTAAAGGTTTGAATTCTCAAGCATTTGTGACGTCTCAGTTCTAAATCTTGGCCGGAGATTCAAACGACCGATGAAAACTTACGAATTAGCTTCTCTGATGTAGGAAACGTATTTTTATTTAACCTATGCTTTGTTACTCCGCGTATTTTCTTCCTTTTCTTCATTCTGTTCATTTTTGTTTGTAGTATTTTTAGTTAGTTCATTATGTACGTGTGTATCCGGGGAAGTGGAATTTTGGTGAGAGGTCAGTCTGTCTAGGGTGTCGTTCTCCTCGTGCATTATTTTACATTTCCCAACAAAAACTTTCTAATTATTATTAATTTTGCGTGAGGTTACAGATTTTTTAACTCCTCTTTTTCGTGTATTCTAAAATCCCAAGTCCCTTAGGCAATGCTGTCAGTTTATTTTCTTACAGAAAAAAATACTGGAAGGTAAATCCAATCAAATTTTCCAAACAGGAGGAGCTTTGGTTCATTTCCATTCCCTAACCTTCAGACAATTAATAGTATTTGTATGAACCGCAACTTTCATTAATTAGATAAGATTCCTTAATATCTATTCCTGACCGAAACATGTTTCTCTTTGTAATCGAGTTCAGAGCTTCATTCTTGTGTAATTTCCTCGGTGTCATAATTTCTTAGCTCGTAATCAGTCGAGTTCGTCCAAACTTTTTGCGGTAATACGGCGGTAAAAGAAGATTGTCATAGGATTAGAGAGATGAATGTTCAAAGCGATTTGGTCGCATTCGCGGAGTATCTTGAAGGCAAAAGAGCGTGAAGAGCAAGCACAATTCCATGCATGGTTTGGACCAGAAATGGATAGGGGAATGGAGAATATTTGCCTCCAATTACTAGACTCACTCTCATGGGACTGGGCGGGTGACGTTGTGATGGATGTGTCCAGAGGGAAGTCGAGCGTGGAACAGCACACAGCGGGGTGGTGAGAAGGCCAACTGGGCACCCACGTCCATCAATGGAGACCACAATCCTTTAGCAAAACTTCTCTCTCGATGTTGACAGTTTCCTATTCATTTCTTTCATTCGCAATCACGGCTGCTCATTCTAAATTGCAGGCGTTATATTTATCATTTTGCGATTTGTAGGTCGTTGTTCACGATCGCGTTGTTAGTATTATTTATTACTATTATGAAATTCGTGAGGGCAAGTTTTTAGTTCATATTTTGCTAAAACTCTAGCAGGTTATGGAATTTGAAAGGATGATATTTTCATTTATAATATTTTATTGGTTATTTACATCAGTTAGGAATTGCATTCCAGTTAAAAGCCTGAGATGAGCTTTCTTAGGATTTGGAAACAAAAGGCGAACCTTCAATTCAGATAAAAATACAGGAATATGTAATTATTTCAGAATTCTCAAATAGCATTTAACACCGCCATGCATACTACGTAACACTAATTATGAGGACTTCATTGATATTTATGTATTAGTGTAATATTTACGTATCTAGCGCTCACACTTATTTTAAAGGATTGCTGAGGCGGTGTCAATTTCAATCAATTTCGTCATAAACCATAAATAAGGTTTTTGGCAAAGATATATTGTAATTCTGTAACGACCATTTTTCTCAAAACGGTCTCGTGCCATTTCCAATATCATTTCACTGCAAAAAAATTTTAGTCGAATGGAAGAATGTCCAATCCTCTTAATTCTGCAGATGGAGCATGAACCGCTTTTGATTCATCACTTCGTCGAAGCCTCTCAAAATCTATTTTTAATTTCCTTTTTGAATCCTTCTCCGACAACCAACGACCCCTCCCTATTTTTTTTTTAGAGCGCCATTTTACGATTATTACTCCCATCGCAACCAAACGGAGTCGACCTTATTACACCAGCATAATAGGCTCTTTCACGAATCCCCGTAATGGGTATTAATTTCACTTCAAAAGTTCCGCCTTTGGATAGCGTGAAAATTCTCTTCACGGAACGATTTCGGTCCCATGGGCCTGTGTGCGGAGGACCCAAAAAGACGATGAAATATGCGTGGGGAGATCCGGCTGCAGCGGGAGTGTTCCTGCACCACTCAACACCCCGACACGCCCCCTTACACTGCGTAACCAGACACCGATGGACCAAACCCTCCCATAACAGACGCGGCCGGACTTCTATAACTCCTCTGGTCCTCTCACGCTTCTCCCCTCCGCTCTCACACTTTTTATACCGTTTTTTCTCGACCGCGCAAATAAAGTTGTTTTTCCACATGTCGCCTTTGACCCTTGCGAAGTTCTTTATTTCATTTTTGTACTACTATTGAATCGTTGTTTTCCCTTCTAGCTCTGAAGGTATTTCATTGTAAGATGGTGTGTAGTTATATGAAATGACCATTTTTTGCATTTCCTTGGGTTATTTGGTGCTTTGGTTGTCATAATAACGCGTTAATGATATGTTAGACTACAAGAAAATACTGTTATCGCCTGCATTTATCCTCTTTCAATATAGATCTCACTGTAATTTATCTTATATAATCGTATTTGAGTGTATGGGGAGAAATATTATCACTCCCCTAGTTACATAATTTAGATTACATTTTGTATCAGATTCATTGCGTCTCGGCTTTATTTGGACGATTTCATTACATTTATTTTATTTTACTCGGTAGTTATTAAAGAAGGCGAGATTTTTAACCAGGGGTTTCCTTATTCCTTATAATCATGGGATTGATTAAGGGCATAGAAATCGTTCTCGATCATCCCCAACAGAATCTATATAGAGATTTTTTTATTAGACCTTATTTGTTATTTATTCATTCCATAAATAGCTTCAACCGTCTCTTTTACCGATTTACTCCGGCATTTAATGATTTTTATTATATTTTTCTTAGATAGTGGTTTAGCGTTCCTTTTTTATTTATAAATTGCATCGGTGACCATTCATGTAATTCTGTGTTTGCCCAATATTAATTAATTTTAACTATTAATTACTTAAAAAGTTGAATTCGGTGGGAATTTTGTAGTGAATCGAACCAAATCGAAAGAATATTTTAAATTTAATATTTGCTGTATTATTTATTTGGTCTTGATCCTCCGTCTGCTCTGGACTTAAAATTCGGTTATTCTCTTCGTATAAGCTCCCGAGGATAGTCCATCTCCCTGGGAAAACAAACTGAAGCTCTTACTCTAGAGAAAATATGGAAGGAGCGAAGGGTGGATTAAGTTATTTTATTTTTTCAAAGAGAGGGGATTCGCGAAGCAAGAGGAGAGCACGAAGGGAAACATCTTTTTACTGATTCTCAAGAGAACTTTCGTAGTGCGCAGTTAGCTCACGCAATCCTACCAACTGCTAGAATGTAATTCTTTCGGAGATATTTGAATGATCTAAGCTTTCATCGTTCGATTATCGGCAAATATAAGAATTGATCAATTCCTTCCAGCTTCTCCTCACAACATCAATACTTGTCAAATGGGCGGACTAAAACTCATTTAAATTTCTTCATTGAAAGTTTTATGGACATTCACCACCCATCGATGATACCTAAATCTTGTGTCGTAACCCAAGACTTTTTGTAACAGTCAACAGTAAAAAAATACTTTGTCAAATAAGGCAATTGTTTACCAAGTTATCAATGTAAATCTTAAATTAGTCTTCATCAGTATATTCAAAAAATTAATTTAGTTCAATCAAGGGGAATGATGCTAGTACATTTTCAATCTAAAAATGTCCTATTTGCATCTCTGAGCTGGATTTGTATTTTATAAACGTTTCTCATTTATTTAAATTTATTTTGTGGGATTTAATAATCGTCTTCTTTTAGGATCCGGCAGTTATGCATATCTAGCGGTGCATTGAAATAAACTTGCAAGTCTTGATGCACATCCGATCTACAGGCAAATTCGTTTTTATTCCCTTCCTTCTAATTATTTATTTATTTCTCAATTATTAGCAATAGATAACAATAGAAATATGTGAATCATTTAGTTGCGAATTATTAATCCTATTCAGATGCTCATTTTCAATTTTTTTTTAATATTGGTGGTGGAATTTTAGTACCTTTTTTTGCCCCAACGAATTTCATCTCGTTTGCACCAAATTAGTACCTCCAGAAAAAAAAAGTTTGTCCACGCATGTGTTTGTGATGTTTTCTGGAAGACTAATGGGGATTCTCTGACCTCTCCCCATGCTTAGGAGGGATGGAAGAGTTGTGGGGATTTTCTTCTTAGGCATCCCTTATGTTCTTCGTCACACCTCGCCAACCAACCTTTCTCACAACCTTTTGAAGATCGCTTTAAAAAATGTCCCAATTGGAACGGCTCGTTGTTTGAAAAAGGGTGAATTGCGTCGTAAATCAAATTTCTCCTAAAACAGTTCCCAGAATTCTAAGCTGAATTGTTTATTATGAACCCTTAAACCTATAATAGTTAATTAACACGTCATTCTATGCTCAGCCCTCGTTTCGCCAGCTTTTAAAGGTTGGGTACCATTACTTTTGGCTGTTTGTAGTAGTATTTAATAGTGCTCCGAGAGATGAGATCATTTTGCATAAAAGGGCTCACACCGGTAATGGAATCTGGGACCGCTTATGTCAAATCTTATGGCTATTCTATCTTAGTGGGTGTATGATAGCTTCCTGTTACTTAGTCTTGCCCATTTTATACTAAAGTTTTCCATAATGATTGCAATACAATTCTTATTGAGGATGAATCTGCATTGGTGGAATACATCGGAGACTAAAAATGCGTGGGACTAAACTACTTATCGTCTCTTACCTCAAAAATATTTCTTTACATTTATTTTATAAGCAGCGAGCTCAAAAATTTAAATAAACTTGGCTGTTTACAAAATGATTGTAAATTTAATGAATAATAGAATTTAAACTATTTCAAATACGTAATGATAATTTATTTTCTGTGAAAATCTCTCCATAAATGGTATTTCTTTAGTTAATTGTTGTTCCTCAATAGCCGCTTCACGTTAAAGGAATTCATTTAAATAGAAAATTATTGGAAATCCATTGCTGATTCGCATTAACCAATATTTTGTGTTACCCAGTTTCCATTGTGAAAATCACGTTTGATTCCTCGTGTCATAAATTGAATATAACCTTGACTATCTATCTCTCTTTTCTAGTACTTGATATATCTTTCTGGATTAAATAAAAAGTTTGCCTATACTTGGAAAATCTACTGTCATTTATCGCTGTTTTAATTACTTTGTAGTTTGGGTAAAATATATTTTTAAGTTTCAGTGTTGAAACTCGTGTAAGAAAGGTTCAAAGTTATAAAAACTCATGCGGTACTTAAACGAACTGACATTATTATTTCAAGAGGGTCTCTGTAAATGATAAACGCCTCAAAAATCCTTTAACTGTTGCATTTTGTGCTCAGAAAGTTAAGTAACTTAAGCCTTGAAAGTAACTTTAGCCTTCTGGACATTAAATTGAAATAAATCTTCATGAACGACCAGTAACGTATGGGGCCATGTTCTCGTATCCGTCTTGGAAAATCTACTGAATGAAAAAGTTGCCTCTGAGTATAAATTAAAGTGGATCTTTGGGTTAACCCAACCATATTTCAATGTTGATTTTTGTGTTTCTCTTGCTGCGAGTGATTGACTTTTAGGATTTTCGGATCCTAAGTTAGGGACTTTTTAGCAGGGACGGATTTAGTGTGGAGCGACATCTGTCATCAAGTGGAGTATTTGCTACCATAAAAAATGAGGGGATTCTCCCTCTAGGATGTGAAGCACCCTCAGCCGTGCTTGTATGCTTTTTCTCCTCCCCAGTATTCATCGTAATCAATTTTCTGAAAACAAGGATATTACGAAATATTTGTGATGCAAACGTTAAAAAATAGATTGGTCCAGTAGCCTCCATTAAGTACACTTTTTATTACAGATGGTTCCTGAGTCACATTAGTGTACAGGTTAAGCTTAATTTTAGGTTACTCTACTCTTTATAATGCTACCTTACGAGTGTTGTCCGAATTACCTCAATGTCAAGTTACAGAGTATGTTTAAGAACGATCCACTTGCGTTAGTCAAGAACTTTCTGTATTACTGTTTGCTGTTCAAACTTTGGACGTCACCTTTTCAAGATATTATTTCGTACTTCACCGACTTTATTTTTATTCCCCCTCAGTATTATATTCTCATGCTCATGACCAGGCTTTTCATAGAAGTGTAATTACGTCGATATAAATGCATTTATATAGAGATCTAGTTACGCAATGACTCACTAAACTCAGAGAAATTCTTGATCAGAATAATCGAAGAACAGTGTGATATAATTACCAGGCGGATTCATTGATGTTATTAATGTGCTTTGCTCAGAAATGTTGCCCGAATTCATTAATATATAATTTAAATTTATATTATTAACTATACATAAACTTAAGATTATATTAATTGTAAACAAGAGTGAACCATTAATTATTAATTGCGGAACCATTTTTAGTTCGCAGATTATCGTATCGTAAATAAAGGTTTTAATCAAACGATTTATGCCCAACCCGAACAACCGGCAGCGAGATGTAATGATAAAAGCTGGAATGAAGGATTCTGGAAGACTATTAGGAATCCTCGAACAGGAGATTTTCGTGGTTTTAGCATCAAGTAATGGGTACGTGATAATGAGTTATAGTTCCCGCCACCGATGTTGCTTCATCGACGGATGACATTTTTCACCCACCTTTCCCACGATCTTGAGATGCTCATCTTCGTCCATTCCTTTCGATCTTTGGTATGCATTCTTTACGCCCACGCTCCTGTCGGGGAGATTCCCTCCCGGACCGCGTGGCGGCGCTGACTCAGATATGCCTCTCCATCTCTCATTACGGTACGAGATTCTTTCCTTTCGGTGACGTCCTCGGGCGCAAGATTCGCCTACGCCACACTAATTACGCATGAATCAGCCCACTGAGGGACAAGAACCCCCGGTTGGCTTTTTTTCATGCGTCAGTTACTCCGTTACAATTGTGTATTTATAGGCCGCCGTCAACAAGGGGTTTGAAATTTTGCACGGGTTGATCCTTTGCGTTGTTCACAGAAAATGCTGGAGAAGCACATATTTCGGCCACACAGAAATGTGGCTGAGTTATTGAATGAAATTAAAAATTTGAGATCTCAGATCACGAGGTTTACGGTAAGAACTAAGTGATGTGTATAGAGGACTGGTCGTTATACCAAATGAATGGATGAGTTGATAATTAAACTGAAGCTGAAAGTACGCAGTAGTTTCAAATGACAAAGTCGGCTTCCTAGCGTTAATAATAGCGTTAAGTTTTTAATTAATTTTTTCTGATTTAGATCTGTATTTTTCGTGATTTACCGCAGTACGTCTCATAGAACAATAATGGTCTCTGAAAGGCTTCCATACCTTCCTCCAATGAATTTGATTTTGTGATTAAGAAACTTGTCATGAAATTTTATCTGATAGTAAACATCTCATCATGAGATGAGTATTTCGGTTATCATCGTCTATATTTAATATCTTTACGTTTCAGTTTTTCTTAAAAAATAATTACTGCCTCATTTTTTTATGCGATTTAGTGCAGATTTAAACTAAAATAAACTCAAGATCCGCCATAAACATATTTGGCTCGCATCTCAAGAAGTTAAGTGTCTGTAGATGCTCACCATTGTGTACTTCTGACATGGGTTGTATTGATTGATGTTGTTGAAGAAGTAGGATAATTTATTTATTATTACCAAAATAGGCTTTAGATAGCAGAGTTAGTAATTATTGGAGCTCTATATCCAGTGGTGAGGTGTAAAGATTTTACTGTTTCAACTCTTAACCTCCAAAAATATCGAAAGGCTAAGTAACTGACGATAAATTTCGTATTAAATTAAGCTCTCACGTAAGTTTTTAGCGTTTTTATGAGTCTGATTAGCCTTGAATTCGAAAGATTCAAATTCAAGTTTTGCATACTTAATTTCAAACTGCGAAGCGGGATCTAATGCCCTATTATCTTCGAACGACATTGTATACGAAGAAGACCCAATGATATATGCACGATCAGCATGAATCACTTAGTCTGAGGTCCATGGATGCTGACAATGAGATAGATGATACGAAGTCTGGGGGTCTGAATTCGAGACTGAGGACATCAATACCTTATACGTCGTAATGATAGAGCTCTACTCTCTCGGATCGCCACTCCTGATTAAGTTCTTCCAGTTTTGATTCTTATATGAAAATCAAATGCGTGGAAGAAAAAAGGTAGAGTAATGGTACCGCGAATACTGCGGTAGCAGTGAAACTGACTAATGCGAACGGATGTAAATTCATCTACTGATAATATTATTAACCGCTATTAATGTGAGCGTTTCTGTAATTTTGAAAGTAATATTTATTTATACCCTCTGAGATTGGTGGGAGAGCTTCGGTAGCAAGATACGAAGGATAAGAAATTTCATTGAAAACTTTCGTGCCTCATTCAGAGTTATTATCTCTTTATCGCTATGAGATGACTTCTTTTATCTCCCCACAACTTGATGAAATAATTTAAAGTACCAAAGTCTTAACATACCCGCGTGAATGAATTTCCTGCGATTGCTTCTTGTATTTTCTTCATTCACTATAAGATTGGGCTTATTTTTATTTGAGATTGGGTATTATGAGAATTTCTCGGAGTGTCTGGAGCAATTATCGAAATAAGGATAAAATATCTTTGAAGTATTCAATTAATTCCGAGAATGTTCTTAACTGTAGAGTAAAAATAGCTGAGAGTTGAATTCTTTAGGCAGCCAAGAAATTCAGGCTTTACTGTGGCTAATTACTGATACTTAACAGCTCCACTAGCAGAAACGTTTATGAAACTGCTAGATTTCTTATGAACGACCATAGTTTCGTGGCAAAGCTGCATCATCCGGTCCTGGTACCTCGTGCCTTGCTATAAACCATGGTCGTGTATGCACAGGATCTCTTGTGGTTTAGTGAACTATTCCTTTCGTGGAGCTATTTAGACAGTGCTCGATCTCTCATTTTATTGATATATTGTTATTTATATAAAAAATATGTGACATTCTTTTAACACTTCAGCGAATAACATGATGTATGAATTTATCGTAAGCGTGAATAAGTAGAGCTTTTAAATGTTTCATCTCTCGTAATTTTATTATATAATCGTTCAACAGAGTCCCAATGCGCATCAGTTGACAACGCTCGGAATTCCCCACGAATTAGTGGAACTTTAGAAACGTTCTTATATGAACACTTGGTGTTCTCCTTAGGCCGAGACTTCCGCTGCCCGGCGGAAATGCGCGCACGCACATCAAACACGAGCGCACGTGAGGACCATTTGGTTAGGAGGAGTCTCTCTGCAATGCGCTGATGTCATTGTATTGCGTTTATTCGATACGGTCAGCCCACTTTCTAAGAAAAGCCCCAACGCAGTCTAGAGAATTGCTTTTCTGATATAAAAAATTACAATAGTGAAAAATAGCGACATGACTTCCACTCTCCGGGCAGGTTGTCTAAGAATAAAAATAAGAATGAATATATAGAATAACTGTCCGAAAATTGGGAGACCGGGGTTCGAATCCCAGTTAAGACGCTATTATTCAATTCTGTTGTTTGCTCGGTTTTAGGGCCACGCCTCCCCGTGATGAATAATTCACATTTTCCTTATCTCTTTTGAAATCTTTTGAGTACATTATTTTATAGACGACCTACTCGCATAGTAGTCGTCTGTTCCCCAAAACCATCCGTGGGAGAGTTGGAAGGTAAAATGAAATTACGATGTCTTTGTATAACTTGTGGAAAGCTTATATTTTGCTCCATATTTGTCCAATCTTATTGGCTTGGAAAGCCCCTAAGAAGTTTACCACGCTGGCCTGCAAAATTCGTTTTTAATTATCGACCCTCTTTCGGATCGGAATCGAAAAAAAAGTTTAACGAAAAATATTTCGTATTTATGACTTTTTGTTAATAGGACAAACGGACAAATAGTTCTTGCGGGTGGGATATGGTCGAATTATTTATTATATTATGCGGATCGGATAAGGAATCTGTATCCTGCGGGTACGAGTAGGGTACGGATATTATGATTTATTTCAGTGCAGATCTCTACACATGAAACCATTTGGGCCTAACTTGGCTCGCGGGCAATAGTTGGTAGCGGTATTGAATAAAGTTGCTTCGACAGCTATTTCGCACGTGGACTCAGCTCTAGTTTTGGGACCTCTTGTATAAATATTTCTCGTCAGCTCCCTACCCAGACGAATATATGCAAAGTTACCGGTTCAGTCGTGCCCCCTGACGCCTCTTCCGCCCACTGCTATCCTCCGTGGACCACCACCAACTAACGACTCGTTCTTTTGAATGGAGCCCACCCAGGAGGGAATCAAGGCAGGGTCGTTTTGAGAGAGGGATAACTGCATGCATCGCAGTGGACTTCGCGCGGTCAGCAAGGAGACACGCATACATACAAACAGTGGCTCTGTATCGGGCTCACCGCTCTCCTCCGTTTGTTTACGGGCAAAGAGGTGGGCCCTCACTTATGAACGGCCCAACCAAGGTTGCCAATTCAGAGGTTTTAGACCAGTTGACGGCTTAAGAGCTTATTGTAGAGCTATTTCCATGGGGATTTGAAGGATCCCTGCGATCTCTGACTGACTTTTGGTTCCAACTTTATTTAAGAAGGATTTAGTGGTCTCATTCTATCTTTCCAATGTCCATCTAAATCTAATGGAAACTTCTGTAGCCGAGAAAACTACAGAATGGCTAAAAATTATAAGGGCACTCCCATAATAGTAATAAATGCAGTTATTATTTTTTGAATTAATATGGATGGGTTCAGTTAAAAATGTCGAATGAAATGCATTGCATATAATTGAAGGGGTCAAAAAACATTTTGAATTCCTTCATGCTATAGAGAAATCAAAAGTAAATTATAAACTTTTCAGATTTTTTAAAGATACTTATCACAATTATATAAACGATTTCTTTTTTTTAATTATTTTTCTGGTGACAATGAAGTTCTTAGCGTAATGTTTTGTCTCTCTAAGAAATTTTGAATCATGATAGCAGGGTTATAGATGCAATTATTTCATCACTAAAAGAAATGTGCTTCGATGTTTTAAAAACTTTTAGAGGCTGCCTAATTAATTTTTCCTTTTTTAATTTTTATCACTGGTAAAAGGAAAGGATTTTTACCTTTACAGAAAAACACTAACATAACATAGACTCGGAAGTTGTTCTTACGACTTTGCATCATATTAATTAATTAAGCGTTGGCAGAAAAAGAATGCGAAGCTTTAAGCTGTGGAAGGCGTAACTCGGACGGAATTCTTCTCTCTGGTTTAAGACGGAGCTTATCTGCAATTACGACTGGTCTTTCTCATTTGCCTTGAATTTAACTCTATAGGTAGGGAATCTGAATATACTATCAGAATTTGCACATGTGAAAGTCAGAATACGATATTTTTACATTACAATCGCGTTTAATACTCTGAATTAATGTCGGATCGTAAATACTAATAAATTCCGTTCAACATCAAAGTACCTTTCATTTATTGCTTCTTAAACATAGTGAGAAATTTAAAAAGCGTATGCTTTGATTTGGCGTGAATTACGAGTTCCTACATGTGATGTGGAGGATGAAAGAGAGAGAGAGCACTTCTTGAAAAATTTTCAGTATTAGTGTCTCGATATCTGAGATAATTTCGCACGTGGGAATCAAACCCGGGACCGCTTTCGCCGAAGTCGAACGCGCTGCCCACTTGCCCACGAAACATTAGTAAGCCATTATGTAATCGCGGATTTGCTCTACAAACATTCAGGAGCGAAGTTTCGACGCTCCGAAAAAAATTTTCTCGCATATTTCCAACAACGATTTCCATAAAATAAAACTCGCCGTAGGATTAAAAACGTAACAAAGGATAATGCGAAAATTATTTCGCAACTCATTTTTCTCGGTAACGAATCCCATCCATTAGTCCCCCCGCCATTTTCTCTTTTTTCCCCATTTGACGACATTTTTACTCCCCGGGATTTTATTCTCTAGCCTCCGCTGAAAAATCCGAAGCGACTCCCTGACACGTATCACCGCCGGTGATTTACGCCTCTTCCCAGAAAGCGGATGTACCCGTACGTGTTTTGCTCGCGGACTTGTAATGCCAGTGGAAAGGGGAAGACGCGATGAATATTCTTTGAGTTTCCCCGCCCCCTTTCCCTCCCCCAATATTGCCCTCTGCGGATCGTGACCTCGCGTTGACAAGAAGTCACGCACTCGCTCTATTTTGTTTCCCGCGGCCTTCGAATGGGTTTCCTGAGAGTGGTGCATGTAACGCGGGATTGCGACATGAAATGGCGGTTGTCGCAAGAACTCTTGGACTCATGGAAAGCGTCGACAGAAGAAGAACGCTTTTGGACGCTGTCTTGGCGCCAACCACCCGTGCGCCATTGGTGCATTCACCAAGTTACCGGTGGAAAGACGTGATGGAGGCAATGTTCAGGAAATTCCTTATACAGGGATGAGTCGAGATGGATACCTTAAGACATCTTATTTAATTGTCAACTAATGCTTCTGTAGATCGCAGTTTATCGACTGAACGAGAATCTACATAAAATTCTGCGAAAGAAATGGTCAATTTAGTCCAGTGATTCCCAAACTTTTTCGAGCCACCGCCCTCTTGGATCCATAAAACAATACTCAACGCTCCCCAAGCGGTTACTTAATAATAATAATCAGTATCATAGGCTAAATACGAGTAACCAGACGTAGAAAATTCTAATAATCAAATTAAAAACAATAACTAATCAAATGTTTATTTATAATCCAATAAAGGTATAGTTTTCATAGCACATTAATGCAAAAGGAATAATACTTAGGTAATAATTGGCTCTTTTCGCCCCCATAAACTAGAGCATCGTGGTAGCGCCCACTTTGGGAACCACTGATTTAGTCCAATCCAATGGAATGCTTCATTCGAATTTAATGGAAGATAGCAATCTTCGCCGCTGGGCTTTTGATGAACTCTTTGATAAAGATTAATTTTGAAAGAGAATTGTAGGATAAATTGTTTGTCACGAGAGTGGGTGATGACGTGATTATTTCTCTCTGTTTTGTTTACCATTTGAGTAGGATTTCCTCTTCCGCCATCGCCGCTCGTTTTATTCCGAGAAATTGAAATTAGGATGAAGTCTTGAGAATGGAAAAATTTTGCGAGTGCAGCGATCTGGTAGATATTTCGTTTCGGAATCACACTCTTTAATCGAAGTTTTTGTTGAATTCTCCACTCTTAAATTGGCCCATATTTATGGAAGATAGCAGGGTTCGGTAGCATTAATTTTTTCTTGGTTATGTTTTAATCTTTTGTTCCCCAATACTTGCGCTTTCGCCAAAAAATGTTAGGCCAATTCGTATCTAAATCTACTATGTACTTTAGCAGTGAAAATGGTCCGTAGAAATCATTCTCAGGATAATTTCTTAAGTTTTTTCAGTTATTTCATCTTTATGATACTCAGCAAATGAATTGCAAATTTGGCTCAGTAAGCCATTTGAGATTGCAGAAAAATCCAGAAGTATATGTATTTTTAGTCTAATACTTATCCCCGATGAATCTCTAACGATTCGCCAAAAAATGCACAGTATTCTTTTGGATGTGATTTTTGCTGTAAGTTCTAGCAATACATTATTCCGTAGAAAATTATCTCTGTTGAAGTTTCCTCAGATTTCGTCCGAGGTTTATTCAATTAATTTTATGATTCTCTTGAAAATTTAAGTTAATATATATCTCGGCGTTTGCTTGTAAGTGACTAGTAGAATAGTAACTGAAATGTAATGAGGCATTTATTGTTTAGGAAGTACGTGTATCTCCTAAACATACTTATTGTTTACTTAAAGAGAAGTCTATAACCTTCTTTTTATTTACACGTTTCGGTAACATTTCATATCCATTGTTCTCGATACTGTTTTAAATACCATTGCAATCACAGGATAAATTTATCTCAAGTAAGAAAGCTTTGGAGGATTAAAAATATTATTTACGTAAAGTTGTGAAAAAAGTTTTCGATATCGGTATTTTTCATCCTATTCCTTTATATTAAATCTTTCGTTTTGTAATAAATCAGAATTGAAAAAATGATAACTCGATGGAATTGTAAAATTACTGCTTATTGATTTTTCTTTATAGAAACGTTTCCTTTTCCGAATCCTTCCCAGGTTGCACGTTCTTTTCAGGTGATTATAGAACGCGCCTCCTGTACCACCACCTTTCTATATCATAAAATTCACAGTCTCTGGCGATGTCTTGTGGAAATAAGTCATTATGAAGAAGAACAATTTGTACTTTTTCCACAGTATTTTATTAAAAACAATAAAATGACGATGGAGATCAATCTCTGAAACTAATCGTGTTTTGTTTTTTTTTATTGTTTTTAATAAAATACTGTGGAAAAAGTACAAATTGTTCTTCATTATAACCTACCTATATCGTTTTTATCGGAAATTTCCATAATGTTTTCGGAGGATTATGTATTATAACTCCCAAAGCATAAGAAGTAGGAGAGTACTATATGGCATATACCTCGTTATGGGAATAGAAGTTCCCGGTGACTTGTCAATATCTACTGGAGAAGAGACCTTCCGTCCACGAGCTTACCCTTATCACAGTGGAAGTGGTCTCCAATTGCTGATTTTTAGAAGTGTATGCGGATTGCCGTGATAACAAGAAGCCGCATATCTAAGAAGGACGAGGTTGACTGGGCAATAGATTACTTGGCGCTTCGAGGATGTGGTCGAGGTATTTTGGTGCCCTCAACTGTAAGTTTCGCCGATAAGTGGATCTCAAAAATACGCTCAGGAGTCGCGCAGTCGTCGCTTCTTTTCTTATCGCGTTCATTTTTACCATGCGCAAGAGTGCATCAAAGAACATGCCGGCCGAAGAAACAATTGCGTCGGTTTGCGGGTTGAGATGGGAGGCAGTTTGTTTACGTGGGACACTTTGCGTTGCTATTAGCTATCGGGTAGCTTACGATTCGCACCTTTCATGATTTGCATGTATTTAGGCCTTCTCCTTGGACCTTTTGGTCCTTCATTCCAATGAAGACGAAATTACAGCCTGCTAGCTAGATCCAGCTTGATGCATACTTTGATCGGACCAGAAAGAAATAGTAGTTAATTTATGACCACCCTTAACTCACTCAATATTTAATGACTTAGAGAGAAAATTCATCTCAATTTGCCGTTTTATATTTTAAAAGTGATCCTTACTTTCAGGTGTAAAAAATTATAACTTGGAAATGTACAAAAATGCGTACTGCCTACCTAAGAAATGTTATGTGGCTCGCGGAGAGAAAATTTAAATCAGGGTTCAGCAAAGTGCTCGATATACACTGCAAGGGTCGGCGTGACATTGTCAAAGGTCGATTATTGCTTGGGAGTCGACTAAGGGTCAACTGGAAAAATTATCAAAGTTAAAAATGAAATTAATTTCTTTCTAACTTAATGCATTATATTTATCTACCTTTATATTAGGGAAGCATAATAAAAGTAACATGAAAATAACTATATGAGATTGATCTAATATGAAAAACACCAGCAGTAAAATATTTTTTAAATTGAGGCATTCTTTTCGCTTTTAATGTTATAATTACATTAAAGAAAAGCAGAGTGGGTTTAGAGCCGAAAAATTTCCAAGGGGATACAGGGAACGAACCCGAGACCGCTTCAGCCTGGGATGAATGAAAAACTGGGATTTCAGATGAAAATTTTACAGGAGATTCTAACTATCGATTTTATACCTCCTACCCTCTAGATCGCAGCACAGTGCAAACGTTCTCAGCTAATTTGTAGTTGAGGTGCGAGTCATTCCGTCATCCCACTTTCCCTTTAATTGGCTTACAACTACTATTATGATTGCACGTCTTTGTGATGTTAAACTGGAATGAAATAAAGAATGGTCCCCAAGACGTGATGAAATGAAAAGGTTACAAATTTTACTTAACTTAAATTTAATTATTACTGGTAAAGGTTATTTCTTTTTCATTTCGTGACGTTCGGGAATGATGCCAAGAAGTCGTGCCTGAAACAGTTTGTTGCAAGTCTCTAAGATTTTTAATGTCCGAATTTCAGGATTGTTTATAAATCTAGTATAAAAATTCTTTATCGGTTCTAACTAAATTATATTCGGAGAGTTGTACTTTTCACGTTTGCAACTAATGTTTTTCCAAGAATTTCATTCAGCAACTCTGATTCTACATGCATTTCCAGTGATCGTTTTTACATAACGCATCGATTTGATTTGTAATCATGCTAGCTTTTGTTTTCCTTTTAGACGTCATGTATACCATTAAGGTGAGACATTTTGCTGTCATTGCGTCTTCTGCCATCGCAAATCGCTTACTTCTCCCAGTCTCCGGAAGGCATTCGTCAAAAGAGGACGAATTCGCTGACGGGTGTTTTTTTCCTTATTTACGCCCCTCTACAGTCGTCGCATTTACGTTCTCCGCGTACGTTATTAGCGGCGCGATTTTTCTACGTCAGTCTCAGTCTGCGTTTCTCAGCAGACCGACCTATGCCTGGAAACAATGACCAAAGCATGTCGCCAACAACACGTCTCTAAATGAGCTGGACGTCATACGATTTTCGACCGTTGGCAAATTATGATAACTGACGTCAAGCGAATCCTTCGGTATCATCGAAAAGGACGAACGACGCATTGTTTTGATCGAAATCACGTTCAAATATAATAGATTGCTTAATTACCCCGTTTCCTCATTCCCGTGATTAATGACTCATGGGTCAGTTTCATGCTGAAGTGTTTATGTTTTTACGACCGTAATTACCAAGGTAAGAAACTTACCTATGGGTTAAGTATTTGTTTACCGAAATTGTTCAATTTTTGAATAGTGGATTCTACCGGTATCTGAGTGGTTAGTGTGCTGAAAATCCGATTCCAAGATAATGGGTTCGAGTCTCGGTTAATTGTGTTTTTGGGTCAGGGAATGGCTGTTTTTTCCTCGTTAATAACTGTTGTGTAATGATATTAGTGAATGTAATTTTCATCTTAGTGTTTCCATTATTATTATAAATATAAGGTATGAATATTATTTTTTAAGAGAGAAGTTGTTAAATTTCGTAGCAAATTCTAATATTTTTATCACGGCCCATAATATGAGAAAATTCATCCATAATGTTTACTATCTTTCCTTTAGTACATCGTTTATTTTGGATGTTTTAAAGCAATGACTGTATATCTAATATTTAGAATAAATAGTAAATTATTATTCCAACGTTTTGACAGAAAAATCTGACAAACAAAGGGTAATTTAGGAAGACGATCGATTGAAAGATATTTATTTAGATTGAAGTAATTTCTATTTATATTTTTGACGCTTTCCTCCCTAATATGTAAGGCTTCAAAAGCTCAAGCCTTCGCAAAATCTGTTTAGCTAGATACACGCAAGAAGTGAAAAATGTGTAAGCGCATATTATGATTCTAGGAATTCTTTCAATGAAATAAATCTCACACTGTCCTCCACCTCTGAGATCCGAAGGATAAATCTAAGTATACGGGCTATTTTAATGCAATAATTAAGTTTCATTGTAGCCGTAAACTATTCTAATTATATTTGCATATAGGTTAGATAAATGAGGGTATTTGAAGACGATAATGGGAACGGATTTCATTCAAATTTGAAAGCCACTACCCGCAATTCTTCTATGATTAATCTATTCTTAATAATGACTTGGATTTTTTAAATAATAATACCTGTAAAAGGTGATATGGTAATAAACTAGAATTTGTCCTTCAGTGACAGCCCTGTCACCCTCTTGACTGTGGTGTGATTCTTTATGATTTACCGCATACCAATTTGCGAAGTCCATTATTTAACGAGAAGGTCTTAAGTAATTTTTTCGGTTACGGTTATGAGTGTCTGAAATAGATCAAACACTTCATCATGGTAAATGCGACTTGGACATCGGTGTAAAACTGAATTTTGTCATTGGAAGTAAATAGGGTCAGGAGTAGTATGTTAGATGTAAAGCTTTGTTTTATTAACGAGATCGATAGGTAATAAAAGATAGCCCAGTAAGCAACATACTATATTAGCCTTCGGTGGTAGCGATCCCGGCTTCGATTCCCGGTGGGGGCCAGCATTCATCGCTGTTCATCCAGCATAGTGATGAATATGAATTCTTCTAAATAAAGAAAAAACGCGTCTTGTCTTGGAAAGGGTGTGGGAGTCGATGCGCTGACCACGATTAGAGAAATGTAGAAATGTTTTTTTCAATCCCCTGCTGCATTTTCATGCTGGGTGGAATTTTGTCTTTCATAACTTCAAATTATTTGCCCAAATATTTATTTTTACCTTATGAAAATGAAAATATACTGCCTTAAAAAAATAAGGTTCACAAAGTGATTAAAGTTTGTAATTATTAAAAATAAACTTTAAATTACATTGGTTTGCAAGTGATCACACTTCATATTTTAGTGCATTTGGGGAATTGAGTAAACCGAAAATCAAAAGCTATCCAAATGTGGATTTGGATTATTGTAACATCGATAACTCCACAATCACGACTGTCGTAACTAATTGTAAGATAAAGCATTTAAAGTCTTTGTATTTGGAGAGATTCTATATCTATCTAGATGGCTCGGTTTGCTAATTCTGCTTACTGTATTGCCAAACTTTCAGACCCCAACGGGAAATAAAGACTATCCCTGTACTCCTGTGGAGTAATACTCTCAGCTAGGTCGGACTTTGTCATTCCCTTAGAGTAGAACGTGAATTGCTACTCGAAGTATGCGGACGCACTGTTTTCGCTTCTATGTTTCACAGTGGTATTACAAAAAGGCGACCGTGACCTTGTCCATGCGTTGCGCCACTGCTCTTCGGCCTACCCATATTGAACTCCCTCGACGACTCCTGAATGACCGCTCCCAAAAGCCCTGAGTCTGCAGATTCTCGTTTTGAAGCGTAGTTAGCGGCAATGTTCTACATTTCAATCGAAAGAGCTTTCGAAGAGAATCGCTCTCACGATGCATTTTCATAAGATTTCCAACTCATTCGCTAATTGAAGGAAGAAAAGTTTTTAATCGGAAATTTGATAAGTTTTTCGACGTCGAAGATAGTTTAGGTTACTGTTGAATGTGTTAAGGAATCCTAATTATTTACCAACGAAACTTTTATGAAAGAATATCGAGTCATATCTGTAGTTGTCTATCACAAACTCATAACTCGAAGCTTGCCTATTTATGTCCATTGACGCATTACTATTTCGGAGAAAATATAACTTGTGTTAGAGAGAAGCTGTAAGGAAATTTTGTTTGCTTCTCTATGTTTGTTGGTTTTGCGAAAATGGCCGACCAAAGTAATGTTTATTTTAATGGCTAATTAGTTGATTCCCTCTGCGCTATTATTATTAAATCTCTTGTAAATACGATCTGAATCAGGAGAACGTTAATGGATTCTAGGTATTCGGACGAAACCGCGCTGTCAGATAGCGGAGCACGGAGAGAAAACATATTACATCAAATGATTTACTGTTGGTGAGCCACTGTTTGTACACTTGAGCGAAAGGTTGAGGAATGGTTCTGCTTCGAGGAAGGATGAATAGGCCAACTCAGAAGAATGAGTCATTTGTTTATATTGTTTGACAATTGTTCCTCTCTGCGGGACGGAACCGAAGAACCCATTCCATAGTTCCTCTGACGAATCCGTCGGTCGCAGAACGGACGGTGAGCTTTGGAACATGATTCCAGCTTGCCTATTGAAGTTCTTGAATGACAATTACTGGACCCAAGTCCGCCATTTGGTTTGTTTTGGAGACGTATCAGGGTGGGAATGTTGTTTTGGCCGCACGAAAGAGTTAGGAAGAGTCATCCGAAATAACAGAACTGTATAAGTTTTCTTTTTCAGTCGCTGAAAGTTGTTTTTGCTTCTGGATTTCAGACCTTATCTCTAAAGATCAGCGTAAGTCGTTTGTCACAGCATTATTCACTTGTTTTGCGATCTTAAAGTAGCTGATGTTATGTCAGTTGCTTACATAGATGCCGGCCTCTGTGCTATTGGGTGTGCTAGTCTATCGTCATTGAGTTTGAATCCCGAGCTTGGTATCGGAGTTTGTTCGTTTGCTATCATTTCGATCATTAATTCGGCATTTATTTGCAAAATATTTAATTAGATTTTCAGAGGATAAATCTTTCCCTTGCTTCAGTCTTGTCAATGTCGACTGCATTATTTAGCTAATAGGTTGCGGTTCGATAATTGCAATATCGCTATCAATTGGCCTTTCCTTTGTCTTATCTAAGATTATTCACCCTCGATATGTGATCTTCTGGTATTCTCTTTTATTTTATTATATTGAACTTCTATTCAGCAATTTTAAAGTCTACTAGACGGAAAACGAGTCTTTTAGACGCGTTTGAGCTCGTTGTCTACGTTTCTGGCTACTTGTAACCATTCAGTATTTTAGCGTTATAGCGTCTGAATACGTAAGCTAAGGTTTACTATGTCCAAACATGTATGGAAATGAATGAAATTCAAATCATTCAGTACTTAATTTATGTAACATCATTCTTGATAGGCTCTGAAAGGAAACTGAACGAACTAAGATTGGAACCTACCATGAGTCGATATGTTTAAAATTTTACTTTAGAGGTTTTTCTTATTCTCTTGATAAATCAGTAGTTGCTAAGGTTATAATTACTGTTGACGAGTTATATCTACTATCACTATGTACTAAATTCGGTCTAGAATTATTTGAAGTGGAATGAATTGTCTAAGTGAATGCAAAGAAGTAATGGCATTACTTTTCATATCATATCAATATTACTGACACATGTTGGCGAGCGATATAAGGGTTTAGTTGGTCGGCGTCCTCCTGTCTCCAATTAACGGAATTGGAAGCCGTCAAAGGAAGTTGCTTTCTCTCGCGATAACAAAACTCGCTCGTTTTCGAGTGCGAGCTCTTGATAAAGCTATTTTTATTTATTGCCTTTCTTTTTCCTCGTGCTTTTGCTTGTCCTCTTTGCCATTGCAACACATGGACGCACACGTGGAAGACTTCTGTCAGTAAAATTATTTTACTATTACTTACAGTTAGAAACGGGGTGGGATTGTAGAAAAACTGATTAAAATGAAATCGTATGTGATGCTATCAGACCCCGCAGCGTAGTTTTTCGGTAAATTAGTTGTATTTACTTTTATAAGAATATGAAATAGGATATATAGTGTTTAATTATTAAATAATATTTAATTCAGTGATATTTATTAATTATTTTATGGTATATATTGATGAAAATTAACCAACTCATCCGTCCTAGACCATAATTCTAACTATGCTTAATTGACACCAATGCATGATTAATTTTTACGTTTAATTCAACGTGTTTAGTGTATTTCTTTGCTTTATTCATCAAGCACGGGAAAACCATGATAGTCAATCTAAATTTGCTTCATAGTCGTGATTATTGCTGATATAGCTCGAAAACTGCGTAAGTTTCCACGTAAATTTGCGTAAATTGCGTACGTAAAAACCTTTGGAAAGAGATGAGATAAAAATATTAATTAAACTTAGAGAAAAAGATTATATCGATTAACGTGTCTGCAGATAATGATTACTGCAGATAATTGCAGAGCGTAGTGATAAAGTATTCATATTGTAAATAAATAATCTCTATATAAGTTCTCAGAAATTTGCCTACAACCCTTGCCTTACCTTCAAAGACTCCCGAGAGGCATATCTAAAATATACAGCTAGACGATTGTCTAAAACTTCCGTCTGAAATATTGAAGATCCGGGTTCGAATCCCGGCATTGTCTGAATTTTCATACCCGTTTTTCCTTAGGAATTCTTATAAAGTGTTGAATAAAATATGCATTAATAGCTCTTGTATAAGCAATATATACTCCTGTGAATAAAATTTGAGCAGGGTAGGAGGAGAAGAGGGCAAGACGAGTACGGAATACGACTCCATATAATTGCCCTCGGTAAGAAACAGGAAATTAGCGCGCTACGTGTAACACGCGGAAAAGAGCAACGAAACTAATGAGTAACGGCGTGCTTTATGGAGATATCGGAGTTGGAAGGTGGGGAGAACCCTTCGTCTCGTTCTCTCCTTTTCCTCTTCCACGTCATAACGTTCTGCACATAACCCGTCCGCCCTTATGTATTCCGAAAGGAGAAACGGGAGGAAAAAATGTCTCATTTGAGATAAAAGTAACGACTAGGATCCAGTCCCACGCCGTTTCCTCGTTCTCTATCGCTACTTCCGGTCTTAGCTATTATTTCTGTTGCATTTAAATACTGTGCAGGAATGAGTAACTTCCCGGGATCGTTTTAAGCGCTAACCAACAATTTATTCGGCTATCGCTTGCAGCGTAATAAATTAATGTGAGAGTAATGGTGGCATGACAATAAGGGAACTGCGAATTTTTTTCTATCTTTATGTGGTGGAACACCGATTAACGAGCTATTTTGTTAGCTGCCTACCCTGTTTTTTAGAATATTTGGTTCTAATAGCGGTATAAATCAGCATGCTATCCTATTAGTAACCTTACAATGCGAGACATTAACTGCTGAACCTGTTCACTTTATCTGATATCGACGCTATCTATCACTGAATGAATTTCGAATAGACTGGTCTTTTATGTAGTATGTGTTTTCTGATTTTTATCGAATAATCTGATCGCATTATGAAACTGGGAATCGGCATAGTTGCAAGTAGCTCTCTCGATATTGGAAAGTTTGTGATTTACTATGTAATTTGGCGATATGCAGACAAAGTCACTCGTTGGTATGTTGGTGAACAGCTTATTCAGAACTTGTTTTAGCAGCTCTATTAGAAGTCGGATATCACTGTGTTAATTTTTATGCATTACAATTCCTTGTTACATTTAAGCCTAATTTTGTATTCATATTGTGTATGCTATATTTATCACTCATCTTACTCTCTCTGTGATCGGCGAAAATGTTTCTAGCCAACCATGGAAATTTTTAATTCAATGATAATGATTAATGTTTTGGTTACTTTCTATATTGAATATGAATTTTGATTTCAACTATTTCTGTTCCTATAAGTGAATTTAATGCACAAAAACAAATTAAGAAAATTGAAAATGGTCTTATGGTATTTTCATTTTGAGTGATTCATGTTCTTCATAAAATTTATTGTTATATTTTCCCATTTGATTGAAACGATGATGTTGTTGCCTTGTTGCTTAAAGGTATGATTGCCATTATTTATATGTGCAATTTATGTTAAACAATTAAAGAATTGATAAATTAAGAAATATCATATGTTTGATGTTCTGTTTTATAAATTGGCAGTTTTTCTATTGAAAAAATTCTTCGGGACAATCACACTTGAATTAAGTGAAACTTTTTTTTTAAGAGATCTTTTGAAATTTTAAGAGCAATAAGAATACGAAGTATTTGATTCGGCGAAATTCGTTCGCTGAATTTCTCGATAAACTAATTTTTCACTAAAATTCTGAAAATATAATCAATTTGCTCCCAGCCCCATATATCCTTAATCATTGAATTCTAACTCCACCAAAAGAGACTTAAAGTTCATTGGTGGTAATACATCATCAATGCCTTCATTCTTGGGAACATTTTTTTTAATAATATATTTATTGCTGCCATATATTTTATCTTTACGTTTATTCTCGTTTATATTGCAAAGTTTGGTTTTATACTAAATGAAGTTCTTTGAAAATTCAAAGAACTGATCCTCTTTCATTATAAATGTAAAGCTGTACCAAATTTCGATGTTGTTATTCATTGACGGTAATTAAAATGTTTATCGCGTGAATTTGAACAAGTCCAAGGCATTAGTTGTAAATAGTTGATAAATAAAAAAGTTGACCACTAACGCCACTCCCTGCCAGTGGTGAACACGGAGTACTTCTCCGAGGGCCGCGAGTGCGTCAACTGCGGCACCGTCTCGACGCCTCTGTGGCGTCGCGACGGCACCGGACACTACCTCTGCAACGCCTGCGGCTTGTACCACAAGATGAATGGGATGAACAGGCCGCTAACTAAGCAGCCACGCCGTTCGGTAAGTCGGGGACTCGCGCTCACGTTCTTGCGGTCCCCTTATCCACAGAGTTCGCCGATGTCCTTGTGACCTGTCCCATGCTTTCCCTATGTCCTTTCCATCCTTTCATGCATTCATCTCACCTCACTGCTCGAATTCTCCAATGTTGAAGCGCTGAGTTAGGGAAGGGTTGGTCCCTGCGATAGTTAAGAATTCGGCGTGATAGTTCATATTTCTTTTACAGGACGTCAATTTTGAAGATTTTTGGTCTACGTATTTTTGTAAAATTACAATCAGAGTATACCAATACGGTGGAGATATAACAGATGAAAGAGAATTCGAATGATTTTAATTTTGGGACTTGTAAACACTTTGGATGAAGGTTTTATTATTTTCATAACCCATCCTTCGGGATTTACAGCTACCAATAAATCGAGTATCGATTAATATTAGTTACACAGTCGATTTCCGTCTTCATATCCTCAATATTTTTTCGGCTTAACTGTAATTGAAACTCATAGCAATCAAAATGGCAAACAAATATTTTCATTCTTCCTGTGATACTCCGAATTTTTTCGAGCTTTTAAAATTTCATGAATTCTCACGCTTCTTTGCTAAAATTCGTTCCGGGTTAGACGTGGTCAAAGAGATTTAACTCATATATTCATCAATTAGTTCAATATCATCCTCATATTCAGGATATAGGAAGTTAATAGTTCCGAGTAGAAGCTAAAGAAGTGACTGCTAATGAATTATGAACATTTATCGCTTAGAAGAGCTCAATACTTATGACATAATATATGACGGCTCGTTGATGAAAAGAAAATAAAAGGAAGTTTTTTCTTCGAAGAGAATGCGCCTAAAATAGGCCCAAGAAGTGGATGTGTCAGCTTTTAAAGAGGATATGGACTGTTGAAGGAACCATCTTCGAAGAGAGTATTCTGAGAAATAAAAGAAGAATCTTTTCTGGAAAGCATTAAGGATGAGGGCGACGCTTACATTTGACGGATTGCTACCTCGCTATATACTACCCTAAAGTATCTTTAAAATAACCATTTCAGTTACTGTTAGACAGAATTACGAGTAAGAAATATATTCCTTCTTTCCCAAAGTTTTGCTCTTATTATTATTTCATTATGTGTTATTATTGCTACTTCAATCCGTTCAGCGTTATTAGAGAAAGTTGTTGCTTCTTATTATAATGTCACGGTCACGTTATAATGCTTTGAACCACTGATTATCTAGATTGGAAAATTAAGAATTTTTGTAGCTATCGAGAGCTTCCTTCTTTCAAATTAGGTTAAGTGTTTCCATGAAAAAATTAGGGAGTATACAGAGTCAGTAGTGGCAGATAAGCGCAAGCTCAATTATTTCTTCGGAGTTTAATCTTTTATAGAAATGTGAGGTTTAGGATCAAGGCTAAATTTGAAGTGCATATATTTTCGATAGCGAAACTTTTTTCGTCATATTGATACAGTGCAGCTCAACAACGAAAGAGACATCGAGTTTCATTTCATCTCATCAAATGTTCCCTAACCTTCCCTTCCTCATGTATCTCTCCCTGAACAAAAACATTGTACCCCTGATGAGGGGATGCAGTTGGGTAAAATTATGATTGAAGTCAGTTTGTGCGCAGTTAAGTAATTCGGCCCTCTTTCCCCTTACCTCTGTATTTTCCAGTGGACCCCGAACCTTACTACAAGAACTACTATTTTAACGGGGCGATTCATCGTCCTTCGGAGGAAAAATCCAGCCGTCGTGGGGTAGGTGTACTTCTTCGATACGTGACTCTCTTTCTCTCTCCTATTCCACACTATTTTTCTATCCATTTCCGCTTATTGTTCACGAGTTCAGATTGCGCACTCTCTTTGCCTTGTTTCAATAGGCTGAATGTCATCTTTCCGATGGCACAGTCCCGAATCTATGCTTCATCGGGACTTGTGTATCGCTCGGGAGGTGTGATATTCGGTTTATTGTATTTGGGCCTTCTGATAACTGTGAAATCCGCGCTTGTGAACGCAAAATTTTTCCTAAGACTCACTCTCCCAATTCTTCCACTTTCCCGGTGTAAGAAAGGAAACGCCCCAAGACTAATGATTTATCTGCTGGAAAATGCTCCAGATAAAGTCAGAAATGTTCCCTTTTGGAGAATTTCTCGGTTTAAATTTTATTCCCCGTGATTTCTGTGTGAAAGAACTCGAGGGCTCCTACTTAACTTTCTCAATTCAGTCAGTTTACAAAGTCTAACCTTATAATTTTTTAATCGGATACATCTCCGTATTGCACTTTGATAAATACTAGAATGGTTGCAGACTACTTGCAGACCTTAGTATCGAAGTGGTCCTTAGCATTGTGGTTTATTTTCTGCAACGATTCCCAAAATAAAGTAGGAATATTCTACGGAATATTACATTGTAATTTATTTTCTACAAGGATTCCCGAAATAAAGCAGGAATGTTCCATGTTTAACGGAAATCGGTCTCAATTAGTGCTCGCGAAGTGGTGTCTGAGTTATAATTCATTAATAATATCCGTTCAAGATAAATTCTGTGACGCAATATTCCGTCTCTTGCGTTAATGTCCTTTACTGCATAGCTATGCTTATTTCGGTTGATGTAAAATGAGAATCGATTTATACCTTTGAAAACCCTTAATTGAGCCGTGTTGCATTACCTTAATGTAAAGCAGAAACGCTAAATGAAAATTCGGAATAATTTTTAAAATTTAAAAGTTTATTTAAATATAAAATTTTAGTGTTTTATTGTCGTGAAATATCCGTTATCAACATCGGCGTTTCCTTTCCCATACTTACATAGTAGTAGAGCTTGGTGCAGGTTCTCTTTCGATTTCTCTCCTTCACACATTCCCAGCATTTCTTTTCACAATTCCATCTATTTTCCTTTTATTTTGGTGCACGATAAGTAAGAAAATTTCCTTGTATCTAACAAATGCAGTCTTTCACACTTGTAATTCTTGTAGTTATCTTTCCCTTTTTGTAGAAAGTAGTTTTTGATTAAATTTCACAAAAAGAACACAATTTTCATAAAATTACACGGAATGAAGGTGTGTTTTCCTCCGTTTTAATTTTTTTTGTGTGTGCTTTTCATTCAAACCAACTTAAAAAACATAAAAGTTGGTTGGAGTCGTGTTTATCATTGTCCTCGAACCGATTTTTTTGTTTTATTACATCCGTTTTTGGAGCCCTTGATGTCTTTTGTGTAGGGGCGCTTCCTTATCTTTCCTCCAATGGATGTTCTGAAACAGTTCTGTACTTGAAAATAAATTTCAGCCACGTTATATTAACCTCGTGGTCCCATGGCCAGCCCAAAAAATGATTTTCTACCGACTTATAGTCTCGTGGTGAACACTGCAGTTTGTTAGTGCTTGGAAAAAGACGTATTGGATTTTTTCCTTCAAGGGATGCATGAATTCACCGTAATATTTAATGGGGATTCCCATACTTTTTCAGAATACTTAAATGTTCTGTCGTGATACATTTATTTGGCTCGATCAGTTTCCAGGTATGTAAATGGATACTAAATTTTAATTAAATATTTTGGCTTCCTTAATGTTTAATATCATTGGTCAAATGTTTTTGATGCAAAATCGGAAACTGATGTTTTAATATACTCCATTTCGAACCAACGGGACTCAGAGGTTAATATTCCGTCAAGTTGATATTTTTCTTCATGTGGTAAACGTACTTTTGGTTTTCAATTTCCCATCTTCTCTTTATTTTCCCATATGTAGCAGTAGTGTATCTATTACATGGTAAAAGATGTCTCATGTCAAAATTTAATGAGAAGCTCTTGACTATTGCAATGAAGAAATTTAAAGTTCATTTGAAAACCTTTTGAAAGGCTTCTTCTTAACTCTTGCCCTTTAGTTATTAATGTCTAGAGTTTATGTTTTTTCTTGCAAAAGATATTGTAAAGCCACTATTATATCTGATATTAACTAGCGATGTGCAAACTTTAGTGGCATGAGGCTCTGAAAGCAGTAGTGAATTTCTCTCTTTATAATATTTTAATGTCGCTTTTAAATTGTTAGTATAATTAGAAATGCCCTTGCAAAATGTTCCAAAAAGTAGCAACAGTCATACCCTTGCTTATATTTTTAATTTCCGTCGCTAGTTGAAAGTAATTATGCATTGCGATGGAATTTTTTGAGAACATTACCTCCCCTCTTTAAAGTTTGATCGTCACTGCTGTTCGAATCCTTTCTATTCAGATCTTCCCTTTATATTATCCTTAATCCTTGTGTTTAACATTTTAATGCTATGTCACAGTTGAATTTTCCGTAACCCACCATTTCTTGCTCATTCACGCGTGCCAGCAGGCGTCATCTCGCAAGGTCGGCCTATCCTGCAGCAATTGCTCTGCGCACACCACTTCTCTATGGCGAAGGAGTCCTCACGGCGAGCCAGTGTGCAATGCGTGTGGCCTATACTACAAGTTACACGGCGTAAACAGGCCTAAAGCAATGAGGAAGGACGTCATTCAGGTAAGCCTGACTTATCTCTGTATTCTTTTGCAAATTTTTCCTATTTCTATCTCCAGTGTATCCCTCGAAATATTTTCCTGTATTTTAAAAATCTCTTTCATCCTAAGTTTATTGGAATTAATATAATTTGCAAGTTTGATTTGGCAGTAAATGAAACTTATGAAGGTTTTTTTTATTTTTTTTTGTTTATTTTCTGCTGTGTTTTCCGTTAGAATTTGGCTTGGGTTAAACAGTAATAAATTTTCAAGTTCCATTTCTTTCAAAAACGCTGTTTATCATTTAACCCACTATTTCAATCTTTCTTTCGTGTAACCTAATTGTAAAGTGGATCTCGACAAGTATGTATTACTTTTTCCAATGTTTTTATCAAAACACCATATATTCAGATCATTCATCCGGATCTTTGGTAGACCTGATGATGACCCTGTTATTTTGAAATTGTATTTTAACGAATGAAATCTGTGGAAACTATAAATCTCAGCAAAAATTATCCTACGTTGAGGAGTAACTTGTTAGTTTAAAAAATAAAGAAAATACAGTGATTCCCTGGGTAACAGAGTTTGTCCGTTTCAGAACCAGCGTCGAAATTTTGTAATAAGAAACATTTGTTATGAAAAAATGTTCGCTAGCCAAAATGTAATTTCTCATTAGGCTTTAAATCCTTAAGTACGCAAAAATGACAACAAAAAACTTCTGCATTCTTCTTGTGAGCGAAAATTGGCAGTGTACAATATTAAGGTTGTTTTTGTTAATTTTGTGGAGCCCCAAAGTGGGTGCGAAACAATCCAAACATTTGTGACCTAGATCCGTTTTCTCCAGTCGCTTTCTAAGTAGCGAAAAGAAATTGTGAACAGAATCATTCGTCGACAGAGTTTCTCAGCCGAGGTCCCTCTCCATCGTCTTTTCGAAGAGGGGAGAATCGACTGTTTCAGTCCATCCTGAGTTCGTTTTATGACTTGTTTCTCTGTTAAGAGGGTAAAGCAAAAGATAGAAAGGTTCCAAATACGGTGTTAATGTACTCGTCGCCAAGTTCTCTCATCTCGGAGGCGTGCTTTGGAATTCGCGCGCCAAGCACGCCGCGTTATTTGGTGTTACACTCACGGAACTCGAGACGGAAATCTCCCTTAAGTCACGGAACGACACCGGCTAGATCTTTGGAATAGGTCAGTCACACCTGAAGAAAAAACTTTATGGAGGGAGAACAAAAGGGAACCGAGACGGAAGCTGAGAAGAGAGAATGGCACGGACAAGCAGGAAGGAAGAACAGGGGGAGAAAGTCACGGACTCTAATGCTGAAGTATGAGAGCGTCCACGTACACAAAAGCATCGCTCGGTTTCATTTCTCGGGCGGTGATGACACTAGCATGCATCTTCTTCGTTTAACCCGATTGAAATTTGAAATGAGGTGAAAACTTAGCTTCATCCGTGGAGTTGCCTCACAGAAAACTGTGATTTAATTGCGAACCAAAATTAACGAAGTCAGGATTGCCGAAAGAATGTATAAATACCCTCTGGTTGTAAGCGGGAGAATTGAATTGATGTAATTTTGATCGTTGGGGTTTTTCTGCATTTTTCGTGATTAATTTTTTAATATTCCGCAACTCTACTAAAAATGTAATCATTGAATCGTCGCACAGTGGGCTAGAATCGAAAAAAGCTGGCCAAAAATACGAAAACGCTTTTTTTGAGTGAGGACTACGAAACTTCGCATGATTGATTTAGAATAAATTCTGCATAGAACTATGGAGGTCATTTAAGTAGAATCCTCCCCATTAAAATTATACAGGGGGTCAAAGTTGACCAATTTTTGCGAAAATTTCCAGTTTTCGATTTTTCACGAAATTCTTCAACTTCAAGTCAATTGTGAACACAAACTAGGAAAATCATCGAGTAAAATATGATGCCATTTTATAAATATGTTCTTTGTCCTTCCTAAGACTTGGTTTCAATGAGCTCTGGTGAATATTTATGTACTTTACATGACAAAATGGCGGACCCTGATTTTGGAACAAATTTTTACCTAAAGCGAGAAAAAAAGTTGATTGAGACACCGTGTGACACGGAGTTATTTACACCACGATAAACTACAAACCTTCGCTAATGGGAATCTGAAATAAAATCTTGCCCCAATTTGCCCCAATAATATATAAGTCGACTTTTCGACAACGCTGCAAGGGCCAAATCCGCGCGGCGGAACACCGTCCTCCGTTACGCTCTCGTGTTTTGGGAGGAACAACGAGCAAATACGATTCTGATTCGTTCTTTTTGTATATTTTGAGAATTATTATACTTTGTACATATCTTAGACATCAATATTTATTACAAAGTCACCATTTCTTGTAGGGTGATGATTGTAAAAAATGAAATGGGTTATGCTTTAAAGAATGGGACCACGTAAGCGATATTAATATCATATATTAGTTTACTTTTGTGCGATAATGCTAAATTTCTACTAAATCATGCAGTCAAAGTTTTAAGTGAGTTTATAATGAAGTATACGGTGTTTTTATAAATTACCTTTTCTATTAAATGCATTCCTCGTCTGAAGAATCTTCATCCCCATAAGCCAATTCCTCCTCATTGTTCATGACTAGGAGCCCCTTAATCTCTTTGCTCATATTCCTCGATCCTTTCGTTGTTCTAACTGGTGCCGATATTGAAATTAGCGGATCAGAAGTTAGAAGTAATCTTCGGAACAAATCTTCGTTCGTGGCCAATCTGGAGTGTTTCCTTGTGTATCTCTCCCGGTATTTCCTTGCGTCTTTATTCCGGGCCTCCATTGCCTCTTCTGTCAGTTGCCCTAACGGAAGGATTGCCTGTTTTGCTATTTCAGCCCCGTGTATAAGTACTTTATGTACTGTTGATGGCATATAGTACCACGGATATAATCGGACATACATCTATGCTGTAGCACAGCAATAATCTTTGAACGCTTTTTCATTTAGTGGAAAACCACTTGAAATTACCTTCAAGATATTGGCGAATCTTTTTATGAGATCTTAGTCAATTGTTTTTAGGAAATGTATAATTAAATTTGGGAGACGGTAGTTTAGGAAAAAAATTAATAATATAAAACTAACCATATACAGAACTCTTATCTTTGTGAGTGAAAATTTCTTCTTTATCTTTTTCAGTGTCCTGTTTTTTTACTTTTAATAAAAGATTACGCATTAATAAAAATAAATTCAACCTCGCACCTGTTATTTCAGCTGCTAGATTTAACTAGCGGACTTTTAAAGAAACGCTTTGATGTATTTCAATAATTTGTGGAGCCATATCCTGGTTTAGGTACATCTACAATCAGTCCCATCTTTTTTCTAAACTCTTTCTGAATATGATATTTTCTCTCCTGAATATGATATTTTCTCTCCTCAAACAGTAATTTGTGATTACCACGAGCCTACTTAAGAATATTAAGATAAGTTCCATGGGTACGTCTTATGACATAACATCATACTCATCAATATGGTACTCTCACCTACAGTTGCTTAAAGGTAAGTAGGAAAGATATGTAATAAACACTCAAAAAATTCTAATTCAACCATGCAGCGTAGAAATGCTATAGTACAAATTTTCTGCGTCCACTTTTCGATTACTAATCGCCGATAGATTGTTCACATTCGAAAATTTCTCACCGCAAATGTAGCATTTTATAATACATGCAGGACAAAGGGAGTAGAGAACACTCAAATAATGTGAGCACATTTTAAAACGATCAGAAAATACATCATATTTACCACCGTATTCTGATACATTAAATAAAAGGGAATATATAATGAAAAAACATACCTCACCACATATAATTCCTATGAAATATCTAAAACCTCACTCGAGGAATGCTACCAGGAGATTGTCGAAGACTTCTTGTTTCACAGAACTGTCGTAGCTACAAAACACAAAACCTTCTTATCCAATGTTCAAATAGAACTGAACTATTCCTAAGCTTGTAAGGAAAAATCACGGACAGGCAATTCTTAGGGTACTTTTAATCCGGAAAAAGCGCAGCTGCCTGTCATAAAACGAGCCCTTTGCCGAACTTTTCCAGAGCACTGCGACGGTCACCAAAACAACTCCAGATGTGGCCAATTTTTGTATTTGAAGAAAATGCTACGCTATATGCCACCATTTTCATAATATCACAATTATATTTCATTACTGTTATGAAATTACACAAAGTGGTGACTTTTTGTATCGATTTTGTAAGAAAATATTCAGTATAGTTGAGAGTGAGAGTGAAGAAGCATTCAGTATCAAAATCACAAACATAGTTATCTAAGAAATGTACGAAGTATAATAATGCTCTAAATATACAAAAAGAACGAATCAGAATCGTATTTGCTCGTTGTTCCTCCCAAAACACGAGAGCGTAACGGAGGACGGTGTTCCGCCGCGCGGATTTGGCCCTTGCAGCGTTGTCGAAAAGTCGACTTATATATTATTGGGGCAAATTGGGGCAAGATTTTATTTCAGATTCCCATTAGCGAAGGTTTGTAGTTTATCGTGGTGTAAATAACTCCGTGTCACACGGTGTCTCAATCAACTTTTTTTCTCGCTTTAGGTAAAAATTTGTTCCAAAATCAGGGTCCGCCATTTTGTCATGTAAAGTACATAAATATTCACCAGAGCTCATTGAAACCAAGTCTTAGGAAGGACAAAGAACATATTTATAAAATGGCATCATATTTTACTCGATGATTTTCCTAGTTTGTGTTCACAATTGACTTGAAGTTGAAGAATTTCGTGAAAAATCGAAAACTGGAAATTTTCGCAAAAATTGGTCAACTTTGACCCCCTGTATAATTTTAATGGGGAGGATTCTACTTAAATGACCTCCATAGTTCTATGCAGAATTTATTCTAAATCAATCATGCGAAGTTTCGTAGTCCTCACTCAAAAAAAGCGTTTTCGTATTTTTGGCCAGCTTTTTTCGATTCTAGCCCACTGTGCGTCGGTAAGAGAGAGAAAAGTCCATGAACCTGCTTACTTCGTCCTACACCCTTTCGACTATGTACATAGTTTATGGGATATTGATGATAATTGTTGTGTTGATGAATTAGGAAAGCTAATATACAAGTTTGGTTAAAGACTGGGACGACAAATCAGTAAGCGTCACCAAGATGGCTCATGACGTACGGTGGGAATCTTTAGTAGAAAGAAGTTGTAAACAAAATTAATTCAACAAATTATACGATATCGAAGAACACACCAAATATTTTACGTCCATCCTGTCAAAGTTTCATATCGTAATGTACTGTATTTTTCACCGTTTCGAGCTCGTAATCATAAGGCAAAGAAATTATGTAAACACGAGAGAGATAAGACTTAAGAATTGTGGCAGTAATATTAATATCCTTGCTGCCGACATTCAGAATTATCTGGTTTCCTTGATTTACGTGCAATACCCTGGAGGTTTTTCTTAGCTCTATAGCTCCTTCGTATGTTTTTTTTTTTTTTGATCTGTAACCCATCTTTCCGATATTTTTCGAGAATTGTGGAGTGAATTGAGGATCAAGTCACTTCTATCAGTTCGTCTCCTAATATTTTTTTCCATTCCTGTTTTCCTTGTTATTTTTTCAGACAACAATTTATAACTGGCAAATTCTTAATAATTTGTTTATTTTACTTTCAGACGCGTAAGAGAAAACCGAAGACTTCTGTGAAGTCTGGCGATTCCTCGACGGCGGGATCAAACACTTCCCTTACTGGTGGAAGCTCTGCATCCACACCAGCAGTTACATCTCTGCCATCGGAGACAATCAAGTTGGAAGGCGCAGGTGAGAAAACGATTGCTTTTTTGGGTTTCAAGATCATAACCCTTTAAAGAGAATTAGAACGTAAAATCGAATTTCTTTTTGAACTGCAACCGATTGAGATTCTCAGCGGTAGATTATGGAGTTAAAAATCAGTTAAGGAGGCAGAAATTAGAGGAGATAGGATGACGTATTTAAACATTATTTAACTTTATATAATTGAAAGAATATACCTCGAATAAATTTTCATGTCAAATTAAAATATTTTGATGAAAACGTGAAGACATATATACTTAGTTCCGCTGTAAATTAAGTGACTTAACCATAGCTTTCCTCTTATGTCCTCTTCAGAGATTTTATGCGTTTTTATGTACTCCACCCTCGATTATTCTTTTTAGAGTTCCCTTTTTGGGGCAGAAAATGTAGGTGTCATATATTTATGGTACGAGAAAAGATGGATTTAGAAGTAATTGAAGAGTTTATGTAAGCACAATTATTTAGTTGGTTGCTATCCACTTGTATCAACAATAAAAATATTTGCTTAAAATTCTAAAATCTTAGACTGCTTTTAGAAATGAGAAGGAATTTAGTATTTAGATAATCTGTTTCTATCCTGGCCATAATTTATGGTAAAAGTTCGAAGTTAGACGAATTATGAAAGGAAAGTTATGGAACACAATCGAGCTTGCATAATTTTTTTCTTGGAGACGCGAAGGAAATTCCTCTGTAACACCACAGAAATGCGGTATGCTTCTTGGAGCAAGGTCTCGCATTTTTGTACGAATTCCGTAAGCATTTCGCCAGTAAAGTACCGTAACAACTTTGAATATGTGTGGGATACGTTCTGGCTAATGTTTAATTTTAAATTAAAGTGATTAAATACTCATAAAGACTTTCAGGCCATTGAAATTAAAAGTAATTCCGAGAAGACATAATCTTTTGTGACCACGTTTTCCTCAGCTATATGGTTCGAATATAATATTCAAATCGTGACCTTTCCGATAATTTACGATTTTCCATGCTTCCATTTCGTCGTTCCACGTAATCGCGATTAGCTGATTCGCGGAAGTTGAGATATCGTTGATACCGGGATATTCAATCGCATGGTGGCTTCTGAATTTTCGTTTCTGTCGACGAGAGCCATATTAACTCTATCCTTTGTCCCTTTCCTGGTTGTTGCGTTCTCTGCTTCGCAGTCACATTTTTCGTCTTTCGCGCTTGGAAGCCAAGCATTAAGGAGGAGTAAGTTTCCCCTTGTTTTAACCACGAAGAGAGCTCCCTCGTCGTTAACGAGGGTCGTTATTCTCGGTGGTCTCGTAAAAATCCAAGATATGTTACGTTGGGAGAGTATGTATGTTTACATAACTAGAAGTGCGTTTGTTGCTGGAATGTCGAAACCGGAGCCTTGAAAAGCGAGCTACATGCAGTAGGTGACTCCTCGAACAGTGATGACTTTTCAAATTGTGAGATAATAGCGATGCATCGTGATTCTAAGCTCTTATCGCGACATTTGCTTTGTTATAAATATTATATTATGGTTTGTACCAATGAAATTAGGGATCTAGATTTTTCGCCAATATAGATTATTCGATTGCCGTTTTGTAGCTGTAACTTTTAGTTTAAAAAAATTGAGAAGAGTATAGGTAGCAAGTGCCAAGGAAAGATGACAAGTTACAAGAAAGGAAAATATCAAATCTGAACGTGATAAATATGAAATGTGAATATTATGCCTCCATAAATATCTATAGTATCCTATCCTGCCAACAGGTCATAGCGTGAAATAACTTTTTCTGCACTAATTCATGATAGAATCCTTCATAAATGCTCATAATGTAGAAATATGGGTAACACTAGGAGTGACTATTCATGTCTAATCTTCATATTTTTATCAATGGCTAATTTTTCCGTTTATTAGACTTCTATCCATGTTACTATCTTTCTGTTGTTTATTGCACTTAATCAATGAATAATAGATAAAATTCTACGTGAAACACTACATTATCGATAAATAAATCATTTTAAAGTATTAAATGGTGTATTCTCTACATTGTGATCAAAATCTTTAACATTTCCAATGTATGACTTCACTGCTTAATCTTTGAATGTATCAATCATGTTTTTGTTGTAATTTTGTAACTGATTTCATAGTAGAGAGTATATCAATCATATAAATAATTCCATCAAATGGAATGATTTTATGCCGAAGAACAATTTTAAATTTTGCTTAAGTCAAATCATACCTCTAAAATACTCATCTTTAATGAAGGTATCTTTTCCAATGGCTTACTCATTTAACTATTTATCATTTTTAATCTTAAAGGAAGTCATAAAATACATTTTAGAAAACAATCATTGAAATTGATAATTTTCTGCAGATATAGTGTTAATGTTCAAAACTGTTACTGCTGTTCAATTTAGAAAGAAGATGCCACTAAATTTCATGTAATTTATTGTATAAGGATATCAGGTTCTATTGACATATTAAGCTCAAATAACATTAATTCCTGATTACATTTATGAACTTTTTTTGGTACTGAAGGATAGATAAGAAATTCCTATATAAAAATTCAGATAAAAGATAGTAGAGATTTTTACAAAAAAAATTTGCAACATCTCTGCTCTTATTAAAACATTGATTTGTTTCTCCATGATAATACTTAATTAATTTTGAAGATAGTTAGAAATTGGCCAATATGCATACATTTCCTAGTTATTTTGTCTCAATCCTGTTTTGTAAATGATAGATATTTGAGTCCTTAATAATAATCATACTAGTTTTCGTAGTTGATGATTTTACCTGTCATCTCTACCCCTGGATATAATAACAGTCTTTATATGGATTCTTTGCTTATTTCTCTTAGAAAATATATATAGGCAATGCAGAACGGGAACTACAACATATCACCAGCAACAGCAGCACCATAACCAGCACCATTCTAACCTGGGAAGCACCTCTACCCCCTCCTTAAGTACTGGCACCTTAACCTATACTGGACCCTACCACCATCAACACCACCTCCATCAGCACAACCACCAGCAGGTGCATGCCAGCAATCAGCACCAACATAGCTCTCAGCAACAACAGCAGCATCAACAGTCCCCTCATCACTACCACTTGAGCCAGCAGCAACAGCAAACTTCTCCTTTGGCAAGTGATGCATCTGCTGGAGATGCCCAGCAGAACTATGGTGCCCTGGTTGCCCTTGGTAGGGCTTTGTCCCACCAACAAGGCTACCAAAACCAGCAGCATCATCAAGTGGGACAGGAAAGTCCAGAAGATGTTAATCAGATAAATATCAGTGGTAACCAAATGCACCAAGGTGTTGGTAGATCCCCTCTTTCCTCTCCCACCTCATCGTCTCTCTCTCACTCCCTTCTTCACTATTCATCACAAATATCTGTGGAATCTGGTGGTAGTCCTTTCTCAGCCCCATCTCCTGCTCAATCACCTCATGGACTCTTGCATCTTCATCTTCAGCACCAGCATCCTCATGAGCTAGGAACTGCAGATCAAGGAGGTGTGGTGGGTACTCATGGTTTGAACACAGAATGTTCGTCAGCTTCCTCATCTTCCTCTGCATCTCCAGTCACTTCTAGGAATTCTGCAAGAACACCACCATCTCCTTCTTCTCCAGAACAGCATATTGCCAAAAAACAGCGAACCGAAAGACCCTCTGTAGTTTCCCTGACTACATGAAGTGATTTCACTGTGACTGTTCAAACTCCTGAACTGTTAGAGGATGGTGGTTGAATCCCAGAATCATAATTATTCCTTTCTTTGTACCATTTGGTGCAATTTCAGCTTGAAAGACTATACTGCCAGTGTATCGTGTGGAACTCTGGCTAAGCATGGCTGTCACAGCTTAGTCATTACATACTTACCTGGGACTTGAATTACCACTTAATTTAAAGTTTCCGTTTTAGGGAATCTTGTCCAAAGGTTGGGGTACAGATTTCTGAAGAACAGAGACAATATGTCATCACATCTTATGGATAATAACTATACTTGAGGATGGCACTAAGAGTTTTGTTTTCACCTTGCTTGTATGCAAATGAACGTTTTGTTTGCGTTGCCATACATTAGTGTCCACTATCAAGTCGATGATTGACAGGAGCTAATTTTGATAGTGGTTTGATTGCTCATCTTTCAAGAATGTGCTCTTAAGAACTCCATCATTTTGTTGGTGAAAGTTATTTGGATTGGTTAAGTAATCCAGAAACTTTCCCTAAAAATCCCAACTGAGAACATATCAGTTTGAAGAAAAAAACTAGAACTTGGGCCAATGTAATTGGACACTAGATTGGATTTAAGTCATATGGTGTTTTGTGTTTCAGCTGTATTTTTGTGTGGTTATTACTGATATTCCCTTTTTCTTTACACATAAAAAGAGTAAGAAATTGAGCCATTGGTTCAAAGTGATGGTGCTTTAATGCAATTTAAGAGAAGAGCTTTTTATTTTCAAGCACAATCATGTTATTAAAGTTATCATTTTTTCATTAAATACATTATTATTTATATGAATGTAGTGTGAAATTTAAGTTAACTACTAAAGGTTTCCATTTCTTCTGAGAAATCATAGACGACTTGGCACTATGTCTTTTAAATTGTTGGATGATATTGTTTCTATCATTTCATAGTTTTTGTTTAATATATTTCTGGATGTAATTTACTGAATTATAAAATTCAAAATATCTTTAGCAGAATGCAACATTTTGGATTTCATTCTTTGTGATAAATTTTCTAATACACAGAATTTATTGTGTTGATGGTATGATGAATTTTGATGGTTTGTTTGTTAAGAATGTGTTTCTAAAATCCATAGTTATCATGGATTATACAGACGCTTCACAGAGTTGAATGAGTTGATACTCAGTGTCTGTTTAGAGGAAGTACTTTCTCTTTTGTGTTGCTGATATTATTTCATTGTATCTTTTGCACCTGAAATAAATTTTAAGAAACATATTTTATGTTATTTCTTTATATCATTTGATAGACTTACATTGAATAGCATTGATGTATATTTTATTGTGCTGTGTTTTCGTATTTAAAAAAGGAAATGATCGTATTATTAAGCAGTGCCAGCAAAGTCTAACAACTCTTTGTTTAAATTTTTCCTTTCTTATGAGTGATTTAATCTTGATTAAATGTGCTAGCATTGTTTTACTCTGTTGATTATATTAATATGTTCAAATTTTCATTAGGTTTTACTATATTTTGTAGATAACAAGTTACTTTAATTCCATATGTTAAAATTATGAAAAGAAATCAAAATTGTATTATTTATTGCAATTTAAGTTTTTCAGAAAACTTTATGAGAATTATTACTCTCTGACAGGATATTCCTTGTGCAGTTCCTTAAAGCATATTTTTTCCCTAAATCTGTATTTTATAATATTTAAACAGTTGATTTTTCTATGAACAAAATATTTATACTTCTTATAGGTATTAATCTCATTTTCATCATTTTAACAGATTCTGCATTGAATCATTTGCCTAAAGAAGAGATAAATGTTATTTCTTGCGGTGACAAGGTTAGTTATCAGATAAATCTACACGTTTGCAGAGATGTTTAAGAAAATATTTTCCCCTCCAGATATTAAACATGTTTATTGAAGAAAAAGTATGCCTTCAATATGCTTTGAAGTATCCTCTATTCTTTGGGAAAACCCCTTCGTCAGTTACGAACATTGCAAAAATTGTACCAATCACTTGTAAGCTTTCTGCAAACAGTGTGGTTGTGTCATTACATTTTATAGCTCTGATTTTGTCCCAAAAGTAACAACAGCATCTCTGACTGGTGCATGCAAGTAGGTTAAAATACATTAAAGCGACTGATAGAAAATATTACAGCTCAATGATAATGTGACCAAATCAAATGTGAGTTATGCATTGAAGTTCAAAGAAGGCTGAATTTAGATTATTCATGGCTGATTCAGAGTATATGTTATTTCTGAAAGATCTCAAAAGTCCACAGTAATTTTTACGGTTTCAATCCCTTTATCTGATTTTATAGCTATGTTTTATCAATTTTCAAACCTAAGCAGAAATTCATACACATAATGTGTTAGTATGTATCCAATTGTCAATTTCAAAGTATTTCTCTGATCTCTACACTATAGAGATCTACTACAATATTACAGTTTTGCAGTAGTGAATGAGATATTGCGCAAACCAAAGACGAATTCACGCAATAGGTAACGGGTCCGTATTACGGCCACCTTGACTAGCTCCTGTCGTAGTGTGTGATACTTGAAATTATTATCATTTGTTTTAGAAAATCCGTAGATATTTCATGAGGCAAAAGAATTATAGCAAATAATTTTAACGAAATGCATTGCAAGAGCTGTTGTATTCTGTAAATCTATTGATAGGAAAGCAATATGGTTTATCTAATCATCGATTCAATTTATAATTTCTACATTTCATTTGCGCAAATGATCGTCACTTTCAGGAATAGGCAGGATTGTATGGTTACATTTATCTAAAAATTTCTACACCTGATAATGGCTTAATGTCGTGTGGAAATTGGGAAAAGTAAAGCGAATAGTTTCATTTCTTCCGACAAGTTCCTTTTCTTTCCTGAGACGTACTCAAATATGAAAGTCAAAGATTTTACCAAACCAAATCTACTGTTTGGTCTATTTCAAACAATAAAAGATACCGATGAAAATTAGAATGTCATTGCTAAGTGGTAATTAACAGGATGGATTTAAAGTGTTTAACCCTTAGGCTAGTTGGTTGGCTCGTGCTCCACAATTTCTTCATCATTAGTAACCGAAAACTAAGGAGAGGGAATAAGGCTTACTACGCAAGATGAAGAGTGAGGTATCTCTTGCTTTCCGTACTGAACTGTAATGCCACGAGAGATATAGGTCCAAATAAGTGCAGCCCAATTACGATATGAGTATATATTTTATTGCATTTATTTATTAGACACGAGGATAAATTTCATAATTCATTACTGCTCATTATCTCGATTTCTTTCATCGTTACAGAGACAGCAACAGCACTCACACAACGCAAATGAAATATTCTCAATTCATGCGTACAGAAAATGGAAAATATTCCATTCATTGAGCCATAGTAACAGGAAGAATCGACAGGGTATTGCTAGCCCATCCCTTTTAGAATTTGCTGACGATGATCGCATTCTTTCCTTTCGAACGAAACCTATCGAGTAAAGGTCAGAAACGCCTTGCCCATTGGCGCAGAGGTTGTGCTCGTTTGCCACATTGTGTTGAATCGTCTGAGAAGAACCTTGTGCTATGCTCAATCTCGCAGTTGCAGCTAACATTGTTAATGAAAACCTTGGAATGAATATGAACTTCCACCCTTCCGGATTCATCGTGGAAACTCAAACCATTTTCCCCTGACGCTCACATCATATAGATTTGTTTGTAGTTCAATCAATTACATCTATAGTTTGTTGCAAGTGCATCACTTAGGATGAATATTTGGCCAAGTGAATTCTTTGCCATGAAAGAAGTGGTGAATTTATCGGCGACTACGGATACTGCATCGGATGATTTCTACCATACCATACCTCTGACTCGCCGGAACGCTGAAGGTAAGTGATAAAGTGGTTTACGTAATGTTATGTGTATGGATAGGAAGAATGTTTTTAATTTCATTCAGGATGAAATGGTGTCGTTCCCTCTCTGTTTCTTCTTAAATAGGACCTTTGATTTTGGGTATTTCATACATTATACATATATATTAGTTTTTTGGTGAAGATTGCAAAACGATTCTTTTACTGTCAGGTTTTCGTGGAACTTTTTTCAAGAAAAAATTAATATTCAGAGTAGCAGAAGGCCGTGGGCGAATGTAGACAAAGACTCGAGCATACGTGAGGATAATTTGAGTCCACACCTTTTAATTCTTCCGCAGAATAAGGTGCTCCTAGTATTAACTTTTCGTTCTCTTAACAGTTGACATAGCAAGCCTAGCTTTCCTAGCATAAATTGAACCTCGCTTTTATTATTTACTTTGACTTTATTCCATACAATAAGATTTAGATACAATAAGAGTTTAGATACATTTTATTCCATTTGAACCATGTGTGTTATATGGACATCCATCACACATAATCTTCGACTTACGCTCGAGTAATTATTCTTACGTTTCCTTATTCTTCATATTTCTCTACAGTTAAATAGTTGGGAGAGTAGGAAGGCCGACCTAAGGAAGAACACTAACGCAAACCTTTTGTAAGGCTTCCCAAACGTTAAACGCCTAACTTTGTATCGAAGTCAGATCAGATATTAATCAATTGGCGCTTTCTAGTCTCGTTGTACCGAATCGTACTCAATGGTCGTAATTTTTTACGACGCACGCCATAAAACAATCTGCAGATAGCTGAAATATTCCGCGGCGTTAAATGGGGATCCGTTCCATAGAAGCGATGTGGGTTGGGGTGAACGTACACACACGAGTCCGGAGGCAGCTGAGGACATGGGGGTCTTATCCGGTACTCTTTACCCCCTTCCCGCCATACCGAACCTCCAAGGGGCGCCTTATCACTCCACCACCACGTGACTATTCGTAACTGGAATATTTGTTGACTTCCTGCTTCCTGCAAACGCCGGCAGAGGTCTCTGGCATCCGCACGCCGCATTATCGCTCTGGGCAGGCCGGGGCGGATGTGGAGGGGACGACGCCATGCAGACACCTCCTCCTACCGTTCACCAAATACTATATGTAATGCGCACCAGAAAATGAGGAAAATCGTTCCTCCAGCTTCCAATGCTCGCCCAATTGTATGTAGCAATGCTGGCAAATGTGTAGAAATGAGCATGACCCGATCCAAAATTTATGCCATACATGATACCACATCAGCGGCGCGAAATTAGAATTCGTTAGTAAATACATATATCTAGGTGCCGTTTGAGTAGTAATTTATCGTTTAAACATTCAAGACGTAGTGGGGTCAGATGATAGGATGATAGGACCGCGTTCTCAGGGGTAGCCAACCAAGTGTCAAAGAGGTGGCTTACTTTTCATTAGTTCATCGGTTGCTTGAGTATTGTTACGCGGTGTGGAATCCACGCAAGAAGGGTGATCCTGGATCTACTTAGAGCAGTTACAACGTTCTGCTCGTTTTATTAAGGAAGACTGTAGGTTCGACAGCAGTGTATCAGAGATGATCAAAAGTCTGGGAATCTCTTGAGGATAGAAAAAAAGAATATAAGCATAAGTTATTTGATAAATTTTTGATCATTGATTTATATGATTAATTACGCGACATCGTGATTCCAATACTCAGCGAACGCAATTTTGGAGGCCAGACGTCAAAAAAATTTCGCGAGATTATAGCGAGAACGAAGTTACTTATGGTCCCTCTTTCCTGATAGTCTTAGGTATGCGAGTATAAAACAGATAGCTAACTAAGGAGTAAGGTGTTTTCACACCCCTTGCTATGCAACATACAGTGGCTCGCGGGGTATTAATGTAAATGTAAAATTTTAGTGCTGGTTTTCGGGAGCTGGCGAACTAAATAACAATCACGGTCTCTAACGAGAGTTGGATAAAGGGAGAAAAAATAATGCTCCTCTGAAACATGCGAAAGAAAGCAGTGTTTTTGACCTTCGTGAAGGAGTAATCTATCAAATTATCTATGTCGGCCAAGGCATTTCGATTCTAGTTCGTGTTGCATAGCATCTATGGTGACATCCGGCCAATGATTAAAATTATATATCCCTTTAAGAAGATGAAACTTTAATGTTGGCATCGAGATGGATCTAAAACGTCGAATTTTGGAAATTTCCTATCACGCGTTTAAATATAGAGCACTATTTCACAAAGGAACTTTTTACACTTTCTTTATGGATATTATAGCTTTTTTAAACAAAGAATAAGGCAAAATAAGTAAGTAATTCACTCCAGATATCATTGTGCCAAAACTTGGCATGCATTTCACGCAGAATATGACGCATAGATTAAAATTTTTAAAATTAACTTCTAGACAAATCTTAGCAAAAATAGCGGGTGAAAATTTTTATTTAAATACGAATATTTTTAATATGATAAATTTAACATTGGTTTAAGATTTGATAATCAATTAAAAGTCATTATAATTTAATTAGTATTCTTCAACATTTAAAGAGAATTACAGAATGAGAAACACAGTGCATATCAAGGTAAAGGTTTTAGTAAATATTGTAGAAGTGAGAACCAAGTACTTTTGGAAAAATTCCAAAAATGAATGTCAAAACGAGACGTTTTACCTTTACATTTCTTCTCCGCGGGTCACCAGTGGTGTACAGCTGGGGGTTTATTAGCACCACCATCCCAACCTAATTGTTGGACCTTGTTATCTTCTCCAAAGCTCTAATGTTAAAAACAGAGCATATATAATTGGATAAAGATAAATTCTATATATAAATATCGAGAGTTATGTAGTAACTAAAATTAAACAACTGTGAACAAAAATATTTACCCTAAAAATAAAAAAACTCATACTATTTAAAATCTTACATATCAAAATTATTGCGCCAACTTATGCGCTCAAAAAGTGAGCAGCTATTCCCCAAGTGGAAAAGGAATTACCCTCGATCTGACTTATAATTTCTCGAATATGGAACGTAATGTTCCTTTCACAAACGGAGGAGGGATAAACGAAGCCTATGAGAAGCCGTGATCGTATAGTGGTTAGTACTTTGCGTTGTGGCCGCAACAACCCAGGTTCGAATCCTGGTCACGGCACTAGGAAGATCTCTCCTCAGAGTGGGCTATCTTTTTTAGAATTTTATGAATGAAATATTTCTGAATATTTTAAATCCTTCACATAATGTGCTTGTGATTCCCTCAGTTACGAATATAAAGTCTTAAAATATTAAATATTGTGAGAGAATGTTTTAATATTTGGACAGGAATTAGATCGATCAACGCCCGGAAGGAGCCGTGATCGTATACGTAGTGGTTAGTACTTTGCGTTGTGGCCGCAACAACCCAGGTTCTAATCCTGGTCACGGCAAGGTGTGTTTTTTAACTAAATAGGCTATATTTTTCTCTCTAAATTTCACTTTTCTCTCTCATTTCACACTGTACATAGTCTTTCTATAAGAGCAGGGATTTTGTTTTTTGAAGCTAAAACATTTAATTCTAAAAAATGTGGAGTAATCAATAATTGATCGTAGGGAGGAAAATAAATATTTTCTCCGAGTTGACAGAATCGATTTATATGACGGTCGGCACGAGCAGTGATTCTACGCTCTCTGTTCGGCTATAAAAATTTTATTTTACGTTCGAGAACAATCTGCGATCATTCAATTGTTACTGATTTTCGAAGAAAGGAGGTTTCGTTTTATATTAAATTAAATATCGTCTTATATCCGTGAGATCGAGTTTATATTTTTTACCTTTTCTTTTCACTTGAAAATTAACCTATGATTTCCTTTGTTAACTTAGGATAGGTATTATATTAAATTATACGCAATGTTTTCTGTCTTCTTATACATTTTCTGAGCTCCATGATAATCAAGTGTGTTTCGATTTTTTATAAGTATTTCGAATGCTGAGATGATTTCGCACGTGAACTCCCCCGGGAATCGAACCCGAGACCGCTTAATCCCCAGTCAAATGCGGTTAAAGCTGTCCCGGGTTCAATTCCCTGGAGGATTCCACACGTGAAATTATCTTGGCAGTCAAAGTACTTTTAACAACTCTATTACATCTAATTTTTCTACATGTAATTATTTCGCAATACTGTTTATTCCATGGGCAAACTAAATGCAGGAGTTAGCATAATAGAAAGCTTACCGAAGATTGAATACTTGGCCGATCGAAAAAAGATAACGGGTCGATATTTTTTCTTACGCAGCCTATGGAGATTTTTGTATCGTAAATGTAGAAGAATGTCTCCCATAATTTTTACCTGTTGATATATATTTTTATTTTCTGTAGCGTGTTGAATCCATTGAAGTCTCCTGAGTCTGGTTTCCTGTGGTGATGTACTGTCGTCTGGAAAGTGCTTTGCCTTGGACAGGAAGAGGAGGAGTGGCGGTCAAAGGGATACTCCCTTCCTCTAGGACACGCGCAAAGGGCAAACAAACCCAAAGAGGAAGAAAGGTGGGTCTTCCTCGAAAATATATAACAGAGCGCTGGCTTTTTTTTCGAGAAATTCCCTTTTCTCAATCAGAAAAATGTGAAGACCTTCGCTCGACTCTGGTGGAATCAAATGCACGGAGCAATTGTTTCCTTCTTTTTTTATTTATTTATCCAAAGATTCACATTCAGTGGTGCCGCCAATTTAAAGTGAATGCCAAAAAACCAAACTAAAACCAAATATACATAAGAACATGAAATAAGAAAATCTATCAAAAAAAAATAAAAAATACGACAGAAATACATACGCAAAATACGAACCAAGGAAATTATTTACATGAATCTTTATACAAGTATTCTTTGAAGAATAATATAGGACTTTTAATATTAGCATTGATATAATTTGACATTAATATTTTAATTGAATTGATTCGTATGTTATGAAATAAGATATCAAAGGTAGGTCAGCCGGAACGAAGTGGCACGTATGGGTCTGTTTGATATTATATAAGTACTCTACTTAAGTATGTATGTATATTCTGTATTATCTTGAAATCAAGAAGTTTGAAATATATTTTTTTGAATCGAGCTGTAGCCCTCTGCAGATAAAATGTCCCATTAACAATATTTATCAATATAAAGAGGTCGAGGTTTTTTATCATCTTTTATAATTATATTTAGGGAATTATTCGTTAGGAATGATTTTCATGCTTATTACAAATATATGCAAAAAAATTTGGAGAGAAGAATAGCGAAGAGTTGGCTTCAGTGCGAAGTGCCAAAGGTTTTTCCTGTGTATTACCGGGTAGCTCGTGATTTGAGATTATGGAAAAAGAAAAAAGAGGCTGAGCAAAAGGAATAAGAAGAGATAGAGGCAGCTTAATTGAGTTGATGTCAGTGCCAAAGGAATTCCTACCGGTATCTTCTTGCAATCGTATTTACACGGCAGATAATAAAACGCAACTGCGATATACAGAGGCTAGTATCTATTTATAGCACCTACGTGGTCCCTGAGTCGAATCTTGGAAGTAGCAATTATTTACAGTATCATTATCTGTTAGGTTTCTTTTCTAATATTTTAGTTTATTTTCTAATATTTATGTTTATTTTCTAATATTTTAGTATATTCTTCATTATTTTCCCGGTAGTGATCACCGAGATGGTAAACGAGAATTATTTTATAAAAAGATGATAAAAAGAAGTCGCATCGGCCAATGCAATAAAAGAAAACATGATATCCGCAAGAATTTATCTTCACTGTATTAACTGAACAAATCGTTTTTCTATCTTCTAAACAACCCAAGTTCTAGAATAGAATAAGACTCAAGGGCGAATTTCAGCAATCAGAAATCCTGCCAGGTTGGGATTGGGTGTCTCATCAGGAAATAAATCATCTGAAATTTACCTCCTTTCTCCCCATTAACGGCGGGGCCTTCAGACCGCGCCAGGTGCTCCCAATACCAAATCCATCCCCAGTAACACTTAATTGTTTGTCAAAATATTTTATAACAAAAGAGCTTTCTTTCACTCTAAATTTTCTAATTCTCAAATAAAATATTTCTCCGTCAAGGTCAAATGAAAACATTGGTATTGCGGCAGTTAATTCTGAATTGAAATTGACGAATAAGTTAGGCGAGAAGTCACTGCTGAAACTTCTGCAGATAACCATGTGCCCTTTTGTTAGTTAGGAATATAAAAAAATTCTCGTTTTTAACCTCTTGGTGGAATATTAGGTTTGAAACTCTAAGTTGGCGATAAAAAACAAATTAAAACACATTAAATTCAAAGAAACGAGCAAAAAAGACCTTATTGTGTTTTATGTATTAATGAAATTTACAAAATAACATTCGATGCCCCTACCAAGATGCGTTTAACATAGGGGTATGACGAGAAATAAGATTACAAAAAGTTATAATTTTATAATATAATACATTTTTCAAAAGGCTATTCGGATACCGTGTCTACTGTCTACCAGACAGACATTCAAGACCGCGCCGAGTAAAAATATCGGCAAGCACGAGGTCGTTATCCAGACAGACCATCAATGGGATAATACCGGGTTTCGATTGTATTTAGAATGGAACGAGAGGTCGAGTCTTTCAGAATAGACTTTCGAATCCAATATCAACCGAAAAATAACAAATCCCATGAATGCCCCTGTTTTCGATCTTGGTTGCGGAGAACGAATGTACTGTTTAAGTTGGCGTGAAAGATTACTAATTGCTCACAATTTTCTCCAATAAAGTACGGAGTTTAGCAATCGCCAGAATTCTCGTATTATCCTCTATATCTACAGCAGCCCGAATACTTTCTTTTTTCGAGGCGAGTACGTAAGCCACGCTTTCCGAGGGATTCGCCTTATCAAATGCTGCCATGGCGACGCCGACGGTAAACATGGCCGTTGCTACCTCCCCCTCAGGAGTGGCCACACAGCAATGGGTGCAGGAAAAATTTTCAATCGAAACAGAGAGACGATAATTTTTTCGAACGTATTCCTCGAATTAAACTCAAGCGGAATTTCTTCGATAAACTTTTGTAACCAATAATAAGTCATTTCGCACAATATAGAATTTCTTCACTGAAGTGTTGTAACCACTAATAAGTCATTTCGCACAGTAATTTTTTTTCGATATTTAGTTTTTATAGATAAGTTGTAGCGGTCTTTTTTTGGTGTAAAACAATATTGCCCGAATGATTTTAGTGTCTGAATTTTCTGATTTTCAAATCAGAGTTTCCTTTATATGTATATTGCTCGAAGAAAACATTGCAGATGAGCATATCAAAATTTTGTTCTAGTATCTCAAATTCCTGCAATCCTTGAGAATCTGCGCTTTATTATTTTACATTTGTATCCAAGAATATGTTCCTGCATCAAAAATTTCTGTAGCATTGTCAAAAATGGTATTACATAAGTTTCTATAGTCTAAAGCTATTACATTTATAGCACATTCTCAATTTATCATTGTTATTGATGAGTGATTCGATCGCAATAATATGACAGCCGATATGTAAGGAAAAATATGATATAAACAGATCAGGTTTGTCCAACATATGGCCCGCGGACCTGAATGCGATCCGCTGAAGTTTTGAAATAGGCTTGCCAATCTTCTCGAAGTTCGGTAAATAAATTTCGATTTTAGAAACTTCTATCCTTAGATGAAAAAGGGCACCATATCAAAAATCTTGCACAATCGCTTATTAAAACCATACTTTTTTTAAAATTTAACTTCCCTTGTGTGCTGAATAGCTTGTTATGGTTTTAGTGCCCAATTTTACTCCTATGGTTAGGTGTTGGTTTACGTGAATTTGCTTTATGGCGTAGACAATCTGTGCAAAGAGAGATTTGCAAATTTATATGTAAGAGAACGGAAGTGTGACGTAAGAAATCTTCGGAGGCCCACTTCATAGATAAAGTTTCTAATTGCAGGCCTGGGGCAAAAAAGTTGGGCATCTCCGACATAAATAAATGTAAAACTTATTATTTGCGCGTAAGATAATGTATGGCCGTAAACGAATGTAATATGTCAAGTGTTTAATGTGTATGCTCTCTTCCACCCGCCTAAAGGTTAACAACAGATTGAGAATGAAGAAGGTGAAAAATTGCGAATTTTACACCTTCTATATAATTTATAGCTATACACAATTGAAAGTTCTTCGAATTGATGCGGCACACTAATAGATTCCTTGCGGTTTACCAGTTGAGAATCTCTGTCTCAGTGTATGCGTACCTATGTTTTGCCCAAATTTGCTGAAGATGATAGTGTGACGTATCTTGAAATTATCGTTAAGAGATAAATACTTTGAGTAGGAAGTTATCGTAACTTTATCATGCACCACCATACTGATATTCCGTTACTACATAACGTCATATTTCCAACATAGATAGTCACAATCTTTCGGAAGTTTTATAGACTAAGAAAATCCTTTACACTATCTGGCGTGTTTCTATTAGCTCTGATTGCATAGTAGTATCTAATATTAAGCTGAATCGCGTATCTTTTTCAGGAAGTTTAGACATATTTAGGTTAAGGAAGCAAAATCAGATTTTTCTGTTGTATATCTTATAATACTTTGCGAAAATTGAAATTTATGAGCCATTCAAAATGATCTTCAATCATAACACATTTCAAACCTGTTTTAACACAAATAAATTAAAATATGTTTTAAGTATTTCTCGACGCTCTAGTTTGATCAGAAAGATGCAAGTTAAAAGTAATAAAAAATTTATTTCCGTCTCAACGGCTCAGCAAACAATTTATTGCGAAATAAATCTCCTTGCATTCACAAAAACAGTAAAATATATATCGTAAGAATATTACATACATCTGAATTTATCTGGAAATTAAATCGAAAATTACTACCGGGCGCTGATACTTTCCCTAATGTATAACAATAATTCATCACCTAGCACTTTTCCTAATAATGAATCAATGCGAACGAATAAAGTAAATAAAAGAAAATTCTAGGTATCGATTCCAAAGAGAGCTCTCATTCTCTGAGAACAGATATACAGCCTAGTGTGTATATGGTTAAGGGATCAGGACAGAACCGAAAACTCGAAAAGCTGTTATTTTCACCAGAGTGAAAACCGAACCCAAGTGGAAAAGAGCGAAATTTTCAAATTTCAGAACCGAAAATTATTTATTCTGTTCATTCTGTTCCGAAATTTGGTTAAAAAATATCATTTTACTCTTACACAAGAGGAAGGTTTGCTAAATTAATCACCTCTAAAAACCATTGCAGTTTTATTCTGAGCTTTGGTGTAATGTAAGGTGAATGACAAAGTTAGAAACAAGAAAACAAACTTTTAGAAGGATATGATATTACAAAGGTTGGAGGGAGAAAAAATAGGTTAGAACCGGTTTGAATTTGGCAGGAGAGAAACCGGAACTGAACCGAAATTCGTTTTTTGTTGACCGAAACGGGAACCGGAACGAAAAATATCACGATTGAATGCGCTGATGTAGTGTCAATGACGATTTATTCAACAATAATTACTCTCCGATATGTATATGAACCGAAAATCAGCGCGGTATAATTATATTTTCGGTTTCTCTTAAAGAGTTATAATTTTTTGGTTCAGGTTCGGTTTTCGCTCGGGCAAAATAGCTTTTCTCAGTTTTGTTTCAGATTTCCAGATGTGTTTGGGAGCATGTTTTCGCATAATACTGGCTAAGAAAGCTACAACGAATAGAAACCTTTGTGATGAATTTCACTGATCGGAACAAACCGGTTGGAACCGGATCGGGCGTGGCTGTCGGAGAAAAACTGGGGCTGAATCAAAATTCAATTTACATTCAATCCGATCGAACAAAATCGCGACTCCATACTCTGAAAACAACACCCCTCAATTGCTACATTGGCGTATCCCTTCTTCCTAATTACTTCCAAACTCATTTCTCAGCGATAGAAAGATCAACAGGAAAAGAAATCCACGGAACACGTGTCGCTCTCGACTGAGTATCGGTCCAACGTCAGAGTTGGTTCTCGGAGGCGCTTTTCCGCTTTTTCACTCCGAGAAAACAATAGTTTAAGAGGAGTGTGAGGTGAATAGGGGGAGTCTGTGTGGATCAGTCCACTCGCGGGCGCGGGACCAAAAACGCCGAAAGGTGCAGCCTTCTCGGAAGAGCGCGAAAGAAGGGCCTTGGGGTCCGAAAACAAAAGAGAAGCGACGATATACGCGGCGTAGGTGGTCCAGCGGGAACGAGGCAGAAAAGGTACGTTTTCTTATCTTACTTCGGCGCTCTCTTTAAGGAATTTACATGTGTTGTGAACAGTTGCGGGTACGGAGAAGGCGGGGCTGTTCCTATTAGAAAAGTGCGTGTATTAACACTACTTTTACAACTTAGAATTGGTGATGATGGCCTTTTATAACGAAGCATGAGGTCGATTTACCATTCCTGAAGCGACTGTGTTCTTTACGAAGGATGACTGGTGAAAAAATTTCGTTTGAGAATAGTTCACTAGAGTTATTGTGTATGTGTATAGAGTGTGTCTTTCTCAGTTTTTAATTTCTCTGTTGCTTTTCCTCCAAATTGTTTTACTACCTCTTGGGCATCGGAGTGTTATGAGATTTCGCGGGACATATGTTGGACTTCGACCGAGCTACTTACTTAAGCTATGATGAGGAGCACAAATCAGATCCTGATTTCAGAATCACGTCTGTTTACCAGTATTTTGTTACAGGTACTACTATGAATTTCATTGGAAACTGTTGAAAATAAATGCATTTAAATATATAAATGGAATAAATGCATGAAATTAGCATTATCCTAGGAAAATGGTTTCAGTTAATCGTGTAAGAAATGGCTTTGGAATACCTTTTTAACAACTGAGAATTGATGACAATGACGACATTTATAGCAATAAAAATGACCGTTTCAATTGCTTGTACATAATTTTTGTACATTGTTATATTTTGGCTATAACTTGAGGGCTTCGGCATTTGGATCCTTCTTAGTGAAAATCTTACCAGAATTTGTTTTTAGTTATTTATAATCAAGTTAACCTTTATGCCACTAAATTGAACTAGGTTCGTATAGTAGAGAGAACTTAACCTCATAGCGGCTAAAAACACATTCAGTGTAACATCACGGAAGTTCTTTTTCTTAATCTATGATTCACTTACGTTGATTTTGAATATTCGACTAAGCAACTTATATCATTATATTTAAAGACATATTTTATTTTTCCAAACGATCCTTCAAAATTACTATCTGTAGAAAATTAAAGCTTGATGTGTGAGGTAAACAGAAGATGTTCTAGATAAAAATGATACGTCTCACATTAACGTACCCTAATAATCCAGAAGCTATTATTTGAGTGTAGAATGTAATATTGATAGCTTGTCGGGTTTTGTACATGTATTGCTTGGATTAACTGCTTGACTTGGCATTGTAAATTTTTTTGTGCTTAATTGACCTTCTTCTCTATTTTATCTTATGCGTCGTTTGATTATAAAAAATGCCTAATCAGCCAAAGGTTAGTGGTGTTATTTTGAGAAAAGTTTCGTAATTAATAATGTGTAAAGAAGAAAAACAATATCTTAGTTATTCTATAATACTTAGAGCTGACATCTAGAAAAGCATCCGCAAAAGTAGGGAGCTGATATTCCCAATACTCAGAAAGGAAACATTGCGTCGATATATAATAAATATAGAGAAGGAAACTCAGAAGCAAGAGCTCATCATCGATGACATTTTTGAGAATAACTGTCGATTTTCTACAGTTACTTACAATCCCTATGTAATTGTATTTCACCGTCAAAATATAAGAAGATATTCGAAGCATGATTTGATTGAATTTGAGAAGTGCAAGTATAATCATCAAGGTCAACGTGAGAGTGAATTACCTATTATGTTATATATCGCCTTATCGATAGCTGACTATATCAGCGGGCAGATATGAAACGCAAAATCGGGCTTTCGATGAACAGAAACCTTTTTTCGAAAAAATAGCAATATTCATTTAAATTCTTCAGCAAAGGCTCACTTGTCACTTTTACTTCCCCTCCAATATTTCAGCCCATGTAATATATCCAAGCATTGCTCGTTACTAATTATTTATTTTGATATGAAAGATTATCCATTGTTTTGGCTGCCCTATACCAAACATTTCTCCGTATATATCAGATCATGGGGCATATCTAGACGGAAAAGAAGAGGAATTTCGTGAAATTGTGACAAAATTGAATACCTCCCTCATGGAAGACTTAAGCTTAAGTACTCTAAAATTCAAAACAGGTGGGTGGGCCGAGAAGGGTCCAAGAAAATATGAGGATGAGGTTGCCTTGCCCTCTTTAAAAATCTGTCCCTATTAGCATTGCAAGTAATCTGTTTTTCAGGGTTTTATGAGTGCGTGGGCGTAAGAAACTCAGTGGCCCTTATGTGCTCATTTGGAAAGTCCTTCGAGGTTTCCTCAGAAGAGAGCGGAGGTGTGGCAGAGGAAGTGAGACAGGAAGGGGTGGGGCGAGGTGAGAGGAAGAACGAGAATGTTGGGGATTACGTTCGAGTAAACGGGTTGAAATTCGTGGATTGCATTGACGTCATAAACAGGTGACGTCCCCGAGTTTGTATCTCTTCTCTCTGCTGAAGAAGGATGGATTCGAAACTGTAACTTTTCGGTAATTTTCGTCGGAATGCATTTGGCTGTTAGAAATTGTATTTTACTCATTACAATTTTATATTTTTTCAATTGTTTATTTTATTTATTTATTTATTTTGCAGGCATTACATTATGTGTTCGGAATCTTCTTGGGCATCGTTTTTGGAAATTATTACATCTATAATTTCATTAACGTTTCCTTTCGGGATAGTCCTCTAACTCGCGTACTCTCAATACTTCATACTTTAATATCCCCGCTTGTACTTTCATCGTTGCATACACAGTTATACATTTTTACACAATCCCTTTTTGTAGTTACTTTCATCGCTTTGATATCTCATTTATGACAAACTAGGGAATTGCCACGTCAGAAATGACGGGGCTAAATATAACTTATGACATAAGCATAAATATCTGCTACTTTTGATTTAAAAAAATCAGCTTCAAATTTGAAAAATAACCATCTTGATGGAAAGTAAAGCCATAAATATGAGCGGAACGCCTAAAAATAACTTGATAAAATTTTATTAAACCTAATATATAGGAATGAACTAAAACACACACTAACAAGTGTCAGGTATCCAAGAAATGTTATTACCATTTAACAAGTAATACAAATGTAAAGCTTCTACAGCATATATAACCTCTATCAAATCTCCAAATGCGTGAAATAATTGTTCAAAAATTTCTCCCATGTATTTCTTACTTCTTTAAAATTATATACACAACGGTGATAATTATATAAGAAAGGGATTAATTTATATGTATCTTTCATATTATCTGTCATACATTTGGCATGCAGCAGTCTACTTAACCAGCCTTTTTGTTGAATTATAACCTATTTTGTTGTCTTCAAAATGGCCGAGTGGTTAGAGTGTCTGGTTGTTTCATTATGTTCCAACAGTTCCGAAGTTACCAAAGATTAATCTAAAAGTTGATCCTCAGTGGTTCGAATCCTGTTTAAGGAAAATTTTTTTCCGGAAAATTAAGTTTCTGGTTTGCTATGAAGCTTCATAATTGGTTGCGTAATTATTTATTTTAATGAAGCGCAATTACATAGATATATTGTTATTAATAATAAATTTATAATTTTTATATATTTTGTACTCTAAAGAGCATTTTACGTTTACTTTAGTGGTCATCCCGTCTCATTTCTTCGTACGTCACGCGTTGCCACGGCTTGTTTTATTTCAACAAAGCAATCCCATCCCACCTACTTAATAAATAAGTTAATGAGGAACATTTATATCCAACAAATGTTGTATCTTGAGTAATATTTTCCAAATGAAGTTTGAGAAATATTACACAAGTCGTCTTCATCGACATGATAAACTGTAATGGATATATAGAGCATGAGTATTGGGTATTCATAATTTTTTGATAACGGAAGTATTTCGATACAAGTTCTCCCAAAGTTCCAATAATATGACATTGGTTTCACATGAAGATTCCGATTTCTGTTGTTTTCATCCTCGTGAAAAAGTACTTATTTCCTATTCCTAAAGTTTAAATATGATATGAGTAAGGATTACATTCGAAACCAATTAACCTGAGAACGAATCGGAATAGTAATTTTATCATATCTATTATATAATAATAATAATTTATTAAGATATAAAGCTACTTGTGGAGATGGATAAGGATGATTTTGGCAGTAAAACGTGCGTCATTTTTCCAAGAAAATAATCGCTCATTAGCAGTTTCTCTTAGCGTGGCGGCATTGTGAATTTTACGGTAACGGAATCCGATTTACAGCTTGAAGAGAAGAATACCGCTTGCCTACAACTTTAGCCAAGGACGTAATTATAATTTCCATCTTGAAATTACGATAATGGAAAATGGAATCGTGTGTGTGTGGGTAAAGAGAATCTTCATCGCTGAAACGAAAAAGATGAAAATAGGAGTATCAGCACTTTAAAAAACATACTGCTGATGTTCAAATTGAGGAGCGAATGGCTTAAAAAAGACTTTCAGGGAATTTTGGAGTATTTACTTATCTGAAAGCAAAAGAAATGGCCTTGGGAAGGAAGTTTTAGAATCCACAGAAAAGTAGATCACAAAAGATGATGTATCATTATTATCTTAGGTTTTTAGGACGGAAGAAGATAAAGCTTTGCTAGATCGCAACCATGACTACTACAAAATACTACTGTTTGAATAATCAATAAAAAAGTTTTAAATTTGATAATTTTGGTGGAGTGGCGTTCCCTTGTTTTCATTGGGCTCGAAATACCTACTTAAAAATCAGGAAGTTTTAACTTTCATCTAGGATATCTTGTTTGACTGCACCGATTAAATAAAACAGCCACATTTTTAAATAATGAAATCAAGAAGAAATTTTCTGTTCACATAAGGAAAGTGTTTCCCTTACTAGCTCATTATGGACTGGCGTTGGCTTTGCTGAATTTGAAAATAATTTTAAAAAAAGGTTGTGGTCAGCTACCTCGCACCATTTTGTAAACCCATAATTATGCCGCTTCTCCAGTTGAGAGATCCTCAAAAGTCGTAAGAAAAGCCGTTTTTTAACGGATTAGGAGTTAACCACTATATTGAAATTATTCTAATATTAGTGTCTCCGCTTTTTCTACCCAACGCTGTCACATGCTGCGGGATTTAACAGAAATTTCCATGTAGTTAGCGTGAGAAATGCTCTTCTGCAAATACTATGCTCTCTGTTTATAAAAAAATATTTTAAACGACCTACTATATCCAGGGATTTCTTTCTTACTCGGTACACAGATGCCAAGTTAACCACGAGCGAGAATTTTTCTAGTGTATTATAGTTTATGATATCTGGTATTCTTTTATGCTCATTCTTCTTTCCTACACTCTTCAGGCAGATGTATTATGTTTTGGTCCACGTCAATCCAATTCTATGTTAATTAATATTTATTTGTAGCTGTTGAATCTTCATAATTTATTTAAACATTATAAAAACGTCACTAAAAGAATAACAGCGAGAACGAGATTTACGAAAAATAATTTTGTTTGATAATAATTAACGCATTTAATTACACAGAAAATACTGGGTACCGTAGGGAAACACTGAGGTACAGAACGTACGACTGGGCTAAGTATAAAGAGACGAAAAATCTATATCGTACACCTATTGGCAGAAAAGTTAAGTAACGAATGACTAAATATAAAAAATACTATAATTGTACCGCCATGTTTACTCTGCAATGTGATCATCAGGACCGGAAACACTTGAAAGATATCGAAAAAGCCATTGACGAGATGTCGTCATTGAATTAGTCGTACGCTGCCCTTCTGGACGATTTTTTATATCAGAGCTAATGATATTATCTTATAATGATAAGTGGTAAATGAATTAAACTCACATCCGGTCCTGTTCTGTAATGTAATTTTTACCATCAAGGTGGGCGGTTCTTGCGGGAGAGAAACAAGGTGATTTCATTAAATGAAATAAAGAATAACTTGGTAATTTCCACAGATTATATTTCAGGACGACTAGTTTCGGCTGAACGTTACCAACAGGTCAGTTATACAGTTATATATGGGTGATTTGAAAAGTTTCCGTCATTTCGCCATTTTTCGACATGCTTTCTGAAAATTTTCTGAAGATTTCTGAAAAAATCTGGGGTCGGAGACTTTTCTGACCACCCTCGTATATCCTTCTCCCAGAAGCTTCTTCGATGTCTAACCAACGAAAAGAAGGGAGGCTATAGAAATCATGTGCGCTGAAAACCTCACAAGTGAAATAACCTTCATGTACCCTTCCTCTCTCCTCACCCGTCCTTCAAAAATCCCCAAAGGTATATACATGCTGTTGTTTTTCCCTGTATAACTGACCTGATGATGGCCTTTAGCCGAAACTAGTCGTCCTGAAATATGTTCTGCGGAAATTACCAAGTTATTCTTTATTTCATTCAATGAAATGGCTATCCACGGAGTACGGCCATAAACGATTGATTACAATTTAATTTCACCTTGCTTTCATTGACCAACTCGGTCCACGTGTCAGGGATTGAAAAAGACGGCTTTGACCCATTGGTTAAACCGCACTGCACCTCCCATCATCGCCCACACGCGAAAGCCTTATTGGAAGACTGTTAAGATCCAAAGGATATGAATCACCCGCCGTTTCTTATCAGAGCAGCGACACAAGCTCTCGACGGGCTGTCTACCTGAGGCACCTTTCATCTCTGTAGCATTCGTCTCAGGACCATCGAGCTGTGCACTTCGTTGAGGTTCAACATTCACCTAACCGTACCGGTGACTTGAGTTATCTTGTTGAACTGTCATATGGGATATTAAGGCTTGTATGATAGGTGACCGGCAGGGATTAAGCGGGTTACATTTCGTAAATCTACGTAAACCTCGTTGTTATCCTGACAGCTACTTTTAAGGAGGCGTAGGAAATAAGTAACATTTTCTGCGGATGAAGTGATCGGAAGATTCTGTTGTACGAACGGAGCAATAACTGTGATTGAAAGGAAAATGTTTGGATGCTGTATTTGAGGAGAGAAGAGTTGCGTCAAAGAAGATCTCAGTTGGTTCCTCGGACTAATTAGATCTCAACTTCTACGGAGCACGTCCTTCATGTAAGTCTTCCTTTCTTTCTTCTGTTCATTTCTTGTCCAATGATTTGGCATACGATTCGGATGCATTGTAGAAAATTTAGGTAAACGTTTCTTGTTCATTATCGGCTTAAATCTTAATTAAAGATTAATCGATTTAGGAGTATTATCAAGTTATGAATTCCCGTCATCTTCGCGTTGGAGGAAAATTCTCAGGAGCGTTTTTTGACTCATTTTAACAAAAAATGTATTAATATGTATTCCAAAAAATCATTATCTCACGGAGACTTTTTGATGCAGAAAATCTACGAAACGGAAATTTTTCGTTAATGTTGAACTTGACGATTAAAGTGTCCGTTGAACCTGCACCAAGAGCAGTATTGATGTATAAATTCAAGTTTTCTCAAAGCTTATTCAAATTCAAAAAATAGAAACAGAGATAATTCGTTAATACTCTGCGGTTTAGGGTATATAAATAGGTCAAAATGATTGAAACTAAAAATTAAGAACTCAACTTCTCAGTAAATAGAGTGCTTCATGATTGGAAGCTACGGAAAATATCATCGACTTAGGAGGGTAAAATTTTACTTTTTCACTGGACATTTTTAGGGGATATAAACACATTTTATCTCTCATTTATTAACACCCACTATTTGTGCTTAATAATTCCTAAAACTCGAAGGATTTCGATGAAACACATTACTTTTGAAAGTGAAAATATAAATCATCCCGTGTTGTGAGAAGGCGCTATCTGCAATTGCCCGTAAAATGACAATCTTATCGAAGGAATTAAGCGATGGAGAATTGTGCGAGAATGCTTCCCGTCGATGCATTTGAGAAATGGACGCTTGTATTTTCAGAAATTGCGTTACAAAGTTGCGAACATTGGCTCTTCGAAAAGAGAGAGAGAATGGCACAAATGGGTGTGGCAAGAGCCATTTTGGATTCGCAACTGCGCACAGCCACGTCACATAGCTCAAGACACTCTACCAAAGTTTCATATGTGGCGACATGTAATTTTACTTAGAATCTTTATCTAGTGCGATTCAGATTTAGCCAATTGACAAATTTATATTTATCAATTACATTAGGAATTCTAGTTTAACTTCCAGCAGAGAAATAGGCGGAGCAGTTTTTAACTTAAAGGATTCCAGTAAATGAAAAGATAATCAGGAGATCAAAAAACAAAAACTGACTACTATTTGTTTAAAATAAGTCGCTAGTATTGGTCGTCGATCAGCAAATCATTAAAAGCAACGAAGAACCAGTCTATAGGTTCGCGAAATGATCATTTCCTCGTTCAAGTAGATTTCAATACAATTGCGCTGTACTGTTCAGCCAATAACTTTAACTGCAGGATATGAAGAAGAAGATACATGATTCATTACGTTCTTTGCACTTTTATTCTCTACTAGTAATTTCGAAAAAAGTTATTAAATTAATGCAAACAACCTTGATGAATTCCTCAGGAAAGTACTGAACTCTCAACTCAGAATACAGAATCCGCAATCGTCATCAGCTAGTTATATTTTCTAGCTGTTGAGGAAATGATTTACTTACAATAAAAATACCTCCAGATATCTCCGAAGTTAAAACTGTCTGTAAATTATTCATAACGAATTCTTGCGCGAATTTTGTATTTGTATTAAAGTTCCACAGATTTCTTATTACACATTTAAAATGATTGTGCGCTATCCTAGGAAAATTACTTCAAGCTATTCGCTTTTACTAGGAACGCTGTAAATGCCTTTGGAATCTACTCATGGTACCTACCTTTGCGAATTCATTGTTAACTGTTTTATTGTTGTCAGATGGTGATGTAATTCGGACGCTTGCTAAGAATAGTCAAATAATACCACTATAATCAAAGACTCCTTGGAGTTAGGGCATTATGACTTTCAATTTTTCTTTGCGTCGTTATTAGTAATAGGTCATAAGATACCTGAGCAATTCTTTAGTCTTGCTTTATTGCAATAGGATATCGATTTCTATTAAAAAACAAATACGAGCCATTTTTGAAATGAAAGAGAACGTTAGAAAGCCACTTGTGTATTTTATTGTAAATGAATTTCAGTTTACCTCGTGCGATTTTATGTCCAGAACACTTACGGATCCGTTGACGTGAGCTCCAAAAAGGTCCTTTTTTCCTATTACATGTCTATCAATTTTCTTATTAATTAATTAGTGCCAATTTGAAACTCAGAACAACGACATTGAACTAAGGATGAATTAGAAATTAATTTATTATCGAAGATTACCATTTTCTAAAACATTTTAGGAATAGCCGAACGCAGTGAAGCGACCAACGGAGATAAAACGTATGGGAAATCAAGCTCACAAGTACCGGTGAAATTATCTCCGAGTAGCGATAAAGATGAAAATATACAATTTGGCGATCTCAAGAAAGAAAGAAATTGAATTGAAATGCGATTGTTCAGTTCTGTTTGATAAAATAGAGATAAAAGGTAGAGGAATCTTTCGTAGATATCATACATTCTGAATCATCTAGGAGCAGGCGGATTCAGTTAAAACCAAGTAGATGTTATTTCTGGGGCTGATCAATTAGTAGTGCTATAAAAATTTATTTTGTCCTTCAGAGGATTCTATTTTTTAAAGATGTGGAATGCTCTGGTGAATGGTGAAATGCAGAATTTTACGTTTTTTTCCCTGAAGTGGGCAATTTTAAAACGCATTCATATCATACGTACAACATCAATCTTTGAAAATGAATATTAACAACACGGAAATTTGTCTTATGGTGCTCTTATTAATCACAGGTAAATTTAATCTCAACTAATACTGTTCGTTCTGTCGAAAAAGATCTATCATTGCCAAGAATTCACTGTCTTTATTTTCACCACTTGTCCGAATGAAAAGTTAAATGTGAATTTTCGTCACTCTATTACTTAAGGTTTCTCAATGAAGTATTTATTTGCAGAAATTTGATGACATTTTATTCCTAAATCTTACCATTGGAAAAATTAATTGCGTGACCGCGCACCAATTTCATTAAAAATATTTTGAATATATTTGTTAGTGCCTAAAAGAGTTGTTATATTGCTCGGTCTACCTTCTTGGTGTATGGCTTCGACAAGATGGCGTCCAACCATGCAAAAGGTGTAATAACCTTGATCGATGATGGTGGGCGACTGTTTGATTTGGAGGGTGGGGAGGCGTCGAATGGGGAGACGTCCCCCTTCTCACTGGGTGTGGCTGTGTCCACGAATGGAAGCTCTCGTGACGCTCCTGAGCTATGATATAATGATACTCTCTTGCTATTTCTCAGGTATAAGTCCACGTAGAACTCGAATTTACCCTCTTTGTTAAGCTCAAAAGTAAAATGGATGCTTTGAGGATAGCGTTGACAACCTGGCTTGAATTCGCGGATCTGATTCTATTCGTTGAAGAAAGTAAAATCGCCATTGACTGGGCTTGAACATTACTTTGGAGAAATGATTTGATTAAGTTTGGAGGAATCAAGTATCTCAAAAGTTTTCTTTTGTGGATTATCTTTGGATGATTTCCAAATATTTCTTTTGCAGATAATCTTTGGATGATATCTGCCGCGTAATTTCGAAAATAAGCAATGCAATAAATTATAATTACCTTCATATCTAAATATTCAGTACATCTAGTGTATTTAATTGACAATATGATAGAATCGTTGACAGTAGTCTGCGTATAAACTTTAGAAAATACACGTATATCGTTTTATAAAACGTCATTGAGATGATTAACGTGCACCTACATTCAATATCTTTAGTTAAATCTCCAACAATTTCTTCTTCCTTTTGGAAACTGATTTTAAATCAAGGATTTGGAAAATGGATCGCTTTCTTGCATTTCTTTTTGATGGATCTGAAATAAATGTGACAGTAATTCCCTTATAAAAATAATACAAATCAGAAATAAGCAAGTTTTTCATCACGACCCAAATTTACCCGTCTCCAAGCCTTAGCGAGATATAGATCAAATTGAAACATTAAGTAATGCACTTCGGGTTGTTTCTAAAACTTAGTTTCATTCTTGATAGGTAAAATAATAGATTTTCTGTGTTATGTATTTAGTCTCGATACCTGAACATCAATTTGAGCGTTAAGTTTAGGGTGGGTAGAACTTTCACGAAAATGTGATCTTATATAACAACGATGACATTATTACAGTGTCAAACTTTGGTTCAACCAAAATCAATCATAGAAGAAAGTCTGACGGAAACAGTATATGACATGCACCTATAAGTTGAGCAGATTCTCCAAAATCACTAGATAATGAGCCCTTTAACTTTAAGGATAGAGAATAAAAGTATGCCCATAATTGGCTGGATCAGACGCAGCGTAAATACCGCTTATCCCGGCATTACATCAATTTTTACGATGAATCAGCCACCTATCACCGGTGGAGAGATGCTATGATAGTTCTAATCAGAGCTACCCTCCGCTATCGTATGAAATTATTCGACTTGTTCGATAACTAACTTCCGCTGGATATATACCTTTTTCCTTTATTTAGTATCAGCCGTGAAGCTTTCTTTATCTGGTCCTGGGCGTGGTCTTAGAACATATTTTTACTTAATACGCCTATTTAAATTATCAATAGTTGACATTACTAAAATGACATTCATAGATATAACGAGATAGACAAAAATACATAAATAAATGGGCATATAATTTGCAGCTATTCCAAGAGGACTTTATTTAATTTTTTTAAATTTTTAGCTTTATCTATCATTCCGTAGATCACAATTCAATTCACAAACACAACATCTTGTTCGTTTACGTAAATCTCAGGCGTAAAACGTCATTCATTTGAGACGTATTTAAGGAAATTTATCATTATTTTGGCTTGAAATTTTACACTGTGATATGAATAGTAGTGCTTGAACTACTGTTCGGATGGTCTGTAGGTTTGACCGTGGCTCTCTTACATTTCTTTTCTCATATAATACCTGCAAAATGTGCCCCTATGTTGCAAAGATTATTTAAAGCCCAATCAAAATAAACGGAATTTCCTAAAGTTTTTCTCTTTTAAATAATAACTCATTCGTACTGTTGCCATTGGTTTAGTCAGGGATGAATTATAGTTGGCATTTCTATAAAAATTTGTCTTCACTGCAGTCTTTAATTGAGATTCATTCCTAAGGCCAGTGTAAACTAAGAAAAGAAAAAGTCCATTCAACATAAATGGTTATACTGTCAATTTTATTGCTTTCTTATTTTTCAATTTACTGAGAAACCACTCGTTTGTTATCTAGCTCGCTTGCAGAAATTGATTGTGATAAGGAAATGTTGTGCGGAGTATTTGTTATTTTAGCCACTCAAGTATTGGAATTCCATTAATGAAAGGCATTTAATCGATTTCGCAGAAACTAGAAATTTTATTTCATTGTATGAGATCATTTTATTTCCATCCAGGAACTAACTTTCCTGGTAATTGCGTCGTTATTCCTCCACGAATTATTTTCAATAATGTGACTCCAAGTACTTAAGTCGTTAATTATTCTTTCCAATTAAAGTGCACTTATGGCGTGGCTCACCAAAGACTTTTGCGCACATCGCTCCTCGGTTATAACCCGGGTTTTACGGATGTAATGCACACAATATGAAGCCTCCGCCTCAAACAGCTATAAACAAAACAGCTATAAATAAAGGTCTAGTCCTACAAAACATCTAAAAGTAAAAACAATAATAAGATACTTTTCAAAATAAAATGAGCAAAATGAGTTTATGAATCGTTATCAATCTTATGTATCCTAAGTATATATTATTTTAAATGAGACAAGCATATTGTAGTAATGACAGTGAAGTAAAAGATTGTCTCCAGTATAGTTATTATGGAGTATAGTAGCTGTGTTTCATGCCCTTGGAAAGTTCATACTCCAAATATTATTGCATGATTGTGAGGAATTTATCCTCGTGAGCTCAACTAAACATTGTGTAGATATTATTCTGAAATGAGACGTACTCTTAAGCTGAACGAGTACATTTCTCATTCCTACGGTTTAGAAGGCTCTGTGGCATCGTCATCGGTTACCTTTGAACCCCTCACTCCCAACCTCTCCTCCACGTACCCTCAAACAGTGTTTGCTCACCCAGGCTGTAGCCTCTCCCTTCAGCCTTCTTCCTCATCTCTCTTCATAATTCACTCCCCCACTTCCCTGCGATGGTCTACCCTCTCTAATGTTTGCACCACGACGTAGTTACAGCCAAGTCTTACCCCAATTCTTCTTTATTGTTCCGTGGCCTATGGGATCATATCGGACGCTTTGTGGGAGCGTTGCCAAGTTTTTCGCGTCGTCGACGAAGAGGAAATATTGGGCGCGCTTGATCGAACACGAGAGCAATGGCGGCGGTGATCGATAGTCACTTGTCCCGCGAAGAAAGGCAATGGCGAAGCGATTCTGCCCATGAGATTCCGAAGAGATAAGAGGACTGATTCACGAAATCAATTTAGAATTGCGTCAGTGGGTGCTTGTATTATTCTGGGGACCTTTTATCAGGTTTTGATATTTACTGTACGGAAGTTCATTAGAATGTACGGGAACCGAAAGTCATGCATTAGACGTTATAGACTCATTGTCAGATAGGTTTCTCCTAAGCAATAACTTGAACTATATGCATATTAAAGTTAACCTGGGATGGCTGTACTTCATGAAACGCCATTCTGAACAATTATCGGAAATAAAATAGCAGTTGTGAAACATACGAAGTCTTTCTCCCTTTAATTGTTCTATATGCATATTATAATAGTGGTTCAGCCGTCTAACAATTCGAGCAACCTATTACTCGAGTCTTTCACATTGAGGAATTGAAACATCTAGGTTCAATACTTCGGAGCTGTTTATTTTAACAGAGATTCAATTCGTTTAGTAGAGCTTGAAATCAAATATAGCACGTTTAAAATCCGCAAAGGTTAAGCGTTGCTTTTGAGATCTCTTCATATCGAATGAAATGAAGTGGAAATTGCCACAATTTTTCCACATCTTACTTAGCCATCGATAGGTTACGGCCACGTGATAAATGGCCACCATTCAGGAATAAAACTGAGTTTAGGACAAAAAGTTCCAGTTGATTGTCATTAATTATACATTACCTTATTTTTCCCTGAAAATCGTTCAATCAGTAGGTTTGAGTTTTGATGAAAACTAAAGATAATGGAAATTTTGATTTTATAGTGTATGTCGTCCATTTCAGTGGTATTTAGATGTCAATTGGTGACTTAAAAGATTCAACCAGCCGTAAGAATTTTTATGAGCTTATATAATACACTATTTTCTTTGCTAAGTCTCATATGGTAGATCATTTAATTGACTGAAAAAGAAATGAATATTCGTGTGACTTAATAACGGATATTATTGAACATAGAAACTTGAATGTCATTCAGTCATATCCGGGAAGTGAAAAAGCCTTATATTTCCACAGAAATACTTTCCGAATGTGAATCTTGATCTCAACAAATTTATTCAATCCTATCGATGAGATTATCTTTAAATTATTCTCACTTGAAAAGTTTTCTGTTTAAATTAGAGAAGTCTCTTTACCGCTTCACATTGTGTGAAGCGGAACATGATTGCAAAAGAATGGAAGTTCACAATGGACAGTCACAATAGAATTATGAATAACGACGGAATACGAGCTACTATAAAGAATTATGTTGAAATATAATAATGAAATATAAAAAATATTCCATCTGCGTATTATTTTTAGTGATTTAGTTTAACTGTATTGTTGCCTGTGCTAATAACTTTAGCACTCACTAAATATTTAGTAAATATATGCATTTATTTTTTACTTCTAATGCACATATATCTATATTTAACAACTTATTTGCTATATAATAAATAGGCAAATATATATTTTATGTATACACACGTCAAACGAAATATTCATCGTTGTTTGCCAGAGGTACACAAACCAAACGATCTCTTGATTTGCTTTGTTCACTATGACTGCGGATTTTTTATTTAATAAAGCGGTTTGTCTCCGACTTTATCGTCAGTTTTAATGGATGGGAAGTTGATCAGTACCAATTATTTGGATGAACACTTTATGCATTAGTTCATTTATGGACAATGATAATTTTCGTAGAAATTCGTCTCGCTCTAGCGAAATTTCGACTCATTTGATGATTCGCGATTTCTCGTGGAGGCGTTCGCAATGAATAACCGGAGTTTTATTGAATCTGGTTTCGAAATAGCTTGATAGGCTGTAGGAACTGAGGAGACGCCTCGAATTACACTGCATCAGTGTCACATGGGTCGGTTTCTCCCCGAGAAAACAAGAATAAAGTATGATGAGTCTCCGGCCATAAGAAGAGAGTCGTGAAAAGCTCATCTAGGTTCACGCGAGTGGCGACGTCGACTCGAGAGCGTGTTTGAGAGCGTGACACCATCGCTTGAAAGATGGCGGGGTAAATTCAACCTTTTCCAGCATTTATGACAAAAGTACAAGCCACGTTACAAAGAGGCTATAAACTCATAAATAAGGATCCGTACTGTAAAGGTGAACTCCATGTTGAAGTAAACAGCTTTTCAAATTTGCCGAGGAGGGCATAAGGCTTTGTATTTTCTATGTAAACAATCCTCGAATCGAAATATTAACAAGAAAACTAAGCGAGCGTTTCAGTTCACGCCCATTTCCCCTTTCCGGAAAGCGAATATATGTGAAAATGTCATAAATGTGGGTGATTCTTCAAGCTGTATTTGATTGCATCGATTCGAAAAACTTTTAATATCGGGATGGTCTTTGACAAGCGCGTTAAATTATAACTATAAAAACCACTTTTCAGTAATTCGAAGATACTTTAATTCAACCGACTGAAAACGGTTCTAGAAATGTTTTAGTCAATTACGATTCGTCAGGATCATCTAAAGTTCATGCAAAAGATTCTCAACTAATACATATACTGCTAAGTAATCCGTAATTTACAGAAAAACAAATTTTGGGTAGTTTTAGATCGAACACACCCTTAAAATCGCATATATTGTAGATATATTGGTAGTTAAACATTGATAATAATGAAGAAATCATCCTCTCCATTTAGCGTATTAATTCTTGGAAAAAGAATTTATATTGTAGCTAATAAATACTCGGCTGCGTTAAGTCAATTAGAGCACAAAAATGAAACATTTGGGGCGATCAGACAGTATAGTTTGGATAAAGAATATATTTACGAAATTGAATAAAATGAAATATTCATAAACCTACTAAAATTCAGGAATCGAAAGCAGAATTTTTTATAATATCTGCGGCAGTCTTAGAAACTATTCTCTTACTCTTCTTGAATCTTTATCGAGCGTTGATCCCATATACATTTTCTCTTAAAATAATAACATTAACTCTTAAATTTTAATTTTGTGGATGCTTACGTAATTCTAGCCTTTAATATCAAGCTATGAAAGTTATTTATAAATTTCGAAGCACACCGTGACATATCATAAGGACTGAAGCACATCAATAAAGACATTAAGGTGCGGTTTCCATAACAATTGTCCTTGTTTTTTGTATTCTCCTTGGGTTAATAACTCGAAAAAAAATTCAAAAGTGTCTTTTACGAAATATTAGATTCTGCTATAAGATAAATGAAACCTTATGAGGTTTCATAGTATTTTTTTTCTTTACATACTAATCGATTATTTCTTATTTCAGTCTTAGTCGATAAGTATACTTTTGATGGAATTTCTATACATAAACCCTAGGACATAATTTCTTGCATTAGCAAGACCAAAATTTTATGATTTCCGACTTTTCATTTAAGCTTAATAACCCTTGAGTATCCTTAATCATATGATTCCATAACTAATGCAGAATATTCTCATAATGTTTTCGATATGTGAGAAAAACTTAGGTAAAATATGATTTACGTTCTTTTTTCATATAGTGGCATATTTTCACGATATTCGCTTTGGGTATCATCATTTCTTTATCGTAAGATTCTGTAACACGTTAATTTCGTTTTATTGAATATACGTTAGATGGAAGAGATCACACACTCCCTTCGTCACGTAAATAAAGACTATCATTATTATTATTATTGTAATTTCCACAGAGGCATGGAAGAAACAGGAAGGAAATGGAAGAGGACGGCAAGGCGACCAGAAAACGAGGAAGAAAACCAAGACAAAGCTCGCTCCGTTATCATTCGTGTGGGCAACCGCAAGACCGACATCTTCGGAGAGGACAGTCCAGTCTCTTCTAAAACGCCAGAGGAAGCACGTTCCATGTCTCCCAGAGCGACCGCACATCTGTCCGAGAGGGAGCGGTCGCCGTTGCCGGAATCTGCCGGCGCATCTCCCGTCGAAGTTGAGTGCGTCCCAGAGGATAGGGACGTCGTGGAAGTGGACCGCACCTCAGGGGCCACGTCCTCCCCCGGAATGCCCCCCCTCGCCGAGTGCGTGGATCAGGGACGACACCACCTTCCATCCCACAGACACCTCCACCACGCGCATGACGAGCAACAGCAAGCGATCGCCTTCATCCCCTACGGAGAACCCGGGGCTAATGGGGCAAACGAGGATGGCTCAGCGTATGCATCGGAGACGATTTCGGATCAGACACCCGGAGTGGGAACCGATGAAGGCGACGGTAACGATCTCTACAGTTCCCAGAACCATCTCCCCGGTATGGAAGGCTACGCCAACCACCACCACCATGGAGTCAACGATATGGGGATCCACGCTCAGGCATTGGAGCACCACGCTTTGTCTCAGCAGCATCAAATCCACGACGCTTCTCACGGGCAGCTGACCTTCGTCAAGTACCATTCGGAGTTAGGAGACTCAAAGAACTCTCACCTGGCATCTTCCTCCGCGGCCACTTCAGGTACCTCCACCACGCCCTCCACCACCTATACCACTTTGGAGAACGTAACAATGGTGGGGATGCATGGTCCGTACGCTGGAGCCTCATCCCCGTCTGCATCTTCTTTGGGGGCCGCAGTGATACCATCCTTACCCCCGCATTACTCCATCACCAACGCTACCTCATCCTCCTCTTCTCCGACCATGACCCATCCCTCAGGGGCGCTGTCCCCCTACTCGATGGTGTACGGGAAGAATGGAATGACAGGACCGGGAATGCTGTCCGGTGGTGACGAAAGCCCAATGATTTTCATGAAGAGCGACCCGACTTTGAGTGCATCGGCCAACAAGTCTCCCCCCATGACTTACACCTCCATGCACCAGCAGCAACAACCGCAGCAGCAGCCTACGCTGCATACATTGGCTCCCCAGAGCCATCAGCAAACTTCCTCTCAGCATCATGGACATCACACACTTCATCACCATCCTCCTCCCCCGTATGAAAGTCCGATGCTGTCCGGGCATCACCAATTAGTCTCTTCGCATGGAAGCCCTCAGCCTACCCAGCAGCAGGCGACACTTTATGGTCCTGGTGGGATGACATCCATTCAATATGTCATGGGCCAGACGCAGAAGGTAGCAGTGGAGCCAACTTATTGGAGTTTGCCGTCAACCAGCAATGGAGTGGTTAGCGCCGAATACCCTAATTACGGTCTTCTTGCATCTACACCAGCTTCTGGGATCGTTCAATGCAGCAGCAGTCCTTCAATGGAATCTATTGAGCTCAGAAACTTGGCTACAAGCGCTTCGAACGTCTCTCTCACACAGTATGGGAGTACGAACTGCTGGAACATAGCACCGGAGGAGGGTTATAACTTAGGTAGGTATCTTACAATCCTACTTCCGTGAGAACATGTCAGGATATTTATTTAGAGTAAATAATAATAAAGAATTTCTGATCAAACTCTTTGAGGAAACCACCTTGAAATACTCATAAATGCAAAATTCAAATAACTATTCTTGCCATAATAATAGTCTATCAATTCGTTGTGTGTGCTTGATATTCCTTACAATTATTTATTGAAGTGACCCTCATCCAACCTACTTACTCTGTTCTAAATACTCTTTATTACTCGTGATTTCATAAATTTTCATAATAGGGAAACGAAAAACTAGATTACGTAGAGGCACCATGTTCGTCGGGTTTAAAAATTTTCATCTTAAAATTTCTGTGGAGGCAGTGCCACTGTATGAATCTGGGAACTTTAACTTACACGAAGAGGTCACTAATTCAACTCACTATGCTGATCTGCGTTTTTACTAAGTATATTCATGATGTGTGCGTTTGAATAATACAGATTCTTCGGTGATGATGGACGGTAAAGAGTGTGTAAACTGTGGGGCCAGTAACACTCCCCTTTGGCGTCGAGATGGTACCGGACACTACTTATGCAACGCTTGTGGACTGTACACCAAGATGAACGGCGTGAATAGGCCTCCAGTGAGACAGCAGCAGAAGAAATCGAGCGGGGTGAGCGTATGTTTACTTTTGCTTTCTATTCTCTCAATTGATTTCAATATTTTTGTGTGAATTAAATGGGAGATTCGCTTGATAAACTTAGGTTCAATTTTCTTCGCAGTCTGGGTGCAGAAGAACGGGCGTCTCTTGCGCAAACTGTGACACCACAAACACCACGCTTTGGCGGAGGAACAACAACGGAGACCCAGTCTGCAACGCATGTGGCCTCTACTACAAACTGCACGGAGTAAGTTCCTATTATTCGTTTATGATTCGCTCAGAACTGAATTAGGCTAGCTACTGTTCCACGGTGTAAGAAATTCGCCTTTTTTTAACTGAATTGCACCAAAATTTGGCGTGGTACAAGTTTGTATTCCATAACTTGTTATTTATCGTTTTTATAATTTGTTTTTCGATTCTATCAATACCACTTGTTGGACTAAAGATTAAAATATTTATTGCTATATGTGGATGGACGCATCGCAAACGAATCCAAGGAGATAATATCCGCAAAATTCCCTGTAATGGAACTTATCTTCGTTTCTTAGTAGCTGATTTCATCTCGGTATCGCTTATCAATTTAATCTCTTCGGATTGCTCACATTGATAGTATAAGTAAAGAATTGCCTGAGATTAACTTCACGGAAGCATTATCTAAAAGCAATATCTTATAAATTTTTCTCGAGTATATTGTTTTCGACCTGAGGAAAGTATTTCTGGATTGCTGTCCATTGAGATGACATATTCAGTCGTTGCAGTATCCGATTTTTAATTTCTAATTTTCCCAAGTTGGTCATCTCTGGTTGTAAAGTTTATGGGTGGTGATGGGTTACATGTTAGTTCCATGAGTTACACGAGGGGCAGCAGAATCAAGCTTTAGAGCTTTTGATTTAAATTTTCATGGTGGATATATCTTTGATATTACTGAAAAGTTAGGAAGAATAAACGAGAAATTTCGTGAATAGGCGAAACGAAAAGATTGATATTAACACATAGTAATTACACCACTAAAACACGTCTTCATCTCAATTTAAATGTTGAGTAAAGAATTACAGCTTGCAATATTTCCTGGTTCTGTGTACAACATAGGTGCATATATGTTTGTATCCCCAGCGTCCTGAAAACTGTTGGAGCAAGGAACCATAAACACAACACATGCAAAACACCTTCGGTTCCGCACGGTTAGATTCACGCGGTATCTTGCAGCGTGGTTACGTCAAATGCTGAGTCGATAGGGAATCTCTAAACCACGCTGTCTGTATCGCAGGACCCGGGTAAACTCTGTTTATAAGACCGCCAGATAAAGGGAGGAGTATTCACGATTGTAAAACGCTGCATATCTATGCACCCTTGCGATATGGAGGAGGTGGTGTGAGTACGAAATAACGGTAGTTCGCTTGTTTTAGATAGTTAGAGAAGGGATATCACTTAGAGGTGTGGGTGAGTGGGAGGCAGAGGTGGGGAGGAGTATCATAATTTAACTATATCTCTACTGAGTGTTGTGTTGGTAAGATTGGAGTCAGTCGTGAAAGGGAAGGGAGCTTGGTGTATCTCTAAGATACGGAAACGTAACATTTACGTAGCTTGTGATTATTACCCGGGATGCCAAGATACGGGCGCGGCCTAGATGGTTAACACAGGAGCAAGCTATTTCGCTCTTGCCATGACGTCACGAGGGAGTTAACTCAAAGGGAAAGGATGAATATGTCGATAGATAGGTTTGAATTCTTTCTTTTTGGGATGCCAATTCTGACAGACTTATTCTCCATGCCTCTTTTACTCACTCTGCTGTGCCAGTCTCAGATTTTCAAAGAACCTGTAGCTCATTCAACGAATAGAGGACAGTTATCACTACTTCCAGGGTTAATTTTTTCTTTCGGTTACCTAAAGTCTCCATATTTGACTCCAAGAGTAGCAAATGCGGAACCTATAGAAGAAGATTGAAGTTAGAAAAATATGGAGTTGACTAATGCCCTTTTCAATTCTCTCAGATAATTGTGGAATGAAATGTAGACTTCTTTTTAGATGTGAATAACAGACATATTAAACGATCTATCGAATCGTAGTGGTGTAATTTGCAGGTGGTGCAAAATGTGAAGCGGAAAAGTGAATGTCAGTGATAATAATGCGAAATTAAAAAAAACCCAGGTGGTGGATTAGCTTTCCTTTCTAACAGGATATATGCTCTGATTCATGTTAATGTACAAAAACGAAAGACTGAAACGAAGTGCAATTCTCTGATTCCCATGCAGAAAATTTCATACACTATTCTTTTATTACAATCATTGTTAAACTATATCATTTATAAGCTATAGAGGTTATGTATTTGTTTGCTCTTAAGTGAAACTTTTTCAAGTCTCCCATGAAAATAATCAGATATTTTCTCAAATAATTACTCCTCATCACTCAAAAAGATATTTATTCGCTTGGGATTATCTCAAGATTTTATGGCAAAACTCAAAGTACGACTTTCTAATTTGTAAGGACAGTAAAACTCGTTCATAGCGCTCCGGCTTGTAAGGCTATCTCGTTTAAAACGCGGTTTTCCCTCAGTCCCGGTTCGTTTCGCTCTAAACATATGGTAAAAACCTTAGGACACTCTGCTATAACGCTATAAAAAATGCTTTTTTGTAGAGTGGAAAATTAACGAAATTAAGCAACGAAAGAAGAAACTCTCTTTGTACAAAAAGCAGATCATTCTTAAAAATATATAAATCTATAGCTTTTTCAAAAGCTAACATAAGAGGAATTCTTTTCTATTCAAGGTGTAAAGCACTCATTTCAAAATTATGAAACCGAATATACCCATCTGATTTTCCGGTGTAAAGTAAATCAAAATTTGAATATCTTACTTATAACGCTATCCCGCTTGTATCGCGGTTTTCACTTGGTTCCATGAAAAGCGTCTTAACCGGGTTTTGCTGTAATTTTTTCCCATTTTTTCGTTTTTATAATCATCTTGATTTTCTCTTTTGTTATATTTTCACTCTAAGTTCGCGACTAACTACAAATCTTGTGGTGATTGAGAGAGAACAAGTACCAATAAAACACTAGTGTTGTTAAAAGTGCTACGACAGCTGAGGTCATTTCGCACTTGGGCTCCCACCGGGTATCGAACCTGGGACCGTTTTCACGTGAGTCGAACTCGCAGCCCATATGGCTATCCGAGAGCCCCAAGTACCAATAAAGTCTTTGGTTATTCCACTGAGGATACACTAGCATCGGCGGTATACATGAGTGTAAAGGAGCGTGTTTGTGCGTACGCTATGACCTCCGTTGTCTAATCTTCCAAGGCTCACGCGTCTGAGGCATCACGCGACCCCGCCTCCCGCGAAGGTGGTCCAGGTATCGCGAAAGTTAGAGGAGATAGCGTGATGAAGATAGAGAAGTTGATGGAGTTATTAATTTCTGATTGCGGTGCTTGTATCACGAACAAGGGGGGCGTCGTTCCCACGCCGTATCACTTTGCTTCGCGCCACAACAAACGGCGATAGCGATAGCGCATTCTCTATTCTGATAGAGGAAAGGATGGATTTAATTCACTTGTCGTCACTTGCCGAGATTAAAGGAGAGTCGGAGGCAAGTGATGAATGCCAGGGTTTGGGAAATGTCAAAGAGGTGACGATGTTTTTAGGGAGGGTGGGTACAGTACTTACTCTGAAAACCCCCTTTATTTGTTAGAATGTTTAACGTTACATTACGGAAAAAATACTGATATTGTTAAATATTCGTTTCTTAATATAAGATAATATAACATTAATATCTTAATATAAGATTCTTAATAAGATTAAAAGAATGGAATATGTTACCTGAAGAGAACTTTAAACTCTTGCCTGAAATAGACAAGGAATTTAAAGAAAGATGTAAAAAGTCATTATGACAAAGTTAATTTATGTAACTTTATTAGAAATAATATAGAATAAAAATTATTCCTCATAAGTTGTTACGTGTCATAAATTTTTAGGTAGGAATGTAATGGTAACTTCTGACTTTGAAAATATCTGTAAATATTAATATCGCAGGGAATATGGTTAGATGTGTCACGAAAGAGCAATTAGTATTATAAATCGACATTTTTTTATATACTGTAAATATATTTGCTACATGTATTGTATAAGGGACAAAGAAATATTTCCTTATTTCTTAAGAGTTGAATGGCTTAAGATGTTGAATGGGTTAAGATTCCATCTGGCGTTAATGGCATTGCGTAAGGATCGACATAATATATTCAATCAATATTTAAGATACATGTATATCCCCATGGAACCGATACTATAATATAGTTTACGAATCGCTCTTTTAAATATATCCAGGAGTATGGAGCTTGGGTGGTCTAAGATTCAATGGTATAGTCGGTTTTCATAGGACAATTCCTAGGCGGTGCATTCTTACGCATCAAGTTCAGAGTCTTCTGAAATAAGCGCAAACATACGTATCTGAACGAGTGAATGATAACTCATGTTTACTCGAATAAGAATTATCGGGTGTTTTCATTTTTTTTACTCCTTCCTATCTTGAATATTTTAGCCATTTCTGAGGATTCATTCATCAGTGATTATAATCATTTAATGGCTTAATTTACGAGGAAGTTGATGTCAGATAACTCTGCTTACTTAGTATGTTTCTCAAAACGTCACAGCTGATAAAAATTATCGCCATCGTTTAGATAGGGTGATGATCCTGCGTAACGTAATGGAAGTACGATTTCTAAGTTCTTACTCACACTCCGTTATTTTAGGCAATGAAATGATGGGGTTTGAAATTTTGGAAATGTATATAATATATTTTCATGTAACGATTAGAGCACGATTTAATTCACGCGGCAGAAGTTAATTTAACCAAGTCGCTTCAGAAGCTATCAGGCCAGAAGTTGCTGAAATTTCCGGTTTAACAGAATCTAAAATTTCTAAATAACATTCACTCAGTCATTCATGTACAGATTTCATGTTTTTGCCTGCTAAAATGCTTCAAGTAGTGGCTTGCTCCAAAATAGAACGAATAGAGATGAAAAATTTTCCGCTACGGAAATTATTATGACATGCAACTTCCTCGTTCAACTCTAAATTATAAGAAGAACTATTGAAAAGAATCACCCTTCAATCAGTACCGCAAAAGTGTGATTCTTTCAAAACTCCTTGACATAATTTCCTCATCGTTAAGCCTTCATTGGTTATAAGTATGAAATAAAATCTACGTATGAAACTTTTACCCATTTAATCCTTCCTTTATATGTGAGCTTTATAATTTTGCATATGCAATATACGCAATGAATGTGCTGTATAGGTTATACTCTAAGAATGGTGCCTGTAGATATAATAATAACGTTTGCTATTTCGTTTTTTATAATAAATACATTTATTATGCCCTGGAAAAGTCCCATAAATGTAGAAAAGGATAATACAAAAAGATTATCTGCTAACATAAATATTACATTAATGAAATTGGATAACAAATAGACATAAGATACATATAGAAATAATCCAAGAGTATAATTTAAAAATTAGTCTGAAGTAACCAAAAGGTTATTAAATAATTTTCTTTAAAAGATAACGTAGAGGTGGAGTTTTAAATTTTTCAGGTAAGGTGTTCACATATGAAGAAAGGATGAATAAAAGTAAACCGGAAAACGCAATTTAAATCGTATGTAACCATGCTCTTTCTTGTGCTTCCCATAGGTTGCCAGACCGCTGAGTATGAAGAAAGATGGCATTCAGACAAGGAAGAGGAAACCAAAGAACACTAGCACCGGAATGAGCAAAGGCGGAGATTCAAAAGGTAAAAGACGATAAACCAATCTGCACAAGACGTCTCTGTTCAATCACGAGATGAATCTTGTTCAAGAATATGCTTGAATATGTAAATTTGATAATCTTCGATGTTTTGCGTTTCTAAATTGAATAATACGGTTGTCATAATAGTAAAACGCAATAAAAGGGAAATTTTGGATCAAAACTTCTGACTCAAAGTAATTTCAAATGATAATAAATGGGATGGTTTGTGGATGGTGGAGTGTCTTTGATTTCGAATTTTCCGATTCGAATTGAAATTGAATCAAAATTCTGAGGATGTAAATTATAGAGTATTCCAGGCTGTCGATACCTTCCATGGAGGCATTGATGCGATTTTAAAAGCATCGTGAAAATGTACTGTAACAGCAATTTGCTCACAATTAGACGGCAGGAGTAGATCAGACGTCGCATGAAATTTATAATAGTGATAGAATTGTATATCATTTTTAAATATCCTCATATATTTCCTACTAAAGATGAAGTAGCATTAGAATGGAACACCCATGAACGTGAGCAGTTGATGGAATCATTCATTTATTTTTCTATGATGTAGAGGGACTGGTTAATTGAACGGAGCGAAATTTCGCTTTTGAATCAGATTTTAAAATAACCCTTCGCTCCGTTCGAATCCACCGCCACAAATCCCTTGAGTAGATTCCCTTCCAACCCACAGCAGTCGACAAGATGATGTACTCCCTGCCCACGGACATCATACAGCACCATTCCTCCGCGCATCACGGCCACCACCAGCATCAAGTGTTAATGGCATCCCAGGCGTTCGAGGAGCAGCAGACCTTGTCTGCGGTGGGCAGATATGACGTGTCTAGCCCCGCCTCCGGTCACTACGGCTCCACGGGGTCCCCAGGGAGTGGGAACGGCAATGTCCACGCCGGAGTGCCTTCCCCAACCCTTCCGTCCAGCAGCCTTCTCAACCGACAGATTGCCCAGTGAGTGGTTGTCCTCCTATGTCCTTTCCTAGTATTGCCTTGTTTTCTTTTGCCTTCCCCGGCATGAGGGTAACGGATAGTGATCGCGACTAATTATTTCTCAGGGTGTTCCACAGGGACTGTTCTTAGCACCGCGCGCGTAGGTTCGCACGGACTGCAGATAACTCGTCTCTCCAGGAATAGGCTTTGAGATATGAGAATCTTGTTTCGACGTTTTAGCTGGCATAACCAAAACAAAATTTAAGGGTGACGTCCGGTTACAAAACGGTCATAAATCTTCCGCCTCATTTAAATAAACACTCGATAAGTATGTGATCGCAAGTTACTTTCAAAGAGTGGGTTTTAGACAGATTTCGTCCCACTATTATTTACAAGAAAATCTTTTAGTTCAGGATAAACCTGATAACAATCTGGAGGATCGTTCCCTTAAGTTGACAAGTTTATTTTCCTATTTTTCATTATCCATATACATCGTAAATATTAAACTATAATCGACAATAGTTGATTTAGATCTTTGAACGTGGAAAATGATCTTCAGGAGCAGTTTTAATTAGTAGAGAATATAAATTTTATGCGTATATACTTGTTCATACAAATGATAGTATTTTGATATTCTTCCTTGAAATTTATACTAAATTGACTGAATATCTCAGTGTGTTCATCACTTAGCAAATAATCGGATTTCATTCTTTAATTATGCATTTTACGCACAAAATTTACATTCCAAATATATTATTAACATAAGGGCAAAAAGATTACCGTAAAGTTGTATCTCTACGGCGTTGCAGTGTAATTAGATAGGGTCTACATTTTCCGCTCTTGAGTTTACCTACCAATCTATGCATAATCTACATTCTGAACGAAATTTACACTGAATTAGCTATTAATTATCTAAAATCTCCGAAGATTTTTCTTCAATTTTCTAAGAAGATAATTCTGAGTTACCAGGGAAAAGAATTTTTCACAATTGAAATAATTAAACATGGCTAACAGAAAGTTATTCGTTCGTTTCTTCATTTACAACGAAAGAATATACATAAAATGAGGTTTAATTCAATGATAGAACACATTTCAATTGTCCTCGATTAGTGGATTCTATTTCGCAGAGGTAACGTTTTTCCGATGCATTCATGGAAGAAGTTTTGTGTTGTTGCTTTATCTTTGAATAGTGATACGAAAACGACTCTCTACCATCCAAAATTTCGTCTTGCCTTCTGAATTTTTTCATAATTCACTGATAATATTCTGTTTGTCTTTATTGCGATATTTACTATTCCCGTGAGTTACTTATATGACAGAATTACATTCAAATTTGTTTCATGAAATATTTTCTGCTGATTTTGAGCGATAACATCATGCTGCCATCATAAAATATTGGTCATTTTCTGCGGATGAGTTCGACTTAGATAAATTGCCTTTTATAATTATTCTTTATTTATTCTAAGATTCTAATATTTATTAATATCAATTACTGATCACAATTCGATAGAACTGATCGGAGAGATCATTGACGATTGCTGTGTATTCCTTCCGTCCGCAGTATATCAGTTTTTGGATTAATTCTAATTGAACATTCTCAAACCAACAATTACAGAGTTTATCGCAAAATCATTTTGGAATTCTTTGCAGTATTGAATTAGTGAGAGAAAACTACTCTTAGATATAGACAGCTTTAGTCGCATTTTATCCCGGAATAGGGCACGTAATAGTGTTGTATCAATTCTTATTTATTTTGCGTTAAGCTGAATAAAAGTACAAAGAGTTCCATCCAGACCTCTTGAATTTCAATTGATTATGTGCGAACGAAATACGTTGAGTTACGAAGTAACAGTAACACCGAATGAAAGGGCAGCTCTTACGATTTTCATTTCATGACTTTAAAAGTTGTGTCCTTACTTAATGTGAAACGGTAGAGATAATTTTATTATTATTAAGTACATTGTTGCAGATAGACTGCTAGTCTGGTGGCAACATTACAAATAACTACACTAATTTTCATAAAACATAATTAAACAACTCAGAACAAACTATATAATACCCTCACTAGATAAAAAACTTAAATACAACTACTTTACAAGATAAAAAACTCCAATATTACACAATTCCCAACTCCATTGCTAATTCCTTTGCGAAAATAATTATCGTTCTATGAGAAATCAAAAGTCGGGAGGTATGAATGGAACACCCTGGAATTTGCATACGAAAGTCGATTTAACGGGGGTGACCTTTCTCAACTCTTAACGAAGACGGTAGCCCTCCCATGTGTGGGTCAGCATTATTCTCACAAATGGCTCTCCTTCCCAGTGTCCCTCCGCTGGAGCCGATCTCGTCAAGAACGTCGCCCGACAGCCTGCCAACGGTAATCACTTCGACGTCCGTCATCAGCGGCGCTGGGGAAGCGTCCCCTGCAAACAGCGATAGAGACCGAGGAAGCAATTGAGGACTTCTTCGATTTGGATCGAAAATGGCGTCCACCGGAAGGTTCTGTCACGCTTCGGAAGTTGAGTGCTTTATGGAGACCAGGCGAAGCAAGATATGTCGCCGTACATGAAGACTTAGCGCGTGTTCGATTGTGGAGAAACAGTCTATGAAGGATTGCTGTGGAAACGCTATGAGTAAACGCTGTGGAAGGATGAGAAGTTGTGGTCGTTGTGAGGAACAATTGAACGAATTTTGGCTGGACCAACAAGTGATTTGTCGAGTGGATCGACACTACCTTTCCGCTCGAAATATGTTTTTATCGAGTCATTGTTTTTTCCAGTTCTTTTTGAGCTGTGCAACTAAATAGAACGTGCGTGGAGGGTCAAAAGTCTTTACCTGCGCCACGTCCAGTGACAAACTTCTGTTTCCAATGAATTATTTAAATGTGTCGCTATATTTAACCTCTGATTCCTGTACGTAGCTCTAAGTGAAATAAAATTCATTATACAGGTCTGAAGTTAGTGATTGGAGAATATTTACAAATTTTCTTATTGGATCTGTTTATTAGGTCAAGGGTTTTATTGGTAACATTAAAAAACGAAGATTTCGTATCCCAAGCCTATCTTTTCCCTGTAATAATCCAACGAAATTTTTCCAGCAAAGTTATTTTAGGAATGGGTAAAGTTAATTTTACACGTTAGGGCGTGCACCCAGGAAAAATCCCAAGGAGAAACATTAAAAACTTATTTTAGCTATTGGTTGTATTGTACAGAGAAAACGTTGAGCAGAAATCAAAGAAATGGAAAATATGCAACTATAGAAGATTCGGGTTATACTTTATTACTTGTGTCTCCCAGATGGTACCCAAGATACTCTTGTATTTGATTGGTCAGAGTTGTGATCGATGAATTAATGAAGAAAAATGCTCTTTCATGGAATGAAAATATTTATAGCATACTTACTGGGATTATAATACCACATTTTATTGTACGTTCTCTTTCATTTTTAAAATTTTCCCCACCAGGTTTATCTAGGCTATGATCGGTATTGTTACCCCATTCCTTTGATATGCCATTCGTAGTGAAATCAGTGCTTGGTAAGTTGAGGCGGATCCAAAAATTTGTCGAGGGGGCCGATTTCAGATAGACTTTGTATAAATTTTAATATTATTTTTCGAATTGATACTAAATGAATACCTTGTAATTGCAACAGTTTTTCCCTGTCAATTATTTTTTTCCAATGAATAAAATATATTTTTGGATGAATTTCAGAACGACTCGGATATCCGAGTAAATCTTCGGAAAGATCGGCGTAAGATCAATTAGTCCGAAACTCACCTAAAACTTGAGAAATCTAAAATTTTTGTTTCCAACTCATGCCTCAAAATCTGTGAGCTAGTATCAGTTCCATCAGGTGAATAGAATCTACCGCGATTACGTGGGCTGACGACCACCAAAATAGCGGTAGAATGTATCCTCGGAATTCATGATAAACGTAAATTTAGCGATGTTGTAAATGTAGATGCAGCTCTCTGTTGTTGAGACCAACCGTAAGGCATCCCGAGAGAGGCCTGTTTCGGACAAATTTCCTGTATCCTCTCTCTTATACTTACAGCGCCTTAATTTTCTAATTTCCTCCTAAATCAAAAACAACTCAAAATGCCTCGTGTTTTCTCGCCGTGTTAGGAACTTCGCCGAATCCCGAGGAGATTTCGCGCTATTTCATTCCATTCAGCCGTTAAAAATGAAATATAAGCAAACTAACTGTAGATTCAGTTGTAATTATCTTTTAGTTCTAGCTTCTCGTCATACAGTAATCAATAGATTCACTTTGAAGGGGTTGGGCGAACGCTGGGGCCCATAGATTCTCAAATATTATTAAGTATTTCTACTTTGGCGGGAAGAGTTCGAGCATTGTTTCCTAGTATCATGACAACCTGTAAACCTAAGTGGATTTTATACCAATATCTTGATCGTCGTTAACATTATTGGCAGTATATTAAAAAGTAAGAATAATATCTTGGCGTCAATGAAATGAAACATTTTTAAAATCCTGTACTCATCATATCAGGGATCCTTTTGTGCTTATCCTAACGTCTTATGTAACGTGACATAATGCTTGCAAGTCCCTTATCACATTTTATAATTCATACTCATGCAATACCTCAAAAGGCGTCTATTAGATTACGTTTACTATGCAAGAAAGCAGACGTAAATCTAGCTAAACTTCGTAACGATGAATGTAAAATGCTATTTATTGGTTTATCAAGTTGGCTATTGTTTAATAATTAGCAGATAATTATTTCATGTAATCATTGCAGTCAGGAAAGTGAAATTAAGTCTGGAAATCAAATGGGAGGAAGGGTGATTATGTAAATTGCTGGTCTGAAAAGTTTCCGACATTTCGCCATTTCTCGATATGTTTTCTGAAAATTTTCTGAATATTTCTGAAAAATCTGGGGTCGGAAACTTTTCAGACCACCCTCGTAGACTATGTATAACAGCATTTTTTCATACCTTTCCATCATGTGATTCTATGTCGTAGGGTTTATTCTTACTTGAGAGCTAAAGAATATTCACACTCATGGAACTAAAACAGAATATCAGGACTTTTTCCTCTCTTTGTTGCGTTTCGAAAATCATTATTTACCGTCCTTGATCAGTCGTCGTCTTAGGTCTGTGTCTCCCAAGCCAGAAATTAAATTCATGTAGTGTTTAAATGATATATAGTACAGAGAAATTAATAGTCTCATAACAATAATCATTATCGAGTGTTGTTCTAAACTAGATGCTTTGCTTTAAACGTTAGGTAGTTTATATAAATAATAAAAAATTTCGAAGTTTCAAAATCACATGAGTAACGAATACCGAATCCAATTCATGTAGTGTTTAACTGATAAGTATAGAAATCAATAGTCTCATAATAATAATCATTATCGAATGTTGTTCTAAACTAACTACTTTATACTAAACGTAAGGTAGTTTAAATATATAAAAAAATCGAAGTTTCAAAATCACAAGAGTGGTGGCTATCGAATCCTCACTGAAGTATGAAGTTTAATAATCCTTCTGTGCGCTTTAGAAGCCATTCATTAAAGTACAGCTTCGTAAAAAGAACTGTTTCACTGTAAGTAAAATATTTTTATTATATCTATTTTATCCCTTTGGCCCTGTCTGGCCTGGAAGATGTAATAGTTAAACCATGTGGTTCATTAGAATCCTTCAAGGTTGTCCATAAACCTGAATGTAATTCAGACGCAATGACCGAGAGTATAGTAGAATACTCAACTGTTTCACAACCTGGAAGACTTGGTAGAGTGCGCGTGCGCGCGGCGGCGCCCTTACAGAGAGCTTCGTTGCGTGGACTGTTATTTGCCTCATATCCGCGCCCAGCGCCTGCAAATAAGGTGAGGAAGTGTTTGCCGAGGCATCGGGAAGGGTGAGACGCACCGAAATGTGGGTGGGAGAGGAAGGAGGGGTGTCGGTAGAAAGACTTCACTAAATCCGTTATCTCTCATATGCTCCACTTCGGTTTGCTTCCTCTGTAGCTCCCTTATCTCTACGCGCCTCTCCCTCCCACATTCCTTTATCTGTCTCTTTATTCCACTTTCCTTCGTCTTCCTTTCCTCAGATCGTTTACGCGCTCTCATTTTGGAGCGTTCTTCCTCGTGGGTTACCGTGAGGTTTCTGTCGTAAGTGAGATATGCCATATGGTCTAAAGAGACTTGCTCTAAGTCTTTATTGCTACATTTAACGAATGCTGAAATTTTAGAGATTTTTCGTTGCTCAAATGGACGCAGAATTATTAAAGTAACAATAGAAATATCATTGCGGACAATCGTCGCCCTTGCACAGGGTTATCCAATTTACAGACCGCGGGACAGAATGCGGACCGTTGTAGATAATTAGCCGGCTCGGCAATCCTCTCGAAGTTTGGTAAATCATAAATATAAAATCAACATCTTCCAACCTAACTCTGTGGAATGGTGCCATCACGCAAAGGAAAGAAAAACACTTTGTAAATTCCAATTGATGAAGTAAATGAAATTGGAATTTACAAAGTGTTATTTTCTTTGTATGATAGTAAATCAGTTTTAATCTTAGAAACTAGTGTCGTCATATAAAAGTGATTCAATATGTTGAAATCCTATGCAGCTGTTGGAAGTAATTATCCATGATTAAATCAAAACTCAGCTTCCTTCATTCAGTTCTGAATTGCTTGTTTATGTGTTTGCGTGCACAGTTTCAAAGAAGTGATTGGGTAACTTCTAACGTGGCTTTTAACGCTTTTTGGCGTAAGAAATCTGCACAAATAAATCTCAGTATATTTATAAAAGCGCAAATTTTTTGGGGATCACAAAACAAAAGAATGAGCAGCTATGCCAACTAAAGGTTAAGAATTGTTATTATAGATGAATATTTTTACCTCAGGTTAATATTCCATGCCAGCCAAAGAGCGAAAATCCATACTCTAGTGTTGTTATTAGATAGTGAAATAAATTTAGTATGAATCATTGCTGGTGACTTATACGGATGTCGAAATATATAACATACATATGGCAGTTTTATTTTTGATAGCGACCTTTTAACTTATTTCGATACAGGGAAGATAAATATACATTACGAAAGAGATAAAAGCAAAAAGCAGTGAAATCCCGCTACTCAATATCACCTTGCAGTTATTTCCACAATGTTTTTCAACTTTTGGTGTCATTGTCACTGATGAAGTTTATCAGATCAAGGTAATCTCCTTCGGAATCGTAGAATACGCCCTGATTTGGAGAAGAAGGGAACTTTTGTATTTACTTTCTATCAAACTGCTTTTATAAACGGCATTATACATGAGTATACCGAAAGGTAGAAACATTTAATTTCGGTAGATTCATGAGCCCGAATATCCCCTATCCTTTTATTTACATTATTGGTAACTTATCCCTCCGGTTGGGTCATTCAACATTTTTTGCCTTTCACTTTCCTTGAGTCATTCAACATTTTCGGTCAGTCTTTTCCTTTGAATTCGACCTCCAATTCCTTAGGAATCCATATACTTTCAACATTTGACCCACCGCTTTCTCCTGCCGTCGCTTAATTACCTCAAAGTAATATTTCCTCTTCCCCAACCATCTCTAGCACCTTCGTTGATTTTCTATCAACCCAGCTTACTTTTCCATTCTATGCCACACACACACACATACATCTCAAAATCCTCTCATCATTTTATGTCTTCCCTTCTTAAGGTCCATGTTTCACACCCGTCCAGTAAAACACACCACACCAAAGACCTTACTAATCTTACATCTACATCTACATAGGTACCCTGCAAGCAGCCTTTCGGCTTGTGGCAGGGGGTGCTAGCACCATGACTCTATTTGCCTAGTCGATTATTTTCGCGTATTGTTCTCGGAAAAAAAGAATTCTTGAATCGACTGGTTTTAGCATCTATTTCTCTGATCTTTCTCGCTGTATCAGAACGGCCTATATAGCAAGGAGGGCGCATAATATCGGCTACATCTTCTATGAACGTGCTGTCTGAATTTATCTAGTAATTTAAATCTCTGATTGAGCCTTCTTTCTTCTAAAGATTCCCATCCTGCCTCCTAAAGCATCTGAGTGACACTTACCGGTTTATCATAGCAATTTTCTACAAAGCGTATTGCTATCATAGCAATTTTCTACAAAGCGTATTGCTATCATAGCAATTTTTTACAAAGAAAAGCGTTACTAACATAAACTGTATCACATTCATCCAATATCAATGATTAACGAAGATAATTCAAGATATTCGCTTATGAGTTGCTCCCTTTTCCCACCATATTCTTAATTACGTTGTGTGGGCACCTTTATAGCGTCGACATGTACTCATCTAATCGTTTCCTTTTGTATTCCTCATCCTTAATATATTGTTTCTCCATAGTCTCATTTCAACCAGTAGTTCTTATTTTTTCTCTCTGTCCTCTTTGCCCTTTACGGGCACTCCATTCTCCAACAGTTGCCATGAACTGCTCAGAAATTCAACCCCAAAAAACATGATCATAATCTGAATTATATGTAATTACACATCATGCGATTATGAGATTCATGTTGTTTACTAATCACACTCAGTCAGATATTCCTCTGACATTTTTCTCCATTTCATCAGTTTTTTAAACCTACAATGCAGCAAACTCGAACGCTTCTCCGACGAACCCGAGACTTTCTATTTCTGTGAAAATTGTTCAAGTTTGACGCCATGTTTCCCTTTACGGCGTAAAGATATCGAAAAACGATACACCGAAACAAAATTTAATCATTTTATAATAACTATACGAAGTTTCAAGTCCCACATTAAAAAAAACATTTTTGGCCTCTTGGTCTACTTTTTTCGATCGTAGCCTACCGTGCCACGTCTCAAAATATATATTTTGCTATCAGCTCATCAGCTGACTGTAATCAGCCGCAATTTCCTGCGCTTACAACCACCGAAACAGCGGAGCATGCATCCTTGGAACTTAAGTTTTAACGTAAGTTTAGTGACGTCACAAATCTAAATGCAGTTCTATGCTGTGGAGACTAACCGTGTAGGGCTCCCGGATAGCCACGTGGGCAGCGCATTCGACTTGGTGAAAGCGGTCCCGGGTTCGATTACCGGCGAGGGCCCATGTGCGAAATGAACTCTGCTGTGGGAGAACTTTTAACAATACTACTTCTACTACTACCAACCGTGAAATATCCAGGGCTCAGGGTTGGTGCTCTCATGGGGCGCCAAGAAAAATTTTAAAGCATTAATTTCCTCGATAATCTATATTATTTATTTACTTGACACTTTTGGCGGGGTTAGGCCAGTATGGCCTCTCTTCCACCCATCCTTTATTAATACTATATAATATGTTTAAATAAACTCAAGATTATAAACTATAGTTAGCTTACATATAATTACAAATGAAATTGCATAAAAAAATAAAAAATATTATAAATATAAATATAATATTTTATATACAATATTAAATGTAATGTATAATATAATAAAAGATATTATATCTACAAAACGATTATGAATAACAACAAGGATACGTTTATAACTCTTTCCTTCACTAATTAGTCCAGTTAGAGTCAAGCAAATTGACTAGGGAATAAAATAAAAAGGGGTGTGTTACATCTTGTCTTAGGCGGAAAAATAGCTCAGCACGGAGATATCCATAGGGATATATATCCTGCTTTCTTTTGGCGCCAAAAATCTCCGCACCGCCCTGGAATGTAAATCTTGCGTCGCAGTCCCTCTGAACGTATTCCCCGAAAGAGGATTCACATTTTTCGAGATATACGACGTCATTTGCCAGCGAGTTCTTTCTCACAGTGTAAACTCTTACTCACTTCTCCTTTCCCCATTTTCATAACAATTCGCGCAAGTTGGCCACGCCTTCCTCCTGCTCTTCAGGGGATTCACCTCTTTCTTTCTCTACTACTCCTATTAATTTACTCTCTCTCCTCATTTTGAAAGCCAGTGTTCCGCTGATGTGGGCCGTAAATAGGAAATTTCCGATCGTGTTTGGTTTGCACAGCGACTGCTGCCCATGATGATGAAGAAGAGTATAACTCGAGAAAATATCGAGAACTGATTTGCAACTCCATGTATTTAGGTTTTCTAACAGATTTCTAACTGCCAAACTAGAGTATACGCTTTTCATAGGACCGAGTGAAAACCGCTTTATAAGCAGGATAGCGATATAAATTTCTGATTATTTTACTTAAGTTCCCAGTCTTGTTCAGTTTGTCACGTTCTGAAGATGCTCTCTTTAAGAACGAAATGCGTAACAGCTACTTACCGTAATTCTGATTTTTTTTATGGGATTTGGGGTTTTATTTCATTATAACACAATCATTAGTTTTATTAGTTTCCTTCTTTTCTTACAGCTGTAGATATATGGTCTAACAACTATTGTTGCGTAATACTGTTACTTTTTTACTCATTTTTGGCAATTTTTCAATTCCTAATAAAATAATTTTAACCAGATGGACGATTAGAAAAGAATAATGCATACAGTCTTCTGTCTTTTGAGTGAAACTAATGATTTACTATGGCGGGTTGCAGTGAATCAGGGTACGGGAAAAATCCTATTTTTAATCGGATAAATACAGGTCTTCTTAAACGATATTTTCACACTGTAGGATGAAAGGGATCGGGTACCAAGAGAAAATCATGTATCAAGCGGGATAACATCCTTGGAGGGAGCGTTTTAAACGGGTTTTACACACTACATTTAATAATGTTCATTAAGAATGGTCTGTTTTTTTACTAAGAGAGTTTCCTTTGTTTATCGATATCGGTTATTTTTCAATCTACAATGAATCAATGTCTAACAGATGGACAATTAGGGAAAAATAATGTAAAAATTTTTCTATCGAGTGACACTTGTTAGGCGGAAGAAAGGCTGTAGCGGGTTGCAGTGCACCAGGGGACGAGAAAAATGCACCTCATAAGCTGTTAGCAGTTAGTCTCAAGCGGTATTTTTAGGGATTGAAAGGGACCAGGCCCAAAAATGTCGTGTATCAAGTGGGATTGCATCTTGAGCGGGAGCATTTTAAACGGGTTTTAATGTATTTTACCTAATGGAACGCTGGGGCATAGGTATTAGTTTGTACTTTATTGTCCATTACCTTATTGACACTAACGTCAAAATTATCAAAATTATTTACTCCATCTCGCGGCACTCTATTTTACCGCAAGCCACAGTTTGTAATACACTACTTCAGATAAATTCCACGAAATATTGTTTTTTTCTTAAATATTGTGCTCTCAGAGGCTTACGTATATGGAAGGATTATGTGGGCACAGCTTCAAATTCAGGTTTTCGATGCAGGTTAACGTAAAATCTTAATCAATTCTTGGAAGTATGTAATTCAGTTAAAAATTAAATTCACAGAAGCTGGAGAAGTTCCCAAGTTTCTATGGTCACGCAATGGGAGGATTTCATTGAACAACAGCACATAACTTTCAATCCATGGTTATATATGCATGGGTGGTCCGAAAAGTTCCGACATTTCGCCATTTATCGACATGTTTTCTGAAAATTTTCTGAAGATTTCTGAAAAATCTGGGGTCTGAAAAGTTTCAGAATCCATGATCACATGCTTTTAATAATAATTTATTTGGCTCTACGATTGCTACCTGATGATTTCCTCAATTTCGCCCATATATTCCATTCTTCTAATCTCAATCAATGAGACCGTCTCAAACCGGTAGCAAAGGAATAGAACCGCACGAATCCAAAATCAGTATAAGATCCTACTCTTTGGTATGAGTGAGTCGTGAGCGCATGCGCATTAACGCTGCCGCGAGATAAAAAATTGGACTCGCCGAATGAGGAGGAAGAAGCAAACACAAGTCAGTGGACAACGAAAATAAATAAGGGAGAGCAAACAGGGAGATACGGAGGTGCGATCGAGCGCCACCAGTGTCGAGCCTCTGAAATATCTCGCTTTTCCTGCACACATTCCGTTTTCATCTCTCGATCTTCCATTCGAAGACAACCGAATGATACGCCATGGCAATAAAGCCTGTGTATATTTAAACCGTCGGATTTATTAACATTCACTTGTGCTCTCCAATGTTTCATATCAACGTCATAGCTATTCTCATTGAGATTCTGATATTCCCACTAGTTTTTTCATTAATTTTTTGTTGGTTTTTCATATCATATTTATATTTTGACTTTTCATATCATGATGATTTATGTATTTTTACATCCATAAGCTGTGTTTTCTATTCATTATTATATACCTAAGGATGTAGAAGGGTTGAATCTGAATTAACCGAAAGTCGAGCTCAACTTTACAATTCTGTGACGTTGGGTATGGAGCAAGGCTAAATAAAATCAGCAAAAATTCCCTCTCCTTCTTTTCTGATATAAATTTTTATTTATTTCATACTTATATTTACTGTATGTTAATTTTATTAAGGGAGTATTAGCAAATAATTTACATAAAAAAGTTTAAATTATCTAAGTTACTGACGTCAACGATGTGTCACGAAATACGTATTTTAGCATTTTTGCGTGTTGTTTTTCAAAATGCACAGTATTCCTTAATTGCTTTATCTGTGGAGTGAAATATATTAAGGATTATATTATTATTGTGATATAAGTTGCAGTTAGGTGGTAGCCAGAGGGCTATATTATCATACAGTAAAAAAAAAACATCCCAAAATTTCTACTAAAATTACAACAGCAACAATTGTATACATCATTCCACACAGTGCACAATATGTTCATAAAAATAGCGATAACGTTTATCATTAAAATGAAATTTACCTACCTCTACCTCCAGATATTATATGCACAATCAGGATAAGGATAGAATAAGGACCAGCCTAATGCAAATACATCCAAAGCTCATATCCGAATTTGGTCATTTGCTTAATGTTGAATATTTGAATTTGAAATTGATGAAAATGTCGTGTTTTTGAAAGCCGTGGTACAGCAGAAAATACGAGCAACGAATGATATCCACGGTGCATTTTCTAGTGGACTATATAATCTTACGAGATACACATATTACTGTTCGATGTGATTCACAACAGAAGAAATTTTTGAGACGTCAACTAAATTTTTACACCGCTATTAATAATTAAATTCAATCCTTTCATCATTTCATCGAGACAAAGTGAATTATATAATGCAGGGATGTCATCTTTATCCTCAAAACTAACTACTATTGATATCGAATCCCTTCGACGTTTCCGTGGGAATTATCGCGAACGAAGTTTTATGGAATTCCGCGTTTAATCGCTTTGGAAAGTAATCATCACGTCATTTCCTGTGTCTCTCAATCTCATAGAGATGCGACAACGGCCACTAGATTAGATCACTATACCTCAGCGCTATCTTAACTTTGGGTGGTAGTAAACTATGAGATAATTATGCACCTTTTTTAGGTCGACCAGGCACATCAGTGATCATCATAATTTCGCGCCATAAACTAAGTTTCTCTTCGTAAATTCCTGTACTGATTATGTCTTCGTAATCCTTTGTCTCACAACAAGGTATTGCTCTTAAGCATACGATGAATGTATAGAAATACACGCTTGTATGACAAGATAAATGCATGAAGATCATGATACGAGTATATACATAGAAATAATGCATGTGATTTAGTAGTCTGTTTAGGCCTTACTGATTCCCCATACCTTCGTACTTGCACACCTCTGACTCACCGGTCATCCATATCCTTTTATGAGATTATATCTTTTATTTTCACTAATTTCCACCTTATTCTAAGGACCTCTCCAAGAGGATCCAACAGATTGAAAACGTTAATTCATGTCCCCGCTAACTTCCTACACGCTCGAACTTCTCAAGTAACTAAATAATGGGATTAAGGAAATAAAACACCGGTCTTAGCCCCTGATATTTATCTACCTATGTTTTGAGTCCATGATTGCGTCTTACCACAGAGTCAAAACCGTATCCCTGGGTTTTGAATTATTGGGATACCTTAAAATGTCTTCCATATATAGATGGCATACAGTGTCTTCCCTCATCTTTTGCATTCTGCTTTCATTCACTCTCTCAAATGATTAATGCGCCGTCATGCGCCTCTTTCATACCAAAAACGTTGGCGATAATAATTCTGAAAACATTCAACAAAGATTAAAATTGATTTCTGACAGAACACTAAGAATACACGATTTCATAAGATTTACGTGGTTTCTTCATGACGGTGGACGAAGTATATAAAACCGGTGGAGATATTCCGATATTCTATCATTGTTAGTGCGCTCGATATTCAAGTTTTTCAGTAGAAAAGACTGGAATGAACTTGGGTCTGAATGTGAAAGGATGTGGGTGTAGGCTATTTGCACCGGTATATGTGTCCAGACAGTGTCGTGACGACATTTAGAGGAGCAAACAGGAAGCGTCTTGGTCAGGTACCCGGATCTGTCCGAAGGCCTCGTTTCGCAATTACACACTGTGAGACTGTATCTCTTTCTTCTCGTCAAGTTTTTCTTCTTTGTTTACAGAGTTTTGCTCTCAATTTCCTCTCTTTCTATAGCGAGAGTTCGGGGGCACGAGCCGCAGATGCGAGTGCTTCTCAACTCTGTTGGGGCCCAAGGTATTCAGGGCCCCAATGTATTCAGAGGCTCAGTGTATTCAGGCACCCTCCCCGGTTGATTATTCGAGATTACAACCATCCAAGAGATAATTCAGTATTATTTGATAGAACCGAAACAATAGTATTTTTTTTGCAGCACAATATGATTACAGAGAATTTATTATATACGAGTAGTTATATCGAATTAAAGAAAATTCCTTCAGTTACACATTGACAACTGAAAAGTGAAGACAACAAGATGATAGGATGATCCTTTTTCTTGCACCTTGTTTTAGACGATTATCAATATAACTTACATCCGTAAGTCTTTCTAGGATGGTCCTGAATTTATCAACGGCCGGTGCTGTAGAATAAGGATATTGTCTTGATAGTCAAGATCTTCTATTCCAAGAATTTGCCGCCCCAAGCAATGTTTTATTTTGCTTTGGAAATAGCGTATGGGCAAATGAATATAATTCTTACGGTGCAACTCATTTCTTATTCTTAATTTGTGATACATCTTACAAATTCAGTGTCCGCAAAGAAATTTGGAAATACTATCATTGGCTTCATCTCAAAACATTTTAATCATATCTATGAAACAGAACATACATGCAATGGCATCATACAGCAATAAAATAAGATTATTATTCTTTAAAGAAATTATAACAATATTATAATACAACCACTAAGAGTTATATATTATATTTTCTTATGACTTAAACCCATATTATGAATAAATTTGAGATCAGTTACTAATAGTCAACATAAAGTTTTGAGTTCTTTGATTCATCTTCATCATAACTTCAGTATAATTTTTTAATATATACCATGTATATATTCAATATTAGTTAAAATAATAATTAATATATATTTAATATTAATTAAATATATATTTAATATTTAATTTTGCTTATAAAAGTATTCCCATAAAGCTTCTGAAACTCAAAGGAAAATAATCAAAAACCCATACTGGAAATCATAATGCCCCCCTCAAAAATTGTTCGATAAATAGAATTGGAGAAAACTGTCCATCTAATCTAGGCTGTATTATTGAGCGCTTATCAAAAGTTAGTTGAAATTATTTCGTAAATATTTGAATGTGTAAGCATGATATTAGTCAGTATTTTGGCCTACAAACTACTAACGTATTTTTAATATCAATCATCTGAAGTGATCGCTCTTACAGAAAGAAAATGAATCAAAGTGTTCCTCATTTTCCAGCTTTCTCTTTTATATTCTTCGTGATGTAATAGGATAAGAATTCAAGAATAAGAATTTGGATTTATAAATACACATTTTAATGAACTCCTAAACTATTTTTATAAGGCAGACTTGAGCTACACTGTACCAAAAATAGTTGACGTAGTCTAAAATAGATAAACCCCGCTTGCATCTGTAACGGAAGGCATAGATATACGAGAAAGAGATTGTAGTCCTAATGATAAGATAGTTCAGTTAACTCCGAAGATAGCAGTGACATATAAAATGCTGAGAATGGTCATGGGCATCCCGATGAAACAGATGCTAAATTGCAATCGACAGAAAATTGCACTCCCGTAATTTAGGGAATATATATTTCCGACGATTTTGGTGCTCTTTCTCTTAGGAGTGCCGCCTCTTTACTTAAGGGGAAGGTTTCTCTTTAATTCCTGCACAGTGTTTACTTTTTATAGAGCTTAGAAGATATCTACAGTTTCCGCTTTTGCCGCCATAAAAGGTTATTCATGTTCAGAGAGGTTCAGAAGGGACCGCGCCATTTGCAATTTTCGGAAACAATTAAGGTTAGAGATAGCAAATTTATTTATTTCTCTAATTCCCGATACTTTGTGGTATTAAGGATTTACCGCAATAGATATTATACTGAGATCTTCCTGTTTGTCGACATGATCGGCATTACCTTGGGAAGTCAATCTTTATCGAATTCTTTATTATTCTAACATAAGTTTTCAGTCGTATTGTGATCATGTTAAATTTCATCTCAAACGAAGCGATAAAGCTTCAGACTAAGTGCACTTCATTCACAAAAATAAATAAGCTAACCAAACTAGTTTCGATGTAATCAAGTCTTATTCGTCTTTAGAGAGGCCTGAAAAGTGAGGAATAGTTTTAGAATCTTTAGTCTATGAAAATATTTTTATACTAATTTACAATATTTTATTACTCTCTTTCAACCTTACTTACTTTTGAAGGTAAAGAAAATACATGATAGCAGGTCGTTTTAATTGCTTTGATTTCATGAATTATATGAATATTTACCAATTTTTATTCAATTCGATTAACACTTTTTTATTTAGTCGCTTGACAATTATTAGTTAAATACTGATTTAATACAGAGATCTTCAGTATGAGCTATTAAATTTTATTGTTATTTTTTAATTCATTTTATTTCATGAGTGGTAAGTTAAATTTTATCCAGCCCCAAATATTTCTGAATGATTAATATTTATTTTACAAACGAATAAGCTACCAACCACATCGACAAAAATGAGAGTTTATTTCGGAAAAATCGATGCGAATCTTCGATAAATTATTTTATTCCAAGTATGCGTGAAATTCTGAGATAAAACATAAATTTTTCTACATGCACAGATAGGAAATTCGGACGGCTCTTATTCCAAATCAGTCTTTGTTATTAATAAGCCGCGCTTCTAAATTTGTTTGTTTGCATGTTAGGTCACATGCAAGACAAGTCACACGGAAAATAGAGACAGAAAATAATTTTTATTATCCAACTATATAAATCCTTAGTCTTAGACCTCTACATCGATTATAGCGTAATCTCAAGTCCTTGGATTCTAGCTGGAAATCCGATGGATCTACCTTTTGGAAAGTTAAGATAACTTTTGAAAATCTCCAGCAGCTTAATGTACGGAATTTTCCATTAAATGGGAAAACTTAACAGATGCCGACTAAGAGATAAAAGAAAACAATTATACTCATCACGGCTCTTTAAAGGGTAGGATACTCAATTCAACTTCACTTCAGGAATAGCGTTTGGAGTAAAATTTTTGAAATTTTCAAGGTCCCTCAAAAGAGAGAAAACAGGTGAGTGGGAAAATATTTGGCATTTCCTTAGAATAGGATTGTGTGAGTGGTCAGCAGCTCTGAATACTTGCAACTCATCGACTGGGTATCAAGAATAACGGCTGGACTTCTTTCAGTAGCTGGCACAAGATACACGGTAAGTCTAATCAACTATATATTCAAATAACAATACAAATTAATGTAATTTTAAAGCCGAAATTAATAAATTAGTTGGCAATTGAATTTAAAAGCCAACTAGTAGAATAATTACTAATCAAATTGCGTTGCCAACTTTCAATACTTTCGGAAGTATTCATTTTTTTACTGACTCATTTAATGGAGCAGACTGTGGCTAATACCTCTTGTTTATATAGATGTTTCTCATAGCGAAGTTTTGCTTAATTTAATTATCGATTAAAATTTTTTTGATTAGAAAATTTTCTGACTTCTGTGAGATCATTTGTAATGATGCAAGCTAAACAAAAACCTTTGACCAATATAATTAAATCAAGCGAGCATATTTCGTTAGAGATTCTAGAACATATTGTGATTCCGAAAGTTCTGATTAAATCATCTTTTCACTCATCACAGTCACAATAGTATTTCACGAATTGTTTGTGTTCCGTATGTTTATTAACTTTAAGGGATTCACACCTGAGAACTACACCTGGTTCATCACCTTTATGACCACATGATGCCATATAGCTTTCCTCGGAGGTGTCGAACCATTAACCTCGCATGGCGTGTCACCAAGTTTCGACAGAGTCAACAAAGAATTACACAGCTTGCAATGGACGGGTGTCATATAAGGGGCTTATGAGGTCCAATACATTTTTCCCTTTATTGAAGCTAGGTGGGTTAAGAACAGGAAAAGGGTACCATTTGCTCTCAGTTAGCATAGGGATGGGGACGGAGATACAGTTGCCAACTAACCCCAGTCCACCAGGTGTTTCAGGAAATGAAATACAATTCAAGTTTTCCAATATACGAAGCAATTCACTTCATAAAATGCAGGAAAGTTCGGCTAATGAGGAAATATTTCATTATTTATAGGAAAATGAAACACTCCCAAATAAAATTTAGCTTCATACATCCATACATTTCCATATAAATGTATCTTGTAATCATGTTATGGTTAAACTTACGCCTGGTTTTTATGGTTTTATGATTTATTTATTTCCGCTGTATTATAATCTTGAATTTATCTGAATTTGAACCTAATATTCACAGTATTTACAAACTTAAAATCTTTCTATGATGTTCTGTTTTCAATTACTTCCTTCGCAGATTCTTTTGTTATTCTTTAATTCAACCATGTATTTGTTCAAGAATTATTAATTTCCGCTTATATTGACCAATGTATACTATTTTCCATACGACGTGTTATGTTCTGATGAATGCGGCTTGTTGTTACCGTGGTCTTTATGCACTCTTTCGCGATTTTGTGCACTTTATCTCCTCTTCCTTTTCGCACGTTTTCCACAGCCCCTCCTTCCCTCAATAGGTTATTCTCTGCAGATGATTATGTGATCACATAAATAAGTTTTGGTTGGTTACATAAAATCCTAGTTTTTTGCTTGATGTCATTTATTAGTCAACAGTCTAAAAGCATTATATGAATCTTTGTATACATTTCTGAAAATGGGAGATAGTAGTCCGAACTTTATAATCTAGATTTCCCTCAATCAAATCATTTTTATCACATTGCTTATTTCCTGATTTTTCTGAAGAGCTATGGCTCATTTTAAAATGGGAGTTAGAAATCTTACTCCGCCACGGATTGATCAAAGAATCTTTATAAGTCTCATCGAAAAATCATGAATGAAGACGTAAAGAATCACAACTTCTTAAGGACAAAAGCGCTTAGATTCCACTTTCGTGGAAGAGATTTTAGGTGCCGATGACGATACTTGTATATGATCTCGTGCTTTCCCAGGAACTTTCAGAGATGAAGGCTTTTTAAGATTCCAACCGGGTTGGAATCCTGAGACAATACTTCATCCCCGATATACTTGTATTTATTTCTATTGATTTATTTTTTATGATAGTGTTCATAGAAGTTGATGTCCAATAGTTTAATGCCAATATACCTAACATATAAATCCGATGAGCTAGAAAAGAAGGAAGGTTGTCTTAAATATCTGCGTCGAAAATATTATAAAATCGCGATATTTTAACTTGTGCCTCCTATTTGGTCCATCGATTTATGACTATTAACATGAATTCGAATGAGCTTAACTAACTCATTGTTCACAAAGCGCTATACGAAACAGTTTTACATTGAATATATTTATTAGGCAGCATAAAGAACTGTGAAACCTGTCGTTCATTCTCATTTTGCGGCATTTAAAGAGAAAATCTCCTAAATTAGGCTGCAAAACTTCATCAAACTCAAAGCATTTCATAAAAATTTTGTTATCACAATTCCATATTTTGTTATTATAGTTCAATTCCTTTCATTTTATTGAGAATGTTCCTGAAGGTTATTGCCGAAAGCAGTAGCTTTTTCAAACAGGTACTCGATTTGAGTCCATTCTCGGAACTTGGCAAATACGGAGGAGTAAAGCAGCCATTGGCCGTGCAGAGAATGGCTCTCGTCAGCGTAGAGAGGAACGGGGAGTGGAGGAGGGGAATACTGATAATGAATGTACTTCGAACCAATACCTTAGATTCCTCGAGGCCTTTTCGATTTCCTTACTCTTGGAAGACATCGTGAGCCATTCGATCACAAGGAAAGGAACAATATTCTATTTATGAAATGTTAAAGCGGCGGTCATGTCCCATACCCTAATTAAACCGTAACTGGGGTTTGTGTGTACGTACTCGATGTGTGTATGCTTTTGGTTTAGTGCGGTCATATAATTCAGTGTTTCATTTCGTACGATGATAAAGTTTGGTACTGTTCGGTCAATTTAAGCTATATCTCAGTAAAACAAAATATACATTCCCTAAAATATATGGAGAGCCACTCTTTTAAGCGTTTGTTATACCAGTAGAAAACTTGAAAAAATCTTCATGGCGAAGAGAACAGAAGTGACAGAAATTATTATAATTGGATTTGACAGAAATAAAGTACGATCTGCAGTCGCTGCTGATGAAGGTACTGACTCTTAGTTACATAAACATACATCAAACACACTATTCACATTCATGTTATTGGTTCTCCACATCGCTTCACTCGTCCTCTACCTATTCTCATAATATTTACAAATGAGACTAAATTTTAATTTACCATCTAATAAACCGTTTTGGAATCTTACTTTATATAAATATTCATATATAAATTTTAGTCTCGATATGTACGATCTTGCGGCCATTTTCGGAACCTATCCACCGAAAAAAGGAGGGAAGGGTTTGTATTGTCGGCCTATTTGCATCTATACAACACGTTTAATCTCTTGGTTTTGATTCAATCTACTCGTGTGATATTTGGTAAAATTCCATATTTTCGATGGAGAAATAAATAAAGGCATTTATACAATACCACAGAATAATATACTGTCGTATTGTAAATCTGTCTCCATTTATTTCTGCATTGCTTACAGTCAAAATGGCCAAATCATTCGTTCCCTGATAACAATTATCAAATAACTTAGCATTTACATTACATCACAAGGATATGGCAAGGAGACGGTATAGCACAGTACTTCGGACAGTCTCCTAGGGTGTGACAACAAAGAAACCATCATTTATTGTTATTCATTTATTATAAATCCGTCACAGTTAAACGCTGGGTCAGGTAACTTACAAAACATTTAAGTCATATAATTATATAATTAGATGAAAACGGTGAGAGATGAGATGAGAAGGAACTGTCCGATAGGTAATGCGTTCGCTTTTGGTGAAAGCGGACTCGGATTCGATTCCCAGTGAGAGACCATATGTCCAAAGTAACATCAGCTGTCGAAGCTGTTAAAAATGTTACTATTATGATAAGAAGAAGAAGTGAGAGCAGACCCATATAAATAAGAAGTGTAACTATTATTTATGTAGAAGAAGTAGCTAATGGAGAAGAATGAAAAAAAAAAAACCATGCTCGAACTTTTAAAAAGTATTCACTATTTATAGAAAACAGGGAGAAAATGCATCTGGTAGAACCTGAAACAATTAGGTGAGTAGATGTTGGAATTTTTCACTCCTATCACGATAATTTAAGACTCACTGTCTCAAAATCTGAAAAAGGACTATATTTTTTCGGAAAAATCAAAGACTGAGAGTCCTATCTTCCTATTAACTAGTGAGAACGCAATTATATACAATAAAAGAGAAGAAGACTATAGGGAAAATCAAGCATGACTGTGAATGGAAAACACAGATTGAAATTGAATAGAAAGAGAATACAAAAAAGGCAACGAGGTTTCTGGTGGACGTAGAAAATGTTATAAATTACAATTTTGGATTCAAAATTATTATAAGAATTAGTATATCATTGCTAGGCACTCAAAAGATACGTAGAGCTTGAGGCAAAGATACAATTCAAAGTTATAATGCATACTTCTTGTTCACTATTTTTTAAGAGCAATGGAACTCCTTGTTTACAAATTTTGAAACGTTCATTATTTGTTAGAAATAAAACTGTCAAAGACGGATAAAATCTTCGGTTCTCACGACAGGAAGACGTGGATGGATGGGATGTTACTGCAGAGCACAACGTATCTTTGAGTGTCACTGGGTACTTCACAGGAGTAAGCTCATGCATCGACTCGGATGATGTTTGATCAGACATTCAGGTGTTGACTTTGAGAAGCAACGAAGGCATATTTTTTTTCGTTTCCTTCTATCGACATTTCCTGGAAATTCAGTGCCTACGTGAAGAATCTCCCCCGTCGCGTCAGCTCTTCTCAAAGCCTCTTTCGCAAGAGCATATCCGATCAAACCCGCTGAAAATATGTCCAGATAAGACTTGAATAGGAGTGGATTTTCACAAAAATAGCTGCCCACGTAAGGGATTGATTCACCATCGATCGATCCATAAGTGGTAAGACGTAAAGGCAGAAAAGGTAGTTCAAGAATCTTTCTAAACGTCTCCGTCTTAGGATGAAAAATGATCGATGTTTATTTCAACATAGATGATCATGATCGTGTCAGATGATCGTGTGTGGATTATAATTGTATTATACAGTGATTTTCAGCTAAATCATTTGCGGGTCCACGCCCCCCCTGATGACTGTAGTATCTTCTCGCAATTTGGCTAGGATCTGACAAAGAGCTTTATCTGAAATCAGACTGTTAGTTTTTGTTTTCAAAATTACTGTTCTACACTTATCACTACGTTACATCCACTAAACTCATCAAGATAATATAACTCTTAAAATTTTAATTTGAGATGAGTCAAAAGTTAGGGGAAGAATACAATGGAATATTTTATATTCGAATAAGTCTAAGATTATCTGATAAATATAAGATTATAATAATGAAAATAATCTGAAAAAAATAAGAAAGGTAAGGATTTCCAAGATAGCCAAGTTGGTAGCGCGTTCGCCTTTGGTGAAAGCAGTCCGGATTCGATTTCAGCTGGGAGCTGAAATTGATGAGATTATAAAAACATAAAAATAATTCACCGTATTCCATTCCCTTGGTGATTCGAATTTTAATCGAGTAAGAATACTTTAGCAGTTAGCAGGTCCATTATTACGAAAAAATTGGATTTCATGAGGTTCCAGGAAAATTTATCCTTCATTTCCCTTTGTGAAAGACCTATGGGTGGTTGGAATGTTTATTTTGTAAATTATATACGTTAGACGAATTTTTCTTCATTTTTAGTCTCTCTGCCAATAGTGAAAACTAAAATATTTTCCCTGTAACATTCCCATCGGCAAACATATCAATGATTTCCTCCGGTTCACTTTTGAAACTGTTCCTGCAAATATATCTTGACGAATGGAATATTTTCATTCGTCTTTTCTAAATAGAATAAAATGCATGCTTAATATTCTTTTGTCTCAGTCTTGTTCATGGCTGTGACAATCGGGCAGCCGAGAATGAGTAATTGGAATCAATTTGGTCTCTTCATTTCGAATGTTGTGAATGGTCTTATCGATTATAAGTCTCATTCCCTCTGCATATTTTGATAGCTGATTATGAAGAGGATGAGAATCTAACTAATCTCCGGGCTGATAACTTGGCAGACAGAAATGATGATATTTCATCCTGATTTTTCAGTGAATCAATGCTTCTGTAACGTAGAATCAACTGTTTAATTTGCTAGTTGCTAGTTGAACTGCAAGTTAATTTGTTCGTGACTTCAGTAAACTGCTTTAACAACGATTCTTTCGAAAATGTTTTGCATAATTACCTCTACGATACTGCACACCACAAGCCCAGAGGCATATTTTAATACCCTAGGGACCATGGATATGTGTATTAATTTACCACTTACCTCATGTCAAAATGTATACAGCAATAAGAATAAAGTCATAAACCGCGTCATGATCCTTAGATGATCTTATCAGTCTAAAAAATGTTTATCTACTTGTTTTAAAATTTTAAAGTATCAGTTTTGACAATGGATTTTCTTCGATTTATTACCCTCTCTCGCTCTTCGTCACCGACATTTACTTATCTCCTTTTATGGCCTCTTATTTTCTTTTCTGGCTCGCAAAATTACTCCATTTACTTCCTTCACATATAGGTTTGTTAGTCAGAAACTAAACTTAATACTCGTTTTCGTTTTTTAACTTTTTATCCCCATAAGTTACATATAATACTAGATCTGGAGATTTTCGAGCATTTTGAATATCATCCCAAACAAACATAAGTTAGCTTTATCTGATACTGACGTCCGATTACTGAAAGCCTAGTATCTCCCTATTCTGAAACTGAAATAATCTTTTTCTACGATAGCTAATACAATCTCTCCAGATTTTTGCCATTGTTTATCATGTTACGTTTGTTTCTAAGCCTAATCATGGTAGTTATGCCTAGATTCAAGCTTCTTAATCTGCTGCATTCTCTATCTTTGAAGATTTTTTCTCCTTCACATGTACACAACACAGAGTATCTACATGTTTTTTCGATATTTTTAGCAGGGAAGGAACTTCAACATAATATAATATTCAAGTTTCATTGCTTATAATTAGTAACATCACTACCATAAGTGCCTCAGAAAAGGCTTAGGCCTCAAGAGAATATTCAAAAATCTCAAGTAGATCTAAATAAAAATATCCAAAGACCATATTTTGCTAAGGAGAATTTCAGAATTTTGATGTTTCTTACGGAAGCTAAAATTTCAATCTTTCCTTTTCCCAATAATTTTTACCGAAATTGATATTTTTATCTAACCTCAAATTAACACGGCACTGGGTTTTCTTTCGATGTCTCTGTTCCTGTAAAAAACGCCGATATACATTGTTTATACATAAATTTTACTGATGACCGTGACTTCTTTGGATCAAGTAGAATTCATATTCTTCATAGAGGATTTACGTGAATTTTTACTGATCAGAAAATGGACGTCTCATTAGATCATGATTCACGAAGGAATATTCCATTCTCGATTATGAATGACACGTTAGAGGATAAATGGCATCAATTTGCTCGTAATCTTGAAAAAGAAGAGGGAAATCCCGTGACTGTAGACGGAGAATAGATTACGGAGGTGGCGCGAAAATTTTCGGTTGACATTTATCTTATCGGTAGATTATCGTTGAATTTTCATTTATATTTCAAGTGAATGATTGACGAATGGATATTTCTTTATTTATAACTTTCAAAGAACAATCTTCTCAAAAGAAAATTTTCTTAAACATTATACGTATTCTTTCTGTAATATAATTCCAAATTAGTGAGATCTTCTGAACTGGGAAAAGTACAACAGGGAGTAAAAAGTGATTTTAACAGAATATTCATTGCTGCTAGTACATTACAAATAGTATTGTACCTTCAGACAGTATTTGACAACAAAAGATTAATACAATACAAGCTACCAACAAGTAAAATTCGTTTACAACGAAACGCACAGGAACATTGTTCATCATTAAGGAAAAGATAATTGAATAATTTATCTTTAGAAGAACTTGCTAGAAGATGGAATATAAAATTTCATGGATTATTTAATGTCATCATCAAAATTTTCGAAAACGTGAGGCATTTAACAGGAAAGATCTAAGAAATGAATTTGTATGTGGAACAGGACTGGTAAGGTGATTAGAGTCAGATCGAGTAATAACGGAAGATATGGAATTTCTAATGGCAAAAAGAGCCAAAGTATATCGGGACAGAAAATCATGAAACCTGACGGTAAAGTATTCAGCCGGAAGGCTAGTTGAAACGTCATCCCCTTCACTAATAGCTACCAAAGCTAGGAGAAGGAAATGAGGTAGTGGTTAATATGTTTTCATGTTAACTTTAAGGAAGTAAAATGCATCTACCATTTATTTCTCAGGGCTCAATTTCGCTGGGTGGAAAATGAATGAAAATTCTCAATTAAGATTTGAGCAGCAGCATTAAAAAGTCGAAATTTTCTTGCGAATTGAGTTGTAATCACCAACCATTAATTACAGAATAAACTGATACGTATTTCGTTTACTACTGTTTCAGGTATCGTAAGTCTTGTTCCGACGAGCAAAATCCAATGCATCGATAAAAGATAAAAAATTCAGCAAGATCTTTACCGACACATTGTCCATTAGAACCGATCTTTATCATACGGGTATTTCACCAATTACGAAGACCATTTCTTAGAAATTGTAAGAGGAAATCGTGCGATGGATGATGGATTGATAAAAGTGGTCTATAACAGAATCTATAACAGAAGTAACATCAGATTCTTTATTTTATACATTATAGGCTGATACACTCTCTCTTGCTAAACTAATTCGTATCTTCTCATTGAACTTTCCGATACTCAATCGAATATAATAATTATAATTGGCAATTTTATGAATATACTTCTGGGTTAGGAAGGTGACCTTTACCAAGAGATCTACTTATGCAACCCATTCAATACTCCTGCTTACTTTATAATATCCTTTTTCTTTCTATATAATACCCCACTGTACCCTTTTACTTGCCTATTCAATAGCCTGCTTCTTATATATTCATTAATAATGTCAAACATATATTTTTCCTTACCAGTCTTAATCTTAACAAAATCTCTAATAAATTCCTTCTCTTCCCAGACAGAATCAAATTTCTTGATATTTAACTACTATAGATTCCACTTAATACTGCAGTTTACTACTTCCTTCCTCAAATGCCGCAGTAAACTCAGCAATGGTTCCTTCTTAATGGTTCCAATGATTATCCAATAAGCCGATATTTCGAATAAAGCAAACGACTTCATGGGCAATTTCAAGAGTATATCATTTTCTTGACTTTATAGGGTAAAATCAGCTATTAACTTCAATTTGTGTGCTAAAGTTACTCAAAGGTATAAGGAGGCTTAAATGAACATGCTAGTCATCATTTTCGAAGCCTCACATAAAGCTGCAGTTTCTTAATTATGAGTATTTTTTTGGTATGTACTCGGTGTAATGGAAAACTTTAACCCTCTCTACTCTAAGTAAACTTTTTAATCCTCCTCGTAAATAAGTGCTTTTGAAACAGGTGTAAAACAAATTCAAAGCACATATAATATTATCTTCCGCTATTTATTATCTTAGGATAAAGATTGATCGGAGAAACGCAGAAAAATAAAATATTACTTAGGCTATAGCTTCATTATTTTTTACCATTGCAGATTTCTTAGATGTATAATTACAAAACGCAAATAACATTGAGTCCTTTTTTTCGCATCAAAATTAGCATATATGATCGTTTATCGTAATTATTAGTGACGTCCATGTATAGGGTAGTTCTCCACTTGCCACGTTTTAGAATGTAATCGATTTTATCTGGAGTCCATAGCATCACTTTCTTACTTACTGCATTACTTTCTTACTTACTGCATTACTTTCATATGCATTCATAGCAATGAATCTCTGTTGTACTATGAAATAGTGACTTTGGAAAAATTGAAAATGAGCCAGCAAAGTTGAAGAGAACATTTTAAAGCTTTCATCACGAAAAAATGAAGAACATATTTAGTGCAAAATTTCCATTACGTGGCGCAGCATGAGCTTACACAAGGCACACTATACGTTAATGAAAATCACGGCATACTGCGGTATTCCGGTAAGGAAGTATTAGTCTGAGGGACATCAGAAAGGTCATCGTGACCAATTTTTCTAGAGGTCGACTATAAAATATCCTTATGGACAAAACTAATTAAACTTCTAACAATATTCGCACCATCAACCTGCATCTCTTCGCCTAATCTTTCGAACGGATATTTGAGGGATATACCGATATCTCTCAGATTCTGTCTCCGATTTATATAACGTTCCGTTGGAAATGCAGACGTTCAGTTGGTATATAGATAGCATGGCCGTCAGGCACGCAGTGAATCAAGAGTCCCCGAGAAGCGGTCAGTAATGATCTAAAACCCGATTAATTTTTTTATTTCTTTTTTGCGATAAGTGATGTTTATTGAATTTAACTAAATAATGACTGTGCGAAAGTGTTTTAGTTGCCACGCTAAGAAGCAGGATTTAGCCTTCAAGTTATAAAAACGTCTGCCGCACCTCTTTCTTCTTATCTTCATGGACTTTAGTCTGGTCTTGATGGATATCGTCACATAATGTCTTCTAAAGCAAACAATCGTTCACCCTTCCACCGAGTGATAGGAAAGGCGTCCAATAGCATCGGATCGTACAATATACTTTTTCCTGGTTGAGAAGACGCGTCTCACGCCAAGATGGCGGCGACCCTCTTCTCATGTCACATGACTGCATGTCGCCCACGGTTTGTCGGTGAGAGAGACTTTTAAGACCTTTTCGAACGCGATTCGTATCGAATTGGCACCTGGAATCCTTTGCCAAAGTCCACAGCAATTCTGGTGTGGGGACTCGGAGCGGATCGATGATGAAAATCCTAAAAGTTGAGCAAAAAATATGGGGAATTACATAGGTCAAAATTCATGGAATGGAATGAAACTTTGCACTTGTGGGGGACTGGGACCCAGTCAAGTCACAATTTTTCACTTCTCGTAGAACTTAAAATTACATAGGTGTTCCATGAAAAGAAAGCGATCAGTGAATGTTCCATCTGATGAAATCTTGGAATTCGATTTAAATTTATTGTTTTAAGCAATTCAACAATATTCCTAAACGGATTCGTATGTACAATAGAAAATGAATGAATTATTTTAAAGCTGGATGTGTGGGGAATTTAAAGAATTGAAGACGTCTTTTTTGCTCTATCTTTTATTAAATTTTCTTCGACCCGTTGAAATATACGTTTAGAAATATGAAACATGGAACGTACGAGATCGTATCGTATGATCGTAGCAAATTATTGTGTAATACGAATGAATCATGATACTTTATTGAACAAACTTTATTATTTGTTTAATGGACAGAGATTTCAAACATTAGGATGATTTCTAAATAAACTTGCACTTTCACTCAACTCAACTATCACTAATCTAAATAAACTACCACTAAGTACCAAGTCACATATGATGCAAAATATGCGATTAACTTCATCAGTTATTTCAGACTATTCATTAGATTGATAGCCGTTGTTGGGAGGAAAGGAAAATATTGGGCAGAAAGTAATAGATAAGGAGCATAGAAATTCTTTAAGCAAGGAAAAAAATCTCAAACTAATTTTATTTTTTTATCAATAAAATATCGAAATATTGGTGGTAACCTGACATAAATGAATTCCATTTCTGAAGAAGGAAATGATGAACTTTAAATGGCACTATCCGAGAAATAAAAATATTAGATATCTAACATAAATTAATCGTTTCTTGCAGATATTAGCGACGTTAAACCTAATTTGAGTCATTAAAGTAACTCGTAGACGTTGTAAAATGAAGAATCATTCGCAAACTTGCTAAGAATTCGTTAGATTTTACTTTCGAAATGACTTTTAATTATAAGCCATTTACTCGATTTAATTCCAGACAATTACACCCATATTGGCGATAGAAAATTCATAATTTTATCAAATAAATAGATAGCGGAATTCAGAGTCTTTCTACGTCACCATAAATAGAAACGGTATCTATATCAAAATATTTAGTTTCCATCTGATTTGTCAAATCTTATCCCCGTGTTATTTTTAACGTAATCTCAGATAGTAACGACGTGTGTACATTTTTTTCGTTGTAAAGTTAAATCTTATCCTTTGAAAGATTCAATTTATCGTTTCTCGTATTATGCATTTCCCATTTATCATTGTGATAGAAGCCTTATCCTCACGCGTGTAATCTAACAAACATATATATCTAATTTCTTTGATTATACTCGCGTGGAAATCTTATCCGGTTATCCTCCATATTCAAAAACTCCGACAAGCTATCGGTGCATTTCCGTATTGATTTCTGTTAAGGGTTATCACAATCTTTCGTGTTCTTGGGACGATTTGAAGCTCTTATTTAATCGTGAATTTCATTCCGTGGTGCTCAAAATATGATTGGGTGGATGTTGGATTCATATGGAGATATAACGAAGAATATGTAAGTTGTATTGAATTAGATTGAATCGATTTGGCGAGTCTCGGAAGATGCTTTCTATACGGAATAAGAGTGAAATGTACCCGAGGTTACCACCTTCCTGTTGCTTCATCAGAAAGAGTTCTTAGTACATTTTATTAGCTTCATTTTTCTCTTCGATCGAGTCGATTGCTCAACGCGCCTCCCAGCATTCCATTCTTCTCGGAAGATTCGTTTTTTTCCGTCGCTCGAGATCCTTCTTCCCTTTGCTCCACTTCTAATCCCTCCCACGCTTTCATACCATTGGTCACATTCGGTTTCGCAACATCTCCTTAGTCATCCTTGATTGGTTTCTTGTTTGCTCCATCGCTTTTCGCTTGGAAAGCTTTTGCACGGTGAAGAACTCCGTACTGATAAAAAAAAGTGATTCACGCAATTCGCAACGCTACATTGCAACCTTTAGATGGCTCTTTAGAGAGATACGTGCGATGAAAAATTGAGTCGCCTTTCCTAAATGTGATTTTTTCTTTCCAATGTGTGACAACCTTCCTCCCTCTGGTGGAAAATTAGAGATACATTTTATTGTACTGTGTTGCAGCTGCCGTGTTAATCTAATATGCTTTGATAACTTGTTAACTCAGATCGGTGAATAACGAAAATTTACTATGAATTAATTTTTTAGTAATAAAAGTTTACTCTTCCCATTTTTAGTGATGAAAACTCTTCCTCTTTACTCTTCTCTTGCTTAGCCAAATAGATTTCTCAGTTCAGTTACATCTACGAAAGTAATTGCTATAGTTTACAAGCGAGAACATAATCTGTTGCATGATCACGCGACTTATGTCTTATTCACCAGACAGCCCAACCCAACCCAGTGCATTATATGATTGCAGATCACTATCGAATTGTAGAAAATGAAATTACAGCAGTAAATCACTGTACCAAAGTAACCAAGCGTACAAAAATTGATATCAAGGTCCACAAATCCCACACTTAGATTATGAATGGAAAAATTAGGTATTTTATTGTCCTCTGGCAAGAGTTTATAGACAAAACAGACTGTTATAGAGCCTATAAGGCTTTCAGTAAAAATATTTGGAGCTCTGCAAATTTCTGTTTATGATAATAGGTCATATGCCAGGCGTACTGAAGTTTCGAACTCCAAACTTTAATCGCTTCCAGATTATTGTGAGTATAGATTATGAATAGGAATTTTTCAGTGTAACGCAAAATGGGATCGAGTAGCGAATAGGAAAGTGTCTAAATCTTTTCATTGAGTCAGCAGATAAAATCAGCTTTCAGTCCTCAAACAATTTGTATCCTTACCCATTTTTTTCTCGGCGATAGAAAAACGAAAACGTTTCTGATAACCTTTCGTCCATTGAAATATTTTCATTGTCCGTTTTCAGCAACAAAATTACTGATTTATCGGAACGGATTTTTGTCACAAACGTCTCGGATTCCTCTTTCCATCTAGAAAACAACAATGAAAGATGAAGGCGCCGATTAAAATAATAAACTCCCATGTGACATGTCTACCTGCGTCACTGCGGGCCTTGCGATTGGAATCTCGTGGCGTGCAACAATTTAACTTCGCAATCTCATGAGATACGATAGTGAAAACCTGAAAATAACTCTCGAATATCAGTATTAATCCATTTTCTCTCTGACGGTCGGATAGAGAATGAATTGCTGCCGCTCTGGCATCACGTTCCTGTCTTAAAAAAGCTGGATGATGAATTCATACTCTCCAATTGTCTAATTATTTTGCCAGGAAGTAGGAGATGGTTACCAATAACTTTATATATTATCACGCAGTGTCCGTCCGTCCGTCCATCCGTCCCTTCTTTATTTCAGAAATGGTTTGATTTAGGGATTTGAGACAAATTACATTGTATTTATAGGAGTTGGAAATACCTAGAAAAACTATTCCGATCACTGAAAAGGCTCGGGTTTAAACCTAAGAGCCTTCCCATTAGATATACACGTAAACTTCATTTTTATCGGTTGCAGGCTTTATTTCTTTTGCAAAATTAAATTAGAAATAATAGTCGTACGAAGTCGAGAAGAGTGCCAAAACAAGCAAAATTAAACAAGATTTCTTACTTTGGTCGTGTAATATCGTTTATGATTATAAATTGATAGAATTTTGATAAAATATACTATTTAGGGGCGGACCTAGAAACTTATCAAAGGGGAAAGATTGAAGACAGTTTCAGTATTAACTCATTTTTTACTTTTTTTATTTTTATCGTGATAGATGTTCTAGAAAATGAGAAAGCTTCGCAATATGATTTAATTCGAGCTTCTGGACTGATCCCAAGCAAATTGTAAATGCTAGAAATTTACGAATGTGGGCGATATAAACTCAACATCTTCGGAGATAACTTGGTAGAACAGAGTATTTCCTTCAAACTAACTTCTCTAACCTGATGACAACAAGAATCTACCGAAACCGTTCTTACCTATGTATTGCTGTGGAGTACTGTACATATATCATTACTGAACACGGTGGATATAACTCTAGAAATAAAGTTTTAGAGCACATAACTCACCGTGGGGTAAAGGCCCATAGTAAAATATACACATATTAAACAAGTAAAATAATCGATTAATCATTTATGTAATTAGAAAGTGTCAGTCTTGCTGTGTCAGACATTATTTTAATTAGGTAACAAATATTTGGTTCTATCATTTATTAAAAATACTATAAGAGATATAAAATTTTTATTAGTGGGCCTCATGAAGTGGAATGAGGAAGGTTGCTCACCAATGCCCTAAGTCCTTCGCTCATGTAATATCCGTCATTTTGGATCACGAAAACGTCCGAAGAATCGATGTAGCTTCTGACAGCCGTGATTCACGAGTTGGAAGAAAGCAAATACAAGTGTAAGTAGAGCATCCAACTCTTCTTGAAGCACCGGAAGGGATTTGGGAATCGTTCGAATTGGACGAAAATATTGACTTGCGCCGCTTTGTTGTTCTAACCTCTTTCGTGAACAACTCAGCGTGCATCATTTAAGTTTTCTCTTCTCTTTCCAATTTTAAGCCCTTGTCACATTCAATGCTCGACGTGAGATGGAATAACGACGGATGAAATCCTATCATATACCAAAATATTATATCTCATTCCATCAGTTTCTATCAACTGTTCCAAAATCATCTCCATGTTGGTTACATGATGCTCTATTCATGATTCATCCTTATGCCACTTCCTTTTCTCCATTTCGATCTCTGATCACATAAGCTGAATTTAGTTATTTCATTTCTGTGTCACAACAAAATATTCCATTCTCTTACGGTAATTTTTAAATACTTTTATGAATAAATAGCCACGTTTTGTTTAAATCAAACCGTTTCCATAGGTCTACCATAACTACTAAAGTAACATATGCCTTACATACTTAACTAAAGTAACATATGCCTTAACTTTTTATTATTCTAGATTACGTTTGACCATTTAAAATATTTTTCATTTGTCTTTTGGCACAGGGCGGGGAAAAGTTTTTCATTTACTTTTGTAGCGCTCATGCTATTATTATCATTACTATTACATGCTGCAGTTATATTTCTGTCCGGTGGCAGCCCCTAAGAATGTTAAGTAACATTTACACAATATTCAAAACTCCGCAATCTCTACACTAGAAGTCCAGTAAATACCAATTCTCCAAAACAATATTAACATAATCATAAACGGTATCAGGACAAATACAAAAACAACAAGACTCAATCCATATAGTTCATGATTCATAATACAAATGGTTCATTCATATGTTTATGGCTGTGATAATTTGCATTGATAACTTGAATTAATTATTATTTATTTAAACCACTCCTTAATCTTCTTCTTCGCCCCCTTTTGCCTCTTTACGTAGGGGAGGTTGTCTTCCCTTGAAATCAATTTTCTTCCATCATGCGGGTTATTAGCCCAGCAATGGGCCTTCACCTGTACCCTTAGGGTTTCACGGTTTTTACCAGGCCTTATCAGCTACCATCCACTGCACATACTAACAAGCCATTTGCTACTTTCTAGTTACCAAGTCCTGCGAAGAGGACGTAAGGGTTGGATCTGGGGTGAAAAGTGTGCCGCACTTATCACTGGTTGTAAAAATAAAAAGAATAATAGATCCTATATTTTAATTTATACACAACTACAAAATACATACACGAACTTGGTTTCAATACATAACATCATCATCAGGCAACGAATCTCGAAAAATGGTTGATTCAGGAAAGAACTGTAGAATTTCTACTGAGTATTATCGTGGCTAAAATATTTCAGAAATATAATGTTCCATAACTTGCATCCTCTAAAATGGGGTATCCAATGCAGGGCCACCGGGCCAAGGAATTAAAAAAAACACAGCATGAAATACTTTCACTATTGCTTCAACGGAGGTAAGTTTAATGAAGTAAAGTGATCCTAGTGACCCACGTAGTTGTTACACGACTTCTAGTTTTCCCAAAATATTTCCGAATTTCTCGAGACAAAGATGGAACACATTTTAGATGCAAATACTAACTATGGACATTACTATGAAAGAAAATAAGTCGCGAAAAGTTACAGAAGTCGGTAAATTCTTGTTTGAAACTTTTAGTGTAGTTGAGTAAAAGTGGGGAAAAACTCCTCTATCAGGAGGAAAGAGAGATTTAAAAAATTATTTTCCCGGAGGTCCAATCCGGTAGTTTTTCGTGGAATCCAGGAAATTTGGCATCCCTAGACCAAATCCAGTTTCCGTGATTTCTACGCTTTTAAAAACTGGATGGACAGAATTTCCTCCCTGAGAAACGCGCTTGCTAAAATTATCCGAAAGATAAGAAACTGGAAGAAAACAAAAGCACCGCTAAATGGGCTAGAAAATTGTTGTAATAACGAGATGGCTGCTTGAGCGGTCTCTTTATCTCAGCACTTCCTTAATGAAAGGGTCAGATAAGCATTTAGGCTTCAAATTTGCAGAAGGCACTCAAGCGCTGCTGCTGCTCTATTTCTTCCAACCGCAGCCATAGATTAAATGCTCTATTTGAACGTCATTTTCTCGAGGTGAATGCTAAGCACGAATGGAAAAATACGATATTTGTATCGAAACTCGAGTGGTATTAAATCATACTTTAGTGCACGCTTTGCATTAGTAGTTTTATTTAATGCAATTAAATGTTTTCAATTGATAATTGAAGGAATGTTTCCTAGTTTGACACAAAGAATACCACGTGTATTAAAGCGCATGTTTAATATTTTTTCATAAATTAACTTTACAAAGATAAATTGATAGCTCTAATTTTAAATATTGAACTCTATAGCGAGATGGATAATATTTTATTTAGAGTAAAAACAAAGAATGTTTCCAAATTATCAATCTAATCAATCGAAGACTAATGAAAGGTAAAACCGGATTTGTCTCGATTGGTCAAATTAGGAAATCTTAACTGTTATACGAAAACAATTCATTTTCTTTACATTAGGATTGATTTCCTCGTTTATTCGTGTAATTTTGCTCATCTTTCTTCCTATTTAGTTTTTTTTTGGTTTTAAAAGATTTCCAATATGGAAATGTTTTCTTCAGATTTTGGAGGTTTAATTTTTGCTTTATTAATTTTCCTGTTTATCGAGAGATCCCGTAGACCTAATCTACCTCACTGTTACCTCAGTACCTTTTTATTAGTAACTAGATTTATCTTTTTCACTTCACTTCATCATTCCTCACCGCTTACTAAAATATCATAGCCTCCAATCTTCTTTTCCCTGCTGCTATTGCGGTTCATCATTGTTATGAATTTACTCAATTTCGAGATGGGTTTTCAGCCAAAACATTTTCAAATTTCTCTTGAATATCAAATTTTCTCCTGCCTTTCTTACATTTCATCTTTACTTTCCCTCTATGCATTGAAACAGTCATTCAGATATCTTTCAATTTTTTATAAGTAGTCTCCATTATAAATTATTATAAACCTTTTCCCAGTGAATGAAACAGGTACATCTGTACATTTCCATAATTCTTTCTTCTAAAATCCTAAATCATCCCATCTCTTATTCCTTCTCTAAAACCAAATTAATCAATTCCCTAATTATATTCAACTCTCATCTCAATCCTCATTAGTAACATTCTTGTATTTGCTTGGTTAATATGACATATTAAACTAAAAGCTGAATACAATTTTTTTAGAACAGGGGTAATACCCTATATTAGACATTGATATGCAACTATTACAACATTGGGTAATGTAACCATTTCTCAATCCAGATATCGAATTAGTCGTTGTGTAAACCCGTGCGTTTTTTATTGTTTCATCTGCACCATGACAGAATAACCCTATTCATTTCGCTTAAAACCCTTCTCTCCTATGTAAACAAAAGGCCAAACAAACACCTTAAATCCATAGTCTCGATAGATCCTGCGGGGTCGATAAATAACAGTCGGAAAACAGTAATACGCCCTAGATAGCAAGTTGGCCAGCTCAGATCAAATATCGGCCCCGAAGGTTGTTATCGAATAGCAGCGGGTAAAAAAAGGGAAAGGCAATTTAGTTCAATGTTTGCTTCTCCTTAAAGCAAACATTGCAGAAGGTATGACCCCTTACTAAACTGAAACGTGGGGGTACTCTTCCTTTCGAATTACGTTGCTACTCTTTCCGTTCGTTATGTAATAATAATAATAATAATTTATTGAATGCATATAAGAAATACCCCGTTTACCTGTATTATAAAAATCAACACAGAAAAGTCATTCTAATTATCAAAAACAAAAAGAATAATCACGACCGATGAAATAGTAGTTAACAAGGACAAAATGAAACTGATAAATAAAAAGAAATATTTCAAAATTAAAGAATAGATGTAATCTGGTAGATTCTCAGAGTTTTCTCCTCAACATGGACAGCTAGTCATTAAACAAATCCACCTTGGACACAGAGAGAAATTCATTTTTCCCTCGATATTCTAATGTTGAGAGCTTAAAAGCTTCAATTTTTGAGAAGGGTTCATGTAAATGCATAACGCGTCTCTTGGATTTGAAACGCCAAGGAAATTAGGTAGAGAGGTATAGTCCATAAAGTTCGGTTTATTCATTAGTTATTTAAAATCGAACGAATTATGACTACACTATTATTATAACGAGATCTTCAGAGAAGACGATAACGCTCTTCCAATTGATATCAAATCACCTTGAGTCCAACCTGCGGGCCTCACGGGACCCAATTCTGTGAGGCCAGGGGATAATTCCTTCTTAAAAGCTTCTTACGATTTTCTATCGAAGTGTTTGATAACTAAGGTAGCCGAAGAAAGTAAATTTTGCATTGAATTTACCCTTGAATGCGATACATTAGGCTAACTAATGCCATTATTAGGCTAACAATCTGATACGGTATCTGAATTAATGATTTTCGGTATCTGTATATCACGTAGTTGAGTCCATTAAAGGGGCAGTCTGTGAAGAGTTTCAAGAGCTAACAACATCTGATGATGGTAAAAGATAGTTAGAGACCCTTAATCGAGAATAAGTGCTTACCAATTAATAATGCGGAGTTGAATCAATATTTTAGATGATGATTTTCATTCCGAGTAGTGTAACATTTCTCAAATCAATCTTCTATTCTTGTCTTTACTTTAAATAGAAAATACTATTAGTGATCGTGTATATATTTCCGTTTCTTTAATGTTTTATTATGAATGAGAGCCAAATAAAAGAAAATATAAGCAATTTTAATGTCTAGATGTTCCATAATCTAGATATACGTATTTCCATATCTTTAAAATAAACATATGAAGAGACACGTGATTCGAGTAATTCGTACTGGCGGATGAAAAGATTAACCTATTTATTGACTGACCAATCAAAATATTAATGTCTCCGATGAAAAACAGAGAAAATATTAAGGAACTCTTTGAAATCTGTCGCAATAAACCGACTATTAACTTCTCCATTCCAATTTTCTAAGTGATTCCTCGAATGTATGAAAATAAGTCAGATGGAAAACATTCGAGGAAAAATAAATCGGATCGAAAATCTGATTTATTTTCATACATTCATAAATCAGATAGAAAATCAGATTGTGTCACATGGTTTTCTTCTAACAATCTAAAACATTAGCTAAGTTACGAGAATCCAATAGACATCTTTTCCGAGTACTCGTTTGAGCAACTACCTTCCTAAACGTCACGCTTTACGTTAGCGAGACTTTTCTTCAATAATTGGGTATATGAAAATATCTTTCTTAAATTATAAAGGCAAGCCACTCCTATTTTCATCTGACTTCTTTCTTATCTGAAACATGCCACTAATCAATAACAAAATTAATTGTTTTTCGTTAGAATCAAGCTTATGTCATCCCCGACATGGATATTTTCGCCGTGAAAATGCAGGATTTTCTACTGTTTTAAAATTTAAATTTCAAATAAAAATCTTCACCAAGATAGCTACTTTGAAAATCTGGGTATTATGCATTAAGGAAATTTTGAGGTCGAAAATCATCAATTTTATCTACTTCCGTCGTATTTATCACTTCAAGTCTTTATCGGAAAAGAATCTCGCCGATTTTAATCCAAGTCTATAGATTCAATCGTAAGATTTTAATACTTGCAGATAAATGGCTGCTTAATTCCAAAACAAAAGGAAACCAATTGTTTATAAAATATCATTGTCATTCGATGATAATGATAATCCATAAACAATTATTTTTTAGTTTATTAGTTAAAATATATCTAGGTTATGTAGGTATAATCAAAATAATGTGAAAGTACTGAATTCTATTCGAGAGATCCTTTGGAATATGGGTTAGGTATTATAATTACATTTTGCAGCAGATTTTCTTTTACATATTAAAAAGTATATAGGTTCAAAATCTTAACATTAAAGAATTAACGAGTATGGATTTTTGATTTGCTAAATTTATATAAATTTGTTCATGACTAGAAGGGGCATAATCAGGGCAATAAAGGGCATTTATAATGTATATAACTAATGCTGAAGCAGATGAGACTTTAACAGTATTTTAGCAATGAAATTGAAAATCTGAAATGAAATACTGTACGAAGTTTTAAAAATAAGACATGATTCTTCAAACGCTCTGATCACACCAACATATCATGAATTTTCAGAAAAGTGTATGAAGCACTCGTCAGCAATAATTTAAGTACAGGCTATTCATTATTGAAATACTGATCGATTTTATTGGTAATAATTACCACATTTCCGTTTTTTCATTCATTCATTCACATAATTTTATAATGTAATTGTCATAAAGGCTTTATAAACTGTCACGATACCACGATTTCCCCTGAAAAACGGCCTTGATACTTACTGTTGCAAGGATTGATAAGACTAATAACTATTACTCAATTATTTGCTACTGTTGGACTAATAGTCCGACGGAAAAGTTATTGATTACATAACTGTATTATACAATAATGCAATACTATATACAATAATAATTACAATAACAAAAGACACTTAAACATTAAAGTGCTGATGATTCCCAACCTCAACAATACACCGTTAGGATTGTCCTGGGAGCATATGTTAATGGAGACAAATTTCGTGCCATTGCTTTTCGTTACAGAAACAGTATTTCTAACTTTGAGGACTTCTTACTGAGGAACGGAGGTCCTCAACCACCCTGTCATCTACCGGTTTCAGCTGAAACTGCCAAGATATTCGGCGTCTCTCATAAGCCGCCGAAGTCTCCGATTTCGAGATATTATTAACTCAACTTTCTATTGGTGAACTTTTGTGCATGATCGATGTTAAAATTGTGTTCAAATATGTATAGAATTGTCGTTTTAAATTATTCTAGCTTCGATATGAAACTGAAAAGTAATAACATGGAAATTCCGCGTTAATGTTCTCTTCTTGTAAGTGAGGATTTATTCCTATCATAGTTACTTCTCAAGGCATATGATCATATTTAAAGGTCTCAAGAAGGAGATACTGAATTTACACAATATTTCTTACCACATTCTCCGATGTTCTCCATTAATTCTAGTTTCTAAGATTTTTGTTACCTATGAGATCGTGAAACATTCCTCCGAATTTCGTTAAAAATTAGCCCGAAATCATACATTCAGAGGTTGTGTAAAAATCATGCTAACGCGTTGAATGTATCTCATTTTATAATTTTACTGTTTCGTGCGCAAAACACTAGCTCAAAGCTATTTCCGGCTTTTTAAAACGATCACTTACCACCAACTTTCCTCTGGGTATATTTCAAAGAAAGCGCTCTGCCCTGTTACTTAGATTCTTCTCTCGACCGCTAGGGGGAAGTTGCCAGATCTGTTCTGCGTCTGGTGTCATCTAACGTACGAAGTATAAACTAAGTCACATGATCGTTGGTGTAGAATTACCATTTTCTTATGATAATGATAATCCAATTTAATGGCCATCATAATTATTTATTTACTTACTTAACTCAGAAGAACATCAATGAGGTCTCCAAAGTGGTCTGCTTGAGTGTACCAATATCACAAAACGATTCACAATATACAATCAATGATTTATACGTCAAAAACGGAAAAACATAGTATGTAAATAATGGAAAATTGTTACAAGCTACATTTCTCCTCAAATACGGAAACAAGATATTTTTCCATTTAAATATCTAACATGAAGTAACCGGAGCGAAAAATCTTCATTGTAACTAGCGCGTTGTTAAATCTAGAGAAATTATTTAGCCGAAAATTCATACTGGGAGATAAGGCCTTAATTTTATGCTATACGACGGAACATGAAGTGAAAAGAAAAGAAATAAATTCAGTGTTTGTAAAATACTTTGCAGCTGGGGTATCAGGTTACTTGCTAACTATAATAAAATAATAATTACATATTAGTAATATTATATATTAGATTAAATATAGATAACTTCTATTTCAGCGTTAAAGATTAAAAATGCCCAAAATAACTCTAAATTTAAATTTTAATGTTGAAGAATATCTATTTTGTGATAGAGCGAAGTATAATTACCGATAATGATAATTGAGACATGTCAATCATGTCATGATCTATCGATGTATCCGATTGAAACTTAGATGGAAAGAGGGACCGACAAAAGTCAAACACCAACAAAGGATATTTGGCATTGAACTGAAGGATGTTTTCTATTACTAGAGAGAACAAATATTCATCACCCATGGACATCATCTTTTCTAATGGAGTATGGCTTAATCGAGAGCAACACATTTTCTATCATCTAGCCTATGAGTAAAATTTTTCAAATAGCCTATGAGTAAAATTTTTCAAATAGCCTATGAGTAAAATTTTTCGAACCTGGGTTGTTGCGGCCACAACGCAAAGTACTAACCACTATACGATCACGGCTTTTCTCAGACCTGTTACGAAGTTTTATCTCGTGTATTTTTAAATTGGTATCGCTAACTCAAAAACTTCTTTATGGTAATCCTAAACAGAGAGAATATCCTGTCTAAATAGTTCCGTATTAGTTATTTTTAATATTTCTCTCCACTTATTTATTTAGGAATGATGTTCCTTTGATTTCTACGCCCGCGTTTCAGAGCTATCCAACCCTTTTGCCTCCTCAAATCCTCTGCATATTAATTCATAATTTGTAGCACATCCAGAGTTCACGTCAAATACCATAGGTTAGAAATCACATTGCGAAGATAAAGGAAACTTAGCTTAATTAAACTTAAATTAATTCGATAAAATTTTGTGTGGTAATTCCAGTTTATTGTAACTCTATAGATAATGAGGTGCCACTAAAACGCTACAAATGTTTATTTCTTTATCAGCTTTTTCTCTATTCAGTAGTTAACTCCAGTGGATGACGGAAACTTTTCCACGTAAAATTTTTATACGACACCATGCGATTCCGCTAAAGGCTGTACAATATTAAATTGGAAGTAATTAGTACCGCCGGATATTATGGGGCACACCATAGCAAATTTACGGAGCCACCAGTATTCCGCGGTAGGCCAATTAAAAAGCATCACCTTATGTTAAAATGAATATGTTAGATGGAACTTTTTTACGATTTTAATACTGCTATGGAAACCCCAGCCTAACTGTAAACATGGAACAACTCTTACTTTTAAATTAGCAAACACTTTAATCTCGATCGCGGAGTCTGATTTCCATTGCGAATAATTTTTGGCAGGGCTGATTCCTTTCGTATCATCCAACTTTTATCGTTCGCAGATGAGAAATCATTGCATGAAATGACACTATCTCTTCACGTTTACACGCGAGCACGCGATTGTTTCTTTGCCTTCTCGTTATCGATGGAATCCGCACGAAATTGTGAATTTGAAGTCGCAGTGCGGAACTCGTGATTGAGAACAAGGCTGGAAAGTTGTAAGGAACGCTGATTTGGACATGGTTACTAGTCGTGCATGTTTCGTATTGTGCATTCATTGTATTCGTATCGTTGGGCGCAAAATCAGAAAATAATCTTACATTCTCATAAAGTGGCCGACAAAATCGACATTCCCCCTGGCATTTCTCCAATGATTTAAAAAAGCAAGCAAAATTGAGAAGTTAATATTTAAAGTTCTAACACTTTCTTAATTGTTTGCATTGCGTATCAGCATCGATTCAAGAAGATTGCGAGAATGTTGTCTTCGTAGAGGGCGCGCATCTCAATTCTTTCGCAGAAAATTCAGCAGTTGGCACAATATTTTTTGATTCTGATTCCTTTCTTCCAGAGGCAAATATCCGAATAGGGCAGCGGATAGGGGCAAAGCTGTTGCTAACTGGGAGAATATATAGATCGAAATTTCCGGACACTGATGACTGACACTGTAAAAGATTTCGCAAATTGAAACTTACTTATATATCAAATAAGTCGAATACGTTAAGTAATCCAAGAGGTATACTGCTTTGAAAAATCAATGAATTTTATAATCTCAGCCTTCGTTTCATGGAACTATATCACTCATCGTGATGGGAATTAATGTATTTCGGCTTCCTAAAATTCTTATTAATTGAAGGAATATCTACCATTGTGATAATAACGCTCTTGCGTCGTTGTAGTCAATTACTTAATTAAATCTTTGAGAGAGCAGGTGTGGAGTAGCAACTCCCCTCGTCTGGTAAATGTCTTGTTTAATTTAACAATTGTGACAAAATATAGCATTTCATTCTCTTTTTGAAATGAATAAAAATATCAGCTGGGATTTACGTTTCATTAATCTTTCCATTTCTACCTTTTTCTGCTCATGTTTTCACAGATTCATTTCGCTTATTCATTTAAATACTTATGATTCATTTCTCAACTTGTACATTACTCGAAACTGTTGCCGCCTTCATTATTTCTAAGGTTACATCTAAAACCACTAAATTGTTTAAATTTACCTTAAATTTAAAGATAATCTTTGCAAAATTTTCTGATTTTCACTTGTTTTGTAATACAAGTTGAATTATTTTTCAATTTATTGATTTCATTTTGAAGAAGTTTTCATATTTAGGGTTATTTATTTTGTTCCAACTTCTAATTTCTTTTCTCAATGGAGGAGTTGATTCGCCGAATATTTTATGAATGATTTCATTATTCACTTAATTAAGACATGGAATTAGATCAAAGACGATAATGTAAGGAAAGAATATCTGGTATGTAGAATTATTTTCACTATTTTGGTAAGAAAGCGTGTTAATTTATAAGAAAAGAGAAATTCCAACTTTTTACGGGAGATAAACTTGTAGGATTCGGGTCCGACATATCAATCGTATCACCTCCGCTTATCCTACAGTGAATAATACCTGAAATAATCTCCCTTTAGCACCTTGAATTGCTCGTTTTTCTTGTTCCTGATATTTCTGGTGCTTTGCAAAACCGCGTTATATGAGGTTACTCTATAGAGAACCATAATATAACGAGTTCCAGATAAGCAGCGTACCGTTATACGAACGAAAAGGTTATAGGAGACATTACACAAATAATAGAAACCACATTTCTAGTTTATGTTTGTTCTCTTATATACGTAGTAAGATATTTAGATATGAAGATAAGAGAAGTTGAGAAATCAATAAGGAATCAATGAAATTCTCCGTCTAAGAACTGTCGTAGAAATTTAATATCCCTAATAAAATTTGAATAGCCTTATTTAAAAATATTCAGACGTTTAATTAAACAGGTATCTGATTTATTTTGGCGATAGAATATTGAATTAAAGATACCGGTGGCAAAAACGTGGCTCTTTCTTTTCATTTTTAATTCTCAACATTATACAAATTTTATAGGAATTTCTTGTAAATCTTTCCCAAATATTTTTCGTAAATCAACGAACAGTGATAACATAGGTAATTCGTTCTGGAATAATATTTATTGGCTGAAATGCCATGCCATGCGCCAGTGTCAGTTTCCAGAGTTAAAATGTCAATAAAAAAGTAAAAAATGCCTTTTACCGTAAACAGATTCAAACAATTACAGAAAATACAATTTCCTATCGCTTTAACAAGTGAACAATAACCGGCAGAGACCATAACTCTTTGGCGATGTTTGAATTTTCGGACGCGCATCTTATGTTATCCGAGTCCAAGAGATAGAGAAAAACTGATAATTTCGTCATCAGAGTAATAGTTATAATCACTGTATATTGCGAATAAAATATTTAGTTGTCTAGCCTAATCCACCCCACTCTTCCATACCCTCTCTCTGAGTCGCTCTAAACAGACGAGGCACGCCTATATCCTGACGCCTTTCTTATCTCCAATCCTTCTTCCACTTGCTTTGATGATGAGCGTGGGAGCAATACAATGAAATACCCTTCCCACGCAAGTTTATCCATTGGTTTGCAACAGCGAAATCTTATTGTGTGGTTCATTACTGAAGGAATACTGCAGAAGAATTCAGCCAACTTACTCAACTCCTCTCTCATCTAACCTTCTTCGCCACCTGGTGATAGAACATCCTGGTGTATTTATATGTTTATACCGATTGAATTTTTATGTAATTTCTTATATCGCTGCAGTTATTGCGTTCTCAATGAAGTAAATGGGCTATAGATCGATATAAATGTTGAGTTTCCATTCGATCCGTCCTCAGCGAGCTTGAATTCTATAAATCCCTATATGGAAAGTCAATGATAGATGGTCGATTAATCACCGGAGTTATGACCTTTTCTCGGAGCCAAGACTTATTACGAATTCACAAAGCTAATGTTCTGTAATATGTGTAATTTTGGCATACATCAAGTGATGCCTAATCATTAAAACAGCGGTAAAATTCAACTTTATTAAACTCTTTTGAATTTTTGTGTTTATATACTGCAGGGATATTCCATTATCTACTACCTGAAAATTATTGGGAAAATAGCTTTTGATATGATATTGAAGAGATAAATTAAGCGCAGCATTGAATTTTCAGAATCCGACCCCGCTCTCATCAATAACTCACATATAAATATTATGAAGATAAATGTAGGTGATCAAATATTTTGAAGCGCATCCTTTTGATTATGTCCTCAGAGTAATGCACATGACATAATCTTCGTGATGTACAATGCACACACCAGATTTTCCTAAAAGCTGAAAATAAATTGGATACTTAATTGTATTTACATCTGTATAGCGGCAATCAGAGTTTTCTCCATTCTCGTACAAGTTTACCTTAATGTTCTCCTTTTAAAAAGTGAATGCTCTTGCGGCAGAAGATAACCACACTCACTTTCTACTTTATTCATTCTTGTTCTATTGAAAACAAACGTTTACCTTACGCGAGGATTTAGTTGCATACATGTTTCAGAATCATAGTCGCTTTTTATTTTGTCGAAGGATAATTGCTGAGCTATCGCCTCACAAATTGGAATTTTTAGATAGGAGTGAAGAAAGAAATTTAAGGATAGGGCAGGTCAATGCCATATAGTTCTAACGCTACTCTCAAATGAGAACTGCCTTCGAAAGTATCCGTGGGAAGAAATCCTTTTGTTGGGGGTAACAAGGTTATAATTGTCGGCGGATCCACACACAAAAACTCTGGCTGAAGCCATTCTCGGCTCTATCGGAAAGGATCAGTTAAAGAAAATCGGACCGAGTCTTGAAAAAAATGCCCGAAATAATGTGGGAACGTAGTCTTCGTTATGGATTTCGCATTGGGGAGCTAATGACGATTGGCGCCGGTAGAGGGCCGGCGATGAAACTGTCTGCTTCCAGAGGAAATGGTGAATCTGAACCTCTTCCAGCCATCAGTTAACACACCTCAACTTTATGTCTCTGGTGATGCTCTAAAGGAAATTCAAGTCCTTCACGAACCCACGTTTTATTTCGTCCTAATAGGATCTCGGAGTAGAGCTAATGAATTTTAAGGTGCATAAGCTTTCATTTCTGTATGAGTTGGAAAGAGCACCGTCACCTTCAGTGTGGAAAATTACGAGATATGAATGAAGAATACGTTGCCATCCTTGCATTATTTCGAGGAGTGAATCTTTATGAGTGAAGCTTCTGTATTTTCGTCATCAGATAAAAGATACACAATTTCCGTCTTATCTTTGTAGCGGGGAACGTTTCATAAAGATGTATGTTAAGTCCGTGATGCGAGTTATCTGTCCATCGACTATCTGGAAAACGGTAAAAGATTCTATCTCCGAAGTAATTTCTTCAATTGCAGGTTGATAATTGTGCAGGAATTATGGTGCATCGCGAAGTCATGTATAATTGAATTTCCTTCCTTTGTCGGAAGAAAAACTTCCTTCCACCGAAATATTTTGAACATTTTATCCCTTATGTTCTTATCAATGTCCAAATCTTAGGAAGACGGAATAAACAAAGTGAGCTGTTACGTTACGCAGTATATCAAAGACAATAATATATCAACTATCGTAATATAATGTACTGAGGTGGCGTAGAACTCCTTTTAAATGAGGTGAAAAGATAATTACTTTCCTTAACTCTTCTAATTCTGGAAAGGAAAAATGTCTGCAATGATATTGCATTTGTGCATTTCTTATTAAAGTATTTTTGAATCGTCTAGTTTCAAACCAAGGATACATTCAAAAGAAAAATATCGATTTGTGTTAGGTTATTATCCTTATGATAAAGTCCCGAATTTCGTATTTCTATTCGTGAAGTGCGTGGAATTAATTTTCAAAAATTTCTTCCCTCTATTTCTTACGGGATTTGCTGACATCGGATAAATAAATATATAAATACACACATCACGGTGATTATTATATAGGATGCTTATGAGGAAAGCAAAGGCAACAACCTAACTTGCCTATGATGCCTCATTCTCTCTCCGAGTTCCTGATAGTAGAGGTGAGAATCTAACCGGATTTCGGAAGAAATAAATTACATTTACAGATAAATATTCTCGCCAACTCAAAATTCACGACTTATCTTCCACCCTATTCCTTTAATAAAGCCATTTTTTTCGCTGGGTTTCTTAGGCATTCGTTTGTATCTCAGTTTCTTCACTTTCCCTAAGCTCTCCCTCTTTTGCCCGATGTCACATTCATCTTACTATGGGCGCGAGCTTTCTGTGCTTTACTTCGTCACCCTGTTTCTTAGGAAATCCGTCACCGCATAGCGCCACGCCCTTCTCATTTCGTCTCCCTTTAAGTTTGCTTCCTGACCCCATCTGTTTCTACACTTCCCTCTTTAGAACTCCCCATCCCTGTCTTGAAGAGAAAACACTAATTATCTGAGCGATGTTCATTCTATTTATGGGATCTTCGAAGCAATGAAGTCTTACCGCCGCTTTAATCAGAGCACAGTGTCGATTCCATTTTGCTGCGTATATTTGGCTACGTAAATTCTTTTAAGTAGAAAATTATTAAGTCAATAGGAATTTTGAAAACCAGGAAAGGGTGAAAGGTAACTTAGCACGAAAAGTCGTGCAGCTAGGAAAATGCGAAAGAAGAAAGAACGTATAAAATGGCCTGACCGAACCGGGATTTGAGTAGTGGTAGTATTGTGAAAAGTGCTTCGACAGCTGAGGTCATTTCGCACTTGGGCTCCCACCGGAAATCGAACCCGGGACCGCTTTCATTAAAGTCGAACGCGCTGCCCACAAGGCTATCCGGGAGCCCCCGGGATTCGAACCCGGGTTTCGTACTTGCAAGACGGTTGCTCTGACCGCTATCATGGATTTTGAAAACTATATAGTATGTAATTGTCAATTGGTAAATCTTTAAAATTTTTTACTCTATGGAAGTAATCCTCGATCACCATCTGAAGTTCTTCATAAATTTACTTGGTATAATAGTGGGTATAGGTGCCAAAGCCGATATATTCTTTGTTAAAAGTTAGGTAATCTTATACCACTTTCGTGCTTTGTTAGAAAATGATAATGTATAAAATGTATCGTGTGGTACTATGTGTATAATATGATAGAATTATTTGATGTGCTATCGAACAGATTACTCTATCGTTATCATAAAAATATTTATAAATATACGTATATAAAAATATGTAGTTGAGACGATTAATGTTATTACTTCCTTATTTTCGAGCATTTCCGATGTATTTAAATTAAAGTGAGATTATTTCCATATACTTAATATCAATGATAACAATATAATAGATAGATAATTAGCATCTTTAAAATAGATACCTTATTAGAAATCATACTATCAATATAGTGAAAGACATAATATTTAATATCCTAATATCACATAGTTACTTGATATCTATGAGGTTAAAAATGAGAGAATCCACTGGACAAATAAATAAAAAGTTACTTGGGAATTACTTTATTTCTTAATTTTATCAATACTATAAAAGATCATCCGTGAAATGAAATGGAGAAAAAGAATTGCTCGTGAGAAATTAAGACATCAATTCTAGGAATTATTTCTGGGAATTTTATTTACAGAGATTACATATCTCTAATATTTAGCTACAATGGTAATTATTATTAGGAAATAAAGATATAATATAAAAAAGAGGCAATGTTTTGTGGAACTCCATAACGTTTATCCCTTGCCAGGAAATATGGTGGAAAAAATAAAATGACCCCTTTCATTTCAAAACAGTCATGGTTGAGATTTTAAACTCACTGTGGAAATTTCTCTAATGATCATATAATGGATTAGTGTTTCTAACCGCTTATCTGAAAGATTTTCAGACCGATATTCTTTCTACTTCAAACTAATTTTCATTTCGAATTCAATCCATCATAAATGTGATCAAAGGACAAGAGATTCCCTCAAGATCTGCTGAATGATTATTAATCATGAATCTGTGTGGATAGAATACGTATTACTCATTAATAGACAGAAAAATATAGTATAAAAAAGAAAACCCCCAAATATCAAAATTTAGAGTATATTTCAAGTTTCACGGCCGATAAAGACATATCGTACAATGATAGAATATCGTATCGTATATTGTATCATCACATCGTACTGGTAGTAAACCATGTTGAGTTGCAGTGGATTAGAGTATTCCCGTTACTTGAATATATTTTTACGGTTGAATCAACATTTTATGTCGCGTAAAGGGAAAAGATCTCGATGCATTTACCAGGCTGAGTGGAATGTGTCTCCTACCAACTAACGAGCGGAGATTTCTTAACGGCATTCTCACGATGGAATAGTTTCTACAACTCCGATTGGAATCCCAGGATTTCGAACCCGATCCAAGCATTGACCATTTTATTTTCTTCTATACTCTACTTCACATGTGAAACCCCTCGGGTACATTTAAAAAGGGATTTTACCAAAGAAATCGGAGTTTGAGAATCTATTTTTATATCTGATACTTCGCAATAAATACGAATTTCCCTCACGAAAGATAAACATATTCTTACATAAGAAGATCAATATTGCCAGCATCTTTAAAAAACACAGTTTTGTGATTAACCCGTTTTTTTAACGGAATTCCACGAAGTTACACTTGGAAAGGTCATTTTTATTAAAAGTCGACATATTTTTCGCGTAAAAATTAATACAATTGAGAGTACAAAATTTAAATTTGAATAAAAATACTATGTAGAAAACGTAGTACAGTTCGTGGAAGAATACGAAGAACACCAGTTGTTTCTAAGAAAAGAAACTTTAACGAGGGAGAATGAGAAAAAATTTCTCGGAGATACATTTCGCGCATAAATTATCGTCGAAATCCTGATAAGAGAAGTTCTTACGCTCAAAATGTACAGTTAAATACGGAAAGGTCATGAAGTGTGTGCAGTTTTGTATATTTGCCCAATAACAGAAAGGGTAAAAGAAAGCACGTAAAACACCCTCGATAAAAGAGACCGCACCACGACGTCAGTGACCTTATGCTTAATTAAGAAAGTAAACAAACTGAAAGAAATCCAGCAAGTATTATGAGGCTAGAAGTCGTTCTGATCTAAGACTGGCATTAATGAGAGATAACCTCTATTAGTACTAACAGTCGTGAATATCCACTCCAATATATTCCTAATTTATTATTCGTCATTTATCTTCAGAGAACAGAGCCGAGCTTGCTTGCCGAGCTTGCCGTGAAGTTTAACGATATCAAATCTTTAAGGCGAAATGTATCTGATATCGCGAGGAAGATCATTACACGTTATGTCGATTCCGCGTGCGTATGTGCGTCCCTTTGGTCTTAAGACTGTCCACCATAGCGCGGAGATCCTCCTCGTGCAACCATTCGGTGACATTTCGCACCAAACAATTATATCAAACCTTTAATGGACATATCTCGATACCGAATCTTCCTTTCTTATAATCTTGACGATGGGAATACATTTTGCGCCCGTTGATGGATCGCTTTATCTCCTTTTTTAACGTCCGCGTGTTTCCGAAGCGAGGATACAGATTAAGGTGAATTTGAAAGAGGAGTAAATGGGATGGGAAGTGGATGGAAGTTGGGAGGGCGTCTGATAAGGGGATGGGGTCATCTCGGAACCGGTTGTTAAGTGTTCCGCGGATGGTATTGGAGAATGCTTTTTCCGAGGAGGGGAGTCCCTTAAGGTCTGTGTCTAGAGCCCATCTTCTTCATACTCCTTTCCCCCTCCTTTATTTCTCATTTTCCATTACGAAAAAACGTTTCGGTTCACTTACCCCTTCTCCACCATCCGCTTCCCTTCCCAGCTTCCAATCCTACTTCCTCGGTTACCCACCTCATCTTCTTCCCCACCATTCTCTTCCCCATCGCATCGATCTTAGCCTCTTTTATCTCACGACTTGCTCTTTTCCCTTTCTAGATAATTCTTCATTTTTTCTCCCAAACTACTCTCGAGATGCTCTCTCCTTCTAATGTCCGTATTTGGCCTTTTTTTCTCTTTTAAAAGGACTCTTAAAGGGCTCCGGAGCGCATAAAATGGTTGGGGATCTTTATATTCTCCTTCTGTCCACCATCTCTCTTTATCCTTTATTTTTTTCTTTGTTTTTATCTTCTTAACACCCTCGCTCTGGTTGAAACTTTCCCCTCGGACCTTTTAATTGGAAATGTGGATGATATGAATAACGTTTTCTCTCTTCAACTGACGATGGATGCGGTAATGAGACTACAGCTTACTTCCTGTAAAAAAAAAAAAACAAAATGTAAAAGAATATCGAAATCCAAATCTGTTTCAAAATTATATTAATAGTTTTCCTAAGCAATATTAAGGTAATAAGATGTCTCTATATCGTTGTAGATTTTCATTCATTTAGAATAAATTCAACATGGGCAGAATGATCACAAAAAACTATTTATATGAAATTAATGGATGTATTTATTTGAAAACGGATAAAGAAAATTTTCTTCCTCGGGTTTTAAGAATATTCGAGTTCAAAAATTTACAATTCACGGAAAGAGTGATAGGTTATTTTGCACGTAAGGTGCGCAGCTATGAAAAATATTAAAGAGAAACGGATATTAAAAAAGTTTGACAGTCCCGGTTCTGTGAAACTTCTCTCCTCTTTGCTTGAATATTTCCTAGGAATTTCGAATTTGTTTCTGCATATATTTGAAAGAGACCAAAGATATAGCCGCATTCTTCCTCGATTCCGTTGACGTATTCATCCCACTGAGAGAGTTATCTCACTCTTCCCAACTAGCTGTCTAAGAAGACTAATCCCTCGTTGCCACCTTGACTTTTTTTCGTTTAGAGTCTTTCCAATTCTCTTCCATTATATAAATCCATTTTCACGTTTCCTTTTCATTTTCTCCGATTAATTCTCACATTTCACGAATGAGAAAAAGTATCCATTATTTACAATAAATATACATAATTCGCCCGAATTCATTGTGTGCCAAGTTTTAACCATGAGTCAATTGATAACCTTGAGTAAAAATTACCACAGGATAGCTTTACTAAGTCAGACTAAATAGATGTTTTCCCTAAATTAAAGTAAATTTATTTTCGTAATTAAGCGAAATAATTAAATATTTTACAAAGCAATATTACAGCAGACTCACAGAGACAGAGAAGATTGATTCAGTTTTATTTATTTTGGAACAATGTAAAATAAAATTATCACCATTATTATTAAAACTTACCAATGTATATCTAAGAACGATAGCTGTCTCAACTTTTGGGTATTGAAATAGATCTGGTGGTAGGTTATTGTGATGACGAAGATGTCACATTCTCTGGTGCTGGTCCCTCTTTCTGTAAATGAAAAGTTGTGACCTATTCCATTTACAAAGAGTTAACATTTGAAGCATGCTCTTCCATGCAGTGATAATTTGTTATAATAACTTTATTGTTGTTAGCAGTTTCTTTTACTTGAAAATTTATGTTTCTAAAATTTGAAATCTCCTTATGTTATATTTTCATACTTGTATCGAAAGAGATCTCCCATGGCAACGCAATTTCGATCATCATTAGGCAAGCAAATAATTGAAATCAATTAAGTTCACGAAATATTTTACTAATCAATAATAATGCAAAGGAAACATCTGTGCTTCCTCAGAAAATTATGAAGATTTCATCCGCTGAATTCTATGCATGTTTTTAATTAAGAGTATGACTTTAATCTGGAAATTATTATGCACAGTTTTACAGACATTTTCCTTAAATTATTGTCTAGCCATTTTAGTAGTCTTATTAAATTCCATAAATTTTTGAGCAAATTAATCATGCATTTTGCATTAGTCATCAATAACTGAAACTTGAAGGAACAATTAAAGAAAAGAAGATGTTTTTGTTTAATTGTGGTATCTGATACTAGCTCAATTTCATGTTTTTAAACTCAAAGAAGAATAGACATGACTGTTATGAATTATCGGGTTATCAATTCCACGGGTATATGACAGTATTTATTTATGTAATTCCTTAGAGAAAAATCATTGAATTATTACGAATAAATAGGAAACCATTCCTGCCATTACTGTTTAATTTTACGGGCATTTTAAATAAATGAGAAATGGATACATCTCTTACCCTTTGTGGGTATCATAACCGACTTGAAATACAAAGATGAAATTTTTAATCATAACATAGTAAAAAAGTTTGAGATTGTGGACTCAATGAGAGCAGATCGACTGCTAGCTGTTACACCCGTATCAGGATTCACAAATTTCTTTTCCTGATTTACATTCTTGGATACATTACCCTTATCTTCGTTTTTCAGTTCCTAATCTTCCTTTACTTTGCATAATCGTTAGATTAGGGTTAGATTGAAGGGACTGATTGATCTCAATCTCGCCTAAGAAAGACAACTAAGTACTCGTTTTTTACTCTTAACTACGCTTCGTATCTCGGACTCTGATTTCCCATCGTGAAGAAAATTTGTCGATTCCATCCAAGGGATCGAAATTAAGAGATCCCAGGTAAAAATGCTAACTAAAGGGACTAGATTCAACTTAAGACGATGTAAAGGATATATTATATTTTCAAGAGGGAGGTATAAACAAACAGCAGGCTGCATTTGGTCTAGGAAAATCATTTATCTGGTAAGCAAATATTTTATATCTTATACTCCGGTATCTTAAGAATAATATCCCAGCAATATAATACAGTTATCTTCTTTGATATTTTTTACGTTTATACTGTTATGATTTCTTGCGAATCAAAGCTCCTCTTTTATGTGCTATGAGACCTTTCTCTTAAAGCGTTTTCAGCTATCTGCCCCTTCAATTATTCCTTTCTGTGTAAGTTATACGTAATTCAAATGAATAAAATTGTTCCTCCTCAAATTTCCTAAGAGGCCATAACTAGTTCTCCTTGTGAACATTTTGGTTGAGTTTAATGCCAAACAAAAATGTGCAAAATGTATTAGAATAATATTGCTAAGATTTAAATGGTCCCAATCTATAAAAAGCAACGGAATCCAACCTTAAATTTTTTTCAAGTGAAAATTTCTCAATAAAAATTTGGACGGGACGATATCAATCTCTTTCCAACGTAAAAAAACTTTTTGATTAATGTCGTTTCAATCTTTCCTTCTCATGTCACAACTTTTCCGAAAGTAATTGACTGATACAGCGATGCGATTATTCAAGTCGTACACGTCAAAATGCGTTAAAAAATTAATGCGGCAGCATTGCATGCTGAAACTTTTTCCACGTTTTAGATCGTAGATTCAATGCGATAAATACCAAGTGCGCAAACAGATCACGTTTCACCACTCCAGAGCGTATTTCTAGTTTCCGTCCATATTTTGTGGCAAAAATACGGCAGAACTTAAGTTCGCTTCTATAAACGTTTATATTGAGAGCAGTTCGCAAGTCCATTTACGAGATATCTTTATCCTGACGTACTGGAAAGGTAAATAAAACTAACGTGAGAAAAAAGGCAATCTTTTACATTCGTAATAAAACTTATTCATAGGTGTGAGAAATTGCCTTATTGAGCGAAGATACTTTACCTTAAAGTGAGCCTATGAAAAACGTGAGTTAAATGTTTCAATTCACAGCGGTTTAGAAAACGTTTTCTCTTGGCTATGCCTAAAGCTGTTTAATATCCCAAAATTTGGTGTTAAGCGTGAATTATAATGATCATGTAGAGTGAAAAAGAATTTGATGATCAAATTTATCATATGTATCGTTATAGCAAGGGACTGCGAACCAATTTGATGGGCAGGGTTCATAAAGACGTGTATGGAAATTGCTTACGTACCCAGTGTATTTTATTCCTTGAAATTCAGTACGATAGTAAATACGAATTTTAGTTCTTACTCAACGAATCCCTCTTTGCTCGTGTACCGTATGGAAATAAGAGCTCGACTTGTTCGTTGGTTGCAGTATTGTTCTTTGTTTTATATTATGTATATCACATCAAAAATATAAGCAGGACCTGCTAGACCTCCTGTAAAAAACTAGATTCAAAATAATTATTTTTCCCGACAGCTTGTAAACATTCCATTTAAACTCTGTTGTCTATATCCGTAGTTCAGCATCAAATCAGCATTTGTTATGCTATAATCAAAGAAAGTATTGAAGATATTTTACAACACTTTGGCTTCGATAATAAAAATTCTATTCGTTCATTGCATTTCCTTTGCAGTATTTTCTTAACAAAGAAACCAGCTATAAGTTATCTTCGCCGATTTTTCCTTTATTTGCCACATTATAGCGTATTTTTAATTTCTTTTTCTGAAGCCTTAATCTTAATCTTTTTTTGAAGGGGCTCCTGGGTGTAAATAAAGTAATAATTCCATAGAATGATCTACTGCTAACAATAAGAAGTGCAATCAACTTGGTTGAGTTTTAGAGCAATACTGATTATATCTCATTTAATCGTCGCTGCAAGAGAAACTTAATACTAAATGAATAAGTACTAAAAATGAATGAATTTATCTTTGATATTTTTTCTACCATATATTGACATGAATCCCTTACTTTTCCCGAAGATATAAACCAAAATTGTCTAGAAAGAAAATAATATGTATTCGTTCACGGGGATTTAACTAATTAAAGGTATCAAAAAATTTCTTCAATGCCATTCATAATTCACGACTATACAAAATGCTTAAAGATTCCTTCATTTTTATCTTGCTACATTTTACTGCTTCCGTGTTTTTGTTACATTTTTACTGCCTTTAGCCGATAAATATGAAATTATAAAGTTAAATAATAAGATAAAAGTACTCAATCATTAAGAATGGAGATTATTTTCCTGAAAAATAGAATGGTCGATCAATAGATCAAAATGGATTCTATTACCAATTTCGCAATAATCGATCTATTTCTACATACAGCATGAGGCGATAGCGTACGAAATGTTTCAACATTTCTTTCTCTTCAATATACACGGCAAGAAATTCTCATAATTTCACCATAATTTGCCACAGAAATATTAAGCGTAGGCTACATAACCTGAAAATGAAGATTTCTATCAATGTAAACAAATTGATGAGGCATGATCACTTATATCTTGTAGAGAAACATTGGAAGTTTGGCTTCAATTTAAATATCTATCCAGAAATAGCTCCAGGACAAGAAATCTTGATTTTGATGCTGAAAATCTGTCAGCTGCATCTAGCATATTACCACAATACTTTTTCAAGCTGTATAAGTGAAACAGCATAATGCAAACCGCCTCTATTGCCAGAATAATCATTATCGCAGAGAATTATATCTTGTCATTAATATGTATCAGTTTTCGACTTCGATAGCCCTCTTATACATACGCATCACAGATTTAAAAAGGACATAAAATCTTATTGATTATTTCAATCGATCTTTCTGTTATGTACTATTTTAACTTCCGGTGAAAAAAAAAACTGGTTTACTGATAATTCTTTATTACTCTATGTTCCCACCAATTGATTTAAGGAATTTATTTCTCGATTTTTAAGCCACTTAAGATTTCGCAATTAAAAACAGATAAATAACTTGTTGATTAAATTATTGTAAAATCAGCGATTCGACTTAAATGAAAGTTGTAACTTATTTAGCCGCGCTATTGAATTTATTTTAAACTATAAGTTGTATTGTACCAATGTATTGTAGCTGATATACATGTACATACGCATCAGCTACAGCGATTTTTTTCTTAACAGGGAACAATTTATGCGAAAAATCCTTATAAGGGACTGGCTCATCATCGCGCCGTTAAAAAGGCTTATCTATTTCCTAAGAACATCGAAGCAACGGACCAATATATAGAGTAATATAATTAATTACCTTCCTCATTACCAATTCGCCGGAAATTTCCGAGCATAAAGGCATAAAACGCCTCGAGGTGGAGGGATTATTTTTTCAGGCGGAGCGATCTGGGCAAGAAGACAATCCGCCATCTTGAAGTGGCAATAAAACTTTATATGGACATCGAGGATGAGAAAGAAGGAAAGCAAAGAGGAGAAGGAAGAGAAAGGTAAAGGCAGAGGGAGATAAAGGCCGAGGAAGATAAAGGAAGAGAAAAGAACGGAGAATAAATCCTAGAACGTGAAACGAGAGAGGGCGAACGGAGAGACACACAGACAGACAGACTGGCGCCACGTCAGGGAGCGGGAGAAGGAAGAACCAGAAGGGATGCGTGATGTTTTAAAATAAGGAAAAACCGAAACTGGAGGAATAAAAAAAAGTCTTAAGAGCTCGGCGTGCTGTTAAGAGGAGGGCAAAAAGGGTTTTGGAAGGGCGCTCGGACACTCACGAAGAAAGGGAAGTGGACGAGCGTGTTTCACGAGAGAGAAATGAATGTTTGAGGTCGTTCGAAGGGAAGGGGTGGGCGCCAAAAGGACCGATACAAAAAAAAGAAGAGAGAAATTCATCCTCCCTTCCTCAGCTGCCCTGTGGGCGTGAACTTTTCTCAGTCCTTCCCCCGCGGGATTTTTTAACTCGTTTTTTCTCCCGTGGATCCCGCCTTCCAATGGGGTTGGACGCAGAGGGCGTCCGCGATGATGGAAAGGACCAATCGGAAGGGTTCTATACTCGGTCTCTTTCGCGGTCGTCATAAAAGAGGTTTTTTTACGTAAGATGCTGTTTTAATAGCGGGGCGACGGCGGGCGGAGATAGTGGGATAAAAAGGGAGGATAAATGGGCGAGAAATAGATTGGGATTTGGAGAAGTGGGAATTATAAATGGAGGAGAGAACTGCTTTCTCGGTTGAAAAGGTTTATTAACCGAAATGAGCTCGTGTTGATCGTTTGTTTGCCTCGATATGTGGATCGGATCCTAGACTCTTTTTTGCTTCACGGAAATATAAGTGGTTGGTAAAAGTTTGAAGTTTCCTTCGCAGGTGAAATTGGGGAAGGGATATTGCGCGTATGCTCGGAATGGAATGTTCAATAATTCAAAAGAACGAAGCCAAAATATAATAAATAAATCATTATTCGGGTACAATAAATTTTCATTTTTATTTTCAGAATTTAATAAAGAATTTTATGAAGGCGCGGAGGATATATACCTTTTGTTTCCAACTTGTCTAATATTTTATTTAAAGGCGTTTTGGAAGTAATTAAGGTATCAAAACCTTTGGCAATACAATTTATACAAACACAATTTATTTTAAATATTCACTACTGATAGACCGTAGAGTTTCCTCTCACAGAGTAAAATTTACGAATCTCTTTTCCTCAGAAACCTTTTGGCTAAAAATTCTAGGAATAATTCAGTATAAACAATAAACAAAAACGTAAAAATAAGTAGTTAAAAATTAATTGTTGAAGATATGATTCCATAATACTGATCACAAAACTCAAATACGGGCTTATTTTCTTTGAATATCGCTTTCCATCTATTTTCAACAACATCTCGAAAACTGATCAATCTAAAAAATCTACTTTTCGTATATTCATAGTTTAGAAATGTTCATTTTCAGCGATCTCTTCATGCAATCTTAACAAAGATCCACAGTTTATTTCGTGATATTTCGTCTGATCGGTTTTACTTAAACACGTCAAAATCAGCTATTCTATGTTTTTTAATTGCGAAAACAAGCATTATAAACGTATTCTAGTAAATGGAAAATCTTATTCCACATTCAAAATTAAAACGTTGGGATACATACGGTGACGTATCCATCTAATATATCCACCCATATATGTAATGACACCGAAGCGGTACCTCTGCTAATTACTCAGGCAATGAGATTTCAATGAACGTGGGCGTCGTATAATTTTAACTAAATCCATCAAGAAAATTTAGTAAATAATGGGTTGAAAATATGATAAAAGAAATTCCACTTCATTACTTGTAACCTTCTATAGACACTTCTCAAGACATTCATCTACGTAAGGAAACCTTTACTTTTAAGAAACGTGTAGTTTCAGATATTTCCTGTATTTCACCAAAAGCGCACCACGGTGAATACAGCAAATGAATGCTGTTTAAACCTGTGTTGGATACGATTCTTAAGGATGAAGGAAATAAAAAAAAATCGTCGGATGATGGTAGGTAAGCATAGAGATCTTGATTTGATAGTTAATTAAACTATCGAGATGATTATGCCCTTGCTTCGAATGAATGTGATAATTAAGGATTTAGATCTTATTGTTAGATAGACTGAGAAAATAGAAGGAAAGGAAGCTTTATCATTAGGAAAACGTAGTGAATTTTGAGAATAAAAGAATTGAGCGATCTACTCTTCAGATATACATCTTTATGAGGATGACGATACAGCTGAAAATTTTAAAGTCCCTCCCTTGAGTTTTATTAGCTCAAGCATTTGTGCAATCCGTTGATCATCTAAATTCAAACAAGAGGAGATAGCATCGCTAGGAATTTTGTAACATGTGTAACTAATTTATGTAAATATTAAAGGATCGTGCAGGTATATAGGCTAGTTAAGCAGCTGAAGCCTTTAGCAGAAGATTCTGTAGGTATCCCTTTATTTTTGTGATAGATTCATACCAATTCTCGACCTCCTAAACTAATCTAACTTTAATTAAGTCAAAGCAACTGAAAATAATTCTCAATTCTATTTTCTGGATTAATAAATACTAACAAAGATTAACCTGAAATTTATTTTGCTTTCTTCTTTTCGATTTTCTTTTTCGACGAATCTTCATCGATCGTGAATGATTCTTATTATTATTTCAGTCACTTGAAAACTTCCAAAGTAAGTAATATCTATTTATATGTTACTTCGTCTGTTTACTCATTGCAAGAATTTATCGTTAATATGAAGTTAGAAAAAGATGTATCTTATCCTTTAAAGCCGGATAGGTTCTACCTTTTTCTTATTTTCTGATGTTTTAGAAAGCTTAGAGAATGATATATTCTGTATATAGACTGTTTTCTTGGGATGAGTCAATATCTTCGATATAGTATCGCAAATAACTTATAACATTTCACAATTTTTGTCGGAGTAAGACGAATTTATGAAACTCTGATGCTCATTATCAAAGAGAATACATATATACTTGAGTTTAGTATTTTGCAATTCAAATTCGGAATTTGGATATCATTCGAAGCTCGTGAACGGAAAATACACATTTCTCTCGGCTTTTTATTCATAGAAAGGCCAGTGTATTTCTTGTATGTTCTTGGCATATTAGTGTTGAATCTAAATCCATTAAAATGACCTTCTGAGTTACGGGTTTAAAGTAGGTAGTAACATGACATAAAAGTTTATTTCAGGAAAATATGGCATTTTTTCAATTTAAATGCGTTTCCTCGACGTTCAGCATAGTAATAAAAATGGATGGTTTAAAATCATCGACTTGTACGCACAACCTAATCGTTACCATTAAAAGCAAAATTTCATGAGTATCGAAAGTATTGAAGGTCTCGCCATTGCAACGTAATGATGATCTTTGAATGAAGATCAAACGATCTCAAGTCATCAAATGGTTTTACAACCTATATTCATTCTAAAAGTAATTTATTAGGAAATTGTACAAACATTTATAAGAGGTACGAAGAATTAGTAGACCAGTAAATAATGAAAAATAGAAGGCGAAGATACTAAAAAAATCGGATTCTCAGTCTCTTCAGACTTTTTCCTTTCCCTTAATCCTTTGGGTTATCAGTCAGAATGTAGTGTATCAAAAGTAAAGTCAAAATGGCCGTTTTAGTATCGAGACCTCTCCTCAAGTAACTTTCATATTGTGATAGCTATGAACAAAACTGGGACTAAAGCAAATAAAATATAAATTGTATCCTTCCATCCTGTACCAACGACAAATGAAAAATATTTCGTTAATACAGATGGTGACTTTACAAGATAGAAGGAATTGTTTTATTAATACTTTGCGAGAAGTGTTTTATACCGATTTAAATGCCACCTAGACAATTTTTCCGAAGGTTTAATGGTAATTTAAATTTTTTATTTCATCTTATACACCGTTTTCGGATTATTCTCTCTATTATTATTGGCACATCTGACCGATTGCTTTATTGCTTTAATAAATTAAAGTAATTGAAAAAATGCTTTCGTCAATAAAATTCCGCTACAATAAAAGAGACTAAAAACTTGTGTCATCTATACTTCCATTGGGATATCATATACACAGCAGCCATCACAGACAAATATCTCTCCCGTAATACAGATGAGGTCGTTACGGAAAATGATAATGTCTTGATGAATTTACTCATCAGAAGCCTTCTCAACGGTAATTAATTACCTCCTGCGATCTGACATCTGTCAAAGGATGAGTGCAACACATCGCTCTGGGAGACGTCGACGACTACATTCGAACAGAGATAGTAAAGAGGACGATTCAAAAAACTCGCAACTCTGTCGGCACCGACGCTCGGTCGATGATTTGACCGTCGCTCCCCAAGGCGCATTAGACCGTCGAATGGGAATGCGCGGGCGATAGCGATTGGCGGGAAAATATTCGGATAGGAGTGGAAAGAAGGGGCAAGAGACATGGGAAGATGGATGGAGAGGGAATGAGTTGGATATGAGCCAGAGAAGCCGTCAACCCACGGACGAAGTTGACTATTCCTTCCCTTTTAGAGATATCGCGACACGCTAATGAAGAACTATTGTCGCGGTTGGATGCGGAATAAATTAATCGAATCTGATTTGACGCCTTTACAAGGGATTCTGGCTGCACGAAGGCTAATTGGAGGTGGACATTTTATTCTTTACGAAGATTGATCGCCTCGTGTACGCTATGTATATGAGGAGAGCAATTGTGAGACGGTGGTAGAATAGTTTTTCATGATTTTTAATGAAAGTGTCTAAGTGTATCGGATGATTAATAATGAGATCTACGCCCGGAAGGAGTTACTCATTCCTCTTAAGTTCACTTTACTGGCGTAAATTGTTATACATTCATCGATGGAACTGAGCTGTATATTCACACTGATACAAATGTAACTGATATTGCGAAGTTTTGCACCTAAAGAGACATTAGTATCTTCAATGAAAATAACTTTATAAAGGTATCGGACTTTGAATAGAGCTTATGAATTCTGTGAGCTCTCTCGTGCCATAGCATGCTTGAGATTGATTATTCACGAAAAAAATATTACGATTCACCTAAAAGCTTTGGAGTGCTATTAATTTTATTTTTGAGGGTAGTTATCTCTCTGTAATTTTCCTTATATTTTCTAAATTGTATCGGTTCCAAGTTAAAGTTTATTTTCATGCAGTAGCAAAGTTCAAGGAGGTGTTCTCCCTATGATTACATGGTAATAAAGCTTACTTTATTTTAATACATAATCCCTTTAAATTATAAAAAAATTTCTGGCCTTTTTCAATTTCCCATTAAAAAGGGGAGGAAAGTCTTCGTTCAGAAGTTAAGGAGGAGTAAATACAGTTGCATTAAGATTTACGCGTTAGGACTGTTGTAGAAAACAATTGGGAGTTTACCTTTTAAAAGTAGTATCATTGAAATTTAAATTCATTTTTCTTCATCTGTTTCAGGACATTTCCTTATCTTTTTCATCTGTGTTTAAAATAATGTTGCAAAAATAAGGAAAGAAAGTAAAAATGGCTTTAGAATGTAATGGCTTCATCAGCAATTTTGCTTACAAATGCATTTAACATTTTGAAACTTCGGCTTTTTATTTCACACGAAAAGCTTGCGTTTTTTCTAGGAGTTGGATCCTTTCCTGTACTCGTAGATTTTTTTCCATGTCTATGATAGCCTTGGATCAAACCAAACTTGATGACTAGAAATGACTGGAACTGATGATGATTCTATCTGTACTCACTATTTATAAAGAGAAGGACATGAATATCCTCCGTAATCTAAATTAAAGGCCTGATTTTGTGAATTTCGATATAAAAGTGCTTTGACAAATAATTACAGTAATTTTGGCGACAGGATGTAAATGTTTAAGATTATTATCGATACGTCACGACTCTTAACGCCATATCTTCTCCCAATCTCTTTTTCACTTTTCTTTTGAGATTTCATTCAATTTTAATGTGTATTTTTAAATTCAAGCTAGCTATGATACTAACCTCACATTAGAGGTTTATTATTATAAGCTCACATATGAGACATTCTCAAATTCAAACACTCTGGAGTGAAATACAAAAGGGAATGCTGCTGATTGCTTTGGGAAATAATTGATTAGGAGTATAATATTCTTAGAAGATATAGCCAATATTATACTCCCTCCTTCATCAGTTAACTCCTTCGAAAAAAATTCATTTACAACTATTATTCTTACAGCTTCCGAAGGAAAAACTTATCAAAAGTAGACTTGGTGAAATATCTCGGAGTAACCCTCAAGAATAACTTAACATGGGGAACCCACATCTGTAATATATGTGGATGAGCACTTAAGAAACTCGACTTCGATAAGAGAATAGTCCGTGGAAGCGATAAAAAAAAGTCCACGAGGGATGCTATTTTGAACAAGTTAGACATCATTGAGTATGCATGCGGTGTATGGGGCCCTACCAAAAGATGTTATATTCGCGGAATAGTAAAGGTAAAGTGAAAGAAAATAGTTTTGTAAAGGATTGCTACAAAAAATCGGTGAGTGTTACTCAGGTGCTTCAGGACGCAGGATAGGAATCTTAAAAGAAAGAAGATTCAATTAAAGGCTTAATTTACATATTAAATTCAGAAATATTAGGTTCTTAGAAGAAATAGCCGATATGTGCATCCTCCCTGTTACATATGCCGTCAGGATACTGCGAGGAAGGTCAAAGAAATAGATGAAAAGTCGATTCCAGAATTATTTTTTCCGCGAACAATCCGCGAAAGTAATTGATTAGAGAAGTGAGTTATGGTGCATGCATTCCTCGCCACACGCCGAAAGGCGGCTTGCTTGATACATATGTAGTTTTTGATTATATCTTGCATTCAGGTAAAGATCTAATTCTACAACGAAGTAATGTTTCTGCGTAGGCACATTAGAATCTGAAAGCAATCATAAATAATCTAATCTGCACTCTATGCGGCAAATTCTTTTTCACTTCTAACATTTAAAGTCAACATAGCGGAGATTCGGAGGTAATATAGTATATGATGAAGTGTAGTTGAATTCTGCGCCGTATATCATTACGCATTTGAAACAAATATCCTTTGAATTCGCTGAGGACATGATACCGGAATTTCTTGTGCATTGGATAAAATCCAAAAATAGTGGAGGTGGAAGCGTTTCATTTATGTGCTTTTTCAGTGATAGAAATAAAGCAAAGCAGTGAATTCATAATGCTCAATAAAATGATAATTTCTCTTGAAAGCTAATGATCAAAAACGTTCCCACAATTTAATGTCAATTATGCCTTTATATTATACTTAAAAACAATTAAATTTCCACGAAGAGATGGTATCATCCAGTGTAACACTCAATGAAAGACATTTCTGACGTCGTTCTGCCTTCTCTTACATTTTACAAAAGCCGTCTCATGGGAAACTTACTTTAGGGAGTAAGAGTATTGACATCTTAGGAAGTTAAAGGATATTAGGAACATGAGGTAATGGATTAAGAAAAAAAACCCTAGAACAGACACCTATCAGACTTTTCCCATATCACTTTCTCCTTGGGATACTAAAACCTTAGTTGAGGTTAGGACTTATATTAACTATTAGTCGTTGAGAAGGGAGTAAAGAGGTCTATCAAAAATCCAGCGGTAATTCGTCTCGTTGGCAAAAATCAAACTCTTTTCCATCAGATGTCGTGGACATATTCAGCGAGAAAGGAAATTTCTCGTAAAATTGAGTAGCTGAATTTAAATCTAAAATTAAAATTAAGATATCCTAAATTGAATACGTATAACGTTGTACGCGTGGGAATTTAATACATGCAAATTGACCAAGAGGATCAAGGAAATTCGAGGGGGCAGCGGACCCATCTGGCCCCAATTTAGTTAAGTAACTGCAGGCATGACTTCCAAATGGGATATCCTCTGTTTTACCGTTGAATAAGGTAGACCAAGACGAGTTTATTTCGAAAGAGAGACGAAATACGTAATATATGATAATGCGTTACGTCATGTTGTACATAGTTCATAATTAGATATCTCTAAATAAGCATTCTAAGCTAGATACTTCTGACATTCGGCTGACAAAGATATTAAGAAATACACGTTCATGGCATTATTTTCCGACATAATTGTCTTTGATCCTAAATCTAATTCATTCTATACAAGATAATCCATTTATTTGAGGCTCATATTTTCCTAAAATGTTTCTTGAAATAAATTTTTTTGTTTTCACCCCCAGGAATCGTTAGAATACGTAATAAAAATTGAATAATGATAACCTACAGGGTGATGATTTTCCTTAAATCTATATTTTTGTAGAAAAAGTCCTCCTAATTCGTCATCTCCGTCAACTTTTACATCCATCAGATTATGATGGACAGAAGGAAATTTTGCATAAAATACTTTTTCAGGAGATGCCCTTTCTGATATAGTAATTATTTACATTTCTTAGAGTGTATAGAAGCTTTATTGACTAGTAAAAATTCAGCCTTGCCGTTTTTCGTCCGCCATTTTGGAAGAGCAGTTTCGACGCCGAATGCTGCGAGATATCTGATGGAAGATGCCGAGATATCAGGATAGCGGAAATGAACGATACAGCTGTAATATAAACCCAATCAAAAGCCGTCTATATATCTCTTCCCTCGGTAATAGAAACAAATATTTGCTGAGCATAAATTGCCGTCGACTGTCGTCTTGCTCTTGAATTCACGATATGATCTCTTAACGACCTGTTGGACACAAGTCCAGCTATGAATGAGTAAGAAGTACATCGTTGACATATTGACCTACCACGAATATTTTTATCAATGCTATTTAAGACCTATTACTATGCTTACGTAGTTTCATTTGATGAATGAAACAGCGGTCGTAAATACTCATAAGAAAATGTACAACAAAGTTTAGCCAGTAATCGAGCCAAGAGTCAATTCTAACGTAAGAAATTCCAGCGTTCATTGATTTAAATTAATATTATTATCGTGGTTGCAACCTTAGAGCGATATTAGGCTAAAATGGCGTTTCTTCCATATCACCTCTGAAGTTGCAATAAGCAAATTTTAAAGTATTACGTCAAAATAATTTCCAAAAATTAAGCTTACATCCAAAAAAAAAAAATCAATGCATGCAAACTACCAGGCAAAACTAGATAATAAATATAGATACAAATATAGGCTGAAATATATTCGGAGTATGGGGAACATTCCTTAACTGAAGGTTTACGGAAAAGAAGTCTGCAAGTTGTAGGCTAACGATCACACAAAAATGAGAGCTAGAAACCCAGCGAAAACACAGAGATAATAAAATATCACGATTGCTAATGAGATACGCAGAGGAAATTATCGAAATATTTGTTTAGTCTGGTCTGAAGATGTATCGGCACATGCGTTCCTCGTCGTATCCATAATAGAAATATTATTATTTTTGCATTAGCATGTAATCATTAACAAACACAATGAATAAAACTAAAAAGAAAAGAACTATAAATGAAGTATGATGGAAAGATGTAAACTAGAATGCATGAATGTGTAGGATGATCATATAAGTTGAAAAATGAGGAAATAATTGAAAAAATGGCGAAAGAATATGAAGATTCTGAAGAAAAATATGAAGGGGGATAGATAGAAATGTCGTTATAAATGATTCGACACTTGAGGTAATGCCGCACGCATGGATCCCACCGGAAATCGAACCTTGAACCGATTTGAAGCATTTGTCTTCGGCAATAAAATTCTCTGTGAATTCCGAAGGATAAACATAAGTGAAAAATAACGATATGACTGGGATGCGAACCCAGGTCTCTAGGTAGTATTCTAACACTTGCGCGGGAAGTGGGAGACCTGCGATCTTGTTCAAGTCATGTCGCTAATTTTTAATTTGCACTTTAGTTTTATAAGTAGCTTATATTCTAAGATATATATTTTCACTCCTCCTTCTCTGTTAATTACTCAAGAGAACTAATGAAGTACTTGGCTGTACAAGAAGTGAAAAATTGTGACTTGGCCGGGACTCGAACCCGGGCAGGTACTCTATCCATTAAACTTCCGAGTCACGCAGTCTCACTTCTGTAAACGGGAGCTTATATGGGCAAGGTAGTGGTGCTCCACATTAGTGGCACCAACCACCACCAGAGGTCCTCGTCGAGGCAGCCACCCAACAAAGCGATATTAGAGAAACCCTCTCGCGGAATTAACATAAACGATGGAAATGTAATTTTTTTACTTTGCACATTAAGTTGTGCGACAAACCCAAGGCTGTACAAGAAGTGAAAAATTGTGACTTTGCCGGGACTCGAACCCGGGTCTGTCTGAAAGAGGTACTGCGTGACTCGGTAGTTTAATGGATAGAATACCTGCCCGGAAAGTGGGAGACCCGGGTTCGAGTCCCGGCCAAGTCACAATTTTTCACTTCTTGTACAGCCTTGGGTTTGTCGCACAACTTAATGTGCAAAGTAAAAAAATTACATTTCCATCGTTTAATGAAGTACTTGTTTATGAAATCCAAGATGTCTTGAACGTTATTACCTAACATTTTGTTTACATTACTCATGGTTATTGTTTAGGGTTTCGAGTAACTTAGAACATTCAAATTAGCCAAAGAGATATATATGAATTATTTTTTAAGAAAAATTCTTTCTCGATTTCTCATTACCTTCATGCGACCATCTTCAATTCCTTCAGTAAAAGTACTCAAAAGCCTAACAATTTCCCCGCTATGTTTATCAGCTGTTTTCCTCTTATCTTCTCTCAAAATTGTTTCTGCGTTTTTATCACCATATCTCCTATGCCCTCATTTCTGCTGGAGATTACCATACCTTGGGTTTCCCTCAGCCGGTTTCTTTAACGAATATAATTTTCGTGCGTTTGACTTCTGAGAATATTTTAGTATGTGCGTATTTTGATGTTTTTTTGTCAACTGACTCGGAAACACGGTGGACGATTTTCTAGTAAACAAATTGGAACCAGGTTAAATTTTTTTACTAAAAAAACTAAAATTAGATCTTTAAAAACTGAAACTGAACTCTAAAAGCCTACTCTTTGACTTGAAAATGATAAATAAAGAAAGAACTTTTCGTACACTTCCACAGAAATATCTGTGGAATTGTACAAAAAGTACTTTTTTCTTTGTGAAGGCCTTCCACGAGGTAACGTTTTCCCATATTGAGTTTGAAAATGATAAATTAAAATTTTTAAAGGATATTTAGGGTTGTTAATATGAATAACAAAATTTTGAAAGAGCGATAAATGATCATAAGAGTAAAGTTAATTATTCTCCTTTATTGACATTAGCTAGATAATTTTCTCAAGAGAAAGCAATCTTTCCTTATCATAAACTACAAAACTCCTTAAGGTAGCGGAAATATATTCTTGTATTAATGAACTGAATACTAAATACTTACCTATGACACCATTACGCTTCCTCCTTATCACCGGTAGCTTGAGGAAGTTATCTGCATTTTAGCCACTGTGGTACTCTCTTGTCATTGGTGTATGAAAAGCCAATAAGCAAACTTCTTCGTTTCGACTTTAGTTGCAAGCAGAATTGAATGAAAGTGGAAAAAGCAAGGAAGAGTGAGCCGAGAGAAATGACTTGACATTGATAAGGTCTTCAGGAGTGGCACACAAAGTATGTGCGTAGACTTGGCATTTCCTACGGAATAGGTTTAATGTTGCGCGGGTATTCCGCAAGCAGCGATAGGTACTCTTGTATCGGACTTGGCGGAATGTAGTCTCCGGTTGGAGCGCAAGTAATATTGAGAAGCTGCGGCAAAGAGCGAGATAACACGCGGGCAAGAAAGAGGTAGATGAACGAAGAGCAGGTGAAGCAGCGAAGAAAATGAAGTGGTTAAGAGTGGGAGATGTAAGCGTAGATATAAAGATCCTTTCCGTCCGTGTCCTCTAGGACCTGATTAATACGCATTCGAGATGAATCCATTGAGATCTTGAACGGAAATCCAGAGCAATTACTTCTCCCTTTCACAGTTTACGAGGTATTGCTGAATAACTGTTGGAAGGCTATAGTAAACAGATAGGAAATACCTGCTTGTTTTACCAGTAATCTATTTCTTAGCAGCCGATATCTGACGTATTTATGGGCGAGTGTTTGTTGACTTTATTAAGAGTACTTCTCGATCAGTCAAAGGAGACATTGCATAGATAGGTCTCGTTATACCCATTGAAGTTCAACTGCTTTCCTTCGATGTTTCTACTACGTTAAAATTCAACTTTGTTCTAGAAGATTAAGAAATTTTATGACAGTTTTTCATATTTAGTTGCAATCGATAGGGATAAAAACGAGAGAGTTGTGTGAACGAATAAGAGTATGACGTTATTACAGTGGATAATTTCAATATTTCAGGTACAATTTAATTTTATCGTAAAACATATACAGAGGAAGTTAATTTCAGTATATATCATGTTAAACTTGGATCCTACCCTACCGAGGATGCTAGCTTACTAATGGGTTACTTACCTAACTTCACATTCCCTTGGCATATTGGCTGCAAAGCTTATCTTTCAATATTGAGTGATGACATTTTTAAATTACTGACCGATTTTTTCATAAATCGATAATTTATCGAGAGATGTAAAGTATTTCTATAGAGTTTTGAGACTTTTTATTTTATAATAAAAGGAGCAACGGAAATTTATGCTATACTAAATTCTGGATGTGCATTAGAAATGAATCTTTGCATAAACCACGATTCAGTAATTTCATTTTCTCACCTTTCAACTGTAGTATCGGGCTATTAACATCCACTATACTTCGTAATAAAATAAAAAGTACAGTGATCATCGAAGTTGAGTTATTAATTTTTTATGAAGATTCCGTTAGAGAATCTTTTATTTGAAAGCTTTCTATAAGTGCCTCTCACTAGTTTGAAGATGGCAAAAAATACTCTGATAACATATTAAAAGGCCCTCACTCATCTTAAGAGCTCTTTTTGCTGAGAGAATCAACGCATTAAGCGTATATTTGCAACTTAATCCCAATCTTTTCTCAGTTAAATATAATCAATTCCCGCTTAAACTAGCTTATATTTAGAAACTATTACGTATGCTTCATTGTTGAACAATTCTTCCTTCCTTTCATCGATTGCTTAGATTTAAGTCTTCACCATACTAACATCGAACACCTAGACGTTTCCTCAATTTTCGGGTCGGTTATTGACTAAGAACTGCTTAATTATATTCTGGGAGACATCCATAGAACAGTTTATGAACAATTCAGAATGATTTTCCTTGACTAACAATAGAAACTAACGAACAAAAAGGATAGAAAATGAGCAAAAAAAACAATTAGTAGAGCTACATACAATTTGAATACGTTTAATCCAGAGTATATCACAAATTTTGTAAAACAATTTCGTTGACGTCTGTTCGTATTCATTCAAATTCCGTTTATTTCAATCAGACAATATTTGGAAAATAGATTGGCTAACTTTGTGCACAAGGGATTTCCGAGGAAATTCTGCCAAATCAATGATCGCAGTAGCAACTAAATAATAATACTTAGGCTTGGTGGGGTTTGAACCTCGTTTTGGTATTCCAGAGAATGTCAGGGTGTAACTACTCTTCCGAGGAGGTTTTAGATAACTACTTCCCATGTATCTATACACAACTAGATTTTATACGGTGGTTCGAAAACGTACGAAAGAGAGGGTGTGAAAAAGAGAGAGAAGTACTGGGGATGAGGGGCTTTGATCAATTAGGAAAAAGTCTCCATGTTGGTTCCACTATCTGGATCATTATTTGAGCTCCGTCAAGCGAGCCCTCCCGCGAACCTTTTAAACGATTAAATCAGAAGAGAGAAAAAACCTCGAGAATGCGGCGGACAAGCTTGTGTAGAGTGGGGTTTAGATTCCGGAACAGAAATGAACAGTGATGGTGGGACTGAAGAGGATACACGAACAGTCCAGTAGGTTTGAAAATGATTTTTTCCAAGGAGGAGCTGCTCCGATCCCCAGAATTCCATAGGGAACGAGCAGCGGGACTGACAAATCTCCGAGATAAAACTAGCTAAAAAGGGTAGATAAAGGAATGGGCTCGCGTGTCTTTTGGTTGGTTTTCATATTCAAGATGTCTATAGTAATTTCCTATCAAAATCTATGATCCATAAGTTACAATGAATTTAGTTTAGTGAAACCTATGTATTGCTAAGTGATCCAAATTAAGCATGCAATATTTTTGAATGAACGAATCATATCCCAAATGTTCCTGAAAATAATTTATTAGTAACTACCCCGCATGTTGTCTTCAAAATGTTTTCATACAACGAATTCGCCATTGGAAACAACTGAAACGAAAAGAATATATAAAGATATTCATTGGCAAACGTTAACTTTCGAAAACAAAAATTAAATAATTAAATTTTAGACACTGGTTTCATCAAAAAATACATAAAATAGCTTGCCATATTAGGAAATGGTTTCGTAAAAGAATAAAAAAACCGTTTCTTGCATCAATCTATGATAATAAGGAAAATATTTACGCTAGACTAGGAGAAAGAAAATGTGAGTTTATAAAAAATTACCTTTTTGTGATGTAAAAATATTTATTATAAATATATCTATTATATGTTAATAATATTATTTAAAATATATGAATGAACTCCAATGAATGAATTGCAAGTCATCTTTTTTTCGCAATTCTTCTTCAAGTTCCATCCGACAATACAGTAGTATTTTTACTGGTAAGGATGGTAGGGATCCCTGAAATATTGCGTGTCCTCAAGGAGTTTTTCTCAAATTCATGAAAAAATGGGGTAAAAAAATGAGAATTTGAGAAAAACTCCTTGAGGATACGCAATATTTCAGGGATCCCTACCATCCTTACCAGTATAAATATTAATGGAATGAGCTGAATCATGAAAAAATAGGGTAGGTTCATCATAATTACTCGGTGATTTTCTTGCAGTAATTTACAGGTATCAGCTTCATCTAAATTTCATATACCGAACTATAACGTTCATATCAATTTTATTTACCTTACCTTTATAACACCACGATGATACATACCAACCCGTTTGTTACTCACCAACAAGAGCAATACGCGCATATAGTCACCCAACTCTCTTCTCATCAAGAAAGAGCTATTTTTACGGCATTCTAGCAGAAGGCCAGTTCTATTCTCAACACCCCCGCTATTAGCTCTCTAGAAGTTTGGAGAAGTAATGACACTTACGAGGTAAGATGAGAAGTGAGGTAGCTTGTCCTTCCTTTCCTCACATCCTTATGCTGGTAACGGAAAAGTTCATTCAAATGCAACCTAGTCTACAAATAAAACTCTTTATAGCCATTAATGAGGAGTGACCAAAAATGCCATTAATCAGCAACATTCACACCTAAGTTGTTTAGTATAATCATAGCCATGAAACTGAGACTAAAGTAAATGATTTTTCTCCATCCCGTTACAAAAGGCATATGGAAAATACCCCACTCATCTAGATGTGGTAGCTGGAACGGAATAGAACTACCGTCGTTAGCTTCCTCTTCAATCGACGGAGCTAATGCATTATCGAGGCTCATCCTGGCGCTAGAAACTTTCTAGCAATAAGCGCGTTTGGAATCGAATTTTTATGATTATTCTTTACGATTCCGTCTGAGTTCGGAGAAGGTGGAAGGGAGGCAGGCGCCAAGAAGAGTGTATGGGATGGGGGGGCGCGGGGGGGCTGAGGACCCCGAGTTGGAAATGTTTGTCGTGCGGTGGCGTCGTTACTACAGCAACGCCCCGAACGCAGTAATTTATCGCGCGTGAAAGGAAAGAGGAATTGGAGGGTGCCACGACACTTTTTCACTATAACGTCCTCTTCGCGGAATATTTACTGCCCTCTTTTTCTTGCGTTCAAGAATAGGAATGTAATTTACACGGATACTTATACGTTGGACACAAAGGAGTTTGTACGAGATTCCATTACAAACTATCGTTTGCGTCATAGGAAAATCGGTATATCTCGGAAAATTTTAACCAAAAACCAATTAAGTTAGGCACGGTGATTAAGGTGTTTTTCGATAAAACTTCCACGGATAATTATCGAGAAGCTTATATCTTTTGCTTGTTTTTCGCTCTCTCTCCCTTGAGTGTGTTGGAGGAACATATTGAATTCCGAAATTCTGAGGTCCTCTTCCCAGCTTCATGTATGATGATTTATATTTGGCACCTTCTGTCATAGTAATTAACAATTTTACATTCGCCCTCTGATATTTACCTACGTAGTCTTAGGTAAGCCTTTATGTCATAATCTCGCCTATTCCCGGCTAACCTCCAGAGATTTGCAAAATTTTCCCCATTTTTCATCTACATATCAATTGATACCCTGAAAGCCGCCTTTCAGCGTATGTTAGGGAATGTAACACCGAATGTTCGAGCAAATTCTTCGGCTTGTTGTTATCGCATGTCGTTCGCGGAAAGAGTGTCTCCTTAGAACGACTATTACTACCTTAGAACTATTTATCTTAATTTACGCTCATTTTCGGATCGCCTGAAGTAGCAAGGGAATCGCATAATACCAATGAGGTCCTCAGCAAAAGTAATTTCTCTAAATTTATCGAGCAATCGCAACCTAGATTCTAATTTCCTTTCTTTCGAGGATTCCCAACCTGCGTCTGAGAGCAATTTCGTAACGCTCGCCTTTTTATCCTTGCAATTAACGACAAAACATTTTCTTACGTTTTCTAAGTCCCCTAGACCCCTAGACGAATTACATCAAACTGATTATAATCGTTATTTGGTTTATTTCACTTTAAATTCGGTTACAACCTATAAAAGATATTATGCATAAGTTTTAATAAATTTCCTGTAACATTTTTTACTGGCTATTGTCGTACATCTCACTTGTAGACCGACGTTACATTTTCTCATAAAAATGTAATTCACTCTTATTTTTTCATACAAAATTTTCATAAAATCTATGAATTCGTAATAAAGAGTAAAGTTTTTGTTTTTATTAAAAAAAACTCACGTTTTTTTCATGCACAAAATAGGCCACCACGATTTTGTGGTGGAATCCAGACTTTGTTCACTACTCTTCGGTGTTGCATTCAATATTAATATTTCTTCACTAGGATATGTTGCAGAAGATTGACTTTCTCCCGAATCTTTCGCAGAAATAGCAATAGGCAATCTGATAAGGATCTAAATTAAATCTCTGTCTACTGAAATTGGAATCATTGAATTGAAATAAAATATGAAAAATTAACTGTCGACGCAATGGTGAACGGTAAAAACTCCTCTCCATATTATTGCGTTTTAAATTAGTCGATTGCAGGTATGTAAAACAATTATTGGCGTAGTTAAATTTATATCAGATATGTAAGAACTTGCTATTGTATGTATTTCTAGCCCTTAATTTGCCTACCGGAGAGAAATTGGAATAAGCTAATTATTTTAAGTTGCAGTGGTTTGAATTTTACGGAAAATAACCATGAAATTAATAAATTATGTGCTGTAATTGTGTGCAAAGAACCTTTCCGTCTCATCTCTTATAATTTCCCTCTGGGAAGCGTGTAGCCAACGTTTAACATTTCCGGAATATTTTGCGTGCAGTCGTGTTTGATCTCTGATGCATTATGGAGATTGATGGCGGATTTACCCCTGTGACCAGCTACATGTTTGGCGTGAGAGGGCATAATGTATTTTGAACTTTCACTTTAAGACTTACGAGACGTACGCGTTCACATGCTGACACAAACCCAACTCTGCCCACCCAAATCCACTCACGTTCCCTATCGAGCGTTGAAATCACCAGAGAAAAATGCCATAACTTTCATAATTGAAAGGATTTCTAAGCGATATTACGCGCTTGGGTGTACGTAAGATTGCTCTGAAAGCATTTGGTATGAAAACGAGTGATACTGCTCTCTGAATTATCTGGCTTCGTTGGAAATGAGGAAAAGAAATCTATCACCTGGGGTTCCCATTTCGGTAAATCAACGTATACAACCGAAGGATTCCTTTAAAATATTTTAAGTAATACACGATAATTAAATCCTTATAATAATAAAATATAATTAAGTGTGGAAAGCGTCCGCCTTATACGAAATTTCCACGGAGAGAATAATAACGTCTAATTTTAGTCCCGGAGTAGCATTTCCGTGTGATGCTTCAGATTTCTTATTAAGTTTGGAGAGGAAGTTAGTTACATTACTAATTTCACATTGATACATAATTGATATTTATTTTTGAACTTGATATATATGGATTCTGTTGTGTAGTAATTCGACCTAGGTTCATAATTATGAAATGTTAGAATAGGAGCAGATGGATATCAAAGTTTGCTAATTAGGATCAACCCTTAAAAGAAAACACTCTATGCAAATGTTACAATTTAGATTGTGCGTTTGGTAATCGTATATATACTGAAGATTGAAATACTTCAAACCGTTTGAATAAATACTTCTGAAGGACGTACATCAACACTTCTATCATTCTAAAAAAAATTTATAGTTGATAACGCATTCAGTGATGCAGATAGTTATTAGAGCAGGTTCAGAATTATATTACGAAATCTTGATGATACGAAGTCCAAATTAGGGAATCAGATTCTAAACGCTAAAGAGAAAATAGAGATAGTTATAAAGGACGACATAAGGAACGGAATGGTTTTTATTTCAGGGATCGAAAAGCAAGACGTTCACTTGGTACATACATAAATTTCGACGGTAAATATTTGGAAACGTTCTTTAGCGAAACCCAAATCTGAAACACGTTCACATAGACTTACATGAATAGTCACCGATCGCTATGTAGATCAAAATATTCCAAACCCTTCTCCGCGAGAAATTCCGAACCCCAAAATACCCCTCAAATATTTCAACATCCCCGAGATCGGCCACGCGTCCCTAGATTTCCATCCGATGGCATAAAGAGGGCGTAATAGGTTGTTCCTCCAGCTTGAGCGCGTGTCGACAACGAATCCAGCCTACCAAATCATCCCTCAAATGGCGAAAAAAACAACCTTTGCGAAGCTCTATGACTTGAAGGAATTACACCTCTCTACACCGAAAAATTTGGTATTTTCGAGCGCCGGGTGGAAATATTCGGTCGGCGCATAAATTTCGGCGCGCTTCCCAATACGTCAGACAGACCCCCTTATGCCTCTCTCCGAGTTCTGCGTCTATGTCTCCTATGCGAGGTTGACACGCACCCCGAGAGATAAGCTAACGACTATACCTCCCCAGCCATTGCCGTTGAGTGAAAGAAAGGCAGCCAGAGTCGTAAATAAAGCACACCTCCACTCATTCCCCTTTGGATTGAGACGGTGCACCAAAGTGCCCCACCACCCTTTCTCTCTCTCCCTCTTCCCCTTTGGCACGAACCTTTCATCCTATTCTCTCCTTCTCGTCCAACTATTTTATTCCCTCCCTCCACGTATATATCCCTCTTACAATATTTTACCAACTATATCGCCTCTCCATTCCCCCAAATCTCCTTATTGCTCCAACTCGCATTCCATGCCTCCCATCTCTTGTTCCTTTTTCACTTACCCGAATTCCTGTTCCTTCCCCTCTGCTTTATGTTTTGTTTTTCGTCTATTTCCCTCCACCATCTTGTTCTCGTATTCGTTATCGCATTATCTACTTTTAATTATCCTTCTCACCCCGTTTCCTATCGCTGTTCTATTTTTCCTCTTCCGAAGTGGATATTAGAGGAAGAGATTAAGTTTGATCCCAATTGGTAGGTTTTGTATATCTTGATATGGGGGATAGTTTACTCCATTTTTAGAATATAGCAATGAAAACTAAACAAAAAAGATTGCCAGTATTTGGTTGTATACACAGACGGTTCCCAAATCACGACCGGCCGACTTATAATCATCCGAAGTTACGACCATTACGAACATTTTTATCCCTTATGTATGCAACTAACGTTGTAATGCATCCGTTGTTACCAACATTTACTCTTATTTTTAAATATTTATATATTTCAACTCGATTCTCTGAAAGATTCATTCAGTAAATGGACATCAAATGTGAGTGCTAAGAGACATTTTCAAAGGAAATGACCTGTTGTTGTTCTTAGAAAAGGAGACTAAATAGGGAAGTCGCTGATAACGAGCGGTCACTTTCTTATTGAAAGATAGCCTGGTGCTAGGAATTTGTTAAATCCGTCGATGGGCCGTCTTTAATATGTTATTAGTTGTGTCTGAGCACAAACTGTGTTTTCCGTTTATAAAGCCATACTCCTACATAGGAAGGCAAACGCTTGTTCATCCTACACAAAAAACCGATATTAATGTCGCTTCCATTCCTTCTGAAAACTACTGCAGTGACTATTTAGAATACAACGTTGAAGTGGTCCAAAATGTTAATTTAGTGGTGATTGTATTTTAATATTCTTTATTATAAGTTTTTTTGCATAGTCCATGATAAGTAACACCTCACATCAGGGAATTCCAGTAATTGTAAGTAAATTTTATTGAAATAGGTTTCATCATGATCCTTAAGATCGATCTGACGGCGTCTTCTTGTTATTTTCCTACGTCTTTTCACGAAGTCATACCTTAGAATACCGATAGAAGAAGATTGAAAGATTAATAAGACCAAGGATGGATAAAAATTATGGGTGTGAAGAAAAATTGAGCTGTACACAAATATAGTACATTTTGTGAAATTCTATCTGATATATCCTCTAGCTGCGGAGAATTCAATGGGATCAAAAGCAGCATATATCCTCTGCAGAACATCAAAGAGGTAGATTTATTCATCCTTTAGGGTTAAAAAATGAAAATCTATTCTAATGATTTTCAGATAAATGTATTAATAGTATTAAAAGCTCTTCTGATCATGAGATGAAGAAAAATTAAATAGTATTTTTCTCTACGCGTATAAGTCTTTTTCGGTCAATTTACTGAGAACACATATTCTTAAAGCAAAATCTTGAGGTGAAACTTGAATGTCCTTGTTTATAAAGCATGCTAAAATGTCTTCAACGTAAAGTTACGAAGTTACAGGTAGGATGGCTATGAGTAAATAAAGATTACTGTTTGTAGATGAGATAAGAAGAAATTAATAGTCACCCATATATTAGGGTACTGAACTGTAAATATCGGTTAACGTGCGTGGCAAACATTCACCGTTGGAAGAGGAAAGTACGATCATGGTTGTTAAGTTTATATGGAACTCATTTTTACGCTCTCCAATATATAAACTCCCAGATAAGTGGAAATGCAACCTACTTCTTTTAATTAGTAACCTAACTTTACTAAATACATCTCTACAAAGTCTATAAATCAGTTCTCTTAGTGGGGTTTGGAATATGAGTTAGAAAATTGCATGTCATTACCTTCATGAAAAAATCATGATTTTCCACTGATCCTATTCAAATGCCGAAGTCCAAAGGGCAGTATGCTAGCGAGGATCAAGATGCAATATGGCGTAAAAACGTGAATATAGGAGTTCTACATACCTCATGAAGATTCAATTGTGAATCTGTAACCGTTCATAGTATACATTAATGAGTCACTAAAATTCGAATTAGAGAAGTGAATGAGATATCCGTAAATAATATTTCACGGAAAATGAATAACAAACTATTGATAACACGTAAATTGCGGCAAGATTATTAAAATTAAGGTCGAAAAAAGTTAATACCTATATTAGGGAGCATGCAAACATATAGTGAAAAGACAGTAGAATGCAAAACTCTAAAGTGTAACTGGAAAATTAAGCATCAAACAATTGTAACATTTTTTTAGAATTTTTCATTCAGTTTTCGTCCCAATAGAATTAGTAAGCTTGATTTCCTGATTATGACGGTAGTAAATGTTCTCTAAGGAGGTCACGCCTCTGCAGCTAGTATTACTAGTCAATATTACAAGAAGAGCCTCTATGAAAGTAATCCGGTTATCCCGTATGAGAGGAGAATTAAATTAGGAAATATTCCTGTGAACTAAAATTTATACGGTGACACTGATTTGTAGATGAACACCACCAAAAGTATATTGTTGGGCTTGACCTTAAATTTTGAATAGGAGACTATAATAACCCGTATAATTTTAATTCTTCGCCTTTATTTCTGAAACTTAAATGCTGTAAATTAGGAAAGCTGTCGGTTCATTTACCTTGTTAAATACAGGGCTTCTTTTTAATAAATTACCCATAAACAGAAACACTGAGCACTTTAAATGTCCAATTCACACTGCTCCAGTCAGGTATCCCAAGTTTACTCACAGGAACGTTGAAAATAATTTTTTTTCCACCGACGCAGCCATATCATAAAAAATAAGTCTAGGTTACATTAAAAATGTTAAAATGATAACTTAAGAAATGTTCTGAGATGCAAGTAAAAATACTTCCCGTGTACGCAACCTAGAGTGGGCAAAAATATAAAATGGTTACCCTTGAAACAGAAACTACTACGGATATTCTTAGTTTCGCGATATAGATTGCATTATAGTAAAGCAGCTATCGCAGCGAAACGTTACTTGAACTATAGTGTTCAGAGCTATGATACAGTTTTCTGAGTGCCAATTTACAACCTTCTTGTAAACAACCATTAACACTCGCACCGGTTCACCGATTTGCCGGTGATCTACAAGAAAGAAAGAACACGCTTTTTATGACATCTTCCTTTTAAAAGAGGATTATCAAATGATTTATATACAAACAGTTTCGAGAAACTCTCCGATCGCCAATATGCTGTTGAAAATCGGCCAATTCCTTGAAAGAAGCAAAGAAACGGGTCAAAACGGGGAAAAAAAGAAAGAAGATCGGATTATTCACACTTATTCATTAATAGTTAAGTTCCAGTTTATTTTCCAACATACATTCTGCTAACATAAGTAAGAAACTTAGTCCTTAGTCAATGACGCATACCGTTAACTCCGGTACGTGTATGGCACTAGCGAAGATTCCGCATAATACTACGGCAAATAGCAAGCTTATTACTATCGTGTCATTATTTTTTCCCCTGCCTTAATTCCAATACTGATGTGCGTCTTAATTCGTAAATATATGGTATTAATGCTAAGAACTCTAATTTTCTACTCCAATTCTTCAGTTCAATTCAAAACCTAAATGGTTCATTTCTTCCAGATCTTTCTTTCCTTGTTTTCTTACGTTCTCTTCCTCTTGATTTATGCTCAGTTCTTACTTATCTTTCGCATCCATTTTCTTTTGACTTGCGCACTCATTAGCCACTTCTACGATTCCTGTATTGTGTAGGTTCATTCCCTTTCCCAGTTCATCCACGCGTCACCCAACCCATATATATCATCCTTCACTCCCACATATATCCCAACCTTCATTTCCTGTACTCCCATCCTCTGTTTGGGCTGACTTTATCACAGTCTGCATTAAGCCACCGCCCTCATTAATTGGACTAACTCACCGACGACATGGAGATGATCGGCACTTCGATTATCGACTCATTATCTTTTCCTGGAAATTGTATTACGCCAAAATATATAAGACGAGTAAATATTGTGATACTTCAGATACATAAATGGCCCCACACTCGGATAACGCCGTAATCAAGTTCTTGACGTGGACGCTTTTCAGGTCTCGTCATATTACGCTCATTTGGCCAAGATAAACGAATGGCAATGCGATATTCCAGGCGGATACATGCCGCTCGTATCAATCATGTAGTTAAGATAATGGGAATTAACATACGAATTTACGTGGGACTGAAATTCGTACGGTATAAACCTACGCAAATTCAAAACTTCACGTTTCTCGGACTGCGTTACGTGGTTGGTTATCAAACGCAAATCCCCAATTACGCTTACTGGCGTAATGATACTTCCTGTGTTTTTCTATAATTTTAGCTTAAATTCTATAAATTTATATCGCGTTGAAAAATGATGGGTTGTAATGTAGGATAAAGATTGCTACTTAATTACTGTATGTTGACCAATGATTGATGGAACGATGGAAATTTTTTCAGAAAGGGAAAACCTAGAATCATACCTAGAAAACCTAGGATACTTGCTTAGGGTAGCAAGGACTTCTAGGAATTCTGTGTAAACTTGTAATTGAAAAGAAAATTATTCTGCAATATCTGAATGTTTGACAAGCTAATGAAACATTAAGTACATACAATTTGATGGGATCTAAGGCAATATCAAACGAGGACGCCATTCTTATACCTGCAATTGAATACTATAAATTATTATTCAAGATAAAATAAATTTGTTGTAAATTATAATTTTCTCTAATTAACTATTTCTCTTTTTAAATTTATTGAGACATTATAAGTAGCACTATTTACTATGTACTTGATATCGGTTTCTTAACTTTCAATGCGAAAGCAAAGAAGTTAGTAAATGTTCACTTCGTTTGTCTCAAAGAGTGCACTCCATTATATTTAATCATAATAAATCAACTTCAGCAGATCTGAAAACCATTCAATCTGTCATTTGTTGTCCTAAGTAGATATACTAGATATTTTAAGGGAAGTGCGAGGTTCAACTACTGTGAGCAATACGGCTCATATAATATGCGATTCATGCAGGCCACTGAGAAGTTCTTGTAAGAAGCATTCAATTACGATATTTTCTCAGGACATAAAAACAAATTTATTTCAAATATTCAGAAGAGAAAATCGTCTTTGACGTAATTGCATTTAATTATCAGCGGCAATTATCTAAATCGTTATATACGAGTTTTTCTAATGACGCACGTTTTCAAGATTATTTCGAATGAGTGTACAGCAGGTTTTGTTTTTTTTTCGCGTAAATCTAGATAATTCGAGGCTCAGTATTTACTTGCGGAAATCTCTTTCTTAGTTTCAAATAGATTTGAAAAAATAAGATAGATGAATCTAATGTCTTTAGATTAAATACATACCGAGGTTATGATTTTTGGTAAGAAAATAACCTTATTCTTGTACAGTTTTTACATAATTTACTTACGTACCTGCCTCACATGAATGTCTTCTTAAAAGTATTTATTACGGTTTTATGTACCCATTGAAATGTTTGATCACTTCCAAAGAATGTTATGGTGATGAAGGACGTTATTCCACAGGAATTAAGATTTGGAAAATTACGCTATATGAGAATGTTTTTCATGTTAAATACAGGAAAACTCATCTGTTAATTGTCCCGCATAATTAGTACGTAATCTACGTAATACTCCGCTAATACAACCAACAATTTCGGTCCCTAGGCGAATTATTTCCTCTTTTAAAATGAAATTCTCTCCATCTCCGCCATTTAATCTGACCTGGATCTGTCAGGAAACAGGATCCTGTCAGGATAGTATCCGGAGACTTAGTTACAATGGAAAACGTTGAGCTTATTATGAGGGAATTCCTAGTCAGGAAGATATAAGCATTTTTCTATTTATCTATTTTTATCTATTTTCTATTTTTATATTTGTTTTACCAATCTCTTGCAGAAAATTGAAAAAATCAAGGAAATAAGTTCTTCATAAATGAAGGTTGCAAAAATCCCATAGACTATGCTTACTGAAAGATTTCCTAAACATAGGGGATTTTCTATCTCGCGATCTCTTTCATCAATTCTTTGCTCCTCAAAAATATCAAATCTCTTCTTTGCCCACCATTCTTAATTCTTATTTTCGAACGATACAAATTCACAATATTATTTGTGATTTATGGACACATCGAAAATGATTCATAGTAATGTTTTAGGAATTGAAATTGAAACGGGTGATCTGCATTCTCCCGAGATCTTTACAATTCTTAGTACGGAACACTAGAGCTATTAGCCTGCAGACCCCGACTATTCACTATCACCACTTCTCCGATAAAACAGGATAAAAAAATAATAAAATGGAGGAATATATCATTTGCTAATTATTCGAAGTTGCTTCATTGACATATCGCTTGAAATTTAAAGCTAATGAAAAAATAACTTAAGGAAATTCTTAACCCGATGAAAAGCGGTGTAATCCAAGCCCATTTTAAATTCGATCAAGTAGATCCTCGTAATAGAAAAATTGTAACTTTTTCATCAAATTATCATATTAAATTACTTGTAACGTTTTTGTTGTAATATTATTGCTCTGTATACTCAATTCTCTTCTCTCTGTATGGTATTTTTAAATGCGTTTTTATAGCTAAGCTCATTTTGCACACTAGATGGGAATCAAACCAGGAATCGCTTTTACCAAAGTTTAACACCATGCTCACTCTGCTATTCTCTCACACTTCTTATATTTCCTGTTTCTCTTTTGGAAAAGAACGACGGAAATTCGTTGTTTCCAGTAATGATAAAATTCTATTTGAATGTAGGAATGATGTTCATTGTGATATTTCTTTCGATTCCCTAGAATAGAATACGAGTGAGACTTTGGCGAATTTCAGCTAGTGAGTACTGAGAGTCTCCTTAAACGTACAAAATTCATTTAAGATTTACGGGAACTTTATAAAGCTCAATACACACTCCGTTCTTACACTTGTGTTGGAAAAAAGTAAGGCAAGTTTTAAAAATACGTTCCTTACCGCTGAAATTGCGAAAAAATACAAATGTGACTGAGAGAAATCTTGTTAGGATTATGTTATGTTCTCTTCAAGCTGGAGTCTCATATCATATAAATTTGAATAAATCTGGCATTCGCTAATTAAATACTAAGATTAAAGTTGATAAACAAGCATGGAGCCGTAGCTCTCAATTTTAGTTCCATATTATCTAGTTCTTAACATTTCCATGAAATATACGAAAAAAGTAGTTGTGAAAGTATGTGACCCCTTTCAGTAAAATATTCAGTGCCGATCGACACCAGTAAATATTTATTTTCTTTTCCATGGAAGATTTGAGTTAAGGGAACAAAAAAGGTGTAGTCTCCGTGGAATCTCAGAAAACCGTAGGTGAAATACACATTTCGTGAGCTCAAATCCACCAAAACGTATTTACCTTCCTGTACGTTTTAATGTACGTCGAGATGTTAACAACGGAAAGGATAATAGGAACGCCCCATTGATGAAGCAAGGGAACTCTTGTTTAGTCATTTCTGTTTGGGAGAGGTCACAAGATGTTCTATTTGATGAGAGAGTGATGACCTCTAACATGATCCGCGAAATTCGCTTGGGATTTTATTTGCAAAGAGATGGGATTAAACAAACATATATCTTAATTCTTATTTTCCTTTCTTGAACGCACGAGCACGATCTTTGTCAATGAGCAATGGAGCTCGTTTAATTGTATTAATATACGAAATTAATAGATTCGGGCGAAAGCAATGTGCGGTACTACCTTCCGGTTTCATTTAACGCCTTCAATCAAAGGCGAATTTAGAGGCTCCAAGAGCAAGGACCAATTTGAGGTCTCACCAAGGTATTACTTGCGTTTAAAAAGGAAAAAAGTACTTTTAGGAACGGTGAGGCCATCAGTCTGCGCTTAATACTCCTAATAGTAAATCCTTTATATGTAACTTGGATTTTCAAGTTGTAATTATTTGGAAGCTATCCAAAGGAACATAGCTGAACAAATGTTGAATTTAAATTATAAGAGTCCACTCCATAGAATATATTCAATGCCATACGATTAATACGATACAATTCATAGATGCAATACAACATATTCGATACAATATATTCAATGCAATATACTGAATACAACATATTCAATACAAAAATTCAATACAATATAGTCTACGCATGAGCCAAAATTCCGCATAATAATAATTACACAATCTCAAGAATAATGAACAGAAGTTCTGGACACTGAAAATGTGGTATCTCAAAAGGTTTCAGCAGCTTCCTTCTACTATATCTTGATTAATTGAATAATTTTCATTTTTTTGGTACTGGATAAAGGAAAATCCATATTTTATATATTACTGACTCAGCCTTGTTCTTGGCTATCATTATATAGACGATACTGAGGTATTATTGATACAGAATAACGGCACTCATTTTAGTCACTCTTTTGAATGCTGCGAAAGGGAAAATGATCTTCCTGGGGTTATTATCCTGCAAATACGAGGATCTTTTCCGCTTACAGCATTCTGCTTTAGTGAAGAAACCAAAGGCAAAGTAACTCACTGCTCGTGTTCTTTAGCAAGCCTCTCCCTCCGTCTCCAAAGCTCAACAAATTCCGCACTAAAGAAATCTTAATAGAAAACATGCTTATGGAAAAATCCACGTTCGAGAAAGTGCCTAGCATTCAATTAGTTTAAAGTAATATCTAGCAAAAAAGGAGTAAGCCAAGTTTTCTTTCCTGAGCAAAAGGATATATTTGCTTCATTTATGTATATCGATATGCTTTTAGTAAGATTTACTCTGCGGACGTAATATATGGATACATTTATAAAACATGCGGCACACCAGTGCTCCGTATGCTTTTAGCGACACGTAATACTCGGTGGTTGATCTTTTGATTTGATTTTCGCTTATTATGGATGCTTTTTCAGTGAGTGTTAAAAGCGATGATAGTTAATTGATATATTCCTCACAAAATATTTCCTTATCTTTAGCTTAGAACTCACAAACATCTGCTTAACTGTGCACTTGGATTTGATGCACCGTTAGGGTGCCGTTTAAGACAAAAGTTTGAGAGGCACTGCTGTAAGGTGAAAACACATAAGATATTAAATCTCCCCGGGCTTTATGATAGCTAGTGAGTCGTACTACGGAGATCCAAACTTAAATGAAGATGAATAACTCACGGATAAAATCAATCATATTTGATGATGAAACTGAAAGTGTATACAGAAACATAGCGGAGTTTCATAGGTCAATAATTCCGCAAGCGTAAGAGAAGTCATTTCGAAGATTTTCCAAGAATAAGCTATTCATCATATCACTTTTGAACTGAAATATTCCTCAAAAACAAGTCTTCCGCACTCGGTGGTATTCAATCGCCCTGAGGACATTCCGGAAAAATCGATTACAGGGCTTCAGGAGCCAAAAGGTGAGTCTCACATAGGGAGTGGAAGTTTGTGATGGAGAGAGTGGATGGGTTGGGAGATTTTTTAAGTGGGAATGCACGTAAAGGAGCGTAACGTGATGGGGCCAAAGGGGAGGGATGGCGCCGGTAGAAGCATTCCACAGGTACGGAACAGAATAAACTGCCCATCCCGCTTCCCTCCCCCACTGCTTTCGGAATTTTTTTGAATACTCAATTCAGACGCGAAACCCCCGCATACCTTAGAAGTTCCCTCGTTTTCGCACACATTTTTCATATTTAGTTCCAAATAGGGATTTCATCAATACATAACGTATTATCACAGGATTAAAAAGCGATATTTTCGCCGCGTCTTGTTGAACATCGAGCTGTTCACTGAACTCGGAAATATAAATTAGTTAATATCTTATATAATAATCACCGTTGTGTGTATATTTCTCCATCCGATGTCAATAGCTCCCGAAAGAATAACATGGCAGAAGTTTTGGGACATTAATTGCACGCATTTCCCGAAGAGATAGAAATATGAAATTTAAATATTCATTAGAGGATCAGTGACTTAACATGCATCGATATTTTTCAACCGAAAGTATCCTTGGTTCGACTCTGGACGACTCGAAAATGCTCTCATAAGAAATGAACGTTAACTTCATTTTGATCGATTGCAGGCGTTTTTCTCTTGCAGAATTAAATTAGAATTAATGATCCTACGATATCGATATAGATGCTAAAAGATAGGAAATCGAACTCTCATTCTTGTTTTTTGGTGAATTATTCTTTTGCGTTCCCAATTGCGAGAATTCCGATGAAATAAGCCAAAATTTCGCGAGATTTTGCCTTTGTAAATAACCAGTCCCCTTGACGACTAATGCGATTAAAACCGAGCTTATGCTTTCTTAGAATATATATATAGAAAATCCATGTTACATAGGCCGAAATGATTTTGTGAGTAAAGGGAAATAGTGGCTAAAGCAAGTTGGTTCTATGATTAATTTTTAAAGTCTTTTAATGAAATTGAGTGCGCGCACCTTCTGCCCAACGCCCAAAAGGGTTACGTATGTAGATATACAGATAGTTAAATAAGATAAAAGTAATCCATTTATTCATTATTTTAATTAGGGACGGAGATTGCTTTGTTTAAATAAACAAGCCGTGGCAACGCGTGATGTATGAAGGAATGAGAGGAAAGGAGAACTAAAGTAAACGTTAAATGCATTTCAGAGTACGAAATATACGAAGAGTATAAAGTTATTATGAATACCTATTCATCTATTTAATTGTACATCATTTAAATAAACAGTTGCGTAACCAAGTGAAGATTTGCTTTATTAAAACAAGAAAGCAATGAAAACTTCTTAGCTTCTTCCTATAAAGCCTCTTAGCAAACCTGAAACTTAATTTTCCGGAAAAAATTTTTTCCATAAACAGGATTCGAACCACTGAGGATGAACTTTTGGATTAATCTTTGGAAATTTCGGAACTTTTGGAATTCGGAACCAGAAACTCTAACCACTCGGCCATTTGGATGATTACGAAAACTTTGTTATAATTCAATAAAATTGTCAGGCAGACAACTGCATGCCAGATAGTGACAGATAATATGACAGATACATTTAAATCAATTCTTGACATTTTTGACGTGGTATTTGGACATACATTAGATGTATATGCGATACTAGTAGTACATTTTTGTATAAATTAAATTTATTCACGTCATTTTTGATGGGGGAGTTCACTAGTGCATTATAATCACCATCATCAACGTGGGCTAACAATCCGAGGGTTAATTTCTTGCAGATCTCCAGATCGTGCTGTATCAAGCCAATCACTTCGATTTCTCATTATTCCTGACCTTAACATTATTAAATTTCTTCAATAACCCCATCCATGCCTTCTAATATTGTTTTCAGACCTTACCTTAGCAAGTGCCCTATTAGTTTTCTCTTCTTCTTATCAATGCCTTCAACGAAACTTCTATCTTATTTTACTCTAAAAAACTTCTTTGTCAGTTAAATTGGAATATAGCTACGAGTATAACTTAAAATATAATATACAAAACAATCGCTCAGAGGTTTAGGAAGAACTGCTTTGTGTGTCACAGCTTTTGGGTACTACTCTTTTGGATACAGGTTTTGGGTACTCTTTCCAAATGTTTGTCTTCAATTTTGACGTCTGTAACAACCGAATATAGTCCACTCATGAGCCAAAATTTCATCCAATCTCCAAAAAGTGTAATTTGGGGTTTGTATTGGAGAAGTAATAGATTGCTTAAACCTACAAATCTTCACGTTTTTGTCCTTTCTTCGTACGAAACTGTTCCATACTTTGTAACCTAATAATTGTGTTAAGTAAGATACTACTCAATAGATGATTGCTGATTTTCATTTAAAAGAGTATAAAGTATTTATCAGAGCTACTAAGGATACGATCTGTGGTTCAAATTAATGGAATAATCAGGTTTCGGAATGTCCAGATTTTAGAACCATAATTTGGTCACTCTAAGATTCGTTCATCTAAGAAAATGAAGTTGAGGCATGCGTATGACGATTGTGCATCTAAATTTTCTTTAAATAAGATACGTTACATTTATATCATAAGCCTTAAGTGAGCAATCAGTGTTTACATAGTTAAAATACATTATCCTTCAATGGTCTTTTTTGAAAAAAGCGTTCGCAAGGGGGGCTATAAGTCTAAAAAGTTGTTGACGTTTCCAAAAATAAACTTACAAGAGAAAAAAGAGGATTTCAAGATGCGATTCATAGGATCTTCGATAAAAGATATCTTTTCGGAATAAGTTAAACTCAAATTTTCAAGCCCTCAATAATTTTCAAGAGTACTTTTGAATTAGATTGAAGGAATTTCTTTGAATTCAAGATAAGATCTCGATGAAGTTGGCCATCCAGCGTGCAAGTTGATTTATGACTCCAATGAGAATAATGCGAGAGAGAGATGGAATCGATGTGAAAGCCTTTTACGAACGGGTTGATTACATCAATTATCCTGGGAAGAGAGGAGCTGATTACGTTTTGATGTTATCAAGATGAGATGAATGTAACTGCATTGAAAATTAGTTTATTATCTCCGCGGTAAATATACGAACTAAAACGGTTAACGAACAAATGGCCGCGTTTTAAAAGAGTGAATGCAATGCAAGCAATAGGGCTCAATTATATTCCAGAAGTGGAAGCAATCTGAGATATGCATTGGAATACGATTTGCAATTCATTAATTCTGAAATGCGGAACGAATCATGTTATAAAACAGCGAATGACCGCATTTGCTATAAAAAAAGTGAATTGAATAATGATGAGAAAGAGCACGAGTGACTTTAAAGGCATATATAGACCTTGCTCAAATAATTGTAAAAGGTAAAATTATACAAACAATTTTGTGCAGCATTCGTAGCGCGACAACAGATTAAAGTAAACAAAAAAAATTATTTTAATTTTTAAATTATGTTTATTATTTTGAGTGTTCTGGTCTCATGAAGTTCTCCCGTTCTGAGGAAAATAGTTATTTCCAGATATGGCGAACACTACCTAGCAGGATAGTAAGGCATGATTCTAATTTTCTATAGTAATTTCAGTTTTAATTATTAACTACCGTTGATGAAGGCATCTGATGTCCGATTATGTAATTCTTCACTACGGGTTTTCATTATTACTGTGTACCTATGAATTAATTTAGGTAAGCAGTGTCTTAAGAAAATGTTGATATTAGATGAACAGCAAAAGGCTTATAAACCTGTTGACATTAAAGAGTATTATTCTTCAACATCCGTTTATTCACTTTTGTATTTCTTGGTTTTATTTCATAGGTTCAATCTCTCTGGTAGTCATTAGAAATCGATGACAGAATGAGGACGTTAATGATTTCATCATTTTTTCTTTCCCCGGATGCGACCGTGACTGGAATTTGAATGGGCATCTCATTCGGTAGGAATCATGCAGAGAAAAAATGCCTTGTCATTCTCTCGTAATTTTGGAATTTTCTTTCCCTCGTAATCTCTTAATTTTTTATACAAAAGGTTATCGATCTCCGTTGACCCGCATTTCGAGTTGCCGACGACGCAGTTTTTGATATTTTATTCAGCTAATAACACGTAAAATGAGGAATGTATTACAGACCCCATACACTTCTTTACAGTTCATACACCCCTTCTTGCGGGTGTTTTCCAGCTATGATATATATTTTTCCTGAGTACAAACTTAAGTTTTAATTGATCTTTTTAAAGCTGTCTCTCTCTTTTGAATTTCGTATGACGGAGTGTTAGGTATATGAAGAGACTCAACAGTTTCAATCTCACCCCAATGAAAGTCGTTTTAGTATTATTTTTTAATATTTGTGTTCATCACTATTTCTTTGTTTAATAGGCACCTGCTGAAAAGTCATTTGGCTTAGCAGGACCTGTAAAGATTGTTTCTTTTTAAATGCATTTAAATTTCATTTATTTATCGTTTAATTTTATATATTGCATCCATATTTTTCAGAATTTTGCTGATTATAAGGTGAAAGTAGTGTTGTCAGATGATTTATTTTAATATAAATGTATTTTTTTAATGTTATAAAGGTATAATTATCATAACTTGGTTACATATGATCTTGTGATTAATTCTGCGGAAAAGCCTTTATCGCAATTACTTGTGTCTTTATAGGGTATACATGAGTGGGGCTAAGTTTATTTCAAATCGAAACCCCATGTTGTGACTTCTCAACGTTCAATGTCGATTGAAATGTCAGTCATTTTCAAATGCTCCTTCTAAAATCAATAACACGAAGGCTATAGTCTGTCGAAGAGGGGAATAAAAGTTATAAGATTGGATCCATCAGCAACATATTCTTACAGCCGTTTCAAATCTTTGAAGCACTTGCTACGTTCCGATTTGAGGCTAATGCCACCAACCAGACTATCTGAGAAGCACTTTCTGGGCAGCTGGTATCGCCCTTGAATCACCTTGCTAAAAGAGAATGGTAAAGAAATTCTGAAATCAAAGCTACATTACGGCTAGTGTATCAGTTGAGACAAAACAACGATGAGTGCTGAACAGGAAATAATATTAAAAGTAACTCCAAAACCCGTTAAAACTCAATGCGGAAAAGGAAATTCGATTTTTCAGAAAATCATAACCTTGAATGTTGAATTTTTGCAGTTTTTGACGCTTTATTCGAGTATGCTTTTTGTTCTATTTTAGAAATTATTTCACAACTGGCATGCCAGCTATTATATTGTCCTGAAGCTTTTACTACCTGAGGATGACGCTGTGACGTCGGTCGTATTTTTCAATATAAACATACGAAGCGTAGTTTTTTTCCGTCATTGTGTTTTTGCTGTTGTCGATCTTCGATTTTTTGCTTTCATAGCTATGATTGAGAACTACTGGTTGAGTATTCCTAATCCGAAATGCTTGGTATCAAGTTTGTTTCATAACTTGTATTGTCCGAAATTTTCAATGCATCATACGTTGGATAAAATTTAGATTTCAGCATATTTCGAAGTTTTGGACTAAGGATTGTCAACCCATGTTTACCCTTTATCACCAGCCATCAGCGCAGCTGGACAGTCACGCATTCCTTCCAGATGGAGATAAAGAACACTACAGGAACTCCGCTAATGTTTCAAACATCTTCCCCCCCAAAAATCCGCCGGTGGTTCCGCGAAAACTCCCTGCAGAGGCGTGGAATTCCTCCAGAGGCCACGGAGGACCCAAGAATATTAGGCGGACCTCTCCCTCTCCGTTAATGGCTCACTAAGGACGGTCTTTGAGAGCTCTCCACCCCACCTCTCCTCGAAAATCCATTTCCTCCGGTAGTCTGATCGGATGAGTTACATTCGGCGCGAGTAGAGTGCCCTCAGCGGCCTGGAGACGCCGCATCTCCCGACATCTCCGGCCCTTCCCCCCTTTTTTTTACTCTTTCGTGAGGTTCTGAAGCATGCTTCTTCCATTCCAAACAATCAACGGCGGCCGCCATTAATTCTGGGGCGACGCGCGAGTTCCTACGGCGGGAGGATGGGTTCCGTAGGTGAGTGGGGACCACGGAGGAGGTGGAGGAATGGTAGAGGAGGAAGAATGGTAGGAGAAAGGGAGAGGAAAATATGGAGGTGGCGATGAGTAGGAGATCTCGACAAATGACATCCACGTAGTAAACTGTCGAAGCGAAATTTGGATGGCATTCCGTCATAAAAGGAAATTTATAGCGACCGGAGGGTATTGCCAGCAAAAAGAGGAGGCAGTGATTCAAGGAACCGGTTCCCGATGACGGCGTGGCGAGCGGAGGCCGGTAGTGTTTTATGTTCGGTGTGGAATTAGTACTCGTTATTGCTGACTTTACTCGTATCCTATCCTTTTACAATACGTTTGGCTTCACAAACGACTTTTATTTGTAGAACAACATGGAGGCTATACTACCACAAGGGGCTTTACCAAGAATACGTCAAGTAATAGAGTTATAGAAATGTGTGTACGAGACGTTTTCAACATAAGCGTAGATTTAGAAGCGTATTCACGGTGCCACGTGTGAACACATTTGAATTTAGCTCGCGTATGATCTTCGGGATTAAATTGTAGTGGCCGATCCTCAGGAATAGCTTAATTCGCACCGATGCCAAACTTGCTATTAATAACACAAATCCGTGCTGATTTGAGACATTCAACGCATGTATGATATATGTAAAAGTAATAATATTTTAACATCATTTCCATGTTTCTAAGTTAAGTCATCATTTTCAGGATAAAATTGAGAGTTACATATTAAGCATTTATTTGGCAAGTTTTCAAATTTCTGTATAATTTCTTGACTGTAAGGATGATAATGTTGTTACTACCATTTTTGAAATGACTGTGTTTTCGTATCTTTTCACATTCTAGATCTATAAAGTTCAGAATTGCGTTGGGAAAATGTTGAGAAGGTAATGGCGCAGGATTCGAAAATCAGCGGAATAAAAAGTTAGATTTAATAAAGGTTTAATGGAGATATTTTTATCAATTGGTACTCTTCTAAACCAACATGCTTTGCCCTCCAAAGTATGCTCGCTGTTTGCTTTATAGGATACCAGTGAAGTATATCGATTAAATTTGATAAACCACTTGGATGCCAACGGAGATCGTTATACAAATTAAGAATGGCTATGACTGACTTGTAGGGAACTTCAGAAATTTAATTGTTTCCTTTCCAATCAGTTTTAGGAAACGAGGAAGCGATAGCTTATGAGAAATCCTTATAAGCATAAAATTTATAAGTGTCCGTCTGTCCGTTCTCCCTCTCTCTATTTCAGGAACGGTTTGTTGTAGAGATATGAGATAAATTCTGTTGTGTTTCTTTAAGGTAAAATGCCCCAAGAATCCTATTTATTGCTATGAAAGGTAAAAGAAACATTTCGTACGCTCCCACTGCAGATTTTATTTTTGTGATATGTTTCGCTTGAGGTCTAGCATCATCAGGCCTGATGTCACGTCCCAAAAATAAGATCTACTGTGGGAGCGTACGAAAAGTTTTTTATATCTTAATTATGATCTTCCGTGAGGTAACTCTTCGTATATGGAGTTTATTCTACTGCTAATACGTTTCCATAAGATTACACGCGAATTTTCATTTGCCAAATTGCTGGGCTTTATTCCTTCTTTCATTAAAATATATAAAGATGAACATATTTCCATCGCGCTTCAATGGACGACCAAAATTGTAATTTATCTTATCCTTGCGATGTTTTAACGTTTTGTAGTAGATTTAATCGTGACTTTGACTTTGATATCAAATTTATTGAATATTTCTCTCTCTTTTCGGTAATTAGTAAGTCGCTCGTCATTGTCGTCCCGAATGAAGTTAATAACACTAAACTGAAGTTAATAACACTAAAGTTAAAAACACTAAAAAAGAAGGATGAGGGTTAACAATTTCTTATTTTTAGCGTCTAAAGCAACAAAGTTTCATTACTAGCAACTGAAATATTTAAAGATGTTTTCAGGAATTAAGAATCTAAGAAGGTATATTTGAAGATATTCATAGGAACAACAGTCGAAGTTGCAAATAGTTTTAGTAAATGTAAATAGTTTAAGTAGTTTAGTTAATAAATAGAACTTAATTTTGATGGTATTAGTTCTTTCTTTTCGGCTTCGAATGTCTAGCAAGTTAACAATTTCAAGTTAAATTTGACGGTTATTATAATGACGCCTGTATTAGGCAAATTTTGAGAGGATAAATACCTTATTATAAAGAATCACTTTTTATCTCACCATAAATAACTATACCCTAATCAGGATTTAAACCCGGTGATAGCACGCTGACCCCTAAGCTACCGAGGCCGGCAACTATGGATAGTTAATGATTTTTTCAGTTATGTTCAACATATGAGTGTTGGAATCTTTTCTGTATGTAGAATTATTACACTACTTATCAATATTACCTACGCTTTGAAAACTTAAAACCGTCATAAACGCCCACTACTTCATATTTTATTTGACGGGAAAAAGCATTAAAATATCAAAGGAAAACAAGTTGATTCTTGCTGTAAACGTTTCATTCAGGCTGCTGAAGGTAGGTCAGTAGTAATTCACAAATTACAAATGCTAAATTATATAGTGTTTTTAGATCGGTTAAAATGGAAGAAGTGTGATTGTTTACGGTATATGTGTGATATAAATATAAGATTTATGGAGTGTTGTTGTTGACACAGATTTATTAAGACTTCAGCAGTGGATACTAAATACCAAATTTACGCGTTTCATATTTTTATTTTCCCCATTTGCCCCGTTGAATTTCAACGAGAATCTCTGCTACTCTATATAAGTAGTTATAAGCATGAACAGTATTGCATGTTGATAGTTCGTTTGAAACAGGAAATGGATGGTTCAATTGAATTGTAGAGATTCTAGGCTATCCATTCTGTTACACAAATGATTTTGTAGATGTTACAGCATTTGATTAAGCAGTGGCTACTCATTTAACACTGATGCATAATCTTATCAATAGAAGCATGAGGATCCTCGAAACCTGTCTACAGTGAATGTTTAAGATTACAGCGTGAATGGGAGTAAGGATGCCAGATATGAATAATATAATCGCTAATCTTAAATTCATCAATATAATATCAATAAAATTACATCGGAGGAAGCGTAAAGGTGAACTAACGGTAAAAATATGATCTTAAACAAATGTAAATTGAGTGATTTTCTCTCTGAATAAACCACCATTAGTTTCTTTGGCTTAGAGTTGAGAGGTAAACAGATGTGTGAGGAAAGAGTAATAAGAGGAGGAAAAAGAAATGAAAGATAAAAGGCAGTAAAGAAAGATAAGAATGTGCTAAAGATGGAAGGCAGGTTTAAATTACTCCCATGAATATTCATATACTTAGTAAAAAGAAACAGGTTGAAGCTATTTTTTATCTTTAGAGAACATTCACAAATTACAGACACTCGAAAAATATTGGGATTTGAAAAAAGAAAGCATTAAATTGCTGTCGGAGCTTATTCAATGCTATATTTTATTTATTACTTCGGTTTGACACGTTCACAATTTTCTCGCGGTCAAATATATCGTTAACTTGTTTTTCAAAAGACAGATTTATTCCTGTATGTTTGTTTATATGTAAAGATTTGATGAAATTTAGATGACGGAATACCTAACTAATGCTGCGGAAATCTGCGTATTTTAATTTTATTGTTATTGGCCCTTTGCTATGGAGGGAAGACCCGAAAAAGTCTCGCTTCCTTGGCACCTTCCCAGTTATTTGTATAATTTGTATCAAACAAGAAACAGAAAAAAGAAATAATATTTGATTTTTAGGAAAACACATCGGCTTTTGACACATTACAGACTGGCGCACTTTTCTACTCCGATGAAAAACTTTTAATTCAACCTTGATTCAGAGTAGAACATCAATGATTGTTCAAATCTACGGTTTAAATCAGCTCTTTGCTCGTCGGCGTACAACGTAGCCTTCATAATATACTATTTACACCTTTTTAATTGTCTTGCGTGTTGTCAGTTGCGCATCACATCATAATCTGAGTCACGATAGAAATTAAGCCCTCGGGGAATATGTTGAATCAAACACATTAAAAGAGGCCCGTAAATAGCGATTACGCGCTCTCCTTCGATGAGAGTACCGGGATCGATTCTCGGTGGAGCCCATAATGTTGATCCAATCGTTGTGAAATTTTTGGGAAGCAATCCGAGTAAATAAATAGTGTATCGATCTCGGAACGGAAAAGCCTATAATGTGGCCATAAAGCTGATGAATGATATAAAAAATGAAAAATACAACTTTTTCTAGTTTTTTGGTAACATAGATATGTTTTCATAAACAATAATGGTTGGTGAAAATGCAATCAACAGATCAATAGGAAAATAAAAAATATATAAAACATTGCCATGATTTCTATTGACCTATGGCACCTTAACTGACTTGAAAGAACTCTACCAACATCATCAGAGAGTGATCTTTTCTTTTGCCGGTGACTCAATTACATAATGAATAAAAAAGAAGCGCTATATTTTGCATTATCGTTTTAATTGAATCATTGATATATCGCGTCTGATGACTCTATTGTATATTTTGATAGTATCATACTAATTTTTCACCGTAAAGTGAATTCTATTCATTGACTGTGAGATTTCAACTTCAAATGTACAAGTTTTTTCCATAAAATTTACGATTACTTTTATTTTTTTAAATGATGATTAAAATTTGTTACACTATTAATTACATTATTTCTCCCTGGAACTTTATCAAAAAGCTGCGGTAGCTCGATTACTCGAGCTTTCTTCCAGAGAAAGCCAGTAAGCTTGGACTTTTAAAATCTGACGAATATCAGAAGCCCTATCATATTCAGACCGGAGAACAGTGCGGTCGAACCAATACATATGAAGTTAATACGGAAAGAATTCCGTACTCAGCACAGCGATTCTCCAAGGAAGTGATGAAATCCGCAATATTTACGAAGAAATACGCAGTAGTAATGAGACTTGAATTTCATCAGTTGACGGAAATAAGGTTTATTCCTCGAAATAGGCGTAATGCCTATTCAGCCTAGAGGAGCGGTCTCCTATCGGTGATGCGCAGTCCGTAAGAAGCTTCTGGTGAATTTTAGCTTTTATTATTCCCTTTCATTAGAATATGAATCTTCTTCGTCTCACCAACACAAGGAATTATAAAAAGAAGCATCAACATGAATGAATTTCAATCAATGCAGAATGAACTTCAAATCAATAAAATAGAACTTTGTTTATAATTACTTTGAATATATTTGTATCTTTTCGATACCTTCATCTTAGTGTTCTGCGGGATTCAAAATTCTGATTTTAGCTATCCGTGAAGTCCCATAGGTTGAAAACGGCTTCACAAGATCAACTGAATATTTTGCATCTAAGCGGCTACAACTTAGAGAAATATATCCCAATGTTTAATGTACTCTATGAAACGTTGAATTCTCTTTCCTTAAGATAATATAAGATACAATTTTACGTTGAAATTATTTATTACTAGCTGAGGCGCCCGTTGATTCTCAACGGGGATATATAAATAAGCAGTAGATAATATATTAGGTAATAACTTGTGAAGAGGAAAATCTAACATCTCTCACTTAGCTTGGATCAATGAAAATGTTATCCTAAATGAAAATGTTTTATATTTTCTGACTTCTTATCATTTGAATGCAAATATAGAACTCAAGATAAGAAAATGAATCGTCTCAGATTTTCTTTCTTTAGGAGTTTCCTCAACTGTGTATGATGATTCTTCCTTGGGATTTTTCCTGGGTTCACGTCGTCTCATGTAATAATTGCCCATTTCCTTATATTTTAAATTTACTTATTAAGATAGTATTGCTTAGCTTCACATTAAATCCTATACGGGAGAAAATTTTGATGGAGACAATACTACTTGCGGTTTGCTCACGAATACAAAAGATCGCCCGTGTAAAAAATGAGACGTTTGATTAAGTTATCATTTACTCGAAATGCTAATGTAATACACGGTATTAGACGATTAGGGAAGTAGAGTCATGGTTCAAGCACCCACTGCCACACGCCAAGAGGCTGCACTGCACGCACATTAATCAATTTAAAGTTTTTCCAGTGTAAATCACGCGTAGTAGCTTCATTATTTTCAAATAGAAATCTACATCTACATCTACATATGTAACCTGCAAGCCGCCTTTCGGCGTGTGGCAGGGGGTGCAAGCACCATGGAATCTCCATTCTATGAAAAATTCATTCTTAGAGGTCGTGAAGAATGTATGAAAAGGAAATTTTCAATAGGATGATTAAACCCGGCTAAAACATAAACTAATACAGGAGAAAAAGGAATACTTTCGATAACCAATAATGACGCTCTATGTTTAAACGAAAAAATTATTATTTTCCTTATTTCCCATACAGTAAGCCTTTCAGTAAACATTTCCTTCTTTAATAAGCAAGTTTTTCTCACGAGGAAACCTTGTACCTATACTTTAATATTAATAAATAATTCAAGAAAAAAAAAACTGTTATGGGAGGTCAATTGTATCGCTTCTTAAAAAAATCACTGTGAATATTTTCTCATAAAGATTTATTGTTATTTAATACAAGAATAACTGCCCGTTGATTCTCAACGTTGAGAATAGAAGTAGAATTATAATGTGTTACCAATATAGAAGATGATTTAACATCTCTCATCCTGGCTTAGTTCAATAGGACAGATCGTCAACGAATAACATTATCAAACTTTTCAGTGCTCTCATAATTTGGACCCCATAACATAATAGACGATAAAACTATGAATTTTTACGTTTCTTTCCTATGAAACACCACAATATTTCGTTAGATGATTCTTTATGGTTTAATTTAGCATTAGAACTAAGTACTGAAAATTATTGAACTAGGATCGAACCGGGGACCAATAAACACAGGGAAAGAATTCCATCGTATGCGGGGCGTTTGAAAGTTTGCAAGTTTTAAAATTCCTGGTTTTAGAGTTTTAGGCTGGCATACATACGTTCACATTAGTACTTTAAATTATAATGTGGAATAGCTGAACTACTTATTGATTCTCAACGGGAAGTAGAATTTGTTCCATACTGATTACGATTAAACCGACATTCAAGAAAGTAATAAATATTCACTTTAACGGAGAAGACGTGAAATTTTTTTATTATTTGCTACACGTAATACTGCGATACGCGACTGCAAGCGATTTGGGAGTTAGAATCATGTTGCATGCGTGAATCATGCATCCCCTGCCACACCGAAAGGCGGCTCCTAAGGTACACATGTATAGTATTGCTTGTCTCGATCCTGTACGAAATTTCTTTCTTATTGAATTTTGTAAAAGAAGTAAAGCCCACGACGAAGTGAACTTTACATGTATTCTTAAGGAAATCTATCTGATCAATCTCTCTCGAGGCTCGAACCCAGCAAAATTGGCAAACAAAAGTGCTACAGTACTTCTTTTCTGGTCTCAGAGGACACGTATGCAAATTCTCGACTGGAATCGGGCAAACGGTGAGGGCTCGAATCTAAGATAAACATACAAACCCACAACATTTTTATGCTTCACATATAAAGAAGATGGATTATGAATTTAATGAATGAATTTTTCCGGGAATTTCCCCTTTTAATTAAATCAATTTGATAGAAGATAAACTTGGGAGCTTAATTGAATGTGCTTTAAATCTTTCTGCGGATTTTCATGTTTACACTTAAAAAATTCTATTTTGGTTATATGAGTAATATCTAGTCCGACTGAATATGATAATTTTGAGGAGTCCCTCCTCTTCTATAATTTTCTGATTCACCGAAGTTTCATGTACGGAAGTTCCGTGAAAGATTACTATCCACGGCGTACATGATATTAGCGCGAGATTTGGATGAAAAAATCAAAATTGAGCACCTTAGAGTAACTGGCAGTTCAGTAGTTTATGTATCATAGTCTATGATAGCTTTACTAGTTTAAGAGTATTATATACCTATTTGATTACATAAGTGAGTAAATAATTACAGTGAAAGTAGAACATGATTCCTAATAATATTTTAACTATCTTTCTAATAATACTTTAGTAGGGAAATTTAGTTAACTCATTTTTGCAGGCTCTCGGAATGGCAGAAATCTCCGAAAGAACAGTTGTCAAATTTTATTTACAAGTATTTAATTTAGAAGAGCATTTATCTCTGAAATATTTGCGTAAAATATTACTCATAACAAAAGCAACGCATTAATTGAGAAGCCCACATATATCAATATCATTGCATTGACATGCCATTCATTATATATAAATCAAATATATATTCAGAACGATAACTTTGAACATAACGCAACGTTACTATGAAAAGGCTTTTCCTATCTACTTTATACTATCATTATTAAAAACCTAAACTGTCTTTAAGGGAAACCTTCTGAAGCGCGGTAATTTGATCAAAAGTCAAAAATCAATATCGAAACGGTGAATCTTTTGAACAAGGATCAGATATCAACGTTCATTTCATTCATTTATGGCTTCTGGAAAATTTTCGGCGACTATCACTAGAACATGAGCGATGAAATTGGCAGTCTCCTAAATTTAGGTTGGGAAACACTAGAGTAAACTATTTTCAATAACGTCGATAGACGCTAGCACTAAAACTGTACAACAAGAAATTCAGTCGAGGAAAAAGAAAATGCCATTTGAAGTTTAGGAGAGGGGTCGTAAATCTTTCTAAAATAAATGGGCTGACTATATATACCATTCAGTCTCATAGAAACAATTAGTCATATGAGACCATCAAGGAACACTTCAGTTGCCAATTACTTCCAAATATTTCATCTTCGAAACTGTAAGAGATAAAACGAGATTAATCTATGAGTAAGCTTAGGAAGATTATTTTCTATTTCCCTTCGACGCAATAATTACCGACGAAATCATTTAAATTAAGTTAATTAAATGCATTGTATATGTATTTGCTTCAGGAAATGAAGATACTGCATCGAACGCTCGAAAAGGCCACAGGTTCCACGGGAGGACGCTCGCTCTTCACGGTTCACTTGACGATAGCAAGAACAAAATAATTACGCATCAAAATATGTTAGGAATAGTCCGCACTGAGCACCGTCAAAGGTTCCAGCACCCTCATCCCCCGTTAGATGTTAGATACCTCAGGGGGCGAGCACCACTTGATCTTCCCCGGTCGGGATGTGCCATCGACAGGACTGCACGAAAGACGGAGGGATGAGAAACACAAGGAAAGAGGCGGGAGGTCAGATGGAGGGATGGGGAGTAGGAGGGGCCCCGAAGTAGTGGGGAAAGGGGCGGAGAGGGGGCGGGAGTGGGGCGAGAGGGCAGACGACGTCTCGCCACTCGTCTCTCGGGCATACCGAGAACCCCATTCGCTGCGGACGTGTTTAGCGACCTCCGAAGCCACTTTTATCTCCCGGTGATCCTCGAGGTCTCTCCGCGGGCAGCAGAAACCACCGGCACGCGACTCTGGAAGGACCTCCAGAACGTCCACGTGAGTGAGCGCTACTTGCTACGCAGTTTTTTATTCGAGGGGAGAGGATTCGACTCGTGGGAGATGTCGGCATTACCACCGGCAAGGATCTGAGAGGCCATCGCAGTCGTTCTGCGGAGTACGAGAAGAAATCAAGCGCTGATAACACGATAAGGTGAGTGTTACGGTCGTCTAAAACTACCCTTTCCATCGATAGAACCCTCGCGGTATGGATAATGATCGAATGGTTTCGGTGTTTCGTCGAGTGTGCACATACCGCCTGATTATCGCCGAATATGACGATGGCTTGTGTGTAATCTTGCGTTATCGGGAGGTGATATCAGTGTGATGGGAGGATTCGAAGCCGGGACGATTGTGTTGTGACTTTTTCTCCCCACCGGAGCTTTTTCGTTACTCCAATAGTGAAGTACTAATCTCTAAGGAGATATCGTTAGATCTAGATATACGAGATCATTAACCTATGTCGTGATTAAAAATGGACGTCTTTATTAGCTTATTTGACCACTGTGGCTTCCAGTTTGAGGTGAAAAAACACCTGAGGTTAGAATGTGAAATTCTTGGGTATGGAACGCATTCGACGGATCTGCTAAAGAATTTGACCATTTCATGTGAAATTTTCAAGGGTATCTCGAACCAAAAGAATACGATTTCGGCTGTAGTTATGTAAAATTCCATCCAACCACTATTTGCCGCTAAAAACCACAAGATTTGCTCTTTTGCATTAAGTTTATTCTCTAGGATTTTATCCGTATCGGCAGCTTGATAGAGGCTATTCAGCATGTAATTTGCCTCATTAGAAAGAATATTATCAGAGAACTGTCCCCAGTGTTCTTCTAAGAGCGGTGATATCATAGTTTCCTCTTCTCGATTGTAATACTTTGCCACGGAATAACAGGCGAAATTAACAAAAGGGAAAATTAACCGCATCCTATTTAATCATAGCTGGTTCGCAAAATTAATACGGTTCTTGCATGACCAATCTTAACGCTAACCCGTGAAGTTTTGTGACGTAGGTTGTATGAAGAAATAATTTCTCTTTTTTCATATGTTTACATAGTTATTCAAAACAGGCGTTGAGTCATGATTGAAGATGTGGTTTAAATATGATGTGATGACGAACTGCCGTTGCGTTGAATGGCGATGTTAGATCAACAACTTTGCATGTATTTATTTTTGGTGGAACCCCTTTCTGGAATTTAAGGAATATTTTCGTAATTGGGTTTCTTCAAAGGCATTTTTGGAAAATGAATATCATGAAGCCATTATAAAAATAACTTAGCCAGTATCGTTCATGAGATAACAGAGATACGGATGTATCTTTTCCAACCACCGCTTCATTCTTGTCCATTTATGGCTTGAAATAAAGGATAATTCTGATTGGTAAAACACCGTAATTGGTGATTGCTAAACTGAATTTGAATTATTGAAAAACAACTGAAAATATCATATCCGAAGTGCTACTGACATAGGATTACCCCTCTCGGATTTATTGATAAACGAAATAATGGTAAATAATTAGGGTGAGACACACGGAAATCGGAGTCTCAAATAATTCTATGATTTTTGTACATTTCCTTCGTACGATCAAAAATAACACGTTTACTAAGGTCAATTCATTACGATTGTATCACTTATATTTTTAAGATAACCCGAAGTATTATTAAAATTTTATGAATTTAGTTACTTTCTCTATGTTCATCGATCTAAGAGATTTTTTACAGTCTTCGACTTCGGACTAGACATTTTCCCATTGTTAAAAACAAATCTTTTATTATTTATGAGATTAGGATGACTAGGGTGAATTCTACCTGTCCGATCTGTAAGCGGCATCATATAAAGTGAGCATGACTTTATTATAATCACGGTTAGAACAGTTAATATTTCCATGGGCTTGAGTAATATTTCTATGTAATTCTCAAATATGCCCAACAGCAGGGTTGAAGAAAGATCAAAATTGAACAAGAAATCTTCAGAAAAGTATACTTAGGACATTGGCTGAATTATATCATTGCTTTTGTTTTTGTGAACTCTAACATTTTGAATAAAGCAAACTAAAACAATCTGTAGCCATTCATTTTTTTACTTAATTAATAAACGGGTTTAGCTGTATGTAAAGACAGTGGATATAGACATGCCATGGTGGATATAATTTGTACGTTGTTATTGTATTCAAGAATTTATTAATGACTTAACATTGATTTAAATAGCCAAGCTGTCACTGTGCGAATGAGATGGCTTGGCATATGGGAATACCAGTTTTCGATAACTAGAGAGAATTATATTTATTATAAATATAAAGATCTATTTATATATATGTGCCCTTCCTAATATTTCATTCTTCAAAATAGTGTTGCGGAACAAGTTTGAAGTTACTTTAAGTCGATTTCTTTTGTTGATAGTATAAGCATTATTTTTAAGATTTAATGGTCGATAAATTTTAGATGAAAAGTACGGGAATTAGAATTCCAGAAGGTTTAAAGTCATGAAAATAACATTTTTGTGTGACCGCGCACCGGTCGTGACTGCTCGCTAAAACAAAAATTGAAATCTTACAAAAACATTTATAGCCTGGCATTCCCAGTCTTTTTTTTTTAGAAGAACTTTGGCCCCAAATGCACAACCGCTGTTTAAATAGTTTGAATATTATTGGTGTTTATAATACCAATGTACAAAGGATTCCTCAAAATTTAGGCTATTAGTCTTAAGTTTAAGCAAAATTCTGAGAATAAGAATTAAAAGGAGAAAAACAACAATATTTCGCAAGCATGCATCGTATGTACACATTACATCCAGTATTCGCTGATTAAGATTTTTTTAGTTTAGTTTGGTATTTATTAATTGATGTCATCAAAGTCATCTGATCGAATCAAAAAATATTATAGAGAAAATTAATGTGAATTTAGGAGCGAAAATTTCTTAAACGAAAACCCATAGGAAGATAACAACTTAGTGATTGGCTCATTAATACTCGATGAGGGAGGAGACCGCTCCTTTTGTAAAATGAGCAATTTGCATAGGGCATGACGTAAAGAGCTATGATAACATCGTTTGTTTGCATTGACTTATTCTTCCGGACGTAAGTTAATTGTAATCAATTTAGATTTGACGCAACAGTCTTGTCAACAGTATTATCTTGTACAGCTTCAACATCATCTTGTAGTAACTTCAAAGGTTAGATGATAGAGAGGATATTTTGGCCTAACTTCGCCGTAGTAGTATAATAATTATAATAACAACTACAAAGTGTTTCTACGATATCTTGACATTGGGATCCTCGACAATATGGAATTTTAACATTGGAGAGAAACAAGGAATTAACATTGTCATTATTTTGTGATATATACGTAAGATGCTGCTTTGAACCGGTTCCCACTTGGCGAGTTCTGACATCTACTCCTGAATAAATATAGCTTATCTATTATAGTGACAAAATTTGATATTTGTTCTAATAGCGATCTTTTATGGGATTCTCTGTATTCTAAAATTGATCACACACAAAGAAAACTCACTATATAGAGTTCACAAAAACTTTTGTTAAACGACCTAGGTTTCGTTACGGTCTAACATCATCAGGTGAAGTTACCAGAAACAGACGGTATACTGGTAATTTCACCTGATGATGTTACACCGTAACGAAACTTAGGTCGTTTAATAAAAGTTCTTGCGGATTCTACATAATGAGTTTTCTCTACATAGTGAGTTGGTGGACTCTACATATTGAGTTTTCTTTGTGTGTGATGAAGGAGTTCCGCCATGTCTCTCGAAATCTATCATGTTGAAAATTTGAGTTTAAAGCTACACATGGTGTAACTCTACCAGATTCTATCATAAGGAAAACCTCCTATCTGTTAACGCGACATGACAAAGACGGTTTCCGTCCTCTCCCCAAAATTCGTTTCGCCTTATCGAGCGAACTAATTCGTGGAATGAATTTGGCTACGAAATCTACAGACTCGCCGCACCACCCACACATCCTTCAAGTTAGGGATTCCATGCGTCGGAGTAGCAGATAACTGACCGTGCAATATCATATCTATCCTCGCCCCACTTCCACGGGAGCGCGCGGTCTTTTATCGCGGGGAGAGAGCCATCGGTCGCCCGAGGTATGCCACCGCTCTCCCGATAAAAGCTTATCGCGTTTACGAAAGTCCGAAAGAATAACGCCGAGGTCACGGAAAACAAGCGGCGTTGTCACGGAAACATCAATCATTCGACACGTTAAATCGCCTTTTGTTTGAAAAGTTTGGACGCTTTTTGGATGCGCTTTTCGTTGGTACTGCTTTACAAAACACATTTGTAGGTGGTGCGCGTTTAGGGTCATCAAAAATTATCGTAAAGCAACATATTTTATTCTTCACGAACGAAATTCTGATTATATATTAACATAATGTCACAGATCTCTTGAGGGGGAATTAACTCCAGCATCTCTTGAGTCAGTTAGTTCTTATAATCCGCGGAAAACTACCGTAAGTATCTACTCAGCCTAGCGATTTCTTGATAAAGATTTGCCCCTTTTCTGTATGTATTTGCGAGAGTTGTTTACTGGAATAATGTAAAATCAGCTATTCTTGAACGAGTTCTGTTTTGATAAATTTTTCGAAAAGCTTCCGTCGGCAATCAAATCTTATTTCCTGGAGCGGAAACCGCCTGAGGGACTTGATAATAACCGAAACACAGCTCTCGAACCTAAAATTCTCTAACAAACCAAGCAGCTCTATGTTAGGCCATCCCCGAATAGGAGATTACTCTGAGAGGATCTCACTGCAGTATTTTAGGAGAGGTTGAGTAAGAGAAAAATACGCTATTTCCTTGGCTCTCGGTAGTACTACCCTCAGAATTCTACTGGCTTATCTTTGCTTTCTATTCGTCTTTCTCATTACATTGCTAATATGCTCTTTTAAATCAATCTACCACTAAGTGTAATCTCCACATATTTATGATGATGAATTTCAATGAATATCCCAAATTTGAGACGATACATGAATGAATTTAGCAGTATGAGGAAATGTGATACATTGGCACTACTTTACGTTAAAATCAAAATAAAAATCATTGCACTAACTTGAAATAACGTCTAAGTCGATCTTTTTAAAAGTCATAATGGAGTCGAGGATACATTACGGTTGTGAGAAAAAATTCCATTTTAAAAAACAAAATATTTATATTTGCATACCTTCCACACTAGTAGATAATTTATTAGACAACATATTTTTTTCATTATATCTATCTATAGTGCGTTCAAGTTTTTCTAGTTGATAATGATGGATTGTAAGGAAATGAAATCTGTGTTTTATTCTCTATTCTGCTAGAATAGCCTCAACTAGTAGTTCTTATGTGATATTCCTTGATCTGCCACTTAAAATTACTATTCGTAGTAATTACATCAATTGCAGTTTCACGCTATAAAAATAACAAGAAAACTGGAATGCTTGCTAATTTTTTAGATGTTAAATTCATAAATATTTGTATGGGATGAATCAGAGTGAATCAGATGTCTATTGGTGGAAACTTAAATTGCTTACGCAAACTTCATAATCGAAAGGTTAAGGAAACATGCATTTGATTTCTCGGATAGGAAGTTGATGAAATGAAGAGGTCTCTTTCATATATGGAACGCTTCAAAATTTTATTATATCTCGAAAATTTACTTAACGTCTCTCTCGATGCAATAATTTATTCTACACAAAAGTCACCATTCAATATGCTCCTTTGCAGACTAGATTTGGCCCATCAGGTTCGCTGTGGTATTATTTGCATAAATTTCACCAAATTTACCCCTTTATAATTCTCCGTTTTGTTCTCTGATATGTAATTTTTTCCTTCCAACACTTTCTTTTTCTATTTCCCCACTCCTAGCAGCAATTTTCATTAACATAATTTCTTGATAGATTTGCATGAATTATTTCTATCCATAATATAGCGATTTGTACATAGAGTACATACATAGAGTGTACCTACATAGAGAGCTTCAGCTTGGCTACTTTGAATATTCAAATACATATATGGGAATTTGATGATAAAAAAGTAAAGTAAATATTAGTTGAGGTGATTTAGTGTAGTAGCAATAGATATGAAATGTGTTGCGACATGTTGTTGATCGTAAAATAGAGAAATGGTTGTGATAACGGACGGAATGTAACTTAATTTGCTTATAATTCCAAACCTTACAGTTACTATGTTCTGCGATGACTTACCAGATTTTAGATATTAAAGATAAATTTCAAAGTAATAGTGAAATGTGAACTATGCGGGGTTTATCTCTGCTTATCATTCATTCCTACTAGGCTCATAACTAGAGAGCTGTACGCAGATTCTCATCTCTACCGTTCGTACGTCATGTATTTTAAAAAATATTGTTCATCATGGGAGTTTTTATCACTTATTCGTACTTGTTGGAGTTTAAAATTTAATAATAAGAGGTTCCATGAGGTTCCCTTTCATATTGTAGTTTTTACCTTCAATGAGATCATGAGCATTATTCATAAATGGATAAGCAATTTTTCTCTTAAAATATTTTCCATGACGGAAAATATTATCCATTTTAGATCTATCTTGGGAGCATTTCTCTATTTATGAATTCACATACGAAGTCATGAATACGAAGTAATAAACTGACCACTTACGATCTGAGAGCTAAACTAATGATCAACAAGAGCAATTTGTAAATTTTCGCCCTAGCCAAAACGGCCGTGATATGAAGACATTAATTTCTTAGCTAAACATGGAAAATTTGGTTCTATTTTTCGTAATTTCAAATTTGAACAACTTTATCATTATCATCGTTGAAATAAACTCCTAAATTTTTCTCTTATATCTTCGTGACCTAACCAAATGTCGAAATTTCAATTGTGATTATTCACTTTTGTTCTTGGTTGCACCTGGTCGTGTTTGTCATACCATGATTATCACAATTGAAAATGTCTTGGCAGAGTAAGTTCCTTACGTTAAAATATTGAAAGCTAAATACAAAAATTTAAGGTGACCATGAAAAACGTTTCTACTTGTTCCATATTTTTTATCGTCAGGAAACTTGTTTCTTTGGTACTTTTTCTTCTGCTATCTATTTCTGTAAACTCGAAAGACTGTTTCGGAATCTTACGATAACAAAATAAAGTATTATTGAGAATATAGCCCCTGCTGAAATAAGCTAGATACCAGGATAAAGTAAAGTGCCAATGCTATCAACTACGCAATGCGATAGCTGATATGAGTTTTGTAAACCACTATACAGATTAAATAGCGGGAAATGAAACGGAGGGGCTTTTGGTGAGAGAAGGAAGTTTAGAATCAAAAATTTGACGCAGACTTTTTGCAATCTTTTCCTAGAGAGAAAGATAATAATTGGGAAATGAGGAAAGTAGTTTCTATGAAAGAATATTAACGATAAGCGAGGGAAATTATTGCAAAATATATCAAAATTTTAGCCTATTTATGCTATAGGGGCTTGGATATCATTGGCTCCAGATAACGTGATTGCTAAACGGGAAAAGGGAAATATTGTAGTAAATGGAATTAAAAATTGAAAAGGATTCTTCCTCTTGATATTCGTTGATTCCTTTATTAATAGCATAACGCAAAATCTGCTCAATTTTGATAATCTCTCTGCTCGTCCGTATTTTTTTCGATATATAATTTGATACCGCTATAATCCGGTCACTCTTTTACTCAAACATAATTCAAGCAAGTTGTTTTACTGTAGGGCCGTGATAATTGGCTCCTTTATTATCGCATCTTTAATTGGTCGCAATAATATTTCGCATTTCAAACGATTAAAATTTCGGACCAATAGGCTGGAGTTCTTAAGAATGCATCAGGCGAGCAATCAGAAAAAATTAGTTAATGCGGTGAAAAACCTTTGCCCTGCCGGCAGCTTTTACCTCAGCGACTTCAATCTAGTTTTTTTTATTATGCTGCGATGAAAAAACACAAGTTCATTGTCCGCAAAATTTCGCGGTTTACGTTTTGCTTATCTTACTTCTCCTCACAGCTTTCGGGGGGATATGGAATTAGATCGTTAGTAGGTGGTGTTGAATATAAATATTCCAAAGTGGCATCTAAATACCCAAGAAAGAGGGAGACAAAAATTGTAACTTTACTTAGATTGTCCTAAGGGGTTTGGCAGATGTTTTCGTCAATAAAAATATTTTTGCGATTGAAATAGAGCTGAATCTCAATCATTAAGTATTCAGATGCATCCAAACAAGTAGATTTTACATGGGCTCCTGATATATTGTTTTATGTATACATTTTCTTGATTTCAATTGCTCTTTAAGTTTATCTCACCGATAACGAAGTAAGTTCTCTGTTCCTTGGACTTTATTGTGGTCGCAGATTTTTCTTTTTCCGCACATAACGAGAGCGTACTATCTATTCTTTGGTGCCTTAGCTAATTATTATCTCTTTTGTAACGAAATTCTCGCCATCTCTATCACTTCATCTAACCATTTCCCAACTCCTGACATATCGAGTTACGTAAAGTTTTCATTCACTTCTTTCTTGAATTTTTCTTAGCAAAAATACTGATCTGGTTTAGTGGGATACAATTTTTCACTTATCGATAGATTTCCGCGTTTTGAAATTTTCAGAATTTTTAAACCTCACATGTGGATTTTCTTTGTTATAGTCCACTTGTTAATGGCGTTCATTATAGAGTTCATTAGTGCTTCGTTACAGTAGTGTCGGTCAACATATTAGTATATGTAAATATCTATTACTAGGCGGATCATAGCAAAGCGTTCTTGCACCAGAAGACGTTCCGAATATTATTAACTTATATTTATCAAGATTGATAACTCAGGTTAGTAAAACAGATTAGTACAATACTTTATGAATGAGATACTAGTATCAACAAATGGGATTTAATATGTGTAATCTATATAAAGATAGATAAAAAATTAGATTCTGTGGGTTAATGGTAATTGCTTGGTATCCTTTATGTTCCAATAGACGATTAATGAAAAAAAGCCGGCTATCTAGTTATGTGCTCGGCAAAATATGATGCATTTACTTCGGATGAGACGCAATTGTATTTATAACGAAATAAAAGTTCGCTCGCCTAAAATTTGTTTTGAGCGAGTTTTAAGGTTTATATTTGCTGGGAGTCCTTTTTTTCAATTCTTTAAGGTAGTCTAGTTCAAATATTCGAAACCCAGGTTGACCTAACGTTGAGGTTGGATTAAATCATTTAATTGAACGTCACCTCGTGGCATTTACTGGATATCGTTGCTTTATGAATAATCTCTTCTTCATAATTATTATTCTAAGGCCAATTACTTAATAGAATTGATGAGAGATATACATGCTTTAAGAGGAAGAAACAAATTACTTTATATATGCATTATTATATCTGTCTTGAGTTCATCTTGGGTTCATCTATGATATGAAGTTCTTCTATGTAGAAAATTCAACTATTATTCATTACTATGTTATTCAACTTCATTTCTATGATATTAAGCTCTCCCTTCAAGTACGTATTTGCTTATCAACATTTTGCAAAATGAATGATTCTGAAATTACCTTTCAATTCCTCATCCCAATCCTTTTCGCAGTTTAGGATTTCCTTTTTCCCCAATTTGATTCTTTCAAGATTTCCCAAATCCCTTGAATATGAGAATAGAACTTGAGGTACACGTCACCAAAAGGTCGAAAAGAAGCTCCTCAAGGCACGCAATCGCAAGGGTTACCCCAAAAGCTCTCGGGGAAAATGCATTTTCTTCACCAATGCTTCTATCTCCAGCCAATTCCTTTAAGAAAGCCTGAATAATCCCTTTTATTTCTTCTTCTCACGATCCAGGCTTCCATTTCCAAGTCTTTTTCTACTCCGCTGACCTTAGATAAGAGGGCAATTTGGCTAAAATTATTCCTCTGCTATTAATTAGGCCTGCTTTGATTAATTTCATTGCGCCGGAATTTCAGTGAAGCAATTTGCGTCGAACTTCGTCGTTATAAATTTTATAGTCTTTTCTTTAATTATGGAGCACTTTCCCAAAATCGTTATGGACATAATTTAAAAGCGATCTTCATCATGAATGATTTACTTTAGGCTGGTTATTTCGTTCAACGATATGTACAGCTGTTAACAATATCTTTATTATTAACATACCCCGATATTTACTTAATTTAGTGCCTCTTCCTTTTTCTTATTCTATGTTTCTATTTTTTACTTTATAAATACAAATTAAAATGTAATGCCACTTTCAGTTGAAGAAAAGCATTGAAAGAACTTATTGTTATATATCATTCCGCTATTTTAAAACCAAATCATACCGATATCGTCCTGCAGGCGTATTTTTATGTCGTGAAACATATGCCATTATTCATGAAATTGTGTTCCTTTTCTCCGGTCAAAATCAAGGAATATAATAGTGACTTAGAAAATTAGAATCCAGAATGAAATTCCACAATCTCGAATTTAAGTTTTACATCGCAATGCCCTCATAAAAAAGAGACCATTGATAATATGCGTTCTCTACAATTCTCTCGGTACCATACGCAATAATCAAATGACAAAATTACCTAACGCATACCTTTTCATTTTCACAAATATTATGATTTTGTAGTAAGATTCTGTGGTATTCAATATCCGATCACTTTTGTTTCAACATTTAAGCATAAGAATATTGAGCTGGACTCAACATAAGTATGACCAACAATAGAAAATTGGCCACTGTGGAATTATTTTTTATTTATTTAATAAACGTTTCAATTTGGTCAGTGGACCAGGTGACAACAGTAGTATTATTAAGAATATTCTCTATTTAAGGATATATCTTTGTGATTATCACACAGTATATGTGGGGACTTCTCTTGTTTCGCTGGTTTTAGTTCGCCCTACTAGAATGCAGGAATTTAAAGCTCTAAGCTTTTAAATTCAGGGAAATTTTTCAATTAAGCGAGTAATTTTATGGAAATATATTACAGCCTTTATTTCCAGCAATCGAGAAGAACCTTCGTGGCTCTGTTTCTGTTATCAAAGTTTTTATAGGCGATTGCAAGTAACCAGTCATTTGAAATAGCTCTGCTTACTTCTTGCGCAAGTTTTTCGTCTGAGGAACTCCGTTGAATATGTGCTGTAGATATATTTAAGTAGAATTCTCTAATCCTTGATTTTCTAGGAGTATTTTTAATGCTTTTGCTCTTTATCTCCGCTTGTAAATCCTCAAGTTATTTTACCATAAGCTCTTCAGCCGAGAGTTCTAATGCCGCCAAAAACGCTTTTAATTGTTTTTAATCAGGAAAAGTTTTCTTTCCAGCCGCTGTGTCCATTTCCTCTATTTTGTAATAATTTAATAACTGGACTAAAAGTACAGTTACTGCTCTGCCAAGGAGCACTAAAACACAATCAGGATTTCCACTTAAGGAGTGGGAGTGATCCGGATTTATTCTGGTTTGACACGGATGTTTCTAAGATTAAAACTATGTTAGCGTTTCGAAATACGTAAGTGAGAAATTCTTCAAACACTTCTCACGTTCTGTGCACTGACTTTAATAAGGTATTTGAAAATTTGGAGTTGTTAATGTGGTGATTGAAATTTTTCATCGAAATCGTTCTTTTGATGGACGAATTAAATTTTTAATTTAAAAAAGAATTTAATTTTTTCCGGGTAAGATACTAAAAATAGTAAAAAATTATTAAGGCAATATCTGATGCAATAGAGTATCACAACTCGAAATTATTCCGCTAGATTAAAAGCTTTAGTATTTTGAAATAATATGAACATATTCATTGAAAAGAAGATGGTAAGGATCATTTGATAGAAATTGTTCACAATTTTTGGGGAAATCAAACCTTTTTAGCGGACAAAGATATTTGAGCGAGAACTAAGGCTGAACATTTCTGCTTGGCTCATCCAATTCATCAACAAAGTAATGTATGGGCACGCACTAAAATAAACCGATAAATTTTATTTGCATCAATTTAGTTTTTCTCTTCAATTTTTCCTGCTTAATATTGAAATTAATGCCCGCTTAGGACAAAAATTCTAAAATCCGTAGATTTTTTTACGAGTTCGGAAGCTAGGCTCCTGGCTGTGCCATGAAACGTGATAATCTTTCACTTAGAAGAAGAATTATATTTGACCTTTTACGTTACTACATTAATGTGTAAAGTCAAAGCATAGGTGGTCGTGAGTACGGGTTACTGTCGGCTTCGGTTGGCGCACAGAGCAAGGCCTTCTTCCCGCAAGCACAAGAGCCGGAAAGCCGGTGAAGTGCGAAGCAGGTTTCCCAGTCCCAGCGAACCGTCGAAGGAACCCGAGCACTCGGCCGCTCAGGGTCATTCTCCTTCCCCAATAAAAACCAGTAACTGCAGTTAAATGATCGTCGAACTTGTAAGCGAATTTCACAATGTTTATAGGGAAGAAGTTTTCTTGGTATTCTCGGCATAGCAAAAAACGCCGGGCGTGGAGTACAGGAGTTGATAGTTTCGGAGAGGAAAAAACAGGTGATATTTTTAATCAGGAGGAAATATAGGAAGCTATCACGATAATCAGAAAATGTTTCCGCGGAAACGGAGAAAAGAGTTTTAGGCAAAAGGAGACATACTTATTAGTGAAATCCTGGAAAATATTTTCCGGTCGTCGACATTCCTAAGATAGTATAAAATTGAAATACTTCGAGATTAACCCTAAGAAATCCTTACATTAGATATGTAAAATTTGTAAGAAATAAAAATAATATGAACGACCGATGAGTGATGACTACTTTTGGCTCCGGAAAACCATTCATACGCCGAAAAATTATACATCATCTCCACTGCGTAATTTCACTTTTAGCATCTGCTAACCTTTGATGAAACTATGGAATCATTTTTTCAGTTGAACTGCCTTTTAGAATTCCAAGGATATTATCTTATCATCCTTTCAGAGTCAAATTGCAACGTGAAATAGTCTCTGGTCGTTCAGAAAACGTTCGGTACAGAAACTGTTTGTTCCTTAATCCCTCTTTATTTCTTTACTGTATACTTTACTTCAAAAGCATATGAGAATAAAGCACATCAACTATAGCTAAGAATTAAGTTATTACTTCTAAAAGTTGTCCTCGTCTTTGAAATTGACCATATCAAGTAAATTTTTGTCATCCTTTCGTCAAGCAAACTTCCGCAGGTTATTTATTTGAAACTACAATGGTTTTTCTGTTAGATCGCACCATCATCAGGTGATCTTCAACCTCCACCAAGCTTGGTAACCCGATACATAAATCATGGTAGTTTCAAATAAACTAAATTTTTAGTCATTATTTCAATGACTTAGACATTAGTAATGAGGGCTTAATAAGTATAAAAGTAAAAGAATAAAAACCTTCGCTGGATTGATTCAACTGTCCTCTGGAGTTAATTAATTCTAAAAGCTCAGCACTATGCCGGAAGTTAGTAACGAAATATCATATACGTAATGTGGTATACCTAATCTCGGATTTTTGTTTTCTCTAAAAAGGTTTCAGAGAAATTATATTTTAAAACGTGGACTCAAAGACGTGCCTTCGAGGAAGGAAATATTTGCGAACGTCCATTTACTTTCATACCCTCATCTAGACTATTATTTATCTTTCCAAGATGAATTATTTGCGAGAATAGTTGAAAATTTAATATATGAACATGTCGTTGAATATTTATTTTTGCTTCCCAATTTCTCTTGGCATAAAGAAACAAATACAGTGTTAGACTTCGAATCTCAAGGAAAAAATTGGATCCCTCTGCCGGTCGGATGTGTTCCTCTTCCATCTTCAGCCTTTAGATTTTATGTTTTTGAACCACAGTAGCCGGAGGATTAGAAGAAATGTCCTTTCATAAGCAGTGTCCGATTCAGTGTCTGACGTTCCGAACCTGGTTTCTTCCTCAGCACCGCTGTCAACGCTCTGGAACCCACGCTCAATCTTCTGCGGCCCTCTTCGGTCCTCCGACACTCTTTTTGCCTTCACCTTCGGAATTCCGCACATCCGATTCTTCATAAGAGATGCTATTAGCTTCATCATCTCCTCAATTTTTCAAATCTTCTCACAAAGGTAACAAAGTATGCAAAATTCATGCATAAAGTAAATGGAAGAACTAACGATTTCCGTAAATTAGAGAAAAAAGCTAAAGAACTCTTGTTATAATAGTGCCAATTCTGAAAGTTACCAATGTCTAAGACATCTCCATCGTAATTATTACTCACGATAGTAGGAATAATTTCGTTAATTTATGATGCATAACCGAGGATACAGGTTTTTGAAATAAATTACGAAGATTCCCATGATTTATCACCTTTTAGAAACAAGCAATTGCCCATTATATTTGAGATAGCATGGAAATTTATTGCTCATTCTGGAAACGAAAGGAATTTTGAAAAGTTGAAAAAAACGTTTTATTAGAATTATGATTTATTCCGTATCATAGCATGCAATTATTGTATATCAGTGACATTATTGTTACATCTCTATTTCTTAACGCTCTGTTACGTCTCCTCTATGATTTCTCTTTCAATGAGTGATATAAATTAGCAATGAATCATATGCATTATCCTGAGCTTATGGCAAATAGAACTTTCATTACCTCTCAAGTCAAAAGGCACTTTTCATTATCCACGTCTGCTCATTTTCCGTCATCCCGTAGTAAATGAAATACTCAAAGCACATACATTCATTAGGTTCATGAAATCGACGATTAACGCTTTCTTCGATAACAGCCTATCGTGATATAATAGGCAGCAGAGGATTTATTACAACCACAAAGAGGTAATTATTACTTTCTCCTGAGCGACGTACTCGAGATTAAATTTTTAACTCGCTTTTATAATCTGCAGAAAACTACGATGAATAACAATAAAAAAGTCCGAAGACATTTTCGGTTTGTGTTATCCTTCGTTTTCTAATTATCTTATCTTGATTGTTTCTATTCAAATATCTGAAAATACCAAAAAATGATGAATTATCTCTATGAATTTTCACGCTCTTCCTTTATTTATCAATATACGCCATTCATTAATCAGTAATATTAACTTTCCTCGATAAGCGATTGCTTTTTTGAATGAATTGTTTTAGTGTTTATTGCAATACTCTTTAAACTTATATCTAGAGGAAAAAGACTGGATATAGATTTGGTCTGCAGTTTCAAAGTTGTTTAGGCCATATTATATAGTAAAGGCCAATTAAATACAATAAATTAATTGTTTTGAAGTCATTGAGATGAATTGTAAATACAGTGTTGTTATTCAATGATCGTCGAATCATTCTCAAAGATAAAGTACAATTTTCACATATGGCAATGTACATTTTGCAGTTTTTATTATGAAGTGGATTATATACTGCTCGATACTACGAAAGTCAATGAATTAATTATAAAATACATTAATGTATAATATCCTTACTTTCTGGTTATATAACATTGACTTTTAATACGAACATCCATATAAAACCTTCTTCAAGTTTTATAATATCACAGAAACATCTATAAATTGCGAAAATAAGACGAAAGAAATTAGTAAATTTTGTGCGAGGGACAAGAAATTAATCCTTCCCTTTTACCAAGTGGCTAAAAGTATATTTGGCGGTAATACATACTTGTTATGCGATTGGTGCTTACAAATATAACAGACAAAAAAAGACCTATCAAAGAATTGCTTCTATAAAGGCAGTCTTGAGAAAATATTCCATTAAATGCCGTTCCGTGACTATTTCATCCCGAAATTGAACAGATTCTGCATTTTTAAGACTTTTAGTACTATATTATTATATTGGACGATTATATGAACTCTACAGCTAAAATTTTTAGTTTCAGAGGAAATAGCGTCAATAATCACATGATGCGTGCATGGAAAGCAGTTGCGGTCATTAATAAGGGTCATCATCATCTATTTTTATTACGTAATTTTTTGTCAAGTCAATTCTGTAGCACATTCAAATCGTGAATTTTACTCTCCCTTATTTAACTCTCATTGTCTTCATATTTTTCTGATATAAATTACTGTTTAATTACGATGACGGTAAACTGATCACATCGCAGTCACATAAACCTCGATAATTTAGCAATTTGACAGAAAAGAACAGATGACGTAATAATAATCTTAAGTGTACTTATACTCATATTTTATACGACCGTTATGACTTAACACAAGCGCCCAATTAATATTTACAGTCCAATCCTCGGTACATGGACCGCATAAGATTACACTTCGTGCGAACCAGCGAGAATTTTCACTTTTCCTCATCCCCTTTCACTGGTTAATAAGACTCGGACGCATTCGCGGGTACAATACACCCCTACGATTCGTCCGATAAGAAAAAAATTCACTCTCTATCTTCATCCGCGCCACAATCACGCCGTAATGGAGATAATTAACGAAGAGTACTTTTTCCGAGCCCACGAATACCTTTCCCAGATGGGTATGAAGGTACGAAACATTTAGACTCCCATTACGAAGTTTATTGCCGCAATCACGGGCGTCGCGTGCAGACGCGAAAGACTCGGATCGGAAAGCACCCGCGGAAAATTCCACGTCCTCCGCTTCTATCTGCACGACAATCCGAGGTGGAATAAGGCGGTGGGAGATTCATTTGAGCATGCGTGCTGCTCACAAGATGGATGCTCCATTACTCCTAAGTTTTGCCTCCGAGGCTTTCTATTGCCTAAGCGGTCTCGACCAAAGCGAGTGGAAAGATTGGATGTTTTATTGCCCACTAGAGGGTGCGTTCGTGCGTTTCCAATAAGAACTCACGATGGGTTTCAGGGGTGAGGGCGATGGGCGCGCGATTCCGTATTCTCTGGGACTAAATGAAGTAATTCATTGGTTCTTCTCCTTTTTCCCCTCGTGGTCTAAACTCTTTACTTTCCTCCATCTTAACTCTTCAACATCCACGATGAAGGCGTTCCAAAGAATTTCGCGCATTGATACTCAAGTGGAGGTATTTTCTTTGATCGCATTTCCCTATTTCATATGACGTACTACTTGCGCACTTTCTCAATCGGCTATTTCCCATCGTCCTTGGGTATAAACATATTTTATGAAATTGCGATCAAACGACATTGTAACTAGTTCTGTCTTAGGTTACAGTAAATCAATTTAAGATAAGATTCCTTACAGGTGTAACATCTCCACAACTATGCCATTCGCAGATTTCTAGCAATGATATCCAGGATAAACAACGTCGTAATTTTACAAACGTTTAAATCTTTTCTTTATCGCGAAATCCCTAATCTTTAATAACGGAGTTCGCGATTGTTAGTGCTGTTATATTTCGAAAGTTGATATATATAAACAGCATATGTTAGAGCATGTTTTTTCTAGTTTAAAAATACGTATGAGAAAATACCGCACGTGAGTTGAATTATGAGTATAATTTGCATAAACAAAAGTAAATACTTTCTAGATTGATTCCTAGGTGTGTGGCCTTCTATTTTTAAAGTAGAATACGTAATAGCTGAGAGCGTATTTTCATCTTTGAAGCTGGTCGCATATTTTTCACGCGGTCAGAATCTGTATGTCAATATCTGGAGAAACTTGCTAGAAATTTTCATTACTGTTCGAATTCATCCTTAGGTCCGCAAGTTTCAATTTCACGCATATCCTTAACTTGGTCCCTAGAAGCGTTAAATAAGGAAAAAAGACCATTTCTATTTGACTTAATGATCTTAACGACGGTGAAAGTGCTAGTGAAGTAACGCCGCTAGAATAAAAGATTTGCTGTCCTTAATTTAAGAAAATCCTCTCCAATATCAATATCTTCCCGTTTATGATCCTTATATTGTTTCCATAGCATTAACCTCATTCGAACTCCAATGATTTCATTACATCCATCACTTATTGGATCTCAACAGTCAATTTATTTTCAGTGAAATTATGGGTATCAGGAAAAAGTGCCAGAGGGAAGTGATGTGCCAAATTAAACTATTGTATAAATAGCTTCGTATGCATTAGGATTTATTGATTAAAGGACAGGAAAATTAAAAGTTGTAGATATTTTTTATATTCCTGGATATATGAGATAGTAGATAGAAATAATGAATCTCTTTTGTTTCTAATACACTAATCAGGATCATCCAGATAATAGGTTTCCATCCTGTGGTTATCGCACCCCCATGTGATACGGAAAGATTATACAGTAGCTTCGGTGTATAGCAGTTTTATAAGTATTCTATGCTATTGAAGTATTCCAAAATCGATTTTATTATTATAATACATCTTTGCTGTCCCCTGTAAGCACTTGTTAGCTAGGCCTGTAAGGGAGTACGATGGCAAACTTAAGACTTTGTTTATTCCTGAAGGATAAGGTGCATGGGTTACGTGGATCAAAGTAGTTTAGAGTCTCTGATGAATTTGATGATGATGAAGTGATGAATCACTAAGGTGATCAACTTAGAGTATCACAACAAGAGAAATTTCAAAATTTAAACAATTATTAAGTTATAATCTTTGTTAAGATGATCTTTCAAAAATTGGGAATTTCTTTGCGAAGAGTTCGAGCAGTGAAAACATTTGGTTTCCAATAATTTTTTTGTATCCATTCAATGCTCTTTGAAAATTGGCTTGAGTTAAGAATTTTTAGACGTTTGGTTTAGAAAAGAAAAAAGAGTATATAATATTGAGAGCGTGAATCAAAATATTTTCAAGTCGGACTGTAGACCTAAACTACTGAATTTTGAGTTGATAATTGTATTTCTTCCGAATTCGTTCAATTTTAGTTTTCATTAAATTAAAGTTAAATTAAGTTTAAATTCCTCTTGCTAAATATAAATGAAATAAATATAAATAAGAAGAATCTCGAACTTCCACGTGAATTTTCCTTGTTTTTTTCTGCAGCGACCAATCTACGGTACTACGGATATAAAACCATTTTCTTTCGCTCAAGTACTCTATACTATCATGAGGTGATGAAGTGATATCTCGGTTATCCCGGTTTTTGCCTCTTTGGATTTTAATACCGGAATATATGAAAACTAGTTCATTAAATTAACATAAGTATATTACAATACACGATAATAATACCATATTAAACTCGTTATCGCCCAATTTACGTTGGTTATTTGATTTTCCTGAAATAAAAATTACCAGTGTAATATTTGAATTTAACTTTCAGTTTTGAAGACAAATGAAAATCATTTCGGAATATTCCTGTAATTTTTATTTTAGAAAAACTTCATTTTCGGTCAGTTTGCTGGATTAGAGCGTTTTACGCGCTACCACTCTCATACAACCTAATACACCAACTTTACCATTAAAATATTGAAAGAAATATCTATCCACGATCTTGAAGATCACGGTTCGTGTCAGTGCAACATTATTCATATAGAAATTCACATTATCTACACACAGATGATCATTATAAGCTACAAACTTTGCAAAAATAATTTCGATGTAGGTTGAATGGAAATTTTGAGTCTAGAATCGCTCACTTCACATGATGTTCTTCAGAGTTTTAAATACAGGAAAAGAATTACCATGGATATTTTATCGCCGAAAATTCAGAAGTGTTTTTTAGTCAAGAGGACAGATAGTAATATCAAACCGGAAGTAATCGCTATCTACTCCGATAAGTTATCGATCAATAATAGTAGCAAAAAAATATCAATTATTGATACGATAGTAATTGTTTGTTTCGACCAACCCTAGTTACTTAGTCTAAAGCTCTTTATTGCTTCAAATTTCTCTTACCACTCTCTAACGTCCATGATAGCTGCGGAAATAAATACACCCGCAAATTTATCGACGTTTAGTTGGATAAAATTATCGTTTTCCTCCTTCGTCCAAGGACTGTAGTTAGGAATGGAGATAAAGCAATACAACTATCTCCTTACCGCTTTGGCAGGTGCCTCCCTCATACAAAGAGCGACCTAAAGTTTGAAATAGAAAAACAACGAAGTGGACGCATAGGGGTTCGCTTCCGATACGATTAGGTCGCTATCAGCCAGCAGGGCAAAGCGGCTTCGCATATCTGCGTTGTTCCGATGCGGGTTCGCCGGTGTGTCGATAGCTAAAGGAAACGGAGTTGTTTACGGCAAAGAGAACAACGGATCGCTGTAAGTAGAGTCATATTGCTGAAAGATAATTAAAGAGCGTTTTTAACGAACTCAAAGCTAATCTTTTATTTTAACCTTGCCCAAATACGATGATCGGTAATCGGAGCTATAAATATTTGAATAAATTTGGCTTCGTGGAATTTCACAGCAAGCGTCTTAAAAAGGGAAAGACACTTGGTAACTCCTATAGCAAATTTTTAATTTCGATAACATATTTACATGTTCAAGGTGACTTGAAGATGTCAGTACGTTGACGAAACCGTCAAATTAAAAATCTGCTTCGGAAGTTGCCAAGTATTTTTCTTTTTAAGATTGTTAAAACTTCGTGAAGGAATGGCGCTCTCAACGTACGATATAATTGTTTTACTGGGGTAAAATTAGGGGGAAGTTAATTTTAAGACTTGATGAATCTGATATAAGCAAGTTCAATGTAAATGGTATGCCTAATGTAATGCGTATTCCCATACTAGAAGGGAGTTTATTTCTCCTATTTGGGATTTCGAGCACTAAGAAATTCACGTAAAGTTTGACTACCGATAAGTGATGGTACCTGAGTTCAGGAGTTTCTCTTAAAGCAAAAAATTTTCAACTGATACGGGAAATATTGATACGCGCATTATGTACCTTTATGAGCTTGACTTTCAAGTTTCTTTTTTTAAATTTCTTTAGAAAGAAAACTAGAGGCCTTTCTGGACTATTTAGTTTAATTTTCTTTCGGAAGTATTTTTTTGTATCATGTGAAAAATCGATATATTAAATTCTTAGTCATCTTTTTTGTCTTGGAAAAGACTCCACGACAACCAGGTTGTAAAAGGCTTTCCATTGTATTTTTTTAGAACTGGGATATTGTTTGAAAGAAAAGGTTATCATGAACCAATTCATAAACGAATGATTAAATAATCCATATCTCGCGCCGTTTAACTTCAGGTCTGGAGTAAGAAATACTATGGAATATTCACCATTCTTTTCATTATTTTCGAATCACACATAATGGGTTTATTTCACCATTATCAAAAAGTGGTAGACCGAAAAGTTAAAAATCAATAAGAAAATCGTAAAAAGAAATTGGCATAAAAAGTGATGAGATCAAAGATATCGTATTTTCCAACTCGATTAGAAATGCTTTCATATTTCTGAGGTAGATCTATTATGTATTATGGTTGTATCTAACTACAGGCTCTCGACCAATATATTTCGTGTTTGATCTTTTAGCTTTTAATATTGTTCTCCTTTGCACAATACCTGGCTTTATTTAACTGTATCTTCATGATCTGTTATCGATACACAATATTAGTTAAAATATTAGTTTCCCCACAGAAATATTTTAATTCGACGAATTAATTTATAACAGATTTTTGAGCAAAATTTTTCTTTTGTAACAGAAACTTTCCAAGCTTTCCATTTTTACATCATGTTTTGCAAAATTTCATAGACTTAACTTCTTAGTCATTCATATAAACACGGAAAATATTCAATTTGTCAGAGTAACTTTTAATAGAGTGTTAAGAATTTTTATTGGTGCCAGAACTTTCAGTGTGAGAAAAATTAAGGGGAACGAATGCGAAAAAGGATCAATTTAACTGCCGAACGGGGACCGAGAACCAAACGTGGCTGTACATGTCCCCCGTCTATTGAGAACGGGCTTAATTCCGAATAAATTTCACTAAAACGAGATGATGATTCGAAAACATCTTGAAGGCCTATTAGTTCAAGAAGTATCCTCCTCGGTTTCGAGCCCGCGACTCTAGTTTGTTATAAGGTCATCCCAGCCTTAGATCAGCTAACCATCTGTGTCGAGGATTAGGCAGTAAAAATTTTTAACCGTTCCATTCTCTGGCCTTGACTAAGGCACGCTTTCAAATTTCGCTTTCGATGGAACTTCTATTGCTAGAACCACTATCGTTGCAACTGAATGACGCTTTGACCTTCTCTTTGGATAACAGAATTTCGTTTTCTTTTGTATCATTTTATCCTCATGGAGTTCTTAATTAATTAAGCATGTTGAGAAAGTGATTGGTGAAAAGGAAAATTCAATTTAACATTCAAATCATCTCTGCGAATGGTTCATAAATAATATGAGCACCCGAGAAACTTCGTTGCAGAATATCTACCTTTAGACTGTTATACCTGCTGCCGACCTGAAATCCGTTAAGTGTTCATTCATAATATTCACTGGGGATGTTTGCCCAAAAATGTCCCTAACCCAAGCGTTGCTTTTCTCGCTCGTGTAAATGGTAGAAGTGCCCCATTCATTGCTGCAACCAGAGGCGGTTCCCTCACTTGCTGCCCCGGTAGACTACCGCAGGAAAAAAAACTCGAGAAAGACTGGAAAGATCCTGGAAACTCCAATTCCAGTATCGCCCGATTCCCAACCGGAAGACCTTGGCGACCCCAGTTAGTACCGCGACCTAACTTTCGTGAGCCCTATACTAATGGTAAAGATGACTCCGGTGACGTACCAGGAGGAAAAGGCCATCGTCAGATGGAGGGGGGCGTCGGTGGTCTCCTAGATACTCTTAAAAGGTTTTCCTCTTTTTTTACCGCCTCCCCACCCAAACACACTCCCTCTCCACTACAAGGCAGACGGCTCAATTTCGTGGTCCCAGAAAGGTTTTCGGAATCCCCGGTCCGGTAAAGAGATAGGCATCTCACTGCATGTTCTCCATTTTTTTCCTCCACTCCTCGTGGCAGGCGTGTCCCCAGACGCTCTCCCCTACCACTTCCTCACCACGCGCCTTGTTCCTCCTCATCCCAATCCTCGAAAGAGTCTCCCAAATAAATATTCCGGGAGAAAGGGACATGTGGAAAGAGCGGATTGATTAATGCTTTCCTTCTCTTTAATTTTATCCGCCTATGAAAATCGCTCGACTTTGACTCCGGCGGATTCTTTCGGGCCGCTTTTCTTCACGAATCGGTTCCCTCTCGCCAGTTTGTGTTTAGCCTAATTTATCCCTCCGTGGGCATGGCAATGTTTTGGTCCTCGTCTCAGTCTCTTAGGGGCTGACGTAATGACTCTCTTATTAGCGGTCCGACCCGACCGCTCTCGTCTGTTGGGATCCTCTCGGATTTGTCAAGGTAATGGCGAGCGCTGATCCCATTAATATGTTCTTCCTTCGGGTGGGCTTAGTTCGACTCTAAGGAAACACTTTCTCTTCCATTTGACGAATGCAGCGGCTTAAGGGATGGCCTCTAAACTGAAAGAAATCGAAGGTCTCGCGTAACTATTGCGAACGCTGTTCCGCTGAATGAAATTTTGTGGTGCTAAGAAAAGAATCTTCCTGACGTTATTTTATTTCGGATACTATTAAAAGGTAATTATTTCTCAGTCCACGGGCCATTTGCGGCCCTTGTACAACTGCAAAACTATTACTTAAAAATTTATTTATCTTTTTAAAGCAATTTTCACGTCATGCAAGCATGGTAGTTTGCGTTCTGTTTTCCTCTCCGTTCTATAAAAAAATCGGTTTCACTCCTGCATACGTCGAACCGGTTCTTCTTGCTCCGACAATCAGTTAATATTATTTATATCCTTCGGAAATTTGCTTTTATAATTCCTGCCGTGTTTATTTGCCCTAAATTTTGGAGTGAAACTTGGAATTAGTTAGTTACAACTCATTCTTACAACTGTTTTGTCAAATTCCCTCCAATTATACAGGTGAATTGCTGCGAACTTCAAATCGGAATGGGATAATTCAAGGTTTTCAGTATCGCTTTTAATTGATGCTTTCGGTTCAGATTCCGTTCCGGTCTTCACTGCGGCAAAAAACGTTCTTTTTCACTTTCGGTTCGATATCCTGACAATTTTACATTCTAAAACATGAAAACTGGAGTGGATGAAAGGTTTTGATTATAATATATTCAAAACTTTGAATCTCTGCTCACTTTTCAAACATCATTGCAATAAACGAAGGATATCGTACTATACCCACTATAGAGGAATGCAGCATAAATCCGAAGTAAAATAAAGGTGTAAATTATGAATATATGCCTTCAAATGCGATTATTCTTATTATGTTATACATCGGCGAGCTAAATCTGTTATAATCAAAGGAAACCGTTCTCTAAATGTAACCAGTTCTGTAACAAAATTGTAAATATCGTTTGACTCTTCACTGCCAAATGTTTTAAACACGTTATTTCCCTTATAAATCGTCAGAAAAAATTATATAATAGAAAAAATTAGCATTTTTTTGAAAACTTGCTAATCTATGACTGACGAGAGGGGTTCGTCACTTAATCATCGACGGAAACCGAAATGGCAGTCTTCGTTGCGGAGAATACTTTTGATTTACAAGCGCAGCCGTGACATCCCATATCGAGTCCATGCTGTTAACTCTGCATCGGTTACGTCTGCTTCATCCTAATTAGCATAAATACAAGCGAGGCAATCCGGTGATCAATCAATGCTCATCCACGAAGAACTGCATTCTGTGGGCAGTCGAATCGACCATTCCACGAAAATCTTATAACGAACATAAAAAGGAAGAGTATCTGTAATTATCACGGAGTGGCGCATCCGATTACGGCGACGTCTGGCGGAAGAATGAGGAGCTTAAGAGATGGCACCTCGCTCAGTCGCCCAAGCGAGAAATCCTTTCCTTAATGCACTCCTCAGGAGATAAACTTCCAGACGGGACAGACGATCGAGTAGGTGGGAGTGGAACCTGGAAGCTGTTTCCTTTAACAGTGTCCGCGGAGGGAGTGATCAGTTATGACACATAAGCCTTGATGCGTGTGACGGCAGAAGATCTCCTCAGCTACTGTGCTTTCCCTTCACTCTTTCCCCAACTCGCCTCCCTACCCGACCCCCTCCTAATCTGTTACCCAGCTATACTTTTTGAGACATAAGTTTTCCCTGAGAGTATACTTAGCATTCCCAAATTGGCGGACGTTGTATTTTTCTTGCATCTAGAAATTGGCTTAAGGGGTGGAATAATTGGTGATAAGAGGAAGTTGAGGGCCAGAATTCTGGTGATGTAGTGAGCTGTACTTCATATCAGTGATTCCCAACCGGTGCGCCCTACAAAATGCGAGGGAGGCACAGATTTCGAATTCCGCAGCACATGCGTGCTGTATTCTTTCGTTTAATAAGCGGTCGTTAAGATAATATTAAAAAAATATTTCACTCTCTAGTCGGTATTTTCTTATTTCCAAAATAATTTACCATGGAGGAGAAAGGATAGGAAGCATTGCTGTTTAAGACCAAGAACCGAAATCACCGTCATTGCTCGGGGTGAAAATGAAATTAATAAATGCGGTGAAATTTTGTTCTCACACGCAAATAGGAAGTATCTTGAAATCAAAATCTTAAGAAAATAATATAGTTGAGCCCGTGAACAAAAATGGAATATTGTAATAGCTTAGCAATGAAATACGGACTCTTATCAATGTGCGAAGTTTGACTGTTATAAATTATGGTGAGAAAATATCGCATAAATTTCCAAATTAAAAATCCAGCGATTAAGAGAAATTCGTCTAAAAGATTAAGAGAAATTCGTCACTCCTTTGGGTCTACTTCTTGATTTAATATTCAGAGAAGGGCGAGAAAATTAATCGGGCGTTTTGACGATATCGTCAACCGAAATATTTCTGGGACATTTTAGCATAAATTAGAAGATCTTGCGTGTTTTCAAGCCATACAATTTTTGACGATCAAATTAAGAATCCTTCGTCGTAGTAATTCCTATGGCGTATACCTCGGCTACGAATGGTCATTATTTCTAATTTAAATTTTCTTAAAAATTAATTTTGCGGGTGTTTTATTGGGTTTTCGTGCATTTCTCATAAAACGGATTCTATTTTCATTATAAACAGAAACTTAATCGATAAAAGTAAAGGATTGCTTATTATTAGCATAATGTCTACATTTTTAATATGCCAATTTTTAAAGCTCTGATTTTTTCTTTTTAGCTAGGTTTTACTGAATATTTATGGAATCGCACAAGGCCGTAAACATGCATAGTGCTCTCCTTATCCGAAGATATTTTGTGCATAAATTCTCCGTATTACTATAACACAGGCACCAAATAATAAGCATGATTTCAATGCATATGTATGTAACGACCACGTTATTCTATCCTTGAATAAGCAAGCTACATGACTGATTCATTCTTATACTTCCACAAAAAATTTCATTTATAAATAGAGCAAATCCATTCCTAGTAGGAAATTACATGATTTATAACATAATATGAAATATGGTGGGGATTTCCATTTTATTTCTCCAATTAATCATCTTCCTCTACATCCTTTATTAAATTCCTTTCCCTTATTAACTTCGGATATCATGTTGCAAATCTAATTCCTTAGTTTGAGACTCGTCGCTTTTTCATTTCAATTTCCTGCATTGCTTAGAAAGCTAAAGATAAACATAAATTAACATATAAAAGCGTGATCATTCTTAATAATTATTAAGAATAATGGCATAATCACGCTACACCACAAACTAATGACATCTATGAGCCCTTGTAACTCCAATAATTAAAATGTCTGATTGTATTCTAAAATCCAAGGATCCTTGTAATGTCACTTAAAGATATCTAGAGTAAGAAAATATGTAAATAATATCCTCGTATTATTTTAATGTTATCACCCGATACATTATTGAAATCGAAACTTAAGTTTAAGGTTTGTGCGCAACTTTGCTGCATTCCTTATACCGCATTGACCTATAAGTATGATTGTATTTCAACACTGGATGAGGTAACAATAATGTTTCTTATTAAAGCCGTCTCTCTTTGCCCAACTTTCATTAGCAGTTTTATTAATATTGCGTACCATTTAATCCAATTCTGAACGCTTTAATCTTACGTACCGTGATCTTATCGTAGCGATTCCGATTGCAGTTTCCCCGCTTACAATAATCCCGCTTGGCGAGGGGGATTTGCTAGTGAAACTTGGCCGTTGAACATTGGAAACCCACTTTTATAATCGGATCACGAGGATTCATTCTACTCAATCTAGGATGCTGGCACCCTGATATGGATTTTGCAGAAGTTTCAGCAATTTTATTTTCCGTAGTGTATTATTATAGATATATAATATATCAAAATACATTAGAAAATAATGGTTTACCGTGCTAAAATCATTCTATGAGAGAGATACTGATAGATCGATCGCTTTCAGGTCCTTCCTTGAAACAGCAGTTAAAAAGCTTACGTAATAATAATAAAATGTCTTTTAGTGGGCTAGATTGAGAGTAAAAGTCTCTTCTTGCATCTAATTCAGAAGAGTTTTAATGGAAAAACCGGCTCTAGATTGCAATATTAACAAGGTTAAAAAAGTTATATCTATAGAGGTTTATTGAGAAACTTGAAGCGTACGGAAATATTTAGTTTCTTTTGCCCTCAAAAAAACAATGTTAAAGAACTGCTTATTAAGAGATATAAAAGTAGTATCCTAAGAGTATATGATGAGGTAAATGAAATAGGAGACACGGAAGTATTCAGAATATGAGAAGTATGATGGGAAATATTCCGGTTCAACAAGATAGGCATGAGTCTTCATCAATCAAGTATCCTTTAACCTTAGAATCGGAATTTCTTCTCTTCGTTGGTCAGCGTAAGAATACCTTCTGCTAAAAGGTTCCGTGACAGATATCAAGTCAATATCTGCACTCTAATGCTACGTATGTCGTTCTTTAACATTAACTTCCCATTTCTTGACAGGCCTTGACTCTCTGAATGCAGAACTCTTCAACTCTTCCTCAAATACAGCTCTTCCTGATGTCTTTCTAACTCACATGTTAACGAAAATACACTGATTTTACTATCCGTAGATTTCTCGTCCTCTTTCCTTTGATCACATCAGTGGTGTGTTCTTTCATATTATGTCAGCTTTCCTTTTTTTCATTACTCCTCTGTGTTTATTGTTTCCCACGCATATCGCCCTCTTATTTTGTCTCCTCTATTCGCATATCCTGTGGGTTAGCCTCTAGAATATTTTCAGATATCGAATAATTTATATATTGTTATTCTATATTCTCTATTTACATATTTATAAACACCTACGCCAAGAAACTGGAATTAGATGAAAAATAATAAAATTATCCACTGGTTGTAAACCAATTGATCTTTTCATTTCTCACTCAAAACTTATGGCTTAACTTCTGCTGTGAGGGTCCTAAATCTCCAAAGCATACTGGCTTGATCACGGATACTATGTTGCATTTTATCATCGTATGGTCTCACACAAAGTTCTCAAATGGCGTCAGCTCATTATGTTTTTCATATATTCTAGCAGAGTGCCATTCTAACAAAATTTCAGAGAAAATTAATTTAATTAACTGAGGAGCACAAGGGAGGCAAACATCTTCAATACTATTACATACTTGCACGTATAGTTTTGAAATTTTCGTTATCGTACACACGCTCTTTGGCATTAACAATAAGCATATAGATTGGCCCGCAAAAATAAGGAAAGGGAATTGTTTTTGCTCTAATTTAAGAAGTTTCTAATAGCTCGATCAGCTAATGAAATTTTAATGTAACCGTCCCGCCAAAAAGTTGGATAGCCCTAGTATTAAGAGTCTGACTTTAGTTGAGGAAATGAGGGAAAGGTCATTTTAACTCCTCAAAGAGTATCAGGTAGTCCTTAAGATATGTTCCTCTATCTTAGATGAACTGTAAATTACACTGAAGCAGGAGTCTTCCAACTTAGGGAAGGTTCATATGCCCTAAATATCACACTTAAAGACCTTCCCTTTACTTCTTAATAAATTATTCCTCGCCATGTAACGTCCAACATATTTTGCTCCCATCCACTCCATCATTTCCGTTGCATCCTACCTTTCTCGATCGATCCATTTTTCCACACATCTGCTCCATCTCCTTTCGATATCTTTCACCAGAACCCATTTCCCTCCCACAACCTCCGCCAATTTCTCAAATAAAGAATGGAAATCCCGTCAGCTCGTCGGGAATCCCACACGTTTCACCCGCGATTTCGACCCCGTAAAAATATGCATTTTGTCGTATTTCGCCCATTCTATGACCCATTCACAGCCTCCCTCGGCATTCCGTGTCGCGTGGGCGCGTCTTCCTTTCGGCAAGTGGGTGGAACTGCGCTCTCTCCACTTGTAAACACTCCGGCTCTTCGGATAGTTAGTCCCCTCGGACACTTCCCCATCTCTATCGCCTTTATCGCACACCTACGTGTCCTCCGCTCTCTCTCTCTTCCTCGTTGTGCAAGGGCGTCGACATGGAATGCGAAAGAGACTAACAGAGGAGTTCGCGTTCGTTGTACCGAAGAAGGGAACATATTCCCAGAGAAATTTGTACGCGAGAGGGAGTGGAGTGAGGTTCCCCCGCTCTCCCCTTCAACTTCTGTAACTTTAAGCATCGTTACACGAGGGTTTTGTTAATAAATTCAGAGACGTCTTCATTTAAACGGGCGGGAGAGTCGCTTAGAGTAATCCAGCCGAAATGGTCGGGAAGGAGGCGGATTGTGGTGCAAAATTGGCTTCTTTTTGCTTTATAGTTCTCTAACTACGGCTGGGAGTCCTTGAGAGTAGGGAGATTAGTAAATACGCCGCGAATGTTGAATGAAGACGGAGAAAGTACGTATACGGAAGACGTGGTTGGTAGCGAGGTTGCAACTCAGTTTTTAAAATTCGATTCAATGTTTTTGGCTTTTTCTCTCTTCGAATATTAGAAGTGTATAATGAATGAAATAGATTCGTCTGTTGCAGCTTGTTCCTACTAATACTTAACCCATGAGCGGATCTAAGGAGATAAAAGCGATGACCCCCTCTTCGTAGTACTGACAATTTTCTTTGGATATGAAAAGGAGCTTTAATTAAAATTCGATCGTGGATTTTTTCCACGATCATTTTCTATAGTTCACCTACTACATGTATCATGATAAAAGAGCCTTTTATAGTTTAATTTGAAATTAATTTGTAACAAAATTGTCACGTATCCCTTCCCCTTGGCAAGTATCGCTCTTGGCATATTTCTAGATCCGCCTTGAATTAATCTTGAATGGCTTGTGGAGAATGAATGAATTCGTCGATATAATTTTTAGAAGAATTTCGTAATCAAGCGAGAGACCGATTCGTAAATTTATACTAATTGTATGAACCACTAAGAGCAAGAAAAAGTATAAAAAAGATCATTGAAAATACTCCCTTTTCGAAATTTGAAAATTTGAATCAAGTTGGTGTTGAACGAAAATACTCGTAGTTAAGTCGTAAGTATGGAAGTTATAATAATTCAGTTTGATAGTAATCTCAGAGAATCTATTTTAAAAAATATTTCCTACATCATTCTTTTAAGCCTTTGGCATACCTGTGAGTGTTTACTTGAGTCGAAACGACTTGTTATTTTTCTTAAAAACGCGAGCAAAGAAAAGTTCTGAATGTATGACGAAAAGTGCGAAGTTGGAATGAATACATGAAGACATTAATGTCTCATATCGATGATACTATGGACATCTTGTACTTTTATAACGGTATTCTCTTGCGTATGGCTGTTTTGTATAATCTTGAAACAGTTGGCATGAGTTTGCATGGTTTGCTTTTACAAACCGATGTCCTTGAATCCTTCTCGAGCGACTAATCTCCGCTGGTGTGCATTCATATTTTTCCTATAATAATGTTATCTTTAAACGTAAATATCAACATAGCCCGATGGAGCTCATTGCCTTTACATATAAACTTTATGTTGACCCACCTCTATTATTTTCGGTAGCCCAGGGATCTCATTACAAATATTCTTAAAATGCTTACATACTTATTTATTATCTTTATTTTTAAATTGCAGAAGGGAGCATATTTCTTTAAAGCACTAAATGGTCCTTTCAATAACAAGTTTAAATTTTTTTCTCATTAGGAGAAAGGATAATTTTCCATCAGAAGCGAAAATCCCTCAAGTTACTCAATGAATGTCATGCTCTACTCTTCGAGCTGTCAAACTTAAGTCATTGAGTCATTCACCTGAATAAAAGTAGCAGTAGCAGTGGTAAGGAATCTAAAATCATTCTTTTTCTAAATATATTATTCTGCATTTAATGAACTGACCCTGGCGTTACTCCCGGTTATTTGTCATGTAACACCGAGTCGTATTAATACCGATAGCCCTCCTAATTTTTTCACGAAAGAGAGAACTTTTTTGATTGAACACATTAAAATACACCAAAAACCTTCTCTTAAATGAGGCGCTTAAGTTTTCTTTATTTAAAAAGGAGTTCTTGCATAATTTATAGGCTTCTCGGTCATCGGTAAATTTTAAAATAATATTTATTAACAAAATTTCATGCATGTATCATACATCTATTCATTTAACAAAAAATATTAAGTAAATTTAACAATACCACAACCAAAATAATATATCCCTTAACGAAAAAGAGCCAATATTATGTAAATCAATTCATAATTTTTTACACTTTCAATTTTGAAATGTTCTTACAATTGTCATTCCATTTATTGAATGCAGCAATGGAATGTTCAGTTTATCCTCTACATATTAAAGCCACTAAGTCTCAGTTTCATCATTCTAATTAGTAAATTAAAGGTGCAAAAGGTCAGCATGCGATACTTAATAGCCACTACATTATCAATTAGGGCCGTCAATAAATTAAGCCTAACTCAACGTATCACCTTGGGATAAACTAATTAATCGACGAAATTTGAAAGGAAAAATCCATCAAAAGGAGAATCTTTGCGTTAAGATAGTGGATGAGGAATTCCCACACGCCCACTTGTACTGTCGCTAACTCATTCCAGGCGAAGAGACAAAGTGCGGCTGAGGAGAAGGATTGAAAGAGTGACCGTCCTCCCCTTATATTCACCTCGTATCTGGCGCCAAAGTGCTCCTCAAAGAGAGTGTCCTCTGCCACGACCAGACTTCCCATTCATTTCTTACTTCTCAGCCCGCTTTGAGAAAAAGAGCGCTGGATCACACTCCTTTTTTCTCCTTCCACTTCTCGTAAGAATCGGAAAGAATTCCGTTGCTCGAGTTTTGGGAGGAGGGCAATAATACAAACGTGGATGGCGACTTTTTCGAAGATTTAACGATCCAGGTCCATCAAACCTGTTAAAGCAATTCATCAAAGGTCGCCCCCTATTCGGACGTGGGAATTTTTTTGTTTTTTTCTCTTTTTTGGGTTTTTCTTTTTCTGAGAAGATTTTTCGAGCTTTCCGTGATTTTTTCACCAATCCAGTAAATTCAATGCTATTTCAGTTTCGCTCGAATTCAATTTCATTGACCTCTGTATGCTAGCAATATTTTCAGTAGGTTTTGACCGCGGCAGCTGCTACTCCCCAGGGTCTTATATAAGGGGCGATTTTGTTATATTACATATTTGTAATATACTAGAAAATATAATAATATCTTCCTAATTATTTAACCGAATTCGGTCGAATGGTGATAAAAAATCTCTCATTTAGCACCCAGCTCCTTTTAGCGATAAAAGCCTAGAATTGCGTCATTTCACACTTCAAACAGTAAAGAAAAAGTTCAAAATGATTTTGCTAGCAACATTTTAGAAAAAATGAAGTTTCTAATAATTTTTAATCAACAAAGAACTAAACTCACCTTATTTTTTAATTACTTCTTGCAAGAAGATGAAGAAGACCGACATCCAACTGCAGTTTGGTTTGTTGATTTCTTCTTTAACATCTTGGAACGATGAAAAAGATTGATTTATTTACTGAAAAAACCGACGTAATATCGAGTAATTCGCGAAAATACTTACAACCAATTCACACGTAAGTGACTTCCCCCTCTTCATAAGCCGATGGGCAGCTTGCGGGGTATCTATGCTTCTATGCAGATGTAGATTGAAAAAAAACATTTATTTTTCCTAAAGTTCTAATCAACGGAGCTTTTACAGTATATTCCCTGGCAGTTTTCGGTATCTCCAAATATTTTTATAATTTCTCACCAAATGTCAAAGCGATCGCAATAAACATATCCGAATCCTTTCAAACTCCAGGAACACATCTCAAGGAGACTGGCGATTGGAAAAAAATCATATTTGTTTCTGGGAAAACGCATTTGTATGGAATGAGTGGAGTAAAAGGGTTATCGCCGCAAGGATACAAGGGGTAAAAATACTCCCCAAGATATCTGTGTGTGGGTGGCAGAAGGGGGGAGAGAGCTCTGGAGGGTAATATGGAGATAAAGGGTAAATTGGTGTCGGACTTGAAAGGATAGCCGCCCCTTTTAGAAGTCTGCGGAGGAGATCTTATGGGTCGTGAGTGATGGTCATAAGAGGATGGCGAGACAAATTGAATGGGCGAGGGCGCCAACCATCTCTCCCCTCCAATGCACCTGCAAAATATTATCCCGGAAAGATATCCTTCACTCCGTTTGATTTAGGGCATCTCTCTCGATGTTGCGAGGGAGGGTTTTTAACCCCTTAGCTACCCCGTAAATCTCTAAATTTGAAAGCGTAAGATTAAACAAGAGGATTAGCATGACGGATCGAGGTTCCGATTCGATATCGGTCGCTCTAGAATGTTTTCGTTCGCATCCCTTATTCAGGAGAGTACTGCTGTTTGGATGGATAACAAAATCGGATGATGAAATGCGAAATTTCTGTTCTGGATGAGAGCGAGCTACAAAAGATATTGGAACATTATAAACATTTAACGAATATTGACTAAATTCAAGCACTTACATGTATATGATAAGAATTTAATGTGTGTTAAGAAAATTTTTGGAAAAAATGCGCTCATAAATGTTTGCTTAATGTTATTACAGAAGAAATTTCATGACCTATCTAATTATATTTGATAAATCTTTTTTTTCCCAATTCAATTCAACTTTATTAATATATAAATAAATATTACAGATAACCATATAACAGGAAGAGAAAAAGATATAAATTAATGTACATACATACAAAGAATTAGAGAAAAAAGAGATATTGCATGGATTGCATATCACAGAGGAACTTGATTTGATTGATTGAGAACATTGATAAATGAAAATATCACATATTTATTAATCCACGCCGTACTGTTTATATGAAGTATTGAAACGGAAATTTGAGTTGTGTTTAGGTGAATATCTATGTAATCCTTATGGATCTTTCCTTGTACTCTGGTATATAAACAGTACTGCTTAAGCATTCGAATAGCAGTGTGATTATTTATCCACCAAGAGATACGAAAGCTCTTAGAATTCCGTCCCGCTCTTAATGAGTTTTCAAAATCGACATTGTTTACATTTATCGTGTTTGACGTAATGCATGGTTAATGTTTTTGTTTTCTATTGGAGATATAAGCGTGAAAGTAAAGATTAACTGACATAGCACAAATGATAACTACTTCAGTTGGTTAGATAAGAAAGCTGTGAAGTTTTGAAGCAACTAAAATCACTAACGACCTAGAATAGCAAACTAAATAACAAAAATAAGATAATCGAAAGACGTAAATGTGGTTGAATGCGGTATCGATCCATTGTGCTCTATATCTTCCACTTCCGATATTGTGAGAGAGAATATTTCACGCCTAAAAATATTTTCCGCAAAAATATCAGAAATAATTTATGATACCAGAAAGGATTTAGGAGTTTTGCAAATTTAGAGTTATTCCTTTGCATACTGTACCCGAAAAGCAAACTTTTTCCACATGAAAATCATAACTTCTAACATGCGTTTGGGTGTTTATACGGAACACATACATAAAACGCATCCAGAAATTTTTGCACTCTTTCTTGTTAGAAGGAGAAAAAAGGAACTCGGCGGACAATGAACTAAGAGATAAAGGTTCTCCAAGCGCCGAAATAGCGGCGACCGTCTAAGGGCGATTCCCGGGAAACGGATAATCGTTTAGCGGTCCCAGTTCTTCAGAATCCCGATGTACATTTCGGAAACAATGCTTCCATCTTCCCGGGGGGTCCAATGCTGAAAGCATTGTTTCCGAAATGTACATCGGGATTCTGAAGAACTGGGACCGCTAAACGATTATCCGTTTCCCGGGAATCGCCCTTAGACGGTCGCCGCTATTTCGGCGCTTGGAGAACCTTTATCTCTTAACTCTTTCTTGTGCTTATCTGTATTATAATTGCCGTGTTATGAAAAGGTATCTTGAATTAAAACCGGCCGAACCAAGCTTTAAGTTACCGCATATTAACAAGACTCATTCAAAGCCGCCGATACATTACCAATATGGTAATCTGCCACTATAAGGTTATGATGTGGTGATGGTACTTTCACTTTCGTTGGAGAAACTGACCCACCCAAGCATATATTACGTTGACACTCCCAAACAAATCTCAAGTGTTTTGTTCAATAAATTCTCGGCGCATCGGTTTTTTTATGCATCGCCATCACTTCCCACACCACGAAGGTCATTTGTCGCTCTTCGATACGGAATGCGCTCACCAGTTTACTTCTCCGATTTTTATGCTGCGAGTGTAGACAGTAAATCACCCCGATATTATGATGTGCTTCACGTTTTCAGCACCAAAAAGCCTTTTTTCTTGTAAACCAGCATGTGCTGTAAGCCATTAAGTGACGCTTTGTAGAATAATTTTTAAGGATCGCCGAGGGTGCTTAAAGAGGTAGCTCAAAGACCCCCCTTAGTCCCTAACACTATACGGTTAATAGTTTTCTGCGTTAAAGTCTCCTTAAAAATCATGTGAACAATGATGAAGCTGTCTCCTCAGGGGTGGTGTCGGTCTGCAAACACGGCGAGTCCGACCACGACGTCCCGCGATATGCGCACAGAGAGAGCCGTAAAGTCAGGAAATGGCAGTGACAAATTGCGGATGCGACTCGACGAGATCCCGAGGAAGACTCTTCGGCCGATGTCCAACCGAAGCGAAGATAGAAAAGTTCTTTCTCTCAGCTCACTCTGGATCATGTCGAGGGAAGAGCGAAACCACATGGCCCGCCGACTTTATAGCCTCCTTTTTTAAAGTTGCGAGTTATGATTCTAACATAGAGTTCTCCGAAGATGACCCGTGTACAACTCTGGAGACGGAGAGAATGAGTCGTAACTTAAAGAGTTTAGATGAGTTAACGTTGGAATCGGAATGTGCATTACCATTCTGCGAACGCTAGAGGACTGATAGGATGAATATTTCACGAGTCGATCACGTCCAGTTTTAGTCTATATAGATCGGAAAGAATTTTTCTACTCTGATCTTTGACGAATGCAATTGGGCTCGATACGAATGCAAACGGGCTCGATATGTTAAGAAAATATTAAATGAAATCTTGAATCCGCTAAAAGTGACCGGCTGTGTAAATTCAAATATTACAATTATTTTTATTCTCTCGCCTTTACTTAAGGGAGACTATCAAAGATCAGTAGCGCAAATTACTTATAAACATCCCCAACTGTAGTTCGTGTGAAATAATTCTATACCATCGGAAAAGGCATATTTTTTAAACAATATATTTATGTATTTTTCATGAGAGAAACGTAGCGGTCTGGCGTCGAACTCCGGACCCCTCTGGGAGATGTTCTTAAAGCTAACATTACTCATTCACTTCCTCGAACGATATTTTGGAATAGGATTCTATACTTTTGCAGGAATTATATCAACATATTTTTTTGAAAATCGCTAAGAACTTACGGGAACAACCAGGACTTGGCATTAACTGGGTTAGATATTTAATTTTTTGTCTGTTTGACGTGCCCTAAACGCTTGAAATCAGCGAGTCATTCATACCAATGTTTAGGGCAGTGGATCCGTAATCGCTGCTCCACATTTATATTTATATGGTTATTTTTATAATTTAATGTAATATTCTGGGAAAGACGTTGCTCATAAATGCCGATTTGGGGTAATTCGTTATTCTGGTCTCGAAAAGTATTCCACTACCATGTTTCATCGAAATTTGCTCACGATACTTTGCTTGATATACATTTCCCATTTCGTCTTTCAAACTTGTTATTCCAAATGATGTAGTTTTAGTTTAATGCACACTCACGAAAAATGTTAACAATTTGGTCAAGTAATTATTAAAGCCACTGTTGATCCTCAAATTAATTACGAGAAATTCTGGGCAAAAAAGATATTTCTAAAACATCCTAAAAGATATCTGTGCCTGTCGAATTCGAATAATAAAATAGCATTGATGTCACCATGAGTATTTTCTTCTAAGCCAGGAGTTCAAAACTATTTGGATCTCAAACTCTTGATGAATTTTATGTTAATCATACCGTATCCTCCATCATTTTAATGATAAAAAAAACTTGAAAGTAACAAAAGAATCGAAATGAGTTGGAATTGAAATGTTGAGAAAGAGCACATGCATGGAATAGCTTAAATGATTATAAAGTAACTATTTTTGAAATACTATAACAACAAGATAAACTTACTTAGTGTACTTAAATGCTGTATTTATAAACCATACTTACTTCATCTTATCACTAAATGAGCTTCCTTCACACTTACTAGAAGGATGAGTTACCACGGGTTAGGAATTCCTGCTTTGAATGATTCGGATTGGCAGGATGTGATTCATTCATCTATATCTACGACCTTAATATTATTCTACCAAATCATCTGGGTGATCATTACAGAGGTTCCCTTTATAAACCTCGTCCAACATCTCATTCGGACGGCAGTGCGCAACGGGAAGCGCATTGGAAGACCCTGAGGTCATGTCGCCCTTCAGCGTTGGTAACACTACACACAGTGAAATTCATTGGTCTCCTTACAAGTTTTAATGGGGTCATTTTTACGACCGTCTCCCCTCGGGACCCCACAGCAGTCGCCGTCAGAAAATACTGAAGCGGTCCCCGCTAAAAACACTAGGAAGTGTCCGCCGATGGAAAAAAAAAGGCGAGCGCGGTGCCTTCCGGGAGAGGAGATCTCGAGGAGGGAGTGAGAGGTTTCGGTTGTGACGTGCGGAGGCTGTTTAGTGTAAACTTCAGTGCCACCAACGTGAGGGCCACCGCCGCTCCCACGCCTACCCTTTGCGACGCTTCGCACCCCGAAGAAAAAAACGGGCGGACGTCTTCGCCACCCACGCCGGAGGAGGCGCCACCGACGGTGTCGGGACGAGACGGTCCACTCGAAGGCGTCGGAGGAAGAGTTAGTGGGTCACCTGACGCAGTGGCGACACATCCCTGGAATCCCGTCGTAAAAACTGGAACAAGTGATGAGAAGGGAATGCGTCATCTAGGGGTGTTGACGCGGGAGGTGACGGAGGACCGGGGATGTCGTATCCTGGGTGGTGCGGATTTGTTTCTGAACGGTTGCAGGTGTCTCCCTTGCCTTAGTCGTCCGTTTTCTCCTGGAGAAGAAGCCGCGATGTGAATTTCCGCTTTTTATTCCAAGACATTCAGGGGTCAATAATCCAGGTACTCATGTTCAGAATTCTCGGCTCCATCTTTTATTATTGCGTAAACAAAACAAAGGCTTTAGGAAAGACAAAACAAAACTTTAGGCTTTAGGGCGCAGCCAGGATTTGTCTACGTATATTAAGAGATGGTATATTAAGAGAATGTGAATGAATGGGGTTCCTCCGAGACCTTTGAGAGAACTAAAAAAATTCCTACCTTTCAGGGGACAGTAACGCATTGATATGGATAGAATATAACACCGATATATAATAGAATGTAATGTAACACCGAGAGCTGTATAATGATTAGGAAATTGTCATATTCAGCAGAAATAATAGTAAAAGGCTAGTAATGGGACTTATGATCGAAATCGAAGATGCACTTAAAATATACTGATGATATCTTCCTTAAAAAATGTAATCCTCTTGGGGGGGCAGAAAGAGGGGTTTAAACACTTAAACCCCTCTTTCTGCGCCACTTCCTGTATGAGATTCAAATTTCACAAGTTCACATTTTGAGAGTATTTTCAGCTCCCGTTAAGAATTCACGTTAGTGCTGGGGAAAATCTTTAAATTCGGTCTTTTTAAGAGGCAAAAAAACTACATTTGCCGAATATGCCGGTGACCGTCGGACCAGTTCCTCGATACGAGAAAGGAAGCGCGGATAAACTACCTTCTGTTTCCTTCCCTCTAAGAACCAAATTTAAGGTTCAATTCACTCTAATTCAGTAACGAACTCCATTGAGAGCTCTTTAATAATAAATTCCACTCCAGTTGGTGAATTCAATCTTACCTCCGTCCCGTGCTTTCTCATAAGCAATGGCTTTTTATAACCGCTTCATCGCGCGGCAAAAACTTCGCATGTCGCCGTCAAATTAGTCGGGAGTAAAATGTCACGCGATGAACGAGACTTGGAATGCCACAGCATCGATTGTCGCTCTCCGTGACTCCATCTTGCTATATCTTCGCCATCTTGTCCCCCTTCTTACACTCTTTGATCGATAATCGAGGCAAATGCACACTCATCCGCGTGGACTAGAGCTTCCGGTGGAGAGCCTTTTTTGATATTCTTTTTCTTCCAATTTGACTGTTTTATGACTTGCAAAGCCCGAGCAGTAATTTCGAGCTTCAATCTCTTAGATAATGCACAGTGTTGGTCAAAGGATATTATAGGTGCTATGAAAATGGCCCGTCGCCGAAAAGGTAGCTATTACATCGTCGAAATGCTAGAGAGTGATTCCCATTTTAGTTTAACCGGTTTATTGGAAATTAGTGATTCATTCTGAAGGATGAAAATACAAATAGTATTTTAGGGTTCAAGGCATTAAATCCATAACATCTTCAACATTTTAAACGATAAAAACCGCAAGAAATACATGCTTAAATTTAGACGGATTGATAAAGGAGAAAAGATCTACTGTAGCCGGGACTATAACACCGGGGATCTCCCTCTTTCCGGGCGGTTGTTTTATTTTCCATCATAGCAACAGAACTTGGAGGAGGGATTGCTCTATCATTATAGCTGAATTGCATAAAGCAACTGCTCGGGAAGTGGAAGATGCGGGTTCTAGTCCGGCTACGGCGGACTTTTTCTCCTTCATTTCTCCATCGTTAATAAAATTTGTATGGCGTAGAATGGAGAAAGTGAGCTGGGTCGATAGAAAAACGAATGAGGAGATGCTAGAGATGGTTGGGGAAAAAAGGGTAATAATTGAAGTAATAAGAAATCGACGAAAGAAATGGGTGGGTCAAATATTGAGAGGAGAGGGATTACTGAATAAAACGATCGAGGGAAGAATTCGAGGAAAAAACAGAGGGGAAGACAAAGACAGAAGTTGTTAAACGAATTAAGGGGTGGGATAAGTTACCGGGAATTGAAGGAGAGGGAATTAAAGAGGGAATGTGGGGGGACATGAACCTACCGAAAGGAAGAACACTATATTACATAACATAATTTATTGTTTAAGGCACGACTTTGGTAGAGCTCGATCACGTAGGAGAAGGAAAGAAAATAAAATTCTGTCCATACTTCTACTCTTTATCACCAGACCTGATGATGACGCGACGCATTGAAACCCACCTTGTCAAATAAACCTATATTGTAAGGGATATCAGTTTTTCTTTTCTTCTTCTACAGCGACTTTATTGCCAGAGATATTCATGGAGCTCGTTGGTGCTCTACGCGAGGGTACACTGTTTCCTTTTTTAAATTTCATCGCTCCTTATACTACGAGAATTATTTCGAAGTAATATTAACTAATATTAAAATTTATACTTACGGCTTATCCTAGGGATCAGATAATTTCTTTAAAAAATAAGCAATTTGGCTCGTATAATGAAGAGGACCTCAAGCTATAGGCTAACCGCTATTTTTTCCGTAATTACTTTGCCAATATTTGATAAATTTCTAACGTAAAATCTTAAGTTTAATACTCGATTACTGAGAATTGAGGCTCTAAGATTGTTACTCTATGTTGATTATATAAGGAAACTCTAAAATCGCCACCCCTCGGCAAGTTTCTAGACCCACCCCTACTTCAATCAGCGAATAGAACACGATTTCTTTTGCTTCTCATGAAACCATTTCACCAAAGAGCTCTTAAATTCACACTTGGAAGCAATTAATATCGGACAGAGAACGTTTGAACAAACGAGAGCGAGGTTGGATCTAAATCCAGGTTGGCGTGGGACACAAGAGGTTGTAAATAAAGGAAAGTGCAGAAAGGGAAAGGTGCGGGTCGATGCGAGTGAAAGCACTGTATGAAATGGAGGATAGAACAGACTGAGAGAAAGAAAAGTGGAAGAGCAAACAAAGAATAGGATGGGAGACATCGGACGGAGGAGGATTAGACGTGGAGAAAGTGTGCTCATGGTTTCTGCAATCTTATCTTTCGGCATGCCCATATTTCAATAAGAATTACGTGTGCGCATCGGATAGAATGCTTTGACCCTGCGGTTTACCCGCATCTATTCAAGAACTCTTGATCTTTCCGTCAAAATATTTTCCTAATAAATATCTCGAATCGAGAGCAGCTCAAGGCAATTAACGTCTTCACGTTGAAAGTGGAAATTTCCGCGGTGAAATGTGTCTCGGCAGTGGAGATCAAAATGCCGTTAAGTATGGTTATAAGTAGGGTTGCCAGACGCCTTATTTTAGCGGGATTTCCCCGCTTGATGGATTGTTTCCCGACTTATGCTTTGAATGTTCCGCTGCTAAATACCATGCCAAATACATGCCCCTCAATATACTTATGTAGAGTGTGATAGAATTAACTTTATGGAAGCTCTACAGAGATGAAGGAAATTAACTGCTGCTCTCAAATATGGGCGCTAAACTTTGGTTAACGCAAACTTAAAAAAACTTGCAGAAAATTCACATATATCTGGGTTATAATGTGGTAAGAATATTAAGGAAAAGGGTGAGAATAGTAAATTTTTCATCCTTTTCTCGACGCTTTTATAAAAAAAATAACTTTAATGTTCTCAATTTGTACCAAATGTATTTCTGTATGTTATGTATACTATTATATTTTATAATCTGATTTTTGAATAATTATTATTTATAATTAAGTATACTTTGGCGATCTTAACCCGTTGCCGTCTTGCCAAGAAAATACAGTCTGGAATCTGAAATTGAAAAGTATATAACTGAGAGGGTTTTGCCTATTTTGAAACAAAAAGTTATGGGATACCGAATAATTTTATTTTAAACTTCATTAAGTTGAAGTTTTTCTTAGGATAAATTTATTGTTTCCAGATTACTTGATTGGTGAAGGTGGAAAGGAAAATTCTATTCATCTCCCTTATTCTAATTTGAGTAGATAAATTCAGATTTTCCTTTCCTAAGTAGCATGCTCAATACTATTTTGCTTGCTAGTGAAAACAGGAGAAATTCATTGACTCTCGATGGAAGGGAAATACGTTGATTTCTGTTACGTTTATTGCGTCAAGTTTGTGAGTTGCGTCACTGGAAAGGCATAATATATTGCATTAATGAAAAAAATACTCCGCCTCTGACCCATTAAGATAATGAATGCCGTAACTCTCACTATTAATGATCGAGGAAAATCGAAGAATCGCTCCTCGTATAATATTATACGGTACGAAACAAAGCTTTTCCGTCCACACTAACACTAAAAGGAATCTCATCGCAAACTAAGAGCCATGAAAGCACAGTAAAATTTCCTTTTTCAAAGTGGAATTGATTTCGAAGAATCTATTTTTGCCTTCATTATTCTAAATATTTTTCATCTGATGTTTTAAAAACTTAATTTGTACCTGACACAGATAGCAATGTTTCCGAAATAGAAAGTCAACCGCGAAATGCTTCATACTATGTCAGAAAATACTGCTAGAATAATTAATTACAACACGTGATCACACAATAAATACCTTTAAATATATTTGAAGGAAAGGTACTTCCTTAAGGCAAACTTAATCCGGAATGAGTTGTAGGGCAGGGAGCATTCTTCTTTTTCATTCTTGTTTATCAATATTATCAAATTCATACATTGAATTTAATATATCTCATACACAAGACCCTCAAACTTAGCTATGACGCCCACTTTTTTCCATGTTAAAACTGTCAAATATTTCCTTAAAAATTGTTGCTGGTAGTATTTCTGATTTAATATTTGATGAGAAAAGAGAGGATCTCCTTTGATGTTATCTTCCTGCAGAATGCTTATAAAAAATGTAAATAAATAAGCACAGCCTAAATGATGAATCTAATATCAACCTTGCTAATTTAAATCGAATTATCTCCTGATGAATCTTTCTTTCTATACATCATCTCAGTGATTTGCCTGTTTTTGAATCCATTAAAATAAATAGTGAATTCGCGGTATATCTAGTAAGCGTGATTTCCTTTCTCTTAAAAGCCAGTACTGCTTATCTCCTAATGAACAATTCGAAAACTAGCTTTCAGTATTTGTTCCATGTGTGAATTAGAGCCCTAGTTAACCTTTCTCCATTCTCTTTCACTCTTACGAGTGTCTTTCGAAAAATTAAGAGCTCTGAACCTTTTCTTTCATCTTTATCTTAATTTAATGAATCTTGTTATAGCCTAGAAAGCGTATCATAGGTAATAGTTCTCGTATGAGACACTCTCTCAATGTTTCTTCAGTTAACTGCAATTGAATCGATTCTCTATTCGCCTCTATGCGAACAATTCCTTGCAGGCAATAGAAAGCATCTCAGCAACGCCTCACCTTGTCGTGACAAAACGTGTTGCTCTACGTTGGTTTTTTCCGACTTTTCGAACGCTGCTCTTGTTGGCGGGGTTCCATACATGCAAGACGCATTTCGTCTACACCAAAGGCGAACACAAAACGAGGCCTGTCTAAGGTAAAATATCGTCGCTCACATCCACAATACCTCCTTCCATACAGTTTTTTTACTGCTGCACAATGCTTTCAAATTTTCCATTTTTTCCAGCCATTTGCGTAAATTTTCTTCGACTACCTTTCCTTTTTAGAAGAATCTCAATCCACATTCCATTAATTCAGCGTATCAAATTCGAACCATATGTTTATTACATTTTTAATTCAACATATTCTCGAAATATTACATCATTTATCAGGATTTACCGTGTTCATTTTTATCTGTAACGCTCTCGCAACAAGCCTAATCCGAGCTGATTATCGGGTAAAATCAATTGGTACAATTTCCAAAATAAATAGTATTATAGTTTCAAGCATATATTATGTAGTGGAATAACGAAATCTTCTATTCGAGATCAAATTGAGAACAAATATTCGTCCACATAATTTACCAATCCTAGCCAAGTAGGTAGTGCGTCCATAAGTGGAAGCGGTCCCTGGTCCGATACCCGTGGGAACCAATTTTTCCTAATGCAGCTTGAAGGTAAAATGGACATCCAGCCGTAAAATTAATGCCAAAACCAAATTCATAATAGTTTATCATTATAATCCTCAGCCGGCCCCAGATACGATGGAAATAATGAGGCTTAAAAGAAGAAAATGGTATCACTATTTACTCTTGTTATGATATTAATTATTTGTATTGACCAAATCGAAATGAATACACGGTGAAAGGTAGAATAAATCCTCATTGGGGTAAACAAAGAGCTAGTTCGTGTTGCGGGGAAGTGAGAGAGAGAGAGAGAGAGCGGAGAGGTGATGTTTGGCGGAAGTAAGGTAAGTGATAGAGAAAGGTAGTCTATGGGGTGGAATAGCGATTGATGGTGGGAGTGGTCAAATTTATTTCCCTCTCCCCTAGTTCGGTGTCGCTTTGCTATCCATTCCGAACGAATCCCACGCACCAATCCCTTCATAACCACTTTTCCGCCCCCTCCCGCCGTGGCACCCGTCCGTCACAAGTGACAACGGAACTTACTTAGCCCTCCCTCGTAACCCTCCTAACGTGACTTTCGTGATCCGAGGAGAGAATGTGACGGTGAGATTTCGGGGAAAAAGTATATCGTCGTGAAGGAGTGTCGTCGCTGTGCAAGGGGATGCGGTGATCAAAGTGGAGGACTCTCCGGACAACAAGAGGATTCAAAGGTGGTTTAGAAGTGGCGGATATTCTACGTATTTAATACACGAGTTTAATTTTCATTGCCGTATTTGATAGTAAATAAGAAACACCTTCATTTCAGAGGTGGAATCTCAAAAAAGAAAATTTTAATATCACAGTTGAAACTTACGGAGTTATGATTCCGTTTAATTTATAAATTTAAATTTTCAGGTCACGTTTTTTATGATTATTTATTCCAATCTATTGAGGTCGTTAGATATCTCCATCGAACCTCTTTTGTTACTTAAAAACGTGGAAAACGGTCGAGCCTTCGCGTATAGTATAAAGGGATCATTTTTAGTCATATCTTAGAAAAATATGCCGTCAAACACGGTAATTATAATTTAATTAGTTTCTTTATGACTGTTCATATGTTAAATTAAATGCTCACTGCTGAGCTAAATTGCCTGTAAAACCGAAGCATAATAAATCTCTCGGTTTGATACGATAGTTCCAAATATAGATAATTTAACGGAATGCGTTTATTGAAGTTTTTGATACAACATGGATCCCATTTAAAACGCTCCCGCTTAATCTGTAGTTAATCTCGATTCCGGTCCTTTTCATACTTACTACCCTTATAGCGTGATTTTTTTCCTTTCCCTGATGCACTGCAACCCGCTATGGACAATCTTCCGCCTCAGTCGATAAACAGAAAATTATTTACATTACTCTTCTCTAGGTGTAGAGTAAAAAGATGAACGAAATGAAGGTGGAGGCACTTAAAAACTCTTACATAATAATTTAAGTGCTGAAAAACCCTTCCCTTACGTTTTCTAAAGATCTTCCCTAATGTTTTGTAATTTACCAGTTATAACCCTATGCCACTCAAAACGCGATTTTCAATCGGTTGCCGATTCCCAAGCATGTTTTACTGCATTTTGCAGCTTACCGCGAGTATGCTTTAATGAAGCTCAAAAATTTAGAAATGTTTACTATATCAGAGATGACAAGCATAGTAATGAGGCGAGTGATCATATAATTTTACAATAAAGCTTGACTGGAGGAACTTAATTTTAAGAAAATAAAGTTGCAAGCAATAATAAAATCATCTCTCTCGAATGATAAAAAAGCTTATCGGTAAATAAAAATTCAGACGGAGTTTTAAAAAAACCCATACTAAGTTCTTACTCCACATTCATTTCCTTACATTCGACTGCTGAACTTGCACATTTTTCGACTCCAAGACCGCTCTCTCATGCATTTGCGAGAACAATTAAAATAGCAGGTCTTTCCACTTACTGGTCGAAGAGGGGGAAGAGCAATGGACACGTGTCCTTGGCTGCGTCATTTGCTCGCCGTAAGGTGTTCACTTTGTGGACAGATGCCCGAGGCAAGTCCACTTCCTGTCTCGCGCCATTTTCCCGTCTCCGCAGAGGGATTTTTCCTTTTGTTCAAATGCATAGAATGTGCAGGAAACCGAAATTTCGGTCGCGCTTCGTTACGTTGGACGATTGGCCGAAGACAAATGAGTGCTCAAGAGGATTTCTCTCTATAAACACCCTCGGTTCACATTCTTCACGCATGGTTGAAAACAATAATTCTTTGCCTCTGTTTAAGGTATGGGATTCTGGCGTCTTGTACACTTGGGCCCGAAGATATGTATACCGTAACGTTCGTTGAGTGAATTGTTTTCTGAGATTGTAATGCTCCTTCTTTCCACTAGAATATTGGACTGTTTGCTCAGCCATTTCACTCAGCTATCGGATAAACCGAAGTCGTTACTCTTTGAATAACACGATTGGTATTGTTCCAATACGGTTGATTGGGTTCTTCTTAGAGAATTACATCTCTATATGCCATATGGAAAAGTAGGAATTAAAATTTTTTAAATACTTTGAAAGTTGAGGTCGTTTCGCATGTTAGTCTCCAAACTCGGGAATCAAACTCGGGACCGCTTTACCAAAGTGAAAGCGTTACCTACTTGGCTATTCGGAGACCTATGCTATATGAATTCCTATTTGATACATAGAATGTGTTGAAAAGAGATCGGATAGATAGATAATAGAAAATCTTCAAATTTCTTTAAAAACCTATAATTTTAATATTAAATATATATACCGTATAATGGTTCAAATTAAGTTGTAACTGAAACGAATGGTCAGTGGCTTTGATTGTACAGATTTACATATTGGAAATTCCATCATCGCGAAATGAAAATCAGGTCTTCCTCTGGTAACGGCAATCAATCGCCGAAATAGGTAATTTTGAGTAAAATTCTGAGGAAGATTACAAATCTTTTCTAGTTATGAGTTCAACAATTTATGGGGAACTTTGCACGAAGAAAAACAATAAATTCTGAAATAAAATTCGGTAATTTAGTACATTTTTACGTAAAGTTAATGTAATCGAATTTTGTTTTTATATATTTTAAGATTTCTCAATTAGAAATTGGGGAAAATCTTAAAATAAATAAATGCTTAAACTTTGAGGGAATCGAGCATCTGAATCTTGCATCAACACCCTCGTCAGCACGATATGGGTTACGCGGATCGTTAGATCCGCCCCGTTAAATAAGACCATGTATTCCGAGATTGCGCAATCATCATCATACAGATAAACGGTCTCACCTTCCGAATCCTCGAGAGCCGAATTCCTCAACGGTGCGAGAGGAAAACCCATGCCCTCCATAATGCATCAGAAAACTCTCGACTGTCTCCGCTTATATTTTTTTCACCTCTCCAAGAGAGATTACCTTCCCCCGCAACCTTCTCTATTACTCTTACCACTCTCTCTGCCAACTTCCTCCCCCAGCCCATCCACACAGAGTGGCCACCAATATCCGGTTAAAATGCTCCTAACGAAGAAGAGGTGAGTGTCTGGCGGGGAGTGGGGAAAGGGTCGAAAAGAACATCGAAATCCTCTTTCTACCGTGGCGCCATCGCGTGGATTGGAGGGGAGACTGTCTCCCTCAGGTGAGAGAGGTTGAGAGAGGTGTGGAGTGAGAGAGGGATGATGTAAGGCAGGGTGTGCATCGCAGATGACGACGGGGTTGAGAATGACAAAGGAGTCGCACCGTGCGAAAAGTCTGCAAATGCCGCTCTGGCGATGTTGATTCGGCGATCGAGGGGGGATTTCGTGTTTGGATTCGTGGGAGATCCGTGGGGGATACTCGGATTTGCCATGAGGATTTCTTACGGGGTGGATGTAATTTTTAGATAGGTAATTGAGGGCCTTTTTTGTCGGAGATGATTTGTGCTGACGTTGCCCGATTGTTCAAAGGGAATTTGCCGACAAATAATTACGGGCAAATTTTTCCTTACAAGGTTTTCATTTGCGGATTTGTGGAATCACTCCCTGCGTACGATCCGCGGCTTAATTTTATGAATGCGTGTATGCAAACATTGCCGGAATATGGGGTAGGTGTGAGTATCATCTCCGATGTATGTTTTAATTGATTTTATTTGCGCGATGAAAATTATTTATATTTGCTTGCGCTTAATTTACGCTGAAATGACTCGTTAATTGGTAATTAACGGTTTGCTTAGGGTATTTTCCAAGGTAACTTTTGGTTGGCAGCTTCACTAGTGGGAGGAACCAAATGTAACGATCACCGAATGCACTGAGAACGTGCTGCTTCAACTCCCTTGTATTTTTTGTTACCAAATTGCTCTTTAAAAAATATATACGTGATTTTATTTACACGAATAAAGTATGTGAACATGATTCTTCTTTTTATATGTAAGATTTAAGTATATCCAGAAACATAGATTTAACAAACTGCGGGCTCTCAGATAGTTATGAGGGCAGCGCATCCGATTTCGATGAAAGTGGTCCCGATTTCAATTCCCGGTGGAAATCCAGGTGTGAAATGACCTGAAAGCTGTCGAAGCACTTCTAGCAATACTACAAATACAAACTGCACTTATTTGAGTCGAATAAAGGTTAATGCTGTTAGAATACCTCCATCGTATTTATATGTCTGCAGTAAGATTTAAAGCATGATCTCGTTTTTGACATTGTAAAGTGTATTTAGTAAATTTAGTAAGTGAATTTCTGTTGATTGAAATCGCTGTGAGATTGAATGATAGCAGCTATGAGAACTTTTAGAAAACGGAGGTAACAAAAATAAAGAGAAAGATTTTTAGTATGGGTGATTCAATTTCTTAGCCCCGTTGGAAGTGATGCATTTTAGTGATAAAACATATCATTTTCATCTGGGTTTCATAGTTTCGTAAAGTTACTCTCTCGTGTATATGAGAAATGACTCATAAGCCCCAATAGTTGCACTGAACTCTGCTAGTTTATTTGGCGGAATATCTGAAATATTTCGAAAATATAATCGAAGAATGGAAACCGAAGACGCGGTCGAAAGTGAAATAAACGAGAAATTCCATCCACAAATGGCAGTGGCTTAACTTTTAACTTTCTGGGTATAGTGCTCTCATTCTAAGTTCCCGTCGAGCCTCATTCCTGACAGTCCTTCCCATTTTTCGCATTACGTAATTGCGGACGGAAGAGATGGCCCTTTCCAATACCATCATGCTCCGTCCAAAATTCAAATCTCTTTTTCCTTTTTTCTCCCTCCCCCATCTCGCTTCTCCCAAAATGGGCACGCCCTCCCCTTTTATTACTTTGATCGATTGACTCTTCCCCTCACTCCAGCTATCTCTTCACCAACTACACAACGCACTTTAGCCCTGATGACTCTCTCTCCTAGCCCCTCTGGCCCAGATCCACCCTTCCCCTTCATCCTTTGCCCCACTCAATCATAAGGTGGCCCACGGTAGCCGAACGAACTGTCAGTTTGGTATTGTCAAGGCCCAGATAGCGGCTAATTGCAAAAGGTAGATTGTCAGATGGAGGTATCCGTGTGGACGGAAAAAGATGATGATATATATACGAGAGGAAATGGAGAAAAACTGGAAGGGTAGCTGCGTAGATCCGCGGCGTCTCCGGAGCTTATTGGATTGGAAGATTCGGGCGTTGAAGTCTCCAGCTCTTATGCATAAAATATCACCAAATTGAATCACTTTTATCGGCGCAAGTTAATTTCTATTGTACAGTCTCCTCCATCGTAGCAGTCAGATGATAAATTCACAGCTTTGGTGCCATAAGTTTTGATTTTAGATAGGTTAATGTAAAATAAATGATCGGTATAATTTCACACGATTCACCGATTTCGACTAGTTGGGAAAATTCAAGTAAGTTGACCGATGGAATTTTAAGGATTCTGTCGATGAGAATCCGCCGGTTGTAGCAAGTAACCCCCAGTTCGAATAAAAACAATAATTAAAATTTTATAGTAACTTTTTAGTTCAGTTTTAAACAGTTATACTATAATACTTAAATATTTAACCGTAAATTTGATGGCTTAAGCCTTTACAAGGGAATTATTCTCGAGAAAATCGGGCATCCGTTGTAAAAATGAAGCGATTCATCGTTATATGAAAAATTATCCGTTTAATTTGAACCACTAATATTTTTATGCAGCAATATTTTGTGCGGATAACACGATGTTTCAATTCAGTTATGCAATTTGTTAAGTAAATGATGGAACTCAGAATTATAATGATCCTCAAATTTTTGTATCTCACAAAATGTAAATATTTCCAGCACTTTTTCCCATCAAGGAGGCTTATCAAAATTTAGGTACAGAAATATATGAAAAAAGGGTAAATAAACGATGAGTATCAAGATATGATGATATTTTGATACTCATCATTTTTTATTGAAATGCCTAATTTAAAATAAGTATAGCTTACAATCCAGAAATATATGGACAAAATCTCAACCTGAATACTTACCTCCGTTGGAAATCAAAGTCATTTTTCAAAGACTTTTTAGTATCGATAAATATTTCAAAACATTGGCATTAATACGACGTGGAAATTGAGCACGAAGGCAGCCTGGGAAACATTTACAGATGAGCTCATCTTTTTGCCGAAACAGGAAACAATATCTTATTCTCCAGAGGAATAGCGACTGAAACGCTTTCAGGCAAACTTCTAAACCTTCCAGAAACTCACGATTTTTTCCATGAGAAAACGTATCATATCAATCTAAGATGCAAAGATATCCGCGCATTCCAGCCACCCCTTTTCCCGTGAATAATTCAGGCCGGAAGACACCCTCACCCTCTCCGGATCTTTTAAATTATTACGTCGAATTAAATTATATTTACCATAAATTCGTTACTCTTCCCTGAGTGGTAGGCGGAAGGGGGGAGAGAACATTAAAAGGGTTTCCACTTCTACAATTCCATTCCGACTCCAGCCTTCTATCCCCTCCACTTTCACCGAAAAACACACGAGAGCAGCAAACACCTTGCATTCCGTCCTCTTCATATGTCGTTATCTTCGCCCATGAAACTGTGGCCATCAAACAATCGAACATCGTAAGGCGCTCCTTCCACCTTGTTGGCGCCTGAGGTCTAAGGATGGGGCAGAGGATGGGGCAGAGGAGGGGGCAAGGGGGGGGCGGAGGAACCAGCACGCGCCCCGGCTTACAGACTCCGCAACAATTAGGCTACAAGTCGGAACCCTTCCCTCCACTCACGAGGTTTTTTTATTTTCTCTCACTCTCTCGATGGCATTTATTCAACTGTTTCTTTTTCTTTTTTTCCCCTCCTCTCTCTCTCTTTCCCTTTTACTCGGATGTTTTTAGAGCGACCACTTCTTCTTTGGCCCCGCCTCCACGTTTCTTCCTCCTTTTCCGTCTTTCGTTTCTTACCTTTCTTCTTTACTTCCTCATAGTCTCATTCTGACTTATTTCGCGGTAGGTTGTGTCTCTTGCCTTTCCCCTATTGCTTCCAATTTGCTCTTTTTCCCTTTTCTTTCTACTTCTGTTATCAATACCTGCTCTACTCGGCAAATGTTCTCTCACGTTCACTTTACGTCAGTTCCATTGTTCAAGCTTTACGTATATTCCTTCGCCCTCCTTTATTTTTTTTCCATTGTATTTCTTTTATTTCCTGGTTCTCTTCCCTCTTTTTCCAGAGTCTTTCCCATTTCTTTTAATTTTCTTCTCACTTTTGTCTTTTTTCAATCTTTTACCAATTAACTAACTACCTCTTACCTTTCTTACTTTTCATGTAGCCTCAATCATTCTCCAGCATTTTTTCTTCGTGTGAATTTGTATATTTTTACAATCTTATATTTATTACATGTAGAATATTTATTAGACTCATAAAATGTGACATTTTACGTAAAATAATTATTGTGAGATTTTAGATAGAAGATTTAGAATATATCGTAAGAAACTTGGTAATTTCTAAGGTTATGCATTTGATAGCTTATACATGTTTAAAACTATGCGAGGATCAAAGTCTCGATATTTTGTGTTTTCATTCGATTCCCTTCTTATACAATTTCTCCACATATAATTCTCCTCTTTCTTCTTCCCACATTTCCTTTTCACAGTTCCTCAGTTTCTTGTTTTCTCGACCACTTATGATCCCACACTCCATTCACCTGAGGTGTTCCTCCGCCAAATCTTGCGTCTCCCACTTCTCCTCCCACTCCCTTTCTCTCTCACTTCTTTTACATTCTCACTTTCATCTACACCTCAATATCATTCGCTCTTTTTTATTGCTCTTCCCATCACTGCTCATTTCTCCTCTTTCTACCCTTTTGTCTGTTTTATAACTATCATTCCCTGCATATTTTCCCCTGGGTGTATATATAAAAGCATTAAAAGGAGTATTTCGAACTCTGATAATCTAAAATGCCGCCTGTTTTTAGAATATTTCTCACTTCTACCTTCAGGCCCATAGCTCTTTTCTTTTAGGGAACTATTTACACTATCTATGCCCGCAAAGATAACTCCTAAGATGGTTGGGGACCCTATATTTCGGTTTGCTCTTTATGCGACCTAATTATACCCTCTTTCAATTCCTTTTGTTGTAATATATCTCATTATTCATTATAATAGTATCACTTTAAAATAAAATAATATTATAAAGATTTATTAAATTTCTTTTACAATAATTCAAACATTTTTAATCTTTATAATTTCTTTAGTTTAAAATTTTAACAATTGGTGTTACAGGGTTTGAAGACCTGGGAAAGACTCTTTCGCCTTCATAGAAAACATAATGTAAAAGTTTAAATGTAATGTAACATTCCCATAAAATAAGTGGTTATATGCTTATTTTATGGGCATGTTAATAAAAGGGAAACATGCAATACGACCTATATTTTCCTCTTGAATTAAATAAGAAGGAAGCTGTTCTCGAATTAAAAATATCAATAAACCTTCGAGAATCTTCCTGAGAGTATACTCCCTATGGACCCTTTTTGTATACATACAAAAAGGGTCCATTTAAACCCGTTCAACCTTTCCAACTTCTTAAAGCTTTGGAATTAAGCATACGACACCATTTCTTAACAACATCGCTCATCAAATGTCTTTCCGCATCGCCCTTGATTTTCGAATTCAGGAAAGGGCGTCTTTCTCTATATCGTTCTCTGTTCTCTTAACATAACATCTCAGCATTTCGTTTTGCTCATATCCTCCTTTTATTTTCCCGCTTTCCCCAGTCTTCTATTCCTCATTTCTTTCCTTCCTCCTCTTTTCTTTCGTTCTTCGTGCTCATCTTCTTCCTCCTTTATCTTCCCTTTCTGTTTCCCATTCTTTTATCACCTTCCTTTGCTCTCCAACTCTTTCTACCCCTCCACTTTCCCTTCCAGACCTTCCAAAAGCGCCTGCCCACTGCTATCAGCTTCACCCCACACTCCTGAAGACCCTCCGTCTCAATCCAAGCCGCCCCACTCTCTTATCCCATTCCCGCAGCTAATACTATCACAACTACCACTCACTAATGCTTTTTAAGTCCGGCGACCCATCCCTCTTCCCCGTCCTCACCCCTTTCCTCCCCCGCCTTTTGGGAGCTGGTCCACCCATCACACGCCTTGATCGTCCCACGCCGATCGAAGAGCCCTCTGCAGGTCCATCTTTGCCCTCGAGGACTCTTTCCTTTTCCACGAAATACACTCTCTTTACGTCACTGAGAATTTTCCCAAAAAAGTACCTCGCTTGAAATATATTTTTCTCTTTGCTTTTCTATCTCCTGGAGGTTATTCACTTTGGAGATGCCCTTTCCGCGAAGTTCCATCCATCCATCCACGTTTAGTCTCGCAGAACTGGCTGAATAACATTTCAGGTTCATATTCGTAGCCTAAGATGCCTCACCAATTATAATTTGTAACTTTCTCCTTCCTCTAATATGGACTGATCACTGGAACTCGGCAAGAGGTGACAATACTATTTCCAGAGTTGAAACACATCCTTGTTAGGCTGGTCTACATTGCATTTAGAAGAGGAGTTTTCCAATATATGGAACGAAATAGATTCTAATTTCCTTAAGAGAAAGTTATGGATGATGGTGCGTCAAAGAGAGAAGAACAAGAGCTTACATCACCAGCTTCCGAATGTTTTATGGATTCACTATCTGGGCGTGTTCCTTAACCGACAGAAAACTCGATGTTGAAATTGTTGAAAACTATTTTGTCCACCCATTAACAGCAATCAATCTCATAATTCCGGTTTAAATTAGATAACATAACTGTACCATTTACTTATTTATATGCCTTCCAATCTAGGACTAATGGTTTCATAATTTTCCAATCATTCTTGACCTAATGACTTTTGGCTATGATGTCCTTAGGCCACCAAGCCGGGGATAGAGGCACCTTATTCTCTCTGCCAACAGCACATACCTGGAGAGTTGGGTTCTCACTGAGATCGAACCCGAGAATGCCTTTATCAACCGCGATCGAGCTATTGGCGGTTCCAGGGGGGAACGAATGGGGTGAACGCCCCTTTTGTAGTATTAGCGATCTGTCTAGGGTCTGATAAGGAACTTGAACAAAAATCAGGTTGTGAATTTTTCACACTATTAATATTTATCTACTACATGTATCAGGACAAAATGCAATTTTAAAAGTTAATTGGAGTTGAGTTCATATGGAAATTCCCTTCAGTCTTATTAAATTGAGCGGGAACTCCTTAAATTAATCCAACTGAAGGATATGCATTTAATCAACAACCCTTAAGCAGCAATCACCCTCTTCTCTAGAAGGGTAAAGTGTGTCTATTTCTGAGCTGTACACAGCTGTATTCCTTTCATCATCCTTTGCTTCGCGCCCTTTCCTAGTCGTATTGATTAGTATCTTAGTTTTAGTTAGAAACTTGCTTATTCTATAAATTGTGCCATGGAATTTGATTTAGAAAATTGAAAAGCGAAACAAGAGAAATAAAAACGAAAACGATATTCCGCCGCTTGAATTTGTATTCGGTCTGATTGCATTCCAGTTTTTCAGATGCATATTCGGTTCGAAATTTTTGTCTAATAGAAAATCATTTTTTGATACACGTACACATCTAGTTAAGGTATTAAAAAACAAATTTAATTTATCCGAAACCTTCCGATTAATAACTGCTGTCACCTATAAGGACATCTCATGTCTTTCTGTGACGAAATGGTAGTGGCAATGTATTAATTTCACTCAATAGTTAGTATGCAGGTATTTGCTTTCTGAAAATACAACACTATTTACATAGAAGAACTGCCATCCCTGCTCTATGAAAAGTCTGAATGAATTCTCAGCGCATTTGCAATTCATCAATGGAGCAACGATCGAGAAGCTCCCTTATCCCGCCACTGAATCCCGCTCACCACCGTCGAAACCGAAGACTTCGATTTGTGGTACAGAAGCGTATAAACCCGCAGATCCACCGGATTCCGAATGGAGAGCAAAACAAAAACTCGGAAAATCGGCAACAGTGCGCCGGGGATGCTCTCTTCTGGATCTTTCGCTTTTTCTCACCGCGCCCTTCTCCGGGCGAATAATGAGACACTTCCATTAAGGAAGGACATGAGGCGGCGACTCGGGCTTTTTATTTTATGAATATCCGACGGCCGAAGAGATGAGGAGGAAAGAGAATAAAAGAAATGTTTCGAGTCGACGATTCTCGTTCTTGAGTAACGTTGAAGTTGGGCGGAAATGAAAGAATGGTTCGAAACGATATGGAGAAAAAGGTGAGGGAAGAGGTGAATGGATTTATTCGGCCAACAGCATTGAATTCCTATCCGAGGTTTTTATTCTCTGAGAGGTCAACGGACGAATTACACCTGTATCTTCGAGTTTGTAGTGTAGCTACAATAGAGGACCGCTTCGTTAATAAGGATGTAATCCCAAACCCACAATGATCGGTTGGAGAATTGGGTGCTAATAATGACCTATAAAATTGAAAAAGGAATTTTTACCGAGAAAAGAATAATGAAAAACTAATAAGAGAATATAGTTTCCGTGGAGGCAGTGATATCACATAATTTGATTTGAGTAATTAGTTCGATATGTGACTTTAAAGGGAACTTCTTCATGGTTTCACGCAAACCAAACTTAAATGAAATGCAGTAATTTTAAAGTTGCTTCGATAGCTGAGATCGTTTCACATGTGAGCCCCCACCGGGAATCGAACCCGGGATAGCTTTCATTAAGGACCTACGCTCCACTCTCTAGGCTATCTGGAGGCAATTAGATGAAAATAAATTTTCGTTTTTAAAATGCACTTTTTATGATAAACGACCATTTTATTTATGCGATCAATAGGTCATTTGATAATCTTATACGGTCTTGTATTAACATAATTAATCAATTATAAACCTTTACAAAGTTAAAAAAGTACTTATTATGGTATCACAGTTGTAAATATCTTTTTCGTGATTTTCTTAACCAGTTTGTTATTTTTCATTTGTAAATAATGTTCTTCTTTCCTACAGGAAGAATTTCTTGCTCTCATAATCCTACATCCCACCATCGGCGTAATTTCCATTCATGTTTTATCGCATGAAATACGAAATATACATGCTGGAGTATTTAGCGAATAATGAATGAACAGTCTCCCTATACTACGAAACCCTTTCATTGATCTCTAGATTTAAGAGCGATGTACAGGAAGCATCTCAACTGCTGAAATGCAATCCTCTGGATACGTTAAGAGACTCGATATCGCCATTTATCTGAAACGATTTTCCGATCAAAATACTTAAAGTTATCAGCGATACAAATCTGTTCTTACGACGAAGTTATCTAAGGGAAGAATTCATGCGATGTGACTTTATCGATACGTGATAGATGAAGATAAAATAATTCGATATAGTTACATCCTCACCAAAGTGGGTAAGTCATTCCTCCAGGTGCATTCGCAGCATTTCCTGCATACTAACCACCATCCTACGACAAGCCGTCTGGTATAAAAAAAGATAAAAAATACCCATTTCTCTTCTCTGCTCAATTACATTTATCCAAATTGTAGAGTGATAAAACCGTAATCATTTAGTATACATAGATGTTTTAGAAGATGTTTTAATAATAATGTTAAACTGGTTGTCTTCTCGTCACATATTTTTTAGAATGTTCTGCTTTCAGGACATTGAGAGCGTCTACCTTTTTACTCAGTTTTGGTCATTTTTCACTCTACAATAAACCAATCTTTACTGATTAGAAGGTTAAGGAAAATAATGTAAACATCGGTCAATAATGTAATCAGTCTAGCGACTGATGCAGAGGATTTGGTATAACGGGTTGTAATTCATCAGAGAAAAGGAAAAATCTGCCTTATGAGAGGGTAGCGGAGCGTCTTAAGTGGTATTTCAACCATGTGATTTGTGCGTTAGGGACTGGGACCTGGAGAAAATTGTGTATTTAGCGGAACGGCGTCTTAGACGGGAGCGTTGAGTGGGCCCCATTCTATTCAAAGCTTTCAGTAGCTGATGGTGGAGGGAATGAGGATCCAACTAGCCTTCGAATTAATGACTATACAGGCATTTGTATCCATTATTGAGAGCAAAATCTGTGGGCGAACGGTAGTCATATTCCTTGTCAAAAAACTAACCAATAATATCTTTCCTATCATTTGAAAATGGGCGTTGAAATTCCCCATTGCTACCTGGAATTAAGGAGCGAATTCACCGTTCGGCGATCGGAAACCAAATTCCAGTAGGCATGTCAGTGGAATTCGAGTTTCTAGATCGAACGCCTTTTGTTTATGCTATCTGTTCCCGTACCACCAGAGGGCATGACAAATTTCCGAAAACATCGGAGAAGAGAGGTAATGTGGGGGAGGAAGGAGGTGGGCGTAACCACAGCGAAGTGGTCTCCCCTCCACACTCCACTTAACGACGATTTTAAATCGCTAACATGTTTTATCTTTTATCTGAATAATTGTTCGCATTTCACCGCGGTCGTTTTTCTCCACTCCGAGAGGGAATATCTTAAGAGTTCCCAGCTAGAATAATACTATTTTATGTCCGCGGGTATAATTCATTAACGTTTATGGTGGGGTGTGATTTTTTGGAATTGGTCCCTAATGCTCCGACTCTGCCTCTCTCACCACCACGAGAATAAATAAATGAAACGGTTTTGGTTAAGTGAGCGCGAAATATACTTCTTCACCTCCTCTGCCATGCCGCTGGGGCTAAAAGGTTATTTCCGCGAGAAATTTTTATTGGTTTCTCAAATGGCGATTCGTTTACACTCATCATAGGCTGCTATTTGTAGGGGAAGAGGTTCAATTTTTTATCCCCCTACTGGATTCTTTTCCTCGCGTTGGATAGGAAGACAACTTTGACGGCTTTATTATGATCAATTGAAGATTTTTACGATGATGTCTTTGAAATAAGCTGCGATAAAATATGCAGAAATGCGTTTCTCACTGAAAAGTATACATTTATTCAAAGACTCTGATTTAGGGATGGAACATGGTAAAAGGAATTAATAGGAATGGACTATGTTTGATTCTGAACGGATGAAAAAAAGATTTCCTATAAATGTTGAAGTTCACGATTTCTCTTACGCATATATTATTCTTATTGTTACCGTTTCATCGTTTTATTTTGATGTTCAAATACAAGAGTTTCGTCTCAAATTGTGGACAAACGTCAAATATTTGCTAGCCATCAATCCATTCTAAAGACAATTGCTTCTTTAACAATACAAAGCCTATAAGAATATTAATCCTTAGCCGGTAACCAATGAATTGACCGAAGTAAAAAATTTAATAAATGTTATTGCCTAATCGAAAGAAATTTCTCACGTGCTGTCATTGCTCAGTTTTCTGCATTTCTGTCTCTAGAATAACATGAGCGAATTTATGACAAAATATTGCATGTAAAGTAAGTTGTGATGCATTTACTTTTCGTTATTTTAAAATAAGTTGACTGTCAGCAAGTAGATGAAGGCTAACGAATTATTTCCTTGAAGCTTTGCTGATGCTTCAGAAGTATTAAATTTTGTCGTTCATTTGTCATAATGATTATAATAAGAATGATGTTTCAATAATTACATCAACAGTAGCATCAAAAAATTGGGAATAACATTAACCCTGATCTGTCGTACAGATGTAAGGGAAGTAATCATTTTGAAACAAGAGGGTAATTTACTTTCTAATAGCATATCTTTCTTATAATTTATCTTCTTATGAAAAAAATTCACACCCCGACGGATATGCCAAAATTTTGACAAAATGACAAAGAAAATATTTATGATGGTAGGTTTTGCGCTCCAAAATAAGGATTTTATAAAGAATATGGTTTTTGAAGGAGTTGACTTAAATAGAGTGTAGGGGTACGCTTAGGAGCATGAGAGGAAGTGGGTGGGGAGTAGGAATTTGCAGATGTGAGAGAAGGGGAGAGAACAAGAGCAGACAGGATTCCCTTTTAGACAGACGACCTACTTGAGCACGTACCAATTTATTGCTCATTCCAATTCTCCACTTCTATCTACATCTCTCTCCAATTTCTATCCAATGAATTCCGCTCCAAATACATATCATCTCTGGATGTTCATCTCTCGTTTGATTAATCACGTAATATTTATATTTGAAAAACCATCTGCTGCCGAAGGATAGTATTAGTTAATTCAGCGATGATTATTCATTTCTAATGCCTTCAATTTTTCCTTGAAATATCTTTTGCTGAATGAAGAAATTAAGTACCTTCATCAAAATACTCAATGCAGAAACTAAAGAAATGGGCATTACTTAATGCATATCTTGATTGCTTTTACTATAAATTATTGACGCTTAATTTCCTTCGTTACTCATCGTCAATTAATAGTTTCATATCTTGTTTCAATCGTATTATACCTGCGGCGAAAATTTCCTTTAATCTTTATGTCCTTTCCTGATGTTGATTTTTTTTGGCACCTTTACATACACCCCATATTGTAAAGCTGTAATGTAGAAGTTCTCAAATACTAACTTAAAGACAGAAATTTTCTTTAAGCAGGATCTGAACCACTGAGGATATTTTGGAAACTGGACCACACACGCTGACCACTCGGCAATTTTGATGTGAATAACATAGCTGATTTTCAGTGTGAGACTCACACTGAAGTAAGTTTTTGTGTCTTTACTTTAGAAAATTTTCAATGGATAAATCACACTAATTATCGTTGTCAGGGTTTCTATCTTAAGTAGCGTATAGTTATGGTTTCCACGGACACCAATTCTACTTTCGACTTCGCAACTAATGATGACACTACACTCATTTCACTTCCTGTCACTATATATTGATATGATTAATTTTATACAAGACGGGACTAAGTACTTCAGTAACGCCTTTGAAAACAATCTCTATTCCGAATCTTTTACATTGAAACGGTTTTAGTGTATCAGAAATCCATAATATTGCAGAAAAATCTAACTTTTCAGCCATAATCGATTAGAATGATGACCGAATTTAGCAATTAAACCACTAAATTCATCTTCAATTGGAGATTTAGGGGTGGTAGAAATGGAAAGGAAGAATCGTATGAGATTTGACGAGAAATGTGAAAGTGAAATGGGAAATGTGGAGTGGGATGGGATTGAAACTTTGGTAAAGGAGACTTGGGTGATTATGACGTCGAATCCTTTCCAATCAGCGGCAGAACTTCGAGTCCTTAGTTCTTCCTACGCACTTTCCGTAATGGGCATACATTAAGATGTTACCGATTAGGAGTTTTAGAGCATTTGGTAGTAAATCCATTTCTCTAATTTTCAGGTTTGCCATACTTTGACCAAGAGATAAAATCGGATATGAGATGGTTATCATTGGTATCTTTATCGAGTTTCCGTTGGGACATTATTCATATTTGGTTTATTTCTTTGAGAGCAGAGCTGTGTCACTGTGTCGATAAACGTTACGGCTAATATCAATATCACTTTTAAGTATAGGTTTTAGCCTTGGAATTGGCTCGAATGACCCGTGAATAATGGTTTTCCTTATAAGGACAGAAGGTAAAATCGCTGCTAAAAATTTCAGCCGTTAAGCTTACAGAGTGGTACCCTTTACGCAGTATATCGACATAGGAGCAAATATCACATACATAAATATAAGTATGCATCTATTGGTATGTTGTCGCGCTCTCTTTTACAATTTCATGAATTCTAAAGTTCATCTATCACCACGGTCCCAGGCGTTGAAATTTTTTTACATTTTTTTGTAATTTTGTCTATCAATCCGTCTCTTGAACTATTTTCCCTACTATAAATACACTTCTTTACTCCATAAAATAATTTTCTGTTTTGACTACTTGCCTTTCTTTGTTGTTGTTTGTTATTTTTTTCTGTTTTTTATGTTGCTTATTATGTTTCAATATTAATATAATTTTTGTTATGATTCAATGTAAAAGGTCATTTGACTGTTTTTGAATCTTAAAACAAATAAGTAAATAATCGTTTTTGTGTAATCATAGCCATAAATCTCATAACCGATATTTTTATAAGTATTTTCATTTATATGCTATCACATTTCATCTTCTTACACAATTGAACAATCTTTACGAAGATTTATAAAAGGTTTATGTTATAATCATAGCCATTAGTCTCATTAACGGTATTTATATGCGATCACATTTCAGCAGCTAATTGAACGTTCCTTTCAAAGATTTGTAAAAGGGTCTTGACCTCGGAAAGTATTCGAGCTGAATCAGAGCTTCCTTTACTCATATGTAAACCAACCGTTTAGATACGGCATAAGTCAAGGTTGAGAACGGTGTCCATCCTTTTAAGGCCATGGGGAAGGTCGTAAGAGAACTCTGCACGGCGCCAAAATTCCTCCTGCGGCCCAGCCCTCGGCTTGTTTATTTTTCCGGGAGAGTGAATGGTGGGATCGATTCCCTGGGGAACGTGCCCTAAACTCACTTTGCCACCCGATTTCCCTTCTTTGAGGAAACGGTCAACAAACTTACGGAGATGCCTCTGCTCTCTGACGTTTATCTCGTCTCTTTGAAGGCCCTCAAGCTGACCCTGTGGGTGATGAGACCAATTTCATGCTTTGTTTACGTTTTGTTTCTGGAATAGCGGAAACAAGAGATCGCGCCAGTTTAACGCAAGGGATCATAACGGCAGGGCATCGAACCGAAATATTTATCGTTTAAAATCAAAGTTTCAGTTATTAAATATTATCCTGCCAACGTTCGCATCGATATATTTTTCGCTCTGACAAATGTTATATTATTTGCTTTTAAAGGTTTGTTTCCCTTCTCTGTGTTTTTATACACATTAAACTGTGATAAATTTTAGATCAAAATAGTAATAATTAATAGAAAATCGTAAAAAAAGTTTGATAAACCTTTCTTAATTGAGGTATAATTAAAATTATATTGTTTTAACTTATATACATGTGTTGTATAGTTGACTATATTAATAGCATAATTAAATTCTACATGCAAAATATTTCAACTTTGTTACCATTCCCTCAGTTATTTACTTCCCATAATACATTACAGTCAATCCACGAATAATTTCCGACCACCTATTCACAGTCCAAATATTTTTGAGTTTGTAGACTCACATCCTCAAGCAGATCGAACTCTTCGCTTTGCGGAAAACTACGGCAAGGCAAACAAGCATTTGCGTGTTTGTGAAATCGGTCTTGTTTGCACTCTTGTCAGACTCTCGGAAAAAAGAAAATCAGATCTCGACTCCGTATCCATATTTCCGGAAGCGGAAAATGATCCAAACCTATGCGAAACGGACAGTTGGGAACCGATCGACGGCTAAAAGATCCACTCCTCGGCTTTCCCACGAACACACTTCTTCTGGAAATGGAATAGAGTAAGAGGTTTTTTTTCTCATCTGGATCTAGAGTCCCTCTCGAGTTGAATATAGCGCGGATTCGCTTGGTTTACCTTGCGGCGATCGGACACACATTCACGTCGCTCGAATGTCGCTCGGTCACGTCGGGAAACCGCGGAAAGGCACGGTTCGGGTCCAGAAGAAGGGGGAGAGATTCAGAGAGAGGGAAGAGAGGTTCGGGAGAAGTGGGCTGATAGAGAGCACGACCAGCTCCACATACATTTTGTTTGACCATCCTATGACGATTTGGATTTATGAGTTGGCCCACTAGGTGCTAGCAAGAGCCTCACCATAGAGAGGCTCTAAAAAAGTGTTTAGCCTCCTTTGATCTGGTTCGATATCTGAAGCTCTACCCATTGGGGTCTCAAGATAATCCTTGGGCCTCGGACTGCATAGAGTCGCTGTTAGTAAATGCGAAAAGAACACCGTGATTTAATTCCTGTAGTTTTCACTTCTAGTCACTTCTGATACTTGGGTAGTAAATCGAGCTTAATTTACGTGCAATTAATTTTATATTCAACCTTACCCGACCATCCATTTCGGAAAGGAATGATAAGTCATTGTTCGACATGTGGTTGTCCTTGTTTTCTCACGTATCAACGAAAGGTCGATAACTACTGAATGTATTGGCCAAGATTAAAGACTATTTATAGGTTTATGACGAAGGAGTTATACAAAATAATACTTATATAAAATTATATTGAATTTAGCACATTCGAAGGATAATACGGTTATTACCATTAAATTCATATTTTTTTATTCTTAGCAACATTTTCTAAACCATTACATGAGCTTCATTATGAAGCTATAGATTCAAAGTTACGCTAATTTATTATTATCTTCTTTGGAATGATGAATTACCGTTTCCCTGCCTTAGCATATGTCATCAACTGATAAAAACTCGATGTTACTATTTTTGTAACTTGTGTGTTAAAGTGAAAGTTATTATGATAGGAGGGTTGTGGAAGTATGAGTAAGAATAAACACTTGAATTGGCTAGAGAGGCATTAATTTCTTAGTTGTATTGATTAAAGGACTTAGGTTGACTTTCACTATAACTTACTAACATTCGTGTCTATTTTTACAGTTGGATGTAGAAACAGCCCCGATTCCGTAGCTTATGGTTGTAATTGTCATCCGCGATTTTCTACAAATGGCTGCTAATCGATGGAAATACATTAACATGAGAAAAAGCCGGTTTTGTGGTGTCTGTAAAACCAGACTACTGTAAAAAAAATTAAGTACACTTCAAATCATAAGGAGCGTAGAATGAAAATAATACTCTAAAGCGAATTAGAGCCTTCTAAGAATAGAAATCTCGCCATCGGTAGTTGATGAATGCACTCGCCAGAAGTGGATAAATATAAATAGTGGATAGTATATAATTCCCCCGTCAAAAATGAAGGAAATTCATTTAATTAATAGAAATTTATACTACTACTATCGTATACATCTGATGTATGCCAAAATACCCCGTCAAAAATGTCCAGGATTAATTTCAATGTATCTATCACATGTTTCATTACCGGGCATGTAGTAGTCTAGCAACGTTTTTGTTGAGTTATAAAGAAGTGTGATCGTCATCATCCAAATGGCCGAGTGGCTGAAGTGCCTGGTTCCAAGTTTCAAAAGTTCCGAAGTATCCAAAGATTAATCCAAAAGTTTATCCTCAGTGGTTCGAATCCTTTTTAGGGAAAATTTTTTCTGGAAAAATAAGTTTCAGGTTTGCTTAGATGCTTCATTAGAAGCCAAGAAACTTCCATAGCTTTCTTGTTAGTAAAGCATTTCTTTCCTTGTTCACGCAGTTGTTCATTTTAATGACGCACAATTAAATTGATGTATAGGTATTCGTAATAACTATATAATTTTCGTATATTTCGCACTCTAAAATGCATATAAGGTTTACTTCAGTTCTCATTTCCTTTCATTTCTTCATGCATCACGCGTTGCCACAGCTTGTGTATTTCAACAAAGCAATCCCTCTTCCCCTCCTTATTAAATGAATTGTTAGGGTACTTTTATCTTATTAAATTATCTGTGTATCTATATACCTAACCCTTTTGGGCATATGGCAGTTGGTGCGTGCCCTATATTTCATTAATAGACTTTAAAAATTCATCCTAGAATCAACTTGCTTTAGCATCTATTTCTCTTAACTCACTATATCATTTCGGCCTATGTGACATGGATTTTTTTATGTGTATATTCTAATAATGCATAAATAAATTAAATTTCATTTTGGTATCTCGTCGGGAAGTGCGTTAAATTAAGGTTACAATATCTCTCCCACGTATTTCTTAAGGGAGTTACTGACATCGGATAAATATATATGCACACAACGGTGATTATTGTTGGTAAACAATATTGTTGGTAGACAATGATAATGTGACGAAAATGGATTCTTCCAGACGAAAGCGTCAACATGCCTCAGCCAGTAAATGTGTGAAGGGTAAAATAAATTTTAAATTCACTTCATATTTCTATGGAGAAAGGTTAGGTAGGATAGGGTTTCTTGAAGCCAAGAAAGTAAAGTTTAAAATGGTCGGGAGCCCTCTAAGTTAAAAAATGGAAAAGATAAGTATTGGGAGAACGCAATGAGAGTTATAATGATTTGAAGAAACAGATAGAATGTAATAATCAGATGAGGTTTAAAGTCGATGCAGGTCCGGTCGTAGAAGAAAATTTTGGGGCCCTTAAAAAGAATGAAAGACAGGGGAAATAAAAATACGTATAGTATGCAGAATAGTAATGAAATAAAATGAAGGGATATGAAATACTAGCAGTTTTTACCGCTGATTGTAAACTTGAACATAATCCAAATTCTACCTCCCAAATCAAACATGGTGTCCATAAAAAAGGGTAAATTTGTTGTTCTGTAGGGCCTTTGAGAAGTCGGCGCCATGCCTTTAAATCCTTTTCTATTAATGAGTAATAATAAAAGTACGAAACCGAGAGAAACGCTAGAAGACTGGGAAGAATAAGGGAAGGAAAAGTAAGAAAAATAAAGGAATGTAGGAGAGGGAAGGGAGGCGTGGGTGTCGAGTGGGAAGGGCGATGTCTTAGTCACGCGCGTGCAGAGAGGGGAGGGAAACAGGATTCGGTCCCACTTTTCACAGCCGAGAGTAAAACGATATGATGCCACTTAATGGGCAGTATGTCTCGAGTCGGGCGGCCATTTTTACATTACCCGCCGAGGGTCGCTGGAAATATGAGGTCCATTGCCTTAGAGAGATAATCTGAATGGATTCGAGGAACTCAATGGCCCGCTTGAAGAAGATCTTCATTCGAGGAAAGAAGTTTTGGACTGGTTGCAGTCGCTAGACTGGTTTGACGAATATAATTGGACACTTTAAATCGATGGATATATTCGGCCGCCGAAAGTAGTTTATCTTGACCTGCCCCTGTCGATTCTTCGCCGCTGTCAGATGTTGTTTTCGTTTTTAAACTAATAATGACCCAAAATTAAGGATTTCAAGATCTTCATTTGTATATTTTCGTTTAGTTTTACATAAAGCGGCAGTGCTTGATACGGCCTTTGCAATCACTGACTATTATACTTATTTGATAATTTATGATTTTAAAAGATAAAAACTCCCATATGACGATTCTTCTCTTCCTTTTATTCCATACCTCTGTTGGAGCATTAAGTGTTGTAATAATCAAATATGAATCGGGTTGTTACAAGATTCTGTCCAAATATGCAATCTTTTTCACTCCTCATTTCATTTCTACTTAGAAAACTGTGTCCTGCTTGGCTTTTGATAACTGCCAAGGGGTAATACCTCCTATCTGCCGATATTTGGTCTTCTTCGGCTTACTTGATTACTAGTTTGGATTTGTATTACTATTGAACGAGCGCACGGAAAAGAGACGGATGAAACTATTCCGAGTTTTCCTATTTCTAAGTTTTTTTTAATTTCAATCTTTACTTTAAATGAATTTTGTAACGCAAACTGTCAAGGATTTGGAAGGACAAATTTTTTATTGAGCGACAAATTCTTAAGCCTATGAGTGTCTTATAACGCTTAAATATAGCGATCTATTCTCTGATTGACTCTATTCCAAAACGATTGTCCTTCAATAATACTTATATAAGGAATTTACTAAGTTGACAAATATTTCGAATGAAAAATAACGGTGCCTCTTAGACTTTCAGAATGCTATAGAAGGTAAGCGAGTGGGTGAAAATTAATAACAATACCTTCTTGCGCGAGATTATGAATAAATTATATCCCAATTGAAAATTTTCAATAGCAAGTAAGGACAATGATTTACTAATAATTATGGAGATCAGTTATCACCAGGTTAAACGTTATTGTATCCAACAGCTTCTTTATGTCAAGGAATGAGTACTATCATTGAAGAATTATTACGGGACCTTCAGCAGGATTTTATATAATTTAGAAATCTAGTAAGATTGTTTATTTAAACGTAGAAAATAATCAATCATTAAGCTTTCATATATCCAAGACCCTCAATCATAAATGTTTTCAATAAAGTACCTCATTACCATTTCACTTTCTCTTGTAATGTCCTCTCTTTCACCGTCATAAATTCAGCTTCAGTTTCGTTTGCGAGTCTATTCCTTCGTTTCCTTCCATAACTACGTGTTTAGAACAAACAGGTCACTCGTTATCGACTCATATCACTGAAAGCGCGCACTTGTCCCGTATAATCTCTCCATGTCTTATCGCTGCTTTACCAGAAACTTTTCTCTAAATAACAAGAATAATTATCTTGTTTATTCCCATCCGAACGACAGGTGGATCTCAAAGTACTATGGAGTTACCGTGGCCGAGAAATATCCGTTATCTGCGTGGATAAGCGAACTGGTTTGCGGGGGCAGAATGCGTCGATTCACTTCCCTTTATTTTTCTTCCATTTGAATACAAGCGGCACGTGCGAATGGCTCATTGGACTGCCTCGGGGAAGATATTTCCCACCAACTCACCAACACACCCTCTCACTCAATTACCTCTGCTTCTCCCGCACACCCCATCACCCGACACCGCCCCTGCATTCCTCCCCAAATCATCTCTCAACGACTCTGTCCCTACAATATCCTGCAGTCTACCCAAACTTGTGCTACCGAACGAAGGATCTGAGGAATAATAGAGGAAACGGCATCTTCATTACAAAATATTCCTGTCCATTCATTTCTTAGCTCACTGAGAAGTAAATCCATTGTCGAATGGTTGCCTGATGGTTAATATTAGGCTTTTAGTAACTGCTCAAGTACTTTACCACGAATATTTTCGTCTATATTTAATGGTAGTAAATGGTAGTATTTCGTTATTTGTGTTTCTCCTGATCTCCTCTTACTACGAAGTCAATGCCTTAATTCTCTGAAACGAAGAAATACTACACACTTTAGAATCAGGAGGGATAGTAACACACACGGAGGAGAAGGAATATTCTTTTCCACGTCTTCTGCTGAGTTGGATTTCTTTATCATCAGGCTCTTAAAGAATTAAGTGAAACAAGCCCAGAAGAGGGGAATGCAATTTCAAACACATCGTATATCGATATTAAAATTTCATTTACGTTATCTTTCCTTCGTGTTCCCTCGTTTCGGATTTGGATTAATAAATTTTTCATAACACATTAGATTAAAATTAGTATATATACATACAAGTATAGATTTATAGTATAATAAGAATTTACAATCACTCCAATTTTAAAACGGCTTTGGTATGAAAAAGATAGTAGGGAAATGTTTCCTTTCGTTAGGTTTATTTTCTCCACCTGTGGTTCTTTTTTCACCATTCAACTATTCTATGCGCAGGATACGAGAGATTGGAATATTAATCAATTCATGCAATGAACTGCTCTGAGTGAATCGTTCCGAGTGATTTTCCATGACCCTTCCCTTCCAGAGCGTCACCATTTTCATTTATCATCCCCAAACCCAACCGCCAACCCTCTCGAATTTCCCCACCCAAACTCATCTCCTTCTGCGACGCCCCCCCATTTCTCTTCCTCCACTACCCAAATATATTATTCCAAACATACTCTGTTTGAGTTGCGGTTGTCCGACGGAACGTGCTCTGTTTATTCGCGACCATTTCACGCTCAAGGCCATGAAATAACGACGCTCCCAAAGTAGAAAGTAATCGACTCGAGCGCGCCAAGAAAAAATACATATCCGATGAGATAATTCGCCTATTCACTCCCCTGAGCGACCCTGGGTTTAATCAAATGCTTATGCTCGAATTGCACGTTACGATTCGGATGGACCTTAGCCGAAATGCTTTGTATCTCCTCTCTCATCCCATCGATGCCTTTAATGATGCAAGTGTAAATTTAATGATGAAAATCGCGAGTGTTAAGAGATGTAGCATAATCCGGAGAGAATTCTGATCCGCTTACAGTAAAAAAAGGAATACTCTTCTTTATAGAGCATTCGCGCTCAATTATGCAAATTTGCAGTTAACCTCATTTGGAGGAGTACCTTAAGTGACGTTATCCCTCACGTTGGCGTATTGTATGAATGTTAATCTCCAAGTTTTATTATAATTGAAGCCATGAATTGACTTAGAAAAAAAAGCTTTGAAAGGATACTGAAAGACAGGGAAACGAGCGCTGAAAACAGTAAATAAATATATTTCTGTATTTTATAGGCTGGCAGACTTCTACGGATAGTTATAAAGATTGACGAAAAAACATGTATGATATGGTAATAATGAAAACTATATTAAACAGCGAAAGAACTTAATAATAATTTTTAGTACAACCCAGCTCCTTTTGTAGGGAAATGAACATTAAGGTTCCTAACATATGCGATGCGCGTTGGCACTAAAAAAAATAATGAATGCTTAAAGGATGAAAGGACTGTGATTTTTCTCAGTCACATAGGTTAATCTTTGATTGATTCTTACTCCCATATTATAACCCAAATATGCGATTTTTCCTTGCTGGCGATATTTATAAAATGAGTACCGTTTACGAAAATATTTTACACAGGAAAGCAATGAAATCCCAAAAACATGAAAAAAGTAAATGGTGCATAATTTGAGATTAATTTTAAATACTTTTACCGCCTTTCCTTCCAAAGATGTTTTCTTGCTAGCATGAAAGAGGCGACATCTGATTGTCATGCAACGTAAAGTAATACACGCTCATAAGTTTGAGAGAATCATCTTTGAATTATTACCACTAGGGAGATGAATCAGACACGCGGGGTTTCCTCTGGTCTTCCAGCATTGCTTCTTTCTGGAAGCCATGAACATCCTTTTGGTGCTGAAATCCAATCGCTGCATCCTCTTGTGCCGAATATGGGCTTGGGTGAAAATGCCATCGGTGATTTGGAGCGCATATCTCAAGATCTCTGATTCCAAAGCAATATCCGCTGTGGAGGAATGCGTCTTCGGCCTATTCCTCACTCTCTTCCCCCTCACTCCCCCCCTCTCTCTCTTTCCCAGCATCCTCTGTCTACTCTGAAGAGACGGACGACCCCAACCGGATTGCTGCTACTTCATTAGTCGACCCGAAACAAGAAACACATGTGTCAAAGCGCACCCCGAGCCACACGACTCTTTCAATTCCACTCTTTTCACACCAAATAACTGCCCTCTCCACCCACTGCTCCAATTACGTCCTTAATGTTACCCTTTCTGAATTGATTACTTTACTTTCTCCGTTTCGCTACCATAGCGGGACTCCTTAGGAAATTTTCTCGTTGATATAACAGCAGCTTAACTTTTGTTAGATAAATTCATGATGTGGTTATTTCCGATGATACTAATATTAATATTCATCTAAATCTGCATTTGCATTAGTGTTCAGCAAGCTAGGGGAATTTACGTTTAAGATTTTTAGGGTATAACTAGAAAAGTTTGCCATATAAGTGATTCAAAACACTTATTTTGTCCTAATATAATTTTCCTGCAGCCATATCTTTATGAAATAGTAAAAATATATTGGTAAATTAAATATATTTTGTTTCTTTTGGTATGGGATAGAGGGAAAATGTGTATTCATTTACTTTGTCTCAGTTTTATTCGTAGCTGATATGAAATCTATAGAGATATGAATGTCCCTGTAGTGGTTCATTTTGTTCTCCCCTTATTGACTGGTATGAAATGCAATATTCTTGGAACCACTTTCTTGCACTTACTTGTTCTAGTACTAGTATTTATTCCTCTTATAGCACTCTGGAACCATGAGGATTGAAAAGTTATCCCACTCCTCATCCAGCCCTCTATGCTTCATTTCCTCTTCAGGGCGTTTGGTTGCTAATGATTGAGGGTAAAGGGATGAGATTCAAACCTGACTTTAGACTTATTATATTACAAGCATGTTTAATACAATGCTTAAGGATTTGTGATCAAATCCGGCCTTATGTCATGTTGGTGTGTGACACCACAACTATCCCAAAAAAGCGACCCAATAGAGTTTCTCTCCATTGAATATTAGAGTGCATTATTCAAACTATACCGAACGGATCATAAATTTTGCTGCCTCTTAACTTGAATAATAAGTAAAATACCCACAGAGTAAACTTATAATGATTTCATGGTATAAAGATAAAGGTACAAAGGTTTGGCTCCTCATGATTACACTGTTCTGTTGTTATTTATTTATTTATTTACAATGTCAAGTTACAAGTGGACAACTGTCCGGTGGCAACTCATAAAATATATATATTCCATCTCTATGTCATGTCATGTCATGTTTCCCTCTATTTCTCACTCTGACTCGTTCTCAAGCATACAATGAATGACGAATTTAGGCGGCTTTCTATATAGTAGGATTCCTCGAGTCAAGGAGCAAACATACGTATCAGTAGGTGGATATGTTTTCCAAGTGTCTCTTCTCGTCCACCGATACACATTAGCTTCCCTCGAACCCTCGCTATTTTCTTTGGCGCAGCTCCTGTTTTCTTTTGCTTGTGCGGTAGAGAAATAAACAAAGCTAACATCTCTCGAGTCCTTATGGAGAGGGGTTATACGAGAGAAATGACTAATTTTCACCTTGTTACCTTCATAGAAACAAACAGATTAGTAGCTGCTTTTCTGTGAAGAGTAATGTAAAACAACTACGTGGTACTGAACAACGTTTACTTTCTCATTATTGCTGTTCGTTGGGTAATCGGAATGAGTTTCAATGATGATTCACTAGAGCTGTGAGTGAATAAATTTTTGTACGACCAGTGTTCTCAATTAAAGTCTAATGTATGACTTTAAAGGACCACACAAAGAAAAATATTTCCCGTGTGAGTCGATGGAGTTCTTTGTTATATAAACAATAATTTGAATCTACAACGCCGCTGTATGCAATGTAATATTTATATTTGCCAACTGTTTTCTTTACAGTTGACTCTTAAATTCGATTCAACCATAGCATCCCTGAAATATTTTGGCTTAGAATTGTTCTCCAATAGCTATAAACTAAAAAGTAAGCTTATGTTTTCTTCAATCCGCCGTAGTTGATTGTGGCTAGTTAGACTTAGGGTCTAATTACAAAAGGTAAAAATAATTACGTAAGTTGTATTAAATACGATTGACTAAATGTGATCCTATAGAATCCCATCGTCTCTAATTAACTAGAGCATGTATTTTCGATTGGTAGATAATTCGGTGAGGAAAATCGCATTAAAATTTCACAAGATAACATTCTAACAAAATTCGAAATTTTGGTTGACTATAATTGTATTCTAGAAATAAGAAATCTTTGAGAGCAGCTTCATATTCATTCGCATCAAGAGAATAAGAGGGTGACCGAGAACGTCCCATTGAGAAGAGTTTTCTGTGAAATTATAGGATTGAAATAAATAACATAGCATCTAATGAAAATGACTTAAGCGCAGGTTGAGTCTGGATCGATAAAGCTATTAGGAAATGAATGAATGAACTTGTATTCACTCATAAATCAGCAGGTATATAGCAAGTAAATTTTACTTATATTTCGTCTTATGCTCTTATACGGATAGGCTGGCAGGAGAAGTTCGCACGTATATCGATTCATTGCGGGCCGAGCTAAACCTCCAAAATTGAAACGAATCGTGATTTTAGTTCCTCTTCGAGCTGACATTTCTCTTCCTTTCACACGTCTGAGGATGCGTCAAACCAGTCCCATTCTCAATCGATCTTCCATAAATATCTCTCTCCGTTTTAATCGGTCCTATTCTTCTCCATCCGTTTCACTTTCCACATCCTCCCACGCCTCACTCCACGCTCATTTGTCGCTGCCCCGCTATCTCACTTCCATCCCTCTTTATAAAGCCTTTCTCTGTCTCCCACGGACATTATAAACATATCCTTCTTATTACACTCAATTTAAATCATTTCTACGTCTTTTGTCACTGACGAAGTTATCTTCAAGGACTGTATATCCGCCCTTCGCTCGCTGCACATACATAAAGGTTATACGCAACGAGACACTTGTTAATCTAAGCCATAATAGAGACGTTATCTATGTCACCATACATGTGTCGAGAGTGTTGGTTGGATAGACGTCATCGGAGTCTATTATTTATTCCTCTTCGTAAAAGAATAGGAGTTTATGGAGATCAGAGGTGCTAAATGGAAAAATTTTGATCCCTGTGTTCACACAGTTGTAATTAGTCATAGTTTTAGAGTGATGAATAATGAGAAATGCATTTAAAGACCATAATTTTGAAACATTGAGTACCGTTACCTTAGCCATTCTATCGAAACAAGACTTTGCCTTGTGCCTATATACTTCAAATATTTTTTTAGATGACATAAATGAGATAATATTTTGCCTGGTAAATATTTATCCTATATTTATGTTCACGAGTTTTCCACAGCCGAAATTAGGGTACGCTAGTTACTAACGAGGAATTAATTTCTTTTAGAATTCATCTTTTAAAGACTTACGTGGCTGTATTGTTTATAGAATTTAAAAAAGATAGTTAATCGAATTCATGTTTTTACCTTTGATAAATCTATCATGCTTTGAGAGACTACTGTCATAGACCGTTCTTATACTTATCTATCTATATTTTGATATCAATAAAATATATATTAGCTTGAAAATTGTATTTCCTCCATAAAATCATTAATGGTTTATGCTTCACTGCATGTGACAGGATTTCGAATTAAGATATTTGGCTGTACATCAGAAATATTTTGGTACGAATTTATCCCTTTATTTCACATAAAATAAATTCTTTCTTTCTATTGTGATGTGAACATTAAATCATAACGAAAATTTCAGAAAATTGGACGTTACTGGAGGGTTTCCGAAAACATGAACAAATCTTTACCTTTTAACCCTTTGAAAAAAAATTGACAAATATGCATCAATCTCCTCTGATTGATGATCTTCTATGGGAAAAGTTGAGCCCTCTTGAATTACGTCTCTTTCTTCGGGAATAGCTTTAGTGGAGTCAACAAATCTCGTCCCTTATCTCTCTAACACTGTTTTTCCTCTCTCCCGAACACTCCCTCTGCACGGCACATTCCCCATCCGTCGCCCCCTTCTCTGACCCCTCGCACTTCTCTTCGCCGCTTAACGAACTGCCAACCAAATGATCATCTTCCCTTTAGCACTGTGACTATTTCTTTCTCCCTCTCCAAGTTTTCACCACTTCCATACCAAATTTCCCCTTTTTCATGCGCGTTTTACAGCCGGTGCTGCCAATTTGAGGTTTTACCGCTATATTTGGAGGGATAGGTAGCCACAAAGATCGGAAACCTGCGGCCTTCAGTCCTTATGTGCCCTTTTTGGTCGTTCACTGCACCTTTTGGTCATTTTGTGAATCAGATGCCCGTGTTTAAATTATTTTGTTTCCTAGTCTAATGACACCAGTCCAATGCCACCAATTAAAGTAAAAATGAAAAATTTTCCTTTCATGAAAACTGAGGAGGAAATATCTTATTATGTTAAATAAGTATATTATTATATAGAATAAAACTATATAATAATTTACACAAAATAATAAGACGGATTTGCCAGGATGGAGTTCCACAAAGTTATACAAGAAATGAAAAATTTTGACTTGGCTGGGACTCGAACCCAGACTCTCCCACTTTCCGGGCAGGTATTCTATCCATTGAACTACCGAGCCACTCCCCACCCACAGGAAAGTGGGAGACCTGGGCTCGAGTCCCAGCCGAGTCACAATTTTTCACTCCTTGTATAACCTTGGGTTTAGTCGCACAACTTGTGCACACAATGTGCTAAGTTAAATTTCATTTCCATCGTTTGTGTTCCACGAAGTAAAAGCTTCATTGATCAATTTTCTTTTTATTTCACTCAACTCAAATTCATTATCTCTCGTACCATTCCGATGTTAAACTATTTGAATGTAGGCAATGCGCAACCCAAGAGTAACATGGTTTCACATGTGGCTTGCATTTTACAGCCGAATGACAATTATGGGTTTCCGATGAAAGAAGGTTTCCCCACCACTGGCTTGAGCTAAGGGTGAAGTGATCGTTTATTTGATTTCGAGGCCGTATAGAATGTTTCTTAAGCTTAGAACGTTAATTGGTTTAAATGCAGAGAAGAGTGCATAAAATCGTGAAGATTTTCTCCGCTTTCTCAAATGGATCAAAATATCTTTGATGAGAGAGAAGGAAAATAAGATCTTTCCACGTTACTATTTTGTTGTCATGGAAAAATGGACGTGTTTCGCAGCGTAAGTACGATGAGTCGTCGAAAATGCGAGGTGCACTTACAGTTGATAAATATTTCAGAGTTTCTTCATAGCGGTAAGCATATTAATGAGCATTCTAAGTATGACGATAATATACCTATTATTAAACTAATCTCTCTTGAAAAAGTAACTGTCATTATAAAAGTATTCTTGGCAAATTACTAGTAATGTTTACGTTAAAACTTAAGCAGAAAAGAGACACTCAAGTGTCGGGCGGTAAATTCTTATCCGTATGGTTATTTTATGATTCATCAATGGCTCCTTCACATTCAACGTTGCTATGAAGAGAGTTATGTATTTAAAGAAATAAATAAACATCTTTATCTGGGCGAGATTAAGAAGAACAAATCTCTTCCATTGAAATCGGGGAACTGAGAGATACGTAGACTGTGAGGATTTAACGTTCTGGATACTCCGTAATTTTCCACTATTATACAACGAACACTACAAAGGGTAGATAGAATCAAGCTATTCTTATTACCTGAATTTAAATCTTCAGAGATTCTTAGAATGAACTACTTAAGCACACAAATATAAGAATTTTTTTCTTTCAAAGCACGTAAAATCAAAATTGATGCAACTTATTTATTTCGATCTAATATGAAAGGCATCCATCAAAATATTTTGATTATTGAAAATATTAAATCTCCAAGTTATGTACAATTACAATTTCATATATATTACCTATTTCATAGTGATATGAATCGTTGAAAATAAAATGATCAGAATTTTCTTTTATCTTTAGGAAATTTTTTATTCTTCTGCAGTAAAGTTACTGTTTTTATTCAAAGACTGAGATATAATTCTTGTCCTGATGCATAATTATGAGAACGTTGCACAGCACTGGTTCCCCTCATTTCCGTCTCACCCTTTTGGTACCTTTTCCTTCTAAGATGGAAAATTCCTTCTCTTATTCCTCGTAAACCACCCCCTCGATGTCACTCGGCCGAGATGGATGACATGGAACACTTCCAACGTTTTTAGCGTGGGTCGGAAATGAGTATTTATGCGCGATATTAGTTTCCGCCTCCCGCTCACTCGTGCCCTCAGTCCAATTAACTTGTCTCCTCGCAAAGCGGATTTATTCCGCGTCGATTGAAAAGAATGGCATCGGTGGTAATCTAGTCACTGCAATAACAAGCGTTTAGGAGTGATAGACGCTGCTCATTCCAGAATCGGTGCCTTATTATCAAACAAAGGGGCAGAATCGTAAACCAGTAAAATAATCATAGATGTGGTAACCAAGGGAAATGCATCGTAGATTTTTTCACTCTATCGTTGAGTTTTTCATAAAATGTCTACAGGAGCATAATAATGCCATATATTTATGGAGATTTAGTCATTGAATAAAATCAGTCATTGAATTGTCATCAAATAAATCAAGTCAAATTAAGTCATTTAGGGTCTAATCTTTAGTCATTGAGTGAAATAAAAATTATTATCATTTGCGCTTTACAGTACATATTATAGCAAATGGTTGGTTTCATTAACTCATTCCGCTAGCTTTCCGAATGCATTAGCTTTTAATCCGCTTAAATCTTCGAGCATTTGTGATGAGTTTTTCAGATGAAGAGTATGTTATCTAATACAAAGCTAAGCTCAAATTTCGAAATATTCTTCCAGAGTTGTGAAATTCTATGAAGAGTTTAGGGTTGAATCGTACTATCTTTTTTTTCTGAGATTTCTTCTTTAAGAATTGAACTGCCTAAGTATAGTTGAATCAAAGCATAAGACAAAATAAAACTGATATGTTAAATCGCGACTTTATGGAATTTCATAGAAACATTTAGAAAGAAGACACTTTGTAACTCCCCAGCACATTTTAATTTGACCATCCTGAAGATCTTCAAGATGTCCTTATGTCAGGATTAATCCTGAAGATGTCAATACTTTGACGAAACCGGTTAGACTAAAAACTGCCGTGGGAGTTACCTCATGTTGGTTTCTTTCTAAGATGGCTAAAACATAAGACATTGACGTCGAAGGATCGGCACGCTTTAAACTAGAAGTTGAAATATGAGACCATAAGTTCCATTCATAGCGTTAGATATAAATATTGTTATTGAAAAACAATTTTTGACTACTTTGACTGCTTGATCTTAAATCGGTATGAAAATAAAAACAATAGCTATATTGCAGATAGAGTTACTTAATCTCTGAATTTATACCGAGATAAGACTGTCATTCTATCCTGTCAATATATAGACCATAGAGGTAATAATGATTTTACCTAGGTACGTTTACACTATAATAAAATGATTTGCATCCAGAATACGGAATCGCTACGGATTCTGGGAATGATGAAATATTACTTCTAGATGTAGATTCATCTATCTGTTTAATCTCTTAATACTGTTTTAAATGATAAGTGAACGAATGAGAAAATGACCTTCTAATATATCATTAGGAATAATTAACTGACTGAGAGATTAACTTCGTAGCCTTATTGCTGCTGTACAATTTTTTCTAGTTTTCTTATCCATAAACAACTCGTTAGATCATATCTATGAACACTCCATCACACATAGAATTATCATGTACACCATTCTCAGTACATTCCTCTTTTTCTAGTAAGTTTATCTCTTTCTCCTTTCCGGGATTGGAAAAAGTCAGAATTGATCAAAAGCTTATATATCAATATGCGATACGTGATGCATAATTCCCAGCAAAAGAAACAGGATAAATTCTATGATAAATGCAGTCTGATATTACTTGTATATAAAGTTGTTGATAAAAATTTCATATGGCTGAAAATATATTGTTTTTTCCATCCATTAATTCTTCCACCTTCCTTTGTGAATAAGCATAGCCTTAAATTAAACTTTCATTCAATTTATTCCTATTGTTCCCAACTTTTATTCTAACACCAAATTTAGTACTTCGTTCTCTATTTATACTATACACATACATTTGCTGATTCAAATATATATACATATGTACGAGGGTGGTCTGAAAAGTTTCCGACCCCAGATTTTTCAGAAATCTTCAGAAAATTTTCAGAAAACATGTCGAGAAATGGCGAAATGTCGGAAACTTTTCAGACCACCCATGTATATATACCGGGACCGCTAAGGTAGCTGCTATAGCTAAGAACCTTTCAGCAATCCTTAAAAATTTGCATGATTTAAATATACATAATATAAATTATAATGACAAGGTTAATGATTTTTTGATCATTAATTATTATATTGAGAATTAATTACTCCCTGATTATTCTAAACTATTGAAAATGTTGATAACTTCTTATAATTTCTCCTAAACCTTAATTTTATTTATTCCATAACGCTGCCACCAGAGTTGGATCAGCGGCGGAAAACTTGCAAATGAATTAACACGGTTGTGTTTCGTAATTTGCCTCAGATGCCAACCCCCTCGAACCTCAGTAATCATATCGGCACAATAAAAATACGTTTAATGAAGATTTTAGCACATCCTTCCTAATATATTTATCAGCTCCTCTCTTCCTCTAGTTCAGATATCGCTCATCTAATACCTCTTTCAACACTTCCAATCCAAGAAATAACGACTGTCAAATGAAAACAACCACCTGGTTCATTTCTTTAATCTGACATTGTATTAACTCTTCCTAATATACCATTGAAAAACCTCCATAAAGTATGGACTCATTGAGTTAACATGCATTCAAAATTCATAACCTCCATTATCTGAAGAAACAATCCTTTGAAATGCTGTTTCACAGTTCTCAGCATCTTCATCATACTGATGGATATCATCAACCTTATCATTTTAGCACTACTCTCACATTTCCCTTTGCTATGGGAGCGCTTCATTTCTTCGTTATATACGCAGAAGATACTTCTTAAAGTAGTCAAATATGTTACTGAAAATACTTGCTGGCAACGTTTGATGTGAATAATGTAAAATTTCCTTCTAGTAGTTGTAGCCTGACATAGACAGGTAAAGATTTTCTTCTAAACCTGCTCGCAGCTGATCTCCATATAATCGTATGTGTATTCAATATGAAAGAAACAATATTTCTTCGTCCACAAATTTTATTTGAAAAAACACGACCGGTTTCGAGGTTAACTCATCTTCAGGATGAACTCGTATTGAATATGGAAATGTTCCACCAAGTATCGTCAGAAAGCATCAACTATCGTATGTGTATTTAGATTTATTTTCTCTAAATAGTTCGGTATAAAATCCCCGCATATTCTTTTGTAAAACTAAATTATCACTTCTTAACTTTGAATTGAATCAAAACATTACAGTTAACTCTTTAACAGCCCTTATCGCCTTCGTTGTCTTCTTTTCTTTACAAGTAGTTTTATTTCTCTTAACCACACTTCTTCTAAATGAATATTTACGTACCAAAACTGATAAAATCATTAAGTTCATCTGCAATCAATTTTCATTTCTTTGTTTAGACAGTTTATTACTTTGTTTGATATGTGGTTTGATCGTATTTCGTGGAGTGCGATATTATCAAATAAACAAAGGACATCCTATCGATACATTATTGATATACCGGTTTCCAATATTAAGACATATTTTATCGCGTTGTTAAATGATGAAGGTTGATAGTGATAGTGGTAGTCCTAGACTAGTAATTGCGGAAATACGAGATTATTATTTTAAAACGGAACCAGTCGCTTGATTAAAACATTCGAGGAAAATAGGAAGACATATTTGAATTTACTTAAGTTCATTTCTTTCTCTTCTATGAAAATAAGACTCAATTTACAGCATCCAATTGTCAATTGGATTGGCGCACTAACAAAGGATACATTATTTAGCCGATTCAAAGCATAATAACCGGATCATAGCGGATCAAAACACGTGGACTTTCCTGTGTTTATTTCACGGACCCCCTATGTGTACTTGGAAAATTTGAAAACGCACATCAATGCTCTAAATAGCTGCCATACCACTTTTCCTATCCTATTATATTATAATCCTACATACAACCAAAATGCTTCGTAACAGAACTTTTACTAAACCACACAGTTTTGTTATGCAGCAGTTTTGCGTGAATCAACACCTCCGAGTGAAACCCGTGTTGTTTCTACATACTACCCTCTAAACAGGTAGTTATAGATTGAAAACGATGTCTACTTTAATGATATAGTTATGGTATAATAAAGGTATGTTTGGTAGCGCAAGAAAGTTCTTATAGGGCTGCATTCGCATATTTCGTCTAAGTACGGATCGTTTCGCAAGACCCTCTCCGGAAGGAAGAAAACCGATTTTTCGACCCAATCCATCTCTATCAACCTCATCTCGTCCACCAATTAGACCTCGATTCCTCCAATCAGACGAGTCCTTTGGTGGATACCGAAAGAACACGAGGAACAGATTTCGAACAGATGCCGCGGCGTGTAATCAAACGGTCCGAATACCGCAGCGGAGTACGGCCATAAAAGAATGGTCAGGAGGGACGGAGTGGTTAGAGACCTCTATAAAAGGAATCCAAAAGGAACCATCGATTTTTCCCATTTAACCAGTTCGATCCGCGCACGCCCCACCCCGCATATTTGCCCCCTTTCGCCCCACTTGGCCCCGCCTATGGCGCCGACGGAGCGCGGCGACTCCGCCCCGTCTCGCCATCTTCAGCGGCATCGAGTGGGGAGGAGCGAACGGGATGATGGCAGGGGGAATGAAAAGGGGGCGGGGCTCACCTGGCGAGAGGAGAGAAATGGACCCAATGAGCTCTGCGATAAGGGAGCGAACCAAATGCGGGGCCGGAGGAATCGATTTGGACGGTGTTTTCCCCGATGGCTCTGCGCTGAGAGCCATATGGTCGACCATGTCTGGAAGGTCGGGAACTCCCGAATTATTTTTTACTCGCGTTCTTTCTTACCCTCGCTCGTGGGTAGATAAGCTTGCAGCGCGACTTGAAAACCTTCTTCCCTTGACCCTTCTTCTACGGTGAAATGACTGCATCTTACCATTTTCTACATTGTTTGCCTCGCAACAATCGTTGATGGGCCCCGTCATGTCTCTCTAAGCTCCCTATAGTACTCCAGAAGATGCAGTTGTATCTACCCGGCTACTCAGGCGGATAAACAATGATTAAAGTACGAGTTAGCCAACGGGCCAACAGGGAACAGAACATTCCAATATTAACGCAAGGCTATAAATTTCGGGGCCGTGGATAACTATAACTAGCGAGGCTTCGAAAAATATAAACAACAAATTAATCAATTAATTCTTAAATCAAACTAACACTTCACTGGCGGCGTGTTGTAGAAAACACTTATTACATAATTGAGAATTCAAATCAATTATTTTTATGGTGAAATGGAATGGCTCAATGGTCTTTCCGTCGAATAAGATTTTTGTTGTAAAAGTTTGTCTTCGTTTGACTATGAAGAAAACTCAGGAGCATGAATCATCTACGAAACTCTAACTATCATTATTCACGTATATCTAATTGGATTTATAAATATTATTCCCCATTTTCCAAGTTTCTCATTTCTTTGCCTTTGATCTATAATCCACTATTTTATGAAGACGTCAAAGTCATTGAAATTGTTTAATTTTAGATAAAACTACGGAAAGGATCGTTTTCTCATCTAATCTGTGATATAAATTCAAGTACATCTAGCAAGTTCTATGTCCTCCAAATTTTAAGTTAAAGAATCTCAATTCATACGGAGATTTTTAAATCGCAGCTGAAGTAACTCTACGTTCGAAATACGTTTTATCTATAATTTTAATCCTCCCTAATTGTTTAGGGTAAATTAACGATACGCTCCCTAAAATTAATTCTCCGCAAATTTGAGTTTCCTTCACGTCTTTTAAATCTCTTTCAAAAGTTTTATGTTATAATTATTTTCAAAGTTAGCTGTAAGCGTCTATAGTTGACTCGGAATGAATTTAAGGATCCCGTTGAATTGCATCCTCCTGCGTAAAGAAATAAAGGAAATATCCACTCGAGAAATCATCCTATCCAGATATCCTTTTACATTCTCTGAATAGCTTTTTAAAGTTATATACTAAAATCTGCCATGATTTAGGGAAGTATTTTATTAATACAGTTCATAAATAGTCTTTCGTTGCAATAAGGATGGTTAAAATTTTGAAATGGAATTTTCAATATATCATTTCAAATGTTCAGCTTGTGAAAGACGGAACGGTTTTATCCGGATTAGACTATTTGTGGGTCTTCGTTTTTAGATTAACTTTCAAAGTTACGCTTCTCACGAATTCCAAGTTTATTCGAACAAAGGTTGATTATCCCTAAAAAAACAAAGCTGCTGCACTTTTTCTCGAAAAATTACCCTCTCCGACTGAAAGGAAAAGATGCGGGTTTCGATGCGATTAAGGCCATCGGTTGACTAAACACCGGTGAAAAAAAAAACAGTCAAACCTTATGTATTGCCTCAATCATAAAGAGTTCATTAATCTCAAACAATGTTACAATGGCCTCTACCTAATATCACATCGCTGACCATCGGAATATTTCTTCTGAATCATTCTCGCATATACTGAAGGGAGTATACATTTATTATCCCCGAAATGGTATGAGATGTTATTAGGAAGCCAGATCAATTGAGCTTGACCAATTACATGATTCCAACAAATGTGTGTTCCCTTAATATCGAGATATTTATCATTAGCAACTGAATTTTTAAGATATTAAGACAAAGGGGCTCCCGTATAGTTTGATTCCCCCGTGGACCGATACGTGAGAAATGATCTCAGCTATCGAGAGTTTTTCAACAACATTACTATTATATACAACTAAAACGAAAGAGGTTTTCGCAAAAATGAGATTTAAGTGTTAAAGAGCAACTTGAACATCGAACTTACTGATAAAAGTGAAAAATCCCGAGTTTGTCACGAGGGAATGACTTTCAGTCGAGTTTTACTGTATCCTACTTGAATCTTGCATTTTAGAACACTTATGGAACATAGAGAATATATTTACCCTATACATACATACTACAAGGTTAAATGTATGAATTAATGAAAATCACTTTTTTAGAATCATCTCCGCTACTTTTCTTGTACGACTGATATTCACTAAGCGCTCGATTAGTTACTGTTATAATACTTCTAGCTTTGTCTTCTTTCCTAAATATCATCGCGAAAATGTAATCATGCTTAAAGTAAAACTTCATTCAATCTATTTCAGAATGTGGTGTAAAAATCATTAATCTCCGTTGTTTTTTGCGTTAGATACGGATCGAGTGGTTAAAATTTCTCAAAGATGAGCGGTGATTAAGTTATATTATTTATGTTCTTTGATTCTTGTTCACAATTTATCGGATTTACTAATAGCAACTTTCTTCTTTAATTTCAGCTCAAACATGTTCCAGGGAACCTCAACTCCCTACCAAGAGGGTTTTATCGGAGGACCCGTTTACGTCCCCACGACGAGGGCAATGTTGGGCATCAGCTACGGCAGCGGGGGCACAGACTCTTCATCACCGGCAACCTCCGCCTCTTCCTCCGCTAATCCCGGCGCACATCACCCTCACATACACCACCCTCAGGCCTACTCTTGGGCGCAGAATGCCTCCCCCACCGCCACGCCATCCTCGCAGTCTGCAGACTACTCCGGGGGCAGTGGGAGCCTCCACCAGTCCTTCTCCTCCCACCGCTTCCCCACGACCTCCTCTTCCTCCTCCGCCCCTAATTCAGAAAGGGAAGACCACTACGGTCCCGCTTCCGGACACCTCCCGATGGCTCAGCACCATCACCACCACCAGGGTTTTGCCTCACAACAGGGATTGCAGCACCCGGCAGCCCCAGTCAACGCCACTTCGGCGACCTCTGGGGTGCACGGCTACCACCATCCGGGGCATCACCATTCTCACCACCACCATCATCACTCGCCAACTGCTGGGAATCTCCTGCCGGCGTACCCAGCAGCTGCTGCGGCTGCCGCATATGCGCAGAACGTGATGACTTCGATGAGCTCCTGGAGAGCGTACGAAGGATTCCAGTCTCTGCACCAGAGAGGTCCCGGGGGAAGCACTTATGGTTAGTTGCGGCAATTTACGAGGGTGGTCTGAAAAGTTTCCGACCGCAGATTTTTCAGAAATCTTCAGAAAATTTTCAGAAAACGTCGAGAAATGGCGAAATGTCGGAAACTTTTCAGACCACCCATGTAAAACTCTAATCGTTGGCTTACCGACTTTAAATCGAATTAAATAGCCGTAAGGGTCTTCCATGTATGAAAGGCATCGGACGATATATAGTAAGTCCTTGATTTGGATTATCATAATCTTAATTTATAATATAATTATGAGTGTTCTACCTTTCGGTTTGTTCATGTACCCTTTTTTAATTTATAATACCGCTGGAAAATTAACCTCTTTCGCCATTAACTATCTAATAAAATTTACATTATCGTATGCCCTTACAATTTGTCTATTTACTTAAGAAAATAGAGTACCAACATTTCCTCGAAACCTTGGGATTACGGGAGCTTTTCGGGTTACGTTGCAGTAGATTTATTTCGATGAATTTTCTTCCGAAAAAGAAGTAACAGATCTGACGAGCATAAGAAATAGATGTAAAATGAATATTTTATATTTGCTAAGGACAGAATATGGTTTTGCCAAACTAATAATAATAATAATAAACTCATACTGCTGAACTGCTTAATTACCGTGAAATATTTTTCTGTGACAATGCTTTGAATTCTGTAACAATATATTTGTACAAAAGAAGTAAAACGACAAATACTTTTAGAGAGAGTGAGTCGTCGGTGTTTTTGAAAGAAACGTAAGGATACACTTGGTGAAATAAACAGATAAAAATAATCCAACGATCTAAACTTTTTCTGTGCTATTTTCTCAATTAGAAATTAACGAAGTTAACGAAGATATTCAAAATTGGAGTAACAACCTTTCACCGATCATGTGCTTAGAAATAATTTGATCACATTCTCCATTCAGTCTCGTGGATATGTGTACATTACAGATAGAAAAGTTATCGATTTAAATTGAATCTTGGATAGCCGAGCTATTTTCTCCATCGATCTATTAAGCGCTTATCCCCATCGCCTCTTGAACATGTCCAGACAGTGGGTTAATGGTTATCTCTTCCCTTCTCAAAAGCTCTTACATTAGTCTGGATGCGATACCTTCCAAAGAGCTTGAGTCCCAAAATATTTCACAAGAGGGGAGAGGAAGAATGGTTGAAGTGAAGGAAGGCAATTTTCTTGTAGGACCGAAGGGTAATTCGCCCTCTAGTGGTAGGCAATGCATTCGCGGGTTTTTTGGGTTCTCCGGAATCCATTTCTATATCTAATTTATCGATTCGCTGAAAAATTTGCGCTCAGGGCCTCCGAGGTTACTCAAGATTCTTCAATGAAGCAGGAAAGCATACGAGGGTGGTCTGAAAAGTTTCCAACCCCAGATTTTTCAGAAATCTTCAGAAAATTATCAGAAATTTTCAGAAGATATTTTCTGAAACAAGTCGAGAAATGGCGAAACGTCGGAAACTTTTCAGACCACCCATGTACTTTTCGTCAAATTGGCTAATTATGCGGAATTCTGGAAAGTAGCCGCTGGAGCCGAATGACAAAAGGAAGGAAATAAATATTAAAATATTAGTTTAAAATCCCGAAGGTGAGATGTAATTGGTAAGCAAGAAGTTATCTTGGAAGTAACTGAACTTAGCCTTTGATGGGGAAAAACGGCAGTTTGCTTGCATTAAGAGAATGGAATAAGGTTCAATCGATGTAGCGACGTTATAGAGATTGAAATGGTAGTTCCTTGTGTGTGAAAAGGGGGTATCGGAAATAAACCCCAATAAAATACACGATAGTATAAAGAAACCATGTTATAGGTATAATTAAAAAACCAATTAGAGATAGACATACTTTATCAATACATTTTAAAAATTACAAGAAAGATTAAAAAAGATTTAAGAAAAAAGTGAAATTGATCTAAAAAGATAAATTGGGCAGCTCGATAAATTAATTAATCTCACATGCATGTTCCATGACTTAATTTATTAAATATAGTAATCATTAATAGCTAGTCGAATTTTCACATGTTTAAATAACGCTTCTCCAACTGCGCTTAAGTAAATTGCGAATTGTTGGGACTGAAAAATCAGAATGGATTAAATATCGGTTTTAGGATTTGATTTTGCTTCTGGTTCAAGAATTTCAATCTTATTTGTTCGGTTTTCACTCCGGCAAAAATAGCAGTTTCGGTTTTTGGTTCGGTTCCGGTTCAGTGCCCTGATATAAACACACGAGGATTACGTTAACTTTTGATTTTGACTTAGAAATCTTTATACTCCTACTGCACACCTTAAATGAAAATGTTAAGAAATTCACACTTTCTCATCTCTCTTCCAGAAACCCAGATGGCAGAATACCCGTTCTCCGAGGGTCGCGAATGCGTCAACTGCGGTGCAATCTCCACTCCTCTGTGGCGTCGCGACGGCACCGGACACTACCTCTGCAACGCCTGCGGCTTGTACCACAAGATGAATGGGATGAACAGGCCGCTCATAAAGCCTTCAAAGAGACTTGTACGCTATCCTGACGCAATAGACACCCTATCATTTCTACCCAGTGGGCCTACCGTTATCACGAAGGTTATTTGCTTTACTTCTATGAGCCACGATTAGGTGGTTTAGGGTTACCCTTGGTTGTGGGTTACATTTTCAATTACAATTTCAAATATGCAAACACCCAATGCATGATAGCTTAATATAAAACTTCGCCTGCTCACAAGATAGGCCGAATTCGAAAAATCAAATACGGATCAAACATTCTTAAGAAGGGATGCAAACCTCTTGTCGGTAGGGTATCTGTGATTATTAGGTGATTAATAGGTTATTAGGTGATTGAGGACTCGAGTACCAGGCGCCAAAACATGTTGTGAAACGTTGACATCATCTATGCTATCAAGAAGTTATTGATGGAACTGATTATATATCCGCATTTTAAATTAACGGAATCCTCATTCATTTCTGCAAAGTCTTAAGTGAAGAATAAATAGCATGCACCGGCGCTGTCGGAGTTCCGCGTTCCAAAATAAAATTGCAGCTCACAACTCCCGTTCTAGAGCATGTAAATGACTATTCGAGGAAATTCTAGAGCAATGCTATTTAGCTATTTTAACAGAGATGGCATGTGGGAACATAAATGTATAAGGGTTATAGACTTAAGTTTCTGGTCTGGTTAGCCTAATAAGGAGCTCCAAAGCTTAATATCCAAGTGCACTGAATTAACACGTGGAAAGGTTTCGAGAAAAGTTCATTTATGAGTGATTGTAATTGCTTTTCCTAGTATTATATTAGATAAAAGTTAGTTGATCAAGTTTGGCTGTTTTCTAATGAACATACTCTTACGGAAGAATGAGCATTTAGATCAATTAAAAGTATAAAAGGAAAGGGGACGAACGGCACGTCATTTACGTTCTGAAGCATTTTGATCCGCATTGTTTACTTACTCAACGTACAGTTATAGCCTCATAATAGAGGAGCTATTGCTTGATTCAAGAGATGATAATCCTTAGAATTTTTGAACGATTAACGCCTGAAGTTTTCATCTCTACAACGCTCGACTGCAGAAAACGTGCGTTATGTAAGAAATTTTGACTCATTGAGAGTATGAAAGTAATTTGGTGATATTGAGCTATTAGTATTGTGGGATGACGACTGAGCAGAACTCCAGCTGTAAATGCGGAAAACTATTACTGATTGGGTATTCACTATATGGGATGCATTAATTGAAATATAAACTATTTTGTTCGATTGTTAATTATGAAGATCTCGCAGAACTTATCTAAAGACCAATTTAATTCATCTAAGACTTTACATCTGAAACTTTTCAACCCCTTAAGTATATTGGTAAATTAAGACAATGGTCATCTCGTAGGTACCAGTTACATTAGTAAATTATGACATTGCTATTTCGTCTTTGATCACAGTGCTTTTGATAAATAACATATTATGTCACATACGTGACACAAATTTAAATACTACGTAACCCTCTGATATCACGATCCACGCCAAGAGCTTACCGCTATGCCGCGGAGAACCGGTTGAGAGATGCACAGTAAATAGTATTCAGTTACATTCATCACTTCATTAATGTTAAACTCGGTCACAAAGTAAACTTTAGTGCTGCATCACGATAGTGAGCTTAACTTAATTTTCGTTTAAGGTTTCAGAGCCGGTTATCGAGTTTCCTCAATATTGAGATTCCTATTTTATTATTCAAGTTTCACACAGGAAACTGTTTAGCCTGCAACATTTTACCCTTTTGCAAACTCTTCAGATAGAGCAATTCCGAATATAAATTCAAGTCCTTTTCATTAAATTTACAGCTCAAGACAAGTCCTCGTTTGTATGATACAGGCTAGATAGCGTTTTATTAAATGCTCTAAACCTCCCTGATAAACTTTCAAAATTATCGTAAATAAAATTTAACCTCAGAAGGTTTCTTCCGTAGTTCAAACGGGTGTAACGTATCGAATGTCTTTATATAACCGTCTTTTGCATAATATTTGTTCTGACTTAATTTTTCTTGAGTGTCGAGGGGCTTGTCAACGTGTTTGCATTTACAATTTTATGACATACCTAGAATTAAACAGGTATTTCGTTTACGTACATTCACGTTTAGACATAACATAAAAATAATTTATTATTATTAAAATTTAAATAATGTCAGGTGGCAACAGTAAACCCTCAACCCTATTTTTAGATATTCTACTGACATATTTATATACACTATGCCATATACCTTACGCGTAGCCAAAATATTCACAGTGTATACTAAATATAAATATACCCTTCCTGCCAAGCATAACCGTTCACCCTGTTAAATAAATCTTTATGGATAGTTCCAGTTAATACATCTACATGATACATTGCTAATAACAAAATATCTACACGGTGGTTTAATGCAAAAGTTCTTTACCGACCCATGTAGTTGATAATAATTCTGAGGTTTTAGTCCATGACACTTCATCCTCTACTGACATTTCAGTTTTCCTGCCAGTTTGTTTGGACAAACAAACGTCACTTATCCTTCCCATAAGAGTGATTAATTAATATATAGTTCTACAGTTTGACAGTAGTCAGGTGGCAGCCACAAACATCCTTAAATTACAAACCCTTTTACACTTATATTATTACATTTAACATTCCTTAATGACATCACTATATTGTCAAACAGGATAAGGTCACTTTTTTACAACTAAATATTATACAATTAACAATATCTTTAAAAAAACAATATCCCAAACCCCCTTTCAATACATTTTTATAGTATTTTAACACATCTTCACTTTAAAATCTTTAATTGATTTAGGTAAGGTCTTGAAGGCCTCTTTAGGTAACATGTTCCATTCCCTTCAAGATGAAATGACCGTGGATAAATAAAAATTAAATTAAATAGTTTTTTCCCTCTTTGCATGAGCAGACGGCAACGCGTCGCTTGGGGCTGTGCTGCACCAACTGCGGCACTCGCACAACGACGTTGTGGCGTCGCAACTCCGAAGGAGAGCCTGTGTGTAATGCGTGCGGCCTATACTTCAAGCTGCACGGCGTAAACCGCCCTCTGGCGATGAGAAAGGACGGCATTCAAACGAGGAAGAGGAAACCCAAGGGCAATTCGACCGGAGGGCCCAACGGTGGTGGAGGGGCCTCAGATATGAATTCAGAGGGGAGTAAAGGAGTCAAAGGAGAGGAGAGTGAGGAGAAGAAGAAGGAGAGCTCGGAGGATACGAGAGAGGAAGGAATCGAACGGAGGCCTTCAGGTGAGAAAGACTTGAGACATACCCCATTTGAATTTACTCGAAACAGTGAAATTGTAAGAATTGTCGAATGAAGTGTATCATCAGCACTATGTTTAGATGAAGGAGCGCTAAATCTTATTATTCCCTAAAATATTCGATCCTTCACTCGATCTCTTCCATACTATATCATTTGACTTCACTGGTGTATCTTCTTTAATCTCAGTTGCGTAGGGGTGGGCATCATTTCTTCACATTACACCCATGTTATATCATTATTCATTTAGCTTTCTGAGTAATTCTTCAGTTATTTTCTCCCGTCATTTCACCTTCATTACTCCTCTACACGATTTGATCCCTCATGTTTTTTATTTCTTTTCTTACTTTATCATTCTATTTTTACTTGCACTTATTCATCGCTTGATTAGCTTGACGATTTCTTTACTTTTATAAACTTTTTTACCACGGAAAATACAATCATTCAGCTCCCCTTTCTATTTTTTTCTTTTGATATTTTCAGCTAACCGCAGCTTGAGAAACTTTTTGTGATATTTTTTGTGAAGCTAGTTTTACGATATCCGTAATTTTCTCTATCCTTGTTATTCAAGTAGTACCTTAAAAAATTCCACAGCTAAAAGAGTCTAAGATCATTTCACATTCATCGGTTCTCACGAGGAAACAAATCCGGGACCACTTTCACCTACTGTTATTCAATTCCACATCTTTTTGTTGAGTATTATTCCTCTCTCTCTTTAAATTATTTTCTGTTTTTCCTTATCGATTCTAATAGGACAGTTTTACACCAATTTTAAAGTCAATATTAGGTATGTTTTATGAACCCCATTAATGTAAGAGTCACATTATTCTTTTAGTCATTCCTCCTGAAGGATGAAAGAAGCAATTCGTTAAAATGAAACAAGGATATGAATCACATTAAAATGAATGAATGAAAATTATTTTTATAATAAGAAAAATGAAAATCTTGCGCGGGTTTCCTTTATTTCGGATTCATCATCGGGTGAACAGTTTCTGTGGACTACTCTTTTCATTGTTAAACATTACCATGGAGATGCCAAGGCAATAAATTTGATAAGGTGTTAATCCTTTCTTATGCGTTATTGTGACGCGGATTTTCCCTACTGATAGTAACTTCAATTTTACTACCCAGTCGCTTTCTTACCAATAGCGAGCAACTGGCGACATATATATTCTCTTCCATTTTATAATATATATAGTCATATAGTCTCTTCCATTTTATGCTTCATGTATTTTGCTAAATCTTAAGCTTGTTACTTCTACTATTTTTGCAAACGTGTCCAACATTTATTTTCGATCATTAAGTCCCTTTAAACAAGTAATAGTTATGAAATAATACTTCTAATAATGTAGATGACAAAACTAATTTTTCCTCTTCATCTCGCAGGCATCCAAGAGACCACATCCCACCGCCAAGAGGTCCTGCAGCACCTCCCCCACAGCCACCTACAGTCCAACGTCCAGCATTCGAGAGGCGGCATCCCTTGCTCCATCAACAAATCGCCTCCCAGTATACATCAAAACCACCTTCAAGGGCAGTATTACTCTGGCGGAGGACAGCAGAATCTGCACCGCACCCAGTCGCAGATCGTGAAGACGGAGGGCAATGCGGATACCTCTCTACCGCACTCCCCCTTCGTCGTTCCCCCTCCTCACCCATCCTCCTCCTCATCCCCATCCTCCTCAGCACCTTCCTTCTCCTCCCCGTCCTCTGCTTCAAGCACCTCTTCATCCACACCACCGTCTTTGGCGTTCGTGGTTCACCCCGAATACCTCCTCATGAACCACACGCACCGGATGGCCACCAAGCTCATGGCAACCACGTGAGCCTAAAAGTCTACAATCCCGAGCACTGATGTTTATTTTGTGTTTTTTCGATTCGTGTTTGTTTTGGAAGTGCTGTTTCCAAGAGTGTCGTTTATACTTTGGATATATCAGAGGAGTTGTACATAGCAGTGTAAGAATAACTCTTTTGGCTGAGTGTTTCTCAGGCTGCAGAAACAACGTCGGCGATCAAGGAACTATTCTTACAAGTTTCTGATATGTCCACGAAAAGCATGAAATGAATTTCGAATGAAACATTTCTGTGGTCTGTTTATTTCATGAGGAAACTTGATGGACAACGTGTGGCAGTGTTTCTATTCTTCGCAGACTTCTATAGTTTAAACTCTGAGAAGAATGCAAATTGCCAACTAAAGAGTTGGCAAGCATCACAATCCATACTTCTAAAGAAGCAAGGTTTGGAGCTTCGTGTACTAATCTTTGTGTAAAATTTTGTACTAAATCAACGTATTATTCCATGTATATAGTATTATAAATTGAGCTATGTGTTAAAAGTTATGGCAATACCTCCAGTTGATGAGTATGTAATACATATTAGGTAGATTTAAATGTATTTAATAGCAAACATGTTCACCGTGCAATCTAAAAGTTCAGTGCAATTAGTGTGTTCACGTCACTTGAAAGTAATAGTTCCTCGAGTTAATCATATTTAGCTGACTGAAGTGTATGTAAGTATATGTATAATGTATGTAGCTTCTAATGAGACTCGTTGATTTCGCTATGAGAAGTATTAGCGATTACAAAGACGCATCAACGTGGTTTACTGCGTTGGATGTCGACAGTTCGTTTGGAATAGACTTTTTTTGAAGTGCAACATAAATATCTTATTTTACTTTGTGATTTTTGTTTAGCAGATTAAACTTGTGAATACAAGCAGCTGCTATCATTGTTATAGTATGTGTAAAAATGGAAGATTATTGCTATTAAAACACCATTTCTTTAGAACCCTTGTCTTCCTTACTAATGGTAGCCGTTGTTTTAGACGGCATAAAATCTACTCTTAATCATTAGCATTTACATACGACTCTTTTGAAAATATTACTGTTGTTTTTGCGTTCTAAAGATATTCTCTGGACTAAAGTAAAATTTGAATTGCTTTGAATGTTGATATCATGGATTTACCGTCATATTTATCAGACTTTTTCCAAAGATCGTTCATTTTCAAGATTAGTTGCTAGAATCTAAAACTTCTTTCTGAGATCTTCATGTGAAAGTCCTTTACATCAGCAATCACATTTTAATCACCTACCTGAGAATTACTCTGAGAATAAAAAACTATATTTTTTTAGTGCTATTAGAGTGAACATAGTATCTTTGTGTGTGAATTATACGATAAGTATTGTTAACTCATTGAGACATAAAAACTTACTTTTTAACCTCCTGACCTTTCTACTGTCTACAATTCTAAAATTCAATTAAATTGTATCTACACCTCCACTTATGGCTACATTGTGCCCGTAGATTCTCGAAAAAGTGCACAATTCAGTACATTGAATAGTATATTTTGTGCAACAAGTTATGTGATTTTTGTCAATCTGTTTAGAATTCTATCAGTAAACGAATGCAAAACTAAGAATGATCAAAATTGTTCTTGATTTATTTTGAAACTTCTGCTTCTCTTTTTCTATTGCTCTTCGTTGGGGAAAGAATCCGAGATTTCACAATCAGAAAGGATAGACTATCTTCAATATGCATTCTCTCACTGATACTTCTTAACATATATTTCTTTTGAATCATTTAAAACTTGCTTTGAATTAAAATTAAATGATAAAATAAATTTAAATACGAGAAATAATGATAAATTACATGTGCATATCAACTGAGTTTTCCAAATGTTCCATTCTGTTGCATACTTCACCCCAGCTTTGGTATCGTTTAATAGAACTTTATTTACTCTGTTTCATCTGTTTTATCTGATATTATAACTTAGATTATATATAGATATGTTCACTCTAATAGCACTGAAAAAATATAGTTTTTTATTCTCAGAGTAATTCTCAGGTAGGAAACAGAGAGTCATTCATTCGCGATTACAAAAACTCAAAGCTTCTGGAGATAATTTTGAGCGCGAACAGCATAATTATAGAGAAATACGTAAACTGGTTAAAGAAGAAGCACAGAAAGAATATCAGGAATACAGATCTAGAACCTTGTTAGAATCACTAGGGGGAGATCAGAAAGAGTTTTGGTCGTATGTCCGTGAGACTCGAGGAGGTCAGTCTTCTGTGCCTAACCTAATAAGCGAAGAGGGAGTCACCGTGAATGAACCAACAGAAAAAGCTAATTTGCTAAACCAGCACTACAGGAAATGCTTTACAGCAGACAATGGCCAAGTTAATGACTTTCCTGTGCGCATTGATTCAGAGATGAGTCCCATAGAGATATCAGCTGATGGAATTGCTAAGTTATTGCGAGAGATTGAAAGGAAAAAGGCGCCAGGACCCGAAGGTATTCCTGCTGTTGTCATAAAAACTTTAGCCGACAATATTGCCCCCCTTCTTCAGGTATTCTATAAGAAATCACTGGATGAGGGTACTGTCCCAATGTCTTGGAAGAAAGCACACATCACTCCGGTGCCTAAGAAAGGGCGTACTGTAAAACCAGACGACTATAGGCCCATATCACTAACTTCTATATTTTGCAAAATTATGGAACATATTATAGCCAGCTCAATTATGCGCTTTCTAGCTGAAAATGGAGCAATCAGTCAGAGCCAGCATGGATTCCGTAAGGGTAGGTCTTGCGATACCCAGTTAGCCCTCTTTATGAATGACGTATCTAAGGCAGCAGATAAGGGAGTTAGATCAGACGCAATTTTTCTAGATTTTAAGAAAGCCTTCGACACGGTGTCCCATGTAAAGCTTATACAAAAGTTAAGTTCCTACGCGATTGACGGAAAGGTGGTCAGGTGGACAAAATCATTTCTAGAAAACAGATCTCAGAGAGTTGCGTTAGACGGAATATTATCCAACGAAATTAGTATCACATCAGGTGTTCCGCAGGGAAGTGTCCTAGGGCCGATTTTATTCCTCATATACATTAACGACCTAGCGGATAAAGTAAAGAGCAAAGTTAGATTGTTCGCCGATGATACCCTCGTATACAGAGAGATTTCGTCAGAAAATGATATACATATACTACAGAATGACTTGGACGTTATAGCAGGATGGTGTAAGGATTGGCAGCTTGATCTGAATCTTAAGAAATGCGTTGCTATGAGTTTCACGCGTTCTACAAACGTTATTCCCGCACTGTACAAAATTTCAGGACATCCCTTAGAGTTCGTGCGTCATAATAAATATCTAGGAGTCACGTTCAGTAGTAGTTTATCTTTTAAAGAACACATTCGAGATGTAATAGGTAAGGCGAACAAAATACAGAGACTAACAGGTAGAACGCTGAAGGGATGCTCATCAAGAGTAAAAGAAATAGCTTATTTTTCACTCATTCGACCTAATCTCGAATATTGCTGCGCGATTTGGGATCCACACGAGGTAGGTTTGGTCTCAGACTTAGAAATGGCCCAACGTAGAGCAGCTCGTTTCGTTACAGGAGATTTCAGGTTCGACAGTAGCGTTACGTCCATGATAGAATCCCTCGGTTGGAATTCACTTCAGGAGAGAAGAAACGTCTACCGAAGGAAACTTTTCGAAAAGTTCCTCGGTTCCGAATTTAGGGACGAGGTGAATGAAACTTTGATTCCGGTTAGTAGTGAGCGCGATCTCCGAGAGGCATCAACCAAGCGTTATAAGGAGGAAATAGCAAGGACAGATAGTTATTTCTGGTCGTTCTTCCCGCGAGCTATTAGAGAAGCTAATAGGGTCGATTAGAATACTAAGATGGTGTCATTACACCCCCTGCCATACGCCACTGGCGGCTTGCGGGGTACAAATCTAAATCTAAATCTAAAACTTCAATCAGATCGAATACGTATGCATAAAGCATATGAGGAGTAGAAAATATGTGAATGGTACCGATTCATTATAAGTATCTCAATAGGTTGACAGATACGTGGCTCTTTAAAAAGAGTAAATATCATATTCTTGTGTCTGTGAAATCTTTCCATCTGTATTCATTGTCCAAATATTACGAAATATTTTCTTATCGTGTAAGCTTTCCACTAGCTTCTGCTTCACCATTAGGTCCAAGTAGTATCTTCTGTGCGAGTCATTTGTTTGTCTGTCGCTAGAAAGACAATGTAAGAAGCCCCATCAAGAGTTCCAGCAATATGCGCTAAAGAACGATTTCATGTCAAACCTTCCATCGATAAATTGTATGTATGTATTGTTTGGGTAATGATTTTAACTAATACTTTCCGATATGTTTAATACACTATTCTTGCTGAAGACCAACTTACATGAGATGTTTATTTATTGCTCACTAATAACTATATGTGATTCTCTTAAGTATATAATTCCTTCGCAATGTAAATCAAGAGCTTCTCTAAATTAAGCTTCTAATAATTCCCAGTAAAGTAGTCTTGTAAACATTATGAAAAGCTTTCCCTAAGAAAGGAAGAGTCATTCACGTTGTCCATTGTCTTCCATTGTTCCCTTATATCTAATAGACATTTAAGACTTATATTTGCAGAAATCACGTATTTGAATTTTATAGAACCATGGTAATATTTAGTTGCCTTTCAATTACTCTTACATCACAATTATGACTTTAAGCAGTGTCGCTGTTGATGTAAGACATTCTCAAACTCTCATTGATCATGCGAAATTACCACTTATATCACTGCAACCTTTCCGGGTTGGATTTTCTATCTAATGTTTCACTTCTTGGTAAACCTGGGTATTATCAGCTTTTTCTATTTTTATCTACTATTTAAAACAGTTTATCTGCTTAAAGTCATCGTAATAATGATCAGTCTGATTGAATCTTCCAGACGCCCGAAACTTACTACGTGATTCTTTTACGCGTCGAACCCCAAGCCGAGGATATAGTCGGTGAGCTACTAAAGCTACTAGTGGTGCCATCTCTTACCAAATTTGCTCTCTACAACTTCCTGTGTTCGGAGTGGAGTGAGCTTGCGTACTGCACTGCATTCAAGCCAGTGCCGCGAAAAGCTGGAAGTATGCCACGAAACTTTGATCTTGGTATAGATAAGAAACTTTCAGTATTCGCTATGTATTTACAATTTTAAGACATTTTTGCGCAAATATTAAACACCACGAAATTGTAGATGTAGATTCTAAGCTGAATAACAGCATTATTTACAATCTAATTGTGACTCTAAAGGTTAACTGGTAATTTTGAAATTAAGTTTCTGTATGATTCAGTTTTTTTATTTTAAACTGACAGATATTAGAAATAAATCAAAGAATTCTCTTCATCAGACGAACGATGGACCTATTTATGAATCAAAATGAAAGAATTACATTTACAAAATAACAAATGCTATGTATTTATGAGCTTCGATGTATGAAATTATAATCTATAAATTGCTTTAATTTATTAATTTATTCTAAACAGGATATTGTAACATACAAAATGTCATTTAAAATATGTATATTGACGTAAAAACGGTGCACCGCAAAACAAACTACCCAAAGAGCAAAAACAGCTAATAGATTTGAGATAACCTGTAATGAAAAATTTCATTCATATTTCATACGTATCCTTTCCAAACCAATGGAATGGAAAAATAAGATGGGAATCATGGAATGAGAGAGATTGAAATTGCGAACAATGGTGAGTTTATTAATGTACTTGACTATCACCATGCTTTCCTATTCCATAATTTTCGGGAGGTCCAAAAAGAATTCGAAAGGTAAAATCCGACAGCCTCTCGATCTCGCTTAGTTCCTTATTACGTGGTAATACCCATTCGTTTAGTCCAAATTCTGGTGATATGGTTGGGACCAAAGAGAACAGGAACAAAAACGAGAATAGTATGGCTGGAATAAGCGCGATGGTATCGCATTTAACGATCAGTAGAACGAATTTTTCCTAATATTCAGGAATGTACACTGAAAAACGGGTTCTAGATATGGATTCTTCGCATATGTTTCTTTGTTTGTTTTGCAATTGACTTACGATAGTAATTTCTAAGTCAATCAGCACGTGAGATATATTGCGCTGATAGGTGCGGAGCCATCAACATGAATGCAGGTAAAATACTGGTAAACCTTAAAAAAAACCATTCTTAGTTATAGCGACGACGTATTTCTTATTTTAGGTTATTCTAGACGTGGATGTGAGCTATGATTTGGAAGATGTGCCATATCTCGATGAAATATTTTAGGTAAGATAAATTCTATCATGTTAACTATTAGCTCTTTTGACTAATACTTTTGACTCCGGCATGAATGGAGGGTTTCTTAAGGGAGATAACCCTCCTCGGAAATTCTTTCTCTTTATTAATGCAGCTTGTCTTAATATTCTGTCATATTTCATCTGTCATAATGTCTTCTAGTTTTTTCCTGTATATTTAGCAATTATATTATAATGCGTAGTTTGGATATGGAAACACTGCCCTCACGTTCTTTCTCCAAGGTCGAACAGTCGACATGAGCCTTGAATACTAGTCATACCCAGTCAATTAGGCTGCGAGGTACGCTCAATGAAGGCTTCCGGAAGTCGGCTTTGAATTTAACATACATATTGATAACTGAGGCTACGGTGAAACAGAGGTCAACTTAGACCTAATCTCATCTTATAGGAGAAATATTCATGCATCCATCCTGGAATGACCCGAAAGCTAACGATGCCACTTGAAGCACTGAGGAAAGGTCAAATAACTTTAGCAAGGTAGAAACGCCAGAAAATGGTATTACCTGTGATTACTTCCATCTTAAGCATAGAAATAGATCATTATGGAAGGGTCTCTACTTTTTGGTTTTATATTTCTGCATTATTCATGCTTCAGAGAAAACTAGCCTGAGTTATGATGGAATGTCATTATCCATTCATCCATCCGTTACTCTACCTTCTTCCCTTACGTCACACCAAAATAACCCCACCCTAAAACCCCCCTTCCACGACAAACAGTTAAATACCTCACACTTTCTTTTTATTAAGTATTCAACCTCCTTGATGTGTTTGTAGTAGGTTAATTTGATGGAATTCATTATTTTTTAATATATTACGTTTTGATTAAAAATTTCAAAAAACACGTAAATATCGCTCTACTATTTTACATTATTCATTAGTTTTTTGTATCATATTAGCTATTTAGTATAATATTTTTCTCTATTGAACAGTCTATTCAAAGCGGCACACTATAAATATGTATAAATGTGTGACTTGTAGAAAAATAATCAATATAGTTATTACGCCCGACGGTCATCAGCATTCGGCGATTGGATAGTTTTTCGAACATCTTATTTATTAACAGCCGAGTTCCATTTTCTTTTCTTTCCGTTAACAGCGTTCACGAACTCGAGAGAGTATGAAAAACGATCGCCAAAAGAATTAGCAACTTCTGGTCGTATTTTTCCGCGTAGCATTACACTAGGTAAAAGTTAGAGTTAGATAGGATATTGGCGTTTTGTACTTACAGCCATACACCACTTTTAGCTTGCATGGTTAGTGTATAAATGCATTATTTTTCACATTGCTTCCCTTGTCAAAATATTTACAAATGCTGATAAATATTAATTTACTGCTTATCAGTCTTTTATGGTAAATGTATGTGATGAAATATGTATAGGAAAAGAAAATGAAGATAAGTATTTGAATTCATATTGCAGATATATTTAGACCACTTAAAATACTGAATGCTGAGAAAAATTTTCTTAGCATCATATGTAAAGAAAGACCTTAATGTAAATTTAGCTTGCTGCCTTCAACAAGGAGACATGTTACTCTGCTTTACCACCAAAACACCAGCTTTTAGAAGATCACTAACTCCAGGTCCTTTGTTTACTTCTCATACCATCTAAATCTAACCCTAGCTTCACCTGCTATTCAAAATCTTACCCCTATTCCTTGGTCTCAATAGGAATACATACATTTGTAACTCCAGATATTAACAATGTAGAAATGATAGGAGAAACAATTTCACTAAATATTTAGTGAAACTGGGAAAGCTTCCACATTCATTTTTACATTGAAAATATGGAATTTCATATCATCACTGAATAAGCATCACTGAAGAAAATTGAGTTCAGAAATTAACACAGAATGTTCATTAATTTTCCCTTGCAATACATGATCATTAGATTAGCAAAGCTGATACAAATTTGTATTTCCATTTTTTTATAAAATATCTCTTCAAAAAAATATAATTTCTCTGCATTCCAATTGGATTGTATTGAATATAACAAAAATAATAGATCAATGACTAAGATACTCATATTAGTAATCTAAAATCTTTTGGGTTAAACCTGCATATGAAATTAACGAAAAGATTTTAGATTAGTAACAGCTAATGGAATGCAAAAGCCTTATCCAACCAATTTATGATACTCATAATAGATAAACTGAATATGACTGCCTTTAAAAATACACCTCCTCACTAACCAGTAGAGTCTGTCTTCACTCTATTCATGACTTGGAATTTACACCTGATTTATTATTGTACACTGATTGGATGGAAAAACTGCCTGGAATCAAATTTCAGAAGAGATATAAAAATTATTTGCAATAAATAATTCTGTAAAACATAGATTAATTGGAACAAAAGTCAAAACCCAAGCTATGTCATAAAATTCATTCTGAGATCTTCCTTTTACAGAGAGAAAAATTTCAATCCCATTATGGAGAGCAATATATCATTTTATAACTTAACCCCCTCTAAGCCACCTGAAATTCTGAACCTGATTCAGTTCACCCCTAGATTATGCATTTCATTCTTTAAAAAATTTTAACAGCCAGTAAACCATCATACTAGTTGATATTAACACTCTTATAAAAATATCCTCAAAGTCTTATTAATTTAAGCCTGTTAGTGGAAGATGCAGTAAACATAAATGGGAATTACAATGTTAACTTTCTAAACTCTTTGTTGAAGATAGTAATGCATGATTTTTCTGATACTTCTATACATTAATTTCTGTAATTGGCCTTTCATGCTATGAAATGCATACATTACTTTTTAACCTCATAATTCAAATTTACTGCCATAATAAAAATAAGTAGGTCAGCAGTATCTGTTGTGTCAAGATTTATGGAGCAACATTCAAGTCCTTCTGCTTTTTCTTTTCATGCAAATGAAGATTTTATGACAAGAACCTCCCAACTTATTAAGGTCATTGATAAAAATAAATTCTCATTCTTAGTAATGATACTGCAAATTTTAGAAACACTTAATTGATCAATTTTAGAGGTACAAACTTCAGAAAGTTTCCATCAGTGTATGATCTGTCATTCCCTCAGGTTTATTTTGTTACTTGGTAACATACAAGCACAGTCAATAATTTTTCTTTATAAACTTTTTAAATAAATAATCCTCCTCCCCATAATATAATAATTATCCTTGACTCATCACAGTTTGGTTCAATTGTGACATTGCCAGCTCTCGAAAGAAGTGAAGACATCTCCGTCTTCAGCCAACGAAGAACCATATCATATCAAGTGATACTGGCATATTACAAAAGTGTATCATGGCAGACAACAACCTTTCATTCATCAGCTATCTGTGCAGTAACATAATGTAACTTGATATTATAGGAAATCATAATTATTTAAATATTTGGGTAGAATAACAGTACAAAGAGAGCTCAGATATGCCTGAATGGCTCAAAATAAATAGTTTCAAAGTATAGTGGCTCATTTATTTACAACATAAACATGTGAGCACTAAGTCTTGAACTTGGCTGTTTGATTCCCCAAAGTGTTGTTTATTATTTGAGCATTCATTCATTCGTTATTAATTATACTCCTAAAGTAGTTGCTATACCACCAAAATGCTGATTTATTTTCTAACACATACCCATACAATTCTTATATATTGTTGGTTTGTTTTTCATTTGTAAATATTTTGATCCTTTAATGGTATATGCTGACTGACTGTAAAGTATTCCTGCCCTGAACATGTACTGGGGAAAATGTCTCATATTGTCCTTATTGCAAAAATGATTATATGCAGAGCATTGTTAATTGGATGAAATGTCCACTGCTCTGTCTAGCATTAAGTTAAACTGTGAAACTTAAAAAATATTCTTTGATAAATGCATCAATGATATGAATTTATACTAAATATTTGCTTAAATAGCCACTTTCACAAATGGTGTTTGATGTAAAGTTTACATTTGGTATTTCTTTTAATATCAGTTATAACATACTTAACTATAAGCTTGAATATAGTGCAGGTTCATGTACTAGCCTTACTTTATTACAATATTTGCCTTTAATAAAATTGATATTAATTGGTCTGTGCAAGCTATACATAGTAATTTGCTTTCAGGTCTTCGATGATAAAAGGAGCCAATGTCAGGGTTCCTCAGAGCAAAGACTATACATGCTAAAGTTTATAGAGGAACACCCTGCATTGGCTCAGGATAAGCTTTATGGGCTGCAGGGAGAGGCCATGAAGCAGCAGTTATGGGCCCAATAGATAGATCACCTCAATGTATGTGCAACAGGAACTTCCAAGTCCATGGAGAGGTGGACTAAGGTATCTATCATAATGTGTAGTTGAAAACTTTGTTTTGTTGAGGAGTTATGAATAGACAGAATTCTAACAATAATGGATACATTTCATGTTTGCCCTCAGTTACGGCAGGACTGAAATTCAGATACAAAGGCAAAGGGAAGGGTTTAAAGAAACATGCTGATGGCATTGGGGAGGACCTCCTTTACGTACCCTCACAGTGGTAGAGAGGCTGCTGTGGCATTTGGGTTACGCTGCTAGCAAGGGGATAGAAGAAGTAAGGGACCCCCTGGTGGTATGTACACAGTCTTTAGAAATTCACGTGCATCTTTATATAGAACTGTAGGAACATTCCACATCAACTCAATCGATATTTGGGGTATCCATCTTCAGCAGCTCAGGTTTTTACATAATTTTGGTTTTTAGTACCTAGTTTCAACCTTAGTAAAAAAAAGTTAAAAATCTAAAATATTTTACCCCCAATACAACTACTTTTTAAGAGGGGAGTTTGTGTAAAATCCACTTAAAACTTGTCAGAACCATCATAATTGGTATGAGCATTGGGGGTTGGACTACTTGTAGATAAATTCACTGGCACTAGTACTCAGCTTATGTTTTTTGTTGCAAGTAGTAATCTTCTCAAATTCTAATAACGTTACAATTGCTCAAATCTTGATGCTGTATCAGTGTATGATATGTGTTCATAAGAAAATTACACGCATAGAGGAGATATCTTCATCCATCAAAGGTCCCTTTTTATTTTGGCAATTCAAAGTTGCTAATTTTAGCAATTCTTATGGCTTTAACAAGTTATATTGGATTTTACAAATGCCCATCACTTGGAGATTAGATTCATTTGCTGAAATGATTTAGATTTTTCTTAACAAAGGTCAAGACTAGCTACATGGAAAATTATATGAAAATCTTAGATGATGAGTTTTGCCCTTTGCTGAATTGACATGGAATGCCCCATCTGCATCTGAAACAAACAAATGAACTCTTACATTAGAAAAGAAATTGGTATTATTATGGAAGACATTTGCCATGCCCCCTTCTTGTTGCTGTCTTCCTGCAGTAGGATTTACCCATGATTAATAGACTTTCGAGTATGCAAACAATATTAAAATAATCATCTATGTTATTCGCTAAACTTTCATAGTCTCTCTATCCAAAGATAAATTGAAAATGAATCTTCATATAACTTGTGTTGGAAATCTTCATGATTTTGGATGATTGTGTACAGACATTCATTTTTGTGTTTGTGAGTTTGAAAGAGAATAATTTCATCTTTGAAATTATTTTGTAAAAGAAACTATTAGCCACAGATTCAATAATTTTATTCCATAGTTTTTTACCTAGCTTTTATATAAATTTGAAAATTGTATTTTTGCAGCAAGTGAGCTAAATAGAAATCAAACCTACCAGCATACTTGTGATTGCAAGAGTAGTTGATTTCTGACAAGATTAATACATATATTAATTCCTCCAACATAGTATAGTAGCATTATCATTTAGGGTAAAATTTTTGCAACCTCTTAAATTCAATTGGAGTTACTATGAACTTCAAGTATTTTGATAACCTTGTCAATGAAATTTTAGTGGTTGATAGACTATGGCATATATGGGGAATAAATTCATTTTTGATAGTAAATATAGCATTCATATCTGAAATCTCTAACAAAAAAGATTTGAGATTGATTTCCTTAATTAATTTCTAAGATTTCATCATACAGTAGAACAATCTATCACATACATATTTTGAATCTATAGAGAACAGGAAGGAAAATATTTGTTTCTACTGTCATTTACTTTACCTTATATATTATTCTAATCCACAATGGTAATACTTTAGATATGGTAATAACATTTTTATTCAACATTTTAAAATTTTACAGAATAGAGGAGTTTTGGTAACTATCTCAGCTTGGCAATTCAAGGAAGATTAAAAATTTTATTTTATACTGTATATTTCCTTTGATTTATATATTTACTGTGTTTTTAAGTTAAATTTCACATCCCTTCTTGGCTGGTTTCTTTTCACGACGCGAGATTACTTTATCAATGTTAAGTGGCAACGGTTTCTTCTCACACTTCTCCCTTTTGTTTTTCATCATTCTTGGTAAATATTATAAAGAAATTCATGTCAACAATAAGAGGTTTATCATTCTATCTTAGGCATATGCTGCTGTGATGAATCTTCAAGCTGAAAGATGCAGCCAGGGAACATGACATTGGACTTACAATGTGGCAGAAACTCATGAGCTGCCTTGGGGAAAGAATCCCCGTAGAGATGGAATGAAGATTCACCAAAATTATTTCCATTCAGTTCTTTAATGTGGTATTTGAGAAAATATTTCTGATAAAATTTAAATTTTTTTAAAACAAACAAATCATTGTTTTCCTTAAAATGAACATGACGATATGGAGAGATATGATGTTGTAAATTGCTATTAGTTTTTTATTTTGCGTAAATAAATTACAGAAAAAAATTCGGCGTGTTACTCATAAAAGTACTGGAAAATAAAGTATTTCTAAAATTAACTATTTCTAAAAGATATATAAAGGAAAATTCATCTGAAACATAGATTTACATAAATATAGCTTACAAGAAAAAGTTGAATCATGAAAAAAAATTGGATACAGCTGGTCTTGAAACATGGAACACTACAATGGAAACCGTACACGCTCACACTTCGCCAACATTTCCAATTGAAAACTGTGTTATATACCCTGTTAAGTTTAGATTGCCTTGTTGAACATGTGGCGCCCTCGCGTCCTTGCGGAATTTTCCTGCGTTTTTTGAAGGACGACTTCGAAATTTAGAGGTCGTTCAAGGGCAAAATCGCCAATTTTAACCCTTTTTTCGAAATTTACGAATAAGCTCAGCGATTTTAACCCTTTGGTCCCAGCTCAACCCTTTCGCGAAAGTGAAAGTCTTTGGACGTCACTGTAACTATGACGCAGTGTGACGTATTATGACGTACGTATGGGCGCCCATTCAAATTTTCTGAATTTCTTATTTTATTTTGTCTTTAATTTCCAGAATCAAGCCATTTTGAATTTAAATTTTTCGTCGTCCATCTCCATGTCGGAGCAATAAATGACTATCGATAATTTCTTTTTTTACGCATTTATTATACAATTCGCATTTCACGTTTTTGGCGCCGATTAAAAATAATGAAAGCTTATAAATTTCTACATATTTTTAATCATATTTTCTATGAGAAAATGATTTCTTATTTTGACACTTTGGCCTCAGTACCATAGGACTGAGGTTCCATAAATTCTTTTAGCTGTGCAGTTTATTAAGCTTAATTTCTGATAAACTTTTTAATCTAAATTCTGCATTACACAAAATCCTCATTACCTGGATGTTTTCTTTATTTTGCTTATAAATACAATTCGTATTAAAGGGAAATCTTCACAAATACAAGATCTTAAATAAAATAGCCGAGTTTTATTTCACTGAACACCAAGTACAATGACACAGCAACATGATACGAAAAAATTGGTTCTACATCTGAAAGATTTATCTCATAGGTTACATTAATAAATACATTTCAAGATATCTTATAGATACAGTAAGAGTCAGGGCAAGAACAAAAAGAAATTTAGAAGTGGGAAGTTTGAAGATCTCATTCCTTTGCAGGACGATAGCATCCTCATTGTTTCTTCGTAACATTCAGGTATCCAAATGGTCCAAATATCCAGGATGCTGCTTCCGGAAACATGAATCTGTAGAAGAACAAGAGCAGGTAACTATCCTGATGGATATCTCACAGCGTACCGAAACAGCATTATATCACCGTGAGTTTATCCGACTGGAGACGCGGGAAACTATAATCATCTAACTTCACCAAATTTTCTAACACTGATCTTTTTTTCTCCCTAATTTCTGAAGAGGAATAAGAGATGGAACGGAAAATCACACAAAATTTATACTTTTTAAAATATCTTTATTTTTATTTTACACATATGTACGGACAGGCTAACTTTACAATAAAAATACAATAAAACACACAAAGCTTAAGTATAAACATTTGTAATGTGTAAAATATTTAGTTGTACGATAGAAAAAAATCTAATCATTTGTAGGGCTTAACTACAAAAATTTTTCAACATGTATAAAAATAACGTGAAATAGTATCACGTCGCTTCAGAAAGTATTGTTTAGTACTATACTGAATGAGAACTCATGTGATATTACTCTGTTTTAAAGCTTTGAACGATAAGAATAAATAAACAAAACCATATTTTGCTACTTCTACACATACTTGTTATTTGAAAGAATATACGATATACTCGTATATGTTGACTATTTGGAGCTGAGAGTAGACCTAAATTGAGTACCGGAATGCTAGGCATTGGCCGTGCTTACAGAATACTCTCAACTATAATAAATGTGACTGACGAGGTATTTCAAAGAAAAGCCGAAATGCCTAAAACTTCGTTGAGTGTTGAGAAGATGGCAATATTAGCTGCAGCTAAACTTATTTATGGTATCGATATTACACTAAGGATTTTTATATTAATATCAGAATAACTACATACTCTTATTACGAAATATTGGAGGTAAAAATTTCCCCGAAGATAATGAATGGTAATAAAAATACATTAAAAGTGTCAATTCATAATTCACAGTGCAAATTCATGATTCCGAAAGGAAAGATACCCAGCCCCATAGAATGGGTGAGAAAATGTTACAATTATCGCTAACGTTCCTATCTTCTACTTACTCAAGGGTCGAAGTCCCTAGGAATCAGCTCAGCGAAGTCTGTCCTTGTCCAGCACAAGTGGAAAACGTTTCCATTCGGTGGGCTGCTTCAACGGTAAACAAATGCAATCTCAAAGACCCTTCCGATTGGGCAATGCACTTTCTCTATTAGATTCCGGTACCATGAAGTATCCCTTCTTTCCCTTCAACCGCTTGAAGTTCGCAACATGTACCCAAGCCAATGTTTTCCTTCCAGCCTACGAATCACTTGGTATCAACAGACATTTTACGCGAACGGTTTTTCAGCCAGAGTAGCGACATAATATGCCCGTAGACTTTTGTAACTGTCTATTCGTAAACTTGACATACCGTATCTTTGCTCCAAATTAAGACGTTGCAGCCATCAACATAGAATTGGAAATAATCTCTAGTCAGGTCCATCTACGGAAGGAGAATATGGGGCTGATCTCTATCTGGTCCAATTCTGTCATTACGCTATCCATGAAATTAGAAATGGTTAAAAAAGTTAATTTAAAAAATAAAAATTCATCGCGACATTTATTCTTTCATTTTAAAACAAAGTCTCCTCAAACCTGGAGTTTTAGAATGCTGGGCATCCACGGAATGTCACATCCTTAAGAGAAGAATTCTGTGAATGACAAGAAGAACCTCTTGGCCGGCCCTACCTCCAGTCACACAAAGGTTAGCCTGTAATTAATCAAATTATTACTTTACTTTACTTTATATGCCTGTTATGGAAACATGAATTTAAAAATTTTGATAAGAGGATAAGAAAGTAAAACCATCTCGTGTCTTAAGTCATCATCCCGAAAACCTGAAAGATCCCCAGCAGATGTTACTACCAGAAGCTCTGAATAGTAAATGAGACTCTAGGCAAGATTATGAGAAAGGTTACTATACATTTCTCTTCACACACAGCCAGAATGAGTCAATAAATTTCAGCAGCACGATGACCCTATCTATAACACGATAAATATCATTAAATAATGTGGCACCAAGATGTGCACCATTATTTGGCATGATTGATACCTTAGTGGTTTTCATAACATCGCAGCCTCGAGCAAGACAGAGATAAATGAAGTTAAAGATGCACTTCTTTAAATCTTACTATTCTTATATTATTTAATGAAAAAGATACTCCACCAGGAACGGATCTTACTTGTACCATAACGTGAAATTTACTAACCGATCCTCTCTTACACGTACGTAGAAATCTGGGGCGCAGGAGCATCCTTAAAAACTTCCAAGAGTTCAATGAAACATCTGCAGGTGGAAGGGCATCAGGAAAGCAGAAAGAGATGAAAGATCCACCACGCGACCCTATTTGATGTTGAAAGGAATAGAGTATAACAATCTTTACCTCACAGGAATCAGCATTTACTAACTAATGCTTCTCAAACCAGAATTTTCAATTCCTTCAATTATATAAAACACTTACGCGCGCTGTTTGAGACACTCCAGTATCCAAATATGGAGAGATCGTGCCAAGTCAAATGCCCACGGTCGATTGAAGGCGAAATGCATGGTCACTTGCACACTGTTATCCGCAATGAAACTGGAAGAAAAGAAATTCGCCTTCTTTTATGAATAAGATGGAAAGCACTAGTTCAGCTTCCCATAGTAAATGAAAGGAATGAATGTATCTGATGTGAGTTTAACTTCACGCGGCATTACCAATCAAACTCGGAAATTATATTTTAAAGAGTTCTCAGTTGTCGTCTACGAGAATCAAAAGTAATGGTGAATACAACATGTAAAATACCTTCCCATTATACATACCAGGCCATTCCCTTGCCTTCATGGTGTCAGTCCGTCTCAGCAACACGTGGAAGGCATATACCAAAAGAAACTCACACCTGGAGCTAGTGCACGGCACGATCCTTCCCTAAATTGCGAATGACCTGACGGGTAGGCAACGTATTTTCCGAGACCCCCAAGCGGCATAGACGTGAATCTTCAACGTAAACAAAATAGAAATAAAAGCGTAATCGCCCATATTAAATAATTAAAACTCGAACGAGAAGTAACATTTTTGTGGTTCCTCTACGTGACAGTTTTTCTTGAATTTTGAATTTGAATTTATAAAAAAAAACTTGAGAATTATATGAATCGACATGTAGAAAAAGACAAATACTTCATGATGCTATGTTTGTGACGCTTTGTTTTCAGTATGGGTGGGTATATACTTCCAAACTGTGAAGACGAAGTACTGCGATCTGACGTGATGAGTGTTCGTTTCCCATCTTGGTTGCTGTGTTCTTGGAAGTTCATTTATTATTTGCGTATGTCGCTTTTTCTTTTTCGACAAATCAACAACGTTGCTTTTTATGAATTTCGGGTTCGATTCCCGGCGGGAGTCCACGTTCGAAATAATCAGCTGTAAAAACGCTGATAATTGCAGACGTAACAACTAAGGACTGTTCTTGAAAATGTTTTTATCAAGCTGATAGATTTCTCAGAAAATCAAATTAAATAAGCGCTAATATATTGCTGCTGTGAACGTCTGAATACGAAATTATTTATATATGATTACAAAAAAATTTGTTAATGATCACGAAATTAATTTCATGTGAACAGATGTTGAATGTTAGGAAATTGTCTTGACGAGAGATGCTTAATGTTGAAATTGAAGAAAGAAACTATGGATTTCCCCTAATACAAGTGTTTTGCACGTAGCTATTTAATAAGCAGCGGCGACGTCAGAGAATTTATCTCCGAAAGGAAAATAGGAAAATTTTTTCACAAAAAACTATTTTCCTAATTTATTAACTAAGCAATACCACACAAATGAACTTTAATTTTATTTTTTTAAATTTATCTCTACGCTATGTGAGGATTTACTCTATACTAAAATTGGACAACCTTGCCTTACTCTTCTTACAATCATTGCTTATTTCTTTCAACCATACACTGTTAAGATCGTACATTGGTTCTAGTAAAATCCAAACAAAAGCTCTTTATCCCTGGAGTCAAAATCAATTTTCTAATATTTTCACACACGAAATGTATCGAAAGCATGAGTGAACAGAGGAGAACATGCCGAGGTGTCAAATTTGCTTCTCTTGTTAGCTTTCCTTATTGGAAACCATCCTGATTTTCCTATCACAGAAACTTTCTTTTTCATTCTTATATATAACTAACTTCTATTACAGAATGTGAATGTTTTAAGAGTAAGATTGTAATTTAATGTAAAAAATGTCAAAATTTCGGACAAATACCCTGAATTTTACTTAAGAAATTACGGTATAAAACTAGCAAAATAAGCATATACTAAGGTGAAAGAACGTGTTCGCACAGTTCTAGATTCTCTTTCTAGCAGAGATAAATGGGTTTATGCCGCAGTATAGTAAGGTAATATCCATCTCCGTTCATCCATGAGAAAATTACTTAAACCACAGCTAATCAGATAAAAAATCCGTCTCTGTACTTGAATTGTAAAACAATCTGGTGGAAATCCACATACTGCTTTCATCTACATCTACATCTACAGGAATACCCTGCAAGCCGCCTTTAACGTGTGGCAGGGGGTGTTTGTTCTTGCGTCTATTTCTCTTATTTTGCTCTCATTATCTTATCGGCCGAAGTAACAGGGGGTCGCATAATGTGGCTCATGAGAGAGGAACTGAGAATAGTAAGACGCCCACACTGAACACCGCGAAGTAAAAATAGCAGCAATTTCTTGGAGAGTCATAAAAATAATTGAAGAATGGCAATAACCAGCGACTCCAAGAAAACCAATCAAGGATGACGCAAGAGTAGCAGATAAAGCGTGCACGTGCCTGCATATAAAGGGTAGTTTCGCGCATGCATTTTCAGTTATGCAATAGACGGAATGAAAAGAGAGGCCGCTGGAAGTCAACAAGCCTACGAGTTAGAAATCACCAGACCTGATTCCGACGAGACAAGCTACCATATATAAAGATATATTCTGTGGTAATCATAAGTTTGTCGTTAGAGTGCGAATTATTGCGAAGGATTGTGCATTCGAATGGATTTGTGCATTGTGGATTCGAAGCGAATTGACCCAAAGGTGTGAGTGGAGAGTCGAAGAGGAATTCCACGCCCGCTATTTCCGGCTGTGATTGCTGTTTGCTGTTTAGGAGTGCTTAGTGAATCGCTTCGTTGGTCATTTGTTGTTTGAATGAATTACGAGAGGTTTCCCATCTCCGACCGATTTGGAGGGGGGCCTATTGGGTCCCTCGGCTGACCCAGCTATTCGGATGGACTCCAACAGCGAGGAAGAGATAGATGTGGATGACGAGCTAATTGAGGGTGAGGAGCACCTGGAGGGGCTTGTGAACATTCTCCGGAAGTGCAAAAAGGGAATCTCCGAATCACTGTGGAGTTCCGCCATCCAGAAATTAGGGACCTCCACGAATGATATGAATGACCACGCTACTGTTCCCTCTACAGCAAATGTTGAGTCTGGCCCCTTACGTGGCCATGTATTTGACCCACGTTTGAGGCTTGCTGCTGTGGAGGGAACAGTGTCAAGCGACAACTCTGAATCCGATTCCTTCAGAGTAGTCCCCCCAAAGAAAAGGTGCCACATCTCTCCCGAGGATCAGGCGGCCGAAATTGGTGCCTACAAAAAAGCAACCGAAGCAAGAAATCGTTTTGCTCCTATGGCCCCGAATATCACAGAGGTAGCATCCGCTGCCATCCCCGGCTTTTCGGGACTCGAAAGAAGGCAAGAGACCACCTATGTTTCTGCCAGGACTGCCACAGAGGAAAACGACGCCTTTTGCCCCCTTCCTCCGGGTATACTTCTGTATGGTATACTGAGCATCAGGGCACTGGCAAAAGATATAAGAGCAGCAATAGGATCATCTGACTTCTTGCTATTTCGCATAGGTCCTTCATCCTTCTCCCGGAGGCCTCCCAGCTCAGGGGACAACTATAGACTTACCCTTCGCTCATCAGAAGCCTATAAAAAGGCAAAAACCTTCCTCGAAGATAATTGTATTGCATTCTCTACTTGGGCTGATCGAAAAGATCAATTTAAATCATATTTGATCAGAGGATTATCTTCGACCACGGCTACTGACGAAATTTTTGAAGACCTCCAAGCCCTCGGCATACCGGTAAAAAAGGTCTGGCAGCTAAAAAATAAGGATGGGGAAGACCTACCGTTCTTCGTTGCTAGTATTCCTACTACACCGGAATGGAAACCATCAGATATCTGTGCGCTGGACTCATTATTCAATTGCAAAATCAGCATACGTAGATATCAACATCGCGAACCTCCAATTTGCTACAAGTGCAATAGATTTGGACACATATCTTCCAATTGTCATGTCTTTCCCAGATGCTGCAAACATGCCGGAACGCGCGGTGGAAAGGAGTGTATGAAACGACGAGAAGAAAAGGCGACCTGCTGTAACTGTGGAGGAGATTACCCTCCAAAACGTAGATGCTGCCCGGTTTGGAAACACCATAAGGAAAGAATGGCTCCGCAACCAGCTCCAGACCCACTTCAACGGCACCCTCGGCCGACGCAGGATAGTGCTTCCAAAACTACCTCTCTGGGAAAACAAAACGCTTGGTGTGGAACTCCGCTAGATTTAATACCCACACAGGTTCTCCGACAGCGACCTGCACCTAGAAGACGACTCGACGCACAACTTCCAGTTCTACCTCAGCCTCAGAGGACCTCCTCGGAAACCCCCGAAGGCAATAGAATCCCACCCCGAGAAACACGTATACCCTCTTCACCACCCACCACGAGGGCATCACCGACTCTTACACCAGATCCCCCTTCTCCTTTTTTCAAGGTCATTGAGAGGATGTTGGAAATGCAGATGCAAACGATGACGCAAATCCATGAAGTCTCGTATCTCTTACGGTCATTTATCTCCAGTCGTGAATAAAAGAGTTAGAAGAAGGACATTCTGTTCTCTCCTCACCTGGAATGCAGGTGGCGCGATAGTGAGAAAAACACCGGAACTTCTCACCTTACTCAATTCCTTCCAGATTGACGTCCTTTTCCTACGAGATACGCATCTTCTGCCTTCTGACGTCTGGAGAGTACCCGGGTATCACATTTTCAGAAAGGACAGAAACCAACTGGACCTGGAACGACCGATAGGAGGAGGAGTTGCAATACTTTTACCATTGGATATTCAAGCCTTGATCCCTGATCCTCATCCTGTTGGACAACAGAACTTATAAACAGTCAGCGTCAAAGTACTTCTGCGTAATGAGGAGCTTCAGCTAACATCTATTTACCTCCCACCAAGAAAAAGGCTCAATAGCGATCCATTTGATGACATCCTTCTTCCAGGGCTTCCAGCTATTATGGCTGTAGATCTTAATGCTAAGCACTTAGATTGAGGCTCTCAAACCGCCAATACTACTGGAAAAAAAAAACACAGGAGAAGATAAGGATCAGAAGATCCTGGACGAGAACTGGCAATCTGCTACTTTGCCGAGCCTTCCAGCAAATGCAGCAATTCCTCAGTGTTGCTTGAAAATTATGTGATCGAAGGAGATAAAGCGTGTGAATTTACTCTGGTATCAACATGAGATGCAGAGGATGGTTCCAGATCTATTGCTTCCTGTGCCAAAGATTCGAAACAAGGCTTTCATCAAATGCTGTGATTGCCAAAGAAATTTTCATGGCTGCTGATTGAGTCCTGTCCTCAGAAAGGAGACAAGGAGGATTTGGAAGATCCCTATAGCAGCAACCAAAGCAGTGATTGATAGAGAGTTTCTTCCTAGGATGTAGCTCATTGGGGAAGAAGAGGAATGGAGCAGCAAAAGAAATGTGTTGGTGATAAGAAGATTCTTGAGGTGATGATCTATGTGTTGATCCTTACTTTTTTGTGTATATTCTGGAAATGCTCGTCGTTATAGTGATGTATTTTGGCAACTTTGGTACTCGTGGGATTTTTAGTACTCAGGATTGTAGAGTGTGTATGTATGTTGTGTAATTTCACTGGAAAATGTATAGGGACTCCCACCTGACTATAGTCAAATCTCAGCATATATAAATAAATAAATAAAAAGGTGTGACTTGAGTGCTGAATAGGCTGAGAACTGAAGTGAGGGTGATTAAGGGAAGTACAAGTGATGGGGTTCAAAGACTGTTTCGCCCATTAAGTATGTACAATGTGTTCATACCATCTCAGTGTCCCTTCAGAAAAGTGAGAGTGTGAAAATGAGATTAATTACTGTCTCTATGCATCTGCTGACTTTTGGAGACCAGTGTTAAGAATAAAGGATCTCCTACTGATAGTGACCAGTTGTGATTCATCTTTCTGTGAATTTTAATATGCAGAAATCTGTGCATCATGTCGAACAGTTCAACCAGCTAGAGAGCTATTTTGTCATAAATTATCTGCTGGTGGATTTACTTTCTATGCTGAAGAAATTCACATATTTTTTGAGTAGAATATCTACTCTCGACCTAATTCAATTGCAATCAATTTTGCTGTAAATACTACCACAAAAATATTTACATTGAACAGGATAGAGAAATATAAATTTGTTTCATTTTTTCCAATAAATTGACATTTTATTATTTGATGTAAATGTGTATTTCTAGATGTTATTTTTTATATAAATAAGTATTCTTATTCAGGTCTCTTTGTGTTATTTCAACCACTCCTCACTAAATTTGAATTCTCTATGTATCTAAGTAGTGAGTGAGAACTTAACAAGTAAATAATTTCTTAAATGTTCGTTATTTTTTAAAAATGCAATCCTAACTGAATCCGTAGAATTAAATCAAAAATAATCAGAAGAATTTAAGATTCTTTCATTAGATTTTGGTGATCTATTTTCTTTCTCCCTGTAGTATTATGGCTCTAAAGGGTTCGTCAAGCCTAATGAGAGATTTGGTCATTTTATGATGTTTTTTATTGATATCATTTGTATTTATTATGTGGGTATTGACCATTGATCTGCGAACAAAACCAATAATTTGTTTTAAATTTAAACAAATTTTACTAAGACCATAAAAACCGGTAATTTTTCTTATAATTATACATCAAGTTAGCTGTTTTAGATTCCTTATTATATGACAATTTAATCATACCTGCATATCAGAACAGGATACTCATTGTAATCATAAGATAAATTAAATAACTAATAGGACATTTTGATGTTTTTGATCTGTTACCCTTTGAGCAATAAAGATCATAGTGTAGTCTATCTATATACTACTTCTTGACATGAAGCAATTGTTATACCTACCAGCTATGTCTCATTGGTCATCCAGGAGCTTTATTACCATACCTAGGAAAAGAGATGAAGTACAGGGAAGTATAAAGGGAAGGTATGATGCCAATGTATAGCAAGTATTCACCTCAAATTTTAGCATTTTCAAGCCCAATGTTTTAGGGCAAAAGATTATATTTTATATGAAGCTGGTGAAAGACTGTATCTTTGTCATGATTCTTTTGTAGTTTCATTTTCATCTATGATAATAAGGATATAACAAAATTGAATCTCTACTACACTAAGTCATCTACACCTAATTTAAGTAATATTCATGATATTCCCTGTAGTCTCTGCTGCATAGTTCATGCAAGCATTGATAGTTTGATTTTAGAATAGTTTCTCTATTTTTTAATCAAATCTGGAGAAGGATTTAGTGTTCGTTCCTCAAAAGTTTCATCATAGGTTGAGGGTCTCCATCACTTTCTCCTTTTATGCCATTGTATTGAAGTTAAGTAAGTTCTGACTATCAGTAAAGTAAGGAACTTGCTAGAACTTCATTTACTTCAGTTTCATTTAGCCAAGCATCAGGTTTCAGACACTCTTTGGGCTTCTATATACTTATGGGATAAAAATGTCATATTACTTATTCGTGGATTTTGGAAAGAACTTAAAGAAAACAAACTGCTCAATTTATACTACTAAACTCCTGCAAAAGGAACCTTTATTGATGAACTTATACTCATGAAAGCTTGAATATTTTTCTGAGAATTGATAAAAATTGTGTATTTCAGCTGATACATATTTCCACAATTACAAGTATATTGCATTAAAGATACTTGAAATGGTTTGTTATTGGATTTCAGACTGAATTTCAAGTCTGGGACTGAAGGAATCCATGTAAGAATAAAGTCAATTAAGCTTTATTTTTCAGTACAAATTCAGCATTCTATAATTTCTTATAATCTGTGAATTTTCAACTCTTATACTTATTTACACTTTAAAAAAATATTGTGTGACCTGTTGTTTAAAAGGGGTCCCCTAAATTGATTGACAATCAAGTGAACATCAGTCAGTAGAGGTAGACCCATATATAAATAAAACAGTAATAAAAATTATCATATGATATTTCCATGATCAAGACATTATATGCTTTGTGCCAATTATCTTTTCAGCTCATCTAATCTAATAAAATGTAACATTGTAAGTTGACATAAAAAGAAATTAGCTTCTCTTAGTTAATCACGAAAGATGTATTTGTAAATGACAGCACAATACTTACAAATCAAAATATTTAAAGGAAAAATGTAGGTAATTCCAGTCTATCTAAGATTCAAAGAATATTATTGAATACTCTACATCTACAATTTAAACAGATGTAAATAAATGTATATTAATGTAAATATAAATAAATAAATTATATCTTAGGTACTCAACATCTATGATATGATTACTTGTTGGTATTCTTATTATATTCTTCACAAATCATCATTTCAAATATTTTCCTCACTGGCATAGCCTAATTAATAAGTCAAATTACAGCCAAAACTAGAACTGTTTTTAAAATCTAATAGAGCATACTGATTAAGAACATTTACCAAGTATTCCCTACCATACTCAACTAGTGTTTGAATTTTTTAGAAGAGTTCTAGCTGGAGATTTTCATTTCAAGCAAATCTTGCCAAGCCAAGCCAATGATCAATGAAGGCTTAGCATATTAACTGATAGAGAAATAAGTAATGAGAGGGTATGATAATATACTCCAGGAAACTAACTATATTTTTTGAGATATTATTTTAGTTTCTAAATAATTTACCTTCCATTCAAAGTAAAGAATTATACTTGATAATACCAAACTAAGGAACTGTGAGGATGCTCACAGAACATTGTTATATTGGTCAATATTAATAATTTAAGTGTACTCTCATCAGAGTCTTCCTATGAGGATCTGCAAATATTGGGAATGTCCATTAGGAATAAACATGTATTTCTTAAAGAAACAAGCATGCTAATATTAGGTGATAGTCCTGAATTCTGTTGATATTTCAACCTTTTATTAATGAATTATCAACCTTTATCAATATTTCTTTCGCTGGGTTATTTCAGTGCACTTTTTGACAGATGTTTTTCAGCTCAACCTTAACCTTCATAAATATGTGTTATGTTACCATAAGAGAGTCTAGCGTGCCAGTGGTTAGCATGCTATCATATTGGCATTCCAATGCCAATCCCAGTTTCAAATACCATTTTACAAGATTTTTCTGATTAGAGAATGGTTGCGTGATCATCAATAATAAAATTTTTCAATCAATAATAATAATCAACAATAAAATTTAATAATTGGGATTTCTTCCTGTTTCCATTAAAGAAATTGTTGTTATTTTCTTTTAAGAATCTGTACTATCCACAATTGATATTAACTATCTGCATATCAATGGGGTTTAAGGTTATCCACTAATTATGAAAGTATTTGTGGTAAAATTTTAGACTAATCCTTTCCAAATAATTCTTTTGACTTTCATATAATTATTTAAATAAAGGATTTTGACTCTAGTTGTAGTATCATATACTACTCTAAGGATAGATAAGGTTCACATTAAGACAAAATAATTAAAGGCGGTTGAAATTTCTATATGTTTAATCAATACAGCTAATTTACAATTTAACGCCTGAGTCCACCGATGATGTCACCAATATCGATGTTGGCAAGAACCTCTTCCAGTGTTTTTCGGACTTCGACTTCGACCTGCTCGAGAATTGGTTTCTTGAAGAGGGCAATTACCACCTCCGTCAGCTTGTCAACAATGAAATTAGCGATTGTGCCCAGACCATTGAATTGGATATCAATATCCCTGTTGAGAGAGCAAAATTTGTTACATAAGTAATAATTTTTCGCTGATCTTGGTAGTCTGGCTATAAGTGCTTCAACAGCTAAGATCATTTCGCAGGTGGGCTTACACCGGGAATCGAACCCGGGACCGCTTTCACAAGAGTCGAACGTGCTACCCACATAGTTATCCGAGAGCCCTTTCATTGATCCTTTACGGATCTGGCTCAGAATTACTGAAACAAACTATTTCATAATTTATGACTATTATTCTTCACTGTATAGGTTAAGAAAGGAGCGAATGAAGCCAAGGGGGAGCGAAAAGGTGGAATGAGAATACAAAGAGTAACAGTAAGAATTCTGTGGTTTGCGGAAGGAATATTAATCTCCTCGTTCCAACAGAGTAAGGACTGATTTTCCTTCCACAACTGGAAGGAAAATCAGTCCTGATTCTAAGGCAATAAAAATTGACTAACATTTAATTGATTTCTATTGCATTAAGTAATGATTACACTTCATACATGGAGAATTTATAGTGAGTTTCTCTATCTCCTAAAATATAAGATACGTTATGTATCCGTTACGTACGTAGGTATACGTTACTTACCCAACATGGCTGATCTGCAAATCATCCAAAGCAATGGTCTTTGTCGTCATGTCTACAATTGCCTTGAAAACAATCTTCACATCGGAGGCCTTCCCGATCACCATTCCGGACTCTGAGAGCTTCATCACTCTAGCGGTGAAGTCGTAATTGAACTAAAAATTGATAATAATTTATGTATATAAAATAAGATAATAAATTAGCTGCAAACTGTTAGACTTAGTATTAAACGTGATTGGAAACATATTAATTTAAGTAAAATTCAATAAACTTAACAAGATAATCTATAAATTCAAAGAGTTCATTAATTAAATTTTAGTAAATCCGCGACTATTAAACGTTAGTATTTGTATCACTTCCACTATTTGATACTATTATTTGTTATATTCAGTTTTCAAAGATCCGTTTACGAAGGCTATCTATCTTATGTGCGGAACTTTCCGAAGAAAATGTACTACTTAATGTAATCATATCAAGTCAGACTTTTTCAGTTCTGGAACTTTTACAGCACCCACGGATAACATGCGGCAATTGAAACAATTCTGCAAGACCCCTGAAGATCTCTCACAGCTTACACTATTCCTTGAAAACTTGAGTGGAATATAAGTAAAAACCAATCAATTAAGAATCTTGGTAATTTTCCACTGTATTTAAAATCATTGGAAAATTACCATGGTTCTTAATTCATTATTAAGGCATTCCACAAAGTTACGCCTGATCATGTTGATTTTATGAGTAAAAACTGGTTGGAATCTACCCTAAGGTGGTCCGCTAAGTGAAACACCACACTAAATTAACGTACTACTATTGTAATGGAATAATAAAAAATTTCAATGTATTATTAAAAACATTAACTTATAACTAAGTACTACATATATTGATTCCACGAAATTTTTACAGGAGCAAATGCGGCCCGCTGGGGGAAAAGCTGGGCACTCCTGCATTACAGCTTTAGAGGCCATCTACTCCTACAATTATAGCAACCAACCCTTCATATTTCCTGGACACCTGCGACCCACTTCGTATTTATGAATCTATCAATAAGGCGGCAACACAGACTAAATAGCTCGAATTCTTTTCGCGGAAACATGATGGTTCTTTCTCAAATTATTTTCCTATATCCGTAGTCCTTTTCCGGTAGCCTCGGTGGTGCTGTGGTTAGGGTTCTAGTTCGTTTGTTGCTAACTTTCCAGCATAATTGGCCAACGTAACGGGGTTAACATAAGGTTTGCAAATACGTAATAAAAATTAGAAATTATTTTCACAAGGAGAGCCACTTGGCAGAAAGGCATTTACTTCATTACGTGGTAAAATCTACGGAGAGACCTTGAAAGTTTACTTTTTGAAATGTATTTTGATTAAATAAGGAAATCAATTTATTATATTTTATCCTAGATATCCTTTGCCACACAATTGAATGTCATTAATCTTTGTTAAGAGATCTTTTCATCTAATTTAGCGGATAATGCTGATAGTATCATTAGTACGCTTTCTGTAAAACATAACTCATAAGCTAATAGGTCGCAATGGGTAAAAATGTAATTCTGTAAGTATTAAGTAGAGTAAGAGATATTCTAAAGCATTCTCATCTTCCGTTTTTGTCAATAAATCTACCTCTCTCCTCGATTACGCAACATGTGTTATTTAATGTCAATGAAGAACGTTATAGATGTTAGACACGAAAAGTGAACTATATTACTATTGTGTAAGACATTGCCCTATGGTATCACGCACCTCACAGCATCACATTCATATTCACATCACTTTCTGTCGCTTGAATTAACTTGAGTTGTTTGGTAAGCCGGATGGGATTTTTTGCTCGGGATGGAAAAGTTGCAAAATTTCATGCGTTTTCCTACTATGTATAGTATTCCAGCGTGTTCATTTTCTTCGTGTTAAAGGACTGACGCTTACCACAAGATCCTGGAATCCTATCTGTGCCTCAATGTGCATCTTCTTGTCCTTGTATTCGACGTTTACATCGCCAGTGCGGAAAATAGTGCTCAGGTCCTGAAGCCATCCTTTAACCAGATCCAATTCTCCTTCCCATTTTATTCCGATGAGGTCCTTCAGAAAGTAATCGCATAATTTATTTCAAAATTGTCTTGTTTTACTCATTGTAAACATCTTTTAATAACACTGTTTTATTTTCTTTCGATTATTATTGATTGAACACAGGGACAGGAACACAAATCTTGGCAATAAAATATATGTAGAAAAATGAGATATATGAAGGAATTATTATTGTTATTCGTAATTAATAAATATATGATGAAATTTTACTTGAAAAATAAATCAAATTCCTATTCCTCATTACTATTATTGTTTAGAAAATATGTTTGAAACAGTACAAGATGCATTCACTGATTCATTATTCAGTGAATACTTACCGTGATCTCGAATTTTTCGACGGTGTCTGGAAGTTGCATTGGGTCCAAATTATTCTCCAGCATAAAATCTCTAGCCTTTTCCATCATGCGATCCACGAAGTCATTCATATTGACCTTACGATTCCTCATGTATGCTCTAGTGATTGAAAATTTAGAATTTAGAAAATGATATAATTTCTAAAACTGTACTAATTTCATTTTTTATGAGACTTACGTAAGCTGTGGTCTGATTCCAATACCGGGTACCAACCGAGCAATCGATGCAATTTCATCTATTGCGGAAAAAGTAAGATAATTCTATTATAATAGAATCATCACCAATTAGTGCGATACATAATAGTCTATTTCGTCATTTTCTCAGTGTTCAGTAATTTGAGGAATGGACGACTATTAATTGTTTAAATGCAGTAAATTTCTCACCATACCTGGGAGGTATTGTCTCCCCTGACAGCATACAATGAGGGCGGATACAGCAAATAAGCAAAGGACCTTCATCCTGACAGCTAACTGAGACAAGCTAGAATTGAATTGATATCTTTTACAGCTTCTTTAGAATCACATTAACTTTCATTAAAATAATGCCAAATCCCATTATAATTCCCTCTCATTCTCTTTCACGTAATATATAGCGATCAAGTGCAAATTCTGATGCAGAAGTTACCAAAAGTGATTTTCTAATTATATAATAGATTATAATATAATTTCAGCGTAATCAGCGTAAATTACTTCCCCTGCCAAGAAAAGTTTGAAATATATCTCTCGTAGGTCATTCTCCAAGTTCATTTAGAAACCGAAAAAACTAAAGCCATAATCACCGCAAAATGATGTAACAATATTATATTATTGTATGCTAATATAATGGTGATATAAGACCTGAGTTAGATGAATTTATAAGTACTCACTTTTCTTGTTAGAGTAATCTATCAGTGGATATCCTTTGCTCACTCCTCGACCAAGTAGGACAATAAACTAGCACCTTCTTCTATATATACTCTATCTACAGTAATTGGAAAACCACACCGTAATATCTTTGACATTTTTTTAGCTCAGGGGAGAAATATCTAGCCTCTGAAGAGTGAGCATTCTGTAAGTACGATAACTTCACCCATTACGTGTATTTCCCATGATTAGATCACGTTATCTCAATCTTTTCAGGAAGGGTTGCTTCAATTAGCGAAGGAAATACTTAATCTAAAACTTTTAACTTGGCAAAACTTTCATCTAAGAGCAACTGTATGTTAGACACGGGAGTTACATAAATGGATTGTAAGATTCGATGCGACTGTACTGTCTACACTGAAAAAAACTATTTGAATACTGTATTCATGCAGTTACATATAAATATCGATGTGGATTTTTGGTGCAAGATAGAAAAAAATTATCTTTCACTTACTGAAACTTACCTCACCCTAAAGTAATGGCTGTGGTAATATGAAAGCTACTGAGGTATGAGTGATATCGAAATATTCCATTCATTTTGGACACTCTGGTTATGAACAATCTTATTCAAAGGGTAATTATGCTGAAAGTACGTGTAAATTCGTCCACTTAGTGCATTCTGGTTCACAGAGGACAGCAAGGGAAAACTACACCTCACTCCTCATTTTGCTTAGTCATCTCATTCAAAGTTTTTTGTTGCAAATAGTGCAGAGGATGAGGTTCAAACGTTCTTTTGGACAGAACATTCTAAATACATTACTTCTACCAGGTTAGAAGATAAATTATAGGATCTCACATCAATGGTCATTATCATTGTGTTTTAAAAGACTAAAATTTGTCGATTTATTTTCAATAAGTATCAATACTAATTTATTAGGGTAAACTGCAATATAGTAATCAGTTAAGCGAAAAATCGAACATTAGAAGCGCTGTACTGAAAAGGAATCTAGTCGTTAGACGTACATAAATTTCTCATTGCAAAAGTTCCTCCAGTGATAACTTGTAACCTCTATGATATGTATGTATGTAACTTTTTATCATAGCTTTGGCATATTGTAAAATTTAGAATGAAACAGCAGCAATTTCGTTTAAGATGTCATCAGCATCTGCTGATGGAAATTTACGTGTAAATAAGGCAGATAAACAGCAGATGCCACTTCGTTGTTTCGAAAATTATCGGCAAATTCTTCCGTTTCGCTGAGATAAGTTAGCTTATTCATGATATGTTTTCCCCAGGTGTTTGAGTTAAGAGATAAGAAGCTCCGTTATAGATATTACTTTTCCTTTGAATTTCTTATTGAAAAGTAGGCTTTTGTTCGGCAGCTTCTTCGATGTTTTCATATAAGAATAAAAAATATGATGTGATGTTCTCATTAACGTAGTACATGGAGTATACTGGAAATTTAAATTATTATTTCTTCTTTAAACTATACGTGATACTTTCAGAATCGCCAGTTAATAATCGATTTTGAATGATGATAACTGTTTTCACCCAGATAAATTCGTAAATAGAGCATTTTTTCCTCACTTAACCTTGCCCTATCTCTTTCGATAGTGTCTCAGTAATCAAAGTTGTTAACTCAGTCTACTGTATTTTGTCTGCCAATAAACTACCTACTAATATTCTATAATAATAGAAATAGAATGATATTCTATAATAATAGAACCACTAATATTTTATTTTGTGTTATCCTCAATTCCAAATATCTATGTGGAATATGCTGTCGAATTATCTATTCAACAGGATTCATTAGTCATCTCATAAGCATGTGCTTGAGATATCTTCTGGAATGAAGTCGTAAAGAGCAGTTTATGCATTCAACTCAAGACCTACTGTCATAATATAAGACCTCAGACATTCATAGAGTACACGAGAGATATACTGTCTTAATACATGACTCCTATATTGATTACATGAATATGGAAGTTGGTAGAGTATGCAGAGTACTTTTATTTTCAGCGTAGATTGCTTCTGCCAATTACCCCAAGGTAATACGAGATCAACAACTAACTTTTCTTCACCGTAAAAATTTCAAGAGCAAAATGAATGACTTAAACTTCCACTCGTATAAGACGGGTCACCTCAAAAATCTTCTGTGGAAAAGTTTTAATTTTTTCATCATGGCGAGAGATAAACGGTAAATGCTTTCCATTGTTCTCCAAAGCATTGCAATCGTTTCATATCCCTCTGGATAAAATAGGTTGAGAGTTACCAAACGCAGCTCTATGCTCATTTTACCAATATTTATCATACTCTTAAAAAAATAAAATCCTGTGGTTTTTAGTCTGGCTCAGAAAGCTGGAAGTAAAAGATGCATGAGTTACTTAAATTTTCGAAAAATGGATGACCGAAATTATATTTCGTGGATACATTCACCGTTTCGGTTTTCGATTAATAGGAATGATTAAGGAATTAAGGAATGATTTTCAAATACATTGGTAATTGGAAAATGTAACATTATTAAAGAAAAGAGGAAGATGAGAGAGTGGCAATGACACTTCAGATTGCTTTTAACAGTGTTGCAAGAAGTGAAACGATGAGGAATTATTTCTACCTAAGTTATCTTCTAATAGAAATCCTTATCTTAGAATTGCGACCTTCCCATTCCATGTGACTGAATTTCCCAAAATAGGAGCCGCAACGATTTATATCCAGCTAAGATTTGACATTACTGAAAGAAGCATGAATCTTTTGACTCGTTAGAATCGACTATTAAATTTTGTTCATTTGATTTGATACTTTGATATCGTTTGTTTCTTCTGAATTAGTATAGTTTCAATATTCCAGAAACTATTTTTCATCGTCCAAATTTTTCACGATTTTTGAATGACTTTCATTCTCTGTATTGGGTGCGGCCATGAATGTATTAATAATATTTATATTTCTCTTTATTTGCGCAAGCATTGGTTCAACTTAAGCTACTTCATTGTAACCGACATTCAGGCAATAAGGTTATCAATTTATGATTCCAGGTTGCTGGTTTACTAGTTAGTAGTACTAGATTTGTATCCAACTTTAGTTTGATCTACAAAGTACTCGCAGTCTATGCCAATGAGCGACTGAATTTTGCCTAAACTTTCATAGTGCTTTGGATCAGTAAACAAAATTTTATTAACATTCGACTTAATAACATCAATATGCTCAATCTTTACTTGGTAGAATAAATACTCTAGGTAATTTCCTCAATATAATTTTTTATTGCGACTACTTTCTTAAAAAGATCGACCTCTTAAGTTTTCCATCACACAAGGTTTGAGATATTTTTTTTTATTTTTACCTCCATAGCACCGTCGTCAAGGTACGCAGAATCTTTTCGCATTTCGTTAAACACGTTAAAACGCAAATAGCGGTAGAGAAGAAAGAGAATGTTTTAAGATCAACAACAGGCTTCGAACTTTCTGCAAGGTTAGGAAAAATCAAACTAAGACTCCTTGATTTTGGATTCTAACCCTCTTCCGGTCTTCCTTGAAAGTTTATAAGATTTAGTAGACCTTTGTTTATTGAATAAATGACTCTTTTTTATTATTTTGTTCTCAGATGTTTAGGAGAAGTAAAAGTTTTTATCACAGTCTTTATTTAAATTATTTACATTTTTCTTTGATTTTCACATGGTTTTCGTGAAAGGCCGCACGATGAGTGGCCTGCACTTTACAAGTGCCTTCTGCTCCTTTACTAGTGCCTTCTGCTCCTTTATTAGTGCCTTCTATTCCTTTACAAGTGTTCCAAGAAAGGTTTTGGGTTGAACTTGTCTGCAATGTCCTTGATGATGTCCTTGATCTTCTGTCCGACATCTCCGTTCATGAAGTCGCGGAGCAGTGAAGATACCCATTCACCGATCTTCTCAATGACCCACTTGAGGGCATCCAATCCGGTGATGTCAACCTTGAATTGTCTGTCAGGGAAGAAAGTTAAATTTTTGTTATACCAAAGGATAGAAGAGGAAAAACAAGGGATTTTTTTATTTTCTAAAGAACAGGGGCGTCCATACCTTTGCCACCTTCTGGCTACAGTTCATACAAAGACATCTCTGACCGCAATGTGCATTCCTTGTTTGAAATTGATAATTCACCAGAAATCGTCAGTTTCATTTCTCTATTACAACATGTGGGTGTAGTGGTGCATATTTGTAGTTGATAATTTATTTTTTTAACGATTGGTTATCAAGGTTTAGTTTAGAAAATCGTAGGAAATCTTCAACGAAAAAGAATATAGAAAGTAGAAGGCACCATGAGAACCAAGGACCACAGTTTGGACTACAAATTGAGCTGTAAGACCATCTTTAGGTCCTTTTATTGTCACGTAAATTGATCGAAATCAGATTACTAAATGGATGTCTAAAAATATAATAGCAATACCATTAACATCTGTGCCAAGTCAGTCTTGGAATTGTAATTATTATTTTATACTGGATAAGTATGTAGATCTAGATAGTTTTTTTCGATGATTTAAGGCTACTGCTCCACTCATACTGTGAAAATGAGTATCAAAGATAAAACCTACGGTAATAACAGGAGGTATAAGCATAGCGCTAGTTACTTTCACTTCATACCGTCATCAAGTATTTCCATCCATAACTTCCTAACTCCAAGGCGTAGATATGCCATAAATTATTATATAATAACTATAATATCTATATATAATATCTGTGTAATCTACAATCCCGCGTTCGAAGCCACGAGTAATACATATGTTGCGGAAGAATTGCATGCATTTTTGTAACAGTATCGATATTTTATGCAACAGTAATCTATGGAAGCCTAAGACGATAAAATCGAATTGGCAGCATAGAAAAGAAGAGATAGATATTTAAAAATCTGTTGATGAAGTAAGAGACTTACCCAGCGTGGTCGAACTTGAAGTCCTCAAGGCTGACCTTCCAGTTGTCCATCTTGACGCTCAACTTCATGCCGATTGCTGGGTCGTCAACTCCGACGCGGAACTTTCCGGTGGGTCCAATTCCCATGAATTCAGCCTTGTAGTAACTGTAGCCAATCTGTGAACACCAAAATGAGATTAAGGCCAATATTCTCGGAGGGAAGCATTGATTCAAACTAGGGATCCTCAATTGGGAGATGAGCAGTGAAGTATGGTGAAAGCACAAAACATAAATGTCTTTGTTATGCTGCAAACATGCTTAGGAGCTATTAGATGATTTAGGGGAACTAGAACGGAATTTACAGCAGGAATGTAAATTTACCATTAAATGTATTTCTCACTATTTAGTTATCTCTTTTGGCTAATTCTACGTGATACCTTTCTACGGGTCTCTGGGTTACATTGATGTTCCTGAGTATTTCCATTCCACAAAAAAATCTATTTTTTCTTTTATAGTAAGGATAACTTTATGAAGTATCCGGAGGAACCGATTCTTAAATTCAGTCTGTGCTATGATTAACATTTATGTTTGCTGTGAAAGTTTAGAGGATATTTTTGATCCCACTGATAATACACGAGTAATTCTGATGCAATTGTTTTATTTCGAAGAAAATTACTATGGAGCATTTACTTACATCAAGCTTTAGCTGACATTTTCGCAACATCTTTGAATAAGAACTAAATCTTTTGATAGAGAAATACGACTACACAAATATAGAAGTGTGAAATAAAGATTTCAAATCTCTCATTACAAACTCTCATTGAGTGATACATATTTCGTAAACTAAATCGCATACGTATTCTAAAATTGGAAGAATATATCATATTCGGATATAACGCGGCATCAAGAGCTAATTCTTGGCATAAAACTGTGCCGCGGTACACCGTATGAGAAATACTGAACTGTGCAAAGGCGGAATCATGTAATTGCAGTCTTCTCAGCAGCATTTACTCTGATACAAATTGAGTAAAATGAAATTTAATTTTGCTTCCATAATGTCAACATCAGCACTAAGTTTTCATCTTGGTTATAGTCGTATTTTCCGGACAATAAAGAAGTGGAACATTTGAAATATTCATTTGGAATAAAGTAAGGCTCAAATATTTTAAAATCAATTACTCTATGAACGACTCTCAGTTAATACTCACAGTGACTTCCTCCATGCCGATTCCTCCAAAGATGGTGGCAACATTTCCATCAATGGTCAAGCTGACATCCTTGTAGCGCTTGAAGCTGGAGAGTCCGTTGATGCCTCCCTGGTTGGCGGTGAAAGATCCGTGCCAGCGAATGAGGAAGAACTGAAATGATGGATGAAATGGATGGAGTACCCTTAAATTCGGTTCTTCTAGATAGCGAATAATTAACAGAGATGAGGAAATGAAGATCTGGTTCGATTAGCAATTTAGGTGAGCTACGAGTTGTACTAGCATAAAAAAGTATCTTAAATGAATTCAAATGATAGTCGAGTGACTCAATGCACTTATATTAACAATTTTTGGAATATTCATAAAATACCATGATTAAAAATTATACAATAGCAATTATTTTTGTTTAACAATAATTAGTGTCATTAGATGCATATCTTGTCTTATAAGACAGGCTCTTTCCCCTTTAAGGCCGTGCTAGTAGTCCTAGTTCACTCAAAACAAACTTTTGGGTTTTTACTTACCCTCTTGGAGAATGATTCGTAGATGTTAGGGAATTCAATGGGGTCGATTCCAAGAGCCTTGAGGGCGGCATCTGCCTGAGCCAGGATCTGGTCGACGATTGCGTTTGCATTCAGAGTGAATCTGGCTACATGGCTCCTGTTGAAGACCAAAATATAACAATTTACGTTATATATTTTAACATTCGGTAATCAAAATTCATTATTTACCCATAATAATCTATCTTTTCTAAAGGCAATGGCTTGTCGCTGGTTCTGTACTCTACTGCCCTCTTCAATTCTGAATGACTTCGGAAATACATTCGGCTCTTTATTTCTTCTATTTATTTCTTCCTTGGTCTTCCTTTTCCTTTCCTTCCTAGAATCTTCCCTTCTAAAATTTAAGTCACAAATTTGTACTGTCTTATCACACGACCAATAAATCTAAAGGTCCTTTCCAATAATCTTCTCTCACCGATCTCACAGTTCACCGATTTCCCGTTATACTTCATTCGTTTTCCTGTCAATCCATCTCCTGCCTATCATTCTTCTTTAGATCCACATCTCTACCGCTTCTAGTTGTTTTCTTCCACTTACACCGATAGTCGAACTCTCACTTACAGACAAGAGCTCCAGACAAAGGTTTTGGTAAATATTTTCCTTGCTTTTTTATCTAAATGTTTGCAAATAAACATATTATATTTGTTGTTGAAAGCTGTCTTGGCTAAGGATACCCTTCTCTTTATTTAACTGTTACAACTGTTGTATTGTGTAATGCTTCCAAGGTAACAAAATTTGTCAATCTGCTCTACCTTTGATGATCCTATTATATTTGCATGAGTTCTTTTATTTTCCTAACTTATAACTGAAGATTTTGTTTGATGAACTTTGATTTTTAATTTCCAATAAGTCAAAGCTGCTAACGTTTATCCATATCCTTTTCAGTTTCTGCCAAGATAACTGATAATTTCTGCCAAGTTAATATCATCAACAAAACGTATTCAATGTATTCTTCGTTCATTCACTTTTCCTCCATTTTCGTTTTCATAATCTGGATTATTTCCTCCATAATCATATTGAACAGGAATAATAAACCACTTAAAAATTATCATCGGCTTCACCGTGTTATTTAAACAGGCAAGATAAAAGCATAATAATGATATAAAATTAAAACCCCTGGGCAATGTGATAAAGGGCAGTCTGAATAAATGTCTAAGTTGTGCTGAAAATTAATTGCTCTTGCGAATGAGGCTTACTTGAATTCATTGAGGAGGAGGGCGTTTCCAAGGAAGAGTTGATCGACGAATTGCTGGTTCAGAAGCACGTTCAACTGAGCTCTCACAATGTCGTTCATCCTGTAGCGCATCTCACTGACCACCTTTGCGATCACTGACTTATCTAAAATTAAAAATATCATTTTAGTAAAATTATAAGAATTCTTTACTAGAGAGACTAATGATTCTATTGTTACATATAGTCCACCTTATTTAAAGATTTAAAAGAAATGGACAGTAATAAATGAAGCTTAGAAGATAACTACTTTGTTCGTATGAAAACCTAAGTATTCAGTTAGGGGAAAAATAGGCCTCAGCAGGAAAACATCCACTAGAAGCGGATATGAAAAATCTGCAAAATTTACTGATTTTTTTAATCTAAAAAATGACTTAGTTTTCTTATAATGTCAAGCCTAAGACACAGCTATAAATTTTAAGTTTAAAAATTTTCAGCGTGTCATCGACGTTAATCTTACCGATGGAGTCGACGGTGATTTCGCTTGAAATCTTCTCGCCTTCCTCATAGGCGGACACCTATGAAAAAAAGCATTGAAAATTAGGGTAAATGATAGATTATCATAACGTGAATGAACCATCGAGCGCTAAATTTCAAATGCATCGACTGCTTTAATCATATTTAACGTTCACTTAGAGATTGCTTCGAACAATCTCAACTTTATTCCACAAATTTTATTAGTAATTGTTCGTTAGAAGGCGTATGGCAGTATATTGGAAATTACACAGTTAATTAAGATTTTTACTCAAAAATCATAGATACTTTGGATGGTAAGAGACGATCTTCTCTTGAAATAATTATTGCAAGAGAAAGAAAATTTAAACATGATAGAAGGAAAAAACCAAAAACTTGCATACTTAAGCAAATGGAATTGTATAAGACTACTTCTGAGTCAGTGACGGGCGATCATTAACTTAACATTATTCTAAATTGAAATTTTTTAAGAACACCGATAATTTGATCACTGGTAGAGAGAGACACGGATAAAGTACGGATTACAATACCTTTACCCTTAAAGTTTAACAATAATTCATAGAATTTATGTCACAGAATATCCTTGATGGCTTAGTATATGAATATTAAGCTGTAATCATATTCTTACAATTATTGCGACGCTATCAACGGTGTGCGCTAGGTCGAGATTGGTAACTTGGAAGATGTTTCCGTTCATGGCTAGACCGACAGCTCCCTTCATCTGGACATTATTCAAGGTGACACTGGAAGTGGTATTAGAGAAGGTCTTTGTGAATTTTTGAAAACGCAAGAAGTGTAGTAATCGAGAGTGTATTCTTCATTCGTGAAAAAGATTTCAATGATCGAATATAAATTTGTTACTCACGTGACGGAACCGATGCTGGAAACGGGAAGGATTTTAACCAGGTTGTTGTTGATCATCTCGTAGTCGGCTTCAAAAACAATGTTTCCAGCGTTGATGTCAACGATGGAGTTCATGTATTTGACGTCGGTAACGCTGGACGTAAGGGTCAGGGTGGGGAGGGTTGGAAGTCGAAGGTTCTTAAGAGTGCTGAAAGAATGTGAAAGAATCACGTTTTATTAGACATTAGCGGTAAAATTTCCAATAATTTATTCATTTACCCCTCCTCAAAATCATCGAAAAGAAAACTTCAAAATATTTCAATTAATTATTTTTGGACATTATCTCATGTCATCACCATGATAGCATTTGATATCGCTGAAGATGGAAGAAGAGTTTTTTCAGTATCAATCTCGCCTCGATAAAGACCATCATATATCTTATAGTTTGAAATTTATTTAAAATTACTATCACAATCAAATAATTAGTAAAAGATGTCTCACCCGTGATGACGTATCTGTGATGTAACATAGTCATAAAAAAGTTAGTACTGCTTATTCCATGCATTCGTAAATGTTTTTACCTGCTCAAAGTCGTCACCATGTTATTGCATTTTTCCTTAGAGTTTGAGGCGGTGCGAAAATGTTTACAATTTTTCGTGAAGGGAGCAATGCCTTTCTTTTTGTTTGTCAAATTTATTCTATCTATTCTTTCTTCAATATTTATACGAAACATTAGGTCTTCTTCTTTCTAATTTTTCTTTTAAAAAGAGTAATTCTGAAATGTTTCGTGAAAGTCAATAAAAGCATCTAATGGATTAAAGCATGTTGTAAAAGCTCAGCGTTAACATTGAATTCATTTTCCCAAACACTTGGAGCATTGCATTTACATTTAAATGAAGCTTTCCTCCCATCACCTTTAGATAGGATGAAAAATATGATTGCTTGACTCAGAAGAAAAATCGGTTTCTTAGGCTACTCCAACATCGCAAATGCAATTGTGATGATATTCTCATCTATAAAAATTTCTCAACGCCATTAGTATCCCGATATACCCTTTCCGACTTCTGATAAGATCTTTAAAATCCCCCTTTCGTAGATATAAATTAACCTTTAAAAGATTAAATCGAATCCCATTTATATCTTATGGTAGCGTCGGATTACGCTTAAGCTCTCAATATATTGTATTGATAAGGAGCAACCACATGAGATTTTAATTGCAGCTGACGGCAGGCTTTTGATAGCACTCAGTTGCGATAAGTTTATGCTATATTTTTAAGATAGAAGCGATACTAACATTCCAGTCGCTTCATCCAAGTGGAAGAATAGATCTCCGAGCTGAAGGCTCACTGGGGTGTTCCTCAGACGTCTGGCTTGCCTGGTGGTAGCCTGCAGAGGAAGAGGCTCATCAAAACACATTTCCTTACAAAATAAAATTTCATAGTTAAAATCGTCATAGATAATTAAACAATCATCCCGAGACCAGCTATAAATTCAGCTATTAGTAGAAAATAAGTAAATAATGCACGCGTCATTGATAATGAATGACACTGTACAATACTAATAATACTATACCAATATAATATCTTGACATATCACCATCTTGGTTAAATTAAATTTGGTGAGCGCAAACGAGTAAATGCAAATTAAAAATGCTATTTTCCTATTTCATCTCTTCAAGACTTGGTGTTCTTCTTTTAGCGATGAACTTAAACTAGCCATGAATATAGTATTCAAATTTAAATATCAATTTTGATTTTGTTTGGATTTACATCGATTCAAGAGTTTAACGTCAAAATACCTCATGTGCAGAATTGCATGTGTGTTACTTAAACGTGTAAGCTGAATGTTAGGTAATTTTAGTATTAGATGATAAGTCAGGAGCAAAATGAAATAGTATGGGTGTGTCACGTTTCACAGGCACAAAATGATATTTTTAACTTCCTTTATATTAATGACAGATAAACCAGCTAATGATACTTAAAACCTTTCCTCTTCGAAATAATTATTCTGAAATATAATGTAATTAATCCACATGCTCTTCAAATCTAATTTGCGTTAATTTAATAAGCATAAGAATAGAGATTTAAAAACCACTTATCATTTTAGAATTTATAACCGAGCAATGCTGATACTTACTGCAGCCAGGTATGTGTCCAGAGAGTTGCTCACATGTTTCACAACGTTCTCCAGTTGTGGGGAGATACCTATGCATAGAAATAACTATTTATAGCATGGCCGTGAACAGACTTTGCATACGATCAAATTTTCCGTCTTAAAATTTGATTTTGTAGGCTATTTTTCCAAATGTATTCACAATTTATTAAACTTTTGATTTAGATCAAAGTTAACATAAGCTGTTTGAAAGGAATTGCCCTTTTCTTGGACTAAAGATTGCTCCTCAGAGCTAACATAGCTTGAAAGGAATTTCAAGAGATTTTAGGTGAGCATATGGGACTCAAATCGAAGACAAATTGTTTCTTTCATATTGAATATGGAAATGTTCCACCAAATATCGTCAGAAAGCATCAACTATATGGGACTCAATTTGAGATAGTTATCGGCCAAAGCATTTTATGGTGAAATATTTATTTATTTAAATATTCATCTACAGAGCTGACACCATTTTATGGTGAACACAAACAACAAACAAAGAATAAGACAAATTTAAAATAAATACACATGATTGCATGAAATAAAAATCAAATCAAATCAACAAAAAACACGGATGAATATTCACAAAATAGATCTAAGCAGGAAATTATTTACGAGAATCTATAGACAAACATTGCCTTAAGAATGCGTCTGGAGGCGGGATTCATATATTACACAAATATATTTATTACTTTGTATTTCATGAATACAAATATGCATATAGCCTAGTGACACCAATTCATTAGTTAAATGGATCAATTTATATTTGAATATCGGATCTGGAAGTTTCCTTTAATAACACAAAAATATACTTTGACCTAACTGAACGTAAAATATTACCAAGCGAATAAGCCGTTTCTAATTTCATACTCTCTCTCTAATTCTCTCTCTAATTTCAATTATCAATATTTATTGCTTCTTTGAAAATCATGAGAGGCGTACAAGTGATATTTTTCTTATCAATATTAACAGTTTCAAAATTACTTGCGGAGTTTCAATTTCAGTGTGAAACCACACTATTAAAATTTGCACTTGTTTTTAAACTCTCAAAATTCATAAAATCCAAAAACCTTTTTACTTACTTGTGGAAGCAGGAAGGGCATTGCATGCCACCAGGAAAATCCCGGCAAGGGCCAGGATAATTCTCGAGGTCTGCATTATGACTTCGATGCTCCTTAATTAGCTAGATGAAATAAGAGGATAGTCAAATTGAATAACAGTGAGACTATAATTAATCCATATATATGCTTCTTTTTATCTTACGATGCGAAGATATTTAGCTTCAACTTCTTATGAATATGACGTTAATTTACGTAACACGGCTATAGGTAATTGCAGGGAGGCAAAGGCATCCACAAAGAAAATATCCACACTGGCTTGAATAGATATTCAGACATTTCAGACATTCCTGAAAATTTTCTACTAATAATTTCCTACCACCAATGAATGTATCTCAAGGAAGGGCAATTAAAATTGTAATATTTTCCTATTCATGATATAAAATAAATATAATGCAAAAATGGTATATATACATACGAGTACATGTAGCATTTAGTAATTTGTCTTGGAGTCTTTGTTCAAGAATTTTAGCGGATTAAAATTTTAATTATAACTACAAAGTACCTATTGGTGATTCTAATCGAATAATACAGTTACATAGAAGAAAATTTTACGAATTCGTCAACTACCACAGGCTATTTTCTTTCATACGAAATTCTCCTCGTAGCCATATATCGAGCTGTTAATTTTTAGAGGATTCAATTGAATATCTTTGAAACTCTTGCCATAGTATTATTGTATCCCTTGGTCACACCTTTGCAAGGTCCAGCATCATAAATTGATTCTCTCGGTGATTATGTATAATTTATAACGTCCCCAATAAAAATTACCAACCGCCTTGCTGGCGTCAACCTTAGTGTGTCTACTATAACTGGGGTAGCTAGAAATTTTTTGCAATAATGTTTTTGTACTGTACTACCGAGACTTCATAAGTTGGATCTGTAGAAAATATTTTTAATTAAATTCCAATATTTGTGTAAGTATTTACGAATCGCAGCAGAGTTAAAATTTTTGAACTTATTAATCAAACATCTCCGAGATTATAAATTTGTGCTAAACAAGCACACCTGTGGACATTTTTGGGATATACTGAGCCACAGAAAAATTTTACTAATGCATTCCCAATATTGCTTTCTATTTTGATACAGATTAACTACCTTTCCTGCCTCATAGTCGAATCATCAATTGGAGATATAGAATATAGGCTATATACATGTAGACTTACCTGTTCAGAATGCCCACTCCACACCAAATGATGACAGTCCGCCTGATTCCTCATTATATACGCGACCCCTTAACACTCCGGTAGCAAACTTTTTTGTTTATCAGTCAAGTGGACGATTCTCAAAAGAAATCGGTTTCGCAAATATCTCAGCATATCGTAGTGATTATCAGATATTTTGGCAAAAAAGAATGGCGCATCATCGTAAAGGAAAGTTGACAAACAGAGATAAAAGTTAATCACGTGCCGAGTATACTTTGGCCATCCCTTGTCTTGAGGTAGATGGGTTGTCCTTATCGAATAAAAGCAATCAATTTTAATTGTCAAGCTGACATCTAGCAGATTTACGGTTCAGGAGGCTTAGAAATAATAAATCTCTCTTTCATCATTTAATAACTCAAGTGATCTCCATCCATACTGACACTATCGCCTTTGTTTCTTCGTCCCCATTTTTACTGTTTACTGCGACTTTTTCCTTTGTCTTTTTCTTACTCTTACGCGCATCTCTTTACGCTCCAGCGAATTGAGCATTGATTGGACTAATATAATATGTTTACTACGAAGCATACACTGTCAAGCATAAAAGATTTTTCCAAACATTCCCGAAAGGTCTTCCTACGATTATTAATCATATATTTAAGAAAATAAAAGAAATGAGGCAAGGATTAAGTACATTTCATCTTTTTACCATTTATAAAGCTTGCTTTTGCATAAATTTTTTTATTTATTTCAAGTAGGTGGAAGATTAACTATATATATCATCTACTCATCCTATAAAGGCAAAGCCTTGTCGTTGCAGCCGGGAGCTCTTTTTTTCTTCCATTCTCTTGAGGTCATTGCATTAATCCATTCTTATTCTTGCCTGTATAACCTTTTTCCCCTCTAAAACGAGACTAATCACTCTTTTATTTTTCAGTGCATGACCCACGAATCTAATTCTCTTTGGCTCATTCTTTTCTATAGTTTTCTCTCTTCGTTCACTTATTTTAAAATGTCGTGTTTAGTTTTTCTTTCCACCCTACTAATTTTTAACACTCTTCGCCAAATCCATTTTTCCGCAGCTTCTATTAAGGACTCTTTCAGTATTTCTTAAATCTAAACATTCGCAGTCATAAAGCGTGTTGCTGCTCTAGATGAAATTTTCATTAGTTTTTCCATACTGCTGAATCTATATTTTGGCTGGTTGGGAAATTTTTCTTACCATATAAAGCTAATTTATCCAATACGATCACTTTTATCATGAATATGTCATTTTGAGTGGACACTATCGTTAAAATTTTCTTGAAAAACTCACTGCCTCTCACGGCACAGTTTGGAGTTGGTTTTCGTTTCTGATCCGACTATTATAACTATCTCATAGGCGAACCGGATACGGTCAATTCTATAACCATTTTTTTAAGATCTTTTGTTCCTTGCTCCTCAATGTTTATACAATCTTCGATGAAGAGATTAAATAGATAGGGAGAGATAGAGACATAGATATAAAGAGATAGAGATATCCTTCCTCATTCATTCTCGTATATTGCCTTCAGTTAAGGCTCCGTTTGTATTTATTATTGCTGTTTGGTTTTGATACATCCTAAAAATCATTGTTCTTTATCTCCATACTACTCCATCTATCTTTCAAAGCCTTAAGCAGTACCTAGTTAGCTTTGTCAAAAGCTTTCTCCGGGTCAACGAACGTTAAATATAGTTTCCTGTTCACTTCCACGTTTTCTCCAATAGCAGTTATAAGGTAGATGGGGCGTCTAGAGTTCCTCTTCCAAATTGGTCCTCTGCAATGTACTATTCTCTTTTTTATTTATATCTGTTCTTAATTTTTTATATTGAAACTTTTGAGGCATGTGGTAGCAGTGAAACAATTCTGTAATTACCACTTTCCATGATGTTCATCCTCTGGTAGAGCTATGGGGTTGCTTTTTAACAAAGTTCTCTGTTGGGTCACCTTTTTCATAGCAATTTTTATTAGCTTAAATGAATGCTGCTTCGCCACTTAGAAGTTCTTTCAAATTTCTCCAGATATGTCACCAATGCCTTAAGCCCTGATTTAAGTTTTTACAGTGCACCCGAATTTTCCCACCAGTCACTCGACATTAGTTCCAGTCACTGCATTAAAATATTCCATAATTATAACATTGTCTTTTTCTTCAGTCATCTTAGGAGGTTCTCCTTTATCTTCACATACTATTTCGATTTCAATTTAATCTGCCGTACTTGTTGGGAAGTATGATTGCATTGTCTCTGTATCTGCTGGAGATTAATCTCAGTAATGAAATACAAATTCCTCATTAATCATTATTCAATTTTTCTTCGTAATCGCCAGTTTTTTACATTTTGGGTGATAATTTAAAAAAATGTTATTTCTAGGTTTTGCAATTTCATCTTTATTGGGCAAAAAGTATTAAAAGGAGTTGAAAATTTAATTAAGTCGATATTCTTACTATTGTGTCACAAATATGCAACCCATTGTACATTTTAAGTGTGATAATTCCTTCTCTATAATATCGGAATATCTAAACTCGCCAATTAGTGATGTATTTAAGATGCTTCAATCATGGTTATAATTAGCAGAAGTGAACTGTCATTCTTTCTCTTTAAAAGGAGCTTTTTTATCATTTAATCCCTATTTATCAAAGGATTGATAGAGATCTGGCATCCAGTTGTTTCAAAAATTCGCCTTCACTTTTGGAGGTCCTCGATTACTTCTCAGAACCAGAATCTCAAAAGCTGATGTAATAGACAAGGCAAAAATAAGTAGGGAAGATAATGAGATAATGATCGATCTAAATTTGAACCTTTGCTATCGCAAGGTAAAAGTTTACTAAACAATACCAAGAGATTGCTTTGGATGATTTTGATAGCTTTAATGGAAGTTTATTGTTTTGAAACTTACTTCGCTCCTCAGATAGAGTAGATACAAGTCACGATTGGTTTACATCTTACAATTAGATTAAATCTAGAAAGATGAGGCATCAGTTAATTTGATCGATACCTCCTCTGTTTAGTCGATTGCGAATATACTGAAAAACATCTTGAGCGAGTTCTTTCTGTAAGATAGTATGAATTCAATGATTGTTTTATCATAATTCTATACATATATCTCAAACCTTATCTGCGTATTATGGTTAATGAAAACATTGCTTAATTTGCGATGAAAAATTAAATTTTCAATAATCAGTATCAGTCTTCCAAAAGCAATAGAAACGTTAATTCATCCTCTCTTAGAATTGACTTGTCCACTTTGTCTCATGTTAACGGATGACATCGAACAGTAATATTTTTCGTTCTCGTTTTCACTCAGGTTCAACGAAAGAACCAAATTTCTGTCCAGTTCTGGTTACGCTCCTTCAACAAATGTCGAACCGGTTTTCTTCGCTCCGACGATTGTAATACGTGTATTACGTACGTATTACATCCTTCTGAAAGTTATTTTTATTATTTCAATCATATTGAATTGGTTAACCTTTCAAGTACGATGAAATTTAAAAGATGGTGGTTTTTTATTTAAATGGTTTTATTGCTGAGATTTTTCACAAAGAAATCGTTCATTATCAGTACCGCAGAATTAATCCCCACAAGCTATCAGATACACCAACATTCGATTCTAATACCTCATCATTCGTCAGATAAAATATTGTGAAATGTAGCGATTTTTTAAGATTCGCCATTTTGTTAATTTAGCTCGAACCATCGATAAGCAAATCAGATACTTTTTCAAAGCACCCAGTCTAAAAGTGGAAGCAGATGGAGAATAATGGAGTAAGGGATTTATAGCTCGTAAAGAGAGTTATTTTCATTTGTTTTTCATTATTTTTAATTTTATCTTTATAATTTTATAAAATTTATCTTTCCTCGTCTTCTTTACTTTCGTATGATTGTTTTTGTCTCTCTTTTCTCTCGTACACATTTTTCTTGATTTCGAACCTTTTTCCATTTTTTATATTTTTATTTCTTTCTCATTCATTTTTATTTCATTTTAATTACTTCTTTTTGTATTTTCTTTCAGTTTTATTTTGATTTTTGTTATTGTTTTCATATTATCTTTTTGTTTCAACGCCTCATCTTTTTCGAGTTTATTCTTTCTAGCACCTCTACTTTTTCTTTTAACTTCATTCTCATTTTCCTAATTTCCATGGGCGTTGTAACCGGCGGACCACAAGTGAGACGACTGCCCAAGTCCGTTTTACAAAGCTGACCCGAGGTATGAGATATTTGGTTGCAGGAGGCGCCGAGGTTTGGGAAGAGTACGAAGTTGGACCTTCGTAGGTTTGCTGAGGCACGGAAACACCTGTACAAACTAGTGGAATACGATTTCCAGCAATTTTTGGGGTTGTTCGTTGTACAGGTGAATCCCAGATGAAGTTTTTCTTACGAACAGATCCTTCATTATTAGCGGAAGTATTTAAGCAATTATCAAAGCGGGCGGGTAAAGAAAGGTAAGTTTTCCGCTAAATTGTTCCTTAAGCAAATTTTTTAATCTAATATTTTCACAACCTATGCAACAGATAGTGAGAGCCGACTGTAACGGTTCAATCTTTTTTCCATGAGATAGTTTAGAAAATGGTGTAAAACCACAAAGTAGTTTTCTTTTCTTTTCACTCTTTTTCATGCTATCTCTTTCTTTTACATTTCATATGACGAAGGGTTAAATGTAAGAGGAGACTCATTATTCTCAATCTCTCCACAGTCAAAGTCGTTTTATTGTTAATATAAGTAATCAATTTTCTAAAAATGTAATAAATATAATAAAAATATAATAAATAAATAAATAATAATGACAACCAGAGACATTATAATAATATCGCCTTGATGAAAATCATTCTTTAGATTAACTCTAATGAATATTATTATTTACGAGGGTGATCTGAAAAGTTTCCGACCCCAGATTTTTCACAAATCTTTAGAAAACATGTCGAGAAATGGCGAAATGTCGGAAACTTTTCAGACCACCCATGTATGTCTGGAAAGAAAGAGTCGTAATTATTTAAAATATCTAAATAGAACGGACTCCTACATTCCTCACACCCACGCATATTTACGCACGTCGTGGCTGCCCTACTTGTATCGTGCATAATATGTGAAAAATGCAACTAGGTTTCCATAATTTCAATTTAAATAACTACATCTAGCTCACAACTGTGATAATACACGTTGCAAAATACCCCTAAAATGCTTTATAATATTTACGCAAAAATAAGCCCAATGTTATCGTATAATTTTTCGCGTCGTATGGTTTCCTACTTCTTTTGTGAGATCAATATTGAGAGAAGGAGCTAATTTCAGCTGCATTGAACCATTCAGCAAATAATGCACTGCCGGCACTTTTTCAGCATTCTTGGCGCGCCCTTCCTCTTTACCCTGACACAAAGTTCCCAAAGACACTGCTTCTCTTCCTATTTTTTTCCTTCCCACTTGCTCTTGCTTGCCTCCAATTCATAACGAATGGTGAGCGGTCGAAGGACCTGTGGTCGTTTAAAGGCCTTTTGGGGCTATTCCCTTTCTCCACATGAAGGGAAAAGAGGAGAGGTTCCTTGAATAGCTTCCAGATGTGCGAGATAAGGTATCCGAAAGCTTCCGAATGATTTTCTAGGAAATGTATTTCTAAGAATTTCTCTCCTTTCCCTCTTTAAAAAGTGAGGAAACTTTACCTAGTTTTCTTTCGGGGAACAACTATATTTCGTCATCTTATACTTCAAATGCACCAGCAATGTTTTAATTACCTACACAAAATCTTCCGCAATGGTCGAATTTCCTGGTTTATCACTAACTTTGTATGTCAATTCATTGTAAAGGCCTTGCGTTTTTTTATGGATTTATATCCAAAGAAATAAATAAGCTTCTCGCCAATGTATTTCCCTCCAAAATAAGAGCTAAATCTCAAAAGTTCACTAATACTTCTTTCGAGCAATTTCTTAAAAAGATTGCTCGGTTTTTCATAAAGATTGGTACAGAGTAGTATTAGGAGCAGTTATTCTAAAGGTTTTTTATTATATGAAGACATAAAATAGTTAAATTGACCAAGTTAACAGGTGGAAAAAAGGAAATTGAAATTTGCTGAACATTTTCTATGCCATATTCTTCGGAAACATAATGGGAAAAAATGCTAGGACTAAAAGGGAGGCCTAGGAAGAAGTTTCTTGAATAGAGAAAGAGAATGATGAGAAATCGAGGATATCAGGGACTGAAAAGTCCAGCAATAGAGAGAACTTGGTTGCAATGACAAGGAATTGCCTTACAAATAAGATGAGATAAAATGCGCACTTCATTACAAAAGAGCCATCAACAACAAACCCAAAGGAAAACACTGGAAGAACAATCTGGGACAAAAAGGAAAAGGCAAATTTTGTTTTGGTTACAAAGTCCTTTCTGTAACAAACCAATCACTAGAATGATACATCCAAGATCACAGTGTAATTAAAAGAGAGAACTTTCTTCTTAGATATCATGGAACATAATTAAATACACACAATTCTTTATGAAAGTCCAATAGTTATTTTATTTTGAAAAGAAAACTGCTTTAATTGATTATGATATCTCTTCTAAATTTATCATTACTTACAGACAACTTGTGTCTTGAGTTAAAAAAAGTTATAAATTCAAAACAATTTTCTTTGAATGATTCTAACATGCCATTTTCCCCTTTGTTATTGCAAGAGTGCCAAATTATTATTCATTTGGTAATAGATGATAACAGAAAATTCTGGCTATGTAGCCTCAAACACTGTGAAATGCCAACCAACAATTTACTCATTTTTTTGCTAAAGTTATAAGTAGATGAACAATCAAGAATGAAATGCTCAATACGTAGAATAGTTTACATTTAAGGAGTTAGTATCAAGGTTTGATTACATTGTTAGTGTGTTTTTGTATCAATTTAGCTAATAACATAATGCCAGTTTTTGTTCTTAAAAATTAATAACAGAAATTCACAAAACAACATTCAAGGAATTATCGATGAAGAGTTTGTCTTTGCATTATTCACCTGAAGGTTAGGATTTGCCAAACAGCAGACTAAAGCACAGTCACTCTGACAGAGGCTAAAGTGATGGCCACACAAGAGAACAACTTAAGATGCTGCACGAGGTAAAATTAATATTGAAATCAATATGATGTGGCGTTACTTGGTGGAAAGCCATAATAAATTATACAACTTGGAAAATTACAAAGTTGTATAATTTAAAATTAATATGGTCAATCTCCACTCGGCAGGATTCAACAGCATCCATCTCAAAAGGAAAGCAACAAGTAACTTCCACAGTAGATTTTTGATTCGGCATGCTTTGATAAAAAGTTGACACCTACAAGTAGATAATCTAATAATCCACCTGAAGATGTCAACTTGTTGATAAAACATATCCAATTAATGATATATTTTCATTGTAAAAGAGGTACTAATTGGCAAAAGACAGAATATTTTGCAATGAAGGGGATTTCTCATCAACTGTACTTGCTGTATTCAGGATACTAATATCTGTGACCAGATGAGTCCAAAAGATCAAGAACTCACCTTGTTATAGGAATTCATTATATGAGTGAACATTATAAGCAAGTGTTACTTTACCTGAATCTATTCTTAACCTGCCCATCCCATAACACACTCAAAATCTACCCGTTTCATTTCATATATCAATCTTATTCAGTATCCATCAATTCTTTGTGCTTCCAAATTTTCCCACCAATTTCCTCTGCCTCTTTATAGAGACTGCATCAAATCTCAATTCATCCATATCAACCCAAATCTGGGGCATCCCAAGGTATCCCACAAGCAAGGTCCATTTTGGAGACCCTCATTGCTAAAGTTTCATAAAATTGCTACCATCCACATTGATGATGAAATATATCTCACTTTATCCACATTGATGATATTTCATTGTTATGCTGAATGAATATTATTAAGTACTTACAAATATTTCTAAACAAAGAAGTTTCAAGCCTGGTTTACTAATTTGACATTCTCTTTGAATGATATCTTAAAAATATAGATTGTAAAGTATTTTGTCCATTCTCTTAATCTATGTTCTTCTTAATGGCATATCTTGTCCTTTATTTCGAGTGTGGCATGTTCTCAAGGTTAACTTTTTATTTAATTTCTTCGTGAGATTAATGAAATAATAAACCCTATAATGCAGTGCTTTTTTTATGCCAACAACTGCTAGATTTTGAACAGAATGTACAATGCAGCTGACTCCAATAACTTTTTTGGGTACTGTTTCGCAGTGCGAATTCACACAAGAAGGGTACACAAAAGCTAGATCATATAAAACATAGAGCTACTCATTTTGCAAATGGAGACTAAAGGTTCAACGGCAGTGCATCTAACAGAGATGATCGAAACCCTCTGCTGGGAATCTCTTGAGGATAGAAGAAATAGAAATATGCATAAGTTAGTTGATGCTTTCTGACGATATTTGGTGGAACATTTCCATAATCAATATGAAAGAAACAATTTGTCTTCGTCCACAAATTTTATTTGAAAAAACACGACTGGTTTCGAGGTTAACTCATCTTCAGGTCTTTTTTCAAATAAAATTTGTGGACGAAGACAAATTGTTTCTTTCATATTGATGATGGTTGATGATGCATAAGTTATTTGATTAATATTTGAGCAGTGATTTAAATTATAAAATAAGCTGCATCATGATTCCCATACTCAGCAAACACATTTTTTGAAGCCAGATGTCAAAGAAATTTTGTAAGATTGTAGCAAGAATGAATAGCTATTTCTGGTTCCTCTTTCCTGATAGTATTAGGTGTATAAACCAGATAGTTAACTAGGGACTTTGATGTTTTCACAGCCTCTCATATCCAAGTATTATGCTTCTGTCTCTAAATCTCCCTATGATGTATGTTTTTCCACTTAACTCACACATTTAACATTTTTCCTCACCAATATCTTCAATCGACCTCATTTTACTTAAATCTAAATTCTATTCTTTCATTAATAATACCCTACTTACAGGTTACTTTTCTATACCCCTTCTCTAATTATTGTTTCGGTATAATTTAATTTAAATTTTATATTGTAATTTAAAAGAGTAATGCATTGGAATGTTGTGATTATAGCACAATAAGTTTGATGTCTCACACAGTAAAAGTAATTGTAAGGGTCCTGAATAGAAGAATCAAAGGAAAAGGTGAGGAACACGTTGGATATGACCAGTTTGGTTTTCAGAGAGGGAAAGGAATGAGGGATGCAATTGCGTTAATGAGAGTATACTTCATAGAATGAAGCTTTAAAAAAGATGTTTGTGTATGTTTTGTTGATTTTGAAAAGGCCTTCGATAGATTCCACTGGCCAAAACTGATGGTGATACTACAGAAAATTGGGTTGGACCAGAAAGGCAAATTGTACTTAAATCTGACTGCATGAATAAGAGTTCTTAATGGAGAATCAGAATGGGCAGAGTTAGCGAGGGGAGTAAGACAAGGCTATCCATTATCACCATCTTTTTTAACATAAATGCAGAAGAAAATGGTTAAAGAAGCTTGGGATGAAATAGATAAGGGAGTAAAAGTTGTTGGGGAAACAGTGAAGTCAGTAAGATATGCAGTCAAAAAGGCCATTCTGTATGATTCTGAAAAGGGTTTTCAAATCCTAGTAAATGCACTAAACGATAAAGCAAAGGAGTTTGGGATGAAAGTAAATGTAAAAAAAATAGAATAATGAGGTTTTCCAAGGGAAAGAAAGCAAAGTTGATGATAAGGGTAGTTAAGGAAAAATTAGAACAAAAGGACAAATTTCCATACTCGGGAAGCTAAGGATTCGATGCCCAACAGAGATTAGGAAAAGAATTGCATTAGCAAAAGAAGCATTCATGAAGCAAAGGTAACTGATGACAAAGGGCCTTGATAAAGGAATCAGGAAAAGATCGGTAAAAATCCTTGGTATGGAATGTAATGTTGTGTGGGTGTGAAACATGGACGTTAAGAAAAGAGGATATTAAAATATTAGAGGCTTTTGAGATGTGGGTATGGCATAGTATAGAGAAAATAAGCTTGGTCAATAGAAAAACAAACAAGGAGGCGCTAGAGATGGTTGGGGAAAGAGTGTAATTGAATTAATTAGAAATTGACAAAGGAAATGGGTGGGTCAAATATTGAGAGGAGAGGGATTGCTGAAGAAAGAGTTTGAGGGAAAAATACTAGGGAAAAGACAGAGGGGAACACAAAGACAAAAGTTTTTAGACAAATTAAGGGGTGGGATGAGTTACCAGGAACTGAAGGATTAAATAGGGAATGTGGGGGCACATGAACCAGTCAAAAGGTAGAACACATGTAATGTAAGTTATTTCTTTTTCTGCTTTTTCAACTATGACAACCTTTGGATCCACTAACAAATAAATATTCTTTCTTTTCCACCTGGAAAGAAAGTTTTGTTACAAAAGTATCAGAATAGTGATCTTTTTTTAATGAATCAGGATCTTCATCCCAAGGATTTTGCTTGGTTCACTTGGGTTGTCAGGCTATTCCTGACCCAAACATCTTTTTATCATACATATCAAAATTACCTTACCCATTCCATCTAAAACCAGCACTTTAACTATAAGCCTCTATTTTCTTAAGCCTGAGGGGTCACTTTTATGTCAACAGATACAAGATTCCAATTACTATCCCTCTCATTCTGTTATTTTTCTTTACAATGCTCAACATCTGTTCATGACACTCCATAAAAGCATTGCTATTCCTTAAACATTTCTATCTCATTCTGAACAGTACAAAAATATGCAGCCACCCTCATAGAATTATTCTTATGGAAAGAACAGGTGAAAATGAAATACTTCTTTTACTGTGGAATTTGGTTCTTTTACACTAAATCAATCAAGGCAAAAGTTGTGTGATACAACATAGTAACTTGATACCTCAATAATGTATCCATTGCATTAAATTGAAGTTAAAAATAAACAATGACAAGCAAAGATGTTTGAACAAAAAATAGAATTTAAAAATGATAAAAGTCAATAACTAATAAGCAATCTAATGATTCATTCAAGATTTATTTAAATACTGCTTAAAGAAAGCATACACATAAATCACTCACGACATGTGCCTCTCATTAAAGCAGTTGCATACATACTTTCAGAAAAATTAGACCAATAGAATAACTTTATGCACAAATATACAGATCACATTCCAAAATTATATTCATCATGAAAACACTCACACAACTTTATAAATCAAATTGAATGGAGAAAGTTTAGGACATTTAGCATTAATTGAACTATGCGAACCTTAGAAAGGCCTGGTGGTCCTAGAACACCAGTTAACACAGCCCTCCATAATTTTCCAATTGCAGGTAACAACCAGTTTAACCTTCATCAAGAAGAACTGAACAGCATCACAAATTAAAATTCAATAGACTTCAAAGATTGTAGACAGAAAAGGAGTTTACTTTAAGTGGTTTGACTGAGCTGAAAATTTCAATGAATTGATTTTGGTACACCAGTTCAAGTGTTCCAAATGACCTCACTAAGCCATAAGTTTACTAGGCATGGAGGTATACTGTTGAAATTGGAATTAAAATCATTATCTGATAAAGAGCTCACCCACATAATTAAAAATACAGTTCAATCAAAAATTCGCCTTTGTTAATTGGAGACTTAAAAGTTACTCCACCAAACTTTGTATTCCTAGTGATACTCAGATGTTATCATGAATATTTGTTACCACAATTTCACTAATAGCAGCCTCTCAGAAGAACAGTCCTCTCATTCTACGGCCCATGCCTTGTCTGTCATACAATATGTTAAACTTGTTCACAAACTGGTTTATATCGTTGCAGCCCTTGGTTATCATACCAAGATAGGTCATAAGACCAACGTCATTGCATTGCTAAAAAAAAACACAAGAATAACAAAAATTATACTTCTGCAAAACAATAATATAAGCAGAAAACACCTAAGATTGGGATATATATTTCAAATACTATGAAAGTTATGATTCCAAAAGTTCTTTCAAGTAAGTTATGGAAACATCTAGCTTAAATATAATGAATCTGGCTTGGTTGATTTAAACATCAGATATAAGCTCATTCATCAATATCTCATTTGACTGGTAAACTGATTACTTAAAACAATTGCAATCATACATGGGAAAATGCAAGACAAAGAAGATTAATTCTATTTTTTTACATCTACATTAAATATTCAGTACACTGTAGTGAACTATGCTGACATTTCATGTAACAGCATATTCCCATGGTAAAAGATGGACATGCAACACTTTCCCTTCAAAAAAAGCTGCTTGAAATACTCACATTATAGAAATCAGCTCGGAAACGTGGTCCTTGCAAAACAGGTAACCGGTGACTGAGAGAATAAGCTTCCCTCATTACTTCATGATTGGTGGGCAATTCTCCTGACTGAACAGCTTGGACATATTGAAGTACAAGGCGCACTCTACTATGCAGCATTTTAATTGCACTATGCTGAGCTTGCAAATGTTCAGCCACTGCATAAAGTAACAATAAGAGTTCGTAGTTTTTAATTAACAATCAATGAATTAATTAAATCAATTTTACATACTGGACGACTGAATCGCAGTTAAAATTGATTTATATACAAATCAATTAATATAAGTAGGCCTTATAAATTATAATAATATGAAGTTGGCTCAGCTATATGATAATAAATATATTTAACTAAGAGATTTACCTAAAGAACTTTCTCCTGCTTCGTTGCTGGACATGCGGGCAACATGATCCACACCAATACGTTCAGCTTCCTCTGTTGCCAATGTATAATGCAATTCAACAAAAAGCATTGTAGCTTCTCCCCCAACAAGATCAATCACTGATTCATACAAGGTCACGGGAAGCTGTAAACGGTTTATCATAATAATGAAAATAGGGTAGAAAACAAAGATTTCTGAGAACAATGATGGAAAACAACTTACATCTGTATGCCTAGCTTGGGGATTCATCTTGAGGAAAACTGGACTTTCATTGATTTCACAAATCTGCTTATGAATTTTTATATCTACATCATCCGGTGCATCTCCTGTTGTATACCAACCCAGAAAATCGAGGTCACTAAACACCTGCTTAACTGTAATTGAAATAAAGATTTTAAAACCCTAGCAAAAGTAATAAGCTCTGATATATCCACCATTGCTGTGTTACTTACACTGCTCTTCTTTGGTGATGTAATAATCCCTATCTATAATGATATCCCCAGCAATAACATTATATAACAATTCGAATGAGTTCATTATTTCTATTTTTCTTCCTTTCTGCTTGCCTATAAGGGCTCCGAAAACTAAGAGAAAACAATTAAAGTTTGAAGTAAAAGCTGTTAAGAACGTGAAGAACTAAACTAAAAGTCATTTTTACCTTGATGCGATGTTCCCTTTTGGGCTCTAATTCTTGTCCAGTGCTCCGAGATATTCATGATGACAAGAGGATGTAAAGATACTGAAACACTTCCTACAGTCCCTGATGATGCCATTACACTTTTACCTGGCTCGTCTACCTCCATCTTTGCTAAGTACTAAATTTGTTTCTCTGATCAACTGTCTTTTCGTTCTTGATTTTGATTAAGGATTACAAGAATTTCCTAACGAGTTACGTGTTGACGATGCAGCTCAATTATGCCCCGCATAGATCATTGCCGGGAAGAAAACAAAATCCACCAGATGTTCGGGATAATGTCATTCATTTGTTCGTAAAAGCTTGCTTAAGCTCTCAAGAACTAATCAAAGTTGATATAAAAGTGTCATCTGTCTTTAACATTTATCTTGTTTATTACGAAAACAGCAAATCAAATAATCATTGATGCTAACAATTCTATCCTCGATTCATCATAATTTTAACCATCATGTTGTTAACAAATGAGCTCAACTTAGGCGTCGGGCGGTCAGGCGATGTTAAAGGGAAACGCGTGTTTTCGCGGCATTATCTACCATCATGTCTGAGGGAGAGTTACAACCTTTCGAAGACGAATATCTTCATCTGCCAGATATTCAATATGAATGTTCGTATTTTGGTTTTAACATTATTTTTTACTGTACTGTCTTTTTTCCTGTTAATTCATTGAGTGTTTTTGTGAAATTTCAGACTTGGATCACACGGCGGACGTCCAGTAGGTTATTTTGATTAAATATTTCTTCATGCATCTTAAAAAAGAAAAAATAACACTTTGTAATTCATCAGCAGATTTATAATGACCGGTTTCATCTACTTGTTGACATCTTCAGGTGTGACCTGATGATATCATCCTCATTAAAAATCTGCTGTGAAAGTTACCAAGGGTCATTTCATTTTTAAGGTGTGTGATGTGAAATTAACACGAATTCACACTTGATCTTATCAATTTCAAATGTTTCTTTTTTATTTGACGATATTTATTAATCGCGACTTTTAAGGCTTCATAGTTGGGGAAGCACGCTGACAGAAGCATTTGAACAATGTGGAATGGCAATGTACGCATATATGACAGAGATTGACTATGTAGAAGTCAAACATACCGTCGATATTGAAGCAGAAGGGCACGACTTGCTATCACTTCTTTACCATTTTCTGGATGAGTTGTTATTTCTTTTTAGCGCTGAACCATTCTTAATTGCAAGGGTAGGTGTCTTATGAAAATTGCGTGAACAGTAGTTGGTTTATTATATTGTTGTATTTACCTCATTGTCAATTAAGAATTGCATTAGAAATATGATATCTTGTTCACAAGCTTGGAAAAATTTTACAGGTAATTAAAATCAACGAATTTGACAAGGAAAATTTTAAAATAAAAGCAAGATGCTATGGAGAACCATTTGAAATTGGAAAGCATCCTCAGGGCACAGAAGTAAAAGCCATTACTTACTCTAACATGCAAGTCCACGAGAATGATGGAAAGAGTGAAGTCTTTGTTATTATCGATATATAGAAGTTACTGAGCTATTTTTATACATCTTTGTAATTTTCCTGCTTCCATGAGTAGACCATATTGGTTAAGGCCCAGGATTTAATTTCAAGTAAGTTACACTTACCAAAGAAGTTAACAAACCAATGTGTTGGTGATCATGTCAATCGCGCAATATTTCGTGTATTGAAACAGTTCAGAAATATTTTGAGATATATATAAAATGGATTGTTTCATTTGTATATATACATTATTGAATTCACTGCAGTTCTTCTAAAGTAAGTTCTTCTAAAATATTTAAAGCCTATGGCATTGAAATTGTTTTAGAGTGACATCTCCAGCAAGTTAATTTTTGCTTGGTGATGATTTAAGAAATTAACATGAATCACTGCAATATCAATCATGCCACTTGTTGAATACAAAAGTTGTTACAGGTTGTTAAGTTTTATAATTGAGACACCTATATTGTGATCATGATTTTTAGAACTTCACCTTCAATAGGAGGTGTTTGTTTGCCATGAAGAAATTGCATTTGTTTAATGAAATTCCTATCTTGGGGTTGTAAATATATCTTTGAGAGTATCTTACATGCTTTATATAATCATTGATATTGTGCTATTTTCAACTTTAGCACACCACTTTTATTTTGTGATTTTAACTGATATCGTCCTAAATAATTATAACTACTTATACTTAAGCCAAGAAAATGTGACCTTTAGGTGTTAAGGCATGCTTAATATTTGTAATTGCAAACCTTAACTAAGAATCCAGCCACCTGTTATGTCATTCATGAAATATTGCTGAAACCTTCTGATGTTCCTAAGGTGTCCAGTTTTATATGTGATTTATTACTGTTATCCATTACAGATTACTACCAATAAATCAAAGAAATGTCATTCTTACTTGCTATTCTTATTTATAATGTCATAATTTTGTGTGTTTAAGGTGTATTTTGCTAATTATAGTTATTTTACATACTTAGTGTTTCAAAGAAGCATTTAGCATAATTAAGATATAGTGTATAGATGTTTGGTTTTAATTTGTGTGTGTAAGCTGATTCTGGGAAGTTTTGATGACTGTGTTTACAATATCACAATCATAAGGATATTGATATTTATTTGTATTATTTTGGATGAACTTAGTGAAGTTTATTTATTTTACATCGGTAAACATAAGGGAAAGGCTTTATGGCTCTTTAATATTTATGACTGCATTACACCTTCAAATGAAAAATCTTATTTTTACCCTACTTGTGGCAGATGTAGGTAGGATGTTTAGTAAGTGAAAACTAACATGCGTAATATTGGGTTCATTCTCGTCATATGTTTGAAGAATGGTCAGCTTTTCAGATACAGAAAGCGCCTTCCTTTGTTACTGGGTTTGATCTCTCTACAATGTTTACCTGATAGATAATTAGGGAAGAATACTGAACTTTTATCATTGATGAGAGGCCATAACACACAATCCCACTGAGACTGTGCTTGATATCCCACAAAACACTGCACTTCCACTTAAGTTAGAGAGGAAAAAGGTCAGAAAAGTCAATAGGATGACAGTGGTACTGATAGGATGAAATATCTATCAAATGAGACAGAAGGTTGACTACAGCAAGTTGTAGTGCATCTGGGTATAGGAAAAGTCCATCGTATAAGCAGTTAGCAGAGTGTCTTAAGTAGTGCTTTTACTATGCCTTTCATGTTAAAGGGATTAAGACCAAAAGAAAATTGTGTATTAAGCAAGATTGTCTTCAGCAGGAGCTTTTTAAATTGGTTTTACTGAACATGAAAACTCCTACATTTAATCAAACATTATTCTCGCAGTAACTCAAAATTTTAGCTTGATGCGTAACATAATTTAAGATATTTTATCATGTTAGATGATTAACTATGAATTTTTATGATTTTGACTTGTAGAATTATTTTAAGCCATTAGTTTGTAATTAAATTTGAATAAGGTAACTGATTACAGATTAATCTTGTTCATGTTCAAGAACAGTTTATATTAAAAAAGAAGCTCAAATCCCTCTGATTAAGTCCCTTTGATATGTTCTGGTTTACAGTTGGAAAAGGCCAAGTAGATATGTTGGAAAACAAACAATTTAGATGACTCTATTGGAAATGGGATGGTATACAAAGAATCAGAGAGAGAAATTGAGATAATGCATAGGAAATAATTGGAGGAACTGGTTTACGTAAGAAAACTTTGTGCAGAGGGGAAGAGTTTGCCTTTAGAGATTGTTGTGACTAGAACTGCTCTTACTGGTATACATTCATGATAGTGATGAAGTAGAAAGTAGTTGTCAGTTCTAAAAAAGTAATTTTCAGGAAAGTTGGGGCAAAGAGGATAGATAAATATCGCTTTAACTACCATGCTTTTTATAACAAGATGGAGTGAACATGGAATAACTTTTTATTTCAAAATTACTTTTAGAATTCTGGCATATATGTAAATAATTCAAAATCATGTGGCCCAGTGAGAGTGTATTGCCTTAGGAATTTCTGGTTACCCTGAACTCAAAAGCATTCATATGCTTTGCTTTCTTTGATTCTACCAAACTAAGATTGAAATTGGATATTAGTGTCATGAGTTCATGCAATATGAGCCTAAACTTTGGCTGTAAAACTATATACTTCCTTTATTTTGCCATGTACCTCTCTGCTGTTTAGAAATCGTCAACAATTCTGCATTAGGATTGAATGAACAGATTATGTTCTTTACTTCCACGTTTTTCACTTTCTAAGGGAGAGTATTATCTTTTATACAGAGTCTTATTTAGCTTCAACCTAGATTAATTGATGGAATTTTGCCATAACACACTTGACTTAATTTTGTTTCACAAATCAAAATTTATCAAGGATTATGATTCCTACAATTATATCAAATATCTTTGCATTTCTTTCACCCTTGTCTGTTTTATTAACTTAACCTATTAAGGATATACTCCCACTATCTACCTTCTCAGGAAAACTATAAGTCTTTCCAATGTGCTAGAAACTCTGATATTTTCAGCAACCATGCTTTTCCCTTTTACTACTTGTGGATAAACATTTTGGCTCTTAGGGAAGGACATTGATCCACTGGCATTATAAAAGTTACTGAATTTTCTGGCTTATAGGACACACCCTAGTTTTGGCCATATATTCTTGAAAAAATAACATTTCCTCTATTACCCTTCAATAATGTTTACAGTAATAACTACTAAACTAATAAGTGATATTTTAGCAACTGATGACAAATATCATAATGTGGCATGGAACCTCATCAGGATATATTACTTTAACGCACTGTCCCATGCCATTATACCATTGAAAATACATTGCTGGTAGTCTAAAGCAGAATCTGACATTTAACATACAAAATGCAAACTGACTTTCCATGTATTTTTTTGCAAAAATTTTGCATCTTTAAGCCAGAAAATATGGTAAATATTTATATAAAGTCTGCATTTGAAGGATGGTTCTCTATAAGGATGTAATTGTAATTACTCAGGATAAATCTGAAAATATTATGAACTCCTTCAATGTATACAAAATGTAATCAATTGCATTCATAATTGTACATGACTGACTTGTAGAAGTATCATGGAATCAATGAGAGCTTATGGCATTTTACATGCTAAAACAATATTCAGGGCTCCATAAATCTATAAGTTTGCAATGAGTGGGTTTACTCAAATGAAAATTTCAAAACTTTGAAAATTTAATATGGTGATTTCACAAGTATTTTAGTTGTATCCAAAACTACATATATCCAATGAATTTTAATTATTGTAACTCTTGTTACATTAACTTCGCCTTATCCATGGATAAATTTATGATTTTGTCATATTTAATAATTTCTGGGTACAAGGTAGAATATGATTTATGGAAATATCTCAGTCCCTTTTGGAAGAAGTAATATAATTTTGATGCAAATTGAGGAATTAATTAATTTATCAAGATCATTAGCTTGTGTTTAATTTTATTTAGGGATCCCTTTGTAATATGTTTATTAATTAGAAGGAAATTGAGCATTATGAAATGTACAAGAAAAAAAGAAATTGAGCCTATAAACTTTTGAGCAATATAATTCTTAGTACCTTTAACTTCCTAGTGTTATGCTGCAGTATAGTTATGGTCGTGATGTAAGCAAATTATATTCCATATGTTCTATGTTTTATCATTTTATCTATTTTACTCATTTTGAGTAAACTTCCACATTTATTTACATTATACATAGGTCTAGTTTGTGATTACTTAGTTATTCCAGCTATTTGGCTTTGTATACTCCACTTTTCATTGCTCTCTATTTATCTTAGTAAAATGGTGTTTGTAACACCTATGTTAATCTTTTTCAAAATTTCTCCCCTACATGTAATGAATTTTGTTACAAATAAGGCTGTGATTAAGTTATTCAGAGCCATGCTATATTCATGATTCACTCTGCCTTAAATATTATTTAGTATTCTCGATTTTAAGATATGATAGTGATTGTATATGTAATTTCCTTAGAATGAGTTCGATCTTGAAGAAAGAAAATTTGTTCAATTCTTGCATCCCTATTAAATGACAATAGAAACTCGGTATTTGCAAATTTCCCTATGAGTAAAGATATCTTTTTGTAAGTATGGCTTGAATAGCAAAGGTTTTGATGAATTGTTTGAGTTAATAATAACTCACGGTCTTAATTTCAAATTGCAAGATTAAGAGAATCCATTAGTTTCAAATTTTCCTGGAGGCTTGCATTTGTTATTCCAATTTTATTATTCAAGCATACATGGTAAAGTTTCTTGAAAAATGGTAATATTGTTTTCTGAACAATTGCTATGTCCATCAAAGTTTGTCACATTAGACTTGTTTAAATGATATTCAATATCATCAATTTAAGTGAAACTTCAGGATAGAAATACTTAACTAATCATCGTAAAGAAACATTAGCATGGATGTAACTTTTCACTATCCTTTTAGGAGCAAGCAAGGCTGTTGTATGCACAGTACTCTTCTATGTTTCATATTCTTGAAAATCCCTCCCACTTCAAAACTGCAATTTTTCACTCATTCCTCTTGATTCCTCTGTGTCCACTTCTTGGGTCCTTGGCTGCTGTTATTAAACAGAATTATTTATTCATTCTAATTCCCAGGTAGAAACAAAATTTACCTTGAATGAGATTAAATGAACAAAGCATAAAAATTGGAATAAAAATCCAAGTATTTCCAAAGACTGAAAATTATAATAAGGATAATCTTATATTGTAATTAACTCAAGTTAAAAGAAAAGATTCTATCATAGGAATGGACCTATTCTTTATTTTGTTCAATGAGTCTTGAGGAGATTCCCTCCCGCATTCTTCATTGTTCTTAAGGCTAACTTTCAGCACTCTGTTATTTTAACTGGTCCATCTGCTGTCATGTTCTTCTTTGGCATTGTTTTCATATTTTATTCTGTAAATTGGTGTCCATTGAGTTGGTATGAACATCACGTAGTCATTGTTTTACTTGGTATCAGAGCCTATTTTAGGGTGTAGCTTCATTTTTTATCACAATTAAATTAATATATCAACTTGCCTTATTTCATCAAAGAAATTTTTAAGTTAATTTTGAACCCCTTTAGACTTTCCTTTCATTCATAAGTGGATTATATTAGAGCAGTTATAAGTTACTGGATGGTTTTTTACCCTTGAAATTCATTACTGTGAAGAACGTTCACCAGTAGATGAAGATACCATTACAAAAACAAGATTAACTAGTTAGCATACCTAACGTATGTAGTAGCCATTCTGAGAATCATCCTGTCCTCTGTGCTACATTCAGGAAAGGAAAGTGTTTTGTGATTCATTCCTCTTCATAATTTGAGGTATAACTTATGCTTTAAGACCATATACCCCAAACTAGGTTTTTTTCTTTAAATTAGTAAAATATGGTTGGTTTATGGTTGCTTATTTCAAACCCAAGTATTTATTATTTACATCTGCTATAGATTTCTGTAATGTTTAAATGAAATTAAAACAAGATCATTTTTCATTCCTTTTTAACATGGATAAACTCTACCATGTATTTCTGGATTCAATTTATTAGATATCTATAAGTTTAGGAGTTTCTTATTATTATAAAAGTTAAATCTTCCATTTTGAGTCGTAGAAGCACAATTTAGCGAATGTTGTAATTCTCTTGAGAATTTATAGACTTCTTTGCCAGAATCTCCTATATCATATCACTCTTGGGGGGTCCTCATTCTTAAATAACAATTCTTAGCACAGAAAAGGATTGTATGGAGTTTATGTTATCAAAATTACAGAGCCCATTGCTGTACTCTCTTCATGAATTTAGATATATTATCCTTACCATATATTCAGCTATACCATTCTGTCATTTTTGTTTATAAGCAGGATTATAACTTCTTGCATAAAAATGCCTTTCATTCATAAGCTGTTAGACCTTAAAATAATATACATATTAAATTTGTGGTTTTTTCAATAGCTTTTAAAGATCCTAGATCAATGCCTTACAAATTATGTAACCTATAACTGTATAATTCATTATTATTATTAGTATTATTAAAAATGTAGACAGATTCAAAACTTTAAAAATTTAATTTTACATTATTTGGTATATCAGTGGTTTTATTCAGTTGATGAGTACTTGTGTTCTTACATAGTATATGTTAGCTAATATTTAAATCTTCTTTGATGTATGACTTATATGTCTACAAATTAGCTGGAGGAATTTGTATAAATTTATTGTTTTGCATAGAGATTTTTCTAGTCCTTCACAAGATTAAGCATTTTCATAATATTGAGAGAACTACATTTGGAGCAATCATTGGTTTCTTCTGCTTATACTTGGTTTCAGCTTGTATATTCTGTATTGATTTGGTGGTCCTGGAACTTATAGGGATATTATTATTGTTAGTATTTTTTTTCAAATGATTTGGTAGTCTTTCAACTACTAAGCTTTTGCCCCTAAAGTGAGGTAGAACTTAGCATTAGCCATTCTCTTGCTTTACCTAGATGTTTGATTCAACTACACAAGTGAAGTACTAGCTACCTTTAGGGGTACCATTTCCTGTATTGATTGAACAGACTGTGTGACATTTAGTGAATTCTGATATATTATTAACAGTTCCACTCTGATGGATCAACTCCCACCCACCTTTCTTACACTACACCTGACTGACTCATTCTTTAATTGGCTTCCTTTTCCTCTACTATAAAGTCTCTTAATGTGACACATTTACCAGCAATAATTTTTGCTCATGCTTTAAGTCAGCAATGTTCATGCATCAAAATTTTTTATCATCACTTCCTTTTACATTTGAATAATATTGTTGTGAACATATTTAAACCTTCATGTTTTTATGTTGTGTTTTCCTTTTATTTTCTTTCAAAGGAATATATCAATTTTTGGTTATTACATATTGGCAGTTAGTATACTTATAGTTGTCATGTATAAAGAATGAGCATGACCATTTCTTTGTTATCAACCACAAGCTCATCCCTCAACAATAAGGAAGTGAGTTGAGCAGAAGGCAATTAACAGGACTAACTTTCTCTCTAGAGATTGCAAGATGTTTAGATCCCTATTACCTCTTCCCCTCTTTTAAGCATTTTGATGAATAACATTTGCATCCATCCTTTACAGTACTTAGGAAATTTATATTTAATTTATATTTTAGCGTCATCTGCATTTTTAGCAGACTTGCAAGAAATTGATAATATTGATTTTGCAGAGTTTTCTTAAGATGACTGATATTCAAGCTTGATTTATTTCTAGTCTAGTTCCCTAAGATATCATTACTATATGTTTATGAACCTGTTTGTTACTCATTTTCTTAGTTTCCAGGAAAATTACTGTTGGAAACGGGAGGTTTTTATGTCAATTTGATGGTATTAATGTTTTACCAATTGTATTTGTCTATGAACCTTGTGTCAGTGGAACAAATAATCCCCCTTATCTTCAATTTTGAAAAAATCATTAATATTTCCAGTTTTTTTATTAAAATTGCTTAGGATCTGAAATATTCTCTGCTTGATATTATATTTTACCTCTGTTAAAGTATTTTTTTTTTATTTCAAGGAAAATAAATAAATTGATAATAACATTATTTTACAGTTGAGTTTTAGTTCCTGATCAGGTATGATGGGATAAGATTATATTTGATTGATTTCATTGAAATGTATATAAATGTATATTCATCTTAGGGTATTTTTAGAATAAGGTTATAAATCAACATGTATACTTTAATTTATATAATCTCTTATATTCAAAGTGTGTTTAATTTATATTTTTGAATGCGGAATATTCAGGCGTTGCTTATTGACCAGATTTTTTGTTAAAATTAATATGAGAAGGCTATACTTCATGGAATGCCATAACAAGTGGTGAAAAAGCACTGAACTTTGTAAGTTCCACAAGAATATTTCAGTGTGATATGTTTAAGACATGGAAATTATAGAAATTCCTACCCACAAAAATAACCTCACCTTTAAAAATGCTGTATTTTGGATAAATTGTTCCTGATGATGGCAAAAACATATTGCATTAAAAAAACTATTGTGAAAATAACAAAGTTAAGTGCTTCTTTACCAGAGTTTTTGTTGTTGCATTCATCCAAGGAAATTTTTATTGGGTTATTTTGTTGTTTATTTGTATTTTTCTGCTTATTTAACTTTGTGGCAGGCATTTCTTAAGAATATAAAGTAATTTTGAACTTAATCCAGAGGCTGAAGGATTTTGCCATATGTTTAAGGTAGAAATTTGTTCATTTGCTTTCCTGAACAAAGTCATTGTCTGATAAAAGTTCCTGTGTTTCAGAAAACAAAATACAAGTTTTATTTTTAATTCTGTAAATACTTCGTCCAAAGAGAGAATGATGTTCCCTGTTTCTCTATAAATATGGCCTAACATGATTTTTCATGATGTTCTTAAGATAAGCCCTAGTTGAGATTAGATGGGTATGGTATTAATAAGTAATAAATAAATTAATATATACAAATAATATTATTGACATTGTGTTTCATACAAATGATTGAGAAAAGCAATAAGAGTACTCTGCTTTTAGTAGTTTTAGTACTGTTGTGTGTACAAAACCAAAGATCTATGTATTGAATATCCTTGATTTCCTCACTATCAGCAATAAAAAATAAAGTCCCTGAATATAAGCCCTGAGGTAGGGATGGAGAACCTTTTTCAATCATAAGGTCATGTTAATCATTCAGTCATAAGAAAGGCCACATTTGAAACCATCTTGTTTGAGCTTGCATTGCATGTTGCCTGCATTTGAATAGTTATACACCTAAGTTTTTCACTGAGTAATATGATAGGGAACACTTTATTTTACTTGGCATAAGGTGCAATATCGGAAAACAGATTTATTTAAATGATGATATTTGTAGGGGAAGTGATTAATGGGCAAGCATGAATGTCCAAGAAGGTAAAACATGGCCTGAAGACCACTGGTTCCCCTCCTCTGCCTTAAGGCATCTTAAGATTCACAAATTTATAAAGACCTAATCTTAATTTCTGGGCAACAGGAGTTTGATTTTATTATATGTATAAAATAATGAATTCTATTAAGTCCCTGATCCAAGTATTAATGTCTAATTTGTGTTAATATTGAAAGATGTACTTTCTTAGAATTTATTGCAAGTGAGAAGCTGATGAAAATGGTATTATGCTTATGGATTTGATATTAAGTGGTTATTTTAGATCTTATTTAGAGTACCTTCAGAAAACAATTCCCCCTCAGTTTTTCATGTTCCATGATTAATGACTTGGAAAGGCATACTGCACCTTTTCATTTCTCCCTAATATACCTTGGAGCATTAAGTTTTACTCAGAATAGTAAAATTAATGTATCAGGCCATTATTTTATTATAATTTTCTGTTTTTCACTCAATATTGGTTATAATCATGTGTAAGTTCTCCTCGCATGCTTTCAGATTGTAAGTTTTACCATATGTGAAAGTTATTGAATAACAAATTGAATGTTAACCAAAATTCTCATATTGTTAATTTCCATTGGATTGTATTTTTATCAATTACTAATAAAGTATACACTGTGATCATACAACTAAATTTGAAGTTTCACTGGTTAGATTTTCATCAGCAGTAGTAATTCTTTAAGAGACATTAGAAGAACCCCAACATTTACATTTGATCTACAAACCGGATGATATGGAATTTGTCTTTTCTCATACCTTAAGAGAAATCTGTTGTCTGTTATCACCACTCAGTATGACAATTTGAAATTGTTGCTTTCAGGTTGATGTTATATTCATCATGTGTTATTAGCATTTTTTCCAGGCTTTATTAGTTCGCCAGGGGCGTGCGTACCTGACATGGAATAAAGAAAGCTAACAATCCATATTTCTGCAGAGTTCCAAAAATGGGTGACACCAAGTAATTTCATAACGTAATCTATATTTCAATACATTCGTGCATATCTGTGATTAGCAAAGTATCATTGGTCACCCTTCGACCATGAAAAATCGTTGTGATCTATTCTGTCGGCGATGTAGGCCTGGTAATGTTCAAAATATGATAGTACCAGAGCTGACTGTTTGCTATTTTAAACTTGTTCCTTCTATTGATGCGAAGAAATGGCTAAAATAAACTCAGCGCGTAAAATGTCAACCGTATCCAATGTCTTAAGTTAACGACGTTGGAGAAGAGCACACTGAATAAAATGTTTTGGAAATCAATCGTGGATTTGGTAAGATGAATTAAAATCGGAAAAGTAACGTTATACGCTGGATATACTTGAGTGTACTAATTCAGGCAAATGGCAAGAAATGATAAGGGAAAGAATGGAAACCTGATCCATAACCTACGAGTGTCATATGCTAACTGATGCAGTTAACTGTAGCAGTGGCTGTCCTCGTGAAATCAACTGTCAACTTTCTCCGAATTCTCGTCAAGCTTGGTTTGCTGGATGAAATTAAAAGTAACTCCTCGGATTTCTGTTTGAAATTAGAACGTAAACATAACCACCAACGTACTGGCCTGACCCCTGGTGTTCGTAGATGGCATGTAAGCAATGAGCTTTACTTATAAAACTTCGAAATTAAAGTCTTTAGAGAAAAGGAATCAGTATTTAAAGGCTTCCATGTGCAGGTTGTTTATGTTTGAACATGAAGATTCAATTTCATGGTAAAAAACAGTCTAACATGGTCAATAAAATGAAATTACTTAGTAAGTGCTCGATGCGGGGCTCCCACCGGATATACGTAATTTGCGGGAAATACAAGTTCGCGCCACTCATTGTTGCTACTGGCTGCTGGAGCAGATGGCCGGGAGCACGCATAGGTGAGTGTAATCTGTCTTGTGGCATTCTGTCCAGGGGTCTAATAGTTTAAAATGTCCGTTATTTGGTAAACAAACTTCTGTGTGTCTAGATAAGACTTCCTTGTTGCTTATATATGCGAAAGAATGCTTTAAATGCTTAAATTTGGCTCAAACAAATGATCGTTGAATAATGTGCATTTACCCGCGGCTTGAAGAGAAATCATAAAACAAAAGACTACTATAAATTCTCTTAACTTTAGTTTATTTTTGGAGATTTTGGGCATTTAGTACTGCTTATTGTTGTGATAAATAGATATTTTGCCTAACTTCAGCATTCATGAAAGGGAAATGATCTTAAAATCGGTTTAAGTGATGAGCGGTAACATCCGTGTTGGGGACGCCAAATAGTAAATTCACGATTGGATGTTAGCACAATACACAGTCAACGACTTGCGTGAGCGTCGTGGGTTTTAGAATAGGTACATATATGTATCTTAGCGTTTGTAATCTGCATACATTTTATGCTTCTGAATTTAGGAACTCGATATTTAGGTGACTTAAGCTGGTGAAGAGGTTAAAGTGCGAGCTAATTTTTCGTTAAACTTTAAAGTGATGCCGAGCACATGTTTATGTGGACGAGCTTATAATATATTAATTATTTAGTTGATTGATATAGTTTTCGTTCGATTATTTGGAGTTTAACCACCTTAAATGTATCGTTAGCGTATGATTCGTAGGCAATCATTTTCCCCCCTAACTTTTCTCATCATCACTTAGAAATTGTTTTTGTACTTTTTTGCAGGTCTGGTGGATATTGGACCTTAAGAATCCTGAAATAGGTATGTACGCAATGAAATTTTGCTAGTTGGCTCTGGGTGTTTGTAACGATGGGTTCATTTTGTACGTAGCATCACGATCCCTCTCTATACTGTTGTACTACTCGCAGAGAGAAATGGAAGGATGTGAACTTGGAAGTGAATTTATTTCGGCTTTTTGAAGAAATCAAATGTTTATGGTAATCATTGCCCTGTTTATCAGTTATTATTCAAATTTCAACCATTTGGTGCTCATCTTATTCTTGATATTTCGTGTATAATAGTCGAGACTCCCTGAATAGCTTGAACATTCCGAAGAATATCCATTTCATACGTGTGTTATTTAAACTATAAAATTTTGGGTGTGCTAATGTATGTTCAAGTTGTTTTAGAGGTGGCATTTTTGGCGTACCTTGATCATTCCTTGAAATACTCGGTGTACGTAAAGGTTACGTGAGATCTATTAATTTCTGTACTAGGCTCCCTACAGCAACCTATTATTTATAAATGATGTTGTTGAACATTTCGCCTGTTATAACTATTTATCTAAAAGTTTTACACCAATGCATCGGTAACGCAGTCTCAAGTTTACGATACTGAAATTTTTGGTTACGGGATGTGCTTTTATTAGTGTGCTAGGTTCGATCATTATGAATATTTAGTGATATCCGATATCAGAGCATATAAAGAGATATGTTTGTTCTTAAATTTGTGTGTATTTCCTTTTAGTTGTAAGCGAATAATCCTGTATGGTTTAACTTCCTGTAACGAACGGTCGAAATAAATCTTCCAACATTGTGATTTATCCATGATGAATGACGACTTACTACTCGCAATTTTTTAAAAATTATCGAAAATTAGTGATAATGATTAAGTTATCTCGCTGTTTCGTATCCCTCATCGTTGAATTAATGATGGACGCGTGCACAAGATTTTTAGCGATTGGTTAATGATATTTTGGTGTTTCTCAACGCATGGGGACCTATTCCGAAATAATTTTCTAACTTAAAATTTAAATGCAATTCTTTCGATCCAAAGAATAAAATTTTGGTTGAATTTTTCACGTGATCACTCGTCGTGAGAGCGCAAAATAACATTGTGCAGATAGTTGTAGATGCTTTCCTATGGAAAAATAAACGTTATTTTTTTACTTTCGGTGCATTCTGTATTTGCAATGAACCAAGAACGGATGCAGTAGTATCTTAACGATACCTGCGTTGTCTATCCTGGCTTACCTCAGTTTTGACGTTTCGAAATAATTTTTTCTTTGGTTCTCATACACATGTATTATTTTATGAAATATCACATTAGCTCTTGTAATGGTAGAGGTTTGCAAGCTAGAAAATCTTTTAATTATTGAACCGATTCAATGAAATTTACATTCCTGGATTAAGTGAGGAGTATGGTATTAGATTGTTGCTCCAATTGCACTTTTAGTTTATCAGTAACTAAATAGTCTGCGCAGGAGCATAGAGAAAACCTGGTTTGACTAAGGGGAGGAGATTTCTATAGTGCAGAAATTTCCTTTGGACAACCCATACATATTTGCTCAGCATTCATTTTCACTAACTGCTCCGGTTCATTTGGCTATGTTGCAAGATGTCCTGTGTTTAGTCTATTTTATCATTCTGTATCTGTAAAAACCTGTTTTTATGATGAAAAGTGTAGGAAATTTATGAAAAAAAGTTTCTAAAATTCAAGGAAGTGTGATTTACAAATAAAATTGAATTCTTACTACCTGTTCATTTAATTTGCAAAATATACATATTTATTGGAAGGCAGATGATGTTATATGAGAAAAACGATGGATGACTTACTTATAAGTGAAACATAACGCATCGTGTTGGTGATTTTTTTGCACATTAACATACCAAACAGTAGAACATTTGATTGAGTGGTATTGATAATAAAGGTGTTAATTAAGAGCATGATGGTCAACATGGTGTGGGAAACTAATAGTGGAATTGTTAACTGTAGATTAATTGTTGACTGCATTTCATGTTATAAATATCCCATTTTTAAAGTCTGATTTTCAAGCTCCGGTAGTATTTGTTTGAATGACTTTAAGATTTGTTTCATTTTATAAAAGAAACTGAGTTCATGAATATTTTATATCTTATTGTTTATAAGTTAGGACTACGTAAATTTCCATTATCTTATGAGACAGTGGTAGACATGAAAAGTGAGTGTTTGGTCTCATTGAAGGGCCTCAGCACTTCACACTGTCAAATTACACTTTGTAGTTAATTATCAGTAAGTATTTCATTTTATATCTAGGATTTTTATCTTGAAGATTAAGATAAGAGACTTTACCTCTTTTGTGTCTAAATATATGTTTACTGCACTTCATAGGCACCTTTTTGTTTATTATGTAGTGAGTGAGATTTCAAGTAAATAAAATGCTCTATTTGCACTCAGGTGGAAATTGAGAGGGGGGAAATTTAAGGGGTGACTGCCCACAATTCATCATGTGCAGTAAACAATATCTAATTCCAACCCAGGAAAGAAGTTCATGAATGGTTCTCCTCTCAGTAATCTCTGCCACCTCTATTTATGGAGTTGGTTCAGTTGACCATTACTCAACTGCACAGTAGATTACTCTGCCCGCCTTAATGCACTTGACTTCAGGAAATAGCATATAGTCAAGAATCAGAAGCTTCTAAACTGTATTAGTAATGTGGAATTTAACTAGTGATATTTCATGGCAAAAACAGAGGGATATAATTCAAGTGTTTAATTTATAACAAACAACAAAAAAGCAGCGGCATCTTAACTCTGGTTTTATAGCCTAGCATCATCATCATGTGAAGACACTGAAGTGGTCATCACCTGATGATGATGCCAGGCTTCAAACCCAGGTTGTACTACATTTGTTTTAGTATAAATTAAATGTTTTAACTATCTTTCTCTACTTATCAGAAGTGTGGGTGTGGTTCTTGTTTAGGGTACCATTTAAATTTGATAGTAGAAATAAACTTTCCTGGTGAATTTAACCCCATGTATAAGTTTAGTTCAGCTTGAAAACCACCCTGTCATCAGTTTCTTCAGTTACCAGGACAGCTTTAGATGATTTTATTTTTTATCAAAAGTATGGGTGTTAATCAAAAACTTCTCCTCGTCATTGGTTATAATTACCCTTTCTTTATTTTTTTAATGAAACCCATTCATTTATAAAAATATTTAAATCATATTTCCACATCAGGTCGTAATGCTTTCAGACCTAATATGCACAACTGGTCCTATATTCAGATTTATTTCTGCAGCAGTTGACATAGGCTAATTTTTCCTTTAAAATCTTCCTTGTCAGAATTCTTCAACTTGCATTTCCAATCGTCCGGGAATGTCGGCTGTCAGGCATTTAGTATTGTCTGTCAGTCGCTTGGCTCCCCAGGAAACCCCAGGAACGAATAAAGGGAGCTGGTTGTGCTGACCACCATCCCTCCACATGCAGTGACCCCTGTTAGGAAGGGCCTCGGAGGGTGCAGTCTGATCTACCAGCCTCCCAAGGGATTGTGGTGTCATGGCTCACTCTCCCCATACAATAGTCTTCACATCTCCTGAGGGGTATTCCCCTTCCAACACAGCCATCACTGCCTTTCGCTCACCAGCTTCACGCTCTGTGATGTCATTACCAACGAAGACGAGGCCAGCCGGGCGGCCTAGAGGAAGAGGGAGAGGTAAGAGTAATGCATACAATCATGCATCTTAAAGTTTTATCTTGACACATTGATGGAAAATTGTTTTCCTTGTTTAGGTGGGTACCGAAGGGGGCGAAGGCCGGCCGGTATTTCTGGGGCCTTGGAAATGACGCCCACAGGGGGTCGTGGGAGGAGTGGGAAAGGAGGCTTAAAGCATGGAACCACGTTAGAATTGCATTTGGCCACCCCCTCCCCGACGATAAAGCTCGAGCCGCAAGACGATGATGAAAGTCCATCTTATGTTTTGGATCATGAGTATGGTCAGACACCGCCAGCTCCAGTTGGAAGAGGAAGACCCGTGGCAGCTCTGAGTCGCTCAGAGGTAATTGTTGAGTGTTGTTCAGTGAATTCTTACCTTTGTCATGTTTGAATATTTTGCAGTTCTGATGATTTGCTTGTTGAATACAAAGATATCTAAGTTAATACTCGTATGAAGCTGTGGCATTGCTGGCTTCATAGAGAGTAAGTATGATTGGTTTTTATGCAGGTGGCCCATTTTAAGTTGCTATGTTTGTGATTTTGAAAGATGTGATTAAATATTATATTTATTAGTCATTGATAATATTCAATTCACTAAATTATACTCAAAGTGTATAAAGGATGTCTTATTGCAAAATATTGTTCCAAGATATGGTAACTGCTGAAATAGTGAGATTATCTTAGAACAGACTACCATGTTGTTAGTCAATACCCTAACTTCTGTTCCTGACATTGTATGTGAAAATTGTTTTTTTGTCCTAGATTCATTTATGCAAGGTATCATAGATGGTTGATCTTATGTTGCCATGTTCGTGATAGGGAATCTATTTATTTTGTCTTTAAAAAGAATTATAGTTTAAGAAAAAATTCTGGACGCAGGTAAAAATCTTTAATTTCTGTTGTGTATAGGAAACATGGGTTATTGTATGTCTGAACCTTCTGTGATTTTTAACTTCTCAAAATGCATTTGAATTCCAAACAAAGAAAGAGAACCAAAGATTAGGCTCTATAAAGGTCCTTCACTGTATTTCGCACTTATTTTCCTAAAAATTGTTTATTGCCATGAATAATTTAAGTATCGACAAAGAAAATGGAAGTATTTCAGTCATCCTGGAATGAATTTAACCTCTGAGGTTATGACATTAATCCTGGGAGGTTAAAGTACAGGGATCATCATAAACCTAGAAGTCAATGTTATATTCTCAGATCTACAAATGGTAACAGATCATTGACCTTTCTTATAACTGCCAGCACTTACATTTCAAAAAATGTTTAGATCCAGCAAGACCATCCTTCCTCATACCTGAATTTGTTGACATTATCTCGTATAGGGTGTGAAAAGAAGATTGAATTTAGACACATTGGTTGCTGACACAAGGACCTTCAAGACTCCAAGGGGATCAAGACGTCCACGTGGAGGTGGAATGTCACCATCAACATCTATATCTCATCAAATACGCTTGGCTTCGCCTTCCAGTTTAGTAGACATCCCTCTCTCAAGTACAAAAAGTGAGTATCTTGATCTTATTTCTTCAATGGCAGTATTTGAAGTTTCTAAATGCTTATACTTTTCTCTGAGGATTTTTGTATACCTGTTGAGAAACATCTTTGAATTTGGTTGAAAGGAATCTGGAAATCTGTTACCTTTTGATATTTTACTTTCCTGAATTTCAGATTTAAATTATTGTGGTATAACTGCATTGAGATATTGTGTAATATTGCAGTTAAGAATAGAATTATTTTTTGTATTGTTTTTTCCCTGAAGTTTCAGTGCTAAAGACATAACAAGTCTATTTACATTTGAATGAAAGTTAGACCCTGAATATTATAGTAAGGCATGTTTCTTTTCTTCTTTGGGAAGATTTAATCGATTAAAGTTTGTTCATATTGACATTATTTAATTTGTGAAAATTGTAATCATTAGTCATTAAAGATGATAGTAATTAGTGCAATCAGTGTAAATAAAGGACTCCTTGTATTAAGATAAAGGAGCTGATGAGGGCAAAGTAAGTTTATTTATAAATTTTTCTGCGAGAAAATTGTTTTGTGTAAAAAAAGTTGAATAATGCATTATTTGGTTAGCTTTTACTAGTCCCACTTTCTTGTTATTCTGTCTATGCCTTACAGAATACCATGATAGGATGTAGGTTGCTACCTAAATACACAGAAAGTAAAGTGATTTCATTCTCTTCTACTAGCAGAAAATTCCATGATTGATTGTGCCTATTGACTCATTGTTTTCATTAAAGTGGTCTGAGAACTGTGAATTTAATAAGAGCAGTTATGGCTTGAGAAGGTGTTAAGGTGTTTCTAAATCTCAGATGTAGACTTGCTTTTAACAGCTCTTTGAACCTGTTTACACCCTGAAATGAGCGAAGCTTTTCACAGTCGAGTATTTAAAAAAAATAGTTCTGTTTTATTGGAGAGATTAATTTTTCTGGTACTGAACCCTCCCATGCCAAGCTACATACACTGTACCACCAGTAAGAGTTTCATGTGCTGCTGTGTGACTTACGTTTTACATCTAAGGTGTGGTTTTTAGATGCTCATTTTTTTTAACTTATAATTTCAATTGTACTTATTTGATTTGAGATGTTTGAAAGTTGCATTGTCATGTGGGATCCATCACAGTACAGCAGTTCTTTTGCTCAACATGAAGTGAGATTCAAAATACTGGTTATTAGTCTACGTTTTTTTGGCTATTACCTCTAAGAGTTTTCTCTATTCCTCATCACAACAGTGATAGATGGCTAATGAGAGGAAAGGACATCTTGTCACTAGCATATTAAAAAAAAGCAAATTGCTTCTGTAATGACACAGTCTGAACTCATCTTTTGGCAGATACAGAGAGTGAGAAAAGTACTCCTTGTTTTGAATTTTATCAGAATTTTGTAGTTACTCAGTAATAACTCAGTAAGAGTTCATTGCTATAAGATTTTTATTGATTGTACAGTCACTTACAAAAAAAAGTTACCACTTGCAAGGGGCAACTCGTCCAATAGACCCCTCGTTTCGGGCGAGCGAGCCTCCAGAAGAGAGAGAGAGAGAGAGAGAGCGAAAATAAAGATGGAGGACGTTGTCTGCTATGCAGGTCCACGTTGAGCGTTTGAAAGGATTCGTTTTCGTTATTGTTGTTAAAATAACTTATTTAAAGCGATTTTTTAGTGACATTAACATGGCAGAGTAATATTATAGCGATTCGGAGGTCGGAATGGATTAATTTGGTGATTTTAAAGTTGTTTTTTAGATATAGTTTTACTTTAGATTTTTTGCATGTAGTATAGCAATCGTGAATATATTCCAAGCTAAAAATTTTAGAAAAGAGATATTCCGCAGTTTGTGCTTGCAAGACCCTGAAACCTGGCGTTACAACATGAATTCTTTGACAATGTTCTAGTCTAATCCAAGATATTTTCTTAAACGTATCGGAAGTATGGTCATACTTTTTCAAGTTAATTATAAATCAAACAGACGCATTCTGGGCACGTTGCGTCTTGCTAGCTAGTTCTTGCGATAAATCACAGATTGAAATTACCAATTGCATTTTAATATAAGGCGTTAGGAACATCTGAGGGGATGAATGGTAGAGTAAACTTTTTCAGAAATTTTCACGACCGTGCTCCGAAGCCGTGCCGACCATTTCAGGGAAAAATGGAGTGGGTAGTGAATGACGGGCAAGGACTCTCCCCCTCCCCCTTTTATCTGGGGGAGGAAAACAGCAATAAAGTTGAGGGCTGTTTATGACCTGCAGAAATTTTAGAAGTCTCTTTCCTTCTTCTTGGATGAACTTCTCTGGTAGAAACGCTTACATATTTTACCAAAGCCAGAAGGAGATCATGCGAGCCGGGGGTTGCCCTGGGCAACGATGACAAGAGGGGGCAAGGTACGGAAAGTAAGTAGAATTTTTAAGGGAATGCGGCAAGCTTTGAGATTCTATATATAAACACCTTCAGTTATAGAGGTTTTTTCCCGCAAATCAAATCTTTCTTTTCCGTTTTTTTCCTTTCTCTTTTTTTATTCCCTTATTATTATTTTGAATCTTTATAGCGATGTAACTTCATACGAGGTTAGGTGGAAGAGAGGCCCACTCGGGCCTAACCTCGCCTAATAAAGGGTTGATTAAATTAAATAAAATTATAAACAAACCCGTTGAAAGGAACTTGCGAAGATAATCAGCTGTATAAACGAGTCTCAGGATAACGCAGACATCCATATGTATATAATAATTTAAATTTTCATTGCTAATAACATGTTGTAGAATAACAGAAAATTATATTTTTAAGGAATTTTCCGGTAAACATATTTAAAATGAAAATCTTGCATCAATTATGATAAGTGCATTTATTGAATCAGAAAAAATCATGCTTGCCACTTCAGTGCAAATGCAATATAATTCATTAGGTTTTAATACCATATTCATATGAGTAATGGTAACGATTATAACTTGTTAAGTGTTATTTGGATTAAAAAAGAATTTTACAAAGGTTATTCTTCGAAAATTAAAAATAAAAATCCGAGCAGTGGTGCACATAGAAAAGTATTCAATCCGTGTATGGCAAGGAGTGTAATAGAAAATGATTTAGAATAGAGCTAGACAGAAATTAAGCGATAAGGAAGAACTCCGCAGTGTCCTATAACCTCGGTCACACCGTAAGAAGAGGCATTTATGAGTAATCTATATCTATGAGTAAAAGAATGAGAAATCGACATATAATAGTTTGGTATACAAAGAAGATATATTATTAAAATTGACATTTCACAGCCTAACTTTGTGGAATGGTGCCATCATGCAAAGAAAAAAACACTTTGTAAATTCCACGTAAATAAATTAATCGGCAACTAGTTCTGTCTGTCTGTCAGACATCATCTCAACTCCCTCCAGAAAACCCACCTATTCTGACCTCACCATCCCCTCTCATTCCTCCCATCCTTTTTCCCAGAAGTTACCCGCTTTCCACAGTATGATCCCCCCACATCCCAATGTCACCCGCCAATTCCCTTTAGACTAAAGAAGTTTTAATTATCAAACAGATTGCTATAAATAACGGATACAGCCCAGATATGGTGGATAAACTCTTGAGGAGAAAACCAAATATCCTCTCATCCTATAGATTGAGACACATGCTTCCTAATGACCTGAGAGCGGCTTTCAATGTCCCCTGGAATCTGCGGAGAGCCATCGGCCACCACAAAGATAGAAGACCCAGCGACTCTCTCAGCGGGGTGTACGAACACCGTTGCAATGAATGCCCATCCCGGCGCGTGGGGGGTGGACAAAATCCTTACCAAGGAATACCTCTTCCACAAGTCCTCCCCTCCTTTCTCATCCCCTCAGCCCTTTTCCGTTGATAATTCCCGGTTTTTCCCACCACACCTCCTTGTTCCTCTCGGTCTTTCTCATTTTCGATATTTCAGTGCCTGATGATTTCCTATAGACGAAACTAGTTGCCTTTAATACATCTGTATGGAATTTACAAAGTTTTTTTATTTGCATGAAAATATACTTTATAATAAGTGAAATGTTGTAGCAATGCACCTCTCGAGTGAAGAACTCAGCGTTTCTGAGATTTCATCGATTAGAATGGACGAAAAGGTGTGGAAAACCCAGATGCTTTTGGGAGAAGGTTCTCGAAAATGCATATTCATTGATTACTTCCTAGAAATACTACGTTCTAAAATGGACCTTCACGGCTGGTATCCCATTGACCCCATCTCTTCCCCCGCTGCTTACTCCTTAGACCTCGCTATTCTTTCCGAGATCAGCATAGGCAGAATTCAGTGAACCCCTTTCGCCTACCTGCTACTCCCTAGCCATTCCATTATCTGCTAATCTTTCTCCACTTAATCCCACACGTGATTCCGGGCGTAATTTCTACGAAAAAACTTTTACCAAAACTACCACCAACAACTTCAGCGCCAGGGCTCACCCTCACCTCACCCACTATCGCTTTATTGTAATCTGGTCGTCAGTGGATTAAATATATAAATTAAAATATATTGCATTAAATAGATCGACGTAATTTGTAGGTGTTTTAGTTGTAATTTTCCTATTTATGGATAATACCCATGGCATCCTACTTGCCCGGGTGCGATGCACCCATAGGACGGCACGGCTTAGGGTGAAAAAATAGCGTTCATTTCCCTCTCTTTATCAAGTATCGAAACTCATTTAAGGTTCTTCCATTCAGTCATGATGATATGTATCTGGAGAGATGAAATGAATATCAACGAAATAATTAAAAATATATTCAATACGGTTTCACTAATCTCGTTTAGAAATATTATCCAACAGAGAAATAACGCATAGAACGTCTTATTCATCCGATGTGTTCGCTATTACGCGAAACAAAATCATCCCTGTAAGCGGATTTAGAAGGGTTAACGTATTCTTTCACTGTTACTCCATTTCTATTCTAATTACGTTTTCTCTAATTTCCCCTTCTTTTGACATAATTCATAGTATTGCATTTTCTCTTATTTATCATTTATTTAAGCCCTATTATTTATTATTTTTTTACGGAAAAGTTCGTCCTGCGGGCATGTAGAGCATGAAGAAAAATAATGGAGTCCTTTCCAAACCTCCATTGATGAGAATTTATACATAAGCAGAAAATATGGGCAACTAAAGTATTTCTTGTCGGATTTTTTTAAAGAAGAGTGAAGTATGCGTGAGATTTGAGCCGATTTAAGAAAAATCCGATTTTAGTTCCTTTATAATACTATATTGCTTATACAGCATCCAAATGAATGAATTTTAGCCAGTCTTCAAAGATAATAACGTCAAACAAGCCTCAAAACATGCGTAAGGAGGAAGACGAAACGCGCGCTAAAAGCAGAGCCGCTCATAGACTCGCTCTCATCGAGCTTCATGTCTGTTAAGCGGGTTGCATCCTTTAGTGGTAACTTTTTTTTGTAAGTGACTGTACTACATTATTTAGAATAATCCTACACTCGGCATCGTGGAATCAACAATCAGGAAGAGATTACATATGGAATGTAATGGTTAATATGGAAACGAGAAAACATGGGGACTTTACTCGAAATACTGATTTCAACTTAAATATTTTGAGTATTATATATAGCAAAAGAAATCTTCTCAAATCACTGTGTGATTCTCATCGCTTTACATTATATTTGATTGCTATTATGAAGGTTGTTAAAAATAATTTGAAATTTCTTAAAGAAGGAAATAGGATTTCTATAAACAGAAAAATTGGAACAAACTAAGATTTTATGTAGGTTGAATTCCTCCAAGCTTTTCATCAGCAGAAAGTGAAGAAAGATTCCCAGAAATGGAAAATCTTTTAAGGCAATGTTTTGAAAGTTCTGTTGAAATACAGTGAGTAGATCAAGAGAAATTAAATTTTAAGTAATGCTATTTCGGAAAAGAGGCTTAAGTTCTAATACTACCAGAAACTGAAATAGGTTTATCCCCCTTTTTGAGAGACTTCTGTCATTAAGGGCCATTCTACTATCTTTGTCTCGTTGATTTATCTTAGTGTATCGTTCATACTTGCAGCAAAATCTGGTGTAGAACGCACGCGTTATGACACCTCCCTGGGACTTCTGACAAAGAGATTTGTTGGCCTTCTACAAAACTCTCCAAATGGTGTTGTGGATTTAAACCGGGCTTCCGAGAGTCTCCGCGTTCAGAAGAGACGTATCTACGACATCACAAATGTACTTGAGGGTATTGGCATCCTTGAGAAAAAGTCAAAAAATAACATTCAGTGGAGGTAATTGTCCTTTTGTTTGGCCTTATTTCTTATTTCTGTGATATCTATTGGGTGATTGTAATTTTATTTTTTCCCTTACAGAGGAGGTAATTTCATGGCTAACGGAAGTCAGTTAAGTGTCGAAAGCTTACAAGCAGATTTGGAAAACCTCGAAGCCAAAGAAAATGTACTGGATGGGCTTATCAGTGACGCAGGTGTGTAATTGAAGATTTCCAAGCTTTAGTTGAGTGAAGATGTTCAAGTACTGAATGTTATAATCTTTACTTTGCAGAAAGGGATCTGAGATTACTGAGTGAAGATAGAAGGCATGCTTATCTTACTTATCAAGATCTCAAGGGCATTCCAGGGTATAGAAATCAAACAGTGATGGTTGTGAAGGCACCACCTGGTGCTAGACTTGATGTCCAACCCCCAGCAAATGTAAGATTTGCTTTACATTTAATTCTTCCTGCTTTGTCTTTATCCTCCTAGCTGCACTTTTTTTTACTCTTAACTTTAATAGCCTATCCTTGAATTTCATAAAGAAGGGGGGATCTGGAAGTATGTGACATGGGAGTGGGGGTTTTTGAAGTTTTTGTGTAAAGGGTGAAAGTGGAAGCTTTAATGGACACTGTATCAGCTTTGTGACATGAGGAGAGGGGTGTGAAGCTGTAAATGTCACTGTGACATGGGGAGGGGGATAAGTAATTCCTAAGGTGCCATGAAATTTATGGGTGGCCCCTTATCTCAGTATCTGTAATAGGATAGACTTGCCAATGTTAAGATTTCATCTTTAAGATTCTTCATTTTTAGTTATTTCCCTAGTATATTGCCCAAATTATTTACTTTATGATAAGCAGTTAGTACTTCCTTTTGATGGAATACTTAATGGAATTCAAGTAATACTTTGTAAAAATTATGTTTTACCAAGCAAAGGGTTTTCCTTCCTCATATATTTTTTTCCTTTGTCAGTTTCTGTGTTTCAAATTTTAGTTTCGATTTTTCTTTGTTTTGAAAGAGAGATAACTCAGAATTCTCCTCAAAGTAAGTGTGAGTAGGATTGTTGGCTTGATAGCGAAGTATTAAAGGATATATGACCCAAGATAAGTGAAAAATTAGCCGGCAATGAGTGGAGATGCCACAATACAACCAAAGAAGTATCCCAGGTGATTTCAATTGTAATTTAACTTGCTACTAACAAGGGTGATCAAGTAATGACATTATGTTGTTTCAGCCATGATGAAAAATGTTAGTAATTTGATTACTAAAAGTTTTTATAATAGGCTCTGGCTAGGCAGATAGGCAGTAAATTCAAGTTTGATAATCATAATACTTATGTACACCTTGTTTGGGAAAAAGTAATTTAATTATCTAATTTAAACTGAAATAACTGTATACAGTTTTGTTGAAGAAGCTTGATACATTCTAACAAGTGGTTGTCATTGAATGGGGAATGATAATGGTAGAAAATGTAGAAAGCATCTTTGAAGGATGAATACTTTAAAGTGAAAGAAGAGGCTGGTTGTTTAATGAAATATTATAAGATGAAAATTTAAGTAAAGGAGATGATTTTTTGGGCACTTTTAAATGTATCCATATATTTTGGATTTAAATAGTTATTCAAAAAAGGGGTTCCTTAGCTGCAACATGTGGTTCAAATCTGTCCTGTAATAGATTTTTAGTTGATCAGGGATTACATTTAGTGATCCATAAGGTTGTACTTTGATGTTAAACTACTCTTGTAGTGCTTTTTATTTGTTTTCGTTCCTAATTTTTTATTGTTGGACGCTTTGTGTCTTTTCTACCTATCCATTTCTTTGCAAAATATGACTCTTCTTTCATAAAGTTTGATTGCTTAATTTTTTAAGTGTGTACTCTACATGTAAATATGGCCCAGAATTGAAGTCATTGTTCTTTACCAGGGTCTACAAATTCACATGAAGAGCACTGAAGGGGAAATAGAAGTTTTCCTATGCCCCCATGATGATGCTCCATCATCATCTGTACTTGGTGGGAGCAGTAGTAGTTCTGGGATTAGCAGTATGGGATCTCAAGACGAGAGCTCTGCAGATGTGATTGGTGGTCTTATGAGAGAAAGCCTAAGTACAGATGATCCAGATGCTAGAAGTGATCCATTATCATTTTGCAACATTCTCATCTCTGAGTCTGATGACTATGGACCAATGGGAGGTGGGGAATTTCAGCTGCAGACTGAAGACCAGCATCATACAGGTAATTACAATTGTTTAATGTGGCTTCAGTGTGTGATGATGCATGATGTCTCTAAAGGTGATTGGTGCTTGAAATTTATATCTCACATCCCATGCTGCAGATGGAAGGAAGGAACTGGTGCTTAGGTGTGGGAACTCAGGCTGTGACTTGTGTTTATATATTATCACATCACAGACTGAGTTCTAACTACCTGGGTTCCACAGCCACTCTTGTTAGCTGTCTTCAGAGAACTTCTCTTTGTGATTTGTTTGAGTAATTGTTCTTGATTTGGATTTGTAAATATTTTTATTCTTGTCATTTTAATTTTGGAAATCTCTTGGATTTAATTTGCATATGTCAGTACTTATCAGCCAGCTTTCCTGCTCAGACATTGTGGCCCTCTTATTCATTTATTTAACTGTTTTAACCTGTATTCTAATTATTCAGGAAAGCACTTAAGTGCCTTATAAAATGTGATTTTGTGCTTTTCAGATATCTATTTTGAAATCCCTAAAGAGGATATTCAATTTAATGTTTAATTAAAGGAGATGACTTACACATGTAATTTGTTCCACTGAGAGCTTGTGGGAGCTGCAGCACTCTGGTTGATAAGCACTGGCATAGAATATCTACTGAATGCATTTTTTTTATGTGTGGTGTTTTTTCCTGTTTTCGTCTGAATGAGCAATGTTACAGACCTGATTTTTAACTTTGTGAATTAGGGCTTCATTTTTTTCGTTTCATAGTTTTCAGGAAAATCTTTCAACTTAATAAAAGGTCAGTATAAGTTATCTTTGATGGTTGGGGATTATCTAATAATTTACTAACTTTTTTATTTTATTCAGCTAATTATCCGGTACTATATATTTTATTTTAAACATGGTGATTAGAATCTTTCTTACAATAATATGGTACAAAAATTCTTATTTGTAAGAAATTAATCTTCAATGCTTTAGCTTAATGGTAGGTTAAGAGATATTACATAGGGTTAATCTCTTCCAGTATTTAGTTCCTCTTTGCTTCCTATTCACTTAAGTCTTATTAGTCCAGCAGAAACCATTCTCAAGAAATGAATATCAAAGCTTTTTGCTAAAAAATATTGTAGCTAGAATTCAGTATTGCAAACTTATGCTTCTGTGGCATTGCAAAAGTGCCAACATCTATTCAGCATTACAGATTTAGTTAGCTTAAAAGGGTGTTAGAATCTGAATGGCATTTTTTTTAAGATTGCAATCTAGATATCCATAAGTCTAGATGAGAAAATGAAATTTCTGTTAATGTGGGTCTTCTCTTCAACTATTGGAAACTAACATTTTGTTATTTTAAATTTATTCTGAATAGTTTCCCATTAATGACGAAGTCATGCAGAGGGTTACGAATGAAATTCAGCAAAATTTTCTTAGTCTCTGATTAATTGTACTAAGGTTGCTTTTGTTTTCTATCTTTTCCTTGCTGTGGTCTTCTTTCATTATGCTTTCACTCAGTCTATTTTTATCCTATGTTCATTCTGCTATTATTTACTTGAGTTTTACTATGAATGCTATCTTGGTGCTGACAGTTTACAGAACTACAATATAATGGAGGGTAACCTTAGTGTGCTTTTGATGCATGAAATAATACCTGCTCTAATCAACTATGCTTTTGTGCTGGATATTGACTTACAATGATTTACTAGTACATCATAGTTAGATAAATGGTTACATTCATGATGCTTTGCTGATGCTATACCTCCGGGAATACAAAAACTTGCTTGCCCCCTTCCTCTCATGCTTGGTTGGATCTTGTGTGTGGTTGCAGTGGTTTCTGAGATACATGTAGCACCATGGGATTCAGCCTAGTTTGAAAAGGAAGTTTGCTTCTGCTTACTGCCTGTGCACTGTATCATTAACTGTAATCAAACAGCTGCGGTTTTTTAATCAACTGTTGGTTAAATAATCTCAAGGTAAGTAATTAGAGCTCATTGTTCTCTACTTTCTGCTAGAAAATTATGCTCTCGATTATTCTCTTTTAAGAAGTAAAGCCGGTGTGCATTTTATCTCCCATCTGTCATATTTGAATTTTTAACTTCTATGATTGATAATGTTTAATTAAGCTGCCATATTAAAGTTGAAATTTTTGTTGATTATCACATGTCTAAGATAAGCCATTTCTTATCCTTTCCGACATTGCTCCCCTTGGGGGGGTATATTTAACCTATTAAAATTTTCCAAGGTCCATAGACTATTTGCAATATACTATGTGTGGTTTGAAATTACTGGCAAGAAACTGATTGGAAGTATTTTTGGGGGAGATTTCTTGCTCCATTGTTACCCAATGTCTGGTAGTGTTTTATGTGTTTGGAAGGATATTTAAGATGATCATCTAGTTATATTGTGTGTTGCAGGTGATTAATTAGAAGTTGGTCACTTGCCATGTATATATATTTAAATTATACTCTTTGATATACCCTATGGGTATTTTGACCATGATCATTTAAATTGAAGATGTTACATCAAAAAGTTATTTTGTTACATGTCACAACTATTATCACTTGTTGCATAAAACAATCAGTTGTAATTTCAATGGAACCTGTTTCTGTTTAATGATGTTGAGAATTCTCATTTTCTTTTCATGGCATGCAGATTTGGATCCAGTGAGTTTTTCGCCTGGTTCTCACTCATCTGGAGTAGGTATATCATCTTCATCTTCGACGCATCCAGAGCCTTTCCTCTCGTTGGAGCCTCCACTGTCAGAATCAGATTACAACTTCAGCCTTGATGACCATGCAGAAGGCCTCTCTGACTTGTTTGATTTCTTGGGTTGAGAAAACAGGAAATGATCTTGGTTAGGCTATAGTCAAACCCAGTGAAGAGGAGATGTTGGAAGATAATCCTGTTTGCTGCAAAAGGGAGGCCAGACAGGCCCCTCTTACCTCTGGTCCAATTTAGCCTGCCCTATGGCAAATATTTTTCTATCGGAAGACATCCAGTTGAGTGTGGTCACAGCTTGCTTCTAATCATTAAAAATGGACTTCTTGTGACCATGGAATGTACTCTTTTGCCAATGTGTATTTTGCAAATTTTGGACTAATGAGATGTAGTTTTTTTAATGGGGTTTCTATTTTTCATGGAGTAATGCTAAATACCACTTATGTGATTATTTACGTTCAATATTTAAACAAACTTATTTCTGTGAAGGAAAAAAATTCTTGACTTAATCGTAAAAGCATTCTTCTGCCTTCACTCAAGGATTAGCATTCTTGGCAAAATTTATGATTTTGGGTTTCTAACGATGCATTATGAAAATTTGCACAGTGCCTAAATGTCACTTATATTGTCTTGAATTTGAAATGTTAATTTTGGTCCAAGGCATGGTTTGCCTTATCTTTGATGCAGTGGTGGCAAATTGGATGAGATTTAAAAAGTGATTTGAGGAAGCAAGGTATCAAGCCAAAAAAGGACTCTGTTTTTCTTTGTACCTGGGGCCATGTTGCTTTACTACCCCATTATGATGGTGATAACTGTAGTAGTTCATGAGCCCTCCACTCAATGACAAAGTCAAGTAGCCATAGGTGCCTCTGCGGTTTTTGGTGGCTAGATTTTCTATGCTACTCCCTCTCCATCACCATTTTACTATGGCAGATTGTTGTATATATGCAATAACAGACTGATTCATTTGGATGTTTAATGTTAGTGTGAATGTGTGTGTGCTTTGTGCCAGAGAGTTTGAGATGAATTTTTCTGAATCGTTCCATAATTGACTTGCATGCTTTCCCCATATTCTCTTTTGTGGTTTTTCCATTTCATTTTAATTATCCCATTTTAGTGTTGTAATTTTTTTGCTTGTATTTTTTGGCATATTATATTATCACTTATCAACAATCTTTTAAACATCAAACAGTTTTCCTTGTGGTAAATGGTCTTGTAATAATTGCCCAATGTGGTTTTAGAATCCATTAATCCATCATATGCTGTCCTGTAATTTTATTAGTGTTAAAATGTAAATTTATAAGTATCTCTTTGAGTTGAAGGGATATTGAAACACTGCTAATGTTAAATACCACACAAATACACTGGTGCCATGGAAGAGACTTAAACAAGCTTCCATAAATGATTAACATGTACCTCAAACAAGAATGCCATAAGTGGTAGCAGATTTACAGTACATTTCATATATTTTTTATGGTGTTGTGCTGTCAGAGACTGATTGGTTTGTGATGCAATTGCAATTTTTTTTAGCTAGGTGCCTCAGGTTTTAAGCCTAACAAATGTGATGTTAATATCAATACCACCTCAAATTTATGCTTAACATTTTATGTAAAAAGTTATTCCTACTTTTGGATTATTTGTCAGATTAAATGCAGTGAGGCTTGGCACATTTTTAGATATTTACTATGTAGATTGTGTTGGTGAGGGTAGGATGTTAAGATTGATTTGTTTTCATTCCTTGCCATTTTAATTTATCTGAATCAGTTGCAATGAAGGTTAATGCAAAATGAGCAGCATCACTTCAACTTTTCTCTCAGTTTGCAGAATTTCTGAAATTTTGTAAAGCTTCATCTTTTTCTCTGTTACACAGTTGATTTTTACCCCTATTATGCATCCATTTACTTCATAGTCAGTTGTTGTTCAGTGCTTTCAGAGCACCAAGACACTTCATTATTGATTTGCAGTGCTATTGCAAAACTCAAGTGTATTATCTAGTTGAAGTGACGTTGTTCATTACGTGTGTATACCTTAAAAATGTAAGCAGAACTTCATAGTAAATATTTTTGTCATTGGTACTCCTTGTAGAAATGTGCTTGCCGATAATGTCCTCCCCATGAATGTATTTGCCAAGTTGTTTTAATAATTTGTACATTGATTGTTTTGATCTGGAATTTTTCTGTTATGAAAGTAACTTCTGGGTGTGCTTCATGTATATTATTGAAGGTTTTGTAACTTAATCCACACCTGTTTGGCACTGTCTACAAGATGGTTGAGTCATGCTAATGTAGTCAGACCATTGGCTGAGTGTGTAATACTTAAACGTTTGCATTCTAATATCTCAAGGATTGCCTACCACAGAAAACTTCCTGTAGTGAGCCTTACACTTGTTAATTTTGTAGATTGAGATTACGATTTTAAACTGCCATTGTGTGGAGTCATTATTTTATTAGTGTACACAAGTTGAGTATGTTTTGCAAGTGAATGTGCTGAAAATTTGAATGTTAAGAAAATTTTTGTATCAAAATTATATAAGCATATGCATATTGTATATGTAATAATATTTATGAATATCCTGACTTATAGTGTGATTCATATCATGTAGCAGTGATACATCAAAGGCTCACATATCATTTGTAATTTGTTTACCCACCATTGTAATTCACAAAGCCCATCACTTTTAAAGCAATATATACAAATACTTTATAATGAGTTTTAGAGAATTCTGCATGATGTGATTTCTATTTGGTTGAAATATTTAATTTTTAAACTTTCCTTTGATACCACCCTTTGCACTTCCCAGAATGTGTGAGACGTGTGACTGCCTCGACTTTAGATATTAGGCCTAAAGTATGTGAAAAAAGTGTGGAAGAATGCAATACATTGTATTTATTATTTATGTATTGACTGCGTTTCATACTATAAAAATGTTTGAACACGATGTTTTCTATTATTTTAAATTTCTGCTGTGTGCGCTCTGCAGTCGCCTTTTGTTCAACTGATTACCCGGCGTTCTATGGGAATAGTATGTCGCATGTGTGAATATCAAACAGTAAAGACGTGGTATCGATGGTCATCCTCTTTATGTAGGCGCAAATATTGCATGTTTTCTGTTGTAAATAGGCTCTTGCGTCAACATGATGTACTGTCGTCCCAATAAAGAGATCACATTATTGTAGTTTGTCGGTAAATATTCTGTCTAGTAGTGTTCATGCAGAAGAACCGCCGTGTAGCATCGATGAAGGGTAGTGATCAACAAATCTAGTTAATTCGCGATTTATCGGAAGTGACATGCTCTGTATGAATAGGAAATTTTATGAGAAAGAATAACTGGGTGAGTTTTTGTTATGCTTTACAGATGTACTTAGTTTATGTGCTTTAATAAAGTTTGTCTTGTTTGTCATCGATGAGCGCCATCGTTAAGATAATGTTTTGCTTTTTAATAATATGATTATCTGAGTCATAGACGAAGGAAACTATTTCGAAAAGGAGGGAAAACGCGTATCAATTTTCATCTCTCCTACCTAGTGTCATTTACGAGCTACAGGTTGGTTCAATTACGTAATGCAAGCTCTGTACGAAGTAAGCAGTGCTATGCGCTGACATTTATGGCGCCTAAATTGACTAACGTTAATTATTGTTGTTTGGCTAGGATAACTTCAGTTTTTGTTATATTAATGTGTCAAGTTTTGTGATTTATGCTTGATTAATGTCAATCAGTTGTTCATACGAATTAAAAGTACGTTTACGCTGTCTTTCATGTGCACTCATGTCGCGATCTTATCTGCCGATGCATTGATATAGCGTGTATGATGAAGTTAGTTCTTCCACACATTTGATTTTACAGAGTTAAATAAATGAAGTGGTTAGGAGAATATTCTAGAGAGGCCACAGGTATGTTGGGTCACAGCAATGGACATATGACAGCACCACAACTAATAAGACATCAGGTAAGACGAGTTAATAAACATTTGATTATTATATTGCCATTAAACGATATTCATTGTAGTTGACTAAAACCCTTGGTTCGTAATTTATGTTGACTTAGTCGAATATTTATCTTCGTCACTTTCAACTTCGTGTCTGTTGTTGTATTTGAATGTTAAATACGCATATTACCCATGCCTGCCTAAGGTGAATAATCCTCTTTCATACTAATATAAACTTGGTATGTGTAGTTATGCTCCCAAATTCAGAAATAGATGTAATCGCGCCGAAATTGAGGAACAACGGGCAGAGAAGATTGCTTCTATTTCTGAGATATTCAGCGATTGTTTTAGTTCCAGGAAAATTTGATGATTACATTTAAACTAGAAATGGATGTTATTTACTGTAGACAGATTTTTAACATTTTAAATCGAGTTATTTCAGGCTTAACGTATAATTACAAGTCTCGTTATAACTATCATACGATATATGCTGCTCGTATAAATGTAAATACGTACATTATAGATCGAATTTGGTGATTGTCTACTTCATAGTACGTAATTATGTTCAAAATCGTGTCATTTAATATTGAAAATAAAGTTTGGAACATGTTTTCCTAAGTTTTTATCTCATAATAGATGTTATATTCATAATCTATGGAAACATTCAAAGCTTAAAGTGTTGACTGGTTGCGTACAGTACTTAATTAGCTTTTCAATCATTGTTGTTAATATTATTGTTTGGGTTGTAAGGTAATTAAAAATTAGCTTTATAGAGTCGTTTTAGCCATTATAGGTATTATACTACTTCAGTGCGATGAAAGCATTCTAAATAGATTGTATTAATGAAACTGTGCTAAAAAATTAGTCATTTTAAACGCATTCGCCAATTTCTTAGGTTCCTGATGCAAACAGACCTCAGTTGGCCAGGTCTCAAGACGATGCAATGGTTGGTTATGTATTTCAACGCCCTCAGTCAGACCCTGATTTCCCTGCATCTTTCAATAAACAACATCCTCGTTGGGCATTAGGGGACGAGAGCATCATTGATGTGAGTACTGAAATTCCTTTTTCACAATTTCAGCTTCCCAAAGGAGATCATTCACTAATTTAATCATAAGCATCATTTTTCTTTTATAAGAGCACTTGATACTATCATATGTAGTATCATTTTTAGCTGGTTTATGGACCAAGTTGTAGGAAGTTGTGCCATGGAGTCCTACTCATACTTTGTATTTCTTTTAAGGAATTGAACTTGGACAGCACAAAGTTATACAACTAGTTTATAATCTATTACAATAAACAGAGGCCTGTGAACTGATTGTCCTCATATACCACAGCTTGTAAGGACTTAAAGTAAATTCTATAGGGAATTGAATAGTTGTGTAAGCAAAGATGGAGAAAATTTTTGTTTACTCTGCTTATAAAACTACTAATTCGAATAGAGGTGGACTAGTTAGATGTCAATTGTGATACTGTTACATTAATGACAGTTACACTTTTCTAATGAGGAATCTCCAAAACATCATGTAATGCATTATCAAGAGTTTCTCATATTTTATGTGGAATAGTATAGACATTTTGATGGTTTATTTGATATATTTTTCGAAAGACTGAAGAAATTCTTAGAATAGGAATAATTTGATGTAGTTTCAGGAGGAATTAGAGGAATATATCTTACTGTGAAGTGTATCGCATTGTTCTGGAATGATCACGAACTTTTTTGATTTCATATCATAAATAATATGATGTTGCTACTCATGATTAACGCCAGCTTCTTAGCCAGTGCTCATAGGACACCATTATACAGTAAGAATGATTCACACACATTTCTGGTTCATAGTTTTTGATGTGCTTCAAATGCTAATCTTTTATCTCTTCCATTTCTTTGTACAGTGAGCTGTCTTGGTAGCATTATCTTCTTCATTCATCATCTGTTACATATTCTAAAAGGAAGATTCTAGCAGTATCTTATATCATCAAACATTTGCAGTCACTTACCTTTCTAGCTAATATTATACGATTTAGAATAACAGTTAAGCACCAAATACTCATTTCATTGCTACAATAATTCCTACTTCAATTTCATAGTTCTATTCATCCATACATCTAGTGTTGACATCAAATTTTCTGTTGGATCTGGAATTATTGGAGTCTACAGTTGTCCTATTCTGTTGTGTTTAATTGCAGAAGAAGACAAATTATAGCATCATAATGATCTAAAGTTTTACTTTATATTTTACAAAACAAAATTCTCATACCATAGAATCAGTGTTTTTTCTGATGTAGTAGACAAGCAGTTACTAAAACTCAATGAAGTTACACTAATCTCAAAGAATTTCATTATTTCTTTATGGAGAGATAATTTTACCTGCTGATCCAGGATTCTATTACGAACTCAATGGCATACCAATAGGGAAAGTTTTCTTTATGAAGAGCTTGCGTAAATGCCTTTCTACTCATCACTGTTTTTGCATGTCTTGCTGATTTGCTCCTCATTGAATTTTAGCTTATCAGTATTCTATCTGCTGAAGTATCTTACTGAGAAAGAATGTTTGCTGTCTTTTGGCCTCAGAGTCTGTTCCTGTTCAATTTTTGAGGGTCAGGCCTTGTTTGTTTAGTTCCATCAAGATTGAGTTCTAGTAACTTAGCTGTTTCATTTGTTGGGCATGGGTTAAAAACTTTGATTGAAAACTATTTGAGCATCAGCAGAGATGGTAAATTCCCTTTAAGTATTATGGAATCAACCTTCAATTTTCTTTTTCATTTAAGAAAATGCCTTAAATGTTCTTAATTACTTGTTTTTCAATGTGTTGCTGCTTTGCCTTTCAAGCAAGTGTTATTAGTTATTTGGATACTAATAATGTCATTTTTACATATGTAGAGATTTAGAACAAGGTAGGCTCTAAGTTTGTTATTTCTTGTACATCAATGATAGGGTTTATTTGATTCATCAATTCAATATGGGTTTTGTTTAAAATTTCAGTAATTACATAACAAATTTTTAGTTTTTTCCTTGTGGTTCCATTCCTTAGGCATTGCCTGTTTTTTTATTTAACTCCACATCTTTTTACTCATTTCAGGACATTCAAAAGGAACTTTATTTGCTTTTCAGAATGATTCAAATATCTCTTCATGTGAATTTGTCATTAACTCTATTATAAGTTGAATTTTTTAATCCTGGCAGTTGAATTTTTTGGGCATTTTCAATATTCACCAGAGACTATTATGAGGAAACATTTTGAATTAATGGCCCCTGTAGTTGGCAAAAGTTATTTGAAAATATTCTCGTTCATGCTAATGCAATAAAAGTAATAGAATAAAGTATTGCCTAAATAAAATTAATTAAAATTCATCTTCAAATCTTATGTGTTGTGGGAATATATTAGTCATATCATTGATACACATTCGGAAATATTCATTTTTCTGTTTAATTCGATTTTCTCTATTCAACGCCTCATATAACGCTATTTTATGGTGAAATTTTTCATTATTCCATCTCTCAAAAAATATTCATTTCCACGACATTTTGAATAATTATTTTTCAGTCGAATTTCAGCAGGGATTTCCTTTTTCATCATACGGGAACACGTTAGAAAATAATATCTGCTTAGAATCAAAACTCTTCAGCCCATCAACATTTTAGTATCCATTGAGAACTGAGTACTACATTGTTGCCTACTTTGTAATCTCTTTTGGAGTTCTGTTCCCTCAGTTCATTTCTATCAAATGAAGACTTTGTTACACGCTATGTATTCTTATGAAATATTTTGTTTCGTTCTTCATTCCTCCGTTTCGCTGTGATTGGAGTATTCATCCTGTGAGTCTTCATCGAGTTCTCAGACAAGCGACAATGTAAAGCAATGCTTCATTGTTGCGGAGAGTTGGGTATGGTTTCGGTTGTTTCCTTATAATGTTGAATTTCTACTTGGTGAGTGGAAGTCTTTGTTGCTAATACAATGGACGTCTGCTATGATGTGATTGGTGCTAGAAATGTTCAATAAAGATATTCGCCCCATCTGAAGTGTTTTTTTTTGTCAGTTCCCCTGTCAGCTCACGTATTTTATGTGAAAGAGCTTAGGTATCCATTAATTTGTTTCCGCCTTGTATGGAGGAATGAGAGAGATGTGAATTGATTGAGATGCCTAATGATATGCGTATTGGAAGGAAAGTCGTAAAATTGCATTCTTCGCCACCTTCTTAATGGTCCTACGATTCTCTCAAATTAAAAGTTTCAAATATCCTCCGTTAGCAGAAATATTCTATTTCTGGAAGCAGCTTTTACTTTAGGTCTTTGTATTTCATATTATAGTTTTAGATTTTGTTTTGCTACCAATATAATTAAAAGTTCAACTCTCTGCTCAAGATCAGACTGGGCACTCTAAAAATAGAGTATAGAATCCAATTAAAATGATAATGGTATTATTGTTGGTATGATCTAAATAAATACGAAATTCTCTCAGTCTTTTGGATAGCTTTATAACTATGCAATCCTACGATTATAATTTTTTAATGGTTTCTGGAGTGTTAAATAAGAGTTGTTGTTATGACTTCCTGATTCATTCCAGACATTTTACTGTTCTATCAGTGCAACGAAACCCATGTTATTTGATAATGGTTACCGGAGGTATGTAACAAGCAGTACATTTCTTTCAATTGCGCCTCCCAGGGTTCGTTCTCCCCTGGTTAAGGACCTTTGCAGTGGGGTAAATAAGGAAATTCAATCCTAGCCATCTACGCTGAATTCGGGCCGTGAGACGCCGAGTGTGCTTGAACCCTCGGGGGTCGTGACATCCTTTCGTCGGAATGCTCTATCCCAACAGATCCCTACCTATTTTACCCATATCCCACTCCGGTTTACCCGTATTCCCGTCCCCTTTTGACCCGTATCCCATCTGTCCTCTTTTCGCTAGGAAATTTGAGCGAACGGTCCATTAGCGGTTGAAGGAGTGAACTGAATCCGTTGCCCCAATCGAATGGGTTTCAGTTACCAATTAATGTGGGATCGCAGTTTCATGTTAGATTCGTGAAGAAACTGTTTTTAGTTCGAATGGTTCGTGACAGGAAAATCGGGAAGGAACAGTGGCAAGATGGTAGAGATTTGATATAAGCATGATAATGCTTTTCGTGATAATCTATCGAAAAAATGCAATTCGAGACATTTTCGATGGAGTTCCAGAGAAATAGAAAGTATCGGGGGTGCCCCAACAGGTCTTCCTCGGCGTTCGAATATGAAACTAATTACTTGAAATGGATCGACTTTCATGGTAAATATAGCCTACCTATTCGGAAATGATGTATTATTTAACTTTTGCTTTTGCGTGAAATCTAGAATGCTAAAGTGTGACTGTTTATCGAATTACTTGTGACCCAGTAGCCAAATCTTACCAGAAGGATTCTTACAGCTTACTGACGCTCCAAAATCGGACAGAAAACGCAAATTTTCGAAGGAATCTTTCCGGTAAAGAAAATGATTCGCGATTTAACTGTAACTGTGACAAAACAAAATACTAATTAGTGACGAATAATTATTCAATATTTATAATTGAGGAAAGATACGCTTCTCGCTGAAATTATAGTTTGGACACCCTTATGAAACTTTCGTTAAATTAATTATCATTTTATTCATACTTATGCATCAGATAGGTAAATCATTGGTAGATTAAGAGAGTAGAAGAGCATTCAGAATGTTAGAATGATCACTGAACTCAAGCGATGTACGAAAAATTTTGGGCAAGCTTAAGTTAAATATCGATCGAATTACCAGTAAAAGAAAGAAAATGTATTCGTAGTTTTACCACAAAAATTTTAATAACTAGGTTTCGGCGTATTCATCATCAGGTGATAATTGTGTGAATATTTGGTTTGTGTCTTACAGCTTTCCAACTTAAGGGTTTCACTTATTCAAAAAAAGGAGTATTGATTCAACTTTTTTCTTAAATTAGATTATGGCACTGTAAATTTCACTTCAAAACTTCACATTTTAATTTTATTTCATAATTGCCTATAAATATCTATATCAGATTATAAAAGATATTTAATTATAATAATAGTTATAAACCAAAATTATTTGGTCGAAATTTAGCCTTATGACTGATTTTCAGTTCTAAAATAATAATTTGTAAAATTAACCATCTTTACTAAAAATTGCTCAAAATAAGATTTGCTAATCTGTTTTGGACGTGTATAAACGCTGAATTAAAACAGTGAAAATAGTGGCAATGTAAGGGATCCAAAAAATGGGGGCAATCGGGAAATATCTGGTTGAATGGGGTGGATTTGATCCTGAAGGGAATAAACACGTGCATTGGCGAATCCAGAGGGGAGGTGTGTAGCCCCCTCCCTTGATTTAGTAATACTAGCTCTTTATTCGCCTAGGATCGAGGAACAAGGAGCTTGAATGAAAATCAGATTGTGAATTTTTCCGCATCATGTCATGCATTTGCTAGTTCTGGCAAGACAAAATGACACTTCAATCGTTAATTGAGGACAACATTAGAAAATTGTCTCAGGTTACTCGCCCTCAATTGCCAAGTACCGCTTTTCTCCCCCCCTTGGCAAGTTTTTGTGTCCACTCCAGCACAGGTGCGAAAAATAAAATGGATGTTATAAAACGGCGTATGTGTCTACCCCAAACGTAATAGGTTGAAAGTATTTAGTGTACCGTACCGTGGTTTAAGTACCGTGTCTACCATATTCCTGTTGCTCGTAATTTTCATATTTGCATTAAGTGCACTGTCAATCTGCCCCAAGGATTTTCGCGGTTTCTCAGTTAATCTGAGTTCGTGTTCTCCTATGAGCGGATCTCCAGCCGTAAGTCTGCCTTTCTCCACGTACGATGCTCATGAAGACCCCAAATCCCTCACATTCCACCCCTCAACCCTTTTCCCATTAGTTAACGCATCCCACGCCTTGCCAACAAGGTCTTATAACACCCACGTTATGTAGTGTCCTTATGAAGTTTGCTTATTAGTAGATGGAATATATTTTCGGATATCGCGAAACGATAATCGTTTCTCATTTTGCGTAAGTACCGTCTACGAAATAAAAGGAGTACGTCCTTGCAACTTTTATTTCGCGCTTTTTATTTTTTGTTTTTTTACAAATTATCCATTGCTTGTTTTTATTAAAGTTTATTATTTTCGATCAAAGTAAACATATCTTGATAGGATTCTGTTTGAGTAATTAGGAAAGCAATAATTAATTATCCAATTTACGTGGGGAATCCTTGCTGGAAGATAATGTGTAGTTCTGAATGGAATGGACTTTTTATATTTTATAATCTCGAAGAAACTATTTATAAAATAAGCTTGAGTCGGAATACTTATCATTATTTTAATCCATTCCTCAAAAATTGATATTTGTATATGCGAATAATGGAATGCATAATCGATACAGATTCGACAAATAAATGAATTTAATAAATTCGGGAAAGAATATACAAAGATTTGATCCATATTCCTATTTCCATAACAGTAATACTTCGATTGGAATGAATTAGCAAATATTATCCTTTTTAGCTTTCGATTTCTGTTTTGATCTGAAATTTCACGATGGGATTTGAATTATATTCACTTGAAACTGAAAATGACTTTTTCACCGAAGAATTTTTTTACCGAATTTTCTTACGTTAGTCACATTTTCGTAAGTGATAATACTTAATGTAAGCCAGGAAGACTGTTTAGGAATAAATTTGTGTATATAAATAATGTTTTCCTGGCGTCTTGTTCGGGCCCTTAATTCGTCTACCTTCTTTAAGTATTCCTTGCTCACAATTCTCTTACCCCTTTGACCTCTTAAATTCGCACGCCATAGATTATCTGGAGATGTTCACTTAAAGCGAGGGCGCTGGAGCATCTATTTTGGGGAGATCCGTTTCCACTCCATCTGCCGTCATCGGTGGTACATTTCACCCGCATGACTCTCCTTGAAATCCGTGCATCGTACTCCTCGGAAGTAATAGAGGAAATGAAACCAGAACAGTTTTCCCAATACCCGTCGAAGAAGTATTGTGGGGACTCGTGTTTATGTAGGGAAAGGAAGCTTCTCAGCTATGCGATCTTATTCATCTGCTTAGGATTTCCTTAATAGTTCTTGCACCTATTATATAATCTATTACATTCATGTATTACCAGCGATCAATGATTATTTTTATGATTTAGATGGGTATGTTTCATGAAAATGAATCTGAGTAAGGTTTACCTTATACTGTCTGCTTTTTTACTTTATTTTTGTGTATATATTTATCACTCATCATTTATAAATTAAACATAACCCCTGTATTATTGTTGCTTCGATCAGTTTATGATTTCCATGCCAATATCACGCGAAATTTTATTTTTACACCTTTTATGAGGAAGCACCGTTTTAATAAAATCAAGCGACGAATCCGTATCATTGTTTTATTCCTATTACCTATAGATTTCGTCGAAATTTTTCAAGTGTAGTTGAGAAAGAAGAATAATAATTCTACTTCTAATTACAAATGATAAAATAGTGATTGATGGTTCTACATTGATAATATTATTCATATTTGTGTTCGAGAGCAATGGAAATTTGTTCTAGATTACTATTGCAGTACATATTTAAGATATTTTATTGATATATTTTTCAAGAAGGAATGATCACAAATTTATTAGCTTTCCGTTAGTCTGTGTTATTTTCGTGAGTTTCCTTTTGCTGAGTGATGTTCTATAACATATATTTTAGACTAGATATTCTTAATACTTATTTTTTAGATTAGCTGATATGTTTGTAAAAAAAAGTTCAGCTATATATATTATCGTTTGTCTGAAATATGTATTCCATCTCCTTTTCGTGCCAAATTTCCTTTAATATTCATTATCAAATATTTCATTTAAGTACATCATTCTGTCGATTAATGGATGTTGAATAATCGACTCAATATCAATCAAATTTTGTGATTGAAATTTGTGTTAGTTTAATTTATGTTGATTGAATTGATTCTAATTAAGTCCAAGTTAAAATAATAATTCCATATGTATCTAAGCACGATAATTTTAGCAGTAAAGTCAACCTCGCTCGAAGAAAAAGTTTTCACATCCAAAAACCCATCTCGGTTTACTTTTGATTTCTTGGCGCATCAATTCTTTAATCGATGTTTGATCCGCTATTTTTTCTCCTATAGAAATGATCGAAAATTTGTCACTCCGTAAAATTAACTCCTTTTAATCCCTGCGGTATCAGATAATTTCTCTTCGCACTAACTCTCGACGCCTTCCCGTCATACTGATGGATTGGATTTTTTCAATTATGGGTTTTATGGTAACCAAATATTTGAATTCTGAGGAAAGTAGCTTGTAAGAAGGATGAAGTCGTAGCAGGAAAAAATGTTAAAGAAAAGAAATTATCGGACATGGAAAATCGATGGTGGAATTCCGTGAGGCAGAAAGTTGCCCCTGAGGTATGCGAAAGAATGGTCGTTTGATGTGCTCCCCCCGGCAAAGACATGGAAAAGAACATATGTATGTAGGTTGGAGAAGAAGAATTGCTTCAAAGATAAGTGAAATTTAATTAAAACGTAAAAAGGGAGAATTTAATTAATGCGCTTTGTTCCTCCATTTCAAAATGTCCTGAGAGTGGTCCATCTCTAGTTTAAAACAAAGGATTTGTAGAGTCACTTAATTAATTTTTACCTTTTTAGGTTGATTTCTTAGATAAATTTAGGTGACAGTTATTTTCTCTTTTCTCGTGCGTCACAATTCTGTTCACAACTGTAGGCGGTCTAATTTCATTGCATCTTTCGGTTAGATTTACGTAAATATGAATTTTTATCAGCAAAGTTGTGTACTTCCATTAGTTTTCCTATGACAGAAATGTAGTTATTTGAATGGCTTGGGTATGCCACTTTAGCGTAAAATTCTTAGACGATATGGTTGTAATAAAAGATGGAAACGGTTTATTCCGATGATAATTATAAGTGCACTCAATTCTGCTGTGCTCAATTTTTTTTAAACATAGCCGGCAGTTGAGCTCTCTTTCTTCGATACACTAGTAACTTTATACATATGTTTGGATTCTATGGTTTTAGCTCCAGGGGCGCATTTTAGCCTTAGGCACAAGGATCACTTTTATGCCCAAGCAAGTGATTATTCGCCTTAAAAGACGACAAGATGTCCTTTTAGGGGCCTTCAGCTAGTACCTGCTGTGCCTAATGGTAAATCCGACTCTGTTCAGCTCCTATCCAATTGCTGTTCTGAGTCGGAGACAGAAGTCAATCGGAAACTGCGTTCGCTGACCCTGTGGATTTATAAAAGACTTACCTAGACTACCTGTTTTTGACATATTCGGTGTATACATCCTCTGCTACACTAGGCTTCTCGTTAGGTATATATGCCAATATAGATTCGTAGTTAGTTATTTTAGTCTCCATTGTTCCAAGAACGAAGTATGTTTTTTCAGATAATATGACATTTAATGACGTTAATATAATGTTACAGATAATTTTAACTCTACAATGAGTTAATCTTTCCGAGTGCATGAGTATTTTTTTTTAGCCATCCGGGCAATATCAGAGTAGTAAAATATAGTCTTAATAAGATCCCAAGGAAAAATGGATGTGAAAATATGACTGACAGTCCCGACCCTGTTAGCCTTTTTTCATATCCTTTCTTTTTTCCCATTTTTAGTGTATGTTTTCCTTGGGATTTTCCCTAGGCGCACAGCTTTCCGTGCAATATTCCCTTTCACCTTTTTCATTATTTTTTCTTCAAGGGACGAGCTCCTATTTTAAAGATCTCTCCTTGTATATCAAAAGTATGAGCGAAGCTGAAATTAGCGGTGATAAAATTAGATATAAGTATTTCTATTAGGCTGAAGTAAATGTATTTGAAAAATAGATGACTTCATTATTGCCAAGACTCCCAAGAAAACGAGAGGTTTCCAGTGATAAATGGATTCTCTGAAATAAGAATAACGTAAGCAAGTTTCGTTTTTTCATAAGTAAAGTCCTTGAATTCGGCACAAGCTCCCATATAATAACCATCTTAAGTGTTCCGATACCAATTACGCGAAAAAACATCATACATTACTAGAGCAACAAACCGTTAAAAATTAAATCACTTCGGTGTCAGTAAAATAATGGCGCAAAGAAAATATGATGAGAGAGAACTTCAGATCGTCTTAGGAAGAAAATCTGCTGCTTTGCGTTTCCTTGCTCCATGGAAAACCTCTTCAGTCTCTACTAATTTCCCTTGTTTGCAGATCACTTAATTGGGAAAGTTACCGGCGTAGGATCATTCTTCGATCGCTGCAAACAAATTGAGATGCAAAGAAGGTACTAGGGATGACTGAAAGGATGGAGAGGGGGTTTGAGAGCGAGCAGATAACTAGAACATAAGTGATCAATTAATTTGAAACATAAACCCGTTACCATCTCTCTTATCGCTGTCGAATAAATATCGGGCGAACTTAAAAAAATTCGGGAAACAAAGCTCCAAATGAGCTGCATAATCTGTGATGTGTACCCTATTGGAAGAAAACCAATAGATTCTCAAGTATAGCGGTTGTATCCATGCTCTGAAATAATAGGTCAAATGAATGTGAAAGAAGGTACTAGGGATGACTGAAAGGATGGAGAGGGGGTTTGAGAGCGAGCAGATAACTAGAACATAAGTGATCAATTAATTTGAAACATAAACCCGTTACCATCTCTCTTATCGCTGTCGAATAAATATCGGGCGAACTTAAAAAAATTCGGGAAACAAAGCTCCAAATGAGCTGCATAATCTGTGATGTGTACCCTATTGGAAGAAAACCAATAGATTCTCAAGTATAGCGGTTGTATCCATGCTCTGAAATAATAGGTCAAATGAATGTGAACAGTTTCGAACAATCTGGCTGCCCAAGCTTCCAAAATTTACGAGAGTACTTCATCGGTAAATACGAGATAGGAAAGAGGAGTATTTTGATGAAGATGAATTAGTGTTCAAAGTAATATTAAATGTTCCTTTAAAGCTGTATCATTAATTATGGAGAAAAGAACCCTGAAAGACCAACTTTTATTTCCTTTGAATATCTAGAGAAAACTTGGGCAATGTAGGTTTGAGCAAAGTGCTACGAGTCATAAAGTAACAGAAGATTCATCCATGCTCTTTATAATGTTAAAAATATGATGCGATTGTGGTGAAATCAACGAGGAAGCTTGAATAAAGAAAGGCGTGAGAAAGGGATGATGTTTATCACTGATCTTCAAAGCGGGGGGAGACGGCGTTAAAGTAAGGAAAAGACGAGTGCAGAAATGAAAAGGAGAAAAAATCGGAATGCTGCGGTTTGCAGACTATGTAGCGATACTCGCTGAATAATAGGAATACTTAATAAGGTTTCTCTCCCGTGGATGTAAATGAGAAAGTAGAATCTTGTAGTAAATAAAAAAAATCCATTTAAAACTAAAACAGAAGTGATGGTTTGCAGCCGAATAGAGAAAGAAAAATTTAAGGCGAAACTAGTGACAAAAATTATGTTATTTACATTACGTTATGTTACGTTATGTATTAATAAATTTATTAATAGGGGTGATCACAAGGGAAGAGTGCATTAGATTAGAAAAATTATTGTTTTGAACAGTACTAAAAACTAGGATATTAGAAAATGATTCATATAAACCTCTGTATGGATTTCTATTCTGTGTTGCTGAAAAACATGGACTGTAACAGCAGCAACCGAGATTGTTCTCCGCAGAACGTAGGTGACGATTAAATTGATAGACCGGGTAAATAAGGAAAAAGCCCTATAAAACTTAGATTTGGAAGCAAAGCAGTGCTTATTTTTACATAAGGGCGCCTCAATCCTGATTAAATACAACTAGAATGTGTTCCTAAAGTGCATATAGGCAGAATCTCTCCCTTTCCTTCTTACCGCGATTCTAACTCTAGTTCAGGTGGGTACTTACGATGCTTTCCGATTCGTGTAAATAAAGGATGACTTACTCCAAGGAAACATATTACTGATTCAGGGAAAAGGAATTTCTGTAAAAGAAGCAGCCTACGTGCATTTTACTGGTGAAACCGAAGTCTCTGCCTCATTATGGCCTTCGCATGGGTGGATAGGCTCCCGTTGATTGTCTATCAGGGCGGGGGCCGTAACTTTCTGGTCTTGTTATGCGGCCCACATGTGTTCTACCTCCAGACACACTGTCTCTCGCCCTTTACTCCTACGCGTTTCCATCTTCTCAGTGTCCCCATCACTTGACGACAGGGAGAGATTTCCTACTGAGGATTTCTGCACGCAATGTTGAGAGTTTGTATTATTTTATGCTAGTTTTTAACAGCTATCAGTTGTTTAATCTCCTCAATGCGCCCTACCAAATGATAATACAAATCCCCTCTAATATGAATTCTAGACTAATTTGGCGAAAGAACGAACGCTATGCCCCTGTTATTTTATTAGGCATATAGGAAATTTTCTAAGTCTTCGATATGATATCCTAATGAATAAAATTAGTTTTAAGCTCATGTTGAATAAAGGGGGCCTTGATGTGTGTAGTGTTAATCCATATTAAAGTAAAGATAAATTTTAATTTTACTTTGCACCATAAACTAAGTAAAATTAAAATAAATCTGTTGTTTATATATTTTAAGTTTCTAATAAGAATTCTTTTATATTAAGCAAATATAAAATAATTCTAAATCTTCTCATTATTTAATATGAAAATTATTCTTAAATTGAATAAGGGATTTAAGAATGACACCACGGGGAAACGAATGCCAGAGAGAAGGAACAACTAAAGGTGATGAAGTCTCTAAATATAGGCTGATGGAAAAGTGTTTAGCACTTATTTTTCACTTCTGTTTCTCCTCCAATGTGTATTCAATAGATGACTCATGTAAATTATAATTACTCAGAGCATTAATTGGTAGCTGGGTGTCCCAAAAATATTGTCCCTTTTTTCGAGATGTAAGAATCTTGTGTCAATTCTATTGTAGCGCTAATGTTACTCATTATTCATTTTCTTTGACTGGAGCAATTTTTCTTATCTTTTAAAGCCATTGTATAAGTGGTCAATATTTTTAAATGAAAAATTTCCAATCTTATTCATATATGAAGAGGTATTTTTTGCGTAACAGGAAACGTAAGATTTTTACATCGCGTCGGAGAATTTCACTTTTTAAGTTTCTATTTCCTTTTATCTTTAGGGAAATAGCGTTTCTTTTTCAAGGAAACCAATCTATGCTCACAATCACATCTCTCGCATAATGCTCTCCAATTATTGACCGCATGGCACAGTCATCGCGGTATTTTACTCATGTCTGGTTTCAAAACACCGCGTAAGAATACCGTGATGTCTTTCTCACTTAACTTTTCGAAGGTACACCACGTTTTTTCCTCTCATTTTCCATCTTGGGCGAGTCATCCATTTGAGCGATGCGATCTGAGTGTGGCCCACATAAGCTGACGCGATCTCCGAATGACCTCAGGTGTGGGGTTGAAGGCCTCCGTCCCCCGCATACTCCCTTCACCCACTCTTCCCTTCCTTTCAACAGATACGCAATATGCTTCCCACTCTCTCCTTGCCCATGCGATATCCCAGCGTATTATTTCTTTTCCTTGCTTCTTCCATCGTTTCTCAGACGTTTTCGTCTCTGGGCCTCTTGAAGATTAATTTGGTTACTCGAATGACAGTATAGTGTGGTAAACACGTTCTGATTTTTCTTTATTAGAGTCTGGAGTAACTGTACAAGAATTAAGACGGGAAAATGATGTTCACTGTCTTAAGTTAAGATGTTGTAGAACCGAGATTCTATAAGCAATTATTGATTTTCAAAGATTTGGTTAATTTTGATGGTGTACATTTATCCTAAACAAGGGATGCGATACTATCGTATGTATGACCGAAGTATGCATGTAATCTATAAGGGAAAGCTTTATTCTGTGGATCTCCTTTACAATTGATGTATTTATTTAAAAAATAAACCAAAGTATCCGCTTTGATATTTTTTGTAATTTGAACGTTTAAAGTATAATTTTCAAAAAATATTTAGACCTCTAGGATCCCCAATGGTCTTCGGGTCATGCAGATCTCTTATTCTTCACCGAATCATGTATTCCGAAATCCGGAAAATTCCGAATTCCGAAACAACCTCGGTCTTTCGTATTAGGGATACTTGTAATATGTATGTTTTTTCATTTTCCACGCGTTATTATTCAGTTTTTTGATGGATTAACGGTTAATGTTGAAACTTAGGTATATACTCATTATATGGAATGTGAATTGTATAGTAGTTAAGTTAAATTCTGGGAGATTACTTTCGCTAAATATCTGTTTATATTATGGGTCAACGATAAACAATCGCTCTTATACAGCTTTTCATATTTGTACGGTACGTGTTGAAACTCAGTAAATATTTATCTCCGTCCGTTTTGCTAACAGAGGATAGCAATTTCCTCTAAACCGGGCTCAATTTTGTCAGATTAATTCACATGCGGTCAATTTTGTAAAACTATCGAGTTTGTGATATCATCAAAATTCAGGTCGATAGTGCTATGACTCCCATTGATAGACAGCCTGACAGTGATGGTTGAAATCGATTTTAATTTTTAATTTCATATTCATGCGGAGTGACTGAAGCTGTGTTTCGTTTCTGTCAGGGCTTAGCTCCTCTTGTTATTGATTCTTCAAGGATATGCGTGAATGAATTTGAAGCCGAAGCGGTGGAAGAAGACTATTGAAAACATGTATTCTGAGTAATTTTATGAATATTTAGCTATGAAGTTCTACATTTATCTATAAGTTTTTCTTATTTCATGATGCGCTCTTTTTGAAAAACTTATTTTTAGGTTTATCATATTTAATTATCTACATTCAATACCGGTCACTTATGTCTCTCCCTGTATTTGTTAACTTTCTCCACAAGCTTAAAATTTTATGTTTTCAATCGATTTGGGAAATAGGGAAAGTATTCGTAATTTGTCTCTTCCAGAGTCATTACTAGGGTTTATGGTATGAAAAATATTTTATGTATTTGTAATTTATAATTACCCAAGTTATGTTCATATATCCGAGATTCAATTTTCTTGTCATTTGGATAAAGAAGTTAATGATTGTCCTCATATAATGTCGGTGAAATGTTAACATTTCACGCTTATTTTGATTGCTATATTTTTACATTGAAACCAATTAATTGCACTGTAAGAATAAATTTAATAAAATATATATAAAAAATAAATAAAAGCCATTTCCGAATGGCCTCAAAAATGTTTGTTTTTAATTTATCCGTTACGGCAGTTGCATTAATTTTTTGAGCTGTTTTCCGTGAAGTAGGTGGGAGAATTATCTCAATTTTTTCTGATTCCCGAAGTTAGCATCTATAGCATTTCTATTCGGAATGATTATAGTATTATAGAAATTGTTTCGATAGCTAATATCGTTTCGCACATATTCTCGCCCTCGCCGGGAATCGAACTCAGGATCTCTTACTCCAGAGGCGAACGCTCTACCTTGACATTCCGAGAGTCCCCTGGATCATTTCTATTGGCATCCACTCGTATTATCATTTATGTATTTCGGCCAATAGAGGTAAAAGTTACAAATGTAAAGTTATATGAAATAGAACGAGAAAGGAATGAATTCTAAAGAAATCCGTCATTCTTATTGAATTAGATAAATTCAGAATTATATCCTCAGTCTAGATCGAAAGTTCGGAAAGTGCGCGTAGTAATTCATCATTCGTGCATACAAATATTTTTATATTTAAAAGATGTTTTGCAATTGTTTCTCTTACTATGTAAGATTTGAGTGAAATAATCCGCTGGTATTGGTGCCAATTCCTAAATGTTGCTTATGGTACTGTGCAATTTTAATTCTGAATGTGGAAGAGAAGGTGAATGAGTGAAACAGAAAGTGATGACGACGTCCTATTCATAGCAGAGTCCGAGTAAGAACTATATGTATCCTCCTGCATGAATTTACTACAAAGAGAAAACGGGGAGCAGAACTTGAGAAGTGGAGATTCAGTTGATACATTTGCCTCCAAAAGTACACCCGATGCCTGTCAACACATGGCCAGTTTTGTCTCCCGAACGGCAAAGTTTCGATAACTCGGTTATCATTGTTTGAGTTGTGCTGTAGTAAACTCAGCGAGATTCATGCAGCAGTCCATGCTTATCAGGAATTTTGTCCGATGCGAGAAAATTTTAGACCATCGTTCACGTGGCGAGTGGAAAGTCGTCATTGCCAAATCTAATTTTGCCCACCGCATTTTCTCAGATCACTCTTTATAGCTCAGGCGCATGTCCAGAATTTCGCGATAACATACTGCTTCGGCACTATTTTGTACCGCGCCAAAATAAGGAAATTAGGTTTTTATACGTTTCATAGAGTAAATATGGTTTTAATATTATGAATTGTAGGAATCAGCTATTTCCCCTTCATGTAATTTCACGTACTATAACCATGATAGTAGTACTTCTAAGAGAGCGATACCTCGGCTAACGAAGACAATTAGTTCTGGAATCCTATTCGTTAGCTAAATGTCTCTCCCAAAAAGTAACCAAATCCAAAAATACACGTTAATAAGCTACGTTTATCTTTTACTAGTAAACAAGAATGGTCAGTTATATTTTTACTTCGCTTACATCATAAAATTTTGTTTTCGCTCACGTACACGAGCGTTCTCAGCAGCAGTCTTTAGCCAAATCTGTATTTCTTAGAGTCTGAAATTTTAGAAAATATTCGTGTTCCGAAAGATTCGTTAACAGGGTCATCAGTTAACTGAGGTAAAATTTTTCTGCTCATTATGTCCTTCCCAGACGTTCTTGGAAAGATTAGATTAGATTGACCCTCAATTCGGCGAGGACAGGTCTGAGTGGGCCTCTCTTTAACCCAGCCTAATATATACAACATCACTGATTATAGGGTTAGCAAAATCTCAAAGTTAACGGAGAAAAAAGCCAAGAAGAGAGAAGGCAGAAGCTAGGTAACGGAGATCCTAGAAAATATAGTGGATTCCGAAATAGGAAAATGTGCTCGTGAAACGCCTTTGCGAAGGTGAAACGTTCTCTCTGACGGAAATCGATTTTCTAGTTCCATTCATCGAATTTCGTCCTCGAAAGGTCCATTTTCCATTTTTGCTCTCTTCCATCTCCACTCTGTCCTTTTCAGGTGTCGATTTCCCTTTGTTCTTTATTCCCTTTCATCTTTTCCTTCCGGCCTTCTCTTTGACTCCTGTTTACTTTACCTTCGACCCTTGTATCGGCTAAACTGTTATTCAAATTCTTCCTCTTTTCCCTTTCAACGTGATTTATTCGTGTTTTCTTTAGCTGATTTGATCCGAATATCAGGTGAGGGATTTTTCTCGCCTTCCATTATTCTCCTTTGTTGATGTTTAGTCTCTTACCGATACGAGTAGCACTTACAGCAGACCTGCACAAAATACGGCATGCGATCCACGATGGGCTTTGGAAATTATGCTAATTCACGAAAATAATTTACTGTTTAAAGTTGAGATTGAAAGGTAGAAACAAAAACAAGTTTTTTGAAGTGACACTAAAAGATTATCGAAAAATCCATATTCAACTTCAAAAACTCTTAGATCAAAAAATATAATGCAATAAATTTATTATTCGTTCGTATATTCATCTTTGAATTCATATATATATTTTCAAATTTATGTTTATTGACTTCGTAAATTGCAAAAATTATCTATATCGTAGAATTTATCTGCGGACATTTGTTTTTCATATTCAAACCCTTCCAATCTTGTAAGTTGTGGTGGCCTGTCTGCTTAATTTTTATTGACAAGCGCTACTTCATTTAACTTGCTATAGTTCGCTATTGTAACCCAGTCTGGTCTTCAGAAGTAATTTTTAATCGATAATTAATCAATGTTTCGGTAATCACGAGGTAATGAAACGTAACGAAGGGACTTGCGCTGTTCTCCGGTTGAGTGATTATAATTTTGTTTTAGAAATATTTGAACTTAATGAAAAATGTTTTCGAAGCTCCTAAAGTCGGTTAATGTTGTAATTAATTTTTTTGTTGTAATTGTGATTTCCGAATGGTTATTGGGTATTTTTATAGTAAAATTTGTCATCGTTTCTTTATATTCATTGCATATTTTACCCTATGATAGTGTTTCACAATTTTCATCTTCTTCTGCACGCTTACATCGTTAAATACACTTCATGACACACTAAACCGCACTTTTGTTCTTTCATTCTCATTTTAGATAAATATGAGAAAAATCTGGTGAGGAATAACGCATTTTTGTGTTTATCTTTCTATTATGAAATGAAAAATATCTTTTAAAACAGAGCGGATATACTTCGAAGGATATAATACCTTCAGTAATTATGCGGCATACTAAAATCTTATTCACGTTCCATCGGTCGGGAAACACTGCCCTCGGGGGTATGTTTTATACCCCACCTACTTCCTCATTATGTATCTACTTGTTATTGTTTTTAGTTCAGAAAGCTTTTCATCAGGAATTCTCGTCATTAGTAGTACAATACAGATTTTCATTATATTCTTCATCCCTCACACGCTTTAAATATTTTATTCCTGCAGATATTGCTCTATTGCAGCTTCATTACTCCGTTCAATTACTTTGCAATTGTTTTGCTTATCCTTTGAATATTTTCCTCAATAATATCCCCCATCCCCTCAATTATTTGATGCTTATTTATCCATGAAAATTAAGAATATATTTCGTGATGTTATGGAAGATATAAAGTGTTACCGATGGAGGTTCTTCGAAGTTTTTATCGCTCTTTAGCTTAAATTAACGACCTGAAATTAATATTATAAAGATATAAATAGGTTTATGGAAAATTTTATGGAAGGTATATCATTAATGTTGAACTTATAAAATTATAAAATAAAATTGTATTTCCATAGTGCTATGCGGAACTTCAGCTCTGAACGTTTCTTAATTCATTATATTTCAGATATCACTGGGCAAAATTTTATTCTTGATATATTTGAGTCTTGGTGAAAGTAGAACGTTTCACCGTAGACTGAAAACTGGTGATAAAGATTCTGACAGAAGGTAGCTTTTCGGACTTGATCTTGGACAAGAAACTTCTTTGTCGATAGAGACTTCTGTTTACCGATTATATGGAGAAAGTATAAAGTTATATAACCTGCCAAATGGATTTTATTTTTAGTGTTGTGTGGCCACGGGGTTATGCTAATTCGTTCCGTTAGGAACTGGATGAAGAAGATTGAGAAAGGCTGCTGGTGACGGATATGGCACATTTCCATTGATGTTTCTCAATAGAAAAGGAGTTGGTTTCTCAGAATCCCAATAGTCCCTAATAATCGTGCGTTCCACTAAATCTATCATATTAAATTATGTGTAGAGTTTTATATGGCTTTGCTTTGAATGTGCTTTTTCATTATTTTTGCTTATCTATCTTAATTATTATTCACACTCGTAAATAATATGATTTTTTATTAAATCAGTCCATTTTTTGTCTTATGTAATTCATGATTTTCTTTCATTCTTTTGCTCCTAAGCGTATTTTTTCCTCTCTGATTGAAGATTATGTCTTTAAGACTACTTTTCAGCCATTACTTTGAAATCGTTGAATATTATATTTATTAACCGAAGTCTCCGTTAATTACTTTCTCTACTTTTCTCACATTATCGGAATGTAACAAAATATTTCACCTTACTATTTGTCCAGGAACAGAGTTATGCATTATATAAGTAGATAGTTGACCGGTCTCAAAATTTTTTTTCCTCCCTCCCAACCAGTTATTCAACGTTCTCCAGAATATCGAATAGGAGTTCACTATGAGATTTCGCCTCTTCAACATTTTCGAAAGTTACATTAGGTTTTTAACTCTCGTAAACAAATATTGAACTAGATTCCTAATCCATTTGATCCTTAATCGTCCGCGGTTATGCAGAGGCATTTCGAATTCCTTTCACTGGAGAATTAATTCTCTCCGCTGTCCATCCCTCACGCATCAACTCAGCGCCATTTCATCTTCGATTTTATAGATTCTTCGTTTTCGTCATCCTTCAGAAGTGCCGAAGCATCGGGCCTTTCATCATTGATATTCGAACCCAGCTTCCGGCCAATTTTGGGGCCCTCTTTGAAGATTGGCCTCATCCTCTCGACCCGGTTCCTTACTCATGTTCAGCCGCCGAAGTGCCCGCCGCAGAATTCCCTAGCAGCGAAATTGCCCATAAAAATAAAGGCTTTACTGCCTCCGTTGAGCAGATGATTGGTTTTGGGGATAAGAGCGTGATCGAAGTCCACCTTTGTGTCCGCCGCCTTTAAGGAGTTAATAATGCCGACTCCGGCGTCGAAGGGGTTGAATAACAATGGTGGCCGTAGTAGGACGTCCTTGCGGTCGACCCGAATTCGCCGGCTTTGGCCTCGTTAGCTCGCTCCCTCATCTCTTTCGACACTGCGTCTGCTCTCTTCGCACCGTATCCTTCGGGAAACTGCGTAGCATCCACCCTTATAGATTCCCCCTCGCTTTTTTTTCCTTCGGTGCTTCAGACCAGTTTAGACTTGCGGAGTTGAACATACCGCATTCAGATGAGGATGTTGGAGATTCGAGTTCCCGCCACTTTCTGCCGAGATGGGAACGCTTCAGCTGGTTAGTTGGCTGTTCGTTGCCCAATGGGAATGGTGGGCTTTACGTAAGATTTTTCGGGTCAGTCGTAAGATTTGGAGTTATTTTTAGGAGAGGAGAAACTCAGGGGCTTAATCAGGTTGTTTTGTGACCTAGGTAGCTTTCATAGAATTCAGTGTAAAAAATTTCGTGCAAGTAAAAGATAGCTTGTGAAAAAATAGGGAATTCCGAATTAAAAAAAAATCAATAAAAAGTCATGGTATCAATGCAAAATTTTTAAATACCTTTTCGTACATACTTTATTGCATAAAAAATGAAAAATAATGAAGCCATAATGTCAAATGTGGATGTCCAGACGAATTGTCTACAATCTAAAGAATTTCCAATTCGAGTCTCTTCCTCAAAGTATCTTTTAACTTCGGGGATAAAATATATGTATATGTTGAATCATCCAGTAACATTTTGCTCTCATGCTTTTTTAGTCACAATCAAATGGGCTAACAGTGTATTCAAGTCTTAATTCTTCGTCAAACGTGGTCTAAGAGATCGGTTGATAAACTGAGATAGACTCCTTTTCACTCTCTACTTTTATGTGGAGAAAACATCCTGTTTGGCACCCTTTCAATTTGGGTTCACCTAGAAATCTCGCGCATATAGTTTCTTTCATATGGTAACTCATACGGCGAAGAAGTCTGAGTGGCATGGAATAACGTAAATTGTAGACATTTATATCTGTTGCTGTCTAATCAACATCCTATAAAGTTAATGTTGACTAATATTCTAGTTAATTGGTTTAAAATTTTGTGTAATGCACGTTTTAAACAACATCTTAATTGGGTTAAAATTATGCTACGAATTTCTGTGATGGATTATTCATTCTGTATTACTAGGAGACTCCAATGATTCGCGATAAAATCTGTAAATAGTGAGGTGCAAAAGATTCTATAATTCTTTAGTAGAGATACTTTAGAAAAAACTGAAAAATCATTTATTCTTACTTCTATTTACCGTTAATTGAATCAACCACCTTTCTTAGAATCTCATAGAGAAACTACTTCGATCGGCAAAAGAGTCGTCCAGATTGCTTTTACATTCCAGTGCACTGATAGTCTTTTATGTATCAAAACGGATTATGTATCAAAGGGATTATGCAACAAGTTATTCCTCTTTTTTCCTTATAAAAATGTTGTGCAGTGTAGATTTTGCTGGGAATTATTCCCTTCATTTTTCCTTCCACTTTTTATATCAAATGGGGATAGAATATCCAGAAGTATGAATATGTTAACAGTTTCGATGATACGGGTTAGGAAATATTATTACTTTTGAAAACGATTCAAAATATTTTTCGAGGGCCCTTTTCTAACATAGATAAAAACTCTACCGCTATTCATACGCCGCTGATGAATAAAATTGTGAGAGTTTCAAGGAAATTCGTGAGTTCGGGCTTAGGGATTTTTCTTTGCTACTCATAAATGAGGAAAGGACGAAAAGATAACTCTGAAGCGATAGAAAATTCGAACTAATAGTTTTCCTCTGAAAACGTAAGCGGCTGCTTGATTCCTGCGCAATTAATCTACTGATAAACCGATAGCCGTCTCTGGGAAAATATCAATATGGCACGCGAGATAGATCGGGTTTGGAATTTTTCGAAATTCGGACACGCAAAGCTATACGAAACTTTCCTTCTTTTACTTCTTTTTGGAGAGTTGATAGGAATAGAAATGTTTCAAAAGCAAGTCGGGTAAGAGTTTTGCAATTGCGGAAGGTTTGATGTATGGCGGTTGATTAATTGGAAACTATATTATTTTATTTTTATCGGAGTTCGTCGAATTAGAAGAAATTCAATTTTATTTAGCTATGTGGTAAATCGTTATCCGTCGTACATTTTCTTCTGATATTGAACGAATTGTATACTGAAGATACAACGAATTTTATATTTTACTTTTATCGGAGTTCATCGAATTAGAAAAATTCAATTTTATTTGGCTATATGGTAGACCGTTATCCATCGTGCTCTTCCGGTATTCATTCTCATTATGCTAAGCCCATCGAATTGTTACTGAAAATATAAATCCCACATGTCATACGTAGAGGTACATCTTTATTAGGTTACGCATCCGAAGTTCGTCTCACAGTAAATGACCATCTGTAGGAATAATTACTCAAACGGTGGTCTCTCATAACTTTGCGAGCCACATTCATTTATTCGGTACTTCACGTGTTATCAGGCGTACGACGTTTCCGCGCAAGCGTATTTAATTTTTCCGGTCGGAGATTCGGAGTAAAAATTTGCCTCATGAGGATGTCGTCGAAAGTCATAAATTTGCAAGCGAATGATACATCGCCGCATAAAGGTCGAGTGAATTTGGGTTAACGATGCGTATATCAAGACTGATATTGTACCTGATTGCTCATGGGGTATAGTCATGAGGTGGTATTTGATTCGTGCCTTACGTTGTATTCGGTGATGCATTTTTTGTGGAATGTACGCGGTGATGAAAAATTCCACGACCACATTCTTTTTTGGACGTGATATATGTGCCTATCGAGGCAGTTTGTATTTATTGCAGTTACGAGCGGTATATATTTCGTTACCCGTTGTCATATTTTTTAGCGAATTGAAATTTATATTATAATATTTAATCAGAAGTATGATAAATGATGCGTTTTTTCGAAAATTGATAGAATTTTAAAACCTCCATAAAATTACATCATCATAATGCTTTTACCTCTTCTTAAGTTTGTTAACGCTCTCTATATTAGTTGATTTTAATATTTAGCATTATAAAATAGGCAGTCGAAGTTTGTTAGGCGTTTATAGTTTTCGATAAATTCCATGTTGGCGAGAACTCTTCCGGTTTATTTATTTTACAAGCAGCAAAATTTCTTTTCTCATGTTAATAATTTTGCAATGTTGTTTGCGAGTGTATTTGTGGTATACTTATATCAGATCCAATATATATTTTTGGTGTTCAAATTTTCCTTTGTTGAATAGATTTAGGTTAGCGTTGATTGAATTATGTTAGTGAGCACAATTTATTGTAGCCTTATAAAATTATTCCGTCCCTTAGCTATTTAATAAAAAAACTTGATATTCACCATAATTTATATGAATTTATATATAGCTCATTTACTACCCGAAAAATTTTTTGCTAATGTTGTAATTAAGTGGCAATGCTTTTTTCATTCATGCTTGGTGTTTTTTTTTGTTGTTTTCACATCAGGGTATTTTCTTCGCTTTGCTTACGTGTATGCTTTTTCAAAGTTTTTAAAAATGTGCCTTCGCTTTACATTTCTAAAGCCGATTGGGTCAAGTCAAAGTGATAATTAGATGCCTCCATGTTAAGTGATCTCCATGCTAACTTTTTTCTGTTTTGCAAGTCTTTTTCCGTTTCTCTTTCTACTGTCACGAACCGAGTTTGCATGCAAGATTTTGGAGATAACATTTTTGAAGAGCAGAACGGTCTTTTTGTCATCCTTTTTAAGACCTCACGAGTCCTGAACTTCCGGTGGCCGAATGTTAAAACCACCTTTTACATGCATCCAAATTCTTCCTTTTGTGTTAACCTTAACTCTCCCGCGAAATGTGCGCAAGGCAGTTGCAAAGGCGGATATTCCAAGGGAGATAGGCGTGTGGTTTAAGACTATTTCTTTATGAATCGATCTCCAAATAATATCTAAATTGCCTTTTTGTCGAGATAAACGTAGTAGGTATTCAGGTCCCTCCAGTGTCCTTAGAATTTCAAGAATTCGTTTCAAATGATAAAGAAATGTATAAGTTTTGGAAATTATTAAAAATGAGGAGTAGACAGTGAAGTTTATTGCCTGTGACTACAATTTTGATAACGACTAATTAAATAGGACGAATTTGGTTGATATATCTTATCATTACTCTTTTTTATATTCTTTGATATTGTAAAGTGATTTGGTGGACACCCTGAATAGAAATAATTGAAAAACTTCAGTCTAATTTTAACATAAGCATCGGATCCTAGGCAAATTTCTTGCCAGTTGGTCTGTTGTTTCTTTTCCATTTGTTCTTGCGAAACTTCTATCTTCATATTCTTAGGAATATTTATTCAACTGAGTGGAGTTAGCCAATTCAGCCGATAGCGTATAAAATGGATCAATTCCTTATATTTCTCAATTCATTATGGATAATACGTCAACTTGCTGTACTAGTTACTTTGTTTAACGAAGTGTATGAGCGTGAGCCAAGTATTGCATAGTTATATAGTGAACAAAATAAGCATTCAGTGAACATGGCATTATTTTTCTCCAAATGAGATCTATAACTGTGGGAATTGTCATGATAAAGGAATGTATCTAAGAAGTGTGTGAGTTTTTCTGTGGGATAACCTTAATTGTGCAGAAAAATAATGATTAACCTGAAAAAATTATCGGAAATTTTAATTTCTCCCAGATTATTCTTATCCTTCCATTACGTACATCCATACCCTGCTTCAAGGAATGTTCTTCAAAAACTCAGATTTATTAGACGAAGTCCCAAATGAATAGTTCCTTTAACACCTTTTGTTACTTCATAAATTCGATAGCTATAAGGTAAATAAGGTATAAAAATAATATTTATTTTATTATTTCATAGGGCGTGTTTTATTCTCTGATATGGATATTTTTCTAAGTTGTCCTTGATTGAGAGCATTGAGTTAAATTTTGAAATTTGTTTATTAATTTCCGTTTAAAGACTGGCCACTGATGCAAATAAACATTACTCCGTTGATTAGATCAAATTTCACTTTTACTGGAATTTATGTTATTTAGTACATTAAACTTAAATTAATTCAGTTGGCTACCAAATTAATTGTTTTAAATTGCAGATGTGCTACTCATCCAAAAGTAATCGAGTCGATAGAATTACGTTTAAACGTGTTTAATGCGTCGAAAATGTTTGATCACTCAATTCCAGCTCATTCCACTTCGTTTAGTAATCATTAATTTAGCCGCCGAACTAATTACTCTCGCGTTTAAAACTAAAAGTGAAATAGAAGTTTTTCTCTAACGTTCGGTCATTGGTCGAAATTAATTCGGAGCGTGCTTTCCCGCCTCTCTTAGTTCTCGCCTCCGCCGCAGAGTGGCAGGACTATCTAATATCTCCACTCCCTGTCTTTCAGACGTAGGGGTCTACCCTTCCGCCTTTTGCTTCTCCACCCACAACTCCCTCGACCTCTCTCAAGAAGAAGATCTCACGTTTCCCGTTTCGGTTCAGGTGCAGGAGTCGTGGGTCTCTTTACACCATCGACTGAGCGCAGCAGATAACCTAAACTATGGGCGTAGTGACCCTCACGAGAATATTTCGGCTCTTCTTTCTTATTGGCACTTTCCAGTCTTCGCGTGGGAGACGCCGCGTCATTATCAATGCGGTCGTTTGGATATTTCATGAAGCTGCTGCTGGAAAGATGTTTGTCTTCCAAGGGCAAAGAGATGACGGTGATTATCGGTTGAATATATTATCGCCGTTGTGACGTTAGAGTGGAAATAAAGTCGACGATGAATAGCTTAAACTTTGCCAGATTTGTGTCGGCGAAGTAGAAACTTCCGATACGCCGTGAGAAATTGGAATGGTCCATGGGATTTTTATCTGAATGCGGGGTAAAGTAGGCTAATGAAGAGATTTTTTCTCTGTGTATCTTCCTTTTGTTTTTTTAAGCTATATAGTGAAGAATGCACGAAATGTAAGATGAATTCAATTTATGAATACAGAGAGCTCGATTAGCTGGTTTCTAGGGCTAGTGTTAATATATCACTAGACAGTGAATGATTAGATTATCGTTATGATAGATTACCATTTTATTTTTCTATATATTATGAATTAAAAATGCAACGATTGTCGTTTAATTTTCATTGCATAAATCGTGGAGGATATTTTATTCATTCACTCCTATGTTAACGTAACATTTATACCAAGAAGTTGTTCAAATACTTAGATTGAAGGTATATTCAGTTTTATCATAGCTTTTATTTTGAAAAATGAAATTCAAAATACGCATATCCACGAGGCAGATAGTTGAGATATCAACTATTTATAATTTAAATGTGACTGGCGTTTCACGGAGTATATGCATTACGAAATTATGTATGAAGTATTACTACGTAGGTAATTACCTTATTAATATTAATTAACGAATAAATACCTTTCTCATCAGTTTCCAGATCTGTAATTATGATCTTATTTTGTGGAATATTTTATTCGTATAAAATCGTGCTGATGCTGCTGATCAAAACGGAATCGTGATGGAAAGGATCAATTATGATTATTTTATCTGTCAGATTCAGGGTTCATTTGTTGAATTATTTGATTACCAATTGGTTTTAAAATTTAATGAAAATATCGTTTTAGAATCTCGATAATCAGATCGGAAATCATAAATTCGTAGCTATCTCTCATGAACACGGTGTACAGTTGATGAGGAAAACATTTATTTATAGAAATTACGTGGCTAGTATGACCACCCAAGTGTTTCAAATATGACTAAAAATTTATGCTTGGCGCATTTCCCCGTGGATGTAATCGCTGTTACGATCCTAAAGGCAGAAATATTGTAGAGATGCTTTAAGTTACTCGCTCGTCTGAGAAATGACCTTTCGCCTATCGAGTCGTGACGAAAGTAAGGGCACGAATTCGGGATACGCGCTTTCCTCTCGTTTGTAGCCGTGTCGTGAATTGTTTCTCCCTCTGAAGTCACTCTCAGTAAAGATGCGGAAATGTTTGTGTCAGTCTCTCCTATGTTTACTCATGAATTAATCGCGTGGAATACATCATCATCGCTACCTTTCTCCATTTACTCAATACATATCGAATACCTTGCTTCGTGCTTACGGCTTTGTCCTTTCCTGGAGATATCTAGATGGATAATTACCACGATTTTGATGCGTCATAAATTCTGGATATTCTGTGAACGTTGATGCTCTTCTCAAGGCGGTTTTTCCTCGTTGTTTTGGTACGCTGACTTCGGTTAACGTTCTCTATTTCTCAAGTTTTTTACTTTAACCGAATCACCTTCATTATTACGTTTTTATGATAACATTATGATATATCTAACTTCTAATTTATGATTGGAAATAAGCCCTCCTATTTAGTGAATCAAAATCGTCCGTAGGAACAATATCACATCTCAGTTAACTTCTATCTAAATTTTTAAAATGTTTCTTCTAATTTCTACTATTTTTTTGATTCATAATTCAACTTAGGATTACCTTGTATACTACCTATCCGGCTGTTTTTGGGTACATGCATATTCTTGTTTGAACTATCTCAAACATAGATTTGTACCTCCCTTTTTTAAAGCTAGTTCTATCATTTCACGGCTGAGAATTATTTCTTTATTAGCACTGAAAATATCAGTTTCTAAGAAGTGAAAAAATGTGACAGCCGGATCTTCAAATTGTTCTCCCACCAAATGATAAGTTTCTATTCTCAAGAACCCAACAGACGTTCGATTGAACATGCACATGTCCCATGAGACACCATGTAACTTTGAAACACAATTTTGTATGCTCAGTGTCGATGTTACAATGGGAGACGTGTTATCCCGTTATCTGCTTGATTATTTTTTAAATATTCATCAGTTACAGTAAGAAATTCTTTCCCACATAGGGCTTCGTCTTCCTCCCTCTGCGTGATAAATGCATCAGAAGGAGCTCGGAGGTCTGCCGACAAAGCCGTATGATTTCGTAGTGCTTCATTAATCTCCGTCTTTCCCAGCGCTTTTTCAGGTGCTGTAATGAAGGCAAGGTAGGGTAAAGATGCGTTCGAAATTAGAGACGATAGCTCTTGTGGGAAGTCCTAGAAATGATGCCATTTAAAATAGACAGGATGGTAAAGGAAATATATTCCTTCCTAGGATGCATTATGTAAGAGATTTTCGGGTAAAATGAACGGCTTCGTATGGAAAATTCTAACCAAAATGCTCTTTTATTACTTTTCTCAAAGATATGAAATTTCGAGTACTGCTTCAGATTAGACGTTTCTGGAAATGTTGCGTTTGATGGTGTTGCCTCGTATTTTTTTTAACAAACTCATTCATGAGTAAAATTACCATTTTTCATATCCTTTTTTTCGAATTTGAACCCTTAGAGCTTCCCTTTTCGAGTCCAATGTAGAAAAAATATTATTTTATACGCAGAAGAAAGAAAAATTGTGAGGAACCGCTGATAAATGTACTTTGTAATAAATATTATGAGTTAATTAAAAATGTGAAGTTTAATTATTGTAATACAGTTGATAGTGCATTAAAAATCTGTCTTTGAATGCCAATGGTTACTTCACTTTTAATTTTAATGGACAGATTAATAAGATTGGTCCTTAAGGTGTAATTCTCAACTAATAAAATTTTGAATTTCAAGGATTTTTATTGTGATGTGTTCCGTGGTAGAGTAACACTTTTATTCAAAGCTTTTGTATATCATCTTGCAATGCGGCCGCTAATTATTTGAAATTCATACGGTACTTTCCGTATATTTTTCTTCTCTACAACGTTGGACACTTTTTTATTTTATTATTTGCGGACAATGATGTTTACAAGATGAATTCATAACGGATATCATTTTACTTTGAATTTTTAACTTCTTATGATAAATTTTCGCAATACTTTTGTTTCCGTCTTCTTTACTTTTCAAAGATGCAAGCGTTTCGATGCGTTAAGAATCACTCGGACCCGACTTTTATCTCTTCACTAATTATAAGCAAGAAAACAGCATACGCTCTAGATGTACATCCCCTCTACTCTTTAGACTCACTTCAGCACCCGCGAAAAGGATTTTCGTCGAGCGAGTTTTCCTTCTGGACGTCGGCAATAAATAATGCTGTGGCGTGAATGGGAGGGGCACGATTCACTCGAGCGAAGGCAGATATCGTACGCGAGGAAAGATGTCTCTCGCAGTGACCCCAAAACGATAAGAGATGCCGTAGGAATCGAAGCTTGGACAGGCGAGTTAACTCACGGAACGGTGGAGAGCCATCCACGTCGGCTAAAGAACGATTCACGGATAAAGAGAAGAGTTTCGCAATCGCCCGCGGAGGAATAAATCCGTAAACAGCGAGGGAGAAGTTGGAGCATTTATCTTTGATCGTTTGTACGAGTCGAATTTAATGACTCGTGGGAGGCACTCAGAGATAGATAAAGGAAGGAATGATGCAAAATCGTCGTCTAAGATGTTTATTCAGCGGCGGGGAAATCGCTCCTCCAAAGGAGGAACTTTTTGAAAGTATGCGCATTTGGGATATTTCCGTCACCGGTTCCGTTCGAGAGGTATATGCGAGTTTCTTGATCGGATGACTTTTTATGAGTTTGAGAGTTGGGTTTGTCGTTGTTTTGGTCCACAGGCCTTGAAATGCACGTCTCATCCCGGCGTAGTTATTAATTATTTTGAAACTTTAAATACTTTATTGGATAACTTATAAATGCTTTCTGTGGTATCCTAAATTTCATTCACGGGCATCCTATCCAGTAGGAGTATTCAACTTTTTTTAGTTATTGTTCCATTCATTTCTACTTTTATTGCTTATTCAATATCTAGTCCTCTGTTATTTAATTATTAACTGCATAACATAGTTCTAGCCTCCCTTTCGGTTTGAATAATCGTCAGATTTGCAATGATCCATGATTTCGTTCATAATTTTATTAGTACTATAAGGCTGTTATTTCTCTTCGAGGTCATTTTTAATAATCATGTTGTTATCTGATGAAAGCTGAATCTCGGAATTTATTAAATTAATAATAAGTCAGTATAAGTTCCTGATGATGATTTTTATCGAAAACCTAGATAATAATTACCATCGTGGAAAAGCAAAATTTTTACCTTGGAGTTCCGCCAGATTTCACTTCATATAAATAATGCATTCTTTATCTCTGTATGTATAATATCATTGGAGAAATTTGTCCGTTAGAGAAATAATAATATAATGAACAAACTTAACTCTGGACTGAAAATATCGGTAACGTATTAATTTCAGTAAAATTCTGCGATAAACTTCTTTTTATCGTGTGTTGGTAGGATGAAAGGGACCGGTGCAGAGAGAGAAAACCGCGAGTCTTAAACGGGTTTTACTGTATGTTGTCTTATTCTGACAGAATAAGACAACGTACAGTAGCTATAATTTCAAATTTATTTTTAATTCCATTATGTTCTTCCGCTTATTCATTTTCGGATTGCTTTCTTAATAAAATGAAAGAATTCTGAACTGAAAAGTTAAGGGGTAAGTTACATTAAGTAATAGATCACAGAAACGATGAAGTTTCTCCTCTACAAACAGTTCTCTCTATTAGCTGAACCGTGGATGACTTCCTCAACTTAGAATTTCTGACGCTACCGAGTTGTTGCAATTCTGCAACATTCGCCTCGTTACCAGCATGACCTCCACGCTATCTCTGCGTGATCACGTCTTACTCTCTGTAATGATTCACATGCGGCTAAGTTACACGATTCTAGTTCAAGGCCGTGTTTCTGACGATCCATTTTAGGGTTACGTATTCCGAGAAATTTGTCAAAGGGATCGCCCATCCAAGGATGAGCTTAACGGTATCCTCACAGGCTCAATGGGTCTATAAAACGCGTCATAAAGATAGCTACGGAACATCGCTTCTCTGGATGCGATAATTTCTCGGACATCCTTCAAATCTTATCACGCGAGAGTTATTTTCTTGTTTCAGCTCAGACGGCTTATCAAAGGGATGTTTCTATTTGATACGAATAACATGAAATTAATTACAATTCAATTTTGATTATATTGAATAACCGAGTTCCCAAAACGGAGTGAGAAGTTGTTCTGATCGGATAGCTTAGTTGATCAAAACGGCCTCTCGGATAGAGGAAGATCCCGGGTTCGATTCCCGGTCCCGTTAGACTTTTTTCAGGCCCGTTCCTCCTTGGCATTTTTCCTGGGTGCACGCCCTTATGTTCAAAGTTACATTTACCCATTCCTTGGCGCCATATAGTGGGGGAATTTCATCAAAAACGTGGTGGATTCTACGTCGCATTGAAGCACAAGACTAATTATTTTTGCCCATCCTGAATACGCGGCAAGTATATGGATCCAGCGGATGAAACGGGTACCCATGAACTTGAGAAAGTACAACACAAAGTGATACGTTTATTAAAAAAATGCTTCGAAAAAAGGGAAGCGTTATGAAGATGCTCTCAGACGCAGGCTGGAAAGGAAGGTGACTAGAAACTAGATTGAAATTGCTTAGTAAATTTAGGGACAGCACGTTTACGGAGGGCGTAATTAATATTATGCGACTCCGCTGCTACTTCAGCCATTCCGGTAATGAGAACAAAATAAGATAAATAGACGCTAGAACAAGTTTTATAAGGACTCATTCTTTCCGCGAAATATACGCGATCATAACAGGCTAAGAAAGTAGCTCAATCGTTCGGTGTTTACACCCCCTGCCACACGCCGAAAGGCGACTTGCAGGGTGTTTATGCAGATCTAGACTTTACTATGATTCCAAAGTTTAACATTCGACGTCAAAATTTCTGTACACCCTAAAGCAGATCTAAGTTTTAATTTCATGGGATATGTATAAATTCCCAACTTCCAGGGTACCATGGGGTAAAATAGTTTGGCAGACACTAATTTATAGTTGTATCATGAATTTTCGGTTAATGAATGCTAACAGTATTGGTAAGAGTACTTTGCATGCATGCACAAATTTTTCCAGCCCCTAGGCTCTCTTATCTAACGTTGCTTAAATATTTCAGTCGAACTTCCCTCTCAAATGTTGCTCTTTGCCGTTCAGTACGCTAAATTATTAAGTTTGCAATGTGTTTTCAGGTGAAGTTTTCCGCGGAGAAATAAATTTCCGAACTTTTGGGGCGCTAAAATTCAGTGGAGCAATTTTTGATATCGCGAGAGGATTTGTTTTCGTGGAATAAGGTCGAACCTGTTATGGTATGTGCTCTTGGCGTCCTTATTTACCATCCATTTAGCGAAATAGGCCAATGGCCCCGCTCTCCGCCTATTTTCGAACCATCTCCACTCTCGCAGTGCGGAGCGTTAATTCGATGCTCGTCATCGTTCGTTTTTAAACCGAGTGGGGCAAGGTCGGCCCTCTCCCGAGCAAAGGATTTCTGGGATCATACCCAACTCTATCGCAGTTCCCTCCTACGTTTTCACAACTTCCCTCCACGTACGACCATTTCCCAATCCAGCGTTTATTTGGATGGGGAGAGAGCGTCTATAGTTTCTGTGTTTAGATGTTCAGGAAGGGTTTCCAAAGATGCGTAGGCCCCCCCAAAATATTAGGCTATTTTCGGGTCGATGAGTGAGTTTATAAGTGGATTGCTGCGTGAGTTCTGGATTTAAAGTATGCCCCTAATTTCGTCATTTTATTTTGATGGAAGCTTTAGCTCCTGAATTCTTTTCTGTCTGTTGCAATTAGATGGACTGATGTCCTTATCAAAAGTTATCTTATATCTTTTAAAATATATGTGCATTGTGTTTTCGCAGTAAACAATGTCTATCGAGGATCCTGTTAACATAAGTGAGTTAAATTCGAAAATCGATTGTTAAGATTATTTTTCCCACTTTGTATAAAAATTTTCTCTCGTGAGCGAGAATAATTCCACTTCACTAGCGAAAAATATGATGAATTCAGTGGTGTAGGATTCAATTATTTCCACGTTAATTTTTTAAATGAGGAATTATGTTTTATTATTCACGGTGTTTTCGGAATCGTTATTCAATACATTGCCTTACCGTAATCAGTGAATACCTATTTTTAAATATCTCAACCATGGCTCGTTAACGTGTTAATTAGACACACACTGTTTTACCTTTCAAAGAAAGAAATCCGTAAATTTTTACGCTACTGATTATATAATTTACTCAATGTTTACTATGAATTAAAGTGATTTCTTTCAATCAGTCGAGGTTAAATAACAAGTATTTGCAAGTTTGCTTTTCTCGTATTTCTTTTCAGTTTGATAGCAATTACGTAGTATTCCTCATTAAGAAATCTGTAACTTTTCCTACTACGAGAATTATTTCTATTAGATAATTGTTTGAATTTATTTTTCTAGAGCGACTGCTAAATCATGCTTCTTTCCTATACATATCTACAGTAATGATTCTCACTGCCAAGTCTTATTTAAAAATCGAAAGATTTCGTTTCCTTGTTTACGTTACTCTGGTTCTTAGCCCTTTCGACATCCTTTTTCTCTCTGCTTTATTATCCTTGCCGAATTTTCTTTCGTTCCCCTCCTCGTTATTCCTCAGTTCCAGCGTCCTTCCCCCCTTAACGGACTCATTCCACTTTTATTCTTCGCCAAATTCCTTTTCCACCCCCTCTCTTCGATGGTTTATTCTAAGATAAGACTATTAGCCTAAATTTCTTCCGCAATAGAGTTGTTTATTTGTTCTTCCTACCCACTTCTCCAAAAGCCACCCTTCCTATCAGGATTGAACTGCACTACTCAAAACTTTATCGAGAGAGAATATTGCTAACCCGTTTTTCGAGCTCTTTCCCATATGATCAATTTTCTGAATTATCCTTCGTTTATCACTATCTTATAAAAGATTTTCCTCATCACCAGGGTCTGGTAAAAGTATTTGGGCTCTCCACCCTAGGTTTCCCATGAGTTTGGACCCCGAAGATTCGGGGGGCCCTCTCATCTTAATAGGCGGGCCTGCTCGTCACTTCTTCTACATGACTTTTTGTCTCAAGAATTTTATACACAACTTATCAGCACTATAAATCAACTGAAAACAAATCGTATTATTACTGTCGCAGTCCTGTCATTGCCGTCGTAATAGTATTATTTTATTTTCCTTTTATTTTGTTTTCTTTATAATTTTGTTCTTGTTACGTTAATTTACCGATTTAATCAGTCTTAAATGCGTATTTATGATAATTTTATTGAGTAATTTTAGATAATTTATATTTACTTTTGTAATTTTTTATGATCATATTTTTAAGAATTATTAAAAATGAAATGGGTTAATGATGGATATTATATATATTTTTAGTCGATTTTAAAATTCTATTTAAGTGCATCTGTATTCATTATTACAACTTGAAAACATACAACATACGTCTACATTCATACCCTGCAATCGGTCCGTTGGGATCGAGATTTTTGTGAAAAAATTGCTTTGTGAAACGACTTATCTTTGTGTCTATCTCTCATCTTCGTTGCCGGTTCCTTGAAAATTTTTCAACTCCACAAAAGTTACCACCGTTCTGTTTCTGTATGAATTTAGACTCGCATACTGTTCACCGCCTCATCTACACGTTGCACGGATCAGACTTTAAACTTTTAAAATTTGTTCACTATTCTTAGCTAAGTTTTAATTAGAAAAAGCGACCTAAGAACTAACTTCGAGAACAATTTTTTCGTAGAGGTTCGAATTTCTCTAGGACTCCTTTATCTACGTTGAGAATTCTTAGCTTCCTGTTATTCTTTACCCGTGGGTACAGCCCCAGGAACAGAATTGTAAAAGCAAATTTATGGGCGGCTATTTTACTGGGAAAGTTTCAAATGAATTTTTTCGTATGCGGTAAAAAGTTCAAATTTTCCAGTTATAAATTTTTATGTAATAAACCGTTGGGGCCGCGGCGTTCCTCGGTTACCGAACATCCTTGCCGTGGCCTTGCCTCAAACTTCCCGCCTTATCTCCCTTTCCGTTGTAAATCCTAGCTCGTAAAACCAGTCGTATTTATAATAAAATACCTTATTTTATCACCGGAGCCCTTTCCGTTTCGTGTAATTTCATATTTATCTTTCCTAGGCTGTTACATACTGTAAAACGTCCCCTATCCTCACATTCTTTCTGCGGTTTTTCTTTGTTTCAGGTCTATAATTGTTTGAACGATTAAAGGTGGTGTATTTATTTAATACTTTTTGGAATATTTTGGGGTTTCAGTATTCCAGCTTTAATTGCGAGTCTTCTTTACGTTTGCAGTGATAACTCAAGAGATAAATCATCTTAATTTTTTTTTATTTTTGGTTTTGTAGTTCTTAAAAATCCATCGAGTTTCCATATGGTTGTAAAAACTACTTTTTTGTAACATAACCATGTAACAGGGTTCCTTAGAGTGCAGAATATTTGCAGTTTATCGAACTTCGAAAACCGAGAAAATTATATTTTTTGTTCCGAACCGAATCTGAAAACCGATATTTATTCTGTTTAGGTTTTTAGCAATTCACATTTTACGTATATGTAATTGGTGGTAGGTTAACGAATTATGTAAATTCGACATCATCAAACTTATATTTCCAAGTTTGATTCTAAAATGTAGTAATGTAGATTACTTCAACATTTATCCATTAACTGTATCCAATAATCTGCGTAGTGTGGGCAAATACAGTAGGGATAAATTGTTCGATTTTATAGCTCTAAATAATGTTACTTTCAGTTATGTTATCTATGGTCAATTGGTCATGTCTATCCAATTTTAAGCACCTTCTTACTATATTTTTAGAAAATCCTATGCATCTTCGTAATTATATTCTTTTACCTTCCCGTTCATGTGAGTATAATTGAGTTGAGAACTGATTTTTAAAGAAATTATGAGTGCGAAAGGATACATTAGGACACAAAGAGTGTTTATTATCTCCTATCTGATTGATCACTGTACATAGCATAAATAATAACCCTAAGAAAGAAGTGAAGGAAAAACTCAGCAGAGATTGGTACGTGATTTTTATAAGAAAATATCGGGATTCGAATTTCTAGCTCCGCCGAACCGATTCAAGTTCGAGTTAAGATATTTCTATCGCTCTTTAATCTCAGAAGGGTCAGATTCAAGTTATTATTTGGTGTAAATATCTTTCCCGCAGCGCCTTCTTATCTTTTACGACTGTTCATCATGAAATATATCTCCTTGCCCTTTGTGGAATTGTTACCACGTTTTCTAATTGATAGCCTGCATGCTATTTATACAGAGAATTGCAAAGGTAAAAACTCAGTGCGCGATATGATATGGGAATTGGATATTTTAGGGGCAGTGGAAATATTAATGAAACTCAGAATAAACATGGAAGAAATTGTTTCTTCCTTTTGTTAATGTTCTCAAGATGATTTTTTCTCCGTGTCTAAGCGAACATATGTAATTAAAGATAGTCGATTTTCGCTGTATAGCTCAAAACATAGGCGAGTCCAGATAGGTGCATAGGTGGCAAGACCCCCGCCCCTGATGACTCAATAGTTTATATGTACTAACAATCTGCCTATGATCTGACAAAGACCTTAAATTAAAATTAGATTGTGTTCTTCCACGATGACTATACATCTGCTACATTTATCACGGCATTTAAAATTGTTAATTGGATTGTTAAGAGGATTTTCCGTGGATTATGGTCTTATATCCCACGAGGGGAGTAACACTCCCCGTCCCTAGCTTCAAATCGTGCAGTAGTTAGCCTTAATTACTGGGTAACATATTTTCGCTTTCTATCTATTCATTAAATCAGGATTACCGAGTAATTCTATGCTCATCTTGGTTTGAAATGTAATGAGAAAATTTAGGTATTTTTGGTTTAATTTAAAAGTATAATCAAGTTCATGTTGATCACATTATCAGGATAGTTTCATGTAATTTTTTTCCAGTAACTCTCTCTTACTATTAATATGCGATTGAGTGATTGAGTTTGCGGAAATCTGCCATTTAAATTACAATAAAACTTGATTTCGATAGATTTTGGAGATGGATATTCATGCCTTTTCCTTGTGGGTACAAATTTGAGGATATGAACCAAGCTTTGCAATTTTTTTAGTATATCTTCCTTCTTTGCCCATCCTAGAGATCATCCTGTCTTCTGTCCGGCTGCCGCATCTCCTTCCTTTCTCTTTATACGTGGAAAAATATTCGGCGGTGGACGATGTCCATCTATCTCTCATTTATTTTTATGAGGAAGAGATTTAAAATACGTCTCATTCTGTTTTCTGTGTGTGCGAGTCCCAGAAGCTCTCTGTCGCGCACAGCGTTTGTAGAATAAATATTCTGTGCGTCACCAGGCGGAAGGAGCGTCACAAATTCCGAGTAATTGCAAGTTTCGGTGTAATATACAGCGAAAATTCGCGTAAGTTCGTGACGATGACATCGTCATTACTCTAGAGATGGTCATTTCTCCAAGTTGGATGTTCATCTTTTGCTTTTCTTTGACGTTCAGCCAAGTGTTGATAGGAAAAGTTTGAATCTCGTTGGATTTTTCATTTCAGATTGTTTCTGCTTTTTTTCTCAAAGGAGGTCCTCATGCCCCGTAGTTTTCTATATGGTGTACATTCCTTAATTTTCATTTCAGTATGTACGGTCTGTTGAATATTTTAGCTTTTTCTCAGTACTGACGGATCGACGTTCTCCCGAGCGTCGATCTTGTCTGTATGAACTGTAATTTAGGTAGATTTTGTTGGAATTATATATTTGATGAATAGCACCGTATTCGAGATATGAACCTTCAGGAAAAGCAATAAAACAAATAATAAATCAATATAACCGTTTTTGAAGAAACGATCGTAGATTGAAAAGGGAGCTTGAATGCTATAAGGAGAAAATTTACTAATTTTAATAATTTAATTTTCTGTTCGGTCTCTAAATGAATATAATTATTTGCTTGATAAATATGTCTAATTTTCTTGATGTTTATAGAAATCGTGTCTTCAGATGAACGTCGAATACCAAAATATATTCGGTTTAATTGTACAGGAGTCTCTATTTCTGCATCTTTTTTAAAACTTATAGATTCTTGCAGTTACAGTGATTTATATCTGTGTTTAAGTGAATTTTTTTATCGAGAAACTATCCTCGAGCGTCTTGCTCAGTTGTTTACTGAGAGTTAGGAGAGAGAGTTTACACATTCATCTGGATGAAGAAAATCAGATCACGTTTTCCTGTTATTAATATTTTAAATTTGCATTTATCACTCACTGAAAGATAAATGAGATGCTCCTTTGCTGTATAATACAACAAATCTTCCTAATTACGAATCTGAAGCTGTTGGAATGCGTTCATAATTACATCTGTATGTTGCGTTGGTACTCTGACATTTGGCGGATGCATTCTCACATCCTCAAAGTTGCCATCGTAAGAAGGCTCACTCGTGTCTCAGATTGTATCTTCGTGTGTCTTTTGTTGGAGGTCAACGGGGAGAGGCATTTTGTCCATTGTGCACAATAACGGAACGATAAGGAGAATTAGAGAAGACGAGATTTGCACTGCGTTCTCTTGCGCAGCCCACGCGTGCAACGTACGTCATCGCTTGCGAATGTCACTTCTTCCTTCTTTCATTTCGATGGATGTTACGTAGCTTAATTAAGGGAGGCTCTCTTTTTCTCCAAGTCTGTGCCCTATGTCGCGTTAAAGAGTAATACTACTCTTTTACTCGGTAGTACGGAAGTCCACCTCTCGGTAGTTAAATATACTCTGAAATTTCCTACTGAATGCCCCTTTCATTAGCCAGCCTCTCTCTTTATACGATCCAAAAACATTCTTCTCTATTTTTTTACCTATCGTTACTATCATTGCTATTCATTCCGATTTTTTTTCTCCTGTCATGTCTTCAGACGAAATACTTTGCATCCGTTTCCTACACGTGCATGCGATTTCATTACAATTTATTTTACATTTTTATTCTGTGCTTTACCTATAACTCTTGCGTTCCCATCTTGTTATGTTCTCCTTTGATAGTGTCCGTGTTTCACACTCCTAGGGACAATTATGCAGGCAGGATTTCGCTAGTAATTATCGATATCATTTCCTAGGTTCTTCTTGAGCAGCTCCTTTCGCTTTAAAATTTATTTTGCGTTTTCTTTTCTTCTTTTAACTGTTGTTATACTCCAGAGAAAAATAAAAATAAAAAATTAAATATAATGAAATCTGTCACACCTATTCAAGTTCTCGTATAGTTATCTTTATACTCTCTTCTTGATTGTTAACATTTTTATTCTATGTAGTAAATGGTATAGTTTTAGTTTATCTGACGGTTTTTAGAAAATAAATAAAGTTATTGATAAAGAAAAATTAAATGTAGGCGGAGATAATTTTGCGCCTCTCCGAGTCAATAGATCAGTTCTAGTGAATTCTGGATAGTCATTTCAGTTTTTTATTTATGTATTCAGTATACAGGAAGGCGGCAGCGTCTGTGAGTTTGCCAGCTCAAACCGAGACCGAAGTAAATGGGAGTAATGGTTGAACATAAGGAAGTAGTTGAGGACGACTGAGTCGTAACCCAAGACAGCTTTTTTAAGTCATTATGAGATCCTTTCTGTTCCAAGATGGTTATTATTTAACGCATAAATAAGTTTAACTAAGCAGTGGCAAATATTTCTTTGTAACTTTTGAATTTCATTGCACTCTCAAGAGTCTTCCTCATTCATTCAGTGGCATTACATACTGACTTTTCGTATGTCTCAATTAAAGAAATCATAGAAAAGACTGTAATTCTTCTCGTTCTCTGTAAAACTTCTAATATATTTCTTAAAGTTTGCCTAAGATACCATATTAGTTGGGAATAATTTTTCCTTTGTAAATATCCTCCGAGATAGTTCTCGAAATAGTGTGTTTAGATTTAGATGAGTACCCCGCAAGCCGCCAGTGGCGTATGGCAGGGGGTGTAATGACACCATCTTTGTATTCTAATCGAAAATCGTGTTCTTGCATCCCAATAAGATAATGTTTAAAACTAAATACGCTCCGTTATTTTTCATTTTTAAACAGTACTGCTTTGTGAAGTGCCTTCATATATGCCTTTTGCCGTTTGAAATGTCTTTTCTCCACGTTGTGGATTTCGTTTTATGAATCTCATTCTATTTTTTTATGAACGCGTAATATGTGAATTTATTCAAGTATTTTATGTCTGTTGAGTTAGTTATGGTCTTTTTTCTTCCATACCCTTAGTGCAAATTCATCAAGAACGGTTCCACGATTTATATATCAGTGAACTTAGGTATAAGATATACTTAGATTGTTCCAGCAATATCTGAGTATTATCTGTTTTTAAATTTACTCCATGAATAAGACACGAAATATTTTTCTCTAAAACGGCATTTTTTCTTTTTGTGTAGCTTAGCTTTTCTTTTAATTAGTTGTAAACATATGCCAACATAAGCTTCTCCGACGGATTTTTTCTCGTCTAAAGTCTTTTTCTCCTTTAATAACAAGAGATATATTCTTCAATGTTTTACGATATTTTTAATGAGGATTTGAGATGAGAAGATTTATAAAAACATCGTTTATCGTGTAACGGAAAAATTAGATTGCTAGAAGCTGACATATATGAATTTTGCTACATTAAACCATAAGTAGGATAATGGAAACCTTTTCCCATGGATTGTGAAGCTAATGCTAGCACGCGTGCCAAAATAGCTTATTAGTTGATTGGCTTATGGCTAGGTAATAGTGTAACGCGAAAAATCGATTTACTTTACCGTGATTAGCGTCCCACATATTAAGCTTCGACATATTTAAACCACAGGGAAGCCGTTTGCTGTTCGATGTGCAAAAAAATATTTGAAAATGATTAATTACAATGTATCAGGCTACTCAAATTCGAATAAATTTTATAAAATCTATGAACAGATTTTTATATTTTTGTTAAATAAACGTTTCTCAGACGTTCATGAAATTCCCTAATGGTTATGAAATGTGTATTAATAGCATATCTTGTAACAAAATTATGTAGCGCGTGGATACATTAGGTAGCATTACTCGTTGGTATATTAGGTAGTGTGCAGATAAATTGTTTAGTGTAAAAATTATTATTCGCTGTAAATGATTTTTGAACGTCTCTTAATTGAATGATATGTATGAAAAATTTTTCAATTGATTGTTATTTCAATCATAATTGATTTTGATAGAATTGCAACAAGATATAATATTTCCGGTTCAAATTATAATCGAGAAAATACAGATATCTTACTCTTTATGTTTAAATATTAAAATTGAAGCTTAGACTATTACTATAAACTTTGCTGTTATTAAATTTCTGTCAGTTTTATCATGACTGTTTATAACTAGGGCAGGGTTTTTGATCTACGAAATTAATTTCGAGATGTATACCTTCCAATCAAAGAATATTAATAGTCTTAAACTCTTCATTAATCTCGGTAGTAAAAAACCTTAACACTATCAGAAGTTCCCTAGCATCACCTGATGCCTGAAAGTTGTGTCTAAAGTTAATGAAAGTTTTTCCGCTAATATTTTATCGCAAAGGTTGTTCTGCTAGTTTTTCGCGACTAAGGGAACCAAGTTCATCGCTGAATTAATCAGTCATCGAAAATTTGTAAGTTTATAACGTGACAAAACTTTTCCCGGAATTATTGTCGTCTATCTCTAAAGTCATCAACCAGAAGGTTGAGATCCTTAACCCTCTATCATTAGCTAGTAAAAAATTGGAGAAAAGATGGCAATGGCAAAGACTTGGCAAGATGGGGAGTGATGCCCGTGGTTTCCTCATTGTGATGCCAAAATGCTATGGATGCTCTAGAGATGTGAGAAATTCACGTAATTTTCGCATAATGGTCATATAAAAACAGTTTTCATAACATTCAGTTTGAAGTGATCAAAATTCATCGTAATTCTTCCTCAGTACCGTTAGGATTTTCACAGCTATAACCAATGCAGAAAGGGAAGCAGGTATTTTATATAGTTTTTTGTTACCTTTCTCCCAAAATAAAGTGAAAATTTTCAGCATATATGTATAGTCGTTGTGAATTATGTGCAAAAAGCCAACTGACTAGAATTCAAAAAGTTCGTAAGTAAATGAAACGCTGGAAGGATGCTGTTTTTCAATTCCTGAGAGAATTTTTGTTACTTTTTCTATTGACGTATATGACCCCTAAGCCGAATCCTGAGTAGGTCAGGGAAATCTCAGTTTATTTCTGATAATAATTTCTTTTATCGCTGAAATATAGTCATACATTCGGTCTTCCATTATCTCCTTATCAAGTCGTGTTTTATCCATTTTACCTTGCGATAGGTCATTAGATTCATCTGTTTGTCAATATACCTTACAAGCCGCTTTTTCGCGTGTGGCAGAGGGATTAAGAATGTATACCAAATATATTACAATGGTGTTCCGTTATACGGATAAGTTTCCGTATTCCAATATAGAAAAGTCACTATTTATGGAGTTTCGAATGACGAAATCCGAAAGTCGGATTGAACCTAGGCGTGCTCGGTGAATTCAGAAATAAAAGACGTTTTTTCGGATGCGAATGTGATTAGCGTGTCTCCCAATTCGGCGATGGAAAGTAGTTTTCAATTCAATTTTTGGTATTCGGAAAGAGAAAGCTCACGTTTGGTTGGGGAAAGGGTTTTTAAGCTTGTCCTTGAACGAGCATGCTTTTGAGGGAACAATGGTTCTTGTCCTCCATTGGAACCTTAATTATCCCGTTGGTGGGATAAGAACCAGTTGGTTTCCGTGGTATGAGAGTGCCACCGAAGGTAAGGACAATTCCACTTGCTCATTCCAGCGTCTTTTTATTTTGACAGAAAGGTTTTAAAGCCTAAGATTTCCTTTCTTTTTATGGCGGAAGCTGCTCTCACCTTCTTGCGTCCCTGTTGGGATTTGCGATCCTAATATTATCGCATGTCTATATAAAGTTCTTATGTGTCATTAATTTTGTTTTATTTAAAGAGAGTTCTTGGTTTTATTGCCTATAGGTTCTCAAAGGTTATGTTGAGGCGGGATTGAGACCGAAAAGTATCTGTTTTCATCTAAATCATCATCATTGATATTAATGAAAACATAATTATATGCAGGTAAATAGAAATACAAAGGAAAACTCATGAAGGAGTGAATGTAAAAAGTCGAAGGTATTATGTTTGGAAAAAAGATCCGTAGCAGGGGCATAAAGAAGGGGAATGTGAAATACCTGTGCAAACAAACTGATAGTGCAAGATAAAAGATGTAAAGGAAAACTGTATAGCGTGGGGATCATAAAACCAGTACTGTAATAAAAATTACACAAAATAGCTGGACTTATTGCAATAATTTACTTAGAGAAAACAATAGAAATAGCATGAAAATTAGCATTTTGAACATTCTACTGCATTAATATAGTAAATTTTATGAATATAGAAAATTTTCATCTCTCTCATTATCTTGATATCTATCATCTCCTTTATATGTAGACTATTTGCAGTTTACGTTGTTCATAGTATTTCCCCGATAATTCATATTCTTAACTTCTTTGATTCTAAAAATGTCTAACTCGTAAGCTAATTTTATATTCAGGAATCCACTCTCACAACATATCTATGCCATACAAACGCTGAGATCCATAAAGAGAATCGAACCCGGAACCTCGGTTCCGTCGGAATAGCAGATTCCTACTCAGATTCTTTCGTAGCCCTCCTACGGGGTAAAATAAATTTATCTTCAGTTCCATGCATTTTATATTTGAGGAGATTTATTTTTATTAAATATTCAGTGATTTCTACCTGTTGGAAATCGTTCTTGCGATTTATACATGTTTAAGCACAGACCTCTATCCAGTCATGGACTCATAACATACGACCATCATCATTCCTGGAGGTGATATTATCTTTGGAAAATCCGTCGATCAGCGAATCAGAGTCCTAATGCGTTTCAAATGTCAGCGGAAAGGTCCACAATCTATTTTAATAGCGACTTCCTTCTTCCACGTTTATTGGCTCTGCACAGGTGGTCATCCTTAGTCGCGAATTTCACTTCCTGCGACCTCCCGTTTCATTCCCTTCTCTTGCTTTTTTCCTCCAACGTAGAGAGAGAGTCTCACCTTTCATCCTTTGAACCCCTCCTCGCAGTACCTGCTCTTCTGGGCCCATAAGACCCGCCCAGGTATATGACCCAAGTTTCCTTTTTCCTCGCTTCTATAGTAATCCAACTCCAAGGACTCCCCTCTCACTTCCGTTCAGCGAGTTTCGCGGCTCAGTATTCGTGAGGGATGGTCGAAGGCGAGGAAATGTATTGCAGACAGGTAGGTTCAGGACGTGCTTCAGCAGAAGTGCACCGTGTTTACTGCATGCTAGTTGAATGGGAGTGTCTGAAGTCACGGTGTTAAGAAGTGGAGTAGTGGGGTGTTATCCTATATCCAGAGGCACGAAGATATTGGTAGTTAGTTTTCGTTAAAATTTTTGTTTAATTTGTCCGTCCGTCTGTCCGACCTCCCTTTATTTCAGAAACGGTTTGATTTAGAGATATGAGACGAATTGTATCGTAAATTTATTTATTTATTAACAAGCATCAATATGCAGCGCGAAGCCAATTACTGCTGACGATTAACAATAATGATAAAGAACAAAAATGCCAATAAAATCGTGAAAAATCAGCAAATTAAACATATGATAGATAACAAATGGATATAAGCAAACAAACGAAAAATCACAGAAAACTGTATTTTTCCATGTCAAACAATTTAACTGACATGTTCCAGCCTAACTTTGTGGAATGGTGCCATCATGCGAAGGAAAGAAACCACTTTGTAAATTCCACAGAATTTAAGTGCATTTGCAAAATTCATTCATTCTTACAAGGTAGAAACCCCCAAGAAAACTATTCATGTCACTAAAAAGGCCCAGGTTCGGGCCACAAAAAATCAGATTTTTCCCATAAGGATGGATTGCGTGGCTATTCGAAAACATTTTTAAGCACTTCCCGGTAATGGAGAACTTAAAATCACGAAGCTCCGAGTAGAAAGACTTTTATAGTAATAATCAAGGAACTTCCGCAAAGTTATCGTGCGTTCGACGCCAGGTGGCGTTCTCGCCTTTTAAAATACATTGCGGCTATATTATATATTTTATTGAAGCCCTTCCGGGAAACATTTATATGTATGACCCAGCAGATGAACAGATATCATGAGTATATGTATTTTATATATCAGGCAATCGATCGTTTTCCTGATTATCCATGGTTCGATGCCAGAGCGCTATTTTGCATTCTACCATATATATTAATGCCGATAAATATCCGCCATATTGTTTTAGCCACAATGCATCATGGATGTGTTTACAACCGTGATGCATTGCGATTAAACATCATTGTAAGATCTAAAGCTTAGGCGATGTGTCAACTATATCAATCAAGATTGTAAATACCACAGAAGACTAGAATGCGGATTACAATACGGTTCGTAAAAGTTAAAGATAATGGATATACTCTATAATAAGTATACAAAATAAAACCAGACTTTAATATGTTGTTTTAAATTGTTCTTCTCAGTTCTAGCGAATGGTCATAAACCGGTAAATTGCGAAAAAGTAAAGCAGCAGTGAATCTTACTCACCCATCCCCGACTCAAAAGGTAAACATATCCACGTTTCTTTATTTACATTATTATTACAATGAATTATCAGTAGCGTAATACTAATAAGTTTTTATGACAATGTATTACGTCCCGTATATTATGTACATAAAAAGACTGTTATTAAGATACAAAGTTGTTGGTATAAGTCCCGGTTATTTAATCAGCTTTTCAACTTGCATGAATATTAAAAAAATTATATAAATTATATTTATCAGCTGTAAGTATTATAATATTATTTACTCCACGTTTTTATAATACCCAAAAAGTTGCAGATTGAAATATTTAGATGAATAGTTGAATCGCATTGTTTATTGATAAAATAAAAATTTAGTTTCACAAACAGATTTAATAGCTTTTACTTCAAAGCTGTCAATGCAATAAATGTTGTTACTTTATCAGTAAATAAATGGCATTTCATCAAAGGTAGGTCCTTTGATTGTTTTATCTATTTCTGGTTTATAATATATGCATATCGCTAAATTTTACTCAATATTGAACTATTGCCTTTTTAAAAACCCATTCAGCTGATGATAGAAGATTGCATCGATCCATATCCCTAGAATTCCTGGATTTTTACCAGTAAAGAAATAAATTTTTGTATATTTGTACGGATGCTAAATACGGAATCGGATGTGCCGTAGTCGAGCTTAAATTAGTTTTAATTGCCTAGTATATCCTTTGCAAAGTATCCCGCAGTCTCATACTTATAAATGAGTAAGCATTTACCATTAATTTATGTATTGAGGTAAGATCTATCCATCATTTCGTCCACTGAAAGTCACTTTAATTACGTTTTAATTTATTTCCAATTGATTCCTTACGAGGCGATTTATTCGATTCCAGTCTATTGGTTATTTCCCTGGCTTATCACGGGAAAATCGAGATGCTCTAAATTTTGTTTTATATCATAACCCTTTCTCAGAACGGTAACTCTTTTCCTTATGTGATCATGATTTCAGCGTATTCTTAACAAAAAAATTCTTTATGCAATGGTATCAGTACCTCGTGACCTTCCATTTTCACACGAGATTTTATCAAATTCTATAATCCCCTCGCAGTATGTGCTCGAATATCTACAGTGATTACCCCTCGTTTGATAACACTTTTCTTCGGAAAATTTTACATCCTCGTTTGCAATTTTGCGGTGTTTTTCGCTATCCGGCTTACCATCTTTTTCCCATCCAAGTTCAAGCCCACAGAAATGGCGCTTTTTGCAGGTAACTACTTTTTTCCCGAAGGATTTGTATTGCATATTTAAACGCGAGTGCTTACTCGCCCATCCTCTACATTCTGTACTCACCGCGTACCTCGTAGAAGTACATTTTCGACTCAGATCCAGAGGTGTATGGAGTCGAAGCTCCTGCTAATATTCTTTCCCAAAAAGGACCAGAAAAAAAGAATCCATCCCTGGGGCTCCAAAGATTCTGACCACGGGATTTTTTTGCTGAGAGCCTTGCAGATTTGGGAATCGATCATTTTCTGCGGTGGCTCAGAAAAGTTGCCGACGTAACTTCATTTTAGCGATTTTCGCCCTTTGAGGCTGTGGGATAATGGCGGAGGGAAAGGTATTTATTCTGCACCAACGATTTGGGAATTAACGGAAATGTGTTCTCAACCGTTTCGTCTCGTAAAGGGATCGCGAAATTTTCCGAGCGATCCGCAGAAATCGTTCTTTATTCAAATCTGCATATTCCGTATCTATGAAAGGAAATATTTGCTTTGGAATTGTGCTTTATAATTCAGTGATCCGTCTGTAGCAATGGGCTTGGTCTCAGAGAAGGTAGTCTTCTCTTTGCGATTCGAATTTATTTTATTATCGCTAGGTACAAATATATAGACACACATTGAATTCGTATGTCGGAATTCTTTAATTTTAATTCATTTTTCGGTTGAGATTCGATTTTATCAACTTTTTGAAACAGGTTTATCGTATCTTAAACTTCTCTATCCAATCCATATTTTTTCATTGTATTTCGAGATTAAGTGAAAGAGAGGCTCTCTAGGGCCTTATAAGGGTCAAGTAATAACAATTACTGGTGTTTATTTCACACATTTAAAAGTAAAGCAATGCAACCGAACTCAGCATCGCTTCAGGCGGCAAAATTTTGGGGGCGAAGATTGTAGGTAGCAAAATACTATTTCTGGTGCTGTGGCAGTTTACAAAAAGAGGAATTACACAAATTCAAAAGAAAGCGTATAAGACTGCAGGATATTTGTGTAAAGATAGCAGTCTAAAACGATGCGAAAGGAGGAAAAGAAAATTCACGACAAACTTTTCTTTATTATTTAACTTCGAATCCTGTTTAAGTCCTCCTGTTACTTGTGAGTTTTATTTTTTTTTAACCAAGTGATACTGTTCTATCATCTATTAGGGAGATACCAATCTTAAAATAGAGATTGTAGACCAGGACGCCTTATTCTCGCTTGTGGTGTCAATTTATTGTTGCTCAAAGTAAGTTCAGGAAGTTTGCCCATGTATCAGTGCTTATATACAAGTGCTTTTGTTACTGTTTTGCTTATTTAATTTATTAAATAATTATTTATATTTCTTTCATTGAGTGCTTTATGTGAATTTGTCGTGCATCTCGATTGCGTACTGAGCCAGATCTTTGTCCATGTAGATTGGCATGTAAAGGTTAAGAGTTTTGAACAAAAAAGAGCGATAACGATATTTATTGTATCCATCAGAGATGAGAATAACCTTCATTAGACAATCATTAAAAATTTACATATTTTCCTGCGGATACATATTTACTTAGGAAGGGTTCATATGATGAAAAATAGCCAGTAAGCCGTCAATAACAACAAGCCATAAGGCCAATAAAGCCATTAGTTGAGGTTGATTTTCGAGTAGATTTTCTAGGAAGAATCGATTCCGCCACAGCTTATTAGACGAAAATATTTTGTTATTAAATATCTCTTCGTATTCGGTGCAAATGTATTTGAATTAAGCCTTCCCATTTATAAATATTGAAGTACAGAAATTAATCGAGGGATCAAAAAAATATCGCTCGAATTGATTGAACTTAGAATTCGAACATATTGAACTCATATTCTCGAAACTTACCAGCATTTAAAAATAATGAAATCGCGGGCTTCTTTAACATTGATGGAGAAGATTCATCAGTAAGGTGTATCTTTAAATAAACTTATGTGCAAGAAACACAGTAGTAATTTCAAAGTGATAAATTTCAAAACTGAATGTCATCACATTATTACAATCTAAGACTTCGTAGTCGGCGTTTTCAAAATAAGAGTAGTACCACTCATTGTCAGTGTAATATACAACTCCCTATCTTATCTTGCTTTTCTTCGGATCTTTTTCAACCCTCATAAGAAAAGGGGCTAGATTCACCTATAAGGGATGTTTTATGCGAGTAAACTCTACGCGACGATTTCTCTTCACTACAGAACGGAAATGTTTGTCTTTGTGTACGGGTCCCAAGACTCCCAGTTGCGAATCGCCTCGGATCCCCCATATGGTGGAAGTTGCTTTTCTTTCCCAAGCAAACTTTTCTTTTTCCAGAGGATATTTCTTGGAGCATCTCCCAGTAATGGTACTCCATCTAGCATAGCCTCGCTTCCCTCCACCGTTGCTTTTGCACCTATCCTAACCTTTTACCCTGCCCACATGTGGTGCCCATTTCCCCTCCGTTTTATGGTCCTACCCTCTACCGGAGGGCCGTTGGTGCTTCCTTTTTCCTAGCGGACCTTCTCCATCTTCCCCTTCTCCCCTTGAGTTGAGTTCCTCCACAGTCCTTTCTGGACGTTAAACGGCTGTTGTGGGGCAGCGTCTCTTTTTCGGTTTCTGTCACCCCTCCCAGCGACCATTGTGGAAGGCTCTCAGAGCTGCAATTTTCTATCGCTGCACTTCGGTTGCGTGTTGTGGTGTTTGGCTGTGGTGGAATAGATAGGGAATATACCTTATCTCCGAATATACAGTCGATATGTTTTGGTAGGAAGCATGCCCTGACGTTGCGCAATATCTCTTTTACCTAAATTTTTTTACACTTTTATACCTGCACTCCGCCATTGGCGTATGGCAGGAAGTGTAAAAAACACCTATATCTACTTCTAGCTCTAACTGCTATTAGCTTCTCTCATGGTTCGCGTAGGCGATTATTTCCTTGTAAGGCTTTTTATTTTACTTTATGAGTTTGCAAATCCTTAATAAGAGTAAAAATACTAAGTCTGTACTGAGGAAGTTTTACATAGATGATGGTAATTTTCCTAAAGAAATCCACTGGTGTGAGCTTCTGTTAAACATTCATTTAAGATGTTTATTTATTAATATTTATTTAAGATGTGTATTTTTATCAATCAAATAAAAGATATAACTCCATTTACCATAAAATTCCTCTAAGTAAAATCAAAAGCAAACGAGGGATTTTTTCGCGAATAAATCGTTAGGATCGTGCGTAGTAGATTTTTTATACTTCTCGTTAATATTGGAAGCCGTTGGTAGAATTAATGTTCAAATTGTGAATTCGAAACGGTACCAAGGCACTAAATCGTATCTGTCGATAAATAATGCTTCTTTATAAGCTCTTACTCCGAAAGCTCCTCATTCATCAAGGAAAGGCTAATTGGTAAGTCAGATGCACGAGTTAAATGATGTTTATTAATCGATTCTCTGACACCTTGCAGCCATCAAAGTCAATTATTTCGCGGTTTGAATTTCTGACGTCGATTTGACGCGCTACGAGTTATGATTTCCAGCAGAAGACACTCATTGTTTCATTAATTCATATTCATTACAGAGAGTGCAAAGATAATTGTTCGAGTGATATCGTATGTCTTCCTCTGTGGTTTTATCTTTGCATTTGTTCGTTTAATTTAGGGGTTTTCATTTGAAAGTGTATAAAAGCTTTCATCTAGAACAAACGTATTCTTTTATTCATTGCGATGAATAGCGTTTACGTCAATGGTTCTGAATTACCCGACCTTTTATTCTGTTAGGGCGATCTCAATCTCTCAGACGATTCCGCGATAGCTATTTCATCTCCATGTCGACAGGGTATCGTTATCTCAAATCACCCGGCGGTTTTGAAAGTCCTCTAATCGATTTAGTTCAAGGTGATTCTAAGTGACTCCCATGGGCAATTAAAGCATAAAGCTCATTTCTTACAGCCAAGTGTCGGAATCGAAAGAAGGCCGCTATCGCCGCATTTTTTGTATCAATGGTCTTTCACACAAACCCTTATATTGGAGGCGTTTATCTTAGACATTTCTTTTCTTGCCACCCTCATGCACGGCTCTTATCCGAAACCTCACCGATATCCCGCCGACCACGCTGACTGCCACCCCTCCATGCGATCGGGACGGTTCGGCGCATGCGCACAAGCCACCTCGCCGTCCCAGCCGCCATTCTGCGTGAGTCACGTTTTTCCCGCCACCCGTCCGGTGGCGCCGCCTGTGTTTTTCCTTCTACCCAACCCCACTCTTCGTTTCGCGCCCTCTGCTTCCTCACACTCCTTCTTTCTTCTCTTTTGCCCCTTACCAAAAACTCACTAACCTTACCTCGGTATCCCTCCCTCCTGTATCCTTTTGGAAGCCTCCCTCCATTTTTCTACCTCTCGGTCATTCCTCACCCTTCCAGGCATTGGGAAAAGCAAGTCCCCCTCCCCTGCTTACATGCAGCGTTGCCAACTTTGCAATTGCGGATGGCAGCTGAAAAACGTGTAGACCGTGTGCCGCGTTTCTTCGTCTGTCGAGGAGATTAGGAAGAGTGAAAGCATGTATTTTGGCGCGTCGCTGATGATCGTTTTGGTCTGCTTTTATATCCAGCTCTAAACTGAAGTTATGATCGTAAACCTCTCGGTTCATCAATTGGTATTTAATGATGAAACTAATTGAATGTATTTTTTGAATAATACTTCTTTGAGAGGATTATGATATGTTACAGAATTTCAAATGCCATTGCATTTTGATATACTGAGAAAAGTTTATTCACTGATCGAAAAGTAACAATTCAACTTTTCCTAAGCAATAATAGGTGCGCTACCACCAACAATAAGCTAACGTAGTGGTATTAACAATGCAATATAATGAGACATTGTTAATGTAGACCTAAATCCCTCGTTTTAGTTTAATAAATGATCTTTTAAATTGATGTGAAAACGCCAAGATCGTCAACATCTGGTTTTAACTAGCCATTGAAGGCGTGATTAAATTTAAGTACCTAAAAAGTATCTAACAAAGGCTCAGTTTCAGTTAAGGATGAAATAGAAATAAGTAATTAAGCCAATATGGCTATAAAATATTAAATGCTTTATCGAAAATGGTTGTATTCCGCTAGTTCTAAGTTTTACTTAAAATAACAGGATTTATATACTCTAATTAATTCATCTTCATAAGTAAAAATGTCTTAATTTCCCATTTCTGTTTGAAAAGTTATCTAGTTACTTCATTAGCTAAGAAATATCTTATACTTCATATGCTAAGCAAGTTTAACCTTGGTCCCAGTTCCGTTGGTTACATCTGTTGGGTCACAGCATAGACATGCTGCGCATTCGGCTTAAGTAAAAGCCGTCCCGAGTTCGATTCCCGAGTGGGTGCCACTTGCGAAATGACCACAATGGACGAAGCACTTCTAACGATACTACTACTGCTTCATCCGTAGTATACAAGTCCATTATACTGTATACATATCAGATATCGGATTCTTTATTTTACTTGTTTTGCTTGACTTTCCGCCATGGAAAGCTGCTCAAAGACCCGTAGACACCAATATCCGAGGGGTAAATATTTACGTTTTCAAATAACGTTCCAGTCGCCAAAGTTCCGAGCAAGTTTTGTAAGGCTGGGGAGCGCGATTTGTGCCGCGAATAAGTCGAATCTATAAAAAAAATCACTTAAGTTTCCCCGAGGTTTTTCTAAGCGTCGATAAGAGGGACCCGTGGGTGGGAGATAGCCTTCGCTTTCCTCCGTATTCTTCACACAGGCGTGCGGGTTGGTAACCATGGTTACACCTCCCCTACCGCCGCTACCTTCCCCTTCCCCCGTCCAGTCCCGGCCAACGCGCTCTCTCTCCTCCCCGGCGTTTTCTTGCCAGTCGAGTTTGGTTTGTAGCACGATAAAGGCAGCTTGCCGTTGGAATGGCGCGGTGGTGAAGTTTTTCAAGTTCGTAAAGGCGCCGTCGGTTGGAGAGACCTTCTGGAAAAGCTGGATAGCGTAATCGCGGGGGTCACGGAAGACAGTTCGATCGTCGGGATCACATTGTAAAAGTCTTATCGAGCAACCCCTTACCCACTCTGTCGTGCCCCTCGTGGATGGAATTCTGTAGGATTTCGACGCGGACCACGGTGAAGGGGGAAGTGCTGGTTACGGTGTGGCCTGCGTGTGATTCCATCGTAGGGGGCTAGAGAAAAAGGCCGAAATTCCACCCCCGCCAGTGAGAGTGTGGTGTGTTTTATTGAAGTGCGAGTGTTATTTGGTTTGCTGACGGGCGTTGTAGTGGCCGTGTTTTGGTTGTGAGGGCTCGTATCGAAAGGATCGGGGAGTCCGAAGATAACCGTTCGACAGCCGGCGAGAGTTTTTTAATTCCCCGTCCTCCCCGGATCCGTCGGCGGCGACTACCCTCGCGACCACCTGGTGTTTTGTGTCTCTATTCCCCTTCTTCTTCCCAAACGCAGTTTTGATCGGCTGTCGCGCTCGCCCCACCCTTACCCTGCTCTTCACCCGCCGTCGGGAGGTTAGTGACGCCTCGGTGAGAACGTCATGAAGGAGATGGGACCAGACATGGTAAGGGCGAACGATAAATACATATTTGTCTCTTCTATAAGTGCCGGGTGTGTTGCCGGTGGCATTATTTCCGTTGCGTGCCCGGTATCTCGTCCGATGTCGTTGTGGTTACCCCACCGATGTTTTACGGTGTTCCTTGTGAAGGGCCATGGTTATGCGTCTCATATTATTAGTATGTATTTTGGGAATCCACCAAAGAAAACGTGGGGTTTGGTTTCCATCGCAACGCACGTCGACAGCTGTTTATAATTTGCACGAGCGTTCCCAGCTGCGTTTTGGAAGCAGGTGCCTCGCGTAAAATCGAAATGGTTTTTTGCCCCGAAAGTTATTATCTGTGATGGTATTTATTGATTATTTTCATAAATATCTAGATACTCCACTGTTAGACTTGGTGAAAATTACCCCAGAAAGGAAATAACGCTTTTTAATCTGTATAAAGTACGCTTTTGAGTGATTTTTGTTCGAAAATAAGCCCAAGATTTTTATATTCCTACTTGTGTTTACTGCGAAGTGAATATTCTACCGCAAGCGCGGCATTTGTGTTCAAAAGTATGAGAAAAGCCGGTTTGCGTCGTGCGTGGTGACGCCATTCCAGCACTCATGCCGAAGGCTGCTATTTTTTCTAACCGTCTGGGCCACCGCGGCGATTACCGTCACCCGCCGCACCTCAGAGTGCGGGCGGAGGAAAAGTTGCCGGTATTTTTCTCGTTTTTTCAATCTTTTCGGTCCGAGGTGCGGGGTGACGGAGGGTCGAATCGATGGATAGCAACAAGTTGCTCGCCGGGCGCTCGGAGGGGAGGCGCGCGTCTGGAAGAGTATGAAAACCCCGCCGCCATTTTGAAGGCAAAGTGCGTGTTCCTCGACTCGAAAAATTATTCAAGAGGAGATCCCCGTGCTCATCGGCGGCCATCCCCTACGTGCTCGCGAAGGAATCTCGTAAACCGAGCACGCTTCTTGTCTCTTCTATTGCAACTCCTCCGTGGTCGCTCGGCGCCCGTCTCTGTTGCCAAGGGCACGGCTTCACAAGCCGTCGGAGGCAGGAAGTGGGTGGGGTGGGAAGGTGGGGCTGCAGTCGTTCCCCTCCGTGTACGCTTTACTGGCGAGAGGTATCGACGCTCATCAATTAATCGTTTTGTGAGGATCACGGTTCGCTGGAGAGCTCAAGACCGTCTCTCTCGCTTTCTTGGATTGCTCCGAAGGGTGCTGCGTTTGGCCCGCTGGAAAGTTTCAAGGGCACGGGCGCTGCAGGAGTATGTTCTCATGAAAACCAGGTTGAGGGAGATGCTTATAGAGGGGTTAGCGAAGACTTTTTTGATAATTGTCGAATTATGAGCAGGTCGGCCATAAATTTGTGTGTCCATACCTATGAATAGGTAGGTTTCATCTCGGTGTGTCGTCCCGGTCACAATGAGAACAGGCTAGGCAGGTACTAGTTGTGGAGCTGGAGTTCATCTCATAAATCAGCTCTTGGGTAGTTTATCAAAGGGCTTTTCAACGTCGAGAACTTTTCTGGAACTTCTGAATCACTTTGCGTCGACCTCATTTTTTGAGCTTTTCGGTCGATTCAGTGCCCTTGTAGTTCTCCGCCCTGGGCTCTCGACCTGTTCGCCCCGCCCTAACATCATCTCTGCCTGTACCAATGAAGGTAATTGAGTTCGGCCCCCGAGGGTCCATGGAGGGATGCTGCAATGTGCATGCCCATGCGGTAATTTGAGTCGGAGGCCTCTTCGAATTGATTGCTGAATTGCAGTTGGGTTAAGATTAATGCTATCCTATAATTTTATCATATTCCGTACGTTTTAGGGACCTTGCGTATATTTATCAATATTGTTATATCATACTGACCCCGGTTAGATAATTTGTGTGCAATTATAATAATACTTTTTAATGGGATTATTAAACTCACAATAGCCTCAATTAATAAATTAATTCAGTATTCTATTTATAATACGTTATCGAAGAAAGTAAGTCTTCAGATATATTAAATTAAATATTGTTTTATTATGATAACTTATCATTTATTCCATGGTGCGTTCTACGGCTCGGTTATCTCTTTACTAAGATGATCTCAAACCACATGTAAATAAATATGCTTGTAAAACACGCATGTCTCTCTTACCATATGTAAATAAACCTCGAGTGATGAATTATGGAAATTAAATGCACAAAGCCGTTTTCAGAATTGCTTCCTATCGAGAAAAACTCACAAAACAAAACTCACCTCCAGATAGATTTGAAAGATTATGATGTAATCTACTTTATATGAAAGTAGACTGTAAAAGTGTGGCGGATTTGCTACTCAACTCCGGCTACTCTTTCTTCATTTTCTGATGATGATCTGGGAGCACGCTCCACCTGTCTCACTATCCAACCCGATCAACAATCCTCCCCGTGTAACATCCTCATCCCCTATATACCAAATCGACCTAATGGCGGCTGATCTGGCATATAAGGGAATCACAGGATGGTCCGGGAAGGACGATCAGCCGGATTGTGAGCAGTTGGAACGTACTCCCAGGACACTTTATGTGCCGGATCCTTTATTAACAGCAAGTACAAATCTTTATACATTTGGGCATCGGTACAAGAAAATAATTGACCCCTTCCCTTCCTGAGTGAGTACAGCACTGCAAGGTTATCTGTGTAAATGACAGTATGACAGGGCATTGCTAGACTGCTGGTGAGGGCGATGGCGATGAGTTTGTCCTCCTCAATAATCAATTAATGATATGAGCTTGTTGATATTTACATATAGTTTGAAACCATTTTTGAGGAACTGAATAAACAAACAAGTTTCCTGCTTTCGAGCCAAAAGCAGAAACAACTATGACTTCACTTTCCAGTTTTCTCTCTGGCGGACCAAATTTCTCGGTCAGTTAAAATAATATAAAAAAACGCCAAAAATAATCGCTTGCTGTAATTACTACCAGTAGAATTTAATTTGGAAAGATTAGAATTGATAAATATTAGATAAGGATCGATGATTGCGAATAAAGTTTCCACCGGAGACGCCACTCGTTTCTAAATCACTATTCTTATTACTGCTATGCCTCCAAATATCATACCTCCTTTGGTGAAGACTACTGATAACCTAGGAATAAGATAGAATTTAAATAAGATAGCCCTTCTCTAGCCTTGGCCTATAAGATCATAAGCCGCCTCGCTTTTTAATATATCAGTACAGAAAGTAGGTTTCATGAAGATTTCATTCAAGTCGATTTTCCATATGCCGTGGATGGTTATGATGTAAACATTAATGGAGCATTGATGGTGGTACCTACCAAACGCCATCGAACGATACCGGCCGAATTTTTCAGAATCCATTGGGATACGCGATCGTTTCGTTTCCAAACGTAATATAAAATTTTGATTCAGGGCGTTCTTTAGCTTCGTTTGCAATTCGAAATACAAATTCGCTTTCATCATCGGAGCTGCGGACAGGCATTGCTTTTGAGTCCTCTGTTCAGTTTCGAAAAATTGTTTGACGCGTTACGCTCGTATTAAATTCGGTGTTTAATATTCTATTTCACGGGATGTCGGAAGCATGGTCTCCGCCGCACGCACTACATGGCGATGGTTATCGATTGTTTTGTCAGTTTGAGATTTTCCGTCAACAACACGACGCGTCCTCATCAGTCTCCCTCTCCACGTCTGCAGTCTTGTTAGCGAGCTCTTCCGCCTCCAAAAGTGGCGTTACATATTTAATTCCGTCGAGGGGATCCGGATTTTAGTCGGTGACACCTCGCGTGATGCAATATTCCCTCAGTTGTAATAATTAGGAAGGAATCCGGGGGTTGCAGACTAAAATTCATTAGGATGCGGTTTTTCGCGAGGAGTGGCCCGCAGCGTAAATTGCGTGATGGTTATTAGGCGTGAAGTAATGAGAAATGGGCTTCGCCTCTTGGTCTGCCTCATGGTGCTTAATTCCGCGCGGGTGTTCCGCCACGTCCGAAATTCTCATGCATGAAGATGGTGTTTGGAGTTGGACAGTCACTTTTTACTTGTTTTTTCCCTCGGCTGTGTTGAGGTAACGTTTAAAATCTCATTCTGCCGTTTGTCTTTTTCAAAATGGTCATAGTTTTCTCTGTTGTTCCGTGGTATTTTTAATATGCTACTGTTGTTGGTTGGGTTACCATATTCTTACTGCAGGAAGTCGGAACTTAAATTAAATATTTTAAGCAATATTAGAAGCGGGTGAAACTGGGATGTTTCCGCTAAACGTAGCCTGATTTAGTTTCACAGCCTGTAAAGCCGCATTTGAGTGTGCAGGATCATACTTTTATGATTATTTACGTTTAAATAATTTCTCCCGTACATCCGTATTTTCGCTTTTATAATTTCATCGTTTTTACTTCAAACCGAAATATTTGTAAAGCTGACTGGAATAATAGGTTATATTTGGGATAAGCTCGGTCAAAACAGAACAAGGTACTGATGATTTATTTCGTCGCGATTCCATTCAGGTACACAAAAGAAAATCTGTATTGAATTGAATTGAATTGAATATTGAATAGGCTAGTCAAGAGCATATAAAAAGGTTGCAATTTAAAATAAATGAAGAAATAGAATAAGGGAAATGTATCTACAGTGCCACTTCTTATCCAACAGATGACAGGATTATTATTGTCTTACGGGGAATTAAATTACACATAAGCACACAAGAATATAGCTATTCACGCAAGCAATTGCCAAATGTAATTTCTTTAGTAAGAATAGTTAATGGTACTGTCTTTACTGTTTTTGATTTTCTCTCTCGAAATATGGCATTAATCTACAGGAAAAACCGCATCTAGTAGTATTACTTTCATCTAATTCCGTGTTACGTGTTCACAATTTGTAAAAATCCATCTGGAAAGCGTTCGCAATTTGCTCCAATTCCTCTTTTGTGTCCTTCATTTTAACAGGTTTTGGTAGGTGATGGTGGAATTTCGACGCTCTCTTAATCTCTTTGAAATCCTTTTTCCTTTGTTCCGTATGCATTAAAAGCGCGGAGTTTATTTAAACTCTCTCTGCCAGTTAATTCGGAGTTTAGGAATTAAATTTTGATTTCTCTTATTCTTCCCGGCGCCGTTATCCTAGATAAGCGTTCTTTTGTATCATTGGAGCTCATTATCATTACGCGAGAACATCTTCGTGTTGCGTCAGATATTCGAATAGAGAAACCGTAGATACGTTTTTCTCAACGGAAAAGGCCTCTAGAAATTAAAACGGACGATGTTTTCTGTTCTAAAAGTAGTTCTGACGTAATCTTCTCGAAAATTTTAATTTAGAAGAATTCGTTTTTGCTGAGTCGGGATCGGTTAGAAGAAATTTTTAAAGTAGTATATGACGAAACAGTAATTCGATGAATAGTCATTGCATCTACTCATGCTCTGTATGAGTATTCGTTGCCGAGGGACGGCGCAGAAGTTATATTGGGATGAAAGCTCTTCACGAGCACAATTTTATACGCGGCTAATAAACTGAAATTGCCCGCCATTTCAGCAACCGTAATATACGAGTATTTTCTTCACTTGTAGATGGGGATTTAATGGCGGAGAAATTATTTGCTGTGGGTGAGTGGTCATTTTCCCAGTCCCTAGCGTCTTTACGGACCTCCTATTGATTTGGAGATTGAACCAATTTCATGACGCCGGTCTTTCCCAGCTGGCGCCCGGGAGTTTGGATCCTTTTCTATGCTCTTCGTTAATGCACAATTTTCCTATTAGTAGGTCTTAGTTACGTTTCTTGTAATGAATGGTTGCTTCCGCTACTATAGGGCCGAAACATGTGTGCGTCTTGGTTGATATTCCCGTAATTTTTTTCGTTGACGCTTGCGAAGTTCATTATGGTGCTCATTAAATCTCAATATGTTGTGACGTCTCTTATTTTTTCGTCTACTACTTGATGAATGAAAGCTGGTGTTGTAAAAAAAGGTGGCAGGATGTTGTGTTGTATTTATCGTTATGAAACTCAGTCGCTCAAAGATGCAATGATTTCTTTTTGACATTTTATAGTAATACATTTCTCGATTTCTTTTCAAATATAAGTAAATTTTTTAACTTCGGTATGCTGTACTTATTTTTTGTCTTAATTTTCACTCGTATTTAGTTTATTATTACAGGCTGTCTGTCCTACTGGTCAGAGTTGATGACGTGGGAAATTACTGTCATTAAAAGATTGGAAAATTGCCCAATCCTTATTCCGAAGCTAGAACCACTGTAGATATTCACTGATTCTGCAGTAATTCAATAGACATTATTCGTCATCCTTCTGATAAGTATGTTGGTATGTAAGCTAGCAGTAAAGAATAAGAGAAGTAATTTGTCTTTTGTCATGTAATTTTCTATAAATAAGTTGTTTTGTCTTACATGTACAGTTTTTGTTGTATTTCACCAATCGTAAGGGATTTATTTGTCTACTTTTATAAAAAAATTCGTGTTAAAGTTATATGTTATTACGGCTGACTACGTAGCGATCGCTGATGTCGACTCTGAAAACTATTATATCGGGCCTATGAACATATGCGGAATTTGGGAGAGTGGTGCATTCAGCCACCTGATAGTCTTTAGAGAGATCTTTCCCCGGATCCCATTTACTAATTGGTTCAGGTGCAGTACTCGCCTATTATGGGCGGAGACTCAACCGCGAAGGCAATCGACTGCATTACCGCGATCCGCGGGCAAGTGGAGATGTTCAGCTCATCGGAACAACAGTTTGGTTCTCGCCTTGTTCGATCGAGCCTCCTAGGTGAGGTGGAGAGACGTTTCATGGCGAGAACGTATGAATTAATGACGAAAAAAGGACTCCACGAGATGGGACGAGAGCACTTAAGAGATGCTACGAAAGCCCACTCAGTTTCTGCTCTTCTCCCCAAGTTCTCGCTCGTTTACCTCCCTTTGCAACCCTCTGCGAGATTCCAAGGACGCGGGGATTTAGGCATTTTTGCGAACGTTCTAGGGAAGAAACCGTGGGAGGAATTAATTTGTCGTGACGGGCCGGAGTGGGCATGGCGATTCTTCAGGTAACGACGTTAATTCGTTCGTTTGTGTAAGAGCTCCTTCGTGCGAGGCGTCATTAGTTAAATGTCAAAAACCTTAAGGGAACGTCTTAAATTCGATTCTCACTCCTTTGGCCCGTAAATTTGCGTGCAATGGAACCGCTCTGTCTTAGGGCTCAATTTTTGGGTGTAATTAAGTCGTCAGTTCTCGTGTGAATTTGCTTAGAAGTTGGGTGATTAGTACGCCGGTTGAACATTCATTAATTATGTGAGTTCCATAATGTTCTTACTTCGAATTATCTGTTACATGAACCGCGCTTTTGGAGGTTTTCATTGCTCATTAGCTACCTTTTGCCGCTGTAAGTGCTTGATAAAAAGTTGTTGTCTTTTCTGCGTTAATACGGAGAAATTGTTATGTCATTATTCTTACTATGTTACTTTCGTGGATGTTTTCTTTCATTACCAGGCAGTAAGAGATTCCTTACCTTGTAACGCACCGAATTATTTCCTCTGGAAAAGAACGAAAGTAATTCGTCCTACAATTTCAGAATGACTCAAGTTTGATATTTTAAAAAGTCAGAATGTAGGACTTTGTTGGTCCTTCATTTCCAATAAGGTCATTCTGAGAATTAGGAGCTACTTGAATCCTCCCTCGGTTAGAGTGTCTTCCAAGACATTGCTAGTCACAATGTATTCCGAGGATGCGTTGTTGGTTATCTTTGTCGCTGAGTCATTTTTGTATATCCTGAATTTTTCATATCACTCCATATATTGTTATTAGTCACAAATTCAATAATGAATTAAATATCAGTATTTCAAATAAGCTATAGTAAATTAAAATTATTTACGTTCGTGAAAAGTGAAAATAGAGCCTTTCTTAAAAAAAATCAAAATGAAATTTTCGAATCGACGGTCGCAATGTATCTTAAATGTATATACTGACTCTTTCAGTCTGCAAGATGTTTGTGTTGTGACTAACTTAAATTTCCTATGGTTAGCGGAGGGTAAGAGAATTTTGGTTTCCACCTGAAAAAAATATAAAGTAGCACTACAAAAAAATTAATTTGTGTATTTCAGAGATCATATTACGACCTACGGAGGGGAAAAATCAGACCAACTTAACAAATAGGAATCTTTTGAGAACGAGTGGTTAATGTCATAGAAATGCCTGGATCATAAATAATTAGCCAGAACTATATACGCAATCTGGAAGGAGTAATTATAACAACTGTCTTAGCTCTTATCTGGAAAAACAGCATACTCTTCTGATTACGAAAATCCCCTCGCTGTTTATGGTGATTGTAACATCTCTCACTTCCTCATCATATCAATAACAAGGAATTTCTTAAATAGGTCACATACGCATGAGTTACAAAGATTCATCCTTAAATTCTAATGCACCTCTCATCTAGCCTTTACCTATGCATATTCATTATTTCACAATTTTCTACGCCGTAGGATAGGCATAATAACGATGAAGAAAACAGCGATTTCATGCAGAATTGATCTAAGATAGTGGTTTGCAAAAGCTACACGATAATCGTGAATTCGTCGCGGAGAGGATAAGATATTTCTCGCGATGTACTGCTTCAATTCGGAGGGGAGATCGCAAATTTTGTCGGTAATGGCTCAGCAGAACCTTATAAATTTCCCCTCACTTTATCACGGTGCCATGTCGCAATTTGCTGTCTTCTTGCTTCGGCTCGGTTATGTCGTTTGTGCTCCCGCATCAGAGTTGCATCAGCGAGATTTTTTTCGTGTTTTCTCTGCTGAAGATTCACATATTAGTTTCGTTCTGTTCCGTTAGTCATCCTCGTTTCATGACGAGATGTAGAGAGAAGGGGTGTCGGAGGAAATTACATGTAACCCTGCTTTATTAGTAAAGGGTTTATTTCCTGGAAAAAACTAGTATAGAATACCAAGTCAATTGGTGTTATTTTGCCTAACATTTATGAAGGAAAATAAGAGGATATGCTGACTCTTTGCCGTTTACATGCCGTTGTTATTAACTATTATTAACCTATTTCTAAGCATTTTGATTCACGTTTTTCCAATGAAAGTTTTTTTTTCCTTCGATGATTATGTGTAACGTTAGTCAGTAGTAAGTGTGATGCTAGATCAGATTTTGATGAATTCTAAAATATCTAAATTAGAGTTTCGGGTGTTCTTACTCTTCATTCAATTCTTAATATCATATTGAAATCACATCTGATTAGCAAATATAGCATTGAACTCCTTCACAATTTCAATAAAATTGGCTTCTAAAGCGTGAGTGTATTAACTTAATTCGAAAGTAAAACGAGGAAACCTATCAATTTCCCTTGAGTAATCATTCATGAATAACTCATTCATCTTGATATTAGAAAGACAGGAAATGATGTTCACATACCCGTATTAACAATGTTATTGTCTTCGTAGCAACTCTGATACAATATCTCAATGTAGAGCGTTGTTTTCTCGTAGGAGGAATTAAACGAGTGATAAGTTAGCTCGAGGAATAAAGCCACTTAATTAACCCTTCATCAGGCCCTCTATTTTTCATCATCGTAATCACAATTGCTTACTTTCAGCTTTCAATGTATATCCTGCGGGAGCTGCGTTGCCGCTTCTAAGAAGTCGGTACTTAACGCATGTTTATCAGAGCTCTTTTCTTAACTCGTTCCGTAAATGGACTCTTATGAAGGAGAAGCCATAGCAGTTTCCCTCTCATCGTTCTATAGATGTCGTTTTTGTTCCATGAAATTCTCGGTACAGAGTTGGACTGGAAAATTTTTAGTGGATCAGCAGGACGTCGAATTGTAAACCGCGGGCTGTTTGTGCTGACACACACACGATGTGCCTTTCAACCGGCGCGTGTGGTCGTTTTCTCCGCGCCAATGAAAGAGGAAAGTTGTCGCGTTTATTGTGACGTCCAGGAATGTCCGGACGTGTCCCGCTTGCGGATTGGGTTAGCAATAGTTTATGTTCTTGGATGAAATTTTCGATTTTTTTAGTTACCGTTGTTGATTTTATCGTTGGATTTATGTCTGTAAGGTATATCGAACACTTGTTTCTTTTAATTGAAGTTGAGAATTTACAAGGAAAAGGACTAAGGAATTTTTAGTTGTGCCAGAGAAAAGTCATGAAATATACGGAAGTTGAAATGTCTGATATGAGTGCTACTCGAGATTTTTGGCTAATGAATGAGATCATTCTGGAAAGTTCTGGGTTGTAGACACTGTCTTATTGGACTTTTTCCTTCTCTTATTTTCCTTAGTTTCTAATTATGCTGAAATTAAGTAGATATCTACTTGCCATACGCGTATACTTAATATTATTTAGCTAATAGGTGAAGGAGAATCTTTTGTATTTATTTTTTATGGAGAGATCAATAAAGATACTCAGGAGCCGGGAATAGGCAGCCTCTGACTTACTTTTTGCCAGAGGATGATTTCAAAGCTCAGTTATTATTGCTATATTGGGTATTGAAACCAATGTTTTATTATCCATACCAGTAATAGGTATTGCCAACAAGAACACATTTATTGCAAAATTTAATAATGAAATGATAAACGAAATATTTAGTGATAGGTGTTTCAAACACGCTTACAACTTGAAATCTACATGATCAGGCGTAACTTTGTGGAAAGCGATTATGGTCTACTAAAATATCCCATTTCCGTGTCTTACCTCATATAAGTATAAGGTCGGCTCTGCTACACTGCTTTACCTAGACGTAAGATTCGTCCTGAATGAATATTGATGGATTAAATATAGGGAAAACTAGCAAATTATCAAAGCTCAAATTCCGGAAGAGGTGAGGTTTATTTAATCCTGTTCTCTACTTTGATTCGGATCCATTTTTGGAGTAAATTGATGACGAAATAATCATTATCATTCTTGGCGGTTGATGCGTTGCAAAATCCAGAATTAACCCACCTACTTTCTTTTGAGGTTAAGATAACTACAATTTCCTTAAAGGTCAAATGATTGAACGATCCGAGGGCAGGTTTTCGCTCTTTTAAAATCGGTGGCATTTTATTTTCTTATCACGTACAGGTGAGCTCGCTCGAAACAAGATTTGTCATAAACCAAATCAACAACTTTCTCTGTTTTAGGAGCAGCTTTCATTTTTTTCGGTGTTGCTTTGTCCACGATGTCTGGGAATTCGAGAAAAAAATTAATGGGTTATGAATGACGTCTCCCCTGTCGTAATGAGGTGTCTGCTGAATTACTTCGCTGGAGGAAATTTAATTTTATCCAGATTATCTGCATACGGATTGCCTGTTATTGTGAAAAAAACGTATGCTCAATTTGTAAATCCTTCTTCTTTTATATAGGTAAATTATATCGGATCGAAAATAGAGTAAATCATTTCGGCATTAAAATTATCATCACACTCTTTGTAATTAACAGAGAGTATAGATTAATTCGTGGTGTGCTACCTTAATTGTTACCCTGTTCGACACCGGTATCTTTTTATTTCAGTACTGTTCTCTCGATAGTCTCTTTCTTTGACGACTTTATCAAAGAAGCACCAAATTATGTAATATAAACGTAGTTAATTGGTTGAGGATTCAGGATTTTGATAGGGGAAAACTTCATAGGTTTTATTAATCTATGTACTCGTATTTTTAGAGATGGTAATATTTCTCAACTTTTATTTAAACATTCCCAGCGTAGTTCTTTTAATTAATGTTTTATACCTCCTAAGTTAATTAAAAATTTTGGAGTGGGAGATTTGTAGTTACACAGTTTCATTAACGAAATGTAAAAGTAAAATATGTATTAATTTTCAAGTTTTTATTAACCTTTGTTACCATCTGGAATGGTTCGTAATATCCCAGGAAAGAGTTCATCAATGTTTTTGTAAACAGTTGTTAAACATCTTAGTTATTAGTAGTAGTATAAATGCATGTTAAGTAGGAAGAGAGCGTGCCTAGTTGTAGATAGACGAAGCGTGAAGTTTTTTATTCGAGGAAGTTCTAGGCGCAGGAAGTTTAATAATTATCATCTGTAGAAACACTTTAAACCGAAGGAAGTTTTGGTAATTAAAAGTAGAAAATTCTTAATTAGTCCATCTAGTGCAGTATAAGTTGGTGTTTAAGTTTCCCGATTCGGAATACGACAGTTTCACTCTCGCATCTCGTGTCATTCAGACTTCGTTGAAGAAAGTTGTCGGCTTTCTCCGTCCCTCGGAATGGGCGCCGAATCACACTGTTGTCATTCGCTCTCTCTGGATTTGAGGACGACTCTTCTTCCTTTTTGTTCGGAACTTACCCAAGTAGACGCAATTCTTCCTCGGTTGTTGGCCTAGGGTAGTTTTTTTCGTAGGAAGCGTTGCGTTCTGCACGTCCGATCGCTCTCCGTGCTGGATTTGTAGTTGCGGAGTTGTCTCATGGTGTCACCGTGCCCTCTGGCGAAGTCGGTGATCTTCTGAGTGTTTACGCAGTGACTGGCCACTTTCACGCTATTTTCCTCTGGAAGTGTGTCCATTTAGAGATATTTGCTTTAAGGGAATGATGTTACCGAAAGTTGCGTAAAGTTCTGTCTTTACTTCTCGCGCTGTTTAGTTCGTAAATTTGCGTTTAACCTTAAGAGATTGTGGTGGGTGTATTTGTCTGAATACATCCAGGAAATGAGTTGCTTTTCCTGCTTATCTCAGTGTTCGGTACCCAAAATTATGCGATGGATTCCTTGATGTTTTAGGTTCTAAGTAGGTAGCGAAATTAGTAGGCCAAGCCATGGCTGGTTTTCAAGGATTTCAACTTCGGGTCGCTGGCGTCCCAAAATTCTATCAAAATCACGGTTTGGGTTGCTTTGCTGTTTTCAAGATGAATTTTTAGTGATTTTGAAATCATTAGTCGTTATTTAGATTAGGAATTTCTTCTCATTCGTCGTAATGTTTATGTAATATAAATGTAGATTTTGTAAGGAAGTTAAAGATTTTGATGCAAAGAAAAAAATTTAGATCGTATCGCGGTAACTGGAAGGAAGCAGCTATGATGTTTACAAGTACTTAACTACTGTAGGAGTGTTAAATCGTAATATTCCTGCTATTTAGATTAAATTCCAATGCTTTCATGCCTTTTTCCACAGCGTTCTGTTGCATCCGATTTTCACTTCATTTACTTTAATTACACTCATTAATGAATATTAACCATCAGCTTTAAGCGGAATTCATCCATTGGAAAAATAACTCCGCAGTGAATTCCAAAGCCAGGATATTCGAATCGAGCTTCGATAAAATGTCATGCCCAGTGCGCTAGTACGTGATAACGTATTCACATAATCCAAAATTGCCTATTGCTTAATCGGTATTTTACTACGCCTTTTATAGCAATAATCCAGTTATATCGAGATGAAAAATCGTGTTGCAATATATTTAATCAAAGGATGAGGAAAGTTTGCCAAATTTAACAGCATGTTCATGAATTACGTTATTTGTTAGCAGATACTGTATTTCGTGAAGGATGGAGGCAAGGATGACTTCAAGGCAAACTAAATGCATCTTTGTGTTGTGGTTGTTTATTTAAAAGGTTACTGTTAAACATCCACAGTTATTAGAGTTGTTAAAAATGAATCATGTGCTCCATGTCCCGGAACAGGTATAAATGCCTCTCCTGATAGCATTAGCAATGGCTTGTTTATATAAGGAACTGAAAGAAGATTCTCGGAATGTCACTACACTTTCTCAAGGCAGTTCTCGATTAATGCAGCGTGAATTATAACACCTTTTTCTTTAATAACGGGACATGCGTGTGTCGTAGGTGCGTAATTCTTCGCCCATCAGCTGTATATATGTTTGTCGAGTTTAATTATTCCAGTGGTGATAATTCTTGGGATCGGATGTGGCAAGTACTCTACTTTCCGCTTGACAATTAAGGATATTAAGCTGAAAATTGTTGCGCAGTGGTGGTTTCAAGAAAATACCGAAGATAGCGTGATATAGGCTTTGATTTTTTAGATTCCGTTTATTATTTTATAGACTTAAAGTCCGAAATATTTGGTTCCCATGAAGTATTGTAATTTTGACTATAATCGAATTGAATTATATTATGAATTTTGATTCGCCAGGAATCGAGAGTGAGATAAAATGCGAAAAAGTTTTCCTGCCGAAAACTGAGCGGATTTCCGTGAATGCGTTGACGTCTTTCCGTCTTGAAGCTAACTTCTCGACCTTAGATTTTGAATACTGCTTCCTCAAACTGGTCCGGCCATCTTCAAGGACGAGAATGTTCTAGCTGACGGGGATAGGAACGAGCCGTAAAGGAAACATGTAAGTGCGTCTCAAGTGATAAGATTCCGAATTATCGTAAACAAGTTATCGACTGTGGGTGCTCGCGGTCTTATGTGAAATAGAAATGGCGCTTTAGGTGGAGTCTCTTGGCGCAAAGGAGTTCAAAAGTTTTCCATCAACCGTGCAAATGATATATAGTTGCAGGTACAAATTTTATGTTTCGCCAGGCTGTGTTTGATTTGCTACAGCTACACATCTTAATTTTGCGCTTGCTGTTCGCTAGTTTTGAAGTTGACTAAATTAATTTAGTTCTGAATTATTGGGTAACTGTGGAGTCTATTTTTCTCAATCAAATTAAAAGTTTGATGATTTCTTGGATTATTTAAATATAAATAAATATTTTCTGTGTTTATACCTGGCAATTCATCGCAAAGATTTTAACTATCTTTTTGATTAAAGTCTTCTTGAGAATGTTTTTATGGTGCAAGCAATACGTATCGACTGTGTGTTTAGTTGTGAATGGGATACGCATATACTAAGCATGCATTTACTATTTTTGTTGAGGTATTATGTGAGTGGGTAGAAGTATGTAAGGAATTCCGATTTGTCAGACTTATTTTTGTCTTTATATCCCGCTTTCTGCCTTACTATTAGTAATTTTGATGTGATCGGCAGCACGTGATGCATAACTCCGGTATTCGTTAGGCGTTCGATTATTTTCAAGGAAGGAAAGAAAAGGAAATGAATTTTCCCGTCATGCGTAGTTAAATCAGTCTGATCCGTCGTCATTCAAGAAAATGTCATCGCTGGAAATATCTTCGGTTTTAATTCTCATTCCGTTCGTCTCGATTTTCAGAATGGGCTCGCTGAATGCCACCCACTCCATGGTACGGTTCCCTCTAGAAAAGCCTTCATTCTTCGCTCTTGAAATTTTCCGAAATCCGCGCCGTTGCGTACGCTGTCTTTTCTCCTCTCGGATTCATAACTCAGACAGAACATCTCCCAGGTCTCTCTCAGGCGCCTCCATGATGAGATTTCCGTTTATGCGAACAATGGAGCCCTTGTTCCCAGGTCGTCGTCAGGTAGCTGCTTCCCGCTATATCTTACCGTGTGGTAATCTAATTTTTGGACTCCTTCGCAGCAAAGGCATTGGCGTAGTGATTGAAGAAGTGCTTTCAGTTCACGGTGTCTAATATTTTCAGTATCTCCTGGTTTTTTGCTATGCGCGTTAGTATGTTTGCCTTGTGAAGACATTCAAACCCAAGGTAATTTGCAGAAGTTACTACGAAGTAGAATCATATACTTTTTTATATTCGCAGCTTTTTGTAGTTGCATTATAATATGATTCCTATGAAGTGAATAGTATTGTAATTTATTTTAAATAGAGAGCCTTCTTGCTTATTTGCTGCCAATTCAGGATTTTATTTCACTTAGTTTCTGTTGCCGCAATTCCTTCGAACTTTTTTCTGCCTAACATAAGTTATCTTTATTAGATTCGTAGTAAAAAATTAGAAAGTTTAACATTCAATGATACAAGTTTATTATATAATTAATGGTGTATACACACATCAGCCGTTACGCTTTATGCTACTTTTTATTTCGTCTTGACTTTATTCAATATATAATAGTAGTATTCATTTGAGAGGAAAGGTTATGAGGAATTTTGTTAGTTTCCATAATTGAAGGAAAGGTTACTTCAGGTTTTATAACTTTGAAAACATTGTTTGGGTATTTTTCGAGCAACATCATAATATTTCACATTTACTTAGTTTGAATTACGTTTAGTCTATCGAATACGAACTATTAATTTAACCGATGCCTTACTAAACGAAGCGTAATATTATTTACGTGGGTTAGAGTTTGGAATTATATCAAGAACATGCCGATTTATTTCCCTTTAAAGGGAATATCTCAAAAGGAAACATAATAAAATCAGTTATATATAAATCATTAGTAACTTATTTCTCGGAATGATCGTTATTATTTCCCTACACAGATACTCATTACGTTCAGATTGTGATACTGTTCATTAATAAGTTTTTCTTGCTATCCGATGTCAGCCATGTTTTCCCATAAAGATAATGATGTGGAAAAATGGAGTCCCGCATAAATAGCGGGGCTATTTCCTTCCCCGCCGAGGCTTCTGTTGCCCTTTTCACGTAGTCCTAATGATGCGGTAACTATCTCGTCCTCTCATCGATCTGCGGATGGCAACCAATCAGTGTCGTATCCAGCGAGAGTTTAGCGGTTAGAAACTCATCTTTCCCAGATGAGCTCCCTTTTGATGCATTACCCTACACTTCCCTCATTTACTTTCGTTTACGTGCTTCGAAAATCTCGGGCGTGTTAAGGAAGTATACCTGCGCCGGTGCTCAATTTAGCCTTATAATGACATTCGTCGGGTATTCTGCCTCAAGCACCCTTCATACAGTTGTAGAGGTAATAGGGAAAAGATTTTACGGGACCTTTGACAAAAATGTTTTTTCGAGATCCTGTAGTTATAATGTGTTTTCCTTTTTTAATGGCAATGTATTAGCTAGTATTGTCTACATTCGAAAATTCATATATTAAAGGAATACTTTCATGTAAAAAACTCGTTTATTTTAAGAAAACTTTTTTGCGTTTTTGTTAAAATTTATGATATTATTTCTTTAAGGTTGACAAAGTTCATTTTCATTTTAAATTATTGAAATTTACTTTCATTTTCTAAGCTTTCATTGCTTGTATATACCTCCTTAACGTGGGCCTTAACTTTGCTTGGAGGCCCTAGGCCTATGCCCAACGTTGGCCTTTTTGTTTCATTCTTTCATTAATAAATGCCCAGTGTTCGAACCTCAGCATGGATATGTATTATTGTATAGTGCTCGTTAAGACTAAACTTTGAAATTGAACATAATAAAGACCCGGTAACTGTGATTTCACTGGTCGACTTTCGCTAATCCTTGAGTTTTGAAGTTAATTATTTATTCAATTGGGTGTCAGATCCTCCGAATGTCTGCCTTTTCATTTTCACTTTTGTGGAAGTTTTGTATTTTTAACGCGATATTTTGTGCAAACCTGGGGCAGTATGGATCGCGGTCACTGATTTCGGCTTTTCTTTGCTGCGGTTAGGGTACGCTGGTTAACGTAATTTGTGAAAGTAATACGACCTACTTCTCAAGCGTTTCACAGAAGCAACATAAAACCCGAGGGTGAGTGGTTTGCTTTGTTTATTTTTCCTATTTCCTGCTCCGAACTCAATGTAAAAGAAATAGGTAAGCGATGTTTCCAAATTTCAGCTTCATGGTTTTCGCTGTCAAACAAAGTTCACTTATATTATAATATACTAAATATACGACTGTAAAAGAACGAGTACTTCCAGAATGAGAATATTGTGGTTTTTCGCTTGTATTCGTTTTATTATAGTTGATAAAATAGGGAAATATATAAACAGAGATCAATGGAAAGATTTTTGGCTTGCCATGCTTGAATTTTAAATAGTTGAGGATGGAGTTGTTAAGGCGTTATTTGGAAACTAATGCTAATTATTCCGAAAGAGAGGAAGAAAGGGTTAAAGGATTCTGGGCGGTTAATAATCTTGTATTTATTTTATTATAAGTCTAAATGAAGTAGTCTCTACTAATACAAATAGTACACATGCCCAGAATATCCAGTTTTAATTATTACATGGGAACAAATACACAGGAAATAAGCATCAGAGAGGTTAGACTCTCTGAGAAGTCCTAATAAAACTATGTAGCGGATTTGTTTAAAATTCTGACATTTTATTTACACGAGCGATTTTAATTTTCTGTGGCAATACGTTTTTCGCTATTTTTCAGCAAGATTTTCGAGAAGACCAAATTAAAAATTTGTACTTATAATCCTCCAACTCTAGCCGTTTGAGATTCTTTTTAAATTAGCTCTTGAAAGTAATTTTCTTTCAGCATCGAGATGAGTATTTTTTATCAATCAGTGGAATTGTTTTTCCAGATAAAAATCGATCGTAATCAAGTGCTCCACGTTTATATAAATTGCTCTTGTCTCACTCCACAGTTAGACACATTCTTAGGAATGTACTTCAAATTAACTTTTTTGTTACCATTCCCTGATTTTTCATATAATTTTTTGATTTAATTAATTATTTTTCAAGCTGGTTTATGGATGAAAGGACATCATTTTTGATTTATCACTGCAGGTTTAGCTCGCGGCTTTTGGAATATAATTCATCTCAGCTGACAGTTTCAACCGTGACGGATGTATTTTTGGTTCTGTAATATTCACGAGTCAAATTTTGAGCCGCTCAAAGTTCCCTCGGAATGGGTGTTAAAATTTTCAAATTTCGAATTTAATTTAAAGTCAGCGTAACTCAGGAGGTTGACTAATTCGCCTTTGTAGACATGTGATTTTCCCTCACTTGAAATAGTTTAAAACTCTATGAACGAATATTTATGTAATGGCCGCCATAAGTTATCCAGGCACGGTGATTAGTGAATTTTAATGAGATTCGGTGTTCTTAAATCATTGCATTGTTTCCGATTTTATTACTTGAGATATCTGAAGGATTCCTTCCAATTGGTGTTGGATTTTATTTTTGCTGGATTTATCATCAGCTATTTTCAGTCCGCCGTCGGGTGTAGGCTTCCTTTTTTAAATTCTCTATTCTGTGAAACTTTTTGCCATTTTAATCTCAAGCAAGTGATTTTGTCTCTTTTGCATCGAGCCTTAGATCTTTTTGTTCTATTCATGCTTATTGGCATCCTATTGAGACATGCAGCTATCGATTGATTATCGTTTCTTCTCGCCATATGGCCTGCTCACACCCCTTTCAGTGATGTTAACTTCACCTATTATGTATGTTATGTTGTTTTTTAGTATCTTTCTCTATTATTTTGTTGGTATTTTTTCTTCTACTCATTACACCGGTTTCAAGAATTTTTAAGTAAGCCAAAAGAATTTTTCTGTCATGTTTATCATGTAAATATCGTATTAGGTACTGCATTTCATTAATATCGTACTGAAAGAAGGATGTCGAACAACATCAGAAATTTGGCTATCAATTTCGTTAAATGACATTTGTATGATAGCGATCTTACTGTTAACAAAAGTAATCCTTAAGTAGAAAAAATAATTAGTTGTTTTTTTCTTCCGAATCCAAGGAGCCAAGTCTAATTCTTATGATATGTATTTGCTACATTTATAGATGATAAATAAAATACCTGTATTCGAGCTTTTCTTGTTGCGATCTTTAGTTGGTTATAAATATCTGCGATTACACCGCAGACAGCCTTTTCTATAGAAATTTCCTCTCGCTCGGCCTCGGCTTCCTGTAGCTTTCCTTGAAAGAGCGCGTTGTCGTTCGAACAGCTGTGGAAATGAATATAGGATTCGCTTATCTCCTTATTCCGGTGACCCATTTCCTCGAAATGAGAGGAGAAAGATAGGCTCAGAAAATCTTATCTTTCTCAGACTCTGTTACTTCGCCATGTAGCGGAGGCATAGGCCAGTTCACCTAGGAAAATGCGCATACGCTATCACTTCCTTCTTCGCTCGTGTTCCACGCTGCAGCAGGTTGTGGCTTATTACGCGAAGTTGTACTCAGTTTCTCACGGTTGAGAAAATGCGGTGCGCGTGCGTCACATTGCTCAACGCAACATTTCCATTCTTTCGCTGTTTTCTGACGAAACTGAGGAAGAAGCGAGAAATGCCTTGAGTCCTATTTGGAGTTTGTTTAATCCCGTTTCGGTAACGTTCTGGTTAATGTTACGTGATGTTTGGTGTACTAAGAGCTCGCTGGTGAAGTTAATTTGATCCACTATCCCTGAGCTTTGATGGTGAAATGAAAAAATCGTGCAGTTCTCATGTGAGGCGAATGGATCCTTTAAGTACCCTTCGTTAACGATTCCATATTTTTGTCTATTATAGATAAATCTCAAGTCGGATAGTAATATTTGCAGCGTTTTCTCGAGAAAATGACGATATACTTGTAGTATTCTTTGAGTTGCCATTATCTGACGTTAAGTTAGAGGGACTTATCAAATTTAGTGGCCGGTTGAACCGGGAGTTATTTCTCTGATTGCTTTCAAGACACCTGAAATGTGTTCAGCATCACTACTGTATGAAAATCCTTTCAAGTGATTTCTGCGGTAGAAATATCCTCTTTTTATGTATTTTCTCTTGATTTCTTCCGTCAAACCGGCAGAAAGAAAGACTGGGAACTTGAGTTTTAACGGGGATGGTCCCTGCAAAATGAAGAGTATGATAAGCCTGATTATGGTTATTATAGAAGTCGCAGTTGTTAGCTTTGAAAAATGAAGATTCTCTACTCTAGGGAAGTCGGATTAAAATTTGCAGTCTCAGTCCAGAAGTGAATCTACGATGAAAAGATCGTTTCACTTTGTAAATTCATTGTGAAATTCACAGCGAAACAGTACATTGTTCAATATCTGAATAGTCATTGACCGTATTTGCAGTAATTCTCGGATTGACTCATGTTTATAAATTGCCTGAAGGGTGTAAAAAATTCGCTATTTCCTCCATATTATCATTTTCTCCTTAGTTTTCTGTCCTTGAAAACGGAAGAGCGATAAAGCTTCGAGTGTTCGAATATTCTCCTCTTCGGCTACACTTCACAAGACGGGTGTTCAACACTCTTATACTCCGGTTTCGCCAGTCCAGCGGAGATATGCTTTAAAGACTTCTCAGAGGAAGCAGGCGAGCATTGTTCGGTTTTCCTAGGAAGAGAGGCTTTTTAAAGAACATCTCTTCCAAGAGTGCTGCCGATGTTATATTTCCACTCTCGCCTCTTCCCAGCCTCCCCTTCTCCGCGACGTGGAGACCGCTGAAGGACGCACTGGCGATGACCTCGGCGGACCGTATCCTTCACGGCTAGTGGTCAGATCGCCGGCTGTCTTGCGGCTGTGACCAATTGTCGCGTTTTCCACGAAATACCTTCGAAGCTCACCGGAATAAAGATGGTTATGCGGATTTATTCCGTATTCGAACCGCTCCTCCGTGGGCAAAAGCGAGGGTTTGGGGGGTTATTCTGGTCCACCACTCATAGGTGAGAGGCGTATAAATAAGTGTTTTTGCTGCGCTAGTTTGGCATTGTTCTTTGGTCCGCGCTGAGAGGAGTTTCTTGGAATTCGATGCGCCACGAGCGAGCTTGTGTGTGCGAAAATTGCATGATCATAGGTCGTTTATGATTTCAAGGTTGCGTCGGGATCTAGCGCACGCAACGTGTGCCTGGAGTTTATAATGCTTTTAGGCGATTAATCGCGGTGTCATGATGTTGTGTTTGGCGGGCCTTTTTTCAATCGTTTCGATTAAAGATGAGCAAATGTTGGTGTGTGTATTCTTATCATAAGAGGCCATCTTCTTCTGCCCATTTTTTCATCCTTCATTTGTATTTTTTCGATTATTATTCTGTGTTATGAAATACGTTTCTTATTAAGAATGATTTTGAGGTTATATTTATCTTTCATTGTCATTTTTAAGGTTTGAAAGTGGCATTCTTTGATTTTTTTTCTAGAGGGCACTTTTGGATGCTAAGATGCAAATTTAGTTCTGAGAGGTGTTTTTTTGAGCTTGAAGTTGTCTGCACTAACAGTGGACACATTTGCGGGTTGCGAAAGAATGCAAAAGGCATTTGCTTGTCTCGCTAAATAAACAGCCAATTAGTGAATAGAAATGCTTAACTTGGTAATAACTTTGTAGAATTGCTGAGTATGAAAGCGTAGGTCATTTCTGTTTTATTCGTTACATTTGGGTTTAAAGAGGATATAGATATCATAAATTGTGGATGGTTTTGCTTTTGTCTAGTCATAGCCCGATGGGTAAGATAAATAACATTTCACTGATGTTATTCATGTTTATATAGGAGGCACAGTGAGTTTCCTAACGTTAATTTCATTGCCTTAAAACTGGAAGCAAGTTTTTTCTTGCTTTTGTTTGACGCCTAGAATACTATAATTGATCTAGTTCAGATGTGGGGATCCTCCGGCCTTCTGGACTTTTAGGACTAAAGACCTTTTAGTTATTATCTGAATCAATAGCCTTTATTAAAATATTTTTCCTTCTTCCTAGTCTTGCTAGTGCTACCAATTGAAAAAAGAATTGAAAAATGTCTCTAGCTCAATAGGCGATTGAATTCATTTTCTCATTACCAATTTCGGTGGTAAACTATTCGAATGTAGGCAGCATAACGAGTTGCCCGACTGTTTCAGATATGGCCTTTCTTTAGCAGCTGAATGGTAAATGTGGCCTTCCGATGAAAAAAGTTTCCCCATCCCTGGATTAGTCACTTTAGTCTACGAGACTAGAATATAATAAGAAGAGGAGTCCCTTCCAAAAAACCTTATCCCTTTCTTATAAGGTTCTATGAAAGTAGTAATCTTCTACCAGCTTTAATAACACCTAAGGTTTGAGAATGATATTAATCCTCGGGCTCTCTCTCCATGACTTACTCTTTTCACCCTCTGCTTAATCTTCTTCACTTTTTTCATCCTTGCACCCTTAGAGGCAAAACGACCATTTCGGTGGTCGAGTGGAGTTTTTATGACCAAATCTCCGCAAAAAATCGTCAAGTCTCATTTTTTATTCTGGCTCATCGTAATCCTTCACGCCTTCCCCAATCCTTTCCTTGCCTGCCCATTTGCTGAAAGGGAAACCGTAGCTGAGTGGTATCAGTACAATTACGACGATCAATCCAGCGGAATTTTTTACCTTTCCGGAGCGGTTTTCCCTGAAGACCGTCCTATCAGCCTAATAACTTTCTTAGAAAAAGGTTTCACCGAGTAGGAATATGGTTGGGATTTTCTGCTTTCGTTCCTGAGCATCGAATGAGAATTAGTCTCCCTTCCTGCCGTAAAATTTTCTTTTATTTAGTAGTTATAATTGAGAGGGCGAGTGACTCATCAGCGTGTCCTTCATCCATAATTTGGGTTCTTAATAACGTGAAAGTTGTGTATATGTTAGTTCGGCTTTACGAACATACTTGGAAATACTAATTAACTTATATTCATGTTTATAAGTCTGTAGTAATTCCAACTAGGGACGGAGAAAACTCTTGGATTTGCGTATTTTTTCTTTTAAACAATACTTTATATAAATCAACAAACTAATCATAGCAAATGTTCTCTAATAATATTTCAAGGAGTGCTTTGAAGAATGATGTATCTTCCTGGTTTTTCTTATTGAATATAAATTAGGTTTCAGGACTGCTTCCAGTTATTTCTTATAACCAGGGATAATTGCTAAGACTAATATTCCGACTTCGAAACAAAGACTTACAGAAAGTTACACAGGAACAGAATATGAACAGTTTCGCTTTGAATCATACAGTTCTCAAAAGCGTGTAATTTGAATCAAGGAGGAACCGCAGGAATTAATGGAATAAAGTTTTCATCGATGTCTCGCTACTGCTCGGTAGCGATGTTTTTCCATCTGCTCCTCCGCTCGTGCGCGGAAAAATCGATATTTTTTGTTTTGGCGGCCACTCGTCCTTCCATCTCCTCTTTCTCCCTCTCCATTAGTCACTCCCATCGTCCGCTGAAGGTCTTCCAAATTCACATCCGGTTGACGTCCTCCCTTAGAAGTGTGCGTGGGAGAAGGGCAATGCTCTTCATTGGCGAGCTTCTAATCTCCGAAAAGCCGAATCCTTGAAGAAGTGTATCGAGTGTTTGATTCCCGGACAGACCATCTTGTCGTTCCCGATCAAGGGTTAATTTTTCATCCACTTCGATCCTTCCCGATCGTGTATTTGGTGCCGTGAGCTTTTAGAGTAAGAATAAGGTAAGATGTTTGTACTGAGGAGATGGAATTCACTAGATAACACTTCAGGTGGTTACTTTTAGCTGTGAACTTTGTCGTGGGCGAGCCAAATTATATACATATTTGTTTCTCTTTAAAAGTCTTAGAGCTTTTTTAATTCAGAATATTTACCCTCATTTAGTATCCTACCCAGAAGGCGCAGCTTGATCTTTTACTACATGAAGTTAGCGTTGAGTAAGCACTTGCTCGATCGCAATTCTTTGCACGTTTTTTAGTAACTTCTTTTCTATTATCTCTAAAAATTCGTTAGTACGTTGAAGATTAAGGTATTTTCTACAAGGATAGTGGTACCCTGCTAACGGCTGAAATATGCTAATGATTTTTTATTTATAGTTTTCGGAATTTGCAAACAGTTAGGCTACTCATGTGTGAATACATGAGTGCATGTCTATATGCAAGTTAACTATCGGAAAACTGACAATATGTGTTGCACATTGTTAAAACACCTGAGTTGAGGTGGTTTAACAAAACTGCCTCACTCCTCATTCACTTGGCAAGCCTCATTCCGTCACCTAAGGTTTTTGTTACTAATGGTAGAGATGTGAAATTCAAACCTGTTTCAGAGCGAAATACTGATATCCTGTGTCATTTTCAGGTACTTTTACTTAATCTTTTAGGATTAAAAATGTTCTCAGAAATCACATCTCGACTTTAGAATCACTATATATTACAAGAATTATTTGCAAGTTAAGATCCTCTATAGTTAATTCTGTAAGACATCAAAGAATACCTTTCCTTTGGCGATCAAGATAAGACTAAACATTCGCAATGCGCTGCATTGTTTCGGTTCACTTTCCCATGCAGTTATCTCATCGCTAACTGCAGCGATTGTATGCGCTACTCCTGCATCCACTCCTCTTTGTGATTCTTTCGCCAGTTTGTTTTTTCGAGTCCTCTTGCTCGTGGTTCAAATGCGCGGTGAATGTACGAGAGTTGGGCCGATGCATTGTCGTCTGCAAATCTTCATTGTCCACCCGTTGAGCATTCATAAGGACTTCGTGATGCATCACCAATTGAGTTATGAGTCTGGAAATCTTTTGTGGTTTTTTTGTTGCACTTGAATCATGAAACATTTTCATCTTTTCAATTTCTGTTGAGTGTTTATGTAATGTTGATGACCTTTGCTATTGTCAGCAAAGATCGTTTCTTTGGTAGAAATTCCGTTCAATGACTATAAGGTTTTAAAAATATAAAGGTTTTCGTTATTGTTTAAGCTAAAATGTTATTATTGGCTTCCAAGTATGCATTTGCACAAGGAAAAGATTTACGGGTGTCTATGCGCATAAAATTGTGAACAATGTGTTTGTGGTTGTTCTGACCGAATAGCTCAGGGACGAGAGCAAGCGATGGGCAATCGGGAATCCCGGGCTCGAGTCCCGGTCCCATCAGACTTAATTCAAGTCTAGTTTTTCTCCTTTTCATTCTTAGAAATTTGTGTGATATTATATTTTTTGTGTTATTTATTAATCTAATATATGAGACTTCTAATATGAAACAAGTGTTTTAATTTAGCGTAATAATTAATGTTATTCAGTAATTTTGGTGCGAAGATTGTCAACAAATAACCGTCTGCTCTTGCGGAGTTGTTAGCGTGTGTGTGTGTGGTTAGCCCCATGTTCCCTGGTTCTAGTCCCTACTAATCAGATTTTCCGGTTAGTGAATCTTTATGTCCGACTTACCTTATTAGGGTTGGTGGTTGCAATTTAATTCATCATCATTAAGAATCATTAAAATTCTTCATCCGACCTCATAAGTTATGAGTATACGGCTAAGAAGATGAACTGTCAGGAAATAATTTATGTTTTTCGTTAAGTATATTGTTCTACTATCATATCTATATCTTATTGTCTGACTTACGTCGGCTCCTGGTTGATGTGCATGTAGATAACATCCTGTTAGAAATAAAGTTTTCTTTGTATAGTGCCTTTGAAGGTGATGTTGGGAAGCTGTGGAATCCAAGTGCGCCCTTCGAGAGGAACAGATAGCGAATCCTTTTTCTCTTGTATCTTTTCTGAAAAAATTTTGGCAGCGGCTATTTTTCCCGAGACATTAGTGGAATAGCAGCCACGTGCAAGTAGAGAAGGAAGCCTCTAGTGGAGATTTTAGGAGAAGTTGTTTACATTTAAATTTTCCGATCCCAGCAGTTGGTCGGAGCGTTGAAGGAAGGGGGCGTTTCGGTAAATTTATCACCGGAATGACTGCGGCCCAATGCGTCCCTGCAAGTTGTTTTGGTTCTTTCGTAGAGCGAGCACGGTTTTAAATAAATTGGCATTGCGATTCGATGTTTAGAGGAAGGTTCGATGGCTTCGGTGTAGGCGACCTTCAGTTTTCTTATAGACGGCTGAGAAGGGGTGTGAAAAATTGGCCGTGAGCGCGGAATTGAGTCTGCGACGTAGTTCCCTGCTGAGCAATTGGAAATGTATGCATGTATTTTTGGTGTCCTTTGAACATTGATGTATGGTCTAGTGAGTCAGTGTTTAGCGGAAAGCTTCCTTAGTGTATTTCCTCCTGAGTAGCAAGAGAAACGATCACGAGATGTGTGTTTAGAAAATTTCATGAGTTCAAATGAGGAATTATTATCGATGCTGCCTTTAACGTTCATCACACACGTAAAAATCTACCCAATTCGCCTCTTTAGTTGCTAGGAATTGGATGTTGAAGATTTTTCGGAAACGAGGAAATCGTAGAATATTTAATTCCATAGTAATTTGAGAATCTTGGTAATTTTATTGATTTAATTTTAATTTTATTTATTATTTATTTGTAATTTATTATCATTGCTTTCCACAAAGTTACGCCTGATCGTATTGATTTCATTTAATTCCATATTTATTTTTCACTTAACTATTTTCTTTGACATATTTCCATCAAAAATCTGTAATAGTTAGTTTTTCCTGGGGTTGTTCGTTCCTGCATAAATGGCATCACTAAATATTCTTTTTTCTTTGAAAATAGCTATCGTGCATGTCGTTATGAATTAAAAACATTAAATAGTTATTCAGCTTAAGGCCAAATAACATACGGTTGCGTTATCCAGATTCATACTCTATATATCTTGTGTGTTCCAACGTTGACGTTAGTATCTCGCGTACATTTTATGACTCTATGAGTTAGAAGTAGAGCTAATAAATAGAGATGGAAACATGGGGAATTTGTGCAAACTATGATATCCATGGCGGTGAGTCAATTTTGTTTTGTTGGCCGTAGCCTGTTTACTCTGCCCTGAAAGTGAAAGGTTTTATCAAAGATGAATGTAAATCACTCGATATATTATGTATTCCAAGCCGTTCATAATAAATCGCGTAGTTTGCGTAGGTTCGAACTACCCTTAGGGTTCTCAAGGACTTCCATAATATAGTGAGATCACTGCGGATAGTCGGTGCGTTTTAAACAGCACCTCATTTCGCTTAGGGACTAAGGCTAAGAACCTTGGAAATATTCTCATACATATTTGAATCCGTTCCAAACCTCAAGTTGACGCCTGTGCAAAGTAGGTTAACGGTACGTTTTTTTAACCTTCCGCGGGATTAAATGAGTTAATTTGATATTCTATTTCTCGATGCCATGCATTAGCTCCCTACGCTTTCGCAAGTATAAAGCTCTCCGCAATTAACCCCTGCCACTTTTCGCGTTGCTCTTCCATCTGGTGGTGAGAAGTATCCGAACTCCATCTAGTTTTTCTTCGCCGGTCATCTGCATGCTTTGGTTGATATCTCGTTCCCCGTTTGTAAACTAGATCGACCGCTTCTCTCTCGTTAGCAATCATCGCTCTTTTCATCCCGCCGTCACGGGGAAATGCGAAATTCCGCAACTAGGAGGCTATCTCGCTGCGGGATGAATCTCGCAGACATACATTACTCGGAATAGGATGGATGTCGAAGGGTACGCGAGCAAATGTACAGCTGTACGGAATTCTAAAAAAGGATTATTAGGACAAGTACGCTTCTTGCTGTAGATGATGGTAAATATTATATATGGGGGAGTGCGGAGGCACTTATTTTTATGGCTATGATTTGTGATACTTGGAGTTAATTGGAAATAAATCATTGGCATTTTATGGAAGCTTAATGCATGTATGCTCTACATGATTTTTACTGTTCTTTCACATGCACTGAGAAACTTTTCTCTGTACTTTTGACGACAGGTTAGATGGGAAAAGAGACTTGTCTCAATCTCGCCTCAATAATAATAATAATTCTTTCGATTTCTTTTTCATTTTGTGCAGTTGATCTCCATATTTCTTCTGATTAGTATTTTATAAGATTTAAGTATAATCATCACCATTTCACCAACGAAAGATTTGCCGTATCTTTGCCCTATAGGCCGCAACTTTTTATCGAAAATTTTGTTACACATTTCCGCTGGGTGTTATACGCAAAGCTTCGGCCTTCGTTATCATTTTGCTCATTTCTGCGATAACGAAGGAGAGGAGATCTAGATATCGAATGACCTTGATAAATTGGAGTGTATAATTATAACAACACGTGAAGTGAAAACTGAATTTTTTAATATATTTGAGAGCGCTGTTCAGACATAAGCTAAAAAAATTATTTTTTAGATTTTTTCCTATTGAGCAAGGGATGAGTCTAATGTCCCGATAAAGTAGGTACTGTATTTAGATTAGATATTAGATACGGTAATAAGATATCAAATGTCTCTTGGTAAAAAATTCAGTAAAGTGATTTAGAAGATGTTATCTTCCATTTGATTTTATCATTCTTGATTTGCCCTCCGCACTTTTTTTTGGGTGTGCGAGTGGTCAGTTTTATATAGAATTAGCCAATTAATGCGTGATTTGTGGAATACATAGGAAAAATTTCTCGTTACTCATCTTTTTCACCTTTTTTCCTTCCTTCGAATTTCACGGAAGTCTTTCTTTGAAAATGATGCAAGCCATAGTAAAATTGCACGTTTATATTTCTGAATGAGGCGACATGGGTATCTGAAGCCTTTTTTTTTACTTTTGATGTAATGTGGCCTGTCCAAGGGTTTTCGTATTTTATCATTACAGAATTAACACAATTTGACCACGTGTGAAACCATTTCGTTCGTATTTGTTTTCCTTCTCCGATCCATGTCCGTGGCAGGGATACGCAGGTGTCTTTCCGCTATCGCCTGTTTAGCAGAGGCGGTGATCTCACCGATTCTACGTTTCCTTTTCCAAGAAAGCGCGGCAGATGAATCCATTTAGCTTTCTCGGAATGCAGCGACGAATTGCGGTAGGAGCGAGATTCTGCTGGTGTCGCGTAGCTTCTCATACTTAGTCTCGGAAGCGCTCTTTCGCGAGAGATAGTGCTCCTCAGAGAGGACGTTTCTGCGAAATGGATCGGAAGAACCTGAATGCTTCTGCAGGAATCGTACTTTACGCTGCAGCAGAATCGTTTATGGGAATCTCAACCTCTCCTCCGCAGGCGTGATATGTGGGGGATTTAACGCATTCGAGAAGAATCTCTGAAGTTCCTCACGGAAAAATGTACGAATATCTAGGCGGAAGGAGATAGGGCTATTTGGATTAAACTAGCCGCGTATGTTAGTTTTTTCTGAAGGATTTTTATGCGGACATAGGTTAGCCTGCCGTGAGTTGGATTTGCTGATGGAGTAAAACAAATTTTATTTTTCTTTGATGGTGGTACGCAAGCCATCTGGAATGAGGGTAGAGAAGGATTGTCACTTATAAATTTAAGAAAACGGTTTTGTGTTAATTTCTAGGATTCTGCGTTAAATTTTCAGTCCATGAGAGGAAATGAGTTTAATTTATTATCCCTAAGTTAATTTAAATATTTAGGAAACGGAGTGGTATAAAATTTTATAAAAATCATCATTCACCTTCCCTTCCTTTCGAGTAATAATCAGGTACTGTTCTTGAAATTTGAATTAATTTCTATACCTTTCATAAAAATCTATTTTATTTTCTGAATGCATTCATGTCTCTAGCCATACTCCAAATATGAGCATGGAACCAGCATTTTTAACTTTCAATAATTATACCTCTTAAATGTGATATCAGTTACATAAATTTCGAAGTTCACGAAGAATGTTTCATCTTAGCAGGTAGTGGTGACCCTTTCGAGTCACGAAGAAGATATATAATCATTCTTCTTAGTTACCGAGACAACACACGTTGTCTTAACCTTGCTCACATACCCTAGTAATTCTTCCCGTATCATTCCATGCCTCTTCAGCAGAGATTAAGGTTGCAGCAGATTAAAGATATCCTTCCGTCAAGTTCAGTGGTTAATGATCGTATGTCCACGGTCAGCTCTCTTCTCTCCGGTGATAATCTCCTCTCCTTCTGGTTCCACTTCGTGTAGACTCCATTGCTTTAGACACTTAAAACTCGCACCTGCACCACTTCTCTAAGGGTCTCAATGGTCCAAGACTGGGTGCCCTTCCGGATATTGTTGCCATGGTGTGCAGACAGGTCCTCATTGGTACGAGAGCGAAATTCGTTTTCTGGAAAATTTTTGGTGGCAGATGTTTAAGCTTGCAGGAAATTTCCTTTGTGTCCGTTCTACAATACGGATCTCTGAAAAGGTCTAAGTCCTTCTTGCCTGAATGGAGTAGCGTTCTGTACTTATAAGTCCTTTTGGGGAAAATTTCGCTCTTTAGAAAGATTCATTTCGAACTTATTGTGTTCTTTCGATGACTGCTGTCAACGTATTTTAACGGGAAGCAATAACGATGCTCAAAATGTTTTCAAAATTAGATTGTTTTATCCCTCGTCTTCACGATACGAAAACACGCTTAAGTAACGCAAGTTTATTGCCACTCCTTAATTTTAATATTGATTACATTTGTTTCGAATTTGAATCATTTATTGACTATTGATTGATAATAACTCTATGGAATAAATATTAATTTTATTGAGTAAAAACCGAGTTTCGGGGGTTCAATTTAATCCAAAATGGTTAAAGCCAGTCCTGCCACGTGCCAAATGCAGCTTGTAAGGTTTCACTGTTGATGTATTTACAAAGCGCAACTTCGAATGAAAAAAATAGTTGTATATAAAGGCGATCCGTTGTTTTCTAAACTTTCTTATCTTTGATCGTTTATAGGTTTTACTTATAAGATCTACTGACGAGAATTAGGTATTTAGGTTTAAGGCGTATTAATCTCCAAATTTTCATCGTGCTAGACATTCATTTTATACATATCTCATTTTTGATTCAATCACTTTTAATATCACATTCTCTGATGAACTTCATAAAGGGCTTAGTTCAAGATAATCGCTGTTATTTAGGACTTCATGTTTGGATGTTCAAAGATTTCCAATAAGAGGTTCAGCCTTCATAACGACTCATTTTCGTTGCACTCGTCCTTTCCTTGCTCTTAGATTGCCCGGACGTTAAATCGATGTAATTTATGCGGCTTAAATATTCATGAGTGTTGCGGAAGGATGCGCTTGTCGCTTGCGATCTTTGTTTTATTTAATCACTATTGCTCGCACAGCTGTTGGGTTAAATAGCCCAAAGGTTTATAAACTCAAATATTGATTCGGCGACTTCGTTCATCGTGGATTCCGCCCATTAACCTCAGTGGGACTGATAACCGAGAATGCCTCGATAACTTTTCGATTTCTTTCATCTCCTCACTTATTTACTTTCGATTGGAATAACTTTTACGCTTTTCTGGATTCTTCCAAGTTAGCTTATTTCCTGCCGATTGCGTTAACCACTCGTGTGGCTGCCAAGGGCCATTTGTTTTCGATGTCCTTTTCACAGTGACGTTCTCTGAAGAAAATGGGCTTATTTGTGTATGTGCGGTGTGAATTAATGAGTATAAAATGAGGATGACCTTGTATTAGTTGAGGTTTTTTTTCAGGTTGAAGTCCATGGCACAAATAGTTTATCTTCGATATCGTTATAGAATTCATGAAAGGCGGAATTGTCTCCGAAGGACAAGTTGCCTTGGTTTAGTGTGGTATATTTGCTGTTGAGGATAATTTTTCTGTTCAAGTGCTTCAAGTGTTACTCAAATTATTTTTCAAGTCTTCGCTAAGTCGTGGATTTTTATTTCTTGATTGTTTTCTGATTTATTGGAAGATTTTGTTTCAATACTTGCAAACGTGTTAATTTTTGCGGATCGGTCATTAAAGTCAATATATCAAAGTATTAATTACATATGAAATGATTACTGTAAATGTGTTGGATAACGAAGTCGTTGAAACTTAACTTTTTTAAGTTTGAACGACGGAATAAAAAATTTTCGTAGTTAATTAGGCTTTTCAAAGATTCCTATTTTTATAGAGGCGACGGGAGATATATTGGTGGTTATTTGTAAGAATTTTTAACATTTAAGGAATAGGTGTGTGTTAGAATGTTTGTCTCTTCTTGAATCTTCACCATGTAAGGAGAACCCAAGACAGTCGGATCTTAGACGGTTCTATCCTTGTTTTGTATGAATGTTAAAGCATAAGACTAAATAATTGTGAATCCATGTGATTGATACTGGGCTTCAGTAGTTACATTATATTAAGCCCCTCTTTGACGTAAGAGCACTTATAACGTCACAGCTCAAGCTATTTTAGGGTACCGAATTTGCACTCAGATAATTTATTCCAATAAATATGGCTCTATACCGACCAAAGGTACTCTATTATTTTTGAACTCAGTATTTGCTATTCTGGCAGACTAATATTCCATTAGATAAGCAATGTATTGTGAAGTCTTAAGTTATGCTTCCATGCATCTAAACTGTCGTCCCATGAATAATCTAAATTGTGATCGCGAATTTTCTCCGCAGAATTATTCCTTCTCTTTTCAGCTTTCAGGAAACATTGTGTGCGATTGGTCTTAGTAGGCATGTTTTCATCCTTAAAAGAGATCCCAAATTTAGGACCCTTGTTGTCCTTCGTTGGGTTGAAACAAGGGCATGGCCCCCCTTCCCATTCGCCTTAATTCATTCGCTTCCTTGTCAGGCGCTCACTGGAGGTCGTTGCTTATCTCGTTTTCCCATTCCTTTCTCTCTTTCCCCTTTACACAGTCACAATGCTCCAAGTTTCTCTCACTACTTCCTCGATACCTGCTTTGGACCTTTAGCCAATCGATACTCTGTCGGGATATATCGTTGCGGTAGTTACACGCCTATTCTTGCGAAGTTATCTCGAGTAGTGCCTAAGTTGGGATGTATTCTTCAAGGATCCATTTCCTGTTCTGCATGCAATTTTTCGTTGAGGCTAGCGAATATGTGATAACTGATTGATGAATTATGGATGTGTGTTCATCCGAGTAGGTTTTGGGACTATAATATTATTCTCTATGACAGTACCCATTTACTGTTTTTGTACGTAGTACTATTCGTTATTACATTAGCCTTTGTAGTCATCCCGGTAGTTGATTAAATCCTCAACCCCTCAGCTATTAGCTTCCCTAATCTTAGGAGAGGTGATGATGCGACTTGGATGCATGAGGTATGAAGTTTGCGTTTGCTATCTTCATACAGCTAGAATGCCATTGGTTGATGAAATTAACGTAAGTGCAGCGCAATGACATGATGAATGAGTTTACAGCATTCAATAAGTAGATGCAAAATAAATGGCATTGCTCAGTATCGCTCAATTCTCAGTAGTTTCCATGCTAATGCGGCCGCGGAAAAGGTTGAACAGAACGTAAATGTTTTTTGCTATTGTGTAATTTTCAAATTTTTTAAGCATACGTAATTGAAGATTTGTAACTGGTTCACCGCGGTCCAGTGATTTCTTAAATCCATTGATTTTTCTTAAAGATCGAAAAACATGACTATAAATTTTGATGCTTTTTTCTGTAAGGCGATGAATAGCCTAAAGCGGCTCAGAAATGTGGGTTAGTATTTTTATTTCCCATTACAGATCTTTGACCCCTTTAGACTTATCGCTGCGAGATAATTTTTTGCTTCTACTTCGTACAAAGTGAAGGTCGAATCTGCAAGATGTGGGTTTATTTACTTACGCATTTGAATGAAACATGTACGCTCAATTTAGTAGCGATTGGCGTTAGAAATTAGGAATGTAGCATCTCTACTTTTACTCGTTTTCATGGATCATATCTCCATACCAGTATGAGTATCTCCTCTGACGTTTTAGGTACATAAAGTCGGCTTGAAATGATCCAAGAACCCGCTGAAATTGAATGGCTGACTGGATCTATTCTCAGATGACTTCCATGTTTGTAAGAAATATCGTTCAAGCAAGACATGCTCGCAATGAGCCCCTTCGTGTTATTATCTCTAACGACAGCGATTTCCTTTCTACTTCCGTGCCTCTTATCAGTGCAACAATTATGCTTTTATTAGCTGTAAGGTGGGTGCAAGTCATGCGGCACCATTGATGCATTTAAAATTCGCTCCGATAAAACTTAAGTAGTGTGTGTTTGTTCGACACTTATCAGAACGTATTTTCCTAAGACTAATTTGGTGATAATTGAAGAATTGACTGCAAATGAAAGGTTACTGAAGTAACTCATCAATTGCCTCTGCGAATGTATTCAATTAGAAGCTAATGCACTATTGATATTATAAGATGCTGATATATTTTCTGTTCGTTCTCATTAACAGTAAACATTTTCTATAAATTCCGCCAAATGGAAGTTCCATGCATCGTATTTCGTATTGTATGCCGTACGTAGGCAATTTATTTTTATCACCCCCTGTCCATACTCAAATAAGTGGGGTATCTCATGGAAGTAATGTCGTAAATCAGTCTAGGAATGGAGTTAGTGGAAATGCACCGTTATACTTTCGAATGAAGCTTTGAAGATTTCATCGAAAGAGTCTTCTATACTTCAGCTAGGTGCTTACTTCTCACTCTTGCGATTGCCATTAACTTTCTCCATGGCGTGGGAAAGGAGAGTTTTCCGTTCGTGAACGCAGCTCCAATTAAACTTTTTCTCTCTCCCTCTGTGCCATTTCCAGCGACCAGGTTCGATCTTCTCTTCATTCCGAAGAAATCTTTTTATGACCTCAGATCTCATTCGAGTTGAATGCTGACGGTTTATTTTTAGCAGCGACGTTGTCGGTTTCGATATGTAATCTCTCATTTTTTGTCGCGCTACATTTAGATAAGTATTTCGAGAATCTGATCGCTCTTTTATTTGGATAATTACTATTTGAAGAGCATCGGCGAATAAATTCTTTTTTTTACCCCCGCTCACTTTGTCTGGACCGCTTAGGCTTCTTTTTAGTCCTAGTAATTAAGTATCCATTATAGGGAACTACTTACGGCAGTACAGGCTCACCGCGAGGCAAAATTCCGCAAAATTATTCAGAGGGCATTCCAATTATATTTTTTTCCAACTGGATGTATTGATAATAACGCCACATTGATTTTTAATGAGCTGTCATTCTAACTCATGTTAAGTAACCCTTTTCATGTTTATGGACATTTTTGGAAGGCATTGCTATGTTAGAGCGATAGTCAAAATTGCGATTCATAATAGATATTTAAGCTTGAAATTAAAAAAATCAGAGGCGAGAACCTCTGAAATGTTATCCCAATACCTAAAAGTTAACCCTAGAATAGGTTCATATTTATGGTCTCCTTGAAAATTATTAATATATATAATAATTAAATGACTTAGCCCTCCTGCTTACTTTTAGCCTTTGTACATCTCAATTAATATATAAACCTCAGAGAAAGGTGTAACTTTGAGGGAATCTATCACATTTTGCCACACGCCGAAAGGCGGCTTGCAGAGTATATATGTAGATGTATATGAGCTTAAAAGAGAACCAGTATAGTAATTTTCCACATTTATTTGCACATGACCGGTTTCAGCCAATGATCGTCCTGATCGAATCCGATTGTGGCGATCATTCGTTTCAACCAATGATAAATTTTTCTCTTAGTTGTTTGGTATTCATAACCAGTAAAAAAACTGAATTCTTGCTTAAGTGTCTCAGTATCAATGTAATTTTTTAGGGGTAGAATTCAGCTGGAAATTGTAACTGTCCTTTTATTGAGATTCCTTTTATCTATACCGAATTTTCCAATGATTATTATTTGATAAGGCGCCGCCAATTTACGGATGTTTTCCTATAGCATTGCATTTTGCTTCGCTGTTTTTGCAGCGCGACATTTCTCCGCTATTTCGAGTGATGTCCCACCCGTTTTCGGGGCCACGACAAAGGAATCGAATCAGCCGAGTTTCCTCTCCACGATAATGAAGCGTCATCGAGTTACGGCGGTTTATTGAATTATTTTGGTCCTCTGATAAGTCTTTTTTCTTTTTAGCGCTCTCCGGGTGGCAACTAACGGGAAGGAATTCGATTATGGTTGGCTCAGGTGGCTTAAGATAGACTTAAATAGTAGATCAGAAGCAATGTCTTTTGTCTACCAGTTAGTTAATTATTCCCTTACGTTTTGAAAAAGCAACTATGTTTTGCAGTGGCATTTAGCCGATTTTATGATTTGGATATGGATAAATTTTAAAGGTCACATAATTCTGACCAATTTTATTTCTTGCTCGAATTCATCGTTGTGATTTACTGGTAGCTTCTGCATTAATTTGAATTATCCCAAGCGTTTATAACACAAGCTGATTCTTTTCATCTTTCTTTTCAATAAGAATTGCATTTATAGAATAAAAGTTTCCATCACGCATTTTTGTGTTTTAATATAAGGTTTTCTTTCCCAATGAATGTCTTAAATTTTATTATCCCCAAATTAATTTTTAATGCAAAATTCGCAACAGCTCGTATCATTCCCCATGAATACAGAGGGCTATAAGACTTGGTCTCTTTATGACGTTGGACGAAGTATAATAGGTAAGCCAAAAGTATATATTTTGTTAACTCAGATTATTCCTTAAGGATACTTGAAGGTAGACTGGAAGCTTTTAACGTCATTTCCTTCCTTCCACTTTCTGAAGTCGTTTGCTGGGAATGGGAATTGATCCATCCTCTCCCGATGCGGACATCTTTCCGCGGGATTCCTTTCGCATTTCCCGCGAGAAATTGCGAGTGCGTGTGCTCGTCCTAACTCGTCCGTGGTTGTGCGTTGACTCCCGCTCAGATAAAGAACTGGTTTGTTCGATCTTCCCGTCCACTTGGCAACGCGGTGCCTCTGCATTCCCCCATCGCGCTTCGCCAACTTAGTTGTCAATCTGATATGGTATAAAGTGTCCTGTGGGATAGGCGATGGAGCGTTCCCTCTTCCCCATCCCCGCTTCGTTCCCATTTCTTCCCGTTTCTATTCCGCATCTCTAGGGTATTGGCCTCGTTTCCGGATGCTGTACCTATTATCCTTGGTGTTATGGAGTCGCGGAAGATTAGCAATGGTAAAAGGGTTGATTAGCGCACTTGTTTGATACTCAAGTTGCTCGATTAGTATTTTCCACTTTTTTATGTTAGCGCATTCGAGGCTATTTATGATTAAGCCATCTTTGCACGATATTTCCGCGTGATTCCTAGGGTCCACCAATTACTATCCGGTCGTACTTACGGTGATGTTTTGTTGGTGGGATTCGATCATATCTTATGTAGTAAAGATTAGGCATTTCAATATTAAGTATACTTACTCAGCCAATCATAGTTTCTTTTTTGTATTTATTTACTCTAAATATCTTTTTTATTTCTTAGAGAAAATGCTCGAGTTACCAAGAAAGCTTATCCTTAAAGGCAATGTAATGAGATGATTTTTATAGTTCTCTTATCACCTTTTTATATAATCTGTTTATCCAAAGAATTCATCATAAAAGTTTCAGCTTTAGAAACATCTCCCCTTTAAAACGTCGTTGAAGGGATTGTACGTCTCTGCCCTTCACTAGTTCTGGGTTAAGCCCGCCATTAAGTGTGGACTCGTGGACTTTCAATTTTTCGCAATTTTAATTTCTCTTCCGATACAGCTTCGTTATTTTCTGGATCTTTCAAGGTCTTTGCCATCCGTTATATTTTTCTTTTAATTTGGAAGTCTGCATTTGCAGTTTTCAATGAATTCTTATTTCCCTTTGTTAGGTTTATGAGATCCTCCGTTGAAAATCTATGTAAATACTTCATAATTACTAAAGGAATGATTAAGATACATATTATATAATTAGGTGTTTACAAAGAGAGTGCCTTCTTCATTTGGCCGCACTAAAACCGAGATCTGTTGATATGTTGATTTCTCAATGAGTGAATGAATAATAAAGATGCCCCTTCAGAGGAGATTCATCTTAAGTGATGAGTCTGGCTTGAAAGAAGGCGCTAAGCATGTATGATATCGGCATCTGGAAGCATTTGAATCAACGGGTTTCTCTCCGGAGATAAACAAAACACTGCTCTGCCATCGTCGCCGCGGATAATCCAATCGGCGGATAAAGGGCGCGTCTCTCATCGACCACTTCCTCTTCCCAGCCTCTCACAGAGCTTACGCAAGCAACCACTCAACTGTCAATCATTTCTGAAAACCCTATGGAGCTGTTAAGGATCGCGGCCGGGTCGTTGAACCCCTGACCCTAGGGCAGTTGAGGTCGTTCCGCCTCTGGAAGAACTTATTGTCCGCATCTTGTTGTAGTAATGGAGAGGAAAACGTCGCAGATTTGTTTTACGGTTTGGTCAACCCTTTTTTTCCCCGGGATGCCGGTTGGGGTAGGGTTTGGTCGCGGGCGGGGGTGGGTTTCCCGCGGAATGGTAGGGAGGGTTGTAGAGAGACTGCGGTATTGATTCCGACGGCCTGCCACTCTTTTCTCTTTCCTCTCCTAATCCAGGCGACCTTCCCTCTCCCACTTCCTTACCTCCTAGCCCCGAGTCATCGCCGCCCCCTTCATGCCATTTTTTTCCATCTACTTTTTTCGCAAGAGACTTGTTTTTGCATACGGTATGGATTTTTCCGGAGATATGGGCAGGAGTGTTTTTGCCTGCCTTTTGTCGCGAAGAGCGAAATGGAGAGTGCGTGTAGGGCTTTTTTAGGAGTGGATTGAGGAGTTGGTCTATTTGCTGTGTTAGAAGGGAAGCGATTGGGGTCTTCTTTTTGTTTCGCGTCTGTCCGAAGAAGAGCGCGATTTTCGAGTCTATGGGAGTGGATCTGTTAGTGCTAGTTTGGTCATTGTTGATATTCATATTATCGGCAGTATCGTTGAAGACATTTTTTAATTTATTACTTTCTCTGTTTTTGAATGCTTACCTAGTTGCTTCTAATAATAAGGGATTCATTCCTATGACCGAGAAAAAAGTAAACTTTATTTAAGAATAATCAACTTTTCGGTGACTTTTCAAATTCGTTCTTAAAATCCGGCGGTAATTCATTGAAAAGGCTCGATTCAGTTGAAATGTATGAATAATTTAGCTAATTTCCGCCTCGATTAAGGAAGTTATAGTTTAGGGTGTTCATACTCTTAAAGAAAATATATAATTTTCTAATAATATTTTTCGGATTACGGTAAGAATTACGTTCGACCGTATTCATCATTAATGCACGGTTAAATAATCCAAGTTCTACTATTCAGGCTGATTTTGTTTGTCATTACATCAAATTTCGATGTGTTGAAAATGGTATTCAATGGCATTTCCATCTTTCTAGAAATAGCGAGTGACGTGAATGAAATCCACTCTACCTCGTAAAGGTTCATGCTTTTCTCTTGCGCTAACTATTGCACGAACCGTCGTATGTACGTATTCCATTCACCTATCGATTCAGATTGATAATCCTATTTTGCATCTTAGCTGCAGCTGGACATTTTCCTTTGGCATTTCTCGAATCACGGCAACGTAGCGGGAAAACATGTTTTCATGCGATCGGTACTTTTCTCGGCTGAATGATTTATCTGATACGATTGCTTCGATAGTGCGACAGAATAGTAGCGCGAACCCCGCTCGAAACTTGGTCTAAATGTCACTAATGTCTTTAAAGGTGTACTTCATTTCCTTCTTATCAAGCGTAAGGAAAGGCTATCACTGCCGATACGCCTCTGATTAAAGATACCTAGTCGCTGACATCATCATTGTCACAATTAAAGTTGTCCGCCCATTGGAGATAGTGTAAATCTCAGTGCGGAAGGATTAGAATACGCTCGTAAGATACTAGCGATATTGTCAGCGTACACAATGAAGAGGCGTACTATGGAAGTGTGGATATTAGTTTAAACAGTGTATCGCAACGGGGTCGAACTGTAAATTGATGCGGAATAAAGAAACGTTTTATTTTGCCTGAGTGAGAACCGAACACAAACCGAAAAATTAAAATCCTTGAACTGAAACCGGAAACAGTACTTCTTCATTCCGATTCGTAAACTCAAGTGTAACCATGGTAATATTCGATAAACATAAAACGTGATTCGAAACACTGATTCAGATAGACATTTTCTTTACTAAGCTGATTTTTATCAAATATTTAATATCAGTTTATTTTAAAAATTAATTAAAAGCATTTCAATATAACTATCAGGGTTCATAAAACCTTGCACAGGTATTATTTTATAGTAGCAAAATACCGGTTGGAACCGGTTCGACGGTTGCTCTCGGAAAGATGCGGAATCGGAACGTCGAATCGGGATGAAAATAAATACGGTTCGAAGTCCTCTTTTGAAGAACTTGCTCTCTAATTCTCCGTTTCGTTGTTGGAAGTCACATGATCTGTGTTGCAGCTCCCCAACAGTTTCGATTTTACCCCTTTCCCTCTTTTCTCATTCCATGTAAATGCCTTCGCAAAGATTGAGAGTTTTCTACGGCGACAGAGAATCCGCTTTTGGTATCGGAGGTCGTTCGATTCTTCGATATCGCCTTCGCCAAGAATTCCGCGTTATCGTCGCTCGACTTGAAATGCGGAGTACGGAGAGTTTGATGCGGTTCTTTCTTTCCTTTCCCTTGCTCTTAAACCGTGCCTTTTCTATTGGCTTATTTCTGGGATTAATGTGCCACTTTCACTTGAATAGGGTACGGAGAATCACAGGATGCCTTGATTTTTATTTAGGCTTGTGAGAATCTATATCAATTCTTTAAACGATTGATAAAGAGTCGTATTATGATCATATGATAATTCTCTCAGATATTTTTTCCGATACTTTCAGTTGAATATCCTTATAGGAAGAAATTGTGAAATAACAGTCTTTATTCGTTGTTTTTTTATGAATTAACGAGATGGTATCTCGCTGTCTTTTAATCTATGCGGGAAATTGGTCTACAAGATGTCTATGTAAGCTAGGAAATGTTATATATTAATATTTTTCTCTATGTTGGCAACGTTATTAACGTCAATAGTAAGTCAAGTATGAACAAAGATGTTTTTAATAATTTTCTTCCTAGATATCTCAATCTACGTAAGCAATGCGTAATATGTTTCTGTTTACGATATATACGTCATATACATAGTACGTCTTAAGCTGTGAAATTCAACAGCCTATTAATGTTTGCGTGCTTCGATTTCATATGCTACGTTCTCTACCGTTACCCATATGTTCAATGAGTGATTTTATCAAGTTTAGATTATTGAAATTCTAGAAATATTTGGAAAAGAAAAGTACGGTTCTATTAATTGCTCGATATATATCGTTTCGATGACCGCTCTCATTAAGACTGTACGTACAAACAATTAGTAATTGCTGGTCCTCCAGTCCCTAGATTGTGTTACGGAATTGGTTTAGTTTTAATCAAAAGAATCAAAATATTGAAATTGATAGTTTTTATTTGCTTCGTCCTCTGCCTTCGTTAGTGAATTTCTAATAATTAAATCTCCCATTTGCGTGCAGTAATAAATTCCTCCGAATTCCTGCGTAGTACGTTGCTTTTATCTCTTATTTTTTGCGAACCGGATTGAGCATTGGTATCGAATAGGCGCTCAGAGCAGAATGGATAAAAACAGGAATTGATGCTTGGCTTTCTGAGGTCGTGAAGGTCGTCGATATCGCTGATTCATGACCTGCACTTTGATAATTGCGATAAGAGACTCATTACTGCAGATGCTGCTTCTTTAATTCATTCTTATCAATTTCCTTGGGAAAATGTTCCAGGGAGAGAATAACAAAGATGCAGTTTACTGTATATTTTGGTCAGTTTCGTCGCAGATGATTATAAAAATTTCTTTGGAGGAAATTATTTGGCTCTTGATCGGTAAACAAGATCATTATACGAGGTTTTTCTTATTGTAAAATAACAATCATCAATATGGTGACATTGAACAGTATAATAAAATGTATAATATGTTCAAATCGGCGTTAGAGATTGGCATTAAATGTTTACACTATGAAATAATTCGTAAATATCGATTTGTAATTTTTCACAAGGTTATTTACGTAGGGATCATTCCCCTCCAAACCGGTAAAAAAAACATGACATTTTCGTATCTTCCTGAAACTTTGCCACATTATTGGTGGTAGCAATTAAGTCACTTTTACTAATTTCTAATTTACTACAGTAATTTGTCGATGAATTTCATCACACAAAGCAGTGAGATTTTATAGAATTATTTCTTCATAATTCTACGTTTGAGTAAAGCTTTGTTGACATTTTATGCTACAGCTATCATCTTGTCTTAGCAGATAAATCCCCATCATCTTTTGATGCATTCCTCTATAGATAACATGGATGTTCTTTGGTAAGAAGTGGTGTTGGACCATTTTCGACAAACATCTCGAGCTTTTTCTTTTCGATAGACAACTGCAACATATAAGGTTAAACGTCATAAGTGATTCCACCCCTCGCCGAAGCAACCTTCTATCGGAGCACATCGTTTCTCCTGACACTTCCGCAGTCGCATGATGGATTAGGATTTCGGGTAGGCGTACGGAAGTGCGGGTCTCAGAAGGTCGGAGTGATTAATAGGCTAACGTCGGTGTTTGGCAGTCTTCGCTCAGAAATGGTATCGAAGATTGTCAGTCGGACCAAGAGGTGTTTTGCCGCAGACAGCGAGGGGTATTTCCATGTTACGCATCTGTTTTGTTTGGTCTCCTTGCCATTGGATTTCTTGTTTAGCTGTCTGGTCTGGTTTGAGATATTTGCCTCTGAATGGTTCTGTCGGACCGTGTGATGCATAGTGAATACGCTTAGCTGTTTATACCAGCACATTTAATTCTTTTATGTAGCCCCAAAGTTTGAATATTTTCTTTTCGGAGGTAACTAATTCTTTGTGATCAAGTGATATGGTTTATTATAATAGGATCCTTCTTTAAAATTTGTTTTTAAAAGGGAATGGCTACAAAACCTCTATTTAGGGTACAAAAGCACTTTTTCATAATATAATTTGGAAGTTTTATTTCATTTTTATATATTTAATATCTATATTTTTCATTATGAGTTTTACTCTATAATTACATTAGTTCATTTTCCGCTTCAAAACTGAAAAAATCGCGCGTAGCGTATCAATTTTGCTCGGTCTCACGCCTTACGATCGATCACTTATAACTTGCAAGCAATATTTTTTTTGCAATTTACTGAAAGAATTGCGAAATACGTACCTCAAATTTCATTTAACTTCTTGAATGCTGTATTTGTAGTATTTTGGTGATGATACTTTGTGGAATAAGTTCCACCTTTCTATTATTATTTGATGCCACACGCTTTATAATTTCTCTTTATAACATTTCATTTTCTTTCGTTTTGCATTTTTCCGTTTGTGATTTATAGTAATTTCTATATAAGTGTAGGCAGCTAATGATTTTTTTTTGGCTCTGAATTACCCTTATGCACGTGATTGATTAATTATGGCATATGAGCCGGTGTTATGCGTGGTTTGATTCATTAAGTAATGCATAATCGCTAACCACTCAATTAAATACAGCGCATGATCGACGGGTTTTGTTGGCTGCCTTTTCGCCTGCGGATATTGCCCTGATTTTTCAACTTCCGACACTTCCACACCTTCATGTTTTAATGTTTGTCAAGGTTACGGTTTACTTTTTCTTTCGGGAAGGTTCCTGCAATGGCAGTTGTTTGTACAGACGACTCGTTCTTGATTAGTAATTACTTCACGTCGTCTTTTGCTATCACAACACGTAGTACGATGTCTGCTATTAACTTTCAATGAAAAAGGAAAGTACCATTGGCGAGTTAAAGAATACTAGTCGTCCGTACATTACCCATTTTTATATTTAATTGCAGTGAAATCTATCCTAAGCGGAAAACAGCCATATCCGGAAAAAAATTCTCGGTCCCAATGATTCCTTCTAAAGGCAGTTTCTATTGCATTACTAGTCAAGTAATGCAGTGACAGACAAATGCAAAACACAGTTTTTATAAGAAAAAAAATTTATAGGAAAAGTCAATTTACTTTCTGTTAAGTAATGGTTGTGTTTCATTTTCTAATCTAGCTCCTATTGATTGGAAATTTAATGTAGTATCCTCATTTATGGTGCATCTTAACTCCGTAATTCTTGCTTTTGGTTTTAGAATTCAAATATCTTCCATATTCAAATACTCATATCAACATTCACGCTTTTGTTTCCCAATATTTGCTTAATATTCATAACTATCGTCGGGGTTATTGTCTCATGAAGAAGGATTCGTAAAGGTCATTCGTAACTTTCACCGTACGTAAATGGCCGACGTAATTAGAGTTAGAATTTATTCTTTTTTGCAGAGAGTTAATCGTCTAAAATGCTCGAAGCGTAATTTTAGATTTACTTGAATGGTAGCCTAAATTAGAAGAGAGACTTATATTGCGCTAGCTGCAGTTAAGGAACTAGATTCTTTGTTGTAATAGCGGCGCTTACGTTTCATTAAGAGAATCGAATGCATGCGTCATTACAGCTCGGGTCACGTGGTCCGTCGTCCTATCTCGGCGGCGTTATTCTGCCTTAATTACGGCCGGAGAGAGAGAAAGATAGCGAGCGTGAAAGAGGAAGGAATTAATCTTTGCTGCAAAAGTTGGCGATTTTACAAGTAGACCTCTCTCCCGTAAGCCCCGTAAATACCAGAGCAGAGGAAAGGCAAATTTTTTCTTTTCTTTTTATTATAATCTCGTGTGGTGAGGACGTTGACCTCACAGGCACGAGGACTCCTCATGCTCCCCCTCCGGGATTCGAATCCCGGCTGCTTGATTCTCGGCTTCCTTTGTTTCAGTTTTTTCTTCGCTTCCTTTGGAAACTGCCAACTTGAGTAAAGGAAGTCTAGCATATGTCTAGCGTTTCACTCGCTCGACTTCACCCTTTAGGATAATAGCTCGATCCAATTTTTGCTTTTTCTTGGGCTTTAAGATTGTTAAATATTTACAAAGGTCGATTCGGAGTAGTGTGGATGAATACTTTATTTGTGTTGGGTTTATGTTCTTGCCACCTCGAGCGTCTCTCTTTTTCTTATTCTAATCTCAGAAAGGTTCGTGCAAATTTTTTGGTTACGTTTGAATTGATTTCAGGTAACCGATATAATAGTTTGATAGTAATAAACTCAGTATGGGGAGCGTTATCGTGTGGAAAGCCACTGTAATGGTAAAATACCTAGCGTTCTATTGCTAATACTCATGGTGATGGTTGAGATGGCAACTATATCATAACGGCAGTATTATATCGATTTAATAGAGTATTAATGTATAAATTTTCAAATTTTTTCCAAAATAAGACCAGCGGTAACATAGTTGGCAAGGTGTGAAATCATGAAAAGCACGATGTTTTAGACGTGCGTAAATCTTTTGAGCGGCCCATTATTTATCCCAAAAGCTTGGTATATAAGTTAAAATCCCAAAAAATATGTTCTTGTGAAATACCTGTTATTTCTCGTCCCAAGAATATTGCCCAGTAAAATTTTTCCTGTCTATCCTTTAATTTAACTTTATTTGCCTATAGAATGTCTACTATTCTGTCCGTGTAAAACGTAACATTTTTTTATTATTTTCACAATCATGTACTTGCTAGTGTGAACAATCCGCTTGAAATAGTAATGGAGAAATACTCGAGAATTACTTGAGTATTTAATCGAGTGTCTCATAATTGAAGGGATTCTTGCTGAATATCTTGTGTGGTCCATGGTGATAAGGTAGGACGATTCCAGGTGACAGCTTCTCAGGAAGGCCTAATTTAAAACTAACAAGTTTGATCAGGGTTATGTTGGCATGTTTTTTGTGGCCTGAAAAGTCGTCAACTTCCGTTTCGTCACCTTACTTCCTACGTTGAGAACGCATCTAATAAGTAATGGGTCGTTCCCTCTTCCACTCAGTGCAGTAACCATTCGTGCTTTGATCGTAAAACTTCTAGGACAAAGATTCCGTTTTATGAGTTGAACGTAAAAGAGCCGTAGAACTCGTTATTATCGTTCACGTGGAAAAAAATTCTCATATTTTTTTACGCATTCTATCTTTAAAGCCGTTAATAACGTGCCTATTTTAGTTTTAGGTCTGCAGTGTCAATTTCATAACCAAGCAACTAATAAGGTCCGTTATAGGTAAACTTCTTTCCTAAGAAATATGGAAACATTGGAAATGTATTCCGTGAATTACGGGGTAACTAATTGGATCCTTTTTTATTGAATATGCAGGTTTTTCCAATGCAAATAAATTGTCATTAATAAGCTCAATAGAATGAGAATAAAATTGCACTGAATGCGGCATTCCATAACAGAAGAATTTTTAATTTTACAATTTGAATCTTTTAATTTTTCCCTAGGAAACGAGACACTTAATAATTTAGAATAAAGAATACCTCGATATACAAAATATAATAGTCGTAAGATAACTCCTGTCTTGTGCCTTTTATATTATGGCTTAAACTGATTTTTATAGTAGTATAATAGAATATCTTATTTAAATTAGACCGATGATGTTGGTATTTTATTCTGAAGTCTTGAGATCGGGGTGATATGGTTTTAAAGGTCAGTTTTATCTGAGGTTTTCGAAGTCTTTTAAAGCCAGATATTTTACAACTTCAAGTAACTACGGTTCGGTTGAACCATTCGGTAATTTTTCCCTTTGGGTCATTCCATTACCTGTCTTCTCTGGATAAGATATGGAGCCGTAGAGATATTCCCACGTTAAGTCTGACGCTCTCCAACCTTCGTCCCCATGGCCTTGTTTGGGCGCGATTCTGCTGACCTTAACTTATCCTTATTTTGGTAGTTTTCGACTCCCCCTCTCTGAAATATCTCTCCGTCTGACCTTGCCAATCGGGCAGATAGGAGCGCCGTATTAGTTTCCAAGTTTCATCTCGCTCTATACCTCATCCCACGGGGTCTAATTCGGCACTTGTCAGGGATTACATGCACGGAAATGCTCCATGCATCATCCTCTCCTCACTTGATAGCTCTCAGATCAGCGGAAGTTATTAATAAGATAGGATGGAACACCTGATGAAAAATTTCACGGAATATTCTGTCGCGTTCAGTGTCGGTGATAGGAGGTGAATATAAACCTCGCAGGATGTGTTAGGGAGTTAATCTCGTCCCGCAGTACTAAATCAACGTATCGGTTTTCTTTTTCTTTCGAGAGCACCGCCTCTTCTATGTTTTTTAGAGCGCTGTCCCCAAGTTTAAATGCGCATAGCGAGTTTCGCTATTTATTCCGCCCTCTTTTAGTCTCTCGCATTGATTTTTAGGCTGGGGTCAGCTGAAATGTAAAAAAGGAAGATAGGGTAAGTTGGCTTTTTCAGTATGCCATGCTGCTATCTTCGTTGTCTGATTGATGATTTTAAGCTAGAGAACTTTTATTATAAAGAATGGCTGAATGTGTTTTCTCTAATCCTGTAGAGGTGATGATATCTTGAATTATATGATGATACCATTTTCCGGCTGTGAATAAGTTACGGTTTTCCCGTTATGGACATTCTACCCGCTTGTTTTCCAAGTTATATAATTTACAGGAAGGTAACCTATAGTCAGAGATGCCAATTAATTTTCCACACCGTCTCAAGGTACACCCTAAAATTGCTAAATGATACAAAAATAATTAAAGATTAATCTCTTTAAGTCGTTTCTGCAAATGCTATATAACCCAGGTCTTGAATGAAACATATGAACTTTGAACATTTTTTATCAAGTAAAACTATATTGATTTATATAAAAGTGTTATGCTACAACATTTTATACTACGAAACTCAGAGGAGTTTATAGTTAACAGAATGCTGGATGAATCATGTGATGTTTCTTCGATTGAAAAAGTCATTGTATTTAGCAACAAAATCGCTGAATGGATATCTAGGTTTAGAATCGTATCGTTAGTTTCTGGTAATAGGTATTAAGGTTGTCTGCCGCTATGAAGTAGCCGCTCTTACTCCCTCGAAAGCTCGAGTCAGTGGACATTGCGTAATCGAGAATATACTACAATAGGGTACTAGTTAGTGCGGAAATGAAACAAGGTATCGTAGTTAGCTAAATTGCCAAAATGTTGTACTTAGGGTGCAATATAGCAATGGACGTAAACTTCGTGAGCGTTCATACCTACCGGGCGGTATATTCTTTCTTCACAGATGTTTATCTAGGATAAGGAAGTGTTTCCATCCAGTGCAGATAGAGCGAAAGCTGGAAAACACCCCAAACGCAGGGACTGTAAGACTTCCTTATGAAACAGTTCCCAACCATAAAAATCTCTTCACGGCTTTCTAGATTCAGGTTCCTTCGCCCCGTATTTCACGGTGTCGGGTTCCTTCGTTAAATGCATTTCCTGGACATCTTTCTCAGAAAGGGTATTTCCATGGTTCGGCGGACGGTGACGAATTCTTCTTTCTCGTCCCTGCGTTCCTCTTTTCGTCCCTTGAATCACTCCTACGTCGACTCCCCCTCTACTCTCTCTTTCTCGCTGCAAAATCCCTGGGGAAGTTATTTGGCGTGGAACCAGGTAACTCGCGGACTTTTCTCTGCCGTATATCCCCTCTACCATTCACTCCCTATGGGGAGCTCGCCATAGCACAAGCATCGGTCCGGCCTCCCTTTTCCTTTTTCTCAATCCCACCTTCCCTTTAGTCCTATCATATTTCGTTTATCTCTCCCTCTCCCAGTCACTATTTTCTGGTTTCTTTCCCATTACGCTTTTCCCATGTTCCACTCCTCCGCTTTTTTCATTGTCTCATCCCTTTGCAGTTACGTGATTCACTGCGTCCATTTTTCGAGTTTATGTATTTGCGGTGGAATATCTCCTCTTAGATCATTGCAGCTGAGATTGAATCATGGTGAAATTTTTGATATGTTACGGTTGGCGTAACCGTAGTCTTTTAAGTTGCGCTGAAAATAATGAGCTTTTTTGCTCGCTAAGGAGTTTGCATTGAAATAATACTGGGACGTAATAAATTAACAGCATCTAAGTACAATTATTACATATATTTTATATATTGAGGTTTTCTTTATTCTAAATTATTAAGAGTGTCTAGTCTGCTTGGAAAAAGTTACACTCTATTATTTATATGTTTAGACTGTTAACAATTTTTGCACAAATATATTGAAGTGACTAGAAATATAGGTTAAAAACCTTATTGTAAATTGTGCCCAATCCTAAAATTTGGTTCAATCTATGAAGGATATTAGAAGTTTCTTTTAGTTCTGATCGTTAATTAGTTGAAGAAACAGAATGGTATTTTGACTATAAATGTATGTAAGTTCGTCTTTTTGTAATAGCTTGACATTCTACATTCATTCATCGTGGAATGCATTTGCCTTAGATTGGACGGCCTATGCAGATGTATCCTTCTGTAATATTCCGATTCCCTTTGTAATCTCATAGGTTTATCTCAGAGGGCCCTTAGGCGCAGGTTTTGAAATTAGAAACATTTATTCAGGATTTCTCATTCTATTTCCATGTCTGTCTGTTTGCTTTGTATTCCGTACCGTACTCGAAACGTGGAGAAGCTAAATTAAATTAGACTTGGAAGACGTTATCGTCCTCGATTAATCATCTCTCATCAAGGCTCAAGTGCGTAATGCCAAGGTATGGCAGTTAATTTCACGAATTAGCACCCTCCTCGATTCATTGTGCTGAAGGGTTTAATTCAAGGCGTGATCTTATGCTCTCTTAATGACCGAAATAATTTCTGCTGGAGCTTAGTTAAGGTCTTTGACTTTTAAACTTTTCATGGCTTGCGTTATATATCATCTGCAATTAGTAACATTGATGATTACGCACGTTCTCCGTATGTAGAGGCATTGCTTGACAAGGCATCATTCATTTCCTTCGTTAAGAACCTGTTCTATCTCTCTGCATGCGTAGGTGTATTTTGCAAGTACAAACAAATGCGTAACTGCCCTTTTCTAAGCGTTTTACGTTCTAGCTACATTGAAGTGGTGTCTATTATTGCACAATATGCAAACCGGTTTAGTTAATGCACACCCGTCCTGCAGTAGTTTTCAATATTAATTCAATATGACTTAAAATATTATAGTGAATCTGCTGAGGGGATTTAATCGTTTTACCTAGATACTACTGGAAGAATGAATTTATCCTCTATGTTTTTTCTAATAGTAAACGAGTAAAAATATCAACTTTGCGTAAAAAAAATCAAAAATATATTTATGAGTCTAACCTAGTAGTTTTTACGCATGTCTTATCTCTTCAATTAGCTTGTTTTATCCTAATTTTATGATTAAATTTATTTATCAATCCGCTTCTTTCCGTTTTGTAGTAGCCTTTTCATCCTTTTCTGTATAAATCAATAGGAGTTTTCGAGAGGGATTAAACCAAGAATTTCCTCTCCGGTTTCCTTGGTCTCTGTAGAAAAGGGAAAGAGCTTTTTCTAGCCTCATCTAATCAGTGTTGCGGTTTAAAGATAGCGGGAAGTACAGAAATGGACATGAGCATTTCATGAGGCAGTATCTCTTTAAGCAAACCAGTCCCGAACCTCTCTCCTCGTTTTATATCCCTTTCCTATCTTGCCCACTCTCCTCCCTCTCAACTCCAGTGCCCACTCCACCTGGAACGCCATATTAAGACCCCTTGAAAGAGCTCTAACATGACGGTCATTGCGCGAGGCATCGATCCAAGGTCGTTGGCTCCGAATTTCGAAGGAATCTCAGTTGGCGTAATTGGCGTGTCCTTGGATGCTGTGCCCGTATGTGCCCCGCGGAACGTTAACGAGTTTCCAAATGGAGGAGATTTTATTCTGAAAAATAAAGGTGAAAACTTTAGCCGGCGGTTGCGCAAATGCTTGTTTTTGCCCCGCAGCCAATAGTATTTGTGGTCGGAGTGATTATGCAAGTTGGCGTGTCGGGGATTGTAGTGTCTAGAGATTGGTCTGTGTCAGATGCTTATCCGAACTGCTTTTCTCCTTTGTAATCATTGTCTGTCGCTGAAGACCTGTTAAAAGAATACTGTCGTGTTCATTAGTTGTTTGATTATCTACGGGAGGATTGTATTGGAAATTTTATGTACGCTTATTTTGCAGCGTATGATTACTTAGTTGCTTTCTGTATACTGGATACTTATAAATTTTACAGTAAATGATTTGTTTGACTTATCGCGACCCATGTGCATGCTATAATTTGTACTATGCAAGGAAAAATATTTTTCAAAGAAGAATCGGGCATAAATTAAATCCATTTGAAATGTGATGGAAAAGATAGTTGTAGGTATTATTTGAGAATAATTTCATAAATATTATTTTCGTCCAAACTAACGAATAGAATTTCTCCGTCTACTGTAACCTGGTAAGAGACCATCCTTTCCATTCAGGTTCATCTAATTTCTTCTCATCTAATTTTTTCTCTAATTAATTCTCATCGTATTCAGTAAGTAGCCGAACTACTTAAACAACCTATCCCTAACTAGAGTATGAGCTACTTAATTTCTTTTCATATGAATCCTTCAAAGTAGCTTTGCTCAATTCAATAAAGAAACATTTTTCTATAGATAGACATGGGAAATATAAACAGATAAAGGTACTTTTGATTCTGATAGATTCCTAAATTATTGTTCTATTTTCGTTTTATAATACCAAATTCTCCAAATAATGGGTTAAAGTATACTTTAGCAGGCTTGTAATCTCTTTTGGAGAAAGCGATGCCAAAACGTTTGAATTGTTAATTTTAATTCGCTAACCGCTGAGCTTTAATTGGATATGCCAGACGACAAAATGACATTGATTCCACTCCCCTCTTGTGTCATAATCCTTGAAAATACCTGGAATATTTCATGAGAGCCTCAAATCCTGCCGAGTATTTTTTTTATTTCCCCAGGGAATTTTAATTTCTGTAAATCCGGGAACCGTGGCTGGAGTGAAAGGGACTCTCAAGACATTGTTGGAAAATAAATGGTAGTTTCCGGTTTCATCTAGTTCATCGCAGCCCATCGCTGTTGGAAGAAGCTTTGCCTTTCATTTAAGTTTTTCTTCAATTGCGAGAGTACTACGACGTTACATAAACTTAGTTTTCCCATGCTCTCTTTCTTATTGTCGATGCCATTTGAAAAATGAAAGTCCTGTTTGCGATCGTGCCAAAGGCTCGTCTTTACTGCGTGAGCATGGATTGAGAACCGCTATTGTGGTGAAATGGTGATATTATAAAGAAAACAACCGTGGGGAACGCTTTTGTGTTACAGCGATTTTCTTTGTGTTAATGACTTTTATTTTGAGACGCTCATCATTACGGCGTTGTTATCGGTTATTTTGTGTTAGTTTCTGGTTTCTAAGCGCTGCTTTTTGTTTTCCCGTCTATCTTAATAGTTTTGGCACTTAAACAAATTTAGCTCCTGATGCGTGACTGAATTTCTCAAGTAATGTCATTAGTCCGAACTTTCCTCGAAGTCGTCACGATGACATCCTGCCGTTGATGACGGCTTTCTCAGAGATTCCCAATGACAAAAAGTTTCCGGATGAAACTTTCCGCACGTTTCGATGAACGTGTTTCCTTAATGATAATTCATAATTATCTTAAGAGCCGGTAATAAAGAATGGTATTACTTAAACGTAATTTCTTAAAGCAATAAAATTATGATAACGTGATGTGTATGAGAGTGAGAACATTAAAGACTTAAGTCTACTAAGAGGCGAAAAATGAGTCTTAGGTTTAAATCATTATTGCTAAAGTCACTTCCCTGCATCTCATATGAGCTATGAAGGAATACTTGAAGATAAAATAAGCCGCATTTTCTCAGCCTTTTTTATCATTCACTTGACTAATTTATTTCTCACTTGGACCAGCTGAGGACTTATATTTCGATATCTGCTCGCTGTATATCGTAACGTGATTTGGAGGCATTTTAAGTGTCATTCATTCACTAAAGCGTTTATTATTTTACCACCGTTTTTCCGTTTTATGGGAAATTTTTTAGATTTGTTATCTTCCAACCAGTAGTCCTACAATGATATTCTTTGCCTAGTTTGAACTATGTCTGTGATTTCGTTGATCATAATTTTAAAAACTCTAATGTTAATACTTTTGTTCTAAACCGATGTAACATTATTCAAGCGGTGCTATTCAAAAGGTATTGTGAATTGTTTTTCAGATGGTTAAACTCTCTGACAAATTAAGCTTAAGTATTTATTCTAAAGCCTAAGATGAAGATCTAAATGAAAACAACGACAATTGATTAGTGAGTTCCAATATGTCTATTTCTTTGTGGGGGAAGTACAAGGCTTTATTCTACTGAAAGGTCATAAATAGCTATGCCTAGTAATTTATGCTGGGTGTTTAAACGTCTCTGGTTAGACGCACTTCTAAGGTTTCCAGTCTGTAGACGAGAGCATCTGGTACGCCTACGTGTCGGGATATGGATGTACCCAGATGGTTGGATAGTCGACCTGTTGGGGACGAATTCAGAAGGATGAATGGGGATTCAGGATAAGTGAGATGTCCCGCATGCTTTTGGTGAGGAAGTGGAAATGGTGGCGTGGGATAGCAATGCTCTCTCACAGCTGCCTACTGGAATCCTGCCGAAGGAGTCGTGGCCATCAGCTACTCTATTTGCATCTCTTTTTCTTCGCAGCCGCGATTGTATCCTTGCGTGGGTGTCGAGAGGTCTTGTCTCTTTCACTCTCGATCGATTCGAGATATTCCCGCGTTGGAGTAATCCACATCTCTCATATAATCCCCTTCCCTTCGACCTTTTAAAGTCAAAGGGATCAGTAGAATTTATGTTCGTGTTTGAGTTTGTTTCAAAATCTGTGGAAAGGTTGTCACGCGTTGTTTCGAGTAAACAAGAGTTCTTGGCGTCTAGGGTTCGAAAGAATTATGTGCACAACTTCACGCAATGCATCACCAGTCAAAATACATCGCTAGTCGAGTCTTACAATCGTGTTGTATCTTGTACGATACAATTCATCGCTTTAGATATTTTTTCACGGTGTTTCAGTTGAAGTTATAGTTATGCAAGAAGGTTATTATGGATGGCAAATATTACGTAAAAGTTATTTTTGTGTCCGAGATCGTTGTTTACTCTATGGCTTCAATGCCATATTAGTTAGCTGTTTTATATAACAAGTGTCGCTTAGCTCCAGCTTTTCTTTTTGGCGCCATGCAGTGATTGTAGTGTAGACATATCATAAGGAAAGGTATTCTTGGATTAAACCGTTATTTTTTATTTTTTCAATGTCCGCGACACTTACGCAGCGAAAGGAAGAAAAATTTTAAGTGGTCGATCGTATATAAAATTCAAGTAAATTTTGAGCAAAGTTAGACGATTATCACAAAGATACATTGACGGATGTGATGTCTGCAATTTTCGTTCGTAAATTGCTTACGCCACCTGTGTTTGATAAAATAACTAACAAAGTGTTATAGGATTGGAATAAAGTTTATCTTTCCAGATTCAATAAATCACACTAATCTCTAAATATCTGTGTATAGTTGACAAGTTGGCGCAAATTGTTGGCATTATATGATTGTAATACAGCAGCTTCGCTTCAGTCGAAAATCAGTGGAATTTTACCATTCAATTAACGCGTCCTTAACATTTCTCGGAACTGAACTAAACTTAATTGCTTGTCCCCGAGACACCTTATTTCCATCGCTTCGAATCTTAGGCCTACGAGTAAATGGACCCAAGTTCCATTCTCCTCTGGGGAAAAGTCGTCGATAAACTCATGGAAACTTTTGAGTCACTCCGACACGTTCTTCATATTCCGACGTTCCATTTTTCATCCTTCATTTCTTCATTCGATCGGCCGTAATCGCCGAAGCTCAAGAGCGCACTTCCTAATAAATCATCGCGGACGCCGTAACTCTCGGAATTACGTCGGCTGCATTTTGCTTGAGCAATGAGGGGAGGATTTATTGGCTGCAGGAGACTTGTCGAGAAGTATATCGGAATCACGAAGCTGGAGGAATATAGGGCAAGGCCAGGTATTCTCACGGCAGAAAACAGAAACAATTTTCAAGTACATAAATCGCACGTTTTTATGCGGTTCGGTTAAAGCTCCCCTTGTCCATAGCAGTAGGGTGCGATTTATGTCGGAGTTAATGCTTATTCGAATCACCCACCCCTGTTCCGTTTACGTTACGCGGGCGGTTGAGCAGAAATTAATGGATTTAAAAAGTATACCGAAAGGATGCTATCCTTCATCGCTTCGGGGTTAATGTAGCTAACGATCAATTGTTTTTAAAGGAGGTGAAAAATGTGAGGTCAATTTGGCGTAAGAGGAAAATTATGGATGGAGCCTGCAGCTCGGATTATAGGTTAAAGTCTCTCAAGGAAGAGATTATCTCGGGCGTGTCGCTTTTGCTCTCCGTCGCAGGTAATTAGAGAGCTTTGTGTGAAGTTGTCCCGTTTCTCAGATGTGATCGGGGTTCCCGTCAGGATTTCGTTTTTTTAATGGGATAGGGACTGTTTGGAGTGATGTTTGCCGTAAACTTATGTGAGGTGGGGCTCGTGCGAGGAAGAGTTAATCCGCTGCGGTTTTTATGGGGTTCGTGGTAAGAAACGTTAAAAAAGTTGGTTCTTGTCACCTACGTTTTTCTCGTTTACAGGTGTAAGTAGGTGGTTGTGACGGAGCTCTGTTTCAATTAAGTGCACTGCTTTTCTGGATAAATGATGCCACAGCGCCGTTATAAAATACAGGTTTCTCAATTTATTGGCATGAAAAGCAATACATTGCTTTACACTTGAAGGATGTGACTGTGACTACTTGCTAGAAAAAAAATCGTAGAATTTTTTCATTTGTGAAAGTGATGCTAAAATAAGGGATGTGGTATTCAGATTTTAGTCATAGTTACGATGTTTTTTATTATCATTTTCATAATATGCTTGTATTTGAATTTTCCTAGCATAGCATTCCATTAATTTCAATTTTTAAATTTGAAAATCTTAGGTTATATTATGGAGACAACTGTAACAAGTATAAGAAAATTCTGTTGGGTTATGGAGGCGACGGTTTTCATAGGATTTTGTATGTAACTCTTAGGAAAAACTCAAAATCCCTCGTGGAAGGCCATATGATAATTGGAATTAAAAGATAATTCCATTAATAATTCCTATAGTTTTATTTCCGTAATTAACTCCTTAAAGTGTATTTGGATCAGCCTTGCTGATACACATATTACCAATATTTCATTAGAAAGAAATGATTTTAGACGCAGTTTGATCTGCATAAAATTTTCTAAAAGGTTAATCAACGAAGGTAATCAATTGGTAGATAACAGATGAAAGGAGAATTATGCAGTCGTGAAAATCTCTCCGTATTTTAAAGGCTTAAAAGCAGTTCTTCGGTAGAACAGCTTATTTGTAGTACACATTTTAATATAATGGCGAAATTTTATTTAGCTTTACAAAGATTTTGGTAATTTACACTTGCAGAAATCGCTAAGCTGTTGATTTAGAGGGATTGAATGTAAATTTCCTGTCCGTAGTGGTCTGAAAAGGAATACCTCTACTCTGATTGATTGCTGTGCATTTTAAGTGCAGTTCGATCCGGTTACCTCAACCGTTAGCAACACGAGCGATTAATCCTTAAAGATCTCATAGTCCACTCATTTCTCGCCCTTCTCCCCGATTATTCACGCAGTCTAACCCAAGCCCCTCGTCGTAATACCCTGCTAATCTTCCGCTCTCTCTTTTTCTTGGCCGTGACGGAGTCCCTCAGCCTCTGCCAAGGGAAATCGTTCGCATTGTCTCCATCGAAACCTTGTGATTTTTTTATTTCAGAGGAAACTCGCGTAGGCGGTTGGGTTTCCGAAGAGTGCGGGTGGGAAAGCAGAGTACGTTCCAGTTTTTGACGTCACGAGCGTCGTGTAGGTTCGACAAGCGAGGCCTTGGGAGCGAAATCTTCTCTCCGTATAGTGTCTCGGGTTTGCTCTTTGTGGGCGATGTGGAAGGCCTTGCTATGGGGTTCAGTCTCTTTACGACCACTCTTTTCCATTGATTTTTTCCTCATGGTTCGCAATTGGTACTTAAACATATGCCCGTTTTCGATTTCCAGTCTCTTTCTTCCCAATTCAAAAAGGTTCTGGAAGGATCTACACTTCCTTTGATTCCTGCATCTTACGAATTTCATTTTTTAATATTTTCCAATGCTAGGGTATTCCATTCCTTTCATTTTGTGTCATAAAACATTTAGTTACTCTAAGCAGTAAGTCCGAATTTAGGTTCTTCGAACTGATTTAGCGGTATTGATTATTTGGCTGACGTATTTGTCGTTCGATTTATTTATCTAGAAGTCGCGCGATGTTTTTATCTCTATCTTTCTTATCTTCTTTGTTATTATTTGTCTTTTACACTTACGTTCTTTAATATTTGCATCGCTATGAAAATATTGTTTCATTCCTTTTATGTGAACTTAGGAAGTTGGTTATCTCTTCACCTGCGTAAATATATTTCCTTTCATTCAGAGGAAATGTTTCGTAAGAATTTAATGGTTATGTAATAGAGAGGAGGTGTCTTCCTTAATAATAGCTATTATTATTCACGAACCTTAGAAATGTTGTGAGTTAAACACAACCTTCAGGAATTATTGTGACATTAACTTGAAAGGCTCCTGGGTTGTACAGGGTGCTTTGTTTCAAGAAGCGCTCAGTTAGTTCTCAAAAGTTGTTTAATTTATGTAGAGAAAATAATAATCTTCCTTTGTTTCGAGGGGGGAAAATCAGTTAATCAGGATCCTCTCAACTCTTCTGAAAGAGGTTTTCATATCTTGAGATTGTAGATAAAGTTGAGGAATAACGTTCTCGAAAATAAATACAAGAGACCTCGTCGCTGTCATCTTTGATGATATATAGCTTTCCATCGCAAAGTACCTTTTGTTTCACCTTTAGAAGAACGGCTTATTAATAATGATTTATTCCTTACAAAGCCATGAGGTCAAGTGGGAGTTAACGAAGGCTTTGATGGTCTAATTGAGTTTTTATTAACCCTTGACAAGGCTACTATAATCTGGTTCGGCTCATCTTCGTGCCTTGCTCTGTTTTGGAGAAAATCCAGCTGGAGAGAATATTTGGCGCCTCCTCTTCATTCTCAATTAATAGACTACGATTGTCTTTTTTTAACTCATCTCGAAACTACGCGTAGAGGACGTTCCCATTCCCAATGCTGTGCTTATGTTTAAATGCGACCGTTTTTTATTGGAACGAAGTCCAGGAAACTGCGCTCGTAAGGCAGTTTCGCTCTTTTATCCCATCAGCGACTTCCGCAGATCACGTCGACTTGGTTTCTTTCTCTCATCCGTCGAGGCGGAAGAAAAAATGCACCTGTTTGCTATCTGCATGAAGTCATCATCGGTTGTCTGCTCCTTGATGGAGTTAACTAGCCGGTGTATCGAGATTAGTAAGGATGTGGCATCGATCCGCTGTTGGGTGTCAATGCACCCGGCTGCCGCGCCTACGGACAGGCCTAATCGATAGGCGAAGCACCAAAATTCTTTTTTTCCCCAGCCTTTGAGTTATTTGGCTGGAGTGTTCGAGAGGGTCCCAGGTAACGACGCCATGGTGCAAGTGCCGAATGCTCTTTGATTCTACGTCTCGTTTTTATCGAAGCCGTATGCTTCCGTGGATCCTTATTTTTTACGATACTATATATTTTTTATGGTCACTGTATGTTTTCATGTTGGCTTTATGGTTTTTTGCGGCTCTCAAAATGATATTCAGGGAGGATATACATCACTCGTGTATCAGTTTTATATTTTACAAAGTAAATATACCTATAGATGTGCTTAGTTGATTGATTCTCCTGTAGTCCTCAATCCTTTGTACGGTTGATGACTACATACTGCTTGCTCATTGTAATAAAGTTCCCTATTTTTTTCATCTATGAAATCCCATGGCATTTTTAATATTTAACACATCTTATCTATTTTTCACTCCCATGGTCGTTTTCTTAAATCCGCTTCAGTTATTTTCAATTAATATTTGTCTTATAATATCCTGTGATAGCCGTAGGCGGAGCGCTTTTCAGCTGATTGATTGATTCTCTGATTATCTTACGATGACCACGTGAGAGGTTAATACACTTTTTAACGTGTAGTTCAGGGTTCAGTGGGCGCCGAACAGGTCTTTATCTGTTTTGTATATTGATTTCATGTCCATCCTCAATGACTTAATCTTCACGAGCTCGTGCATAAGCCAATTATCGTTTGTACTAGGTAGGCTACTTCGTGAATCTCGCGTACACGAATATTAGCGTTGATTTTTATCGGTTGATTTTGTAATTAATTTTGCCTTCAGTATTGTAAGGAATAGGTCCTCGGTATTTCTATACAGAATGTATGTATAGTGAAATTGAAAGCTTATGGCCCCTGTCAGCGTAGAAGATCAGTAGAGAAAGGTTCCGTATGTCTGATTTTCAAAATTGATTTCAATACACTGTTTGCTAGTGATCACTAAGTGATATAAGCCACCCAAACTCCTTATAATTAGGATAAATTAAATAGTATACACAATTTCTACACAGGGGCCATAAGCTGTAAATTTAACTGTATCTAAAGGCCTCTTCATCGTTATTTTGCAGATTTTTATCTCAAACGCTCGATATAGGAAGTGTTTACGCTTTGAATCATTCACCATGGGTATTTGTTTGAGAAAGATGCATCCAAGCTCGTAATAAATTTACGGTCTTTCGCTCAATTTCGTACGAAAGGATGCCCCCATTGCGATCGGTCAACCAGCTCGTAATTCCGAAAGCGACGAGAGCGGTTATTCTTCCATCCGACGAGGATGTCCGGAGTTCTCGAGGCAGAGGATGATTCATTCTGCCATATGTTTTCGTGTCGCACCTATCGGGAGACGTGCGCTGATCTATAGAAGTGCGTCATACCCCCGTTGCTGTTAACTCAATACCTCAGGTGGCTAATTCGCTTCTTTGTCAGAGGATTCAATCCATCGATGCGGGTTGTGTGAACGTATCGCGTCATTGAGTAGGATAAGTATGAATTATTAATTGATTAATTTTTACTATTTTGCGATCATGATTTTTTACTGGAAGAGCCTATGGTGTTTTCGGATATTTCTGGAAATATTTGTTCGTATTTAGGTCAGTTTCAGATCTGCAGTTTAGAGAGGACTTGTGGTTTTAATTAGAATTTTGAATATAATAGTGTGACTAAGTATCGCTGTCTTTTTAATGCGGAAGAATTTTGTCCCTGTTGCGAATTGACTATCCTGTTTTATTGTAATATAAAATTCGGATACAGGTGATTGGTTTTGATACTTCGCTGCTATTCTGATTTGCGATTAATCGCTGTCATCATCTCCTAACGCGGTAAAGATTTTTGATGGGTAGCGTATGGTTTCTGAGCGTGTGGACTACTTACCACTGAATGCTCCCGGAAAGAAACGTTACTTGTACAATCTTTTCTCTTTTGCATTGATAAAAATATTCCAAAATTAATCGATGTGATATCCTCCTCAAAAGGAAATATACAATATAAATATTACTATAAATACAGCTGGTGTAATTTTTTCCTTCTTTATACCTCCCTAAAAAGATTAAGAAACCCCTAGAAGTTCTTCAATCCATAATTTTATATTGCAGTAATTCTTCGAAATTCCTTGATACGTTTTTATCATCAGTTTTAAATTCGTGTACATTTTTAGCAGAATACATAAAACGGTACCTTTAGAAACCCGTATAGAAACGTTCCTCGCCGGTTATTGGGACAGTTCACAGTGACTCAATTCTTCAGATTTCCTCTTTCGTCAGTGCAGAAATTCGAGCAATGAAATCCATGTCTCTGCTCTGGGACTCCTGCTCTTTGTCGAGAAGTCAGCGTTCCATTAAAGAGGCGCTTCGAGGTGATAAACGCTTAAAAAAGTTCTCAAAAGACCGGAAAATCCTTCATCGGCGGAGGAATTCTCCCTTAGAATATTTGCCTCTCTCCCGAAAATCTAGGAAATTAAAATGCCGAAGTTGTTTTTCCCCTTTAAGAGCCGTCCTCACTCTTTTCAGACCTCCGTTGGGTTTTTTCTTTCCTTTGGAAATTAGGTGATGGGGGTGTTAAGTAATGGTTTCCATCGCCAGGGAACAGGATGTTTTTTCGGATGCTGGCGCTTTATGGCGTGGGAGGTGGGGCGATTGCTCTGGCGCGCGTCGACCTCAAGTGACCTCGCGGTGGCAACGTCCCTCTCTGACCCGCTCCTCCCCATTTATACCCCAAAGAGAGCCAGCACAGCCGATTAATTCGGCCTTTGTTCGGGAAGAGCCCTTCTCAAGGCGACCGTGCTTTTTTCTCGTCCTTGCTTTGCACGTCCGTCTCCGGCCATCGATTCGAATATTTTTGGCTGTTCGCCCCGGGCTTTGCCCCGTCGCGCTCTTACTGCGATTTCCTGTGTTTTTTCACCACTTATTGTTAGGAATGATGGAGTGGTTCTATGTAGCTTCCCGTCCCAAATGCAGCGGTACTTTTGGCGTGGGATGTTTCGCGTCTTTTTAAGCGGAAGTGTGACTTTTGTTTTATTTGTGGTTTGAGTTTGATTCATGTTCGTATGGTGTATAGAAGCTTTGTAAGGGGTCCATAAGATCTTGCGAAGTGCTAAAAAATTTTGCGCGATCAACTACGTGGAACAGATGGGTGATCTTTGGCTAGCAGGTAATGTCGAACGTTATTAGCCTCTAGGGACAAGTACGACCGTTGAAATTAGGCTATCCGATCGTCTTCAGATTTTTGAACAAATATTTTCGTAGGATAATCATGTTAAGGAGTAAAATGTACCTAAACTTTTATAATTTTCCCTTGCATCCTGTATGAAGTTTTTTAATGATATGGAGTTAAGAAAGGAAGCTTACTAGAGAATAGTCCCTTGTTTTGATGGTGGATGGGTAGAAACAGCCAATATATGAAAGTGAGGATACGGTTTAATTCGTTATAAGACAATTCTCCTGAATATCCTGATTTCTTCCAAAAACATTGATTATACACAATCTTTGTATTTTTTGCAACTCACCGTCTTGTTTTTTTGAATTATTTAGTTCATTCCCTAATATATTTATTTATTATTTACAGTGACGATTTGGTGTTAAGAAAATTTTCTATTATTTCAGGTGCAAATAAAATCTACTGGTATGCGCGTTAATACGAAATTATTCCAGATATCTCGACTTCTCCAAAGATCTTTTTCGATAACCCTCGTTCCTTTCTCGTTTCTTATCGCTCTTATCTTGTCTTCCTACTCTTTTCTTGGGCAAATCGTTTTATTACCTCGGCTGATTCAGATGTTCTCGTTCGTTCGCGAGGGCGTTCCGTGTCATTTTCAGCCCTTGGGTGATTCTCATCGCGTGCATCGGCGCTCTTTTCGGATAGCATGCGAATCCTAGATCAGAAAGGCGGCTTTTTATCATTTAATCGCGAAAAGAATAAGTGGGTCATGTGGATGTTTGATGCGAGTGGGTAAAAAGCAAACAGGTTTGAAATTTCATATACGTTCTCCTTGTTTGCCAATTCTGTTTGTTTGCACATCTTCGTGCAGCTTTATCGAGCGTAAGTTAAAAACGCTGGTGTTTACCATCTTCAGTTGTCTTATTTCCTTTTTTGGAAATTAAGAAATCCGACTGGAATGCGGGGATGAGTGGTGTAGTTCGATTCTGTTCCTATGTTTCTGCCGTGGAACCAAGCGTGTATTTGTTGGCCTTTTCGGGGAATCGGCTAGTTTTTGAGGTCAGGAGCTCGATTGCATTGTTCGTTTCGATAGGTTTTATTCAGAAGAGTATATTTTACTTGAGTTATATTTTTGGAAAATGTAACGTTTTTATCACATGTGTTTGGCAGCTCTGAAGCTCATAATAGAAAGACGACGTATCTACTTTTACCATTAATAAAATCGTTCCAGTGCTAGTTAAAGTATCCTTGTTTATTCCTCGCCCTCTTTTGAGATCTTAATCCTTCATATGCATCTTGTAGTGCGGTCTCTATAGGACGAAGGTTAATGTGTAGGGTTAATGTGTAAAAAAAGACTCGATAGCCTTACTGTCCCTTGTTTTTATTTTTATTAGTTCATAATCGTAGTTTGAGTGATGAAATTTTAACCGATCTAACCCTGCGATGGTAATTAAGATTTATGATTTACTTAAAAAAAAAAACATTTGCGATATATCCCGATATTTGGAAAAAGTGAGGATTATCCTCGTATTACTCACTGTAAAAATGAGTCATATTGTTGTTTTTCGCTACATTTGCGATTGAAATTTCTCCGATATAAAGATATTCAACCAGTGCAAATTGAAGGAGCTTGGTATTCGCGCTCGAAGTTCGGAGCAGATGTGCAAGTCTCAAAGATAAGAGGGAAATTCAGGCGATTTCTTCCTCCCGCCGGAAACTGGAATAATCTGCTCTCGATTTATCTCTCCCCATACATCCCATGTCAGTGTTATGCTCTTCGTGCAGAATCTTCGATTAAGAAAAATATTATCAACCATTTTGCGAAACTGTTTGCCTTAAGGATTTCCGTTGAATGAGCCGAACAAGGAATACATTGAGTAGCGCCCCTCGCTACCAGCGATTGTCTCTTCTTTTCACGCACAAGACTTCAAGGCGATCTCTCGGGATCAATTTAAATTCGTCATCGTTAGTTTAAAGAGAAACTCGACTTCAATACTAGGAGCATATTGGAAAGCTCTCGTAGTTTTAAAGTTAACTCAAGAGTATCGGTATTTTTTTCTGTTACGCAACGCGGAATTTCCATAAGATTAGTTATTAGTTACAGTGTGCTTTTTATGAACTTTCAGTATGCAGGCACATCTCATAAGAAGCATTGGGTTAGTGATCATCTTAGTCTTTCAAGTCACTTTTTATAGCGGAAGAACCGCGGCAATTGCATTTGATATCTATGCAGGAGAAACTATATTCTCGAAAGAAGTCTCGCGATGCCTCTGTTATCTTCGGTAGTATAAAAAATGCATGTTATGTAACCTGAAACTATCAACGCATCTGCGCTGGAGTTAATGCTTGATAGCTTCGTTAGCAAGGCGCTCTCGCTGCAGTTTCTCGAAGTCGAAAGTTGTGAGGCCAGACTGAGATTATCTATCGATTTACTCATCTTAACACACTCATTGGAGAAGAAAATGGCTTTCTAATTTTGTTTAGACGCTGATGCAGGCTGGAGCATTGCTTCGCAAGTCCTATCGTATGCACTTTCAGTAAAGTTACGCACGAACACGGTTCATGCTTCAAATATTTTCCCCATAAATATATGTTTCATAGCTTGAGATTGCTGCAGCTGCAGACTTACTGGTACTATAAAACTTTCTTATGTTAGATAAACCCTTACCATTGAGGTTGTTTAGATTTTCATTCGAAATCGCCTGTGCCTGCTAGGAAATGATTTTCTGTATAACTCTTTACCTTAACTTATCAATGAGCTCCCTCAAAAGATCTCTTTAATCCAACAGAGATGATATTTTAGTGTTCTCTTCCGTCCTGGGAACCCTTACGTGACTGCTACTTCCCTGGTTTTCTACAATGTTATAAATATTAGTCCAAGGATGCTATGAGGAATATGAATTTATTTACATTCAAAAACGTTAAATAATGGCATCATTTTATAACATTATATTAAATAAAAGACATGAAATCATAAAAAGTTGTTGTATTATTTAAATTAGTTGACATTCTCTGCGTTTTAATTTTGTTCTCATTCGATGTATACCTCGAAGGAATTTCCACAGGAGAGTAATTAAGTTAAGAGTCTTAGTTAACGGTTTGAATTAGCTAATTGTTATCTTCATTAGATTTTGAAGTTACAGCGAAATTTTACCACCCATTGCATAGAGTTGGCATGAAATCATCTACCGATTCAAATCTAGATTGGATTAAGCCTTGAGATTAAGATCAAAGCTCTTCCTAACTCCGGTCAAGATTTAGCGAAGCATGTATTGTAATCGCATGGCGTCATGCGTGGAGACGAGGCGCGTGTTATGCAGTACGTTCGTAAGCTAATGGAAGGAAAGCCATCTCAGCTCTAGGATGCTTAATAACGCTTACAAGAATGGTTAAGCACCCGATCACTTAGCATGCCGCGGCACCATCACCAGCTTTCTTCTATAACGCCCGGTGATTTTTTACACCATTTTTTAGGCACGTTTCTTGGCGATGACGTAAGCGTGTATGCTTAACCGCTGGGAAACGGCACGTACGACGGGGGTAAAAGCGGCGATTTTATCAAATTCATCGTCGTTCTCCGAGGTCAGCTCTGCTAAGTAAATGGCCCTTTCTCCCTCTCTTATCCCATGTTGCGGTCGTGGGTCATCTTCAGTCCAAGAGCCTTCCGGTGAACAATGACGCACGCAACACTAGCGGAGCAGTCACGGGCCATAAAAAAGCTTCCTCCTCCGCCTTTTCTAGTTGATAAAAAAACCCTTTTCCGCCACGATTTGCCCGAGTGTTTTTCATCTCCTCACTTATTTCCTATTTCCGTGCCGGAGTCGACGGAAAAAACCGCGTTCCCCCTGCCCTCTTTCCGGTTGCTCATTCCTTATCCGCAGATGGTACGGTCTGGGATGGGTTGTCTACATATCTGAAGCTATTCCAAGCCTGATTTTTATCTTTGGAACAATCAGGATTAAGGTGGAGGTTTCGCGGTGCATATCTCTCTCTTTGTCGACATCTTCTGTCGTAATGATTAACATGATATAAATTAAAGCATTGTGTATCGTGTCACCTGTATGGGTTGTTTTTATAGGATACGACGTGAAAGTTAAGGAACTCCGCGGTCCGGTTTTGAATCTTAGGGCATTGGTATTATGTTTTCTTATATCGATGATTATTTCACCGATTTAAGTTACTAGCATTGTTTAAATTTTATTTTTCTGTCATAACCGACGGGGGAGGCATAAGAAGTCTTTTTAAGTATAGAAAAACCGAGAAAGGAATTTTAGTTTTACATCCAACAGAATTTTAATTTATAGTTGTGTTGGATTTTTGGTGATGACGCCTTGACTTCCTGTTTGCTAAAATTTGCCCCTACATACAGGCAATCTTTTCTTACTTATTCTAGCATAAAATTTTCCATAGTTATTTAATTAATTTGCCTCGGATTAGATTCGAATAATCCGATGCAATAATATTTTACAAACAAAAGTTGATGTTCATCAGGAATTTAATATTCTTGAAAAATAGCTTCACATTTTTCATTCTGGCGTGTTTCATGAAATCATCATTTATTCCCAAAATTTGCCTAGTAGGTCGCTTGATCGCACCATTCTAATTAGCTTGGTATTTTTACCGACTCCCCTAGACTCGCCGTGAGTCTATTATTTGCCAGATTTCACTTCCAAGAGAGTAAAAAAAAATCGACGCGGATAAAGGCTTCTCGAAAGTCTTTTCCGACGCGAAGGCGATTTTCTTCTGTTTTACGGAAGTTAGGCGTCGATATCTGCGCTTAAATATGAGATTTTCCCCGCGATAGCGGTCGACCCCATTCGCTGGCGATGCATTTCTTATTTGTTCTGAAAGAGAGCATTCTTCTCCTGCAAATGCACCCACGCCGAATTCCCCGAGGGAAACGTATTTTACCCAGTTTGGAATCGAACACGCTGCCGGGATGTCTGCTGGCAAATATTCGCGTAACGGAGAGCGTTTTCAAATCGGGAGCTTTAAAGGCACCGACCTTTAAAAAGACAGCGTTGTCCTGAGTCATGCTTTATCTTTGGCGATTTTCGATCTGTCATCGCGGAATTTGTGGTCGGTCTGTTGACGATTGCCTTGCGTACCCATAAAATTTTATTGAGAGGTTGAGAAGTTAAAGATGTCGGACGGAAGCCTTCTAAAGCCGGATGGGTGTCATTTTACATAACGGAATTCATTCACAGGACGATTGTAATTAATATACCGGTTTAGATATATGTGAAACAACCACCATCCGTGGTGGTTTTGGCTTCGCAAGAACTTTCCTCCTTTTATTTTTCTTATTCTTTGTTATTAATAGTGGCGTGGGAGGGAGAGATCGCAGTATGTGATGTAGGAAATTGAGGAGATTAATTGGGATTAAGTGAATGATCTTCATGACCGGTAAATACTAAATTGTGGCTGTTAAGATTTTGAAAGACGTTAGGAAACGGTGTATGACTTATCACTAAGTTTAGGAGTGTTTAGTACTCGTTTCATGTTGATATTTGTTCTCATGGAATCTTTCATTGTTCAAGTTTAAATTGTATCGTACGCAACTTAGGACGATGGCGTATTACAAACTTTCTTTAATTTCTGTTTTCGAAGACCAAGTATTATTTGTCTTAATATTTAGGGGTTCAAAGTCCGTAATCGAAGTCAGTGGGTATTCTTTGGTGGAAGTGATCCCAGATTCAATTCCATCTGATGGCTTAAATGCGAAAGGACCTCATCTGTTGAAGCACTTTTAAATTTACTACTGCTACCTTCCTGCTTAAACCACTTAAGTTAATTTTTTTTTTCATTTGTTGACTTGGGAGAATTTGAGTTCATTCGCTAGTATATTTCTCTGCTGCTAGGGTGATCGGAGTGCCGAGCAATCTCTGATTGTTTGTACCGTCATTTCACATCGCACAAGTGATAATGTTGGCTAAATATTTGATTTGTAATTTGCCTTAATATAGGAAGAAATATCATTGTATATTGAATTCGTAAATATTAATTTTTAATCTAACAAACTTGCGTATCATTTTAGTACGCCGCAAAGTCAATTTGCTGGTGCTCCATAAAACTTCTCCTGCCAGGCTTCCTATCTCTGTGGCTTTCAAGCTGCGCGTTGCAGATATTGTTTACAAATACATTATTGCTGTTTTGCTTTTTCTCTCATTGTTTTTGTCTCTCGGAGACAGTCACGGTCGGCGTTAAATTCACTTTTGAAGGGTCATTTAGCGATAAGGGCGTGATGTGTTCCACTCAGTCAAGGGTCGCATTCTACTCCACTTACGTCGCCTTCTCTGGCACTCGTCCCCATGGCTCGCGGTGCTAATTCGGTCCGATGTTATTCATCGCGCAAGTAGGCCTTCCGAAGCAGGCGCCTTAGGACGGGATTCGTCGTCGAAATTGCAGAATTCGCGCTCGACCATTCATTGGGTTTATTCGAAGATTTTCTCTCTAGGGACAACTTTTAGCCTTTTCTGACGTTTGTTTCAAATCGTTAATTCCCATGGTAAGGTCCCTTTTGTAATATTTATTCATTCGAATTATTTCGATTTTTAATGACCCTTAATGGTCGAATTTTGCTACGCGACTCAGTTTCACTGATGATATATTTCGTAGAAATGTATTTTGTAAATATTTTATTTACTTTCGTTGATTAGAGGGAAGATTAATGATTACTCGACGAAGAAAAACGATCAATTTTGAAGTAAATACAACTTAAAATTTTAAATATTTTGGTATCTTTAACGAGTGTAGCGTCCAATGATCTTAAGAGATAGCAGAAAGCAAATTTAATGGAATAGTGCATTACTATTTTCTCTCCTTTTCTCTTATCTATTAGAATTTTTGGCGTAAGGCCAAATTCTTGGAAATGTGGCTATTTAATTTCCTTTCGTTCTTGGAAGGATAATAGCCATTCCGGCAAAGAATAAAAGAGAATGAATAAGGATATGTTGTCTAAAATATGGATTTAGTATAAGAAAGTGTTAAGGAAGTTTACATGAAATAGCTCTTAGTCAATTTAGTGTTCTCGGTTATATGCGCAGTCGTTTATCAAAAATGCTTATTATTTGTTAGGCATTTATTTTGTCATATCGTTTCTCATATCCTCATTTATTTCTAGCTCGTTATATCTTATTTATTAAATCCATTTCTTTTCCTTAAGAGTCCTGTGCTCTTCACGAAACCAATTCGTGCCGTGGATATATTCTCCGTTTTCTCCTTTTCGTTTTGCTAGCTCCATAAATGACATGCTCAGATTTCTTGGGAGAATAGCTTCCTTCGGGGTGCTTGTCCCACTATCTCAAAACTAGGATTTGTTTTTCTTATCTCTGCACCAGATTACCACCCTTTATGACCCACGATATTTGTTTCCTATGGTAGCTAATTCAAAATTATGATGCCAGGATCTCATTTTCGTTTACCATTTTAGGTTGTTTCATTTGGAGTGCCTTACTTTTTTCGATAAAGACCCGATATCCTTTACCGAAGAGATTCTTATTTCCGAGGTATTTTGTGCTAAACAAAAAACCAAAAAGTTTTTTCATCCAGAGCTTTTGTTCTACTCGAATTTTACCTGCTTTACCAACCTGAAGATTTCTTTTTAGTATGCAAAAGGTGGTAGTTATCGATTCAGGAAGAAGCAAAGTCCAGCATTGAATCGGTGATTGTAAGACAGAGTTTCGTTTAGATTTTCTGAGATTATTTTACAATTTTCTGTTCACTGGATTAAAAATGAAATTCTTTATTTCTGATTAAGCGTTTGATTTTCAATTACCTTTGAATTCGTAGAATTAGCAGATGTGAATATTCTTTTACTTGCGACTCATTTTAATTTTCTCCTAGTAAGAGAAATCTGAAACGGATAAACAATCAATGTTACTCTCAATCACACTGTAAATAATGATGAAGAGTTGATAAAAATGATTGTGTAGCGACTTCCATTATTTCTAACTACATCTGAGAAATGTCTTTATATTTCTGAAAATTAGAATTCCTTTGAAGCTCGCTCCTTTTAATTTGTCTGCTACAGAATGTCTGTGGCGACTCCAGTCCTCGCTCTAGGATCTCAGCATGTCTTTTAAATACAGACATCGCAGCTGGAGCCGCCGCAATTTCGTTTCCATCGAATTTTCTTGGCCCTGGAGATACTTCCGCATTTGGGAAATTCCCCCGATTTTATCATCCGACCGTTTATTCCCTGGCTCTGTGGGATTTCACGTCGTTAGCCTCTGCAACATTAGTCGCGTCTTTTCCCGGAGCGTCAGTGACCTCGCTTACGAAGATTACTCCATCCTTTTGCTCGCTCTGTTTCTTTTTTCGCCATTATGTTTGAGAATTACGCTGTTTTTCAAAATCCGCATCGAGGTATTGTTTGCATCTCATCTTAGAATGCATATTTCCTTATTTGGCTTCATTTTTTTATGCCTCGGTAAAGCTTAATATTTGGTTTCGAAAGATCGTTTTCTTGAATGCTTTTTTCGCGCTAGTCGTGTCATTAAACTTTGTTCAAGCATTGTAGACTACTGATGCACTTGCGGTGACTTGACAGGATTCTCATGTTTGCACCTCACGATTTCTCGTTCCTTTTCTCGGGTAAAATTGTTTACTAATAGGTTTTTAATTAAATTTAATTAGGAGTAACTGAATATATACTAGCTCCTAACTAATTTTTCAGAGTACCATGTGAACAAACGTTTCGAAGAAAATTTGACAGCCGACGAAATTCCCTTTTTTCTCAACGCATGCATAAGGTATATTTCAATTTTTTATCTAAAGATATTCTGTGATTCACGTATCAATCACTGATATCTGAGGAGGCCATCTCATATCTTTTACGTCGAATGTCTTCTTATCAATCCCCTTCAGTTACGGAATTTTTCGATGGTTCTTGTAGGTTAGTGAATATCGATTCTCATCGAAATCTCTCTGTATTTTTAGGCACTATATGCATATATGAATTCCAATAACCCCTCTTTTTGGTATGCGGTCAATATATCTGGGAGCAAAAATCCCACGAATTGCAAAAAATCAGGAGTGATTTCCCGTTCGTATTAGGGCTCCTACCTCCAATGATATATTTCCCGGAAATTTGGAGAGGATGCTAGGGTTCCTCAATCACTCGCAAACAAGCCAAAATTTCATGGGAGAATCGACTTTTTTCCAATTTTTCGGGGGTAGGCCCGTCGTCTGGGGAGCTCACAACCTCCCCTTCGTTGATTTTTGCCCCTGTACGCAATTCATTTTTGATTCCTTCTCTATTTCCTCTATTTAGACTTAAATATAATGGAATGAGACTTAGTTACTGATAACATATACGATATAGTCACTTCTTAATCCAACTCAGTGTCAGTTCCGGTAAAAGTAAAAGGATAGAGGGAAATTAAGCGATGAATGAAATGAAAATGTAAGAAAAAATGGAGATACTTCAATTCCGAATGTAAGAAGCCCATTTCGAATATTTATGGAATGATTACACTGCTGAAAAGATCCACAGGAAAGGAAAGGGTCATATCGTTGCTAGAAGATATGATTTAGAGTCGTTTTTATTTGGTATATCTTCATTCTAGAAATTTTATCTTTTAGTTCTAGTTCGCTGCGTTATTTTTTTATTCCTCAAATTTTCCTATTTTTACCCACTCATTATTGGTTGGTTGGCTTTAAGACGTAAAGGAAACTCAGGGGTAAGTATCCTGGGAACTCTGAGTTGATACGTGAGTTCACCGCAGGGGATAAATGTTGAAGCACCGGTATAAGGGGTTGCCAGGCGACTGTTATTGACGTTGGCATAGCGGCATTTCGGGCGATCTATTATGTTAGAACTCGGATCTTTCACCATAATTGGAAGGCTGAATATTTTATTTGCCTCGGATCATCCCAAAACTATCATTCGACTTTCCCTCCACCCTTTTCCCTTTCTCCAGCACCCCCTTTTCTCTCTTGGGTGTGTCCGACTATCGGATCCTTCGGCTTGGGGGGTGGGGGGAAGAACCCGGGAGAGGAGCGGGATGTGGAGTCTACCGCGAGCAGGGTGCGGCCCCCCATTTCCCCTCTTTGACTCTCTCAATCTTTCTCTTTTTGCCATCTCTACCCTCGAGTCCCTTTTTTCGGCTCTTCCTTCCTATCCTATCGCGCATCTTTTTCTTTCTGTTTCCGTCCCAATCCTTCTTGGCCTTCCTCTTCTAATCCCCTGTAGTCCTATCTGTTTACGCCCTTTTCTTTTCCTTTATATTTCTCTATAGATTTGTTTGTCTCCCCTTTTATTCTCCGTCTTTCCTCACGCGCATTCTCTTGCCCGTAAAACGTCAGGTGGTACTTAAAAGTCTGTTTATGTTGGTAGAGGGGTTCTTTTTCTGATTTTCTTTCGGTGTTTTCTGTGAATCTTTTCTCTCAATCTCTACAGTCTTGAAATGATTGATTCTATCATGAAAATATAATGGGACCTAGAATTATTTTTGATTCTTGTGATATTATTTATTATCAAAATGTATCATTTTTTGTTTTCTCAAATCTATATTCCAATTTGTGTCATAACTATCATTCCTTGTTGTGAAGAAGGTACATTTTAAAAAATTTGATTTGAGTTTTAATGTGTTGAAGTCTGTTAGTTTTCGTGGGCTATCATTTTCCATCGTCCTTACGCTTCAATTGTTTTCTTATGTGATTTTTTTCGAGTTCCAATGATAGCTATTCCTTTTATTACATTCTTCCCTAATAACCATTCGTTTTATTACATTGTTTGATAATTGCGAAAGGGAAGTATTCGCTTGCTTTTCTTGGTCTCTCGGATTCCTCTTTCCTTTGTTTGTCTTCCTCTTCCCCTCGTGTCTCTTCTTGTCCACCTATAAAGCGATCACATTTACCCTTACTCTCTTTCTTCTTTTCTTCCATCTATCATCCTCTTCTTCCCTTTCAACGTCTTTCCCCTCCGGCTTTTCTCGTATCTCATCTTCCCTTCCTTTGTGCCTTTCCCTCTTTCCGTTTTGTTCTATCTTTTTTTCGAAGTCTCCCATTCAGACCTTCCTTTGCCCTCCTCCGCTCTCTCTCTTCTCTGATTACACGCTTTCTGATTTGGATTTTCTCTGTCCGCCCCTCGCGCATAGCTGTCAAAGGATGCCCGGGAAGGATCCTGCGATTTCATATACGGATCCCCATGCAGACGAATACAGTATGAGGTCTGTGCCGGCAGAATTGACGCATTTCCGGTCGCGGAAGCATCGGAAACGTAGAAAAGAGTCTAATTACCGAGGGTTCGGTAGTTCCATCTCTCGACGGCAATGAAAAGAACGGTTTTCTAGCAAGGCAAATATTTGCGATGTTTGAATCTCCGGTTAAGTATCTGGGAGGCCTCGCAGCTCCTTGGGTGCGGCAAAGAGGTCTGCCGTGGTGCCGATGGGGACTAGGCTACCCTCGGATTCGGTAAGCGCCGGCGCGGCATGATTAGGGGTGGGGGCGGGACGTTATCTGCAGCGTCGTTGCCCTTGGTAACGCGGCCTGGAGTGTCGGAGAACCCTCGCCTCCGAAGCCGCCCCCCTCCTCTCCCGGTTGCTATGGTTTCCGGATGTCGAAGGGTGGGGCCCTGGGTCGCTGTGGAAGTCTCCAGCTGATGGATCGGATCCGAGTGTATGAGGATTTGCCTCTGTTATAGCTGCTGAGGTGTACGTCAAGGGGCTCGAGAGGTCGAAGATGGGTGTGGAGAAAGGGCCAGGTGGTACTGCGGGAAGGGTTATGCCGTCTTTTGATTTATCTGTGTTTTTCCGCGCGCGGGAAAGGGGATTCAATTGTCCGTCAGAGGTGTTATTCTTAGGTAGACAGAAGGAAACTTGGGTAGTCAATCGGGGTGAATCTTTTTGTACAGTGCTAAATTAGGGTTATTCACTGCAGAAAATTGCTGCTCTTGAGACAGGGAAATGCTCTGGCACCCTGATTATGTATTCATGTAACTGAATTAACTAACGAAAGAGAAATTTTCTGATTCTTCGTTTAAAATACAAGAAAATTTCATTCTCTTCAGCACTAATTTACCTAGGTTTTATCACCCTCACCTTCTTAACATTCCTATCTCTCAACTGAGTACACACAAAACTACTCTGGATTGTAGATCAACTGATGCCACTGCACCGTGTTCAAGAAGAAATATTTTTCGAGTCATAGCATTTTGGTTTGAGTTATTATTGACTTAAGTGATATCATCCGACCCGAGATTTTGTTTTCAGTTGATAAAAGTGCGACCTCCACCGTATAAAAATTCGTTCGGAAAGTCTCTCCCCTAATTCGCTCAATAAATATCTTTTCCGCAGCAAATTGAGAGGTTGCCAATGTGGGTATCTTTCATTCCTTCTTCCTAGGAAGCAGGAAAGGCATTTTTCCCTCGGAAAGGAGGCCAAAAAAACGAGAGACTAGCATTTTTGGCACGAAAATCCCTAGAGGCATACATTTACGGCAAATTATTTGTTTTTCATCTTTAAGATTGTTATTGGATAGTATTTTGGTGGGATTCTTCCGAGATCCTGAATCATTCATTTTTGTTTTCCCTCGCGCGCAATTTTTAATCTCTTTTAGGAAGTATGCTATTGCTGTTGAGTGCATAATTATTCATGCTGCGTGGGTAATCACGCTTACTTTCTTTTGTGTTGCTCCTTAAAATTGCCTTATTCTTTGCGATATTATTTTCCGTTCGAAGTTTCAATAATACGACGTAGTATTCTTGGGCATGAATAGCGTGCAAACATGATTATATGTATAAACTTACTTAACATGTTGATATACCTTTTGGGTTATTTTATTTCCAATTCCAAGTGACATTTAGAAACATCGTTTTAGTTGTTACTTCGATCTGACTCCTAAGTAGCGGAAAATACATGGATACCGTAAAATAAATTAGTTCTTTTTGTGTTAAATGTACGTAAAAATTGGTTAAAGTTAGGATAAAATTTAGTGCCTGGGGACTTTAAGTAGCCATTCGTATTTACTCCTGCAGGGGATGATCTCTTTGCTCATTAAGGTTTCTTTTTTGTTAACGTTTGCATCTCTTTCCTTTTTATGTGGACTTGATCTTCATCAACAGTTTTTATTCTTAAAGTTGGTTTGTGGCAGCTTTAACCATTCTATCCTAATTCAGTTCAGACCCTATAATATTCATTATTAATTTATAATTCTGACCCTACGTTTCCTATTACTTTAAATGCATTGTTTAGGAGATAATTATGCCTTAGTGTATAATCTTTTCCACTTTTTTATCGATATTTTATATAGGCGTAACCTTCGTTATTCAAAGGAATTGATTAGTTTTTCTGATTTTCAGCATTCATTTTCCTTCCGTAGTACCACCTCCCATTGATTCTAATTTTTTTATCTCTGATGCGGTATTTCCACGATTCACTGCCATTCATTCGGGTCCATATTTTGTTCAATCGGTAAAATAAAATATGGCTAAGGTAGGAGTAAAGGAAAATTGATTCAACTAGAATTTTGTAGAGCAGAATCTATAATATCGATTTGAAATTGACTCGCGGGTTTTCCAGCTTTTTTGTAGTTTGAGTTCTAGCCGAACATATCCGTTTGTAGGCTACGCTCTCAATTATTTTTCCTCAGATAATTCCAGCAGCGTAAACGAGAAACGTCTGAAATTTTCGCAAACTCCAATCTCTTTCGCAAAAGTGTTTTCCGCCGATGTCAAGCCCAGGATTTTTCGCCGGAGGGAAATTTTTCGGCTCCAACGGGAAATGTAATTAAACGCAATGGCGTAACTCGAACGATGGCAACACGACGGGTCGGAGAGAGGGCATTCGGACGGTCCGTCGATATCCGCGACGTCCTATCGGCGTCTCGTCGATGCGACGGCGCCCGTTCACAAGTGCACGCTCAAGTGTTTCACGAAAGCCGATTCACTCCCGGCGCCGCCCCCACTCTCATCACTCCATTACTCCGCAAGACCCCTCGAGTCCGTCTTTGGACCCATAACGTTTTTTTCCTCTCTTTTTACAGTCTGCGGGATTTGTTTTATTTTGGGCGCGTGGCTTAGCTCTCATCCCTGTCTTATTTGCGTTCCCCCTCAAAGGGTCTTAGTTTTTCTCCACGGCTTTTGTGGATGGTTTATCGGAATTCATTTCCGGTGTCGGAGGCTGTGTGAAGCCATCCTCGGAGGCTTTTGTTAAGGTTGAGTATCGGTCGAGGAGGCGTGAAATTCGCGGGCGATCGACCTTCGGTTTAGTCCGGAGGGGTTTTTGCGGTGTTTTTTGGTGGTTGAGGATGCTATCGGTGGTATCGGGCTGGAAAATAGATGGTGTAAGCAGCAGAATGATCGTGTTGTTTTGCTGTACTTGTGTATTTCTTCTGGTAGTTCGCACCTTTTCTAGTGCTTGAATGTATTGAATTATCGCTAAAATTTTTCTTCGCGTTCTCTAAATGATGTAGTGATAGCAATTCGTGATTTATGAATGAATATTATTTCAGTTTTTTCCAAGATTTTCTCTCTCGTCCCAGGCTTTCTCTGGCGATAAATGGCATCATTAATTGATTTATTTAAACATTTCAAAATATAATTTCCCTATTTTACGTTATATGAAGATTTGACGGTGGTTTATTTGACGTTTTAATTACGTTTAATTATAATTTCGATTAATTATAAACAATTCAGAATTTTAAGTGAGGCCTGGGGCTTTAACGCTAAGCCCTCCTATTTAAATAATAAATTTCACAGATTTGCGAGTAAATTATTAGTTTTCCATGACAGTTGAAGTGCTTGAGGAAAATTGACAATGACGAGACTGTTGGTTCCTCATCCTCATCCTGTTTTGATAACTTTGCGTAAAACTACCTTGTAAGTTACACAGTTAACTACAGTATAGTTTTAGAAAGTTACGTAAACATGATAGTTTCCTCGTTAAAGAGTTTCCTTGTTTATTTCACAAATTAAATCCTGGATTATTTAAACGATTGGATGCGTAATTATTTTAAAGGAACAGTCGAGACTGTGGTAAAATTTAATGCTCATTTTTCAGATGTGTTCATAATGTATGAATATTGTCATAGGTACAGTGTACATGAATTCCTACCAAGGAATGATCTTGATCCAATTTAATTTCAGTATTTACTATTATATCTATGCGACGCAGTACAGCGTCTTAATAGGTTTGCGTACATTCGAATACGGATCCAATGTAATCTTAAATTATGGTTCGGGAAATCCTTCTCGAAAGCACAATCGATGGTAGAGTTCTGAGCCGTTTTTAATTTCGAATATAACTCACTCGACTTGGCGGGAGAAGAAGAGGTTAATTAAGTAAATTAAAAATGAGGGGAAAAAGTTGGCGAGTCGGACCATGGGAAGGAATCTGCTGCTAATGGATGCCATATAAGTCAGAAATAGAATAGGAAGATTTTAGTGAAAATGTTTAATTGGTTTTTCAAGGGGTTGATATTAAAGGAAGATCAGATATTATCTGAGCTTTTACCGTAATGAATTTTATGTTATTTGTGTTTGATAACTAATATTTAACATAATATTTTTATGTTTAAACATAAAATAGTCTTGATTTAGTGTTAAATTACTTTTGCCTTTACTCCCTTAAGGGGTCCATATGTGGAGGAATTCATTTTAAAAAATCTAGGGTCATCATCATCCCTTCCAATTCCCGTCCACGATTTTTTGCTCCACTCCCCGCCTCAATGCAGCAACCGTAATGCCTTCGAACAGCTATGGGTTTTTCGCCTGAAGATGAACCGAGATGTCACTCAGGAAATTTAGGGCTCCCAGCGCTTTAGCGGCAAATGCGATATTCCTCGCTTCACTGATCTTCGTGCAGGTTTCATTTTCGGGTGAACCACGGTTCGTTTCAGCCTCTTTCAAACGGACGGATCCTTATCACATCCTTCAATGAGGATTTCCCAATATTCAGAATGGGCGCGGAGCTAGGTTCGACTTGATTTATACCTCGGTACGAATTGTTGAAAATAGACGTCGAACCTTTTCCAGCCGTGATGTCGGTTAGCTCTCTATTTTTTTATTTTCATATCTGTATATTTATCCTTTCTTTTATTGTGCTCGAAAACCGGTCTGATTTTTCCCATCCTATAATTATCAACTTATCGCTATAACAAACTAATTGGAATGGATTTATTCTTATATTTTGATCCATTTTATTTTTTCGGATACATTCTGTTTTCATCGTTCTAAATTACGGGAACCGGTAAAAAGACTGATATTTTAAATGTTTTAATTCTTTCCGATAAGATATTGCCCATTTGTTTTCTTCTCAAACGTTGAGTCATTGCTTGTCTTTTAATGGTCAACTGATTCATATTCTTTAATCCCTGTAATCACCGGCTTTCATATCTGAGATGGTGAGAGGCTAGTTTTATCTTGCTTTCTTTTCGAGCTTATCCTCGAGTATTGTACTAAATAACAATTATTCGATATGGTAGAACCTTTTAAAAAGTCATTAACTAGAGTCAATGCGTTGGACGTCACAACTAATCGTATCTCTCCATATAAGCCAGTTATTTACGAAGTTTTTACCTCTTTAAAGCAATTACAGTTCAGAGGGTTCATGTTTTATTCTATGCAACTATACGTACTTGGGATTCAGTGCTTCATCTGTCATTTTGTATATTGTATTTTTATCGACACCATTTTATGAATCTCATTGGTATTTTCGTTTCTTTTTTGTGTGCAAAGGCGTTAAAGTTCTCCGTTTACAATTCATCACATCACTGCGGAGTTCCATGAATATTTCTCTTTAATATCACGGATGTTCGGAAGTAATCTCAGAATTTGGGAGGTACAAATCTTCTTGGAACCCACAAGAGCTGGGTAAAATAATGAATACGAATTCCCAAACGTTGAAATGATTGTTTTTTTTTACGAGTACTTCGATCGATTCGGTTCCCTCCAACGATATTCGTCATCTCTAGCAGGCACCGTTCTTTATCAGCTCGGAAATTTCAATCAGATATCCGTTTTCATTTATTCGTCCGGTGCTCATCTTCGCGAAATCTCTCAGTCAGTTCCGACATCTGGAAATAACTACCTCCGAGATGGCATTCTTCCATCTCGACGTCGACGCGAAAATCCCTCCTCCTCTCTCTCTCGTCTGGAGGAATAAATATATGCGCGGATCATTTGAAAGTCAATCCGGAATCCCTCTTCGCGAGGGCTGAAGGGGCAGGACGTGAGAAAGAACGAAAACACCCCTTAAGGACCGGCAAAGATAAATGGAGTTGGGTTATCGAAAGGCGCTCGTCCATTTTTCTCCGCTAACGGACTCTGTTGTGCCACGCAGATTTGATTTATACCGCAAAACTGCTGCTTTATTGCGATTTAAAGTCGTTACGGATTTGAGGATCGCTCAATTTTGCAGCTTTGTCAACGTTACGCAGCGTTTTTGCGGTTATGACCCGCCGTCGCAAGGACTGCAATTGCGATGTTGCCAGCTGGTCGTTGAGAAAAAGCGCTGTTTATGAATATTTATCCGGCTATCTCTTATCGGGATAATCTGAGAACCGGAAGCAGTGCCGTAATATTTTATGTTCTCAGTATTTAAGTCATATTTATCGTCCCAGTTAGGACTGAGGAAACGGAATAAGAATTCAAGGCAGAGGCGAATGATAGGGTGCCAGTCATAAATTTTATTATATGCAAGTACTCTAATTGCAGAAATTACATTCGTTTTTTCGTGTAATTAACCTCATTTTACAGATTATTGTTGAATACGATTTAAATTTATTCCAACTTTACGATTTCCTTGGCTTCTCAATAGGTGTATATATCCTTGACTTGGTGTTTATGTATTTTCTTTTGATCAGTAAGCAGGACCTCCATGTAATAATATATGTAACATTTTTTTAAATATTACAATTAGTTTACCACTTCTGTTGAGTTCGTAAAACCCTTCTTTGCCCCAGCATTTCTCGGCCTCCAGGGGGACAAGATGAGAATTCTTATTGATCATAATAAATATCTTTTAATGGCTTCAATTTGTTACGGAAATACTCATTAAGTAATTAAGCGAGCTTCATTGATGAAATTATACGTGCTCATTCAGCCTAGAATGTGTCATAAACAGAAGTAGTTGTAAACATTGGAAGTATTTCAGGTATGCGTTGAAATTGAAGTCTAAAATTGGAATTTATCGTGTACCTAAACCTTTGTTAATTATTTTATATCAAGGTCTTTCCATGCCCCTATTAAAGTAACTGTATCAACATGTTAAACGAAATATTTGCGAGTACGAGGAAACCACATTCCGATGCTCATCAAAATCATTCATATTTCATTGTTTATTTACGCGCTTTATTACTTGGTAATCTGATCGAACGTAGGTGTAATTTTTACAGGCCTTTTTGTTCGTTTATCTGCTTTGTTTTCCGTGTTAGTAATCAGTAATGGTTTTGCGAAAATGTTGGATATTAATTTAAAACATGCGTATAATTTATATTTATGATTTGGTGTTCATGTATTTCCTTTAGATCAGGACCTCCATGTAATACCATATGTAAGATTTTCTTAAATCTCACGATTAGTTTACCATTAAAGAGACGAGTTTTCGAAAATGCGGATTAATACATGCGTGCAATTTATAGGTGACGAGTTTTCTAATTTGTGAGTTCCTTGTTAGAATGCACGTTGGATAATATTTCCTGTATAGCGGCGCAAACAATGAGGTTTTTTAATCCTAATGCCTGGCATCTTTACCAGTGGTAAGTGTTTGTATTATTGCCAGCATCTTGTTTTTCTTAGTATGGCCAAAATGAGTGCTGCTTCCTCGATGGTAATAAAGATTATATTGGCGCCTTTAAAGTAACCCGTCCTCGAATGAGTACGAAATGTCCTCGGTCGTATCCCTCGATTATATCCATCGCAGTTGGAAACACGGGGCGCCGTCGGCAAGAGCATAAGAGCGTTCACCTTTCTCAGTACATCAATCCGCGTTCGCTCCTCAGTACCCTACTTCCGCCAAAGCATTCATTCGATGTAGGAGAGGGGGAATACAGTGTAGAGGGCGCAATGCCCTCTGACGTCTTCCTCTCCCTCCGCCTCCTCATTCAACTTAACTTTTTCTCCCTTAAATTGGAATAAAAAGTTCTCCGGCTGGAAATTGCCTAGGAAAAAGTTTCTCGGAACCGCGAATGTCTAAGTATTGCGCTTGTTTCCCGAAAGCGTTCGGAAAACTTGGCTCAAGTGTTCAAGGATGCGTTGGTATCGGATCCATTCGTGCAGTGAGAATGGCTTTTACGTGAAATTGTAGAAAAAGTCGTGATGCTGTTATGTAGGATAAGGCTCGCTGTTTTTGATGGTTGAGCGAAGCGATTTCTGCGTTTAAATAAAAATCCCTCTCCGGTCCTAAAATTATATTTCATCTCTCCGTAATCCTCTCTTCGCATTCATCTCTAACGCAACATCGCATCAAGTTTACGACCTCATAAAATCGCACCTCACTTCCGTCGCAGCATGCATTTGCGGGGTTGTGTTCCGAAGGTGGTAGGAATAGGAGAGTTCTAAATCAGAAGGCTCTCCAGAGCTGTTTATTGACTTTCGAGTGACGTCTTTTTTCGCACAGCGACGGATTTCCAAGGAACCCACCGGCGCCGCCTTTCCGACGATGACTTGAAAGCTCTTTTTCCCGCTACGGAATAACTTGGTAGTCTCGTTTCCTTCGACGTATGGAGGGTATCGGACGAATTTTTCAGCCCTTGGGTCCCTCTCGAGAGAGTCTTACGAAAAGACGTCTCGATTGTTCCTCGGGAATCCTCATCGGAGTTCCTCTTGGAGTGTCTTTCCGATTTGGAAAGAATTCCCTTTGTTTGAAAAGCGAATTAATGGCGGGCATTTGTATCGAGATGGTGCTAATTTGTCTCTCAAGTCGCCTTGCATCTCGGTTCCGGTCTGGCATTGGAAATCGATCGTTCCGGAGGTGGAGTTGTGGACTGGGAACAATGAGTTTGGGTACTGACGTAGAAGGATAATGACTGCGGTTCGGTCCTTGGAAGGGGAGATTCGTTAGGCTAATGTAAGGAGACGGAATCGGTGTAGCACGTGTTTCCTTCCTGTCGTTGTCTGGTTAGAAAGGATGATGGAGATCGCTCTAGTATTATTCCCGATTCGCCGTATTTAATGTATTGTTTTCTCTGCTTTGTATTTCAAATTTGTCGATGTAACTACGCGGTGGAGAATCATTTAAGTCTATCATCGCTGCCTTAGCAAAGAATAAAAGAAAAAGTAAAGTAAAGAAAAGAAAAATCTTCATATCCGCATGGTTTAATTTGAAAATGATGATGACCTTTCAGCCGAAACCGGTCTTTTTGTAAATGAAATTATCCGGAAATTACTTGCGATTTTTACGTTCAGCTCCTTATTTATCGGATAATTAAACTTAATTTGAGAAATTTTCTGGTAATAACCGTAGAAATATGAATAGAGCAGAGTCGAGATAAAATTAGGTTTTATTCGCTGTATTAAAGACGCTTATTTGATTTTGATGAGTCTGTATCGATTTTTATCTTTAGTCTTCGATAAGATTAAACTACCACACCCATTCTCATTGCATATATGGATCTCTCTAAGTATAGTCTAAAAATTCCTCAACTTTCGCAGTTGTATTACAGTTTTCATTGCTTTCCTTGCATTTCGGGATGTCTTTTTACGAAATATTTTTTGTTATTAATTATTTTTCAACTGCGATACCTTTTCTGGTGATTTTCTCTTATACATTACGCACCTAAGTACATGGAGGACTAGTGTTCCACTTAGAGTGGCAATCCTCTTTTAGAAAGCAGTTTTTAGTTCCTTTTTGGAGTAATATGGTTTGAATTTATGCCTTCATAGACATAACTTTAGAAAGGCGCTCTGAAAGGATTTCTTGGATCCACATCCCTCGAATTTATCCGCTTTCTCTGAATTTGCTTATAATTTTAAAGGTTTTACTGTAAAGGAGACTACAGATATTTCCTAAATATATACCTGATTATTAGGTAAATACTTTCCGAATGTTTTCTCTCCTAACTTAAAATGCCTAAGATCCCTAAAAAGATATACAACCAAGGGATCCAGCTACAGACTTACGTACGCTGACCTATTGGACCGAATCTACTTCTTCAAATCCTTTAATCCGGATAAGTGCCTAAAAGCGGGCCGGATTGATTAAATATAGCTTTTACGCAAGTAAATGATATTCGCGATGTATATTTACGTAAGGAAACTCTTTCGGAATCTATGGTTAGAAAGGGGAATCTTCGCGGATTTTTTTCCTCTCTCATTTCCATTTCTTATCTATTTCCGCTTCCCGTCCCCTGCCGATCGATTCCCCGAGGGATATTTTCACGTTTACTCGCCCCATCCGCAGCCGCCTTTTGCGAGCATTTCTACCTTTTCGACGTGACCGCTTTTTTTTTCGCTTTACAGCACTTATCTAATTTATTAGAGCCACGTACTCTATCTCTTTCTCTCTCTCTCTCTCTGGAGATTGTAATTTAATCTGCAACACGAAACTACATTTAACGTTACTGATGAAGGAGCTCGTTTTCTTGATTACGTCTCCACTTTTCCCTTCGGTGGGTGGTGGGTTAATTTTCTAAGAGATGGTTTATACTGAGAATGACGTCTTCCTTTATTTTTCTTGAGTATGCAAATATATGCGAATATAGGTGATTAGCAAATATGCAATTCTCATTCTTTTAGAAGTCGATGTTCATCATAAGGTTTCGCGCGTTGTTATTCTTATTCACCTTTTATCGTATAATTTTCTGAATCCACATGTGTGCACGGAAAATCATCTCGTTTAGTATTGGAGTAAATTTATTTTCCAAGGAAAAGTTAACCTGGCGACCAAATAAATATAAACAATACATTAATATTAATTGGGTCGCTATGGAAATGTATGGATTGAGTGAACTCATCTTGTGTCTTGTGTACATTCTAAGTGATGCTATAAAATTCTTTTCTCGTCTGATTTTTTCATGTTTTTCACCTACTTATATTTATCATCGGTTTTGTCACTTATATACTATCAATATAGTAATTCTGAAATAAAGTAAATAGTAATTTTGAAAATACTTCGAATTTTCAATCCCATTCATGAATTTCATGTCTTACATTCAGATTCGTTTATATCCTACCTTCATGATATATTTAATTTACACAGACCCTTGCAAGAATGTGCTAAACATTTAGAATTTCGTTTGAGATGTTAAAAGATGACGAATTACCCTATAATTCTAATTAACATTTAGGTGTATATGGAAGACTTCGGGCATCATGCTTGTTATTGTTTGTTTTGTTTGAGAGATTTTATCCTAGTATTTGTCACCACTTACTTAATTAGCAAGTGATTGTTTGCTTGATTTTTTTAACTCGTGAATTCAAATATTCGATACGGTTTTCGTACTTATCATGCATTCCCTGCTATGTAAATTTCAATACAATGTTTGTGAAATTAAGTAACGTCATCGAGTGGCGATTATTAGCTATTTCACCCTGAATGTCCATTAGCTTATTTTTTCGGTGTATGGGTTACGTCATTCGATTCTAACCTTTAAATTTCCCTTTCCATATAGAAAATTTTTCTAAGTTCCTTTTTTCGTTTATTTAATCTATTCCTCGCATTAGTTCCGTCTCTTCGCATCTCCATTGAATGAGAAAACGGTTGGTCCATCGCTTTCTCGTTGCCTGGGGATGAACTTGACGTGCGTCGCAGATGCGTGGAGGGGCATCATTTAGATTGACGTCATTCCATTGTTTTTTCCGCTCGACATTTTCGCGGATGAAGCGATCGTCGGAGAAAGTGCGTTGAGGGTAGAGAGTATTTGCAGGAGCGATGTGCTTACCATTTCAACAGAGTTGTATTCAGTGGACACGTGATTTAGAGCCAATCTTCCGAAGGTTGATCCATTCTCTGCAATGACTTCAGGTGTTACGCCTCTGCGAAATGTGTCAGTTGCCATTCCCACTGGTTTTTGTCTGGTTGGATTCGAAAACGTTCAGGCGAATGATATTTCTTCGGCCGTGTTGCCCTTTTCATTCAAAAATTCTAGCTAATTCACGTTGGATATTTTTAATATGGAGCGAGGTTTCGCGGTGCTTTATTCCATTGTGATACCGAGTGTTCGTATTATGAGTGTGTTCGATCTGTCGCGAAAAGGTGCTCGTATAAAGTACTACGTATTCCGATTGGAATGATGCTTTACTTTTTAAAAGTAAATGCATGAGTATTTTTTATTAATTTTACTCTTGACTGAAATACTGTGCTATTAATATTTCTGTACATCGTAATGCCATTTACACTCTTTTAATGATTTGATACTTTATTCTTAATGAAAGTGAAAAATTCTTTACGATACTTGTCCCCAAAAAATGACCTGAGTGAATTCTCGAGATTTTTATTTTTACCTTTTAAGTGGTAATTTTTCTTTCAATTTTGAGTTCAATTCTGTGAACTATCCGTTAGGTTTTGTTAGGGATCAACTCTCTTATTCTTCCTAATTTGATCACAAAATTTTTAAGGTGTAGTTGAAAATATATACTTTTAAAAGGAGTATACGCATGTGGTTCCGTTGGAAAAACGATGCATTTCATTTTGCCGTAATTTTCGTCAGTTTTTACCGTATTATTGTGTTTAAACACGCAGAAGTTGATCTTGATGTCCATGTAATTGTCATATTGCCGAAATCTCTCGGCTACTGCTCACCGCTCGCTTCTGACGACTACACGCTTCCAAAACGTGAAAGGGTGCTCCGTCGGTTTGATTGATCGGTTGAGCTCGCTTGTCACAGAATTCGGGATTCCCTTAGACAAAGTGCGAGGTGGAGAGGTTAAGGAAGAGCGTGGTGGTGAGAGAGAGATGGACAAGGGATTGCTAGTAATTCGCAGCTCAACGGAGGCCGAACAATGCCATGTCAGCGACAGATACGAGGAAAGGTCCTCTCCAGCGCTTTTTACTCCCCATTTTCGAGTGATTTTCTAAGAGCCGGTGCTGCGAATAGGTTGTGCCATGTTGCTTATCTCTTTGACCTAAATCTCGTTGTGGGAAAGGCTATTTAGTGGTCAGAGAACTCCGTAAACTAGATGAAGTATTGCAATTTTCGACTGGTTGAAACGATTCTCGGCTGCTATTTCTCGAAATTAGTTATTATCGCACCAATTAATGAGTGTTCCTAAGCCTAGTGTATAACTTAAAATTAAAGAATTAGTATTTACGCGGTTTTTGTGTTTGCAAACTTTTAATCCTAAAGTCTTATTCCGTTATTACAAAAAAACAAATTTGCGGTATACGACGTTAATGATAAATTCGTTCATAAGGGTAAGGAACTAGGTTTTCCATTATTCATGTACGCGGTTCAGGAGTAAGTTTCATTCTTATACAAGACAGTAAAATAATACTTTCAGTAAAATGTACCGTAATCCATTACGAAGGTTTGATCATAGTGGATATTTTATACCAAAGAATTTATTGTTTTTTTTTTTTTCGTTTTTCCTTAAAGTCCACGATTTTTATTAATACACTGTTTACTTTCGAAAATTATGGTATACTTTAATGGCATATCCTAGTAAACGTAAAATTTAAAGTGAAATTTTATAGCAGTGATTCTCAGTACATCAAAGTGTAGAACAGAAGGTTAAGTTTAAAGTAACCGTAACCGGTGAAATAATTTATATTTATTAGAGGTAAAATTTTTGGATACTAACAATGATTCACTATATATTGCAACAGGTGATTGATACATTGATTTGTTATATATTCATATTAAAATTTATCATTTCCGCATTAGAGATACACAGTGGAATTTGTAGCGGAAGTTAATGAACGCCAGCGTTTTCCTTGTATTTTCTCGAGTCACTGCACAGTTCTATGAAGCGAGGTTTGAGAGAGATCAAGCGATGAGATTTAATCTCGTTTAGGAAATTTTAGCCGTTTTCTTACGGAGGGAAGCTCGACGGTGTACATATGCGTTCTCATCCGTATTATTTCCCTAAAGAAACACACTACAACCGATATCTGCCGTAGCATAAACAAAAGCCGTCGAGGCGCTCTTCGTCGGCGCCTTTTCGTCTTCTCCGTGCATCCGAAAATACCGCCGGGAGCGTGTGCCGAGGTTTGTGTAGCTATGCGGAGACTTCCGGGGAAGAAGTTTATTTTCGACGTCAAATCTGGAGATGGAATTATTTTTCGCCTCGGGATGAGTCGGCGGGATAACCCGACGATCTGCTCCAAAAGAGCATTGACGACGCTAAGCGTTTTTCTGAACGGCGAGTTCCTTTCAGATGCAGGCTCCGTTTTTCTCATGGCGCAAGCGACTCCGTCGATATGTTCGACAAAACTGCTGTTGACTCTCTAAGAGGTGGATGATAGTCGTTGGAAAAAAGAGTGGAACGCTGATACGCTCCATGTATCGTCTCTAGGCGGTGTGTTGACGCTCGGAAAATGTGTTGGAAGTGGAGGAATTTACGAATTTAACGTTGTGAGTCACGGAGTTGCGGGTCTAAAAGAGGGATCTTCTAACTTTTTTAGAGAAGGGACATGTAGCTATTCCAAAAGGTTGGGTTGAATAATCTGAAGGATCTATAAGGTTTGCCGAACTATTTTTAACATAAATAAAAGTTCCCCCTGTAGAAAACAATTGAAGTAAGAGCTTTCGATGCATATGAGAGTTAAGTAGTACTTAGGTGTACTCTGTGATTAATGTTGAGTTGATTAAACCAGTGCCTAATCCTTGCTTTCCAAAATTTTTCTTTGTAGCGCAAATATTAATTTGGAGGTAGCGGCACCCCTAAACATACTTTTTTAGCTTTAGAAATATGTGAAGCAGGTATATAAAAGGACATGATCTATTAAATAGAAATTTTTGATACATCCTTAGTTAAATAAAACGATAAATATCTTGGAATATATAACGCATGTATTAGGTAAAATGAGCAAAAGAGTTACTCGTTGGTTTCACACTTCGTAACAACATCATGCTCAAAGGAACCTCCAAGCAGAATAAAGTGTTAGAATTTTCGATGTAAATATTTTCAAGCAAGATTTTTAAAATTTATTCATAGTTAAAACCAAATTTGAACTAAATTTTTAACATTTATCTAATATGCATAATTCAGTGATTGAAGCAGTAATCTAATATATCTTCAGTCTATATTATACTAATTATAATCAAATATTTTATGTGATACTTTGTGGTATTTATTCATGTTTTATCCAAATAAAAAATAAAGAAAGGGCATTTCATTAAGAATAGAATTTATCCATATAATAGCCGTTCAATAAAAATAGAAATACGGGTTTGCAGTAGTTAGCAGACGGATTCGTCTCAGATATTATCTTGGAAATAGGTGGTGTATTGTTTACAGATGTAAAGCCTTTATGAATGGTAGTGAATCCGTATTTCACTCTGATAGGCAGTTTGGCAATCCATCTCTCACATTAAGGAATTAACCCGGCGTTGGAACATGCTGTCTGTCAAAGGTGTTCTTCGGAAAACTCTTCCAATTCTGCGGATTCAGTCATAATCTTTAGTTCGTAAACCTCACGGGAAGTTATTGTTCCGAGAGGTGGCAGTGACAAACGGCGATGATGAAATTCAGGTTGCGGAGGTCCTCAATCGATTGTCTCCTCTTCCCCTTCTGTGGTCGTGCCTATTCAATCTTGTCATGGACCCGACGTCGTCTTTCTCTCGCCTATCACCCGTTAAAGTGGGATGTTCGCTTGTTTATTAACGGGATATCATTCCTATTTCTGGAGTTTTCTCTCGAAACAAATGGAACCGCTGATGGATGAGTCTGGAATAGGGATCGCCTTCCTTGATGCTGGGATTAGAAAGTGTGAAATGCGTCATTACGAGAGGTCAGGCGCATCGGTACGATTTTTTCCCGTTTTCTTTCCAATCCCTTCGCTCGCGTCCTCGGGTTCACGCCTCTGCCCACAGTCCGTTTATGGGGTCGGCATTCCAAAATGGGAGGCCTTAATGGTTTTTATAGTGGATGATAGGTGACATGTCATTGAGCTCTGGTTGTTTACAACTAGGAAGTGTACCGTTGTTCTAAGATGCTCGCAACCGTATGGGAAGTTCTAGGAATTGGTTCGTGCTTTGTTTTCCATGTTTTGATATGTAGAACGTCATCGAGCTGAATTTATTACCGAGCTTTCCACAGAGCAGATGTAGATGGGTTTTATGGATGTTGGGTCACTTTCATATAGAATTTTTCGCGGCGAATTTAAGGTGATATAGGAATAAAATTGCTTTTATAACACACTTAAGTTACGTAATATACAAAAATGAAATTTAATGAATATAAAGTTTTTTCTTAGATTCTTGATGCACTCCAATGACGATATCTCGTGTATAATTTTTTCAACCAGCATGCATATTTATGACATGGAAAGATTCTCCCAATATCAATTACTTTGCTGATACACTCTTTCCTAAGTTAATGACTTCATTTTTGTCGTGTATGATGAATGCATCTTGCTTCAAATTATGGACGTCTTTAAGTTTTTTTATGAGAATTTTAATTTCACGTAATTGTTCCAATGAAATTGAAATTCTCCGTATGTAACAAGAATAAATTAATTTTACGCTTCACATAGCGATTAAGTTTCTTATAACATTGTTTTCATAGAAACCAGGTAACTTCCTAAGTGCATCCTGAATTTAAGACATTGTTGGTACTGGTGATGATTCCTCAACACTAGCTCTTGAGACGGAATATTTCTCGCAAAAGTACGATTGCTGTCAAGGTGTCACCTCGTTAAGAGATCGTGAAATGGAAGGGTATTCTAGCGAAAATATTTGCAGGGAAAGAGGAAGTAAAAAAATGGCCTTTCTTGTATTTTTTGCCGAGTGTGCCTTCAACAGGATGACTCCTAACGAGGCGAAACCTAGATCGCAATAATATTTTTCTTTCGAGAAAGTTGAGAATTTTCTCAGATACAGAGAAAGTGCTTCATTTGCGATATTCTGATGGTATATACCGAATCACAGTTTACTTTTGAAATGCGGAAATATAATTATATTTTTCCTCTTTTCATATATATTTTTTCTTAAATATTTTCATAGTTGTATTTAATATTGTGCGTTTTCTAAATTGCTAATTCTATTTTTCTAATGGTATTTTTCTCTTTCTCTTTGCAGGTAAGTGCTTGGAAATTCTCTTCATTTCACGCCAAATCGCCTTGCATTGATAAGGTCCTCCTATCCGTTGGTTGCGTAAGTACTTGCAGTGCACTCAGTGGCTGCTGCTTACGGTCTCATAATCGGATTAATGTACTGTGGATGGATGGCGAAGGGTGACTTTATCGAATAAGCCAGCTTGCCCACATTCACAGTGTCTGAATGGCTTCAGGGAACTTTTCGTTTATCCACCTTTCTGGGGTAAACCGCCGTCCGCTTAATTATATTTCCGCGGCTGGTCCATGTAATCTCTCGGTCTGGCATTAAATGTCAATTCACTTCAGCGTTTATGTAGAGAATCTTCTCCATCAGTTGCAAGATTATTTCATAGGGTTAATTCGCTTATTGGATGTATATATTAGGGATTAGATGTTTCAGATATCGTGTTTTGGATGTACAGAATTCTTTTCTGTTCAGGATCAAATGATTTTATTTTTAACTTCTCTTGCTTTAAATTTACAAGTGAATAGAGTAGTTCTTGCAACATAATTCGACTATCAGATTTCTTTAGAAGTTCAAGCGCAGTTAAATATCTTCGATGTGCTGATTAAAAGGCTACATTCTATATACATAACAGGACCCGGATCGACCCCCAACCAAGAAAAGTATGTGAAGTTAACTTTCATCTCTTTCAGACTTCATTTTTATCACAAAATTAAATTAGGAGGTAGTTTTACGAAAGCAAGACAAGTCTCAGATAAAGAAAATTGAAGAGGGATTGTTATTTGTTTATAATCAGAACAGCTCTGTGATTGCTAATAATACTTGTCGAAAATCTCCATTACTCGCTCGATAGTATAATTATTTGTCTCTTGACGTATTTTTGTATATCTTTTATCGCATTTCTCCAATCTAAGAAAAATTGTTGGAGACGAATGGTGATAAATTCGAACTTAGACCATAATATTCTCACTGGCAATTTTTTTCGTAAGCTTTTGAAATTTTCTAGTAAATTATTTCAAGTCGAAACAACTTCAGAGTCCCTAGGCGCAGGGACAATTTTCAGGCCTCCCCGAGAGATTGCTCGCCTTAAAAAAAACGAGAAAACATCCTTATTGGTCTTCCTGCCTTCCTTCACCTTAGCGCTTATTAGTAAATGCGTCTCTGGCTTCAGGTATGCCTCTTTCTTATGGAAAGTGGAATATCTCTCATTTCCTTTCATACCTTTTAAGTAGACATTTATCGCTACTTGAGATATGATCTTAATCGCGCTTTTCAACGTTGGAGATGATAGGGTTTCACGTATTATTTTGAATCCGTCGGCTTCCCCAGTTTCTTGAGTTAATTCTTTTGCCGAGATTTATTCTGAATTTTGCGTGTTTCTGATCTTGCTTCTTTTTATGCGTTAGGGATTATTAAGTCATTATACCCCTTTTTTCCTAGCGGGAGTATAATTTGCGTATCGAAGGTATTTCTCAACTTCTGAAAGCCTTATTATCTCCCTGTAAAAAAATATTCCGTATTCTTTCCGCCATTTTCATCTTTTTCCCGCAGATTATAGCTTCCGTTTGTGTAAATCCATCTCATTTTGGCCGACTTAATCATGAGAGAAATGTATGTGAATAATTTCACTGTAATGTGCAGCACAGTGGTGGACTATCTAAATAATGTGCGGACTATCACAAGCCGAGGTTATAATTTAGGAATCTCATAGAGTTTTCCCTTTTAATCATGGTTCAAGGAGGTTCTGATTTGTTTTTATTGCGAGTGGCTACTAGAAGTTAATTACAGTATTTCAGTATAAAATGTTAAACTAAAGGTGTCCAAATTAATATTATTTGTTAAATGACAACTCCTCTCCGGTAGAGGAAATGATTTATTTACTCGAAATGCAGATACATTTTAAGAGTCGTCCGTTTTTCTTAATTCTTAAAGAGTAGTATAACACGCGTACATGTGTTTTAAGATGCCTGAATTATTATTTCGCTTTTATATACTTTTACTTTTAACTATTATGTGTTTTTTAAAGAGTAGTTAATTTTTAGTAGTTATTTCTTAATTATTTTTGTTGTAGGTCTAATATTACTATTATAGATGATTGGGACGATTACACTTATTATTAAAAATTTATTTCACTCTTAATGTATTATTTGATGTTAAGTTTCACGAAAGAACCTCTCAGTTTTGCTGCATAAAGTTTCAATTTCTGTTAAAATTGTTTCTTGGATAAATTATCCTGAAATGGTTCAGAGAACGTAGAATTATAATCATCTTTAATAAGTTCGACGTTTCTTACCATGCGGTTCTCGTAAATAATGAGTCGACAGTTATGATAACGAATAATGAAGTCTTCCTGACTTCTCCTTCAACGTGAAGTCATCGTGAAGTTGAAATCGCTATTGGTAACATTCGAATGGAACTAACGTTTCCTAGCTTTCGTCATATATCGCCATCGAATCGTAAAAAATGGTAATTCTCGTGGCGATGGTGTAATCACAGAGCGTAGGCGGCATTTTTAATTCATCGTGGAACGGAGCAAAAAGTTCTCGCGTTGCATCTAGGGTAGAGCTTTTCTTTAGCGTTCCGCTTTAAATCTCGCCTGCCCTGGAGTTAACCTGCATCCCTCCTTTAAAGGAATAGCGTCTCCCGTCCGACCAGAACCGGCTTCGAAGCCCCCTCCCCCTCTTCACCGCGAGAAAAATAAGTTCGAAACATCGGCGGTGCAAGGGGCGAGGGACCTCGACCTCGCTGCCCCGGGTTCGACGCCTGTCGGCCGTAAAGCATGGGGGATGGGCGCGGCCGGTCGAGCGACCTCGCTTCCACGGCTTGGGTAGCTTTCTCGAGCATAAAGCGGGGGTGTTTTGTATCAGATGGGGCTTCTTACGCGGGAGAAGATTGAGTGGTGGGCGAAGTCAAGGGGCGGAAAGAGATGTGGACGAGGCATAAGGCCGGGCTTTTTTTTCCATCTCCGAGATGCGTTTTTGTGAGACCTTTTGTACCCGTTGGAGGGTTTTATTCAAGGGACTGAAAAACGACTTCATCATGGTCGAAATTGATAATTTAAAGTCTCTTTGTGAGTGGAAGTGGGTGGATCCAAGGTAGGGATCGTTCTGAGTTACTTTCCTTTTGAAGTGTAATAGAAGTTCTGTTGGTGGAATATGTTGTTGATGTTTACACAGATTAAGTAAGTCCGCGTGGGTGTTAAACTTTACATGAGTATTCTTGCCTTCTCTAGCTGGCAATTATATTTATACTATAGTTTTTGAATATGTGCATTTAATTATGTAATTTGTGCATTATTTTTTATTATTAAGGTGATACATGTGTGATTTCCTTCCGTAAAGGCTGTTCAATCATGTTCGTTAATGAAATAAATTAACATTTTCAAGGCTTCATGATAAAGTTTGAAAACAATTCCCTGTGCTTCCAATTAGTTAGAAGTGCCTGGATTTCTTCCTAACAAATATTTTCAGTTCAGAAAAATGGTCGTAAAACTAGCTCAGAATCGTATAATCGAATTATGTGCTTAAAATGATAAGAGTGAGCAAATTTCACGGTATTGGTATAGTGCCGTCATGACTCATAGCTTAAGAGAAACATCGCAATTCATATGTTCTCTCGGTTATAGCTTAGCTATCACAATGCCACAGTGTTATTCGATCTAGGTCATGGTTCTGCCATTCTAAATCAGTCCTACTCGGAGACCAACTGCGCTCATTGTAAAGGTGAATGGCTTCAGCTTCATCTCAGTATTAAATAATTGGCGTTTTGACGGAAGTTCCTCGTCTCGAAAGCATTCAAAATTGGAAGAATTTGTTATTCAGTCCGAGGAGTTCAGCGACCCCTGGGTTAGTGCCACGAGAGGATCTTCGTAAAAATGTTTTGATGTCTTCAGAATCTCTCCGGGAATCCTTGTGATCAGAATTGGGGTCAGAAAACTTTTAGTCTGACCCATAAAAGTTTGCGTACTGTTATACATGAGAGCTTAATATGAGGTATTTTTGTATAGGGGGTTTTGTTGTGTCGATGAATATTTTTTAAATAGACATCTTGAATTTCTGGCGGTTGTTGTACCATAGAATTATTCATTTACATTAGGCTATCCCTATTCATTAAAATTTTTCTGAAGCTATTATGATGACAAAGTAGGAAAATAGCTCATTTTTTATGCTGGAAATAATCCGTATAATACCACGGTGTTTTAAATCAGCCGTCATAAAGATATGCGTTTTAGGCTTCTAATCTCCGTTTGTTTTATTCATGATCTAGCCTTGGATGCATCTTCTCGCAGTCGCAAATCCGTATTCCTTCTCTTTGTTTAATTTTCTTTCTCTTCCAAGAACTCTTCGTTTTGTAAATATTTATTGCTCTTCTCGGTGTGATAGTGGTTTATGTATTTGGCTACAGTGGCGTAGGTCACCTGTACCGATTAAGCGGCGCATACGGTCGTTGGTGTTATTAGCTCTTGTTATATTTTGTGCCTGTTTGCAGATGTCGGCTCTGAATAAATATTCCGGTTTACCTCTCTAGCCGTAAAGTGGTCGATTAAACTATTGTATAGTGGGGCATTCGTCTTCCGCGATTTATCCCTGGATTAAACATTGTAAAATATTGCAGTACTTATAGTTCTTGGGGATATACATTCTGTATTTCGAGGGTTTAAGTGGATTGTCCACTGCTTAGGAGTTGGCGTAATGTGTGCTACATTTTGATATCAAATTCATGTGTATTTATAGATACTTCATTTTATGGAAAATACTCTTTACATTCATTTGTTCACGGTTCTTGCTCACTTTTCACGTAATGTCAGCTAAGTTTTATTAAACGCAGCTTTACTAAAAGTACTTAATAACAAAAGTATAGAGAAATAACAAACATTTTAGTGATTGAATAAAAGTATTTTTTCTATGATTAATATTTTCGCAAACATCTATCATGTAGATAGAATGATTTTTATTACGGCAATCAATCATAAAATTGAGTTGTATAAGTATGTTATTATGAGATGGAAATAGAATCATTTTTCACTCCAAAAGGTTAAATAATTGCATAAAATAATGATATAAAATGTAATATTACGTTTATGGCAATAAGACAGTAGTTGGTCCAGCGATGGGGTTATCTTTAGTTTTCCGTAGTCGTACTAGATAGTTTCTGTATCGCTTACTCAGCGATTGCAGACAGAGGAGAATCTTGCCATCATCACAGTCTACTATTCGGGCGGAAAAAATTGCCGAAGGTCGAAGTGCCCTTTACGCATCGTAAAGATTCCAGCGACGCAAATTAACGCAGTGTTTCTACGAGCTCTCCCTCATCCGAATGCTTCCGCGCTTCCAATCAACAGCTCTCTCTGCGCTCTCCCTCCATACACATCCTCTTCGTCCTATTCCATTCCCCTTTCCCCGGTAGAGCGCCTGTCTGTCGCACGGTCATTGTCCCTAGAGTTCCCCCGCGCTCCCCATTTCGACCTGCTTCACCTTCCTCTCCTCTCTCTCTCTACCTTTTCTCTCTTCCATCCCACGCAATGCCTAGGCGCCGTCTCATGCTTCGCTTTATGGAAACACTTTCCTATCGCCCGGCTTTTGTCGCGCTTTTACCCGTTCCTCGATTTTTTTCCGCGGTCGCCACGTTTCTCTTCAGGTTTTCTCCTCTCGTTACCCGGGTCCTTCACGGATGCTGCGGGATGGCTTCCGGATTAATTTGATTTTCGTTGTCCGCGGTGGTTGTCCTGTGGTTTTCCACCTTCGCGAAGAGGTGCGTTTTTGAAGGTGTGTGGTTTTTGTTGTGGGATGAATAGCGGCGTGGGAGGTTTTTTGTTTGGGTGCTTTCGAAACTAGTTTATAACGCTTAGGAGGATTCGATAAAGATTTTTTGGGTGCAAGTCTGCTAATCTTCTCAGTTCTTTTCGTGTGTTATCCGATTACCCTAAGCAGGAAAATTATTTAGTTTTTTTCATACAGGCTTTTGTTCCTTTACGGCTCTTTTTAAAGTGTAAAACAGCGCATAGATCTTTAATTTTCCGTTAAAGAATTTCATGATCGCCTTTAAATTATTTGGCCTTATATCTTGTAGTTTTTATTATAAAGTTTTGGTTATTGAACGTGATTAATTTTTGCTTCACTGACCTAGCAATAATAAAATGTATTAGTATATTTTATTTAACGCATCCCGGGAAAATACGGAATTAATCTGTAATAATGGATAAAAATAATGAAACGACAGAATAATTAGAATTTCACCAATATCTAGTCAGAAAATAGTCTTCACAAAATACTGCGGGATACAAGCAGGATATTCGTACATACAAATATTACTCTTTTTTATTTTTAGGTTAATTTTATTTTAGTAATTGCCCCTTCGTGCCTCTCAAGTCATAATATATCATATAGCTCGAATAGAAAACGAAACGATTTCTGGGATATCATAATTGGTCCATAAGTTGTTTAAACAAAACTATCCTGCGCAGTAGTGATTTAGTTAGTGACAGTATTTGAGTAGAAAGCAAATCGCATCATATGAATCGAAACCGGATTTTTTTTTAACAGTCAGGGGCTATCCTAGTTTTCCAGGAGCCCAATTAAAGTTTTTTATACTTGCCCTTTCACCCGTATGATTCCGCGATTTCATCATTCCTCTTTGTATTCTGCATTGGAAACTGGAATGTGGAATTACTGAGTTCTTGTTGAACCGTTGATCGGAATGCAGTAATCGCAGCTGGTACTGTATCATGTTAATTTATGCTGCGTTGATCGATGATTATATCTCACTTACCTAGTAAATAGATTCTCTCGGCTAGATAAACACTATTATTGGCAGACGTTGATCGCGGAAGCAGCCTTAAAAGGGAAAGCTCTCGCATAATTGTTCCGGTACTAGAAATAAAGAGAACGAGAGAGTGAATCATTAAAAAAATATAATCGCTATCAAAGGAAGCTATCCTGAAATTATTTCCATTTGTGATATCCATTCTTAATGTATTTCATATCCTTTATGGAATTATAATCTTTAATATCCACATGGAAATTATTATTTTTAATCTATTGTAGGATTACCTTAGATTATTGACTCTGTAGGAAACCAATTCTCTCTTGATGGAAGGCTTGTCCGAATCTGGGGCGCTTTAGGATTTCGCGTTTTCGTTTGTATTCTTCGATGTCCGCGTCTCTCCCTGTTTCAACCCTTCCCGTTTCTCCCAGATCAAATTCCCAGGTTTAACTCACGTTGCATGCAATCTGTTCTTATACAGTCTCCCAATGCTACAGCCAATACTTCCGCTGCTCCTCTCAGGCTATGCTCTTTTTCAGGGCAAGCTGTTTCCGCAGCGTAGGCGATTCTCGTGTATATTTGAAGCTTTCAACTGTTGCTTATTTAACAGGGATGCACCCAGGTTTTGCTAAATTTTTAAAGAAGCTTTCTATGCGATTGCATCCTTCTCTTTCGTTCGAATCGAATTTCGAAGGTTCATCGAATATTTTAAAGCTGTGAAGTGAAGCTGTGAGACGTTCCTCAAGGGTGTCTCATTCTTAGTTTGTTATGAAAGTTCTATTTTAATCAATCAACATAATATTTTCAACCGTATTATCTGTGTAATATTTAATATTTAAGAATTTAACATTCGACTTTCGACATCTGTAATTAAAGGATTATTCACAAAACTGACATTCAGAATTTAATTAAATCTCATTTTTGCGTGTTGAGAAATTGTTATTAAACAATACAAGGTCAATACTAAAATGAAAGCAGAAAATAAGATTTAGAGGAAACGTCATGTATTACACGCATGGATCAAATAAGGATTCTTAAAACTAATCACGCCAAGGGCCTGGAATATTCATCTTTCCTCGAGCAGTTCGATTTAGAATAAGAATTTATTACCATTTATTAGAATTTAGAATGAGAATTAGGTTATCTTGGAGGGCTAGAGATTGATCTTTCCTGGAGAATCATGATACTTAAAATTCATCCATGTAACAAAGCGATCTATTCAAGCCATTTAAAATTTTCGCATCCCTATTGTTCTTCTAACATAGGATGCCAGATATTTAAATTTACCTATTCCGATCTCGAGTTTTCATCTCGGTAGCACCCGTATAAATCATCATGCATTGTTATCTCTCCATAGGGCGGAGTAAGGAAGTAAAGCGTTTTCAGGTCTAGTCGCGGCCGCTTACTTTCATTCTGTAGACAAAAGACTAATTAGTTCGTTGCCTTTTATTTTGTGTTTATTTGTGCACAACTTCAAACACGTAACGCCCTTTCCCAAGACGAATGTCGTTGCTCTTGCAGCCTCTTTAGTTTTCGTATCGGGCGAAACACTTCCGTTGGAAGTGCTGACCTGGCCGTAACAACGACACTCGCAAAAGGAATATCACTCATTGCAGGTTAATGACCTCGAAACAACAGTGATTGTGTTCTCCCATATCCTCTCGTCTCGTTTACGAAGGATCTTTTTACCGTATCTAAGGATGCTCAGGATGCTTACAGGCATACTTAAAATTTGGATATTTTCTTTGGTTAGCTCCCGACGAGGCTTAGCGCAGGTCGATTACTCTCAAACGATTGCGTCTATCTTGCTCTTTAGAACTTACCGATCGAACTTGTTCCTTTTTTCCTTCGTGTTCAGCTCGGTGGTTGTTAGTATGTACAAAGGGAATTGCTCCAAAGGGTGGTTGAAAGTTGGCCGTTTTTGTTTCTGCTCCAGAAACATTTGCGACTTCCAATACCTATTTGGTATTTTTGTTTCATTATAGACTATGAAGCCGTGTAACTAGGTTGTTTTCGTGGCAATTCTTATTAATTAGTCGATTTGTTTTAATGCTCAGCTCATTGAATCGCTGAGTAAGTGAAATATAGAGGTTTTCCAGACTTGGAATGGATCTTATCATTTTCTTTGTGGAACTCGTGGTACTGGATTTTTAAGCTGTTAAAGAAACAGTTTTATTCGTACGTTTCCATAATAATGCAAGCATTGTACTTAAAAAATATTTCCTGATGTTGTATTACTTTCACTACTTTTCCATACGTGCCCGTTAAATTTTGAGTTATTTTCAAGTATGCTGGTAGTATATTGACAGGTTCCAAAATATTGAAAGCGAGCTTATACACAATTCTCCTGAGTATCGTTTTTCATGATATTATTAACAAAAATATTCTTAATTTCAGTTTTCATAATAAAAGATTCCCTTTCTAGGTAAATATTTTAAGGTAATAGGGATTTAGAATTAACTAGTGACAGCTCTTTGCCATCTAATGTTGTCGGTAATAACTCCATTTAAGTTAGTGTATTGCATATAGTATAATATTGATTATTATTATATATTTTACGTAAATGTAAGTAATCTTCTGTAGATAAAGAATACGATGACTTTTTTCGTTTACTCGTTGATTGGATGGAGTGTATTTAAATGGGTACGAAGTAAAGAAAATAAGTTCATCTGTTAGTTTCCTCGAGTTCAGCACGTTTAAATAACCACTAAAGCCATTTTTAACGTACTTCTAATATGTGCGCGACAGCTAAGAAACAAAATTAAAAGAAGGAGTTCGTAAAAGCGCAAATTTCGACTTTGAAGTACGGTGTCTCCGGCGGGTGGACGATGTCCTCGGACAACCTTTGAAACATCAAAACTCGTCCTTTTTCCCAATCGGAATCTAGTCGAGCTGATCGGCAGATGCAGCACAGCTGCGCAATGCTCTCTTCCCTTGTTTTTCCGTCTCGAAAAATCGCAAAAGTAACTAGCGGATGGGATTTTCTCACCGCTTGGATGCGTCCGCGTCGATCGGGTCATTCCTCCATTCAGGATTGATCGGTACTTGTCATTCTCCATTCCTATGTCTAAGTTAGATCATAGGGCGGGGGAAAGAGATAGCTACTCCGCAGCCATGAAACGGTTCAATAAGCCGCTTTAGCATTTCAATCGCTTACCATCCGTCTTCAGGTGTGTTTTTCATCCTCTGGTTATTTGTGAATCTTCGCGGCAGCTCAGTGGTCGAGAAGAACACACCTGGTTTTACCTACAGCTTTCAGCAGAGGGTTTCGATTCGTAATTTTTTAAATTTCCGGTTAGAACGGTCCAGTAGTAACCGGTAAACCGGCTCGAACCGGTTTTCTCGAAGAGTTAACATTACACGTGGCTCTTGAATGTAATCATCATTAATTTAATGTTCGAATTAAACTACTTAATTTCAAGAAATGATCAAAGATTGAGTTCAGCTGATAAGATAATTGTATTTTACCGACCGTGGTGGCAAAATGGTTTCTGTGCCAGCGCTCCATTCCCAATATCCCGGATTCGAGTCCCGGTTTATTCTATTTTTCTGATTTGGTTATGGTTATATGTGTGCGTCCCTGTTCTCCCGATAACGTATGGCAGCATATGGTCATCTGTCAATAAAAATCACCCAAATCATCAAAAATCATCAGCCGACTCCATAAATGATGCAAGTAAGATTAAGAAGGAAAAATGAAATTAATTTATTTATTAAAAAATTAAATTTTTTAAAATTAAAATTTCAAATGTGAAATAATGAGTTTTAATTTACTATTACGCGTGTTTATTAAATATAAATACTGCTATAATTTGATTTAGGAAACGTTAGTCGGAGATAAAACATCTCTCTCCGGTTTCTGCATAGGTTCAGCAATGTTAATATTTCTTTTCGGATTCGCTTCCTGCATAAAAAGACATTTATTTCGGTTTGGTTCCGGTTCGGTAAAAAATGATGAATCTCAGGGGCAGACGGTGGTGCGGCGGTCGAGGATAGCGCACCTGGTTTCCCCGGCAGCCTCTCTCTCATCTTCCTCATTCAATTATTCGCTCTGTTTCGGTCCTTTGTGCCCGGTGCTTTTCTTTTTCGAAGCCATCAAGACGAGTGTGGAATGCGGAGGATGCGATCGCGACTCCGGCGAGATTCGACGTTAGGCAATCGACAAAGAAGATCCGTTACGGAATAAGTGCTCGATCATCACAAATGGGAAGATGGGATTAGGGATAGGTATAGCTTGAAGGGGTGCTGCGAGGTCACCTTTGATGTCTGTAGGATGCGAGTTATTGGATGTGATAGAAAAGGGTTATCGCTAAGGGTCTAGAACGCTCTTTGTCACGTTCCTCGTAAAGGTTTTAGTTACGGCGTGTATTATGGGTACTACTTTGTTTGAAGACGAAAGATTAGCTGCTCTATGCAGTGAATTTTTTGCCGGTTTATTTTAATCTCCTCAATGGTCATGTCATGGCTGATTGCAATAAAAGATCGGACTAAATTTCGGCATAATTAAATGCTTTCTCTAGCTCTATAGAAATACTCCGAAAGCAGCTTTTCGGCGTATGGCATAAAGATTTGCCCTATTGCGGGGTTAGCTAGCCTTTTGTTGGAACTTTTGAGATTGAAAAATTTCATTCCAACTATAGTATGAGACGGAAATATTCTAAATATTATCACCACAGTGGTAGGGTTATGGTGTTCTATTGATGAGACTCTCGAGTAGAATTAATGGAACTCTATGGAGAATAAATAGTTCTTTAAAAATATATAGCGAGCATTTAAAAAAAAATTAAACTCTCTATTAGATAAAGAAATTTTTACCCTCTTTGTAAGGCTGTGATATCCAAGTAGGTGCAATCGTTATGAATTATTGTACTTTATCCTTCACTATCTCGAATAAATCGTGCTGCGAATGTTGCTCTAGTTCAAGTCTTACGTGTAGAAATCACATCAATAACATATTTCACTGTAGAATGAGAGCTTATTTTCATTTTAGATTGAATTTTTTGCCGATGGTTGGATTAAATTTTTTTATTCGGTACAAATTCTTCGCACTCTGTTCGAAGCAATTCAGTTGTATTAGAAAATTGAAGATAATTTTTTGCTTTTCTACTGCGGTCATTAAACAGATTACAATTTTGGCTAGAAAGTAACCTTTATTTTCCGTTCTCCGGGTGGAATATTGTCTCATCTATAAATACGACTCTCGGCGGAGATACTTTTAACGTCTGGACAAGTTTACAAAATTGATGTTATTTTTTGTCGAGTTTTTTCCTTTGATATTTTAGTTCGCGATATCCCCTTTCTAGCAAAAATAGGAAATGAGGACGAAACCCAGAGAAGTTTTTTCACTCCGGAAGAAATGCCGTTTTTTAGGTATGACTCACCGAAACGGTCGATTAATTTCCCTGGAAAAGGAAAGGGAAAAGTAATTTTGGAAGGATAGGGGTAGCCCATATGTAGCATTGGTTTTTTGTACACCACAAACGGACGTAAGACCGCCTCTCCATCTCTTAGATATTCGCAGCGATTTTGCGAAGGAAATACTTTCTTTCCGCCCGCCCTTCTCCTCCGGAGTCGTCGCTCCTTGGCATCTGGATTGAGTAATAAAGTGGATTTTCCCTTGCTCTCTTTTCAGACAAGGTTCTCTTGTGTGGATAGCTTCCGCCGGAAGCGTATTAGAATAGCGGAGTGATTACGACAGTTTATTTTCTCGAATCGTTCGAGATATCACTGTCGGCAATAATAAGAATGTGACCGTTGAACGGCGATATGTCGTCAAGTGAATCTGAAAACGCTTGATATTCTGCCACGCTTTCTCTGTTTCTTAATCGGAGGTTGACATATCCTTGGCTTCGCGTGAGTTTTTCTTGGCGTTTTTTGCTATCTTAATGAATTTTAAATTTATTAAAACAAATATATCGATTGATTTTGCTACATATCTCGAGTTTAATGAAATAACTTAGTCATTAGTATTGCGCAATTCTTTATGATTTGCAGATAGTTATTCAAGTTTTCATCAGGTTTTGGAACTCTGGTTTAACGGAGAAAAAGGGATTTTTTCAACCAAATTACTTCTCCCCTGAGATTTCAGTAGATATTTATTTTGGATCTCGGATAGGTGTATTTTTCAATTTATCATAATAACACTAAACGGTTATCCTAATAACCGCTAATTAGTAAGAAAACTTTTGTACTTTTTCCACAAATTTTTTTCCAAATGGAATTATGGAATATTTCCACAAGACAACGCCTGAAACTGTGAATTTTACTAATAACCGCTGTTGGCCCATTTTTATTTCCTGAATTTTCTAAGCGTTTTGTTAAAAAATAATCTATGGAGGTTATGAAATTAATTAGTAAATTTTATAACTTAGCTATTACGCTATACTATAGGTTAATGCCAGGAATATCGTTTTTGTTTTATTTATGGCCAATTTTATTAACTTTCCGAATTAAATAGCATAATTCGACAAGTTTACCCAGGTTTTTCTTTACTCTATGTCATTGCAAACGATTAACGAGTCATTCAGATCAATTATGATTTTATTATTATATATTTGCTTTTTCCTTTATTCGCGGAGTTAATGCGAACATCACAGTTGACATGGCCGCAATAGAAAAGCCGTTGCATGGGCCGAGTCTCGACATAAGGAAGTCTTAAACGCCTATCGAGGTCATGGATATGAGAAACCGCCGACATGGAACAAATGCAGGTGTATCCATCTTCTTCCAATTATTTATAAGCGCAAGTAAAGGAATTCTCATCCCGTGCCCCACCCACCATACAAACAGAATCTCGCGAGGCGCTGCTTTTTAGCCCAAGTATCGTTTCCTAGTCGGGGTCATCATCCCCTTGGTCGCACGCAAGGAGAAAAATCTGTTATTTATGGAGAATGGGATTTGCATGGGTCTCGCTCCGATGCCTGCTTTGCCCCGCCCTCCCGCTACTCTTTTCGCCTCCTCTTCTCTCTCTCTTAGCAGTTCTTTTTCCGCCCGTCTTTTGCGGGATGTCTGTCAAATATCACTTGCAGGGATATCCTTTGAAAATAACAGGTGAAGGCTCCCTGCCCTGGAAAGCTTTTCCTCGTTTACGAGTCGGATATTTACCGGCGAATTTCCGTGACTTTGGCCTAGCAGATTTTGACTGCAATTAAATCCCTCAAGAGGATTTCGTACAGGTTGAAGGCGTAGGAATTTATCGCTAGAGCGATTTTTTTGGGGTTCTCTTTACTTAGGATTGGTGGATGGTGCTTCTGAGGGCTCGGGTTCGGTTACCGTTGGGAATGTTTTTTCTAAATCTCTTTGCAATGGCCTTGGCCTTAGGGAAAGGGAATGGAATTATTAAGGTTAAGAGATATCATTAACTCTGCTCGTGAAATGTTGCCTAGATCTCTTTTAATTAATTTTAACATCGTCGTGCTGTTTTTAATTTCTCCGTATAAGAAAAAAATTGTCGGACTGCTAAAGGTAATTAAATGTCCTCGTTTATAAAAAGTTATTTGGTTCCAGTTATTGTTACGTGAAAAATTAGACGTTTTAATCGTGTGCTTCAAGTCTAATTTTACTTAATTAGTTAGAGATTCCTGAAGTAATGATGATGATTTTTTTGGGGAATACTTTGTAATCTCAAACACATCCGTCCGGAAGCAGTTTTTTCAGTAGCATTTTTGGCCTCTGCAATGTAGAATTCATCACATTTCAGGGTTGGATGAATTGTATCTTGATTTAGAAAAAATAAGTTAATGCCACGCGAGAGAATTAGATATTCTTGATAAAGAAATATTGGTGGAACTGGATTTTTTTTAATTAAAAAGTTAAACATCTATGAACACTTCTATAGATTTGGATGTTATTGATAGATATTAACAGATATTTCGAAGACTTATACACTATCAACTAATTAATAAGTTTTGTACTTGTTTATCATTTAGTGTAAAATATGTGAAGATAGTCTTGCTAGTAATCCTGCGAATAAATAATTTCGAAGAATTTTCCCTGCGGTTTTTTGGACTGGAATTATATATAATGGATTCACCTAATGCAAGTTTCGCTGTATTTTCATACCATATACGCGTGCCATATGTTCCATTCATGTTAGATGTAGGTCCATTCCCAATTCCTTGTAAAATTTTTCATTTTTTTTTTGGTGGTGTTGTTATTTGATATCGGTGACAGAATGGGATATCGCATTTCGGAGTGAATTATCTTCGTGAGTGGAAGTCTTCTTCATTAATATACTCCTCCAAATAATTTTTCTTTCATGGAAAATACGGGTTATAAAGGAGTTCCCTGGCGAAATTGTCGTGGTGGGCTAATCAAAAGGCAGTTAGGTGGTCTCAAAAGCCGTTCACTTTCTCAGTGTCGGGAAAGAAAGCTGAAATTTTGGGGTTTCTGTCAGAGTGAATGTTCCTTTTTCATAAATCACGCACAAGTCGGCGGCCCGTTTCTTGGAATCGCTTCCGTATTTTCCGACTGTTAATTTGAGCCAGAAGGTAGCCAGAAAAGGCCGATACTGCTAATCCGCATTGTTCATGGATTTCAGATGCGTTATTCTGAACTTGTTTGTCGGAGAAGCATTTTATCTCGCGGAATATCGCATCACTTTTCAAGGAAGGAAGTTTTCATTGGAAGTAAGAGCATCGTGACTGGCAGAGGATTGCCGGAAGGGCCGGGGAACGCGAATGCCTGTGCCTGAAGTATCTCTGGAAAAGAAATGTAAACGTCTCCCATGCATGGTGTATCCAAGCGATAGTTTATTTTTGTACGTTCAATTCGAGATTAATCCTCTTGGCCTCTTCCGTTTTTCTGTATTTGGTTCCTTTCAAATCCTCTCTGAAAATTCGATTGCGCATGAAGCTTTAAAAAATGTGATTTACGTTCTGTATTAAAATCAATTCGTGGAATCTTGGTTCGAAAATGTAATCCTTTATTTTATATCGAGAGTTGTTTCTAACTGTTTATACTCATATTATTAGATTTTATGCTCTCTGAAAGTTTTAGTTGAGTTTTAATTGGACATTCTGATGATTGCCCACAGGCGTACTCCTAGTCTCTCATTTAATTTTCTTTTATAATTTTGAATATTCAGTTGAGTAATGGATATGTTGTACTTTTTGTATCCCTGGGATACGTTGGAATATTATTTTTTAATTTTTCTGTTTCATGTGACGTATATTATAGAATTACATGTCCAGTCCTTCACGAATACATGCTGTTTCAATGAAGAATTGGTATTTATCTTTGATTTCAGCGATTCGATTTTCATTAATTATAAGTTGATTAAAGATCATTACTCTCCGAGATGAGTAATAATTAAAACCGTTTTGTGAGGAGGACATGTAATTTTCTTAAAGCATTAAGAAAATATTTTCACAACAATAAGCATATCAGCAAGTATATCATAAGTTGTCTTACTTAGTGGTGTAATTTTTCTTTTATCACGCAGAGCTTTCTCCTGGGTTTCGGGATAATTCGAATTGCTCCTTCGTTATTTTTTTTATTTACCCTAGATGTAGTTCTTCAAATCATACCAGGTATCACAAAATTCTGCTCTGATATTATTTTACCACTATTTTAGAAGCCACCAAAATCGACTGAAGAATCTAGACTCGAATTGTTGACAACGCCACTTCATGTCCACGTTTAAGGAAACCTGGCTTCTTACCGTACAATTTTGATCGTTTTCTTTCCGGATTTTCCAATCTTCGACTGAATGCTCGAGTGCAGTAATTTTGGCGCGCGGCATTTTTTCCGTGGAGCATCTGAAGGAAAATAAAAGGACTTGTTCGTTGCCAACTCTACCATGAATATCGTGTTGGAAAGGTCGGGAGAGAAAGCAAACAACGTCCCTTGGGAATACAAATTAGAAGGACAGTTGTTGATCCTTGCCGCTCTATTACGCACCCAAGACGTAGTTATTCCACAAAGATTCTTTTCTGTTTGCCGATGAAAGCGTTAAAAATGTTTAAGGTCGCCGAACTTGTAAATTTTTTGCTGTTGACTTACTGGAAAGAGATTGTGATATAAAACAGATTGTGGGTGATATGGGAATTGTAGCCAGAGGAATGCCGTTGAGAGATATTATCTTATTTGTTTTAAAGAGTATTTACCCCCTTTTTTTAATTTTTCTATGAAGGAAGTCATCTAGTTAGCGAAAATACTTTTAAGATCTTCGGCTTTGAATCGAATTTTACCAATTTTATTTTTTGCCTAATTATATCGGTGTTTTACTTCAACTTTTTTATGAAATCAAGGATTTTCACGACGTTTTACCTATTTACGAAAGTATGAATTACTTCCGACTTAATCGGGGATAAGAATAACAAGTTGCTCAGAAAAATAATTTGTGGTAGGACAAGTACATGTAAGATTGGCCGATTCTTATCAGGACGTGTACCCCAGGCTGAAAAGAGTTAATTGTGCAGCATAAAGTTACTTTATTGCTATTCGAAGTAATAAATGGGAGACCATCTTGTAAAATTGTGCAACATCAAGTTATTTTATTGATATTCGAACTAATAGATGGTAGATCTTCATGTAAAATATTTTATGATAATGCGTATTTTGTAATCGTTCCAATAACTTTCTTGTACCGTTGATAGCGATATTTATGATTTACGAAAGATTGCTATCCTCCCCTAGGCTAATCCGTGTATGGTTTCGATTAGTTATGAAATACTTATAATCGCGTATTTTCACGACTTTGACTCCGACTTTTCAGCGTATCATTTGTTTTTAATTGACGATCTTACGATGAAGACGCTTGGTAATATAAAACTGTTGTTGTGTCTGATTAACGTGATGCACTCAGGTTACATCTATTCTCATACTTACTTTTAAATCAATTTTTATTATGGCTTCGAAGACATTTTATTGCTTTGTTTATATTTCATCCGCGATTGGACAGCGTAAAAGTCATGGTTGGCATGACACATGTCGCACCATCACAATTACTGACAAGATAGAATGTCACATGCAATTCATACGGGAGTTGACCGATGCGTACGTCTACCATTCTTATGGTTAAATGGTTAGCGAACTATTGTCAGCCTAGACACGCAAAGATATTTGAGCGAATCGTCGGATCGTTTACCGAGAAACAGCATACGTTTCGCCATAAGAATTCAGCGCGCTCCCCCTCTGTCAACATTGAAAATGTCCAAGTCGCTCAGCGTACCGAGATGCGTTTTTTGCCTCGATTTTTTCCTCGTGGAATTCGGTGCGACCATCCATCCGATGCAGTTTTGCTTTCGCTCGCTCAAGCATCCATCGTGAGCGCGTGTACAGCCTCGGAGATCGCTTTTCCATGGGGAATTCCTCTCACGATCGGCTTCACCGCCCAGCTCTCGGGTACTGGAAGTCAGCTTCCTCCGATGGTGTATCTCCGACCGCCGCTCGCGACCTTTCAGCAGTTCGCTTCTGTATGAAGACGGCTTCTAGATCTCGAGTCGCCGGGAAAGAAAGTGTAAGGTCCCGCTCCCGTTTTGGAGATGTATCGGGGTGCCGTTAGAAACTCGTGCACTTTAATTGGGCCGAGTGATCGTTCGGGTCGCTCGAATGAGATGGCATCGTTCTTGAAGACGGTTGTTTCGCTTAGCGATTGAATGAGCGTATCCACACAAATTAAGTATACGGAAATGTTGAAGGAGTGATGGCCGAGTTGATTTCTGTTGGCGTTTTCGCTGTTTTCTAACTTGAGAATGTTGTAGGGTTTTCTAAGTTCGACCGTGAGAAAGAGATGATCGCTTTTGGATGAATAAAGTTGTGTGTTTTTATTCTTCTTTTATTAGTTGTCCCTATTGCTGGTATTCCGGTACCGTAAGTTACTGGAATTACATATTCATAAGTTCGTCTAGAACATAAAATTTGAATATTTTTTATAATATAAATGAATGATCTAAAATATTGTCGATTTGAACGGCATTGCTGTACGTAAGTTAAGCCTAAAACATTGTCACGTAAGATTGTTTTAAATTTGCTTTCAGTTAACTCTGATCAAATTCTGAGCGAGTAATAACTTGTCTCTTGATCGAATTGTTGTGGAAATACCCTCAGAGAGAATTGAAAAGAACATTTTGACCAAATGATTTCATAGAACTTCTGGTACTGTTACAAGATGTACACATGTAATAGGCACAAGAGGTGCACACTAATTGCATCATTCGCGAGATGGTTGCGAATCAATCTATGTTGATACTAGTGTACCTGTTAAATTTGATAGTATGATGACTATGTCCCTTTTTTGTCCGCCGGTCTCACAAGAGTTACTATAAATAATGCATGATCGTCTTAAATCCAAATTACTTGATTGCATGATCATATGCGGCCATTTATTTTGTCGTTAGTCTTTTGATTCTTCTAGTTTATACTGTTTTATTATCTAGTTTATGTTATTATTTTTATGATCACAATTTTATCGAATGACCATCATCTTTTACTTGGTTTAGATCCATTAATATCCCTTTTTATTATTCCATTAACTTATGATTAAGGTTTTCATCATCATACGTTGTAATAACGGTTATCTAAGGTTTAAGTTATATTCGACCTTAAGATTTAAAGGGTTGAGTCGTAGTATACGCCGCATTTGCTGCATCTGCTGTAAAAATTACCATTTTCCCTGTAAATGGAGTAGATAATGTCTGCCTCGTATTCCCTTAGCCCTGCTTCAAAAATCGAGTTATATCATACTTATTTCATACAAAATTAGCTTTATGGCATTATCGGTGTTATTAGCCGTCAGAGTAGTTTACATAACCGAAGCCTCATATCTTTAATGTACACCAATCTCGTCCTCGCAGGGGTTTTTGAGGAAGGTAATGTATGCGAATCACTTATCTAACTCCTTTCTCTTTTTTTATCAAGCCGGCGAGGTAGTGCTTCGGAGATTTATTTCGCCTGTCAGTGAGTAGGTGAATGACTCCTCAGCCGTGAAACTTTCAGTCGTTATCACTTCATTCTCCCCACTGATTCCATATCACGCTCTAGAAACCAACTAAAAATCATCTCATACATCTTTCGGCGCGTAGTCATAGTGCTCGAGGCAATAAAAAGCCTCAGCGGCCGAATTCGAAGTAAACATGGAATCGAGTCGGTAGCTTAAGGCGAAAGTGAGTTATTTTCGGTTAACACCACTTTCCTAATGCGATGGCTTCTTGCACCAAAGCATCTCGGAAGGTGGCGCTAACAAAGCTCTCGACCATTATGGCAGGTTGATGATCCTTCATGGCAATGTTTGGTGGTCGCAGTTTTCCCCTTATTCAGCTTTTATCAAAGCGTTAATTTGGAATTCTCGTTTCATAGCAGTAGTGGTAGTGCGTCGAACTTTTGCTTTCGTGCGGAGGTTTAATTCTCCCGATGCGGGATTAATTATTATAACGGCTGTTACTAGTGATTGGTTTCTAATGATGTTTTTCTCTTCAAAAGATTTAGGATTAGAGTCAGTGTGCTCTGATAGAATCCTTCTGATAATTATTTTTATGTAATTTAGAAAAAAAATCATCATTGATTTGCACACTCCACACGTGGTTTGTGGCTGATGATATTTGAATTTTCAAATTAGTCATCGTTTTTATTATTTTGGTCATACGTTCATTCTTCCCTTGGACACGCACGACGCCTTTGTATTCAATTTTTAATGTATACGCCTGGCGTATGTTAGCTTTAATTGTTCTGTTGTTTTTGTATTAGAATCACTTATTTAAGAAGTATATTATCTCTTGTCATCTATGGTGCAACCAAATTAGAATTGAAGTTGATAGCGCATTTTTATTCAAATTATATTCCGTACTTGTTTTTGTATTAAATTTTATTTGCCGTAAAATGAAGACGTTGGGATCTCGAGGTCGAGAGAAATTTCGCAAAAAATAAATCAATTTCTCTCATAATTGTTTCTCCTTATAAAAAACGTTATCTTCGCTCAAAAATGAATACATAGTTTCGATAAAAAAGTCGAGTGCAAATAGTCTGATCATGAAAGGCATCTTTTCATCTTCGCTGGATGCTTAATATCTCCGCTAAATAGTCTCCGGTCGTCATATCCGCTTGACCTTGGTAGGTTTCAGAGTCCGGATCTCTCTATCTCTAGCTTTCTTTATCCCTTGAAATGCCTCTAATGCGATTTCCTCCCTCTCGAAGCCCTCAATCGAGCAATTTCGGTCCAGAGAAGGGTCCCGAGGAGGTGTGGATCACCAAAACCTCTTAATCCCTCTCTCAACTTTCCACCCGATATGTGTTATCGGCCCAGCAGTCCTTTCTGCGCCCTTTTTAGGGTGTTCTCCCGGGTCATTGTTTTCTCATTGATAGTGCTCCTTCGCACGTCAGCGAATATGATAAGGGATTCACTTTAAGAGGAGCTAAGAGAATTTCCGCAGCTCTTATTGAATTGTCTTCGATTGCTCTCGTCCATGAGTGGATATTCTTGGTTATGGCGAAGTGAAGGTTTGTTTGCTATGTTCCAGGAGCATTTCTTTTTATTGTCCGTCTGACCGAATTCTCAACAGCCGAATTTTTCTCGGGTGTAGTCATTGGTATTCTTTTCATTGTTTGACTTTCTTTTCGATTCTGTTTTGGACAATGGTCTTTCTGTACGCTGCAAGAATGCTTCTCATGTTTATATATTGCTCAATTAATTTTATGTTCATGGAAGTGTGCGTGTATTAAATGATGATGCCTTCTAACTGTATTCGGTTTTTGTAAGTTAATATATATTTTGAAATGTTTAAATGTAAAGGAAAGACAGTCGGGTCCCTTTCATTTTCCTAAAGGACGGAATATTTACTGTTTTTATTGGAAATTGTACTGCATTTTAATATAACAGGTGGAGTCTCAAAATTGAGTCTGTGACCGCTCAAGGCTGAAAAATGTTCAAAGTTGAGATATTGACGCAGCTAGTTTTTAGTAGTAGTGGCAGAAAAGATTGGTGCGAAAGTGAAAAAAGTGGAAGAAACTTTATGAATTCATTCCCATGTGTTAAAATATGTTAAAGTAATGCATGGATTTTGGTTATTAAGAAATGGATAAGGGAGATTCTGTAAGTTCGTTTCATGTGAGATGTTTGCTGCCATTAAACCTCAAATTAGTTCAAGTCTTCATATTGCTTTGACGACACATTAACTTTGTCACGAAAAAGTCTTAATCCTCGTTATTGTTTTCGTAGTCTGCATTTAAAAACTCAGGCGTGAATTCGCGGCAAGAATTAGTTTCGTGTTTTTGTGTCATTCGAGATGTGGTTATCTCTCGTTGTTTCCACCGTAATTAATGGAAGGATCTTTTGAATTCGCGTGAAAACGAGCGTAAATTGTGACTTCTTCAGCGGCAAAAAGGTGTCATTTTTACTCTCAGGAGCTGAAAGGATTTCTAAAGATGCCCCTTTCATCCTCCCTTTCCCCTTTATTCGTTCACTTTCGTTGCGTGCGCGTTGAAAAAGGAAAGGCTCCCTTTTTGCGTTCCGCTCTTTTGGACTTCGATCGCCTAATGCGAGCACAATCTGTTTATTAGCTTCTTTCATTTTGCGCCATTTCTTTCGGATTCTTCGGCCGTTTCAATTAGTTCGGATTATTTCTGTTTACCCCATCCTTCCTACCAACGCCGCTCTCCCGGGCATCTCTTAGATTCCTGGGACTCGGTCTCTATGGTTACGCCCCCTCCTCTTTGCCTCGCTTTTCAGATGTCTTTCCAAGGCCCTTATTCCGCGTACCCTGTTTCCGAGGGCCGCGCACGTAACTAACTGTTCAAAAGGACCATTTTGGATGCCTCGTAATTGTCTAGTCGATGTCGACCTCGGTGAGTAATGGAAGAGGACGGATTTCTCGTCTGTTCTTGTTAATTAGACGAAATATGTTTCGCTCGAGCGGTTCTCTGAGAGGAGACGGTTGTTTTGAGTCCTGGGAGACGATGCCGCATTTTCAAGAAAATGTCGATCTTCGTAGATTACGGGGGCGCTCGGTGAAAGGAGTGCTTTCGCATTCAAGTTCGTATCGAATCGAAGTTTTGCGACGATAATTAAATTCCGCTCACAAGGTTTTCCGAACTTACGAAGCGAAATCTGTGTGTCGTGTCGGTTCACATTCACAAAATTTCGACGCAGTAAATTTGTCATGTCTTAACGTGAGGATCTCGCTAATTTTCTCTTGAGGAACGCTTCCTTGTTGGGATTTCTGTAATGATTCTCTATTGATGGGAAAGAATTTGTGCGCGTGTATTCCGTAAATCGGAGATTTCGAGTTTTCTAACTAAATCTATTTCGCTATACGATGTGTTTTGATCTCCGTTGCTGAAGATTCTTGTCTAAAATCATTGCAAATTTTCATATTACTTTCGGCGTGATCCATATTCATATCTCTTCTAAGAGATGTACGAAATATTTAATTTAATTTTCCGGGGACTCTTCGGTAGAAACATGGAAAGAGAATGAGACGTCACAATAGTTGGGAATTCTAAATGAGACTGTGAAAATCTTTTGGAGATCAGGAGAAAGGTATTTCTGTAGTAGAATGGAGAAATGAGAAGAACTAGAAAGGTAGTTAAGAAAGTAATTCAAGTTCGGAAAGTTATTTTCCGAGTAGAAGTTACGCCGAGAGGGTTGATTGTGCCTTGTCTTTTTTCTATAATAATGAAATTGATAAGTACTCCGGAATAGCGATGCTATTATCAGTAGAATCTAGCTTACTCGGTCTTAACTTCCTGCTGAATTCTTTTGTGGTTAACATGCCTGGACTGCCCAATCATCGGTCGTGCGGAATCCAATTACGTTTCATCTTCTTTGAAGAGTCGTAAAATGATTTATTATCTAGCTATGGGAGAGTTTTCCATTTTTTGGATTGCATCTTTAAGCCTTCCCGAAATGGAGATTTTTTTGAGAGACACTCGTATAACTGCCGTGTAATTTCTGTTAATTTTATTTTATATTTCCTTCTGATGAATTCCACCTACACATTGAATTATATTGTTTGTTTAAAGACGTTGTTAAAAACTTTCAACTTTCTGTTAATGTTTCCAAGAAATTTGGTTTTCTAAGTTGATCTTGAAATAGAAATTCTAAATTTTTGTTGAAGTTGTTTTCATTCTGGTACGTGATATTTGCGCTCTATTTTTGATTTTGTATATTAAACAGTATCTGAAGGTTTTTGTTGGCCTTCGACAAATTTTCTGACTACGAAAAGATTTGCCGCAGTTACATTTTGTGGTCAATTGCGTATCTCTTAAATTTCTCTATCCGTTCAGTAAATACTAGAGAATTATCTTAAAATTGAAGATTTGTCGCTGCTTAACCGTTTGATGATATTCATGACGATAGCTTGGAGATTTTTTGTTGCTCAAATGTTTCTTATCTCAAGTTCTGCTCCCGTGAAAGATCATTTGAAGCGCAAAGGGAAGTCGCGAGATATTAAATATCCAAGGAAGACCTTCCGAATTCAAAAGCCGGGAATTCTCGAAAACGGAAAGCGGTCCTATGGGAGGTCGTAATTTGAATGTTTTCTGCCATCTTGATTACCGAAGCAATCTCATTTTATGAAGATAATTTTCGAACTTCTGCAGAAACCATCTCGCAGTTTTTAACTCGGTTACTAATTCCTAACGGACTCCATTTTCTCCAATGCATAATTTTTCGCTGCTTTTAGCTTCCTTCGGTTTAATTGAACGTCTATTGTATTTCTTACGTGTGAATCCAACATCGTGTTTTCATCTAAAATAAATTGGTTGAAATGTTTCCATGTGTTTCTGTTAGGGTGTCGCTCATTAAATGGTTGAAGAAGGTTTCGCTCGGGGAAGATTTAATTCGGATTCCTTTCCTCTACGTGTAGCCAATTAATTTTCTGTATTTTTTCTAAGCAAAGCCTATCGTTATATCTCTCACTTTAATTCAGTCTGCTTCTTTTCTCTCCCACTCAAAGACCTTTTTCTTCTCGAGAGTTTTCCATGATCTTACTTGTCCCCCATTCTTTTCTTTTTCTTTGTCGTTTGTTACTGTTTACGGAGTGGGAAGAAGGTAAAAACTTGCCATTACAGTGTCTTAATTTTCACAAATTGAGTCGCTGCTTTTTTACATCAGTACGTAATAAACCTTAGAAATAGATAAAAATAACATTATGATAAATTACTGAGATTGTTTAAATATTCTAATAGAAAATATAATTTAAACGAATTTTAATCATAACAGTCTTCATAGCTTGCCTTAAAGTTCAGACAAAGTTTATATTTTGCTTAATTAAAATGGAGAATTGTAATATCCTCACCTGGGCAATTTTATTATTAAAAGATTCTCTAGTTGGTCGTTCTTTTCTTATTATAGTCTACTCATGTTTCTCTATACCTATTCTTATATTCCGATAAAATTTTGATTTTTTATCTTTAAAATATAGCGATAAAATAGTCAAAGAGTTATTGGGAATTCCTTTAACGTTTACTTTCAAGTATCCTTTCTATTCCATTATATTTTCATCTTTTATGGGATAAACGTCGACATCCTTTCCCTCTCAGCGTAAAATCGATTCCCCCTTATTTACCTTCCTTTATGCGGAATTAATATTGCCAGTTTCTCATTAAATCGCGTTTGTAAAATACGATACGTCTGTATGTGACTTTTTGTCATCTCCCTTAGTTAAGTGGACGGATATAAGCAAGAAAGGCCAAGTCCTTTCCTCCGTTTAATAAGGTCGTTCGTTTGTTTTCTCTTCTCCTCTAATCCCTCTTCTCTTATTCCCTCCTCGCTACTTTATTTCACACGTTTCTCCTTCTCTTCCCTTCTTCCTTCCATTAATTCTTTCCCCGTCCTAAACGCCATCCCCGCGTCTAGCCTCCGAGCCATTAGTGGATTAATCTGGGGTAGACTCCTTTGGGAAAATCCAAATTTTGCTCCGTTCCTCTCACGCTCGGATTCCAATAGTTTTCCGGCTTCGCGTAGCGGCCTGCAAGGTTTTTTATTAGCTCCCTGCAACCTTACCTTAATTACCAGTGCGTAATGGGTTTTGTTTTCCCAAATGAAAGTGTTATAATAGAAAGTGTTTCCTACGTACCCTCTCTGCATAAGGAATTGTATGGAGTCGCTCGTCTATTTCAACCTTTGGGCTAATTTGGAAAAGAGGAGCTAGTTCTTCGCCGGTATATAAATCGTGGGATTCCTTGAATTCAGGGTGCTCGGCCGTTAATCCCGTAATGGTGCCGTTTCTATTGCGCTGGTCCGGAAGGAAGGTTGTGGGAAGGAAAGATGTACGGTGGGTGGGCTTTAGCGAAAAGTCCGTGAAGAAGATGCAACAGCAATCCCAATCAGCTCGGTTCCAATCACGTATTTGGTTTACTAGCCTAATGAAAGTAGATGTTGCTTTTCCAGTCGCATAAGTAATCATGGATTAATGAAATGAGATTAGTTACTATTGGATGTTCCTCTGAATTACCATCCTTGTGATACACTGAATTGGGAGTATACTCTATTTGAAGAAATATTCCAGGAAATATAGAAATGAGGTTAAAGGAGAAATATTAGAAATTAAGTTAATTAGAAGTTAGTAGAGGTGTGGGAATATTCGAAAATTACAATCGAATCGAATATTTTTTTTTTGGTAAAAATTTTCACCGAATCGGCATCTGCTAAACTCTATTCTTATTCATTATTATTATTCTTATACTTATTATTATTCCTATAATGTGGAGATATTCGGCGGTACTGAGGTTTACAGTTTTATAAATTCATCCTAAAAATTAAACACGCTCTCGGTTTAGATGTTATGGGAAAATTTTTCATGTACTAGGAAGTAATGATTTTGGCGGCATTTCAGGTCAACTTCATTCTCATTTTAATCAATCTACCCTCTCACATAAAAACTTTGGATATTTTGGAAATTCAACTTAAGTTTAATTCCAGGATAGCCTTCCAAGGCTACAGCTCCAATCATTCTTATTTCACATCATTCTAAGTGCACGCATTTCTCAGCATCTTTTGAATAGAATCAGTATTAGAATGCTCTACTTGAGATTCTAATTCGTAAAGTATTTCACGGAATCCTCTCCTCTAATCCATGCCTAATCGACTTGATTTTATAGAGTGGAAAGCTTAGCTGGTTCCTAAGCACTCAATCTAATTTTGAAGATAGTTCAGAAAAATTCGCCCTCTGTTCGATCAGTTAAAGTTAATTAATTAAATTACCATTTATTATTGCCGTAAATATGCAAAAAAAGTAGCCACCGATTTTGTAGTTTCTTCCCTTGTTTAAATCTATTCCATAAAAATTTAAATTGTAAAGATGTCCCTCTTCCGATCACAGAAGAAGGTTTGAAAAGTCTTCTAAAAGTCTTTTGCTAACCTTACGTCGCAAGATAACTAATTTCGATTTAATAAAAATTAATATATGTGCTTCTAATAGCTATTATTTTCGGAAAATCTCTCTTATTTCAGTCATTCAATTTCTCCATCTTCGTATGCGTTAGTAAGTTCAGGAAATTATTTAAGGCTATCTACCATATGATTGCAACACGAGTTAGTTATTCTAGCCAATCCTCCAATATTTGGAATAAACTTTTGTAACAGAATGTGAGTTAATTTGCTTTATTAGTAAGCTATGTGGACAAATGTGTTGCCTTGGACTGTAATTATAATTTGAATAATCACGAATACCCTTTCTCCTCCGGCGGAAATAAGTTCAGTGGAAATGTGCGGGAAAATTTGCTCCTAATGAGATTTTAATTAATTTCATTTACTTATTCAAGCGGGTGATATTGGATTATTCTAATGGAATCTTGAAATAAAACTTTTTTGACGTTAACGAAATTTTTTTTTAAGGGACCTTACCTTTTTTCTTCAATTCAAACTCGGGAGGATATTTAATTCAGTAATAATAAAGCGTATTTATTAAGACGAGGCGAAGAGGATAACATCGCTTACTCTTTAGAAATTTATTCATTCAAGATCGGAGTGATTAAATGTTTAGGTTTGAAACAGCTTGTCTTAATATAGTTGTGTAATTTTATTTTTCTTTTTTTCCTTGGAATTACTCATTTCCGAGGAAAATTTTTTAAAATGACCTCATTTGCTTAGAAAGCCGCAGTGCCTTTCTCGCCGGAACGCTTTATCCAAGATTTTTCGACTTCATCTTATTTCCGACTCGCGGATTTTCGTAGACGTAAAACCGTTTTAAGATCCCAGGTCGTTGACTCCTAATATCGCGCTCTCGTAATTTCATCTCGAATGCTTTTTCCTCCCATTGCGAGGATGTCACCGAAAGAAACGACGTCGCTGATCGGCGGATTTTTATATCAAACCCGCGGATATTGCTTCCCCCACCGCCTTTGTCTACCCATAATAACCACCCTCTGGCTCCATTGCCTCTCGGCCGTAGAGCGGGATAGCCGACATTTCATTCTCGTCATCGCGCCCTTGTTTCCTTCTTCTCCTCACCTGTATAGCGCCTGCGCCAAACCCACCTTTCTCTTTCGGTTCGTGATCGAATTTCGGCAGGGTGCGGGACTAGGGGATCTAGGAGGCCTGAGAGCGTGCATTGCATGCAGTTGCCTTTGGAGGTGCGGTTGGCGCTTTCTGTGCCTGAGGACGTCTAGTCACGAGGTGTTTTTCTCGGAATTTGCCAAGAGGTTGGCGATTAATGTAGCGTAGGTTCAGTAGGAATGTGAGATCCCTCCCGCGAAAAGCAGGTTACGATTGAGTCTGATTAAGGGCTTAAAATTCTGAGAACTTTAATTAATAAATATGAATTACTTGTTTTGAAGCTAAAAGTTAGTCATTTTCTTGTAATTTTCTCTCAGAAAACAACGTCCTTGTATAATTGTATTGGGGCTATATTGAATGAAATTCTATTGAATGGCTAGAAATTGACCAACAAAATAATATTGAATTGATGGGAATGATTCTACATTAATAGAGAATTTCTTAAGGATGTTGAGGCTCTACTGGGTTATGGGATGATTTTCTATGAAGATTTGATTATAAAGGAATGTGAATTGTGTGTAAAAGGATGAGGTTAGAAGGATTAGTTTTCGATTCATAGATACGGTAGATTTATACATTTAGGACCAAAAAACTAATTACTAACGCCGGTAAGCACCAAGAAGAGTGTGGATTTGGTTGCAGGTGTAATTTACCTTAAAAAATGAATAATTAAAATTTCGCTCTTTCAGGATATTTCTGGTAAATATTTTTGTAGCACCCAAGTGATAATATGATTGCTTCATATTTTTTTTGTTGTCACTTCCATAAATTATGAGAAGACATCTGATTGCTCCAGTTTCCATTCGTGTTTGTTTCCTATACACTTCAATTTTATATACATAATCTTACTGTTAAACATTTCCTTTTGCTTTCATTACGAAATGATATATTATCATAGTTATCTTTAACTATCTCGTCACATTTGCAAAATATCTCCTATTACGTCATTCTTACGGAAGTCAGTGATGAAGCTGAGCTAAATAATTCTGCGCTCTGCTAAGTAGCATTGCCTCTCTCATTTTTCTCTGGATGAAATGTTTCGGAAAGAAATCCTCACCTAGCATCTCATTTAGAGGATTTTGTTCCTTTGTGTGTAGTTTGACAGTGTGTGTTTTAGTTACTTTAACATTCCGGCGAAAATTTTTCACCTTTCCTCATTGAGGATTAATTGCCTATTTGTGTGTAGTTGATGTTAATACGTTAATCCGCAGAGGCCTCTTTAAAGTCATTATACAAAGCAAGTTTCTCCCATCTCTTCCGCACTGTAATCAGTGAGTTGCTCTTTTCGATCTCATTCCCAACCTAATAATTCCGTTTGTTAAGTTCTCAGCTTTCTCGGTTAATGCCGTCATCTCTGACGCTTCCTCACCAACAGCACAACCCGATGTCATTTCCGAGGAAACCGTGATGTTTCATTCGCTCTTTAGTATATTAATCTCATTCACAACTTTTGAGAAATATTCTTCAAGGATGTGGAGCATGTATTTGGGATGCTTTTCCAGTTAAATGGCTATTTGGTTGTTTCTAGAATTGTGTAGAATAAGTTTCAAGAGCATTTCCGTAGTTTTGAGATGAGCATTCCATCAGTTTCAATTCCATACGTTTTACATTCGTTTATTGGTTATGCTTATTTTTAAGCTGAATGAAAGGTAGACTTTATAAATGATCGTTACAGATTTTGTTATCCATTATTTTATTTGATGCAAATTATTATTTGTATTAATAAACTATAAAATAATATTATGTAAATTTATTTGATGCAAAGTAAACGATTTTGTCACCACTTCTTGCTTAACCGGCTGTTGATTTATCCTGTCACTAGCCCGGTGCCGGGTTTGCCGGAAGTTGCGTCTAGGTTAAGCAAGTATTGCGATACTTAATGTAGTCTCTGTATTATTTAATTATTGTTTAATGTATAGATCTTGTTTGTTATTCTTTCTACCGCGTAGACTTGTTAGAATATCATGATGAAATCGGTTGTATACAGAGTGGATCAGCTTGAATAGTAAACAGTGATTTGATGAAATCTCGATCCCGAACTCCCGAGCGAATAATTTTATGGAACTGTGATGAGAATTCCGTCGATGCCTGTTTATGCATTCATTCCACGCGCTTGTAAAATAATCCCGAGGGTTAGAGGTTTGGCTTGATCTCAAATTGTATCGAGTATTCTCATCTTATTCCTCCTCGGCAAATCGTCTTTAAGTTGACCCGTCTTGCGCTCCCTTCCTCACGGCATCATCCGCATTTCCCGAGCTTACAGCCCTCTCCGCAATGTCGGTGTAGCGCCACCTCCGCGTCCTCGAACATAATGGAAACTTGCTTATTGTTAGAAAGTTTTTTACGAGGGGCGTCTTCTTGGCGGCGATTTCCTTGAATGTCTCCTCCAATGATTGCCAGCTGAAGCAATCATTGCTCCTCTGGGATTTTTATTCGCCGGGACATAGGGCTTTCTAATTAAGCAATTTCCACAGATTTCAAGGAAGGAACACCTTGGACTTAGCGATAACGTTACGCTTTTTCCCTCGGAAATCGTAACCCTTGGGAGGAAGGAGCAGAGGCTAATTAAGAGAACTTGACTGTGTTCTTCGGGGTTTATCGTGGAAACGCGTTATTATTATCGTTCGTTATTTCTTACCTTTTGATGGTAGAAATGATATCAAGGAAATTTTTCTAGATGCTCCGTAATGTTTTTAGAATGAGAATTAAGACATCCACTTCAATACATGCTAATCAATTAGGGGTTTATTATTCCATGACGGAGTATATTATAAACGGTAATTAAGGAATTGAAATTTTCTGAATTTTTGATCGATTAACAAAAATGGGAGGTCGTATTAATGTAAATCGAAGCAGAAATGTATATTCTATTAAATATATTCTATTATATCGACTGTAAGTCTATCTATCTTAGGCGGCCACGTAGTCTTACCTGCGTCAGTGTATTACAGTATTTATCGGTAATGTAGGTTTTTGGATGAAGATTTTTTTTCTTTCCATGATTTACATAGTTTATCTAGTGATGGGCCTCGTTAGATTTATCATTATTTTCTTGGGAAACTTTTCTTTTACGCTTGTTTTGTTTCGCAAGTTTACAAGTAAAGAACTTTGGTATTGAGCTAGGGAACTTGAGGGAGAAATAATAAGGTAGTTTCTCAGGTACAGCTTTTACTTTTTTGTAAAAACGTACAGCTCGTTGTAAGTTCGTTCCAGTTCAGAATTTATTCCAAGTTAAGTTTTGCATTCTTATATTTGTCTTATAACTGATGTAGTTGACAGGATTTGCTTCCTCAATTTCGATAAGCTATGAGGATTTCGTTACCTTTCATTTATTATAATCGAAGAACGATTTTAACCAGTTTAATATGATATAACTATCCAAGGTTTCAGTAAAGACCAACTCACCTTGAATTCAGGTAAAGTCTCGCCTTTCTCAGCTGAGTTCAAAGTAAACAGCTGTGCGATTTTTTTGACTTGAGATAGTTGTCTCTGATGGAGTAAATGACGTGGAATCAGAATTAAGTAGAACTTATTCTTCGGTGCGGGTAGAAAATAGGTAAAAAGGAATGCAATTACAAACCACACTTGAGCGAATACGTCGAGAGTCGTTAGTCTCAACTCCTGATGCTGAGATATCACGAACAAGTCGACGATAAAGGAAAATCTTAGCGTCTGAGATGATGATTACTTGGAAAGGCAGTTTTTCGTGTTGACTCTGCTCTTTGAGAAGGTGGAAATGAATCGCTTGAGAAGGTCTCATAGCAGTCAATCTTAGTAATCCCAGGAGACTTAAATCATTCCTTTAGCTCACTCCTCCCCTGCTACTTTCTCCGCCTACAGATGTTTCCTTAGATTGCACGATTCTTACCTCTATTCCCGCTTTTAATATAAAGTCTAATAGAGAATTCATTGCCGGGCTTCATTCTTGGTTATCTGTTCGAGCAGAACACTTTCTTCGCTTGGTATCTGAATCAACCTCACGCTGCTAAATGCTCGTGTAAAAGAAAGGGTAATTCATGGAAAAAATTTTTTCTTCTTATATACACGAAGAAGATAAAAGATCGTGCATAAATTTTACTTTCGAAAGTGATTTTCTTATTCAGGTAATGTGATGGAGACAGTGGTTAGTATTTCTCCGTAAAGGATGCTAGAAATTAAAAATATATTAACCTAGTCTTGGTGAGTTAACCCATCAGAAGGCTTTGTCAGAATGAGGTAACGTCTCTCACTCTTGCACATAAAGTGAAGAAGTAATTGTAGGGGTTATTCAAGGGTTTTATTTCTGTCATTGCATAGCAAACTAGAATGTTAACTCCTAGTTTTTAATATTTTTCCTAAGAATTGCTATTTTTTAGTCTAATTTGCTCAATTATTTCACTGCCTTAAGCTTTTTGACATTAAATAAAGAGGAGACCTTATCACTGTTCTATGATTAGTGCGTAATTTTATTCTTTTTACAAAATTAATGTTTTGGCTAACTAATTAACTTTTTTTCTCTTTCTCTTTTCAGGTGAGTACAGCGTAGAATAAGTTGAAGCAGTGGTATGCGTAGAAATTGATTTTTCACCGCATTTCACGACAAAAGAGGTAGCTATTTTAATGGTTTTAAATCATATGTAAGGATTTTCCATCGTTCCTTCTTTTATTGATTACCAAATACATCTGTTGGCTTTTTATTCCTGGATTTATAATAGTCTCTTTAAAACATGGGCGTTTTAAAACATTAACTTTGAAAGAAAGAGTGTTGGAAAGGACCGGATAGGAAGGAAGACGTAAAAAAATCTGCGGAAGCTTACAGGCAGTAAAAGTTTAGAGCTTCATGTATTAATTCCGCATGAAAAAACCGCAGAAAGCCTCGTTGATAATAAATGAATGTTTCTTTAAATCGATAATCATAAGTACTTCAGGATTATTAAAAGTTTAATAGAAAGCACACTACTTGGAAAATATCATCGGGAAAAAAATTCTTTTAAAATTGATTTCCAAATCATTGCACTATGGAGTATTTTATTTACTAATTTTATGTAACCATTTAGTATTATATCTGTTTCGTAATAGGTACTTCGTAAATCTCGAATCACTTTCTCCTCTATGATAGCATATATACTCTTTGTTGGGAAATATTTATCATTGTGCTTTCGCCTGTCTTGCTGCACAAATATTAGATCTACAAAAATTGAAGTCTCGGTTCAGTTGTAGAGTATGACAGAAACCAAGCATGAAGTGAAAGCGCACGCACGGCGTTTTATTTCTGTTTTCAATCGGTGGGCCTGTACTTTAATTGATTCCAAACGTTCGACGACGGATCCATAATCTTGCGGGGTCGAAAGTTATTGACCTCGGTTAAGCTCACCGAGAAAATCTTGCTTCTCGTTAGAAAAATATCTTTGATTGATGTATCAATGACTTGATTTCATGTAGAACTAAATAGAGGTCCGAAATCTGGGAAATAACTTCCGTATTGAGAAAAGCGTAGGAATTTAGCATTCGGGTCAATTTTCCACATCGTGCTCCAGGAGGCCAGTGCTTTTCTTGTCATCTCTCAATGGATTCCTTAGCATCTGTCCACCCCAGGGTGGAAATATTCCAGTCATTCCTCATTTTGACTTCCCTTTCTAGAGTGATCTCGAATCAGTCTCATATCACTTTCACGCTCGCATGGATTTCCTCTCCATCGATTCATTTATCTCCAAATCCCATCATATTTCTGCTCATTTCCACCTTTTTCCCCTTCACTTCCTCTCTCCAAGATGTCTTTTCGCCTACACTCTTCGCGTCCCTTTCTATCTCATCTTATTACCTTTTTTTCCCTTTCGGTCATTTCCGTCGGATTTCCAATCCTTCTTCCGCGTCTAAGAGTTTTCCATCGGGTTTCTAAAGAGCCTACGCTGACGTCTTTTATAAGTTCGGAAAGGAAAAGTCGAGTCGACCCTTTCTATTTGGTACTTATATCGGTGTAGGGGTTTGTAGTGCCGGGAAGAAAACGACGAACAAAATCGATTTTAGGGTAGAAATTCAGCCTTGTATCAGAAGTCACGTGATTGATTGGAAGGTTTTCAGGGTTATATATTTATTTTGGCTATTTGAGGGAAGTTTTCAGAACTAATTGAGATGGACCTTTAGCATATTTTCAGTATAATTTGGCAATACTTAGTACGCACATGATCTTGAAGACTGTGTTCGCTTCGGAATTAAATATATTTCATATTTATGGGTTGTTTATTTTCTCCAAAAGGTTAATTTTTCGCGAATTAAAAATTAATGCTTTATGGATTATTTTTCTAATATATTTTACATTTTATTTTGGTTTTCAGTATATAATAATTCTGAAGGAAGTTCGTTTTGTTATTGCTGTCTAATTTTTGCTCATCTTATAAAAATCTATAAAAGGAAGGAATGTTCTAATTACTAAATTGAGTTTGTTAATTCGAATCAAATGTTAAATACACTGACAGATTAACTGTAGTGAAAATAATCGGTATGACTGGTACTCGAATACAGAAATTCCAATTATCAGCCAGGTGTGTGTTCCAAGTTTCTTTATGCACTCGATAGCAATACATAAAATTGATTTAAGGGGAAACGTTATCTGAAGAAAATCTCGTCCATTCGTTAAATAGCCCATGGAAGCCAAAAGCGATACCAAAATTTATTGCAGAAATATTCATCAACCGTTCGCACAACGTCTCTTAGGATTTCCAGAAGGGAATTAATTATAATCAGATTGACAACCTGCTTGGAGAAAGTCGCGCTGGATGTAGGATCGTTTTCCCGATGATGAAAGCCAGTGGTAGCTACCGTGATTACGCGGGTGAATCTCATACGTGACTCCTCAGCAACTTCGATCCCTCACGTATTCATTCTTGTGACATTTTCTACGGTTACACAAACGTAAGTTTTGGTGCTGGTGCCACGGGAATGATTTGATGGAGTTTTGTCTCTCTGATTGCAAGGAGAAAGTTAATTTTCCCCATGGCTCAAAAACGAATCCGATAAGTGCGTGATGCATTAATCGCTAATATAATTTTCTCAGCTTAAGTTAGTTTTCAGTCTGTTTCGCGAAAGTGAGTATAACTTAAGTTAGTCGAGTAAGGCAGGATTTGATGGCTTGATAATCCTAAGTGTTTTGTCCTTTTAATCAGCTTTAGTTGAGCATAATGGATATCTTCTCATTTATATTTTGAGTATACTGGATATTATTCAGTTCATATAGAACTGTAAACAAGTACTTCATAATAGAGAATAAGTCTTGAGAAAATACATACTATTTCAACCTCGATTTTTTTGTTTCTTTAAATTTAAGCGCAATTTTCGGATATTGTCATTTGTTACTCCCATCTCCAAGTAAGCTATGCTATGCTTTCCTTTTTTCGTCGCATACCAGGACGAATTTTGACGTATACTACGTTTATTTATTCTTGTGTGACAGCTGTCGTATTCTATGACTGTGTGACAGCTGTCGTTGATGCATTAGCTGACAATCTAATTGCATTAAAATTTTACAATATTCTAGGTTTTTTGTGACATATGTAAACTAGAAGGAGCCAATTCTCAGTTTTCGTTTTCGAACATTGACGAGCAAAGTCGAGCAATTTGAATTTTATATTTCAAAAATTCAATTTATGCCTTGTGAATAAGGATATTTGCGATCTGTTTGACATTTATTTCGAATCATACCATAATGATAGACAGTCAGATATTGCATAAGTAACGCATGGTTGCATTATTAGACGTTAACCTCGTGTTTCGGTATTCAATCGATGCAATAATATCTCTTCTGAGGTAGAAAAGCGTAGCAGTGTAAAGTTCGGATTTTTGTACCGTGTGTTATGTCCGTATTGGGAATCGTCTTCTCGCTGATGAATAATTCATATTCTTTTCCCCACGTCGAACTATTCCTCCAGCCGATACCACGCGGTTTTATTCCATCGTTCTTTTCTCTCTTTTGAATACTACGTGTCAATCACATCCTGTTTCTCTTGGGTTTTTCTTCCTCGGAAAATTTTGCGGCGGATGTCTAAGCGTGACGCGATGAAACAAGCTTAATTCGAAGCCGGAGAGAAATAAAAATAGGCCCGAGAAGTAGAAGCTTCGATTCCATGTAAAAGTTGTCGATGGGAACGCGGTTTCATAATGCTATCTCACAATTGAAAATGCGGATGAATTGAAATGATTATGCTGCTTATATTCTGTCACGATTGAAAAAACACTTTTTATAACTATCGGCTTATTTAGTATGCTTAAATCGCTAGGTAAGCTGTCTGTAATTTTTGCTTAGTTAAGTGCTTTTTATCTGCATGCATGAATGCGTACATATAGTTCGGGTTATCATAAGCCAAATAAGCATATGAATAATTATACTCTTTAATTCCTCATGCTTCTCAATGATTTCATATTCTTGTTAAAACATACCATTTGTTTTGAATCGAACTTACAATACCTGCGTTTCCTTCAAAGAATGTTTTTTATGATTTTATTGATTTTTTAACTTACAGTACTTTCTTATAAAATGGGAAAATATTTTATAGCGTACATCTACATTAATACTCTGTTTTTTAACGTATGGCTTGGGGGATTAGTAACGGATTAATAACATCGTATGTGTAATTTTTATAAAGATTTTCGTCTTAAAACGCTATCGGGCTTTAATTAGTAATGAAATTTCTTTCGTGAATGAAATTTGGTTCCCCCAGTAAATGTTTACCGTAGGCACGAGACACAATAAGAAAATTATCTCATTAAAAATTTTTGCGTCGGTATTTAATTGCAAGTTTCTTAATGATTATATTGATCGTTTTGAGTCAGCGGGTCACATAAATTTCTCGCCTTTGATTTATTTGCGAGAATATTGAAATCTAAAACATTAGAATCACGCTCCACCAAAACGCCAGAAATTAACTGCGAAACCCTTACGAGTTCGATCTCGTCGTAAATTCGTTTTCGACCTGTGGCGTCTATTTAAATGCTAAAATCAGCGATGGCGCAAAATGACAGATTCGTGATAGATCGCTATCATCATCCTTGGAGGTAATTTCTGTTTGGAGGGCAGGTGTTGTAATTCGATGAATAATCTCGAGATGGCTTGCTGCTCTCGTCTCCGTATCCATTAGCTTCACATTTAGCGCAAGGCGCTTCCGGGTTTGTTCATTCTTTGACTAGGCGTTCCTTTCTCAAAGTCACTGCGATTAGCTCAAATGCAAGTGATTCATGCGCTAAGAGACGCCCTGTTCTAGATATCACGATGTTTACTTCTTTTTTCCCCCGTTTTCTCGTTACTAAATAAACTCCAGTGTAGGACCATTGTTTTCCTTTACGCTTTGATTGCTATACTTCTGGCAGTCTTTTTCTTTCTCATCTCCATTATATTGAATAGATTATGCTTATACTTCGCTGTTATGCGTTTATAGAGCTTCTTCTTGGTTGTGGACAGGGGCGGCAAATAGTCATTTATTTAATATACGTAGAAAATCTAAGTAAAGCCAATAAAGAATTACTCGCAAGATGGGAATGTTCACAAAGAAGGGATGAAAAACGTGCGAACGAGCTTTATTTGCAAAGATCTTCATTGTCAAAAATATTAAAGGTGTATAATATAGAGGTATATGATTTAATTTAAACTCACAATAGAAAGGCATTTCAATGTCAATGAAATACTATTAAAACTAAAAGCAAACATATTTTGAAAGCGCAATGGAAACCACTTTTTTTAATTATCTTAAATTTCTCTTACAGCACGATAATTATATTTTCATTAGATATACACGTAGTACTAATCAAAGAATTTATTTTAGCGTTATTTTTTCACATTTCGTTATTTTGACGTTTTATTGGTTTTGATGTATAAGAGAAGTCATTGAATTCTTTAATGAGCGGTGGTGAGAAAATTTAGGGAACCAAAATTTTTGCATTGATATACTATTTGCATTCTTAGGATTAAATCTTTTATATTTGATTATTTTATATTATAGAGTCTAATGGAATTTATATTTGATTATTTTATATTATAGAGACTTAATGGAATCAGATGATGTTAGCAGCATATCTCTGTTGCTTGAAATGTATGGTCAACTAATCATGACTGACCGAGAGCATTGTGATGTTTTCTGCCATGAAAGTTGGTTGTACTGAACTTAAATAACTGATTATGAAGAACTGCGAGGTAGAGTTTTTTCGTAAGCTAGAGAGAAAATGAAGTTACGCGAAAGGTAATGGTCTCGTATTGATTTATCCTTTTTTAAGGGCGACTGCGAACTTTTTGACCGTGAACTTGCTCCATAATCCTCGGTGTTTTGTATGGCTTTGCGCGACGTTGACGAAGTTTTAGATTGACGTTTTAGCAGCATACTCTGCCGCGAGCGATGTCTCCACGCTCTTTGCTGAAGTGAAAATCGAAATTGTTTTATCCGTGTATGAAATTCGGCGACATCGGGTAATTCGATGCGACGTTTCAAAATGCAGCAGTAGTCCCTTAATTCTTTTACGGTTTCAGCCTGGAAATTTCACAAGTTTTTTGGGTCTTTTGTTTTCCTTCGAAGATTGGTTTAATAGTTAGCATCTACTAAAAGAAATATAACGAAACAATGTCTCTGGTCAGAATTACGTAATTGATTTCTAGTGAATTAATATTTCTAATTTAAGCAACCAGTGGATTCCATTCAGATAGAACTATTTCGTATCATATTCTTTGCCGCATGTCTTACTATTTTCAGATGATTTTCCATGAATTTTTGATAGATTTCAGGGTCGTTAACCTTGAAATTAGTCGTTCAAAGCATTATTTGTCTTGTATTTCCCCCTCTGATTTCATACGATATTACGGTGTATTCTTTGTTAGCCATCGTATCGAGAAATTTTCTAGAAAATATTCTATGAAATGAAAATTTGTCAAGTTATTTCAATTACGTTAAACTATTTTATACTAATAAATAAACTGGATTTTAATGTAGAGTAATAAGAAATCTTATTACTCGCGATATTGAATGGAGCATGACATGGATCAATAGCCTCAGTTGAGCAGGGTTACCATTTTGTCGTGAAATAACCGAAGAAATGGAAAACCGCGGTCGAACTCCGTGTCAACTACGGAAGCATCGAATTACAAAGACAATTACCGCTTTCTCGAGCGATTCGAGGAAAGCTGGTGGATGAGCGCCAAGTATCCATCGACGATTAAACATCCTTTCACCAAATCCCGGTTTGTGTCATTGGAGTTTCCTTTCGTGTTGTTTCCCTCAATCACCCTCCTCTCGTTCATCGCCCTTGTTTATCCTCTGCTCGCCTCGTTTGTTTTCTTTTCGTTTTCGCTGTTTGCAGATTTGTTGGAAGGAGAATTCTTTTTTTACGATAGCTGTTTACTATACAGTTTACCGATAATTATTTCCACATTTCCGGATGTCTTATTTTGTTTATCTCCTTGCGTGGGGGATATTTATGTCGTATATGTATGAGGCAGTTGAAATTATTTCTCAATTAATAAGTTCATGGGCGTAGGAAACGATTTCTCATCTATGAGCTTAGTAGAATGCTGTGTATAGCTTCGATTTTCCGAGACAGAAGTTTTTTTTGATCCAATTATTTATATATGTGTGTCTATCCCCGAGAAATGATTGTCTATCAAGATCATCCGAAATTTCAATTTTAATATGCATGCGTCTCTCCGAAAAATCCTACGAGTATGTTTATTTATTAAGATCGTCCTAAATTTTACGATGAAATAAATGAAAACATTCTTGCTTAAAATTATACTTTATAGGTTCGCAACTTCCTTGCATTTAGTGGATTATTAAAATATGGTAATTTTGAAGTTTGAGTCAAATAAGAAAAATAATCGGTATGTAATCGATTTGATTTGGCCGTAATTCTAAAAATTAAAAGTTCCCGCATAATTGTGGAGAGTATAAAATTGTGTAGCTAAAGACCATGAAAGGATGAACGTAACAAAGGGCTGTAGAAGACTTCACGTTTTCATAAAAAATGAATAGAAATATTCTGAAACTGAAATATTCACCAGTTTTGCAATACCTTATATTTAAAGTTTTATCGATTAATTTTCTACAGCCTAAGTAGTTGAAAGTTAGTAGCAGAATAGTATATTTATAATTACTTTTATCTTCGATTTCTTATTAAAAAAATAAAGGTGAACGTCCTAAATTATGTTAAATTTCTACGTAAGTACTTCGAAATAATATTCTTGTTTTTCGTCGAAATATTGTCTTGATTTAATTCTATATACAATGAAATTAATTCTCTCTGGAAAATCCCTTAGGGGTTTATTTATTTATCCAGAACAAAGATATATTTCCTCCGCTTCACTTAAGCGATGATGGTAGGGTGGCCAGAATGGAAGATACATGTAAGCGTCTGCCTCGATGCAATAAAACCATCTATCAGCACATCCCTCCCCTTCCTATATACCTCCATTTCTCAGCATCTCCCCTCCTATAACAACATATTCCCTTCCCAATCACCTCTTCACGTATTCCCCTTCGCCAGTGCGTTTGGTGCAGTCACCCTTCGGATTGCAGCTCATTCGACATCCCTCTTAGGGTGATTGCGTTCCGCCTCCCCCACTATTACCCATCCTGGACAAGGGCCGTCTCGTATTTTGCCGCAGCATTCCCCACGGTCGCCGCGGTTACATTTTTTCCCTTTTCGCGGCCACCTGCTCCCGCCCACGTAATAAAGGCAAAAACGGTACTTGACTGCGTGGAGGCTGAGGGGTTAAAAATTCGGGCGTAGCGAAGAGCACGCATTTTTTCGGAATCCTCGCAGTTTTTTTGTCGACCGCGGGAGTGGGTGTTTGAACACGGTGGTGTGGTTGGGGGATGTCGTTTGCTCAGCATGGAGGTCGTCGTCCTTCTCTTTAAAGGCTTCGGCTTCGATCCCTCCTCGCAAGTGTTTCGGTAGTTAATGGGATGTTTTAGTTGGGGGATCATTAGGGGAGACGGATTCTAATCGTTAATTGAGGTTTAGGTGGCTTAAGTTGGGCTATTATCTGGGTGTATGATGTCTGATTTTGGTAATGTTATTTTTCTCTCGGAACAGGGAAATTATGACGGCAGTTGGCGATGTTAGGGAAATATTTTGGTTGACGAGGAGTTCTGTTAGGCCGACATTATTTCTGAGGTTAAATTCTCAATTTATGACTGCAAGGCTTTTGTATGGTGTTGGCTACTTTCTCAGTTTTGTTTACGTTCTCTCCCAAATCTGGAATTACCAACTGGGAATTAAATTTTTTTTGGTGCTTCGTCTGAGCTTCAGATTTATCGTTAGTTTCCCTGAGACTAATAGGATTATTTGAGTAATATTTTCGATTCGTAATCAGTGATGTGTGAATGCAGTCTTTAACTTTTTGGTCTGAATAGATTAAAATTGAATAATTATATGATATGCGTTTCGTAAATTAGATATTCGGGCAACTCATACTAGGATTTCCTGTTTGTGAATTATTTCTGCACCTTATTCGCACATTGTATCGATTGAACTCTAATCTTACTTATCGAACATTATTCTTTGTTTTGCTAGATCTGGTCATCGTTTGAAATATCACCCTTTATCCTTTCCATTGCTTTTAAAATACTCACTTCAGTTTATGTAAATCCCTTACCTTGGGTACAAGTATAAATATCGTTGCGGCGATTAACCGCTGATTACCTTAAAATTGGTCGAATAAAATTATCAGCATCTCGATTTACCATGGTAATAGCTCCATTATACTCCTATTATAGCTTATCATCTCTAAGCAATCGAAAGGCCGGGAAAACTACGAAATAATTAGTTTTTTAGCCGAGATTCGCGTAATTGGGGTTCCTAACGATATGCGGATTACTAGCGATAACATATAAATAAGCGGAACCCCATGTCGAATCGAGGAAGATAAGCCATTCTCCAGTGTTTTCTGTTTTATCGCGTCATAATACGCGTTTAGCATTCTTCGCGGAGAAAAATGCCGATTTACTCACCGCACAATGTTGGAGACACAAAAGAAGTTGGACTACTTTCCTCGAGGCGTCCCGAGAAGATGGAGCGGAGCATACAAGAGCTAATGGAGATATTTATCTCGCGAGGATCTCTCTACGGCGCCTCGGAGATGGTCTTTGTCACAGGGCGTCTCCAAGCAGCAGCATTAAGGGATTTTAATTGAAAACGGCTCCTAGAAAAGAAATACTGCTGCCTTCGCTTCAGCCTTTTGTCTACGCTCGAATTGTTCGCGCAATAATTTTTTCGCCGTTTCTTTTGATCCCGCTAAAAGGGTATTAAGAGGGGAATTCGCTAATCGTCGAAACTGATATTTTTTCCCTTACATCGCGGTCGAGATATAATGAATACAAGGTTCCAAAGAGGAAGTGGATTGTCTCGGGGGTATTTTCCCAGCGAATGCTTTTGATGTTCCAAGTATAAATTTATCGTCCGGAGTGTTCTTCTCCATATTTAATATGTGCAGTTTTTTCTAGGGGGCGGTGCTTTAGTCACTCGGTGTACTCTGGCATTGATCGGGGACAGCGGGCAGTTTTTTTCCCTGCAAATCCTACGGGCACCTTTGCCTCTGGCTCTCTCTTTGATTTGTCCGTCTTCCGATCACACTCGCATCATTTCGTCTTCCATCGTTAACCCATCACGAGTTTTCCATTAGATTTCCTCCCAATCGCTCTCAGTGGTTTCCATCAAATCGCATATATCTCACTCGCAGCCGTCAGCTTTTTTTCTGCTTGTCATCGTTTGCGGCCCATCGTTTATACCTTTCGCATTTTTTGTCGCGGATTCCTTCTTTGTGCCGTGACTGCTTTAAAAAAGATGTAACTAACGTTTGTTGCCTTGGGAGAGGTATTTTTCGTTGATTACCCAAGTTGCTGATTGACTTTTTTTAGGTGTGTATTCTTTTCTTAGTTGATTATATCCTTCGAATGATGTTTATGCAGTTCTCGTTCGGATTTACGCAGTTATTCTTTGGAAGGACTTAGTGAATGTGCTACATGGATGTGTATTTTTGATGAAATCAATATGTTCTGGCGTTACTTTGTGGAAAGCCATAATAAATTATACAACTTTGTAATTTTCCACGTATTTTGTAATATCGGCAACCGGTTTCGTAAGAACTTAAAAAATAAGTGTATTTTTGATATTTTCAACGTTGTGTAATGAGCGAGCTTAACTATTCTTATTGGGATGAGCTTAACTATATTCGTCCTCTTATCGGAAGTGTTTCGTGGTTATGACCCTTTTAGATTTTCATTCTGTACCTTGCGTATTTCTTCGAAAATTAGTGATACGGGCAAGACAATACATTAATGTGTTTTTCGAAATTTGAGTTGATACACATAATTGTTGTGGAAATAAAAAGACCGACTAATGCAGGCTGCATTTTATCCGTCGAAAATTTTATTTTAGTTTCCTATTGCTGAATTATAATTCTGTGCCAGTTGTAAGAATTTTAAAGCAGGTATATCCTTCTTTATGCGCAATCAAATCGATTGACATAGTATGTTTGATATTGATTGAACGTCTCTTGTTTACCGACAGCTATAGTCGACAATGTTAGCACATTCCGTGTTAACTGTTGTTTCTTGTTACCCGCTTCCGTGTTAGCTGAACATCGCTGAAGTAGATTGCGCATCACTGATTTACCGCATCATGAATCATTGCAAGTTTACCCTCTGTACACACACAGTTGCACCGTTTAACCGTAAAGTTCTTGCCGTGCTTTGCGTACGATTTTTACGCCCTTAATACTAATTATACTTTGGAAAGAGAAATACAGAGATATGCTTATTTCCAGTGTTGATTTAAATGCACCGGTGGACAGAGGACCCTCAGGTGTTCGTGAATTTCGCCGTAAATTATTGCCTCAGTGAAAACAGCGGGGTTTGGAAAGGTTTCTCTTGTTCAGCTGAACCCGATCTTCCGTTTTCACTCGTCCGTTCATTACACACATTTTCTCTCTCTCCCTTAACCTCTTTATTTTCAAATCTAATACCCTCTGTATGTCGTCTGTATGAGTGTTTCCGGTAGAATGAGTGGAACTGAACAACCTGTATGGTGGGACTCGAGCAGGTTGAAGTCGTCTTATTTTATTCGTTTTGCTTTTTATCTTTCTTCTAATTTGCTTGGTTGCAAATAAGTATCCATTGGTGTCTATGCTGCAAAATCATGTGTTGGTGAAGTATCAATATATCTTTAAAATTTTTATTATATGAACCGGTGAAACGAACTCAATCTACGTTTGGGACTGTCTTGAGGTCACGGAAAGTGAAAATTAAGATCATAAAGGTTGGGAGACACTGGTCTATGATTTGGAAAACGCTGTACGAACGAGTTTGACTAAATTTCTTTTAAAAGTTTCTTTGATTCTGATTTATAACGTCGGTATTCATTACATCGTGGTTTTGTTATTATATTGTTTATGTGAGTTTAGCAATGATTTGTGTAACCAACTCTGTCCTCAAGGCTTTCCCAGCGTTTCACTTTAGCATCTATGATTCGTTTGTAAGGTTGCGCTTATATTAGCTAGACAAATTGAACTTAAGATGTCGAAGTTTTTTGTAACTCACCACCATCATATACTTTAAAAATCTTTCACGCCTTTTCTCCTAGAACTTTCTTTGAACTTGTAGTTTCTGTTATTCGTTACCAGTTTGCGTCACCGAGTAACCGTAGTATACTGAAGTTATTGAGGGGCAATTATAGAAATAGGTAACACGGTTGAACTTTTCGAAAAGGTGTGTTAATTTTCTGATTCATTCGTGACAGCAAAGAGATTGACAGACCTTCCTTACACAAGTACCTTCCGTACAAAACTTCCTGTTGGGGCAAAGAGCCGAATTGGGAAAATCATTTTAATTCGTTTAATAATTGTGACGAAGTATTTTGATTGTGTCTCAACTTTTTTTAGACTATTAATTATTTATTGGACTTGATTTACTATTATTATATACTCGTAGGAAAATTCCTGCCAATTCGCATATTTCATTTAAATAGACAAATATCCTATTATGGAAGCAAATCTACGATTTCTATAAACATTACTTCTAATAAACTTTCTCCCTAGTAACTGTAAAGTAAGCGGAGTAGGTGGTTTATGATGATCTTTTATTTAGTGGACAGCGTCTGAATAACTAAGAATTGTGAAGATTTAAGGAGAGTGGATAATTAAGAAGTTCTGGTTTTCGCTCGCAAGCGAAAATTATCCGGTTTCCCTCCGTGCGACATTTTTCGGAGCAATCTCTTAAAACGAGGCTTAAGTAATATCCCCTTCTTCTTCAGCGATTACGGGAATAGCCTGCGGAATAGTTTCGGCGCCCATTTCTTTAAAATTAAAGCCTCTTACATCGCCATCTTCCAGTTCGTATTCTTCCCCAGACCCATTCGTCTTTTCCTCTGTCCTTTCCCAATCTTCATCCCGTCCACCTCCCCCTCCCACGCCTTCCTTTGTCTTTTTGCCCGCCTTTTTTTCTGCCTCTCGACTCTTTCCTACATCTCTCCTTGTTATCGCTGCTTCTCATCGCCCCACCTGCTCGTCATGATAACGAGAAGCTTATTATTTGTAGACATCCAAATGGCCAATCATATTCCAGTGGTGACCGATTGGACAATCTTTCCCTGATGAGTGCCTTTGTCGACTCGGCCACTCCCACTTCTTTCCTGCTTCATTTTTGTTTGGCAATCGCACGGTTCGTGTCAGTCATGCGTTTCAGACGTCTCCGCCGCGATTTTTTTATCAGAGGCTCTTCGTTAGTGAATTTTTCGGGTGAGGTAGTTGGTGCGTGTTTGAATTATACATGTTTTCGACAACGGGTCTTTCCTTTATGCGGATGCTATCGTCAGGCTGCCATAGCGAAGGTGTTTTTATCATTGAAAGTCTCGCATATTTCGGAAGGGCGACGTTTATTAATGAAGAATGTTTTTAATTGGGCCGAAGCATTGCCGACGATTCTTTAGGATTCGTTAACTCACTTCACTCAGCCTACATTTCCTTTTAAAGAACCGTTCTTTATATTCTTTATAAGCTATATGTTTTTCATTAGTGATATTTTAGTTAGTACCAGATGTGAGTGCTTCTTGTTTAATATTGATGCAGTGTATGTTTTTATGATATAAATATTTGAGCATTCTTTTACATTATGTAACGATAGAATTTTGCGTCATAAATTTCCCTGAGCAGGGCGTGGATATAAAATGTGATTACTAAATGGAAGTGATTGTTTAAATATTCATTTAAAAAATATATCACTTACAGTGTTAGAAAACAGGGCTGAGGCAGAATCAATACATGGCGTTAGCGTACCAATGCCGACGTCAGATAACAGTTTGGAATGGATTTGTTGTATAAGTATGTAAATATGAATAATACTATATTTCAGCGAGTAACTAATTTCATCCAAGCGTAGGTGATTTGTAAGTAAAGCTTTATTTCATTTTAAGGAAAACTATTCATAGGTGTATAGATAAGCGTGAGATATATATCCACGCTAATTTCATCTTATAAAATTATCATACTTTCATCGTGCAAAATTTTTGTATCGTGTAAAATTTCGTTGTACCATTTACGGGCTTACCCAGGTATAATATATTGGTTCAAGGTCTTCGTACCCCTCACAACATGAGAGCCTTATCCTGTTTAGAAAAACATACTTCCTTCTACTACCTACCTACTACCACACTACCAGAATGCGTACATCAAGGAAGCGACGGAGAAGGACGTTTACGACGGAGCATCCTCGATCGCCCCCGCGTACTCATACTTTCACTTCAAAATGTACCTCGTACGCTATCCGATGCGGTGAAAAGTTTCCTGGAAACTTGGACGATAAGGGAGGATCGCGATACATTCAGCCTTTGAGCACTCCGTCGTAAAAAACTCTTTCCCTAATAAGATTAGGTCCGCGTCTCAGGGTATTCCCTCGAAATTTTCTTTCGAGGAAGGGAACTGCCGGAGAAATATGGACCCATCAAATCCTTCTCATTCGTCTTTAAATACGGCGTATATTTCTTCATTTCCTCGCCTGCCCTCCCTCCCGTTCTCGAATCTTTCATTAGCCTCGGCGCAGTGCATTCCCGAGGTCGAGTCCGCACCGCATTTCACGTTTTCAGACTCATATTTCCTCCACCTGACCTCCCAAGCACCACTTTCACTCTCCCACTCATTCCTCTCTCTCCTTTTGGATTTTTTCCCCTCTCATCTCCCGTTCTCTGGAGTGGTAATGGGAGGGATCCACCCCAGCCAGACGGTTCGAGGGGGTTGTATGTGGACGAAGGGGATGTGTGCAGTGGCGTCGGCGGCAGGGTGGGAAAGGGGGTTGGTAGGATCCGAGGGGTGCGAGAAGGCGGATCGATAAGTTAGGGGGTTGGTGGAGACGGTTTTCGGAAGGGAGGGTTGCGTCGGTTGGGTCTGGCTTGCCGTGGGCTCCGACGAGGGTGGGGTAGGTTTTTTGCTTGCTATATTCCTAAAGTAGAGAAAGTGTAATAACTGGAAAGCTCTGCCTCGAGGTTATACGCGTGTTTTGGTGCCCAAGATTCCTACGATGTCATTTTACCAGCGTTCTTCCTTTTTCGTTCTCTCGGATTTGATATAGGAAGATAGCGCTACCCAAATAGGTTCGGGTTTTTGTGTTGTTGCTTCATTTCTATTTTTCAGCCTACAGCTACCCCGTAAAGGCGTATATTTTTATGTTTCTCCTTGGATATTTGCAGTGTAATATCCATACTAGTTATTATAAAACGGTGTTTATGTTTCCTTATAGCGCTCTTTAAAAGAATACAGCTGTTTAATCACATCTTAAAAGATTCATACCTAGGTATGGATTGGTATATATTGTCAGAACTCAAAAGGTTCTTTAGAAGCCACATTTTGCTCTATAAGTACTTTATACCCCTACTCTGCCAGCCAGGACACCAATATCAATATATTCGATCCAGGTACTTAGATGTAGGACGATCAAGCCGGTAGCCTGAGTGTAAACTATCCATTGTGGTCTTTTCTTCAATTTCCTCACCTTAAATACCTTTCCTGATTCCTTTGTCTTGCTGCCAGAAAGATAAAGGAGCTCCTGTTAAATGTTGTAGCCTTTACGTGTCGTTTTACTCTGGCTTGCAACGTAAACCTTTCATCCAGAATGCACCCTAATAGTAGTCGTGCGTGATGCAACTCGTCCACTTCGGTTCCCTCAGCGTCGTGCATACAAGGAGGAGGTTTCGTGCTCCGTGATATCGATTCACTCCCTCCGTTTCTCATTTTTTTCCTCCTTTTTGTTTGACGTCTCTTTTTAAGTTTTAGTGCGTTTTCACGCTCGGTTGTTCGCTTTGAGAAATACTCGGGGGTCTAAAGTGTAGGGTTTAAAGGGTTGGGTTTGTCGCGGGGTGGTACATTTGTCCCTAATCGTGGGGTTTTTTTGGTTAGCCGGTTTATGTTCGTGGTGCTGTTGCTTGGATTTCCTCCCCCGGTGCTGAAAAGTGTTGCTCTTGGAGTAAGTGTGAGTCATGATGACTTAGCACGAGAAATTTGCCCCTGAGAGTGAATTTCACGGTTTTTGTGATTCACTCCTTAGGCTTAGCTCTTATTAGGGATCTAAATGTTTCAGCGTTCGATATTTTCGTTTGTATCGAGCATAATTATATTATGATCAATATCTCTGTCGTAAACGTGTAGTTTATGATGTGTTGAGAAATTTAAGATTAATTTAATACAAATCTTCCAAGTACAGGGTCTTAAATTCCTCTCGTGTTTTTCTCTTTGAAAATGTTTTTCTGCTTAAGAAAACTGTATTGGAATCTTGGTATGTCAACACTTTAGAAAAAAAGATTCTCATAAAATATTGTGTTTGTTCAAAATTTAATCGGCTGCAATGTCACGCTCCAATGCAGGTTCTAGTCTCGGCTAATCGAATTTTTCTGGTAAGGGAATAGTGTGTGTTTGTCCTTTGTTTTTTATTACTTCTCTCATTTTAAATGTCCAGTAATTGGATTTATGTGGAGGATTTGGAAAAATAAGAAAAAGGTGTGATAGAGTTCTTGGAAGCCAAGATAAATCTCATAGCCAAGGTTCTCTCATGGTAAATTTTTCTCATGAGAACGATGTAAGTCATCTATTGCCTTATTGTGGGACGGCTTTACTGTTTCAGTTAATATTTTCGTAGGTAGGCATTCTAAACGATTAATACATAGGCATGAATTTCTTTTCCAATATTTAATGTATTGATTTAGGGATGGAGTGTTTCCACATGTAAGCATGCCTTATCCAGCGTAAATTTTTTATGATGTTCAGTACATGCATTTTTTTTAAGATGAAACACCCTTGATATTAATTTTCCCCTGGAGGCTTTATTCAAATCAGAAGGAAACGATGTTTGTATTCCAATCTGATAATTTTTCATCTTTCATTCTCTGAAGGTGCGCCGGAAAATTCCAACGGATTCTTTTTTATTCGATTTCTTTGAAGAGTGAAAAAAGCGTAGAGCTTGATAGCCGAATAACCTTAGCTCCGCCGAATGTCATCGCATTGTTACGGCTGGAGAGGGCATATGAAGAACTTGAACGAGGTTTCAACCTCTCTCATTTTATGCCCGTTTTTATGCCTCCCTTCTTTTCATACCCTTTAGTAACCGTCTGAATAATATGGAGTCGAGTTCTTCCCCTCGTTCGTTATGCGCTTCCATTATATGTATATCCGGAAGAGGGGGTAGTTTTTGGTGTGGATGGAAATTTCCTCGGCGGTGGTGGGCGTTGTTGGGATTCATGTTTGGCATGGAAGATGGTGAACCCTGGTACTGTCTCCGTATTGTGGGATGCCTTTGTCGCCCCAGATCGATTGCACCGGAAACGTGCATGTACGGTACCGCCTTTCGGTCGTGTCTCGATATGCCTGTGGGAATCATTGCGACGGCTTTCAAAGTTCGGTTCACTAAGGGGCGTGTTTCTCGCATCCTAGCTTATTCTACCAACGTCATAAAAATGTGCTTTCTGGGAATATATTCATTGGGTGAGGTTTTAATAGTTGGTCGTACCAATGTCATTAGTTAGACACTGGATGTGGGAAGGGGATTTTTCACGCTGGGAGAAATTTGGTATGCCGCCCAATTTTGAGGTTTTCTTTATTTGGGTATGGATTTTATTTTGTTGTGTTCGTATTGAGATTTTGATATGTTATGCGGTGATTTTAGAGGTTTAATGAATGTGCTGTCTTTATAAATTAAATTCATTGTGGTTCGTTTCGTCTTAATGATGAAGCAACTCGTGAAAAGAATCGTACGATGGATCTGATTATATGTTAAGTTCTTTCTGAGTATCGGTGATTTTCTTTGTTTTGGTCATCTAAAAAGTCGTCTGCCTATAGCTTGGTAAATTTATTTCGTGAGTCATTTAATCGATCTTAATTAATTAGTTATTTTTGTTAAATAAATAATTCTGTATTACAGCAAAAAACAATATATTTTAGTATTACATTTTAATGCAATTTTCAAGTAAACTGCTTGCGAATTGTTCGTTTGTAGTGATTATTTATGTTTTTCTGGACGCGCAGTCTGAAGTTTGTGTGTTAAACAGTCTTTGCATGAAATTAATCATCGAATTCAAACTAACGTATATGTTACCTGCGCATTGTTTTGGTAACATTCTGCACTTTTTTAGACTTGATCATGATGCGAGAGAATCCCTCCAAGAACTCCTAAATTATATCGTGAATTGCGGCAGATTAAGGGTTTCGTTTACCTCAATTATATTTTCGCTTATAAAATATCGCCACACCTCTTGAGCTAGTAGATTACTGTTACTATGTTATCCACGATTTTATTTACAACTCCATTGGTATTATTCTCACCAAAACTTACGTAAAATGTGCTTCAGAGTATTTTTCAAGTTTACGATATTTCTATTCTCGTAAATAAATCTCTATTTTAATTATTTCGTCCGTTAACTTAAGCTAAAGATTGCTTGGTTTACATCCTTTTTGGTGATTTGCAACACAAAATTTTTCTTCTTTGATTCCACTATGACTCAAACTCTGTTTCTTACGTAGCCTCAAAGGCGACTGTATTTGGGTCTATAGGTTTTGTAGTAAGAAGAAAGGTCTCAGATCTTTCCGCCTTTGCTGCATAATTTATCATTAGGGAGAGGTCATGGTACGTTTTCCATTATGACCGTGGCTTTCACAAATTCTGAGGTCACATTATGTCAGGGACCCCCATTTCCCTGGAGTAAATGTTGTGAAACCAGTCAAATTATAGTTCTTTTTTAAGCTAATTAATTTTTTATACGTTAATGCAAAGGATGTCGCTGTATAAAGCTCAAACTTCAGAATCTATTTGAAAGTTCCCGAAAGTAGAATTTTCTCGACGTTTTCCGTCCTTAGCATTTGCACTTATGAATCCTGAAATGCTGTGTTTGCTCCACCTCACTTTCGTCTTGACTACGTGAGAATTTTTCGGAAGAGTTCCATAAGAGCCCTGTCTCTTCCACGTTATAGATCTGCCACTTTCGAAGTCTTCATCGGTAAGACTCTTAAGCTGTTTGAGAAAGGGCTCAGCACTGTCAACATCCACGCTTGCAGTCCCGGCGTACGTTTTCTCATTAGATGGGCCGTGTCGTCTATGAAATTTGTCAGTCACCTAGTCATTGCAATTGAGGTTGGCACACTTTTGCAGTTTGGAAGCCTATGGGAAGGCCGTAGGAATCTTAAATGCGCCCAAGGTAACTCTTTATGGTCTTAGCCGTTTAAATTTAGATTTGTAACCCTTATCGATTTTTTTGTCATCGTCATCATAAATTTTAATCATTTTTGTTGGCATATTATTGCTAGAAAACTTTCATATAATTTATTACGGTTGTTAGATTTATTTAGCGATTATTAACGTTCTATTTATCGATTTGAATTGATGCAAAAGGATCTTTTCTTTTATTTAATCGCCAAAATCATGCTTACAACGTCTTCAGATTAAAAGCCACGTTTTTGATTTTTTACTTTCGAAAAGAAATTTTTTATGAATTCCCATTACTAGCAAGGGAGTCCGAATTTTCATTGTATTAGTTGAATCTAGGTTTTGCTCTAAGAAAATTTTATATAATATTCAAAATATGTTAGTATCTTTATACTGCCAAGCTCATTTATTTGAAATGTTCCGCTATTATCAACAGTGATATTCAAAGATATGAAAAGGCATAAACATACAATACTTACAGTACTTGTAGACGTACCAACATTCATGTAAATATGTATAGGCTAGTTAAAAAAATACACGTAGGAAATGAACCCTAGAAATATGAAGACTTCATGGAGGTAATATTATAATAAACTCTATGAAGGTTCATAGATGGTAATATTATAATGAAAAAATCACAAAATCGGTAAAATTAAATTAAGATCAAATAGGCATCTGACAGGTGGAGTTTAGCACATCCTGGAATTTTTGTAATCAGTTTTCCTCCTGCCACACGCCGATTGGCGGCTTGCAGGATATTTATGTAGATGTAGATGTTTCAAATAGTGAGTTACCGTCAACATATCATAAGGAGGAATGTAATTGAAATAGGGTTGGTAAAATTTCAGTGTAGCGTTGACAATATACGATTTTCCCCTCATGTTATGATACCTACCATTTCCTCGTCCGCTCATCCTTTCCTGAAATTAGTAGCCCTCGATAGACTCACCCACGTCTACACCATCTCAATCGAAGTAGTTCGCGCCTTCCTCCCCAATTTCGCTATCGATGTCTGGGGGCGCGTGCTCTGAGGAATGCGTCCCAAGGATCCCCGGCGCCTTGCTTGTTTTTCTCCTCCCCTATCGAGCGATCGCCTCCGAAGAGGCCCGTCCTTATGTTAGGGCAGGGCCGCCGCCGCTGAAGGTGGGAGAGTCCACCGAACTAAAGGGGAAGTGGGCTTCCAACGCCTACGCCGATTCGGCAGCCTTCTCACGGGTCCCGACCAAGCGTGAATTTGGGCGAAATAATCGAGATTCAGCCGACCGAAGCGAGGAAATCGTCTCTGTGGCCCCGCTGAGGCGTGCGTGCCCCCGGGCAATTATCGGACGCTCCAAGTTCCCGATTTTTTCCATCAATAAAGAATTAGCTTAAAATTACGGCGGCGTCGCGATGGATGAATGAGTGGGAGCTATTAAGTGAATTGGTGATTGGGTTTATTAAGGAATTTTCCGTTTTTTAAGTTTGTGAAGGTTATTTCTTTGGAGTTATCTAGGAGCTTTTTTTGAATGAGGCTTGATATATCTGTTTATTGATACAATATCAGCTGGGAACTTGAATAGTACGGAAAATGATAAAAGGAATATTTTGCAGTATGGGAACAGGTGTAGGTAACGGACGGTTATTGGATGGGTAACGAATATGATTCTAATAGTGAAGGTAAACTCATACAATACGTGAAGGTAAAGGTGGGAATGATATTTGCATTTGAAGCGACATTAATATTCTTTTAAATTTAATGAAAGGAATTCAGACGCTGAAAAGCAATAGGAATTGTTACCAGAAAGAATAGCAGAAGTGTATGACGATATTATACTAAGCGAATTCTTAAAGGCGTAATTTTTAGCGACTTAGCGTTAGTGTTAACGTATACATATTCTAATCCCTTCCCAAAGGAACTTTGTAAATAGGGATGTTTTCAGGTACCATATTTTGCTGTTTGTTTGACATCTTCATTAAAATATTGTAATCATCTCTTAAAATATACAAAAAGCGTCAGATTACAATTACTCATAGGAGTACGAACCCTTTAATTTACTCATTCATTGTGGACAGCTAGATTTTTTGCTCTTGGTGTTCATGAATACTTTCTGCGGACTTTTTTAACTCAAACATTTGTAGTTCAAGGATCGTGTAGTAGATTTTCCTATTCCTCCTTTTTTATTTTAGTAAATTCCTCTCGGTTATCACGCGAACCATTTCTGCAGCCTTGCTTTGAAGCTGCCATTGAATAGGTTTTCAGCGAAATTCTGTCGCAGAGCACCTTTTTTATTTGTATGTCTGCCTTTGCTGATAGTGAAAAATTCTTTTGATCGGCCATCCGTTTAATGTTTTTAATCCGTCTATAACGTGGCATCTGAGAGATCAATTGCATGCCGTTTTCTAAGTCTCTTTACCCACTTTTGCTCGCGTTCAATTGAATCCGCTTCCGCGGAATGTTCATGTCACCAGATAAATGATTCCGGGAGGCATTTTCCTCTTCGCGGAGTATGTGTTTCACTATTAACTTCGCTAGCTAATCGGCTATTCTACAGGAAAGATTGTTTCCCGCAGTCATGATTCGGTTATTCGGGTTTTCCCACGGATTAATCCTCAGCGGAGAAGTTAGGACGTAAACCAACTCATTCTAATAATTGGTTGACATAATCCGATTTCCTCGATTCGCACATCCTCTCAGAATTCGATGTTTAACGTATTCAATGAAACGAGCGCGGCGTTGCGACTTGGTCAACCTTCGGATCTCTGCGGCGTGCTTGGAGGTAGCGTAGGTGTGCCGATGTGGCAACGTCCACTCCATCCCGCATTGGTAGTCACGGTCTTAACTCCGACGGATCACGACAACATCCGGTCGACGAGAAAGCGATTTGGGCAAATAGAGGAGAGTTGCAGTCTCTCACTGTTTCTGTTTTTGCCTATCCATTTCCGTTGGAAACGGCAGGATTTGCGGGGCTTTTACGGAGCGCAAGATCGAGTTTGGTTTCAGACGTCAGGGTCAGAGTAGCCCTTCTAAAGAGCTTGTATTTCTCGCCTTTCTTTTCCGTGTGTATGATATGAGGTTTTTTCTTTTATGGAATGACAGCAATCATATTTAACTGGCCGGTTGTTTTAGGATATTCTTTCGAGTCCTGACAGTTTTAATCAGTTCCAATATATTACATAGATGTTACTTTTCATTTGCCTGTGAAAAGTTAAAAAATTTCAGTTACATATTACAACTAATTATTTTTGTTCGGGTAGTTTTTTTGGGATATACAATAAAATGTAAATGTTTTCAATGCTTGATATCTGGCTCCTTGGTGTAGACTCGGTAGCAACTTAAGATATCTTTGAAGTGATCATAGCATTAAACGTTCATAAATTATGAATTGACTAGAAAGGAACTTAGGAAATTTGAACTACGAAATCGGATTTTACACATTATGTTCTAAAGATGTTTGAAATATTTGATCGCTTTACCAACTAGCTGGCACTAGACATACATCATAAACAGTTTCATTATTTTATCTAAAATCGGATCGTGCAATCATTGTGTATCAACAGATACTGTCCTATCATCTGATTTCGAACATTTACCGAAATCCTTTAGATGAAGTCCGAAGTATTCTATCGATCAAAACACGTTTGGTCAGTAGAAAAAAGTTAAGGAATCTAATGACGATAACTGCATTGCTTGTTATTAGGATTTAATAGCAAACGGAAGATGCGTATGACCATTTCTTTTGCTCCATATTTTATGTAGTTACACTTTACTAGAGATATGGCTGTTACAGCGACACCTATTGGCTCACCTTAATGAATAATATAAGAATTTAGGAAAATCGGAGATAAGAATCATTAATTAATTGTCATTGGCCTTGATTCTAGTTATATTAAGGTCAATTTTCAACTTTCATTCGGGGAGGAATTCGCCATGTGTTAGGAAATAGGTGAATGTTAAAGCCTGAATCGTTGGTCATGTCGATTTTTCACGTAAGCGCGTTTTTCTGGGTAGACTGAAATTCCTTTGTTTCTCAGCCATTATTAAACACCATTCCACTCTGCCGTAATCGTTTGCTTACCACTGCGGTAGTGGCGCTTTATTCGAAACTATTATTTCGCCAAAGGACTTCCAACGATTGTCCACGTGAACGTGCTCTCCCCGTCGCGTTTGAATTTAAATGTAACCCTCGCGAATGAATTCGCTCTTTATTCCATCCCACCGCCTTCAGCGGACTCGAGTGCCTTCCTCTTTTTACCCCGCAAAGTGGCGAGAGTGTTCTAAATAGGCCTGGATTCCCACAGAGCCGCTTTTTCCTCCTAGTCTTCGGATCAACCTTCCCGTGCGGTCTGCGAAAGCGAAAGGATGGCACGGTAAAAACCGGTAAATTGATTTTCGCAGCCGCGGGAACCTGTTTTCTCCGTCAGGTTAATCGAGAGTCGCGTGCATACTGGAATCCAGATGGTTTTTTTCACTCTTACCTAAGATATAATACGTCTCCTCAGTTGGCTCCTTTCGGAGGCATTCCTTTTTGGGACGTGTCTTTCTCTCGAGGTTGCCTCGCCGTCTTCGACCGCATGAAGTCAGGGTTGAGGTCTTCCTTGTGGCGAATTTCCGATGAGTTTCTTTAGAATCTTTACCAGAGTGATGTTATGCCGGAGGTGTTCTTTCTTTTTCATTTGAGAGCTGCTTGACAAGGTTGGAATATCATGAATGAGTATGAGAAGTAAAGGACTGTCTGGAAGAAGTAATTCTGTACTTTACCGCCTACTGCGGTTTTATCTTGTGCTTCGTATGGTTGATGATGTTGAGAAAGAATTTAATATTAAGTAGTTGAAAAGTTTTATATTCATGAAGTCGGAAATTAAATAATTAAAACCTCTATGTAAGATGCATTATTGATGATGGTGGCGAATGGAACGTAGGAATTATATTGGTACTGACTTCGTACTTGTTTTTGTAGTATTTGTTTAATGCATAATCTTTTCTGATACATCTTGAAACATACTTCTTAAGTGTTAACCTTTTATGCCTTTTACGTCCATCTTGAGAACATTTTTTCAGCCCGTAAAAGTCATGGTTTTAAATTATTATTATTGTTAACTTTATTAAGTGCATCGTTCTTTCAGATTATTTCTGAAAAGGTATCAATTATTTTCGGACTTAACATGTATGGTTGTGGATTGTGCATGAAGATGATTGTGCAAATGTATAAGGATCGATGAAATGAAATGCTCTGTTGGAATATAAGCTGCTACAGAAATATTTCATTTTTTCCAGAACATTACGATAATTAGCGGATATTATTAGCGTCTGGAATTCTCCCCTTAATTAGAGGAACCAAGCATATTCACTGACCATGAAACGCTACCATAGTAAACTCTACGCATCCGTGAAATTTATACGAAAACTCATTAGGTTTATTTTGAAAAATTGCGAATTTCGCTTATCAGTTCTTATCCTTAGTAGGTTTTTCATGGTTTACTGGGGAGAAAGATTTTCTTTTCAAGGTAACCTATAATTCGTTCCAGTTTTTTTAGTCATTAATGATGTTTTCTTGGGAATTAAATAATATTTCTTTCTTTATATTGCAAGAATAGCCTCATTCCAAGTCGTCTTTATGCGGTGTTCGGCAATTTGACGATTAAAATTAAAATTTTGCTCGCTTGGAATAGAAGATTTCAAGTACCGTTTTCAGGTGTCAAACAGACTAGTAAAACTGGAACGCAATATAGAGGAATGATTGAATCAACTATATATTACAATTTGATTGAGTTAATTCGATTGTTGGGTGGATGGATTTTGATAATTTAAAAGTTCATTGGTATATATTTATAGATATATAAATAAATACAATATTTATAGATATATATTTATTGAAGGAAATTCTTGAATTGGGACAGACACTCATTCCGCTGTGAGAAGAGCAAAATTTAGCTGGAATTTTCCTGTCGAATGACGATATCCTTCTGAATATGATTTAGATTATCTTCACCTCGAACACATTACTTTGCATGTATTTCCATGCGGGATCCCGAACCGTGGCGCAATTTTAGCAGCCCTTTGACTTACGGGTCATGTTCTTTGCGATGGAAATGTGCCCTTCCTCACTCCCATTGTTTCTTCCGAAGGCGATTCGCTCCCGTTGTGTTCCCAGAAGCGATTTCTTTAAGGTCGACCCCATGGAAAGCGTTGGGCGATCACGTTCGCTCATTTTTACGTCAGATTTGTGAAACAGATGACTCCACGATACGTCCCGTCTGAAGATACGACTCTTCCGCGCCCTCTCTATCATTCGTTTTCTTTTCCCGAGGACTTTCCCCATCTCGGGCAATACATACGTACAGCATTCAAGGGCCCATTGTTGCCACATCATCAAACCCGTATTCGAAAGCATTATGGCGTCTCCTATCGACCTCTCGTTACGACACGGCGTCATGCGTGCGCTTCGAAGTCTGCTCCCAAGGGATTGCGTGGGCTAAGCCTCCCGATCCTTTTTCACGCCGAGGAGGGGGATGTGGAATAAATACGTTCCTCGGTCACTTTCCGTGATTTGGTTTCGCGTGCCGTGCATCCCCTGATGACCTTGCACCCTCGTGGTACATGCGTGCAATGCGGGTTGTCTGCGGAAGGTGTCAAGGGGCAGGAGAATTTTTAGATGCGTAGTTTGTCCGACGGAGTGGCTTCGGTTGCTAGGTCGCCTCTTTGCTTTCGAAGCAGATGCGTGTTGGGGATATAACGGTTTTGGTGGGGTTTTCCGGCCGAGTTTTCGGTGCGTTGTGTTGTTATTTGGGTGGATGAGGACGGTCATAGGGAAAACCTAGGCGTTTTGGTTGAGGGATCGGGCGGCGGAGATGCGTAAGCGGAAAGAATGAGTTGCATGTTTTTACTAATGCACTTCTTTAGTTGTTTTTACTCTGCAGATGTATGTTTACTTGATTTGCTTCTAAGAAAATGGCATAGAAGCGTTTTTGATTTATAAGTGAAAGGTATATCCTGCGAAAAATAGTGGATTGGTTTCGTTTTTTAGAATTATTTACGTCTGAGATTCATTAAAAGTCATTAAATGGGCAAGTTTTACCAATCCTCCAGCTTCATTTACAGTTCATTAACTTTCTTAAGATTTCATTATATATGCATATGCACCGTTGAGGAAACTGATGGCAAAGTATAATTTTAGAAAATTTCACTAAAGGAAACCATCATCAGAACGGATATCTGCGTATACCGTGTGTAAATGATTATTATTTTAATATTTTTTGTCGTCATTCTTTCTCGTGACCTGAGGATATCAGCTAGGTCGACGAAGCATTTTCAAGGCAGATAGCCATTATTTCATAGTTTATTGGAGTGCGATTTGATAATTATTAGCTTTATAGATATACATTATTATATCCCTTCTTAAATAATTAAAAGAATTAGTTGGAACGAAAGTGGTGGGTAATGGATGTATATCTTTTCTTCAAGCGGGAAGAATGCTCCGTACAGCAGTGTTTTACCATTTAGAAGATGGACTTGAATTAAGATTATTCATCGTTTTCAAATGATCAAATCATCCCCTTTTATCAAGGTCTTTCGGCAGAGTATACATCATACAGTGACCACGACTCTGGAACAGGTCGAATCCAACCGATTGAATACGCATAATTCTGCTTTTAGTCCATTATAAATGCTGTCCGCTTAAAACTCGCGCTTTTTAAAACATGAGGAGACCCTGTTAACAAGATCTGGAAGGAACCGGCTCCAACTCGTTGAGTGTTTCGAAACGATAGTTTCGTTCAGCTCTTTGGAAAAGAGTAGGCTTCAGAAAGAAAGAAGTGTGAATTTCGCATTCAGTTGGTTGTGCGGATTATCAGTCAGTAGACGAAATCGGCAATTCGCTAGCTATTTTGTAACAGTAAATTTGGGTGTAGTTTTTTTTAGTTATATGCGAAAAAATCGCCCTTCAGTACATTTGTGAAATATCTTAAGCCTTGACGTGCGTAGTTAACCCTCGTCTCACCCCAGGCAGCTGGGCACGCTAATCATTCCTCCATCAAGGTCATTAATCATTTATCTCAACGCTCGCAACGTGTAATTCACCATTTATGAGGGTTGCCAGGGGTGCATGAAATCAAGGCTGCGAAGGAAAACGGATTCGTTGACCGTGAAAACGAAACAGATGAAGCGCATCTAATTTTCCGATAGTTAGCGTAGTCTTGTAAGAGTCTGCATTTTGAAGAGAGAAAACACGGTCGGGCGGCGACACTTTCCCTCCTTGGCGAAGGTCTAAGTGCAGCGATCGGCAGCAGGCCGTCTCATGCACGGTGGAGCACGAGTCCTGGTTCACGGCCGGACATAGCACGCCGATCCCCTCTCCACCACGCTCCAGCTAACATCGGCCCTTGCGTGAGAACATCTTTCCTCGTCACGGGGACGCTTCTTCGCGACTGGAAAATGTCTGAGTTGTGACCTCCCGAGAGGTCCTCCCATATAATGGTCCATTGTTTGCCGGAGGTCATCGAAGGTCGAACATTTTGCACGATTATCGACGCGTTTGTATTAAAATGTAAGTGGTCGGATTTCTGTCTCGATCGAATGACGAAAATCTAAGTTTTAAAATGATAAGTGTGGTTCGTATTTGTTTTTAATCTGGTTCCTTTGTGTATTATCGCATGACTTGCTGTCTGGGGTAGGCTTTGGTGGGGCTTTTCTTAAGTCAAGCGTGAATAGTAAAGAGAATTATTACTACTTGTATTCAGTAACGATTACCAGTAGGCTTTTCTGGTCTGTTGGGAATCACTCAATACATTGATGCTCTCACGTAATCGTTGTGAATTGGAATCATCAGTTTATTGATTCAAAACATATCTTGGTATGTAAGCTGGTATATATTTCAAAGAATATAAAGAAACTAACGATATTTTCAGCAATTAAATTGATGAATTAAGAAACAATTTTTGCTTCTTCTTACAACGACGAAATGTGAAGCAATCTTTTAAGATCAGCTGATATAGAAGCTAATAAGACTTAATTTATCAAATTCATTAATATTTCGCGTAATGATAGCTACAAAAAGTGACTCAGTCATATAAACACCTTTTCTTAAAAATAAGTGTAAGTGTTAAATATTTTCTATGACGACTACTTTGTTATTGTCTATTTTGATCCCTTAAGACTTGCAATAGTTTGTTGTATTTAAGACATTTATGGTTAGCGTCCATACTGCGTTATTCCTACCTTATGTTTAATGGACTAAACTTCTTTATTGTAATAAAAATTACGTTGTTTCATTCGAAGCCGATCTATCACCCTTATATCTTTGAAAATTAGTTACATCTTATTTTAACAAAAAGAATACCCTGATATTCATTCCAAACATGTTTTATTAATATAAATTTAACTTCTCGCGGGATGTAAGTTAGAGGTAATGTACACATGTCATTTTTGATTTCTCATTTTAATTTTGGATATTTTTGTTCTTTGAATTCCTTTATTACAAACTGGGTTGTGTTCAATACATAGAATAAAAGCCGCTTGAATCATTGCTTTAAATTTCCCCTACGTTCTTTCATTCTCTGTTTGCAGCTGTAGAAACTCGCTGGAGTTGCATTCGGGTTAAAAATCTCGGATTTTATCCGAACAATGACGAATTCGTCGCTGCAGAGCTCGAATCAAGGACTTAACAATCGCACTTTTGTTATTTACTCCTTTGGTGGACTTATTTGCTGCTGTAGTTTAAGCCAGGCGGCAATAAAAGTGCCGCTGTGCTTGGAATTGGCGTCGCACAGTAGCGTTTTTTGGGAGATTAATGTATGAAATGTCACAAAAACAGTGGAATTAGAAAGCTTTTCGATTCGGTTGCTCGTTGATTTATTTTGATATCCTGTGTGAAGCGTTTTAAAATTTATATTTGGTAGCGATCTTTAATAAAAATTCATTTTATGTGGAGTTTTTCTTAGAATAAACTCGTTCAATTTTTTGATTAATTATGTTTTAAAGGTTTATGTGCTTTATGCTTATAGCTTTAATGCTTCATAAACGTCGATATATTTTTAGGAAAATAGTTGAAGACTGCGCGTTTGTTAAAATTGGTGTGTATTTGAGTCGATTGTTTTGCAGGAATTAGTCCTTTTTCAATTTTTATGCCTTTAACTATCCGTATATGTATGGTTTATTTAATTTAATTGGATTCAACCTAAGACAAAATAGTTTCACAATATCAGATTTATTTTAGCTGGAAAAGCTTTCCTTACTTACTATGCTTTCGGTGGCACCTTTTGGATGCATTCTGTTTGTTGCTTTCTTTTATATGTTATAACTTATGTAATTAGGAGATAATGTTGCATAGGTATTTCTCAGGGTAATTAAACCTTGCGACATTAACTAGCTAAACTGTTTGCTCTTCCTTAGGCATTTATTATTCTTCTTAATTTAAGTAGTTTTTAATATTCAGTTTTCAATAATTACAGCGCCGTCGTTTTTCAGCGAAGTTTAAAAAGTGTGTCATCCACATTGTTTAAAATAGTCTCACTCACGGTTTTCTCCAAGTGAAATATTTCGAAACACTTCCGAGTGGACTAATTTTAAGAGCTTTTAAGTTATCGCTAGGAAGATGCTAAGGCGATGTTCTTTTTGGAAGTGTCTGTTGCAATGGGTCGTCATGATTTCCTCAGAAAGTTGGATGGAGGCGAAATTTGTCAATGCCATTCGAGAACAGCTTTTCCGTATGCGTCAACATCGCTTTGATCATCAGTTGAAAGGTTACGTTTTTCTCTGAATCTAAACGTTTCATCCAACTCGTTTTATTACTGTACGTTGTGGGAGAATGAAATGGTTGATCTGCTCATCTTCGAAGTGTTACCTTTCGCAGGTGCTTCGTTTTTGTCGCCATTGGCGAGGGATACATTTTAAATTTCGTCAGCGTTAACTCCTTAGATAATTTAATCAATTATTGTAAAGCATTTCGATAAACTTTTAGATATGTCTGACACTCCGTGCATTATCTTTGCGTAAGAATCCAATCATTTAAAAGTTACGATGATTTTAACGATTAGTAAAAACTGATAAATTTTAGAGATAAAACTAGATTTTCTTAGTTATTTATGGAGCCCTATGTATAAAGTGCAATTAAATGATACCTAGCTAATGAGCAATGCTTATTAACTATATTAAGTGTCTATTGTCTTCATTTACTTGAATGTTTTTGATGTCGTATTTTATACGCAATTTTATTTCGTCTTCGGCGATTTGAAATATTTTGAATTGAATTTTTATCTCTTATAAAATGAGGTCAAAACGAAAGAGCAGATTTGTGTTTCTTGGTCTTTCCCAGAATTGGCCAGCATTCCCAGAATTTTCGCTGCAGAACTGGTTGATTGAGCAATCCAAGGAATAAATAAAGTTCTGCCTGGTTCCATTTTCTTAGATAAGATCTTGATAATGAAGTAGAAGATACTTGAAATAGAAGTAAAGTATATTTATTCAAGTTTCCTTATGAATTAGGCGAACGTGAAATTTTCCAATACGTAGGCGAGATATTACCAATACTAACTTGTAAACGAAAAACGAGTGTATTGTTTGGAGGAGGATGTATTACTTTATATTCTTAAATAAGAACATATACATGTTCAGTTCAATTTTATATATCGTAATTAGTAGTTCAATTTTATGTATAGTATTTATTATGTATGTTTGTAAACATTTTTATGAATCGTAAATCTGAAAGAAATGTAATAGTATTTATTTCTTGTCTAAACTCAAGAAGAGTTAGTGTACAGTATTTCCCAAATTAAATTATTCTTAAGAGAGCTTCTCTCTCAACCATCTGGTATTTTGTCCCTAATACTCATAATTCCGAAATACAGCCTATCCGAATTCGTGTGAAAGTTCATATCTCGCCTTCACTTCATATTTGGAATCATAGGTCTGAATACGTCGGCGACGAATCCGGGATTTCGTGCGAGTTTCCAGCGCTATGTTATCAGGGTGGCAGCAGAGATCCATTTAAGCCTTTCCTTCCTATCATTTAAGCCATTTGAGTCTTTTCGTTTCGATCGCCCCCTCGCGGCCACCTTGACCCGCTTGCCAGCGGCGGCCCCGCACTTTCGTCACTCCTTTGTTTTTTTCCCCAACAGACCTTCGGTTTCCCGCCAAGTGGCCGCCAAGCCTCCGTGTTGGAACATGAGCCCCACGGCGACCTCTGTCGGAACCCAATTTTAAGCGCTCTATGGCGAAAGGAATTTTAGAATAGGAAGTCAATAGAGGGATCCTTGTTGCGTTTACCAACTAGCAGAGGCCCACCTACCGAGACGACCTGTTTGGAAGTAGCGTGAATTTGGGATGCTCGTTAAAACTCTGGTTGTCGTGTTTCCTTTAACTATCGGTCTTACATTGGACTCGACTCGATACCTGAAATGTCCCGAGGTCTAATATATAGTTCTTATTCCTCAATATTTGGTGAATAATTTACGAAATGTATCTAGCGAAATTTTTTCAGGGAATTTATTTTGATGCAGCAAGTTTCTTATAATAATTACAAACGTTGCCTTAAGTAAATATAGGTTTTTTTAAATACTTTTATCGCATGTATTGAATTTGCCTTTATTTTAACCCAGGGACGCAATCATTACGAATAGAAGTAAAATTAACATATGCACAGCTTAACTCTCCCGTTAATTTCTTTGTGATCTGTTTGTTTTTTTAATCTGTATATGTTTTGGCAATCGAGCGGTTTTATTCTAATTGACTCATAGTGAAATTCATCGTATGTTTTGATTATAACTTGAAACACTCCAAAATTCATTGTTTTTGAAAGATGTTTAAGTATAACCTTCCGTTTTAAATCTGTAGAGTATATATAATAACATGCAACAGCGCTGCATCAAAGCAATCTGAGGAACAACTAGTGGACAGTTAATTACTTTTCTCTTACAAGAGATTTTTCCCGTTAAAGACATCAGGTATAATGGGAAATGAGTAGAGAAGCCATTAAGCGTAATTTAATAGGATGTTCATTATTACTAGGAGATGATTAAGAATAGTTTCTTGTCTATTTTTGATTTAGATTAACTGCGTATTTTCTTTGCGGTAGTGATATTTCTGGTTCTCGTTGTGCTTCGTTGAATCCTCTTTTATCTTTCTTTTATACCGAAGTGAAATATGTAAATATCATTTCCTGCGAGTTAACTGATGTAGAATTTTCATGTTTTGTAGTAGAGAATCGTCGAGCGGCTTCAGTTGAAACTTAGATGAGTCCTAATGAATATGTTTTAGCTCTGGTGGATTTTTTTGTTATGAATTTCTGACATCTTGTTCGTAACCCTTCATGTCCGCAAGTGAGAACATAGTAATCACTCGACTGCTTTTGTATTCCCGGGTTATCCTTAGCCGTAATCTCTCTTCGCAACTTTCCCACGCTAATTAACGTATAATAAACTCAAGTCATCTTATTTATTTTTAATTTCTTAATAATTGCGAGTGTATGGTTTATCTTATACCGTGACCGCTTCCTTAGTCGCATTCCATTTCAGAATTTTAATCAATTTTTAATAGTGAAATAGTAATTAAGTTTTGATTACGCTAAGCATAGAATTTTAAGTAGAAACAGGCTCTTTTGGAGATGAGTTCGGCTCAAGCATTTTAAGACCGGGTAACTATATGTATCTCCAGTTTTCCCCGGGATAGTCCTGTTACCGGCTCTTCCATTTTTACCATTTTATTAAAACTTAAATATTATAAACTATATAGTAAATTTTACGCTATACTGGTACTATATAATAGTCAAATAATTAAAAAATATATCAACTGTAGATAACCTAAAGAAAGGCCAACTATACATACATTGAAAATTGCTGAAAATTCTTTCAAATATTATATAAATTAAGTAATGAAAGCGTTTAGAGAAAAATCAGACAAAAATATGCAGTTTTGTCTCGTTTTTTTGATGGGATATGTCCCTTTTTCGACTAGATGGTCAGCCCATTCTAAGTCAACTTCTTCATAGAAGTTGGTTTGACTTCTGAGATGTTTCATTCCAAGCCTTCGTTGTTTCAATCGAATTTCAGCTTTTATTAGTTTACGGAAACCCCTTTATAAATCGAGATTACGATCATCTTAAGAGTTACTTTTGAAGAAAAGCATTCACTAATTAGGGCGGAGATTGGAGATAAATACTAGGAAAGATCGTATTGCTGAAAGTATTTTATAGTGTCAATTAGAAAAATAATGTATTTTTCTTTTGCGAATTCGCAGCTGGAGCAAAATTAATCTCTTCAGATAAGGCTAATCGTTGTGAGTCACGATTTTTGAAGTTGGAAATGGAAAATTGATTATGTGTATACGGTTATTATGTTATTATTCTACGTTGTGTAGATTTTTGCGTTTGTAAGTAGCGTAAGCGATTGTTTTTAAGACTTCAAAATCAAAACTTAAGAGAAAATTGTTGCTTTTAGAACTAAATGAAAATAGCTTTCCTGCAATTTTTTATTCCTTCAAGCGTTGTTGAGAATATAAATTTCTAAGCGCTTACAGTTGTGCTGAGATTGAATGCTAAACTGCAGTGATCAGACGAGAACCGGTGCTTCGTGGTATGGCCGTTGACAATTGTAGCTGTTTGTATTCGTCATTGATCTCCGTAAATGGGAATAGCCCGATTTCTTCCGAATTCTCCACCCTATTCCACAGGGCCCCAACTCGCGATCGCTTCGAAACAAACGCGTTGCGAAACGTTCCAAGGCGAAATATAGCATTTCGCAGCCGCGACCATAATTCTTTAAAGGGACGTTTACGTCTTCCTCCCCTTCCGGACTGTTGATCAGCATCTCGCCGTCAATTCCTCCGGGTGCGGGCCTCTAGAACGAGGTCGACGTCCATTTGAGATTCCAGCCGCGCTGCCCCCGTTCTAATTATATCCTTCCCCTCTCTTTAAGGGCCACACGTGGTCTATCCCTTTGCATAGGGATTCCCGCCCATATGGATTTAGGAAGGTTTTACAAGGGTCCAAGCGGCGTTGGCGGTCGCTTGTCAACTTCCCAGGCTGGAAAAAGGCGAATTAATGATCTTCCTCACTTTCGGAAGTGGGCCTTTGAGTCGTGCAACGGTTTGGCAAAGTGGGGGATTATTGGAGAGCAAAGCGCTGTTAATCGGAAGTGGATTGATTTTTGCCTTATTGGTCTTCGGGAGGTAATTAATTCGGCTGCGTTTTCATGCGCTTAGACTTTGAAGATTTCAGATTGTTTTCCTTAGTTCACTTTGTTCGAGAAGCGTTCTCGTGGGGTTGGGTGGTTATGTAGAAAAGGGATTTACTTCGGTATTGTGGAGCGTAAGCTTTGTAGTGGTTTTGCCGATCGATTTAAGATCTACGATGCCTAAATTGGAGCTTAACCGAGCTGTTTTGTTCCTTGAGTCAGCTCTTAAGGCAGTTTATTTTTGGTGTTTGACGAAGTCGCGTAATTCTCTCAACACATTAGCTTTATTTTTTAAAGTAATTGTTTCTTTTATTGATTTTTATGGTTTTTTCACCATTCTAGTAAAAGGAAATGTTTTATATCTTAAATGAGCCAACGTAATCCTCCATGTGGATGTATGTTCCATACCACTCATATACATATGAAAAGGAGGTCTTTAAAGCCGTCGGCGCTCTTAAATTATTTTCCTTCTAATTTATCGATTCGACGTTGTGGATGTATTTCTTCCTTGCGGAAATTAAATTTTTCGCAGAAATACAAGGCATTTCATTTTTGACCGAAGCAGATATTCGTTTATGTTTACCATTGCAACTATGCAAAATTACTTCTTTTATGAGACTAGAAGTATTTAAGTTCATAGATATACATGGGCGATCCTATATGTAGCGTCTTACGCAATGAATTTTTAATTGATCTTTAAATTTTCTTCAAGTTTTTAAAATATATTGATTTTATATGAGATAGATGTATCGGAAATATGAAGTATTCAAAATATATTTTCCTCCTATTTATTGTTCATTATCCTAGTTAAGCTAGTCTGAAACGTTCTTAGAACCCAAAAAAATAATAATAAATAAATCAGCGGTCGAATTACTTAAATTCCATGCGATATCCATTGATTGATATAAAATTACTCATGCTTTTTTATCGCCTTTAATTTATTGGCATTGCTATCATTAAAATTTTACTGCTATGTTCTTTGTCGGTTAATTAAGATTCGAAAAATAATATTCAATGATTCCTCTGACATGTTATTCCGGTGTTATTTTCAGTAAATTGATTTAATTCTTTTAATGGAGGTTAATATTTAATTATTCTAGTCTATACCTATTGTGTGGTTTAACGTCGGTCGTTCGATTGATAAAGTAGCGATTGTTCTATAATTCTTCCTTCCTTTAAGCAGCCCTTCAACTCAGGTTGCTGTGTCATCCGAATAATCATCCAACGCGAGGATGTTATTCCGTATTCCCGATTGTATGTTAAACAGCTTTTTATTTATTTCCGGTCGTTGAGTCGACCTCTGCTCGAATGGTGCCATGATGTGACACTCGTAACGCCCGTCCGAAGATCTCTCGTTACCACTTAATGTAATATATGGTTTTGCTGTTCGCTTCGCTATTAACCGGCCACCATTTATAGGTAAGTGCTTTTGCGGATAGAGGTGGCTGGAGAGGTATGTTCGAAGCGTTAATGGTCGTCGAGGCTTTTACAAGCGGTGTTCCTATCGAAAGAGGGACTAGATGCGAATGACTGGATGTGAATCAAATACTGATGGTAAATTACCGTTCGACGTATGGTTTGTTTGGAGACAGTTGTGAAATCCTTATGAATCACATGTTTATTTGGTGTTTTTGATTTATTGAAATTTGACTGTCCAGGTTTTGTTTGCCAATTAATTTAAAGAACTTCAAAGATGAGTGAAATCTATTAAAAAGTTGCTAACAAGTTCAGCTTATTGCGTTAGCTATGAAATTTCCTTTTTTTAAAATAAATTCATCTTTTGCTGATACATTGAAAAGAAAAATATTGAACTGTGTAATTCCGAAAACATCAAATTCGTAAACAAATATAAAATACCGTCCTATAATAATTAGTCTTTTTACATGCATTCTGATCACTAGGATGTGATATCAAATTATGCATAGGTGTTTACACTTACTCATTAAGGCGAATCGTTCCTGAATTAGTTCCAAGAAAATCTCCCACGTGGCAGCACCAAAATGAGCCAAATTTATTTTCCTTCTTATTCGTGAATTGTTCGTTCAATTTCTAATCAAAAAGTGGATTTTAACTGTAAATAACCATAGAAAACGAGGATACCCAAGAAGAAATTTATTCTTTTGAAATTGCGATTTTTATTAACAATTTTTTTCTTATCAAAACTTTTTTCAAAAATTAGCGGTAGTCAAAGTGTAGAGCATTTTTTAAAAAACACATTGCAATTTTTATATTAATAAATTAATATATCGTTTGTTCAGGAGAGTGTTTTAAAGAAGTACTAGAAAACAATTCTACGTTGCAACGCTGCCTCTGGAAGTGCGTTTGACGGGAGCGCGCGCTAAACCCCTCTCATCCGAATTCGTTTCTCCCAAGAGGATAATATGAACTTCTAAACGAAAACAAATCAGAGGTGTCTGGTTTCTGAGAACATATGCTTATCACGTTTTCGACCACCTAACCTAGTCTGAAGAATATTCGGTAATGAGCTCGAGATATTCTACCAAAGGCTCCAAAATTCTCCGTATGTCAGCGAAGAAAAAGCGACGTAGAGGAATAACTACGAAATTAAAAAATGCAAGGTAACATATTAATATATTAATGTAAATAAGAAGTCATATAATAGACAGTTCTGAAATATTATCTAGCGATAATGATTGACAGTTTTAATTATTTTGACATTTAGGCGCCGTAGAAAGAAATTTATATCTAAATTTGCATTCATTCTTTCAAGACCGTGTTCCATAGTTTTTTATATTTTTTGTTTCCAAGTTAACAGATGAAGTTATTATTGAGCTGCCACAAATTATTCATAAAGTCAGTGAAAAGGTTTAATCGAATGAAACATCAGTTGCGAATTCTTCGATTTGTCGCATTTCGTAAAACAACATTTAAAATTTCAAGAAATTAAGCATTTTAATTTTTACTTTACATTATATACTACATTTTAATTTGGCAGAATTTTTCAGCTATCGGTAACGACCTGTACGTTTGATAGAACAATATTTAATGTATCTTACAACTTCTTTTTTGACAGATGTGAGGAGGAAAATCCGTCCTTACTTTGAATTCCTTAATGTTAATTGAGCAAGAAAATTTATTTGCATTACATATAGTTAATGTATTTATGGAAAGTACATTTCAATTAAGCAAATTGGCACAATTTTCATTGCAGGCAAGATGAAAATCTTATTGTTAAATCCGACGGTAGGTATACCGAGAAAGATTTCGATGATATTGTAGGAGATCATTACAAATTTAATTCTACAAAAAATATCTGCAATCGATCAAAATGAAATTTACGTGCATTGTGATACGTGATAATGATATATTTGTGCGTTCAAAGTTCCAGCGAAGAGTTTCAATTTCTGTAATTATTCTATAATATAAAAAATATTCCCCTCTCAATACTCAGCACATTTTAGGGTGCCTGAGGAAAACATCCAAGCACAATATACCAAGGCTTCCGAGGGAAGACCCCGGTGGCAAAGGACGGTTATCAGTTAAAATGAGATTACGCAGGTATCGCATGGCATTTAACTCTGCTTACCCTCACATCCAGAGAGTCCGTATTTTTAGGCGGTGTGCTGCGGCATTGCCGTTTTACAATTTTCTTTAATGCATGCTAATGCAAGAACTATACATCCAATTTTAGAAATAAAAGTTGCTACGTGTTTTAAAAAATTAGCTCCTCAGACTGACTACACCAAAAAATTTTATTACATCTTTATAAGAACCTTTCTTGTAAAAAATATGGTTAAAAAAGGAATGTAAATTTTGATTTTTGGTCTGCGTATATTTTATTATTATTTAGTTTATTTAACCGTTCACTAAACGAAAATCGGGTTAACCGTTATCAAATGAGAAGGAAAACAAATTTGCCGCTAGCGGTGCTGCCATCTCTTGAAATTAAATCGTAACTTTTTCTGGGATGATTCGCCTTAAGCTCAAGTTGAAAAGAAATGCATAAGCTTTGAGTTGGGTATTCAAGGTCTTCTGGCTTAACTTTTTACGAAACACAAGCGAAATGTCAAGTAAAAAACGAAAGTATAAGTAAGAACGAAATCACCAGCGATAAAAAGTACTAAGTTTCGTCAAACAACTCCTCACATCCGGTCTCGAATTTGACGGCCGTCATCCGCTGAAGCCTTCATGCTCACCTGTAGCTGATCGTCATGGTCGAAACTGTTCGTGAAGAATAACATTTCTGGAAACTTCCAAGTGCTTTTTTATTCCTTTCGGTTTGAGTTTTTCTATCCAGTAGGCGGAAAACAACTCCCTTTCGGTGATTCGATTGACTTCACTCAGCGAACCCCACGGATTTTTATTCGTAGAGCATCCCACGTTGAAGATGATTATCTCATTAGGTCGATGTCACTTGAAGATGCCAATGCCATCGCTGGTGGAAAGAAGCCAGGAGATGTCTGCATTCATAATGCTCATATCGAGAATGAGAACCTTAACCCTCAAATGTACCGCTATGAATTTAAGCATTTGCGATGTAATTCTGATACGATGAGTTTCCGAGGTCGTAATCTTTTTAACAATTTTAGTTCAAGCTGCTTAATTTTTGCCCTACACCGCTACCTTGTTTTGTTAGAGCTTCGGTGTAAATCTTTTCTCTGCTAATTAATTACGGAAGTCGCCCTCTGCCTGAAGTTTGCCTCCCAAAAGTTTTCGATGAAGCACTTCGCGATATAATTGAATTAACCGTGTCATTGTGAAATGGATCGCTGTTTCCTGCCTTTTGCCGTGGAATCTTTGGGGATCAGTTGCCTGATTCGCTAGCGAACTGTGATACATTCCCATGTATTGTCCTGATAAATGGAACGGATTTCATAGTAAGGCGGAAATGCCCTAATTAGAATTGCGGATTCTATACGGATAATGTTCTTCATTGGGCGAATGACACGCACCGTTTATCGACTGATAAATTATGTTATCCAAATATTCATTCGTGCGAATCTGTGGTTTAGCTCATGATTGTCATATATGATGCATATGCGTGGTATTTTTGCCACATTTCGGTGTTTTTGGGTGTAAATTACATCGTTGTAAAGTCTAAACAAGGTAACTGAGCATGTATGAGTCAGCAGTCTTACTCCATCCTCTTTCTGCGACATATTTGATTCTTTTGGCAAAATTTTGCGACTTATTTGATATCGAATTCCCGCTGTTTATCATCTTGTATGTTGGACCAAATTGAAATGTTAAAGGCTTTACCTGTTTAGTTAAGGTTTAGGTTTGCAAGTTTATTTTCAGTTTATTCAGTCCGAGCAGAGTCCTAGGTGTTTATTTAAGCGACACGTCCGAAAATGTAAATAATTAAGGTATTGTTGTTTTGTTTGCCGACACTCTTATCGGGTGATTTTAACGCAGAAGAAAACTTAACTGTTTATAGTTTATTTAGCTTACCTTCTTGTCGATTAATGGATTAAATTGGTTGAGTTCGAGAAGATTCTGTGAACTGCGGTGGTTCTCATTCCCATTCTCATAGCATTGCTAACAAGTATTATTTATTTTGCGAATCATTTTATGTTTACGGAAATACATAGCTTACTCCTTTCTCTCCTAAGAGTTAGGACGTTAAATGTTAATCTTCCCCGATAATTCCTCACTATATAAATTTCCCTGCTAGGTCGTCGATTGAATATTCTTCTCACGTGTTGTATTTCTTTTGATATGCGATTCCCAACAGTATTGTAAAATTTGTCCCCATTCATTTTATTTGGGGGAGAGCCTCATTTTGATCACCATCAATCAGGCGTTTATGAAAGGGTAGTCATTTGGTAATCACGGAGTGGAAGTCGTTCAAGTGAAGAAATTGGATCGGTAGCACGCAACTTGGGTGTTGCTTTGGATGGCCCTCCACCTTCGTCTTCCTCCTGCAGACTTCCCCTTCGCCGTTGGCCATTGACATTCAAGAGGCGAGCTTCTTCTGTCTCTGGGACTCTTCTCATAGACCGCCTCCCCATTGTTCCTGACCGACGTAGCGTGGCTGCAAGCCCTCCTACCTCCGCGGCCCTTCTACCAAGTGCCTCCATACTTCCCCTGCTTGTGGGGTTGCCGCCCCAGAGGAACATTCCCCTCTTTGGGGTAGTTTTAAATAGAAACGGGGAGTTTTTACCTCGTCTGTCTCTAGGATGAATCTCCATTCAAGACGGAGGTTGAAGCGTAGAATGTTGATTGCATCCGCGTCGTTGGTAGCTAAGCGGTGTTCATATTTCCGAAGTTAATTTACTGGAGAATGTTTTCCGAACAATCCAACATTAAGATTTTATTCTTCCATCGTCGAAGATTGCCTATTATTTTACTGTTGGGCGAATTGAGGTCGACGAAAAGGTTAGAATGAATGGATAATCTCCGTTAGGGAGTGAAATGAAAGATTTTTGTCATTTATCTTTGAAATTGTTTGGAACTCTGATTGTGTTGCATCCCACAGCATTAAATAAACATGAATTCAGTGAATTATGGAATTAACCTGTTGGCGTTTTGCTTTTACTATCATTAAATCGTTCCAAAATTCAAGGTAACCTATAGGATAATGAATACTTAAAGCTCAACGATCAGCATTCACGGATTGGAAGTTGAGTGTTTGTTTGTATCGAAGTAATGCGTGAAACGTGATCTTACATCATGCATAGCAGCTTCATTGTCTTCCGTTTACTGCGTGGATTGTAATTGCAAGAACGCAATGCGAATGTAAGTGGCTAGATCGTGTTTGCGTATTGAATTTTCGTTATCGCGGAAGTAATTTGTGGATCTATTGAACGTTAAAGAGCGCCCTGCGATGTATATAATGGGAGAGCGTCGCTAAACTGCCTCAGATTTATCGCATATGCTCGCTTAATTCACGACTATCTCGCCTATGAAGCACATCGAGAACGAAACAACAGGCTGGCTAAATTGATTCGGAAATTATACTCCTAGTATTCAATGCAGCAGCGTGAGAAATCTCGCAAATCCCTCGTATGTTTTCGGGACCCAGGCAATGTTCAAACGTTTGCATAGAAGACGAGATTAGTGAAACGGAATGTTTAATTAGACATTTATTGACAAAGAGGACTTCTGGGAAATGTAAAAGTAAATGATTTCTAATACATTTTAGTTTAATTTGGGTAATGAATACGCGGGACTATTTGACTAATAGTGAATCATTGGTTCTTATTGGATTGAATTTGAATATTTATAACTTTCGAAGTTAATTCATTTTCGTTTTCTAACCCAAAAAGTTATGTACGTATGCTGTTTACTTCGTTTAGGAAAATATAATGCGTCATTGAAAATCAATACCTGGAGTTTTATAAACTTATCGAAAAAATCTTTTATGGTGGAAAGTTAGTAATAGTGTCTATTTAACTAATTGCTTATAGTATCACTCGTGAATTTATTATATGTCATCAGTTTCCGTGTTTTTCAGCTTCGTTCTGAAGTTTAGAAATGCAGTGGAAATGGATATAGACATTTAGTGTGTTGCTTTCCTTGGAGAAGAGAATGAAAGATAAATAGTGTTGACAGGAGTTAGATTTCCTCACATTGATAGATTATCATCGTTTAACTCATTCTACACATGCATGACATTTATTCTACTTATATTTGACATTCACTGTACTTTACTGATGAACTATTTTTACTATTGTTTGTAAACTTTAGGAGGGCAAATGTCTGTAGTATACTTTATTGTTATCATCATCTCAAGCAGGCTTGTACAAATTCGGCTCGAAGGAGTGCAAGCGTTAATTGTTATTACTTTCTCAGAAAATAGATAATCATTCAAAAGTTAGAGGCAGTAGTCAAATGTAGGTTCTTGAAAAGATGTTCTAAGGAAGTCCTTCTCTAATATACATGTAATTCCCTATAATATAAGTTTTCTTACTGAAAATAATACATTATATCACTTTTCTTTTGTATTTTATGCTTAAGTAAACACTGTAAATTATAAAAATAACCTTCACTGTCCTAAAAACTTTCCAATGCGGCCAGCGGTCATGTTTAGTTCAGTCAATTCAAGTGTATTGCCTGATTTCAAGGGTAGTTAATTTTCCCACCTAGGAACGTACGTTGTAGATCAACTCAATTGTCAAGCCATTTTATACAATCGATAACAGATTTGGTGTTTCCCAAACGGCGAACGTTGGTTCTATTTCTCGCTACACAACTCCCAGCGGTTTTCACAAGCGCTTTTTCTAAACAAGAAGGGTCGGAGTATTTTCTTCTGGCGGTCGCGTGACCACACAAAGACTCGGCGCTCGACGACAAGTAATTCACGACCGGACGATTAATTTCCATCGCATTCTCCAGCGCACTGCCCTTGCATCCATTTAAAACGCAGCATCGCATGAATCAGCCCCGCGACTCTTCACTCTGCTCCAAATTCGTGCTCCGCAGTGCATTCTACAGAGCGCGTGCCACATTTCTTGGCTCGTCCGCCCGCCATCTGTCTCCCCCAACCACGGCCACCTTTGAGGGCATCCGGCCTCACGTGATTCCCGCACCTGCCTGCTTATTCAGACCGCTCCTCTTTTGTTGAGAGGGCCGGGTGCCGTACGCCGGAAGGGCGCCGGGATCTGCACGAACGACAAAAAGAGAGTGAAGGGGAATTGCCAAAGTGGAAGATTCTTAAGCCTCGATCGGCCGCTGGTAAATAAACTCGGCCGATGGTGTTGTAGCGTTAGGTCCGCATCAGTTGTTGTTTTTCTTGGCGCTGTCGATGTTGTCTTAGGAAAGAGCCTATCTAGTACGACAAGCGAGAGTTTCTTTACCCAAGTCAGTGTGTGGCTTTCAGACTTTGAGTCCTCAGATTAGTGAACGAGAATCAAATAATCTGGATGGAAGATTCAGAAGTTAGCTAATGATGTGAAAAAAATTAGTCATTTTCGTAATATTTTAAATTATATGAATGTGGAATCTTTATATACTTTGTTTGAACGTCCATTTACGGTGAACAGCGCTTTTCACCCTTCACACCCCAATCAAAACATATAAATGACACCATTTGAAAGGGAGAGTTTCTCACTTCTTGCTAAATATTGACCAACAAATGAAAATGGTAAAAAAAATTAAAGTAAAACTTCGAATTTGCCCATAGAGATTCGTCTTGGATATGTAGATATCGATATATGTCGATAAAAACGTGGGATATCGAAACAAACTTTAACAGAATATGGTGTGTTTTTAGGTATGTTTTAGTTTTTGTGTATTTGTTTGTAGTGACTGGTGTTTTTGATGAAATTTATTTGGGCGAGGAAATATAGTTTGAAATGATAGCGTTCCCATTTAATTCATTTTACTCTTATTTCTTTGTGCTCTCAGTGTTGTTTAATCCACGCAGTTATCGAAATACCGAGAGGAAATCGGAAAATATATTCATACGAATAGCCATTGTTGATTTTACATTACTTTTGCGGAATAATGAATCAACGCTGTAGCATACATTGATGTGGAACCGACATTTATGCTAATGTTTAGGTTAGTACGGGGCAGGAAAGCCTCTGATCAGGAACGGATGTGTACTTCCTGTACAAAGGCGCCAAGTAGTGACTAATGTGGCGCTTGCATGGGTCTGGGTTAAGAACTGAGGTCTCTAAATGAGAAATATTGGTCATGAAGTGATCCAAGGATGATTGAGGGACAGGAAGTCTGCTCCGAAAATGTTTTTATTTGGCCTTGATCCCACTACCCTTTCGATTGTCGGGTAAAGCCGCCTTAAGCCACATATTCCGCGTTAGGAGGATGTCAAAAAGATTTCATAAAATCCCCGTTATTGTGTTATGATACAAATAATATTATTATAACAAATTCAAACGTATTCTCTATTTTAATTAAAAAGAATAATAGGTTTTAAGAGCACAAAACTTCTCCATCAAAAATTACCCTCAAGCATCAATGCTATAATTTTCGATTGTTTTTTACATTTTAACCTCCAACAATCTTATAGTTTTCTTGGGTTATTTTACTGAATGAAGCCCTCCCCAGTAATTGATAAAATACATGTAGTCCTTTTTACCTTTTTCATGTTCATTTTATCTTAAAATAATAAAATTAATTTGTTCAATTGTGACTTCGAGAAATCTATCGTCAATGCAACATGTCAAATTAAAACTGTGCTGTGGGGGTTACGAAGTGTTTTTCTTTTCAATCTGTTTATTTATTTGTCTTATATAGAATCAATGGGACAATGATAGTTCTCCGCTAGCCTCGAGTCCAGCGTCGATTCAAACGCGAGCACCCTTAGTGATAAAAGCGCCGGTTTAGATTTCGAACTTCGCTACAATGCTAAAGGGAACTCAACTGCAGTGCCGGACATGCTTCTCGCCCCCATTGGAAACGGCTCTCCCTTCTGTTTCCCTTTCCTGCCCTCCCTTTTGGGCCCGGCGCACTATTTTTGCTTTAACACGTCTGCTCTCTCTCTCTCTTGAGGTCGAGGCCTCCGTCGATCGCTAAGGTGATGGACCATACAGCAGCCCCATTGCGCTTTGCAAAAGATCAGTGGTCATTCGCTCCAGGGCTTTGCCATTCGATCACGGTCCCATTCGAGAGTCCCATTCGACGATTATGGTGTTTCTAGGAAATTGTTTAGCTCGAGGATGAATAAGCTTTAATGGACTAGAACGTTGTGAGGTCCTTTTGTCGATGCGCAAATTAGACGTCTTTCAGTGGCACGAATGGATCCGCCGGATGCTGGATGGCCTTTCAGAGCGTCATTGTGCGGGCGAATTGTCAAAGCGTGCGTTCCGATTGTCTATCGCTGGGACAGTTATTTACATGTTATTTGGTTGAAGATGTCTTGTTTGGTCGGTCCTCCTAGGGAGATGATTAAATGTTTTCCTCCATTCACTCCGTCTACTGGAGGTGAATTCCACGGATTATATGGTATTTTCTTCGTTTTGTGTTCTGTATTCCCTGCTGCTATACGACCATTGGCTGGGCAACTATGTAGATGTAATGAACTCACTCCATAGCCAAAATGCCGTACTTGTCATATATTTTTCTTTACTGTTTATCCTTAGTAGGGTAATCCCACATTTTTCGTCTAAAGGTCATGTTAGGAGGTTTATCACGCAACCCTGCGAAGTTAATTTAAAGTAGAGGTCCTGTATTTCGAATGATTAAATATGTAGTTATTTCATGCAGTCACTCCAATAAGCAGACAGTAAATGTAAAACTGTAATTTACTCTGTTTACATAACCAGGGTAGGCACAAGCTTTTAAGTAGAAGAGAAATAAATTTTATTGTAAGATAAGAAAGATAATTTTATTTGGGGGTTGGTAAGGGTTTTCGATAAGTTACACCCCTTAAAGTTTTAGGAAAGTTTCTGTAGATTCGGCACACAGTTTTTTCGGCTTGCCATTACAGATAATAATTTTTGAGATTTTCCTCTTCGTGTGTTTTTTGCGGAAGAACCAAATAAACTTTTCCGATTTCTGAATTTAGAAGATAAGAAATAGTTATCGTCTTCATCCTCTATTAAATTATAATGTCTGCTTTGCCTTTTACGCGCTTAATTAGTGTACTATTTTGCGCGATGTCGCATGTTTCTGATGCTATCCGTATTGATTTACTCGTCGACGGAATACTTTCTCTATATGTTGGAATCAGAATCTAGACCAAGGTCAGTGAGGTACATTTCTTAATGTCAGTGTAGGTGCCAATGTAGAGGCATAGAAATGGATTTTGAAGTTCAAGATTTTTTGGCGTACGTTATGCTCCCAAATCCATTGTATGTGGTTGCGGTCTACCAAAAATAGATGGTTTTTTGTTTAGCCAAGTTTTATTGTCACCAATAAGTAGAGCAAAACAGGCCAGGTGACCAAATGTCTGTTCGCTATTATATCTTCTGAATATATCCGTAAAACTACGTCAGCGCATGACCTTATATTCTAGATTTTGCAATCCTTGAATGAGTATGACATTCTCTTCACAGTGGTGAATATCACATATCCTAATGTAGTCAAGGAGTCCTTAAAACGACAGGTCTTAGCATACATTTCTCTTATTTAACGCCTATTGTTGGATCGACTGAAATAGCAGGAGGTCATATAACACAGATTATGTCTTCCGTGACCGTAATTTTTTGAATTTATCGAGCATACGCTGCGTAATTTCTAATCTACTTTCCTTCAAGTATTCCCAGTCTGTGTCGGAAAGTATTTTTGTAACACTCCCTTTATCTTTGCATATTTTGACAAAACGTTACGCCTTGCGCTGCACTTTCTCGAGATCTCTGATACAGGTTTCATCCGCTGGATCTCATGCAGTAATTGCTAAATTTGAGTAAATTAGAATCTCACAGTATTGGGTTTTGGAGTATGTGGTATCGTGGCAAAAACTTTAAATATGAGTCTCTTATTGAAGTTCTATCCTCGTTAGGAAACGTTTTTAGAAAGCAGTTGTTATTACTTACAGAATACGGTAAAGGTTTTGCGTGACTTTTCGCCAATTTATTTTCATATTTCTTGTCCTTTTGCTTTGTCTACATGTTCGTCATAATTAATTTTGGTAGCATTCAAACCCAGCTCCGGAAACAATCGACAATTTTTTTGCAAAGCTTCCGACGACTACAAATTTAGTACCTCAGATTGGTCCGTGACAGTTCGTAAATTCTTTCTTCGAAAGGATATAACGATATCCTGTTAAGAGAATTAAAATTCCGCCCAATCCCTCCTGCCCACCACCCCACCTCCGCCTGGTACCTATATCTCCATTTTCCCTCCCCCTTTTCCAGTGTTCTGCTTCGACACCTGCTTTAACTCGTGGAACAATGGCAGATGGGTACCGTCCGAGAATAATAAAACATGTCCTCCGTAAATGGGTCGAAGTTTGACACCCGCCTCTAGCATACTGCTATGCGAAAACCAGAAGGGTGATGTTTACCAATCCGTGGTGCCGTGTTATTATATCACGCTTAATGAATGTCCCGTTGCTCTCGGAAATTAAAAACACGTGCAGTATTAAAGTGCGTAGATTTTGATGAAGCACGTTTTATGTAGTTTTGATTCGATTGTTTTCTGTGATCATCTATCGAAAAAGAAAATAGAGTTACTCTTTTTTCAGATTTAAAAACACTGAGAACTAATTTCATTGTTATAGGTTCATCGTCATTTCACTGACTGGTTTTCAGCTCTTAATAAAAATTGATATGTGACTGTAATACTCTACACTGCAAATACTATAATACTAAGTATTTTCTTTTACGATGAATGAAATAGGAAAGTGAAAGAAACGTTCTGATGGATTCTCAGTGGATTATATTTTCTATAACTTATCCTGTTTTAATTTCCCCTATGAATATTTTTTATTCAAATTGTATAACGCCGACTGAATGAAATCCTGGTTTGCTTATCGCATCGGAAGTCGGCATCAAAGAGGTAACCGCAAGCAATCTACATTTTGAAATTCTTTCGTGAAAAGAGAGCAACTATTTTCCTGTTGGAATTCAGCTCCTCGCGTAGGAATTCGAGTTCGAAAGGCTATTGCTGGTGACAGACACGAACTTCATTGATTGTGATTGCGTCGTGTGACCCGATTTCAAATGTAGCTTTCAACTGTTTTCTATCAAGTAACGTGGAAATAGCTATGGCAAGATTTTGGCCCGGATTTGAGACTGTATGGGCGTAAATAGATAATGTTGCCCAACTGCCGCGATATTCACGATTTTGGATGTTTTCCTAAACATCGATAACGTTACGAAATCTTCGTGTTTGTTTTGACTACCTAATCGGCTGAGGACGCGGAGTGGAATTTTAAAACTAAAGCCAGGAAATCCTTTTTTCCCCTCAAGTTTATTTTGACGTTCGGTTTCGACGAGTAATTATGCAAAGGTCGTGAATTGTTTAGTGTTTACCCATCGGTAAACATTAATATTTGAAACATCATTTCCCGTGATTTGGGTAAATGCTGATTTTTCCTTCGTTCTCGCAGTTTTGATTACTGGAGATTAAAGGTCGTTAATATTTAAGGGATTTCCATATTATCGATCTTGGCTTTTTGAATTATTATATTTTTTGTTTCCTAGAGATTTACGTCACGCAATCTCTTATCTCTATTTTCTTTTCCCATGAAGATTTTGTCTAGGTTACTTATCAGATATCCGCCTGTCAGTAAAAGATTTAGTAGCTACTGATGTTTTAATCTGTGAATTAGTATTTCCTTTAGTTTCAAGAAATAAATTATTCCTTTAATGTTATCATATATATAATAGTTTTTATTGCTTTATCGCTATCCTCTGTTAGTAATATAAGATGAACGTTTCTAGGATGTTTTCCGATTAATCACCCACTCTTGGATAAGATAAAAACAACAGAAAAAGATAGTTAAGTATTTTCCTGTATTTTTCTTTCTCCTGGGAATACGCTGAAATTGAATTTTTAATACACGTGTATCCGCTTAAAATATGGTTGCCTTCAATCGAAACTGGAATATACTAACTTTCATCCCCCTATAGCGTTGTGTGTATTTCCGGTTTTTGTGAGAAACATTAGTTTGACATTGAAATCTTCTTAAATAACATATCCTCATTCGTCAAGTACGGCGTCCGTTATTGTTTTGAGCACTGTCATTCTCCATGGCAACAGCCAGCGGTTATTTCCTGCGTGATCTTCGGGAGAAATTCGGAGGACCCCTCTGGTTCGACCTTCCCAGTCTCCTCCCCACCCACTCCTAGCCGCCATCTCGCTCTAACCCTATATGGCCACGACCGCTCACCAACTCAACTCTTGATGCACCCGCCAGAGACCCTCACGAACCTGACGTGACTGCCTTCTATGACGGTCCGTGCCCTATTCGTGCACGTAAAAAGAGCGGAGCGATTCCATGGCTTCCAGGGAATATTTCATTGCGGTGTAGAGAACGTGCATCTGTAGCTGAAGCCCGCATTAAAATATGCATAAACGCCTACATATAGGATTGGTTCACTATCTACTGAGGGTACCATAGGGCACGTATTGGACTACGGAGATTTTAATGATATGCATTAAGCTGCAGCTGCTAGTATTAGTCGAAGAAACGGCCTTAATAATTTTCAATAAAACGAAGGGTTGAGATAGGAGGATATTTTACCTTAGAGTTTGACATTCCTAGCTTTTTAATGCTTCTGGTTTTACCTGTTAATTATTTATCTTTACGGCGATGTTTGAAAGTTCTATCATTGCATATCACTATTGTAAATTAATTTTAATTTGATTTTACGTTATTTTGTATGTATTAAGTTCGTCAGAGGAAATAGTTTGCCATAGTTTAATTCAAAAGATATGGAATAGTATTTTTAAGGGCTAATAGTATTAAAGTGAAAATGATCATTTCTGATTAAAATCTTCAAAGACCATTCAAAACACAATTAATCGAGAGTGAAATGACCAAGGGAATTAATTTTTGCAAAACTAATTACGTAACTGTTTCTCTTTATTAAAAATAATTTAATCCATTGTTCACTTTTCCGCGTAGGCGCTAGTAGATGAAACGCGGTCTCTGTGAATGATTCCGTTGAACTACGAATGTGGTATTTTTATTGTAATAGCACAATCGAGATTGAATCGCTAATTAGTGTGGTTTATAGTTTAATTTTTTATTTCAATTGATGTTCAACCTAATTGAGCGTTTATAATCGTATCCACAAGAGAACTAGAGAGCATTCACGGACTTCGGTGCACTCCACCTGTTGACTGCCTGCGCTTAAGCACGATTTTATATGTTTTTGAAGTCCTAAAATAGTGCGTGGGATGTTTTTAAAACAGGGATCACATTTGCATATATACAACGGAAAATACGACATCTCGTACATCATCCACCTCAACGAAATATAGAATTTTTTTCTGATCATCTCCAGTTTCTGATAGCATCGATTTTGGAGTACGTGATTTTTGTAACATTGCGTAGTATCCATGGTCAAATGTTGAGAGCCAAGACAGTAATACTGACTGGAGGAAGTGATTCTGTATTTATATCTCAAAGATAATTTTTCTTAGTTTAATTGAAGAAAGAAAAGGTACGGCTTCTGTAGTACTTCACAATATTTACTAAATGATGACAGTAGTTTCATTAGCAATCTGAAGACACAACGCTTTCCATTATTCTTATATTACTGCAGATCTTTTCAACAGTCGTTTCTTATTTTATTATACAGATCCCAAGAAGGGGGTTGCCTGTAAGACAGGAAAATTAAATCCCGAAATTAATCATATATGCTGACGACTGGTGTCTAAACCAAGGTCTTTGTTAAATTGTATGAAATAAAAATGCAGTTATATTTTCTTTAACCCTGTATGGAGTGCTAGCACGAAGTCATGGCCCAAGTAGACAATGCTGTCGATCGGTTAATTATTCAACACGTTCAGTTTACTGTTACTTCAAGAAATTGCGGGGCAGTCATTCTATTTTACCTTGAGTTCCGTTATTCACTCACCTTTAATTCCTGTATTCTGTAATTCTTTTGAGCATTGCCGCAGTATGTTATTCATTTCATGTCTGAACGTATTTCACGGTCGTTCTCTTCCTTACTTTTAATTATTTCTCTGATACTCCAACACCTGTCACTTTCGCCGAAAGAAAATTAGTTGCATTCTCGAGTTCACTCTACTGCGTATAAGCTTCATTTTTTTTACGCCGCATACTAATCCTGCCGCGATGAACAAAAAGTTATCTCTTTTAGCGCCCTCTGCCGTGCATTATCCTCGCAATTACGAGATTTTTCATTTGGGATAAAGACGTTTTTTTCCTCCGTCCAGTTTTTTGCCAGTCACTATCTTTCGCTCGACGTACGCTGTTTTTTGTCTCCTAGCGTCCGGGGCTTTTAACCGAGCGACCTCGATTTCGACTCCCTGCTCGTTGGCGCATGACGAACCGGGAGATTATTCAGATGATGGGGCCCTCTCTGTTCCAGGGTGAACGATCCCGAAGATCACCGCGGTTAGATAAAGTAAAAGTCGTAAAATTTCTTAATTTTGAGATAGCCTTGAATTACTCTCTCTCCGTTGCGTATTTTCCCCTTGTTTTTCATCCAATGCTTCCAAGCCGGTCATGAGTGTTTGTTATTTCTCTTTATTTACGTGTTATAGTTGGACTAATACTCTGTTTTCGAAATTGTCAGTATTAAAATCATCCTAAAACTGCGGTACACCATTGCGTTAGAGATTTATCCCTGCTGTAAACAAATTACTATTTCGATGCAGGCCCCCCACGAATAAAAGCTAAAGATTTCTTATTAAATTTTATTCGTTCAAATTTATTTAATTAATTCTTGTTATAACAATAAATCTTGTTATAAAATCCTTCTCTTCCATATTATTTGAGTTTTTTCATCAGTCATAAGTGAGTACGTTATTGGCCTCCCACGAAATTTGTGTGGGAAACGAATTGCGTATATTTGGCGTTGCAATTAATTATGTCATGACTTGACCCTAATGGAATCGAAAATTTTATCGAAAGTTCCCAAATATAATTTTCCATGCCTAGCATATTCTTCGTTTTGGTAAGCCCTTCGTGTGAGGCGAAACACTAGCGAGTATTCTTCGCTTCTTATTTTTCGTAAATATATGTGCTGTATTTTCCATAGTAAGTTATCGTTAGATGGGATTTATTTGAGAGTTTATTCAGAATTTCCGTTCTATAGATTACGTTCTGTTATATTTATATTTGAAACGTTGTTTAATCTAACAGACGTACAGCTTGGAGTACCGCTAACTCCTTGTGTACTAAAGAAAATAAAAGGTTTGGAAGCACTGCATCCAGCAGCTGAGTGACTTTCACTGCCCACGCGCTGGATCTCTTTTGCGTACGGTTTAATGCTAGGGATTGACCTTCGGTGTATCTAGGAATCTATGACAAGGTTTCCATATGCGTCTATGTCTCAGGCAGAGGCATCAGGTGTCTCTAAGAGGCGCTAGCCTATGTCTTGTTCTTTTTGTCGTCTTTTTTAAGTGCCTTTTTATTCGCCGACTAATGTGCAACCTTTTTATCCTTTACAGGTAAGTAACGGGACACACTATGTGGAGTCATCTGTCAGTTTGACCCAGAACGGCAGCCTTAACGCGTCTGGCATCGTAAGTACCGGTAAACTGTGTGTGTAATATGTTTTTTCGCGTGATTGTCAGACCTTTGTTTTGGGTCGTGCTGTCGTGGATGTTTTGTCTAGATGTTTATCCGCTCACTTCCTCATTTGCCGACCATAAGAGCACGAAATGAATTCCAGAAGTAAGCCACCTTCAATAGGTTTGTCAATAAGTAGTGGGGGTGTTGTTTTGTGATGCCATCCTTTACCCAACGGGAAAAAAGTCATAGAAAAATGGATTGCTTGCTGTAGTTCTGCAGTCTTAACTGATGATTACCCTATTTATCAAACAAAAAAGATTGCAAAGCAAATTGCGTGTTACCTCTAGTCACCTTTAATTCCAGCGCTTGCGTTTCCGTTTCGTAAGCTTTTTCTACATCTTAAATCGAAATTTTACGTCTTAGCTGCGTTAATATCTGATATTAAATTGTCACATAATTTTGCTCTCGCATCCCAATTTTTCCCCGCAAAGATTTTTAGGATGTTTTCTATCATTAATCTTATAGATATTCATAATATAAAAATTTCGATATGTGTTGTTGATTAAAACTGAGAACGCGTCCAGAGTTGTGAAGTTCTATCTATCATACTTCGATTCGGTTGTAAAAAAACACTAAATTATCCTAATTAATTTCAATACAGCAATTCAGAATATTAGAAACATTTATTGGTCTTAGAGAAATCTTTTCCTTCGTTAAAATTGATACCTTAAGATCGGAATCTTGGATAAGACGAGTTCTGACTTATCTTTTATGATCGATATAAATAATTTTGTATGTTAATTTAAATAAATTATGAATACGCTCTGCTAGATATTACATTAATGTTATTAAGGACATTAGAAGACACCGAAACGTTTCTGCACGGTATGCAAACATTCTAAGATACAAATGATATTCCATCATACGTAATGTTGATATCATAAAACCTTTCTGCGTTCGGTTACTTTATCCTTCTTTGAATTAGAACGAACTAGTTCATACTGCTAATTTAAACCGCATACGACGTGTATACCCTTTTACCTTTACTAGTTGCCATTCGGTCGTTTAATTTTAGGACTGCCTATTTCTTTATGGCATGCGTTCGTTGGGCAGTAATCTCCTTTTAATGACCTTCCACGTAGTGTTAATGCTCTCGATTATACTTTATATTCCGCAGCTTTCCTTATTTATGCGTGGGTGGAGGCATGTGCATTGTCTGGGGTCGCTTCGTTCCCAGAAGCCTTTCATTTCTCATGTCAGTTTTCTTAGCGCGCTTCAGCCGTTGCTTGATCCAGGATGCGCTCTCTCGTGTTTATCTCATTTCATGACGTTTTTTTCCTCTGCATTCACCTACGGTTCGCTTCTTTCCTGTCTCCATGTTTACTCTTTCAATGGAGACTCAGCTCAGTAGTTTTAATTAACCTAGGATTCCGCGTTGTTTTTCCTTATCTACGCTCTTGTAATTTGTGAGGGTCGTCCCATTTTAGCTTACGTTGCGTGCTGCTTTTTGTTTAAGTATGCACAGGGTCTTTTAAATTGTGTTGTTCAAGTCTCTCTATAGATTTACTGCACTGCACTTGGCTTCTTTAATTGTTAACTTTCACGTCATTATCTTGCGAAAGGGTAGTGATAATTTTTCGGATCAATTGTTCATTGTTTATTAACGCTTTATTGTAATCTCTTCATAGTTATCTACATTACGTTTTGTAGATATTTGACTTGCAAAACTAATTTTTCGTTAAACTTTTAAGAATATAGTTTCCGTCAACGAAACATTTTTTTGGGAAAATTGTTCATCATAATGGGAAAATGACGAACAATAGTGATAATTCTACTGATTGTAGGAGCCAGTTAATTTAGCGTATTGGGACGTTCGTGTTATTCTCAATTTCACTCAAGATAACTCTTTCGAAGGAATTTGGATGATCGGGAATCAGCGTCATTAAGTAAGGTTCAAAATGTTTACGTTTCATTTCAGCTGCTTGTGCTTTAATTTCCTTGCGATCGATTTTTTTAACATTTTACGTAGGCGGCTACTTCTGTGATAGTTATTCGACTGTTTTTTGCTCGGCCTTGGGTTCGTATGCGATGGTCATTGATTCCGTGGAACACGTTTCTTCATTGTCTCGATCTTGCTTCGACCCTTGCCTTTCTTGCTTTAGTAGTCATGCTGGTTTCATCCGTCATTCTCCCCGCTGTCGGCCATGTTTCCGTTTCCCTTGCAGATGCGAACGATGGGAAACCTGAAAGTCATTCAAACAGTGGGGGCGTTTCGCTTGGTGATCGTCGGTGTCCATTGTTATCCGTGAGGTTCGAATCCTGCCACCAATGTTTTTTTGTTCGTTGTTTTCCAAGATTGACAAACAATCGATCCACGAAGAGTTTATTGCCCACTGTGTGGAAATATGTACGAGTGGGCGAAATTTGACGATTTGTAATCCTCGTATTTTGAAGTTTTCGTTTTTGGCAACATGCAGACACTCCGTACGCTTAGAGAAGGCAGTATATTGACTTCAGATTCGTTGTGTCCCTGTACGAATTCGGTATTTTAAAAGTTAAATTTTTCGAATTTTCATTTCGATAGATACGGCTATCATAATTGTTGCGGAATGCTTCATTAGTAGCGAAGATAGCTCGTTACTCGTCAACTTTTAGCTCAAGTCTAATCATCTTACATTAGTTTTTCTAGTGCTTCATTAATAGGGCTTTGGGACAACATAGCATTATTTACAGTTACAATTTTATTTCTAATATTTTATTTTTGTGGTCGACCAAATGTATATTATTCAATTTTTACTTTCTGTCGATTAATGTGTCTTAAGCTGTTGTCATAGATGTTAACTATCTCAATCCGGTTCTTAGAGTAGGATATTTATTAAGAAAATTTCTTCTTATTACTTTTTTTGAACGTAAGTATTTGTGGGTTTGCCCTATAATCAGTGGCCAACTACCTTTACCTTTATATTTTCATTGTTTAGTAATGTAGAATAGGAAGGCGTTAACAGCGTATTTTTCACTACCTAAATGTAAACTCAGTTATAACATGAAGAAAAATCTCGTTTCATATTCATTAATTACAAGAAATAAAGGGATAATGTAAATGTCTGTAATTTGTCACAGTTTCCAAGGAAATATGGAAAATATATTTCTTTATCAATGCGGGCTTCTCCAATTCAAAGAAGATGCGAAAATACTTAAAATTGTTTTTCATATAACAGAATTTCCTTACTCGAAAAGGAAGAACCCCTCTCAGTTAAAGATCGACAGGGATTTTCTCAAGAGACAGGAAGTTCACTGAAACCTTGCAACTACTTAAGAGGTCTGTGGCTTCTGAAGCTTTCGGAATCCTGCTTTTAGAAGGATGTACTCTGAGTACGGCTGTCAATGTGGTGCATTTCGAGCAGTAGCGCATGAAAATTGTTTTCTTTCCGCAAATGTTTCGTGGAAATCGCTAGTACAATGTATTGAGTAACAGTCTCTCATTTTCATGATTTTTCCTATTTATCGTAAAAGAAGAGGGTCATTTCAATTATAGGAGACATCAAGTTGGATTAAAATACTTATATATATTCAATGCTTCTAGCTGGAACACAAAGAAATAAAATTACTTTTTAATTTATTTCGCTTTTTTTAAACTTAGTCATGGCTCATAATAATGCCACACTTATCACGCAGATTTTAATTGGCCTTTAAGAATTTATTATAGTAGCATCCTTTCGAATTCTTTACCCGGCTGTAAAGAAATTTTCTCGCCTCAGAAGCGATATAATTACGTATCTTGTAAAATATTTGCGTTTTGAAAGACTACCTAGTAAAGAAAAATGCTCGAAAAATCATTTTAAATACCCTCATTCTTAGCCTGTCAATCAGTTATATAAAAAAATGTTGTTGAAATAACTATGTACTTGTTCCACCTCAGTGATACTCATTCAAGATGATTCAATCAATGTCTCATAATCGTATGATATCACTCTTGAAAGATTTAGTCATTCTTGTAAAGTATTACAGAGATGAAGGAGGATCAAGTGCTTTATGTATAGCTACTATTATATTGCTCCTTTTCCTTTCCATTATCGTGAAATTTCAATTGCGGCGAGAACAATTCAATTTTATTTGTATCGAATAACAGTTTGTTCACGCTATTTTAATCCCACAGCGTCTACATAGGAAGGGACGTCCCAGAGGCCGTTTACATTCATCGAAAAGGTTGAGCTCACTTTCTTTATTACACCTCGTCGTGATTGTTCTTCTTAAGAGCGATGGCATGACTTGGAAATCTTTCGCCCAAATGTCCGTGGCCGTGGATTCGTAACTGCCTCGAACAGAGGCGCCCGAGCGTAACGATGGTTGTGAAACACGTGTTCGAAGTCGTGCGGAGAAAACTCGGTCTCCAGCAGTCTCCTTGCCCCTAATCATCTTGGCGTGGGTAATTTCCGAACCCACGATCCCCCGCGCACGTGTCCTATTGGCTCGGAATGCGGGATATGATCGATTGTGCCCCATTCGTGGGCATCCTCGCCCCAGGTAATTGAGTCATCGATGTCTTCATGAATTAAGAGTCTAGTGTTGGGAAATAGGCTTCCTTCTGTCGATTTTAGTTTTTGGCTTAAGTGGAGTGAATTTCGTCTTTGGTTATTGATTTAAAACTCTTGAGTCATCGATTCCTTCATGAGTTAAGTTTTTAGTGTTAGGAAATTAACTTCCTTCTGTTGATTTTAATGATTTGGCTTAAGTGGAGTAGGTATCCTTGAAATTGAGTCTAGTACTTTACTCATAATTCAAACCAAAGTTGTATTTATTTTTAATTTACGAAGATTTTGGATGGATAATTGGACGTATTTTTCAGGGAAAGATTATGTAAGTAATCTTTCTATCTAATTACCTGGATTATTAGTTTAGGATTGTGTGCCTCTCTTTTGGTACTTAAAGACAAATCTTTCGCGTGAAGATTTTAAGTAGGAAGAGTATTAATAATTATCATGGTATATTCTCGAATGTAAGAGGCAAACTTACCGCGTTTTTAGAGATTCTGAACATCGGTGTTTAGTTTTGTGATATGAAATTCACTATCGTAAATATTTTAGGGTAAATTTACGTTAAAGCTAAAGATAATGATTCAATTTTCATTGTGCCAGTTGAGGTCATTTTCTCAATCTTGTTCAGATATGTTGTAATACTGTGGCAAATAACGCGTCTCATAAACGCGTATGATTTTTAAAAAAAAAACCCCAAAATTTGGGCTTCTTTAATTCGAGAATCTACGGTTACTATTTATTCCTCGATAATTTTTAAGCTGTAATAACGTATTCACAGAAATATATTTTTTTTTGAGAAAAGATAAATTTAGATTGGTAGACCCAAATAAATTGATATAATTTTCCAAAAAATGTGCATGTTTTTAAAATTAAGGAAGAAAATTTCCCTCTTAACGCCAGGATTATTTTTCCTTGAAGTTGCGCATCTTTGCTCTGCCACGGTGTTTATTTTGTAATGTTTTCGTATCCCGATTTTCAGTTTTTTCCTAAAAATCTTCCTCTTACACATCCTTTAGGTAGAAGCCTTTATAGAGCTTCTTTCCCTTTGAGAAATATTTATTTATTTGTACAGTTACATCTGTTTCCTTAGTAGCCACAGAAGCGTAATTTGCCAACGTTAATGTCACGTATTTCATCCCATAAATATTTGTTCAAACTCCAATCTTACTTTATTTTCCAAGCTGTTCTTTAAGTTATTTCAAAGGAAAAACATTTTCAGGAAGTTCGCTGTCACAGCATTACGTCGTTGTTTTTTATTTTGCAATTTTTGTGAGAAAATGAGCAATTCGTGTAGCTTAACAACAGGTGTCAAGCCATTCCGCCTTAATGGGTGGTGCGCTCCGTTAAGTTAAATGTCTGGATATTAATGTCGTATATCTTTGCCAATGAGGCAGATGCTTTGAATTTTATTTTTTCGAGAGAGGTCTTGGAGAGAGAGCATTTTCCGATACTGGAATCTTACCCACTTAATCTGGCTGCGCGACTTAAACGATCATTTATTCAGAGTAAGTTCTTCGCGTCACTGTTTTTACCTCCTTCTCAAGCTTTTTCATTTCAACTGGATAATATGTGAAAGATTTATTCAAAAAAACGTGTTTACTCGAATGCTTTAATTTCGTTCGGATTTTGAGCAGCATAAATACGTGGTCGATTTTTATTACCAATCCAGGGAATGACATATGCCATCGATTGGTTTTTCACTTTCTAAGATTTGTTTACTTAATTCTGCAAAGAATATGGGAATTGAAATATTTATGGATGTTTCTTCAAATAAGAAGCAATCCGTCAATCTATTTATTGATCGTGGCGTATAATACCCTTGAAAAGCTCCTGCGTATATTGGTGAATAAACAAATGAATTAATTAAATAAATGTTTATGAAATGCGATGCATTCGTAATAATTACGTAACTTTCAGTGAAAATTCCCTATGATCCAAGATGATAGATATATGATTAATTTCTATATAGTATTCTTTGCAATTTCTATGTAAAATATATATTTATATATCATAGGATAAGCAATCGAAGGAAGATATATTTTTAAATAATTTAATTTTTAAATTAAAAATATCGAAATTTGACAATTTGTAGATATTATAGATAACTTAAGCTATAAAGTGCATGAAAGTCCAGCATTTTAAATTACAATTTTTCCCTCTGTTGTGTAATATTAAATAAAAAATCACCAAGTTACAGTAGCTATACATATCTATCGATCAAAAATCTTATTATTTTCGAAGGAACTGTGTTATGGATTAAACGAAAGGATAACGAACTCATAGTAAAAATACCCTATTAAGTAAATACGTATTGATTAAAAGAAGCAGTCACCCCTTCGTTGTGGGAAGGAAATGTATGAATGTGATATCTTGCAGTATTTGGGCCTTGAGATGTGTAGGCACGTGTGACCTCGAATGACTTACGAGCGCAAGAAAAGAAAACCATAAGTTCGAAAAGGGTCTTTTGCCTTTACCGGAGCAATAACTAAATCTGAATAGGTCGCTTTCTAAGTCTTTCTCACGTCCCACGGCAAGGGATTGCATTAAGGAGCAATGAAACGATCTCTGAGGTCGCGTAGGAGATGACGCCGAAGTGAAATATGTTTCTGCTTCGACACGAACTCATTACATCCAGAAGTATCTGGAAGGCTCTCTTTGGGAATTATGAGGGCCCACGCACGACCATCTAGTTTCTTCAGCTGCCAATCTTTTCTTCACCGTACTGTTATGGGAAGACCTTTACATGGGCTCCCAAGCACGCGATCTTTTCCAGCGGGCCTCATAGGGTTGGGAGACAGATGCGCTCGTGATGGCCGATTGAAGAGACGATACTAGGTCACGTGACACCTTTAATGCCACGAGTCGTACGTTATTGTCAGCTGAGGAATCATCCGCGCAACTTTGACCTCGAATGATTCATCGTTCCATTTCGAGCTCATGGTAAAATTAACATTTATGACCGCTTTTAGGTGCGCGGATCCCTTCCTGTTTTTTGGTAGCTTTCATTTCAGTGCTTAGGTACCTTTTCGAACGTTCGGTTTTGGTTTTCATGGGGCAATGTTATACTTCGTAACAAGGAACAAGGAAGGTTTTTCACATTCTGATAAAATGGTTTAGAATATGTGCTGATGGCCTCGTTGAATTCAATATTATATACTGAAGGCTACTAAACCATTGTGTCTTGTGCTGCAACAGTTTCCTGATGTACCCAGCTCCAAGTACGTTGGCGTATATTTTCAATATTTTCGAAAATAATTCAATTCTTAATTATTCATCGGAACAATTAACTTTGACGAGAAAATAATTGAAACTTGGATTAACATATCTCGATTCTTAAGTTTTCTACTGAACATTCATCGGGGAAGTGTTTACTAACGGAGCAATATTGATAATGTCATAACGTGTCGCATTTAACCATGAAATTGGATATATATCAACTATAATTGACGATTTTGAATATGAATGGCAGTGTGAACTTCGTTGTTTATATACTTCATCGACATAAATACCCTGAAAACCACCTTTCGGCGTGTGGCAGGCCGGATGCTTCTGTTGAATCGAAATAAAACTTCATTTTTTTAGGATATTAGTCATCGTGAAGCCTGTGGCATTCTAATGTGAATGTTCGTTTTATCTTGTCCTTACTCGCATATCTAAGAAAGCTGCTCCCAGGTCGTCTTTCAGCTTTCGATATTGGTGTCAAGGTGTAGGTGGAGATAGCGGTTGAGTTATATTTGCGGAGTTTGAGTTGCCTTTTTTAGCTCGGAATTCTTTTATAATTATCGACGTAAAATTTTCTTGCTCTGGTATTCTGAAGTGGCACTCGCGTAAAACCGTTTATTGCTAGAAATAACTTAATCTTATTAAATATATCTCGTACTTCCTTTCTGTTATAAACCGATTTGCCAATTCAATAGAATATTTAATTTAGTTATTTTTATTGAATGAGAAAAATTATAGTTCCACTTCGGTTGAATCATCATGTTACGTAAAATTTATTCCGATTTACATTGAATTAACATTTCAAAATAAGAATCATATGATTTTCATTTATTTATTTTTTGTCATTATTAATACTTGTGCAGTGTTTACAGAAATATTTCCAGATTACGAGGCTACGAAATCTCATTAGTTGGTATGGAAAGATTAAAAGTAGTTGGTAGAGCACCGAAGTTAAGCATATGCCTTTGATGGACATTTCAAGTCGATTCCGCCAAATTCTGCTCTTTTTACAGCAAGTTGTAAGATTTTACTGTCTCAAGCTCAAAATCGAAAGGATTTATAGGTCAGATCAGTATCATTATTCTAAATGAAGCAATTCGAGAAAAATCTTTAGATTGTCCGGGGTACATATGACCAACATCTTTCTCGAAGGAGTGATATGTATGCATGTAGTTTACGTAGATTCTACACCTAGCCCTCGGTAGCTGGCTCATAATCTGCCGTGTGAACCCAAAAGTCGTAAATCCTCCCGCGATAAATTGGCAACCACGCAGGTGAGGTCGTGGAGGCGGTGTAAGGGTGTCGAGGTAAGACGCGGCGAAGAATCGAATTCTGGGAGGTGAAAGTGTGTTCCCGGGCAAAAAAAGATGGAAAGGTCGCCTCGGATGAGAGCTCCTCAAACATCCTTCGAAATGGGCGTGGGAAGAGTCGAACCCACCTCCTCCACCCTCCGATGCCTTCATTTTTTCCGCATTCGCTTCGAATCGGGATCCTTCGTCACTCTCTCGTCGTTGCTCTTTTGTTTCCAGTCTTTTTGACGATCGACACAAAGGCGCGTCGTTTTTTATTCCTCGATTTCCCGACGCCTGTTACCACCCTCGTTTCTTTGGTCCTTAATGCCTTTCCCGAGACGGCGGTGTTGTACCTCTTACGAGTCTCCTTTTAGCGCACCGAGAGCTCGTTCCTTTCTTCGCGTCAAGAATTTACGAGTCGGCGTTTCTCGCTCTGCCGGTTTCTTTCGGTCCTTTTATCTCGCGAGAAAATCGCCAGAGTGTTTCGTTTTTACCAGCATGCGGGATGTGTGGTGGTCTCTTTGAGGAGTTTACTGTTTCGCCGCGAAAAAATTCCGCATTACCTGCTGCATGGTGGTGGGAGAATAAGGATGAGGTTTTTAGAGAAAATGGGATGTTAGTTCTCGTTTGTCCGCGCTTTTATTCTTTCGCTAATTATTTCGCCGGTTGGCGAGAATAAAGGAAATGTGTGTGAATGGAATGATCTCAAAGTATGTCTGCTGCTTTGCGGCATGACTCTGCTCATCGGGTTGGATCCGTTTTTATTTAACTTTTCGTCTTATCTTAATTTATTCTTTGATATCATGCGTTTTCAGCGTTATGAGCTTTGTTAGAATTCCCGTGGGAGAATTTCGTATTCTGCGTTTTAGTTTTTTGGTCGTCTGTTAGCTGCAGCTTTAGTTGAAATCTTCTGATGTAAGCTATAAATCGTAATTTGAAACAAAAACCACATGAATAGGATTACCAGATATTCAATGATTATTAGCTAGAAATATTGGAACGCAGTGTAGTGTACTGTATATCATGTTCAGGTAAAGGGTAAAGATACTATTGGGAAAAAAACATTCTTCCGATTATGCTTGTTTTATCTTATAGATTCTAACGTGATGTAAAGAAATGAAATATTTTGGAGATAAATTGTTTTTCTCTGAACGATATGGTTAATTCTTATAAGCGAGATAAGAATGTTATGTATTGTTATCCACAACTGCCGATTATTTTAATTTATATATCCTTATTTTGCGATTTTTAAATAAGATGATTTGGAGATGAAATGATTTTAAATTGTTTAGGTTGAACTTAAAAAAATCATGCATGTGTAGTCGTGCTTCTCCCATTCGGGATAAGGTCTTATATGGCCTCCTTTGATTATTTGATACTCCTCCATCCCCTCTTATCTCACAGACATTCATTAAATTTGCGTGTCTTCTGCTTCGGATTCTTTCATTAATATGTATTTTATTCACCCTTATTTACTTCTGTATGGCTCTTATGTTCAGGTTCTCACTCTACGCTTAAAACCGGTTATTTTTGCCTGCCGTTCTCTTTTTTGAACTTTTATTCATATGAACCATATTAGCTGCTTTATGTCCCTCCCTTCTTGCAGTGTGTCTAACCCAAATTTGAAAGTAAAAACTGAAATTTAATAGACGTATGTTGAGGATTCCATCGCTAAATAATTAGTCTGAGGCAGTTTGCGGAATAGACGATCGGAGAAAATGCCAGAGGTTTTTTTTAGCAATTACGTCAAAGCATCGTGTGGTACCTTTAAGAAGTGAAGGGCAATTTCTCCAAAAAAGAAGCCGCCCTCTTAGTGTGTTGCCTCAAAGCAGGTTATTGTATTCCTTTCATTAGTCCCTCTCCAATTCCGATGCTCGTGATGTCGGAATTAAGGAGTACAAGAGGACGCCGATTTTGGTAGGATCGATCCTATCGCGAGATCGAAGATCGTATCATATTAATTCGTGTCGGAGGTTCACAATGCACGAACTCGAGACATGTTTTTAATTCTTCTTATTCAGGCTCTCTCGGAAGTCGTCGCAGTTCGGCGTTCATTAAAATTGTATTCTTATTCTCCCCACAAGAAATCCAAAGCTTTCGTGCTTTCACCGCGTACATTTTTCAGTCGACGGCAGCTAAGCCGATCCATTAAACGGATGGGTTGCCTTCATGAATAGCGGTAAGTAATCGCCTCCAATTACTGCCCGAACAGACGTCCTCGCTTGGGCGTCTCACCTGTTGAGGTGGAGTCGGTTGCGGACGCCGATTCTGAAGATGGAATGGCTCTATAAAGATCCAAGGAGGGGGTCCTTAAAAAAACACGTCTTCATTCCATGGATTTCTCATTGCTACTCGACCGAAATCTTTATTCCGTTTCGGGAGCTGAAACGACTTGGCGATGGTGCCTAATTAGGATGAGTAATGCGATGAAGATGGAAAGTTTTGCAGGATTGCTCTTTTATGGAAACCAAAGGGCGGTGAAGAAGTCCGAGATGACAGATGGTCAAACCAATTTATCCACTCAGATGTGCACCAAGGGTCATTGATTTGGGGGGTGGAGCAGTAAAGAGTTGTCGCTAAAAATTTATTGAATACGTTACAATTTCAGTTGGCAGGCGTGCTTAATAATTCTCACGATAAAAAGTGAAGAAAAGTTACTTTTATCAAATCACACTTACTGTACATGCTAAAATGTCTCATCCAATTCTGGAGGGCCATCAGTATTCATGGTGTACTTGTAGAATGTTAGGGGGATGCCAAAGCCCTTCAGCCCCTTTGGTGCGCGTCAACATCCACTTATCATGTGGATCCACTTATCATTCATCATCAAGCTTTATTGGCGATTGAAGTATCCAAAAATTTCAGAATATTTCGCCTCTTTATCTTTCGGCATCATGAGGAATTTATTGATAAGATGGTCGTAGATGGTAACTCCGAAGCACCTCGTGAAATTTTTGAATTCAGTGAAGTAGAAAAAGCTGGTAGGTATAGAACGATTGTTCTTCCTTGTCTTTCAAGGCTATTAAACTTTCAAAACAGGAGTAAAGATCAATACCCAGCGTATCCAGTCAGCTTTTGTTTGAGTTTCTAATACAAGACTAAGGTCAGCCATGAATGATGAAGATCGTGCCAAGGGAGCAGGTTTGCGTGGGCCGATTATGGTATCGAAGACTTTCAGCTAATATCGTTAATATATTTTTTTTGTTTTGCCCTTGTTGGGTTCTGTTACACCTAACCTTTGAAATCGGTGATGCAATTACAAAATTAGAAAGATAAAGACCATGGTTAAGTGAGCATATTGATGACGATAAAGGAAGAAAGAAAGATTGGGGTGTGGAGGAAAACTTTTTGGCTGAAAGGTGTAAAGGATATTAGGAATTACAGACCTTAAAATCGTGTTATTTCTTCGGCATAAAAAATATCATTTATATTTATATAGAACCATAGTAATTATGTTAGATGTTTTTCAGTACCGTTGTTTCAATTATTATCATGGAAATATCAATTCTTTCGCTTTTTAAATGCTTGACACATGGAAATAAGTTTAATTCCTCGAGGTTGAAGGCGTCCATTTAAACGTTTTTCGTTCCCTATATTAAGATTTATGAATCCAGACGGCGAAGGTGAAATTCATCTTTTATCTAACCAATTAGATATTTTTGCAGTAGTTGGAATAACAGGGTACATAAATCCTTCTCCAACACACAGTTGCTGGACTCATATCGAGCTTATTTAAAATCCCGAAATAGGAAGCATACACCATTTATATCTCGTAATTTTGATCTCACTACACGATGCCGGGAGAGTATATCGATCCATTAAATCTACCTTTCGAGTTGGACTTTAATTATCAGCAGACCGTTTCCGGACGTTTTTCATAAAAAATGCGACTCAAGGCTGTGCGCGATCTTAAAAAAAAGATAATTATCTCTTCCGTTCAGAGAAACTGGTTTCATTACCATATCGCGCAGAAGTTGGGGAAAACGAAAACCAACATACCTTCGCGGTTTGCAAATTTCGGGAGCAATGCGCGTGTATACAGCAGAAGTGTTCCAAGGTTAGGAGATAAAAAATACCCGCATGGCATTGGGACGCCGGTTGGGGACGGATTTTTCCAGCCGGCTACTCCCACTGGAGGATGTGGAAGGGGCACAGTCTGCTGCTGGAGGAAGAGGTCTTCCATTTGGAGAAGATGGCCTTGGTGGAGGCCCTCGGAACAATGACACAAGCCGTCGGAGAAAGTGGTAAAACTTCCCGTCCGGCTATTTCCACCTCTCAAAGCTTTTATTCCTTCGTCCACTCCGGCGCTCACCTGCCGCAAGATTGCCCTGTTAATTAGCGAATGACGTCTTTTTGAACAGTTGGCCCTCGCTTGGCTTTAACGCCACATTACGCTCGCGGCTCTTTTGTCTACCGAGCGTCAGATTCTGCCTCTTTTGGTCCCAAGTTTACCACATGGAGTTTGAATGTAGCTTTGCACGTTTTCTCGGTCGTCTAGCGCGGTAGTTAAGAATAGCACTTTTTTTTCTTGTGTTGGTTGGTGTAGGTTAAAGTTGTCTGAGGGTCAGCAGTAGAGTGTCCATCGATCTGTGTGGTTTATGCCAGTACTTTAATCAAAATATTCATCTCCAATGGGGTATAATATTAATAATATTTTTATTACCCCATTTACGTTTTACAATAAGCACATAAATTACCATCGCAATAAGCAATGAAAAAGTACTGTATATAAAAAAACAATCAGAAAATACAATCAAAAAATGCACTCTAGAAAACAAAATAATAAAAAAAAAGACTAGAAAAGATTCAATTGATAAAAACAATCAAAAAAGTTCGATCAATAAAATACTATCAGAAAAGATTCAGTTAATAAAGTAGAAAAAAACTGCCCACTTAAGATCACATGCATCCCATTTTCCGTGGATTACTCTTTACCTCGGTTTGGTAAATTAAGGACGATTTATGGGGAATGGTTGCTTTAATTCCTTATTCATGCATACTTCTCTCGTTGTACAACTTCCTTATGATGTTTCAACTGTATGTCAAGGCCCCTTACTCATTGCTGCCCTTGTTATAATGCTTCTATAAGTCATCGCATCATTTGGTGTGGTGTATTCGTCAGAGAATTTTAATTTATCTCATCGATTGGTTAAAGGCGCGAGTAATTGCAAAATTCTAAGGCTGAATCCGTGTAAATTAATCATTACAAATGTATTTAAGGTCAGTTTGCAGGCAGCGTTGCCTATCTTCTAACGACTTAAGCTACGTGTTCTTCTTTAGGAAAGAATTGCTGTTGCCTTGTCATTTTTTTCAACCTTTTCTTCGAACTATTTTTGGCTCTGATCATTGCGTCGTGACGTTGTGGCTAGTTTGCGTTCTCAATTGTCGAATATCTGAAATACTTCATATTACTACTGTATGAATAATATAGTCTTTGTTACTTGCAAGGAACAATTATACTTTTTTAATTCTTTTAGATGGAGGTGATCTCAAAAAAAAACCTTAAACAGGGTGACACCATTTAAGAAGGTATTTTAACAAATTTTATTGGAGAAAAATTATTGAATTAATTCTGAATATAAAATTCAATTCATTCATCGTAAGAGAAAATTACTGCCGATCATTGTAAATCGGGTCGACCCTGATAAACTCGGTGAGATGGTCTCCTTAATTGCTTACCGTTTGCAACCTATTACTTGAAATAAATATTAATGCCTACTGCTGTGTTCTATGAAGACGCTTTAACTCTAACATCTTCTAAAAGTTGCATGTTTGATATTGAGCTGGAAGAGGCCCGTAGTAAATGGAATCTCGGAGAACAGTAAGCACGGAAACTCTTAAGATTTGGACCGAAATCCAGGTCGATGCGAGTCCGTTAGCAGTGAGAGTGGTAACAATAAATTGTCGGTGGCGACCCATCCGTCACAGAGGCCTCGTTTCTGCGTGGGTGTGACCGCTTTCTGGCGATAATATCATTCTAGGTCCTTCATATATAGAGTGCGTTATCTCATATCGTTCCTGCCCTCGTATCGATTTTTCAATCGCCTCGAATCCGAACTTGGAACGGAAACGGGAATATGTGCCAAGAACTCCGTCTTCATTTTTTCCGTTTCATATATTGTTTTCCACGCGATTCTTCCGCCGGGGCTTGACGGAATGTTTGTCAACATATCAGTCAGGTTACGAAGACTGATGATCTCAACAAGCTATGACTAAACGAGCCGTTACATTGAATCATCCGCTATTGCGAAGGGAATAACAGATACGTCTTGAGAAATCTTAACGGGGATTGCGGTATGAAATTAGTATTTTTTTGACTTTCATTTCTGTCATTAGACCTCGATTGAGAGATGAAATATGGGTGTTTTAGACAGAACCTTTTTTTTTATAGAACTTGAGGAGATGTAAGGTATATCTAATAATGAATAATATGTGACGATATTGAAAACAAATTTTCATAATTTAAATTAATTATGATTTAATTTCGCCAATATTCCTCCCCTCAGCATGGAGTTCTGTTCTTTGAATTTGGTTCATGGTTATTTGAGTCTATGTGTTAGGAAATAATGGCCTTCCAGGAATAGCAATTTGGATTTAATTCGTATTTTATAGCCATACACACCTGAGGGATTTCGGAATATTTTCCCAAATTACAGCAACTGCCTTCCAAGAAGAAAATAACACAACTTGTTGATCACAGGGGAATTTTTAAAATTGGGAATACAAAACCTATTTACCACGTCAATTTCATGATTTAATTCAATTGATTAGGGCTTAGTTAAGATTTTACTAATCCAAGTTTTACTATGAGGCAACGGAATAATTCAACTTTCACTTTTAAGTGTTTCTTACAACACTAAGCAAATTGCATAGCTCGCTGTGATACTGCATCATCATGTCGGAATTTTGATTCATCCTCATAGTTATGTGTTACTCTGCAAGTCATGCATTTCAATAGTCTTCTTTCTTAGAAAGCATGTAGCTTGCAACATAAGGTCTGACTTACGTGCATTCAATTGTGTATTTTATTTAATTCAATTTAATTATTAAAGACAGATAAACTATCCCTTTTTAGATATTGTACCAGAGACAGACTGGTTCTAGTATCTCACTACTAGTATCGGACACTCAATTCTAGTATCGGTCACTCAGGTTTTTTGCCGGCTGTAAGTTGAAATCTTTCATTGCAATTACATCGCGATTATCGTCCGTTATATATCTGGATTTCAGGTAAAAATCATTCTCAACTCCCTTCCGCTATCATCAAGTGATATCTTTAAGGTGTGTCCTTTGTCGCCGACACGATCTGCATCGACTGGTCGATAGTCTTTTTCCCTTTGACCTTTCCTTTTCCTCCACACTCGATCGATAGCTGCACTGTAACTAGCGGAAGGTGTATTTTCGAATCGGGAAAGGTGGACATGTCGCGGCGAGAAATCGATGGAGGTGTTGACGTTTACTGTCATAACTCCCCTTGTAAAGCGACTTCCGAAAGATCGGCTTAAAGGTTTTAAGCTGTTGAAAAAGGCGGGCGTCGGCAAGGTACAGAATCGTCTCGAGAATGTACCGATTCGTTATCTCGTTGGTATCAGCAGATGATTTGTCAATCGTTTATTTAAGGGAATCATTATATGGTTGTAATGTGTCGATCCCATTGCAATTAGGGTTCAGCAGCTGAGGAACTCCAGTATGTTCCCTTTCATATAGTGTAATATGTAGCATAAGGTAGGGAAGATAGACGATTAAATTTTTGCTGTATCATTTAGACCTAGTTAAATGATTGAATGTAGTGTTTAGAAGTATTTGGTATTTCTCCAAGGGAATCCTATTTACAAAGATCGGAATTTTATGAATAACTATCAATGTTTTCAATTCACTATTATACGTATACTTTTTGTGTTTTGAATCAAACTTTACTTATCTTTATGGGTTGCGATTGATTTTTTAATGGAAACAGTATTTAAATTTATCAAATTTTAGCAATACAATTAACCTAGAAATAAAAAGAAATGCCTCCTTAAATTCAACAACCCCCTCTATCGTGTAAATATTCCTGATTTCCTTTTTTATCTGGTACTTGTGCTGGTTTATTTCTCCAACAGGAATATGTTCGTAAAGAAAAAAATATTACGTTAAAATACTTGCAGAAAAAATAACAAGTTATTCAGAGAGCTTAGAAAATGAAAATTTTCTTTGTACAAAAACTACTGATGAGCAGTAGTATGAGGAGTTCGGTGACTTACATCTATTTTATGTACGGCTCCTAGAATTTGAATGAGGGATTTATTTACGAAATTTTGGAAGGAGTGAATCTTTTAAAAATCGGCAGTTGATCTTTTTATAGCCTTTGGGACCTTATCTGGACCTTCCGGAGCGACATTTACATGTGTATTCTTGTTTTTTTGTGTCGGTATTCTTGTTCAGTTCACCTAATCTCTTCAGATATGGAATACGTTACCCGCTGCGTTCGAAAGAAATGTTAATTCTTTGTATTCAGGCAGTAGAATGTTAGTTAATCATTTCTAGCCTTGGTCCGTATAAAAGTAGAGCTGATAAGTCGCTTGTGCGCAATTTGCGTTGTACTTAAGGTTTAAAAGTTGTCGAACGGTATTATCAAAACCGGAATACTCAAATACACTCACTTGGATTGCTCTCTCCGCAAGGTAAAAGGGCTTGTTCTCTCGAAGAAATGACCATCGCTGGAAAGACCGCCTACCTGCGATCGAAGATGCCTCTGCCTTACTAATCAATAGACTTCGGTCAGGAAGCAGAAAAAAGCAGAGCTGTATACAACTAGGCGTTGTTCGAGTGCAGATATTATTGCACCCATTAAATTTAGTTTTTTTAATGTAAAGTTTCATCATACTCGCTATTATTATGATCTGATCTATAGTTTATAGCTTAGACTAAAAAGTAACGTAAGGTTATTATCCTTCTGAATGGATGAGATGGGGAAATAGCATGTCGAGGCTCCAATTATATGTTATTATTTTTACATTTTTATCCTTCATTTCTGTGAGTTTTTGGTGATGTTACGGCTCACCGGCGGATTCCCACGAATTTCCCTAGTGGAGACTTAGCGGCCTTGAAAAGGTGATAAAAACTCTCATACACTCCTTAGCTAAGGTTAAAATTAAATTTTCCCTACGGGTATTAACCTACCGGTAAATGCTCCGGTGGTTCAGAATGTATTCCTGATTTAACGTTACAAGTATTGGTTATTTAATTTGCTGTTTGTGATATTTGGACGACAATTCTGGATACATCTTTTTAAGGTGAAATTGCGGCAGAGATCAATAGGATGGTTCTATAAAGACATTGAATTGCAAAAACATTTTATGGTTCCATTTCTTAGTCTGAACAGCATGAACATTCCTTAAGAAAAAGTGTTTATTCTGTTAGTGTTAATTCGTATCTGAAATTGTCCGAATATTAAGTACACAGATGTAGTTTCGTATAAATTATATGCAATTGCATTGATGATTCTTTATAGCTTATTTCGAGAGAATTTTATTGATCGCTTCCGCATATTAAGTTTGTTTAATGTTTCTGTTAGTATTTTTTATGTAGCGATATCTACCTTGAAATTTTCGAATTAAATTCGGAAGGTATTTTTCGCTCTAAAATCTTGAGCCTTGAAAGAAACATTCGTTTAGGTCAGTGGCGCGCATGCTGTCCTTGAAGCCTTAGAGGTCCTCTGTCTTGTCACAGGTGATCAACCAACTCTAAAAGCGCCTCACGTTTTCGGTGGAGATTACGATTTTCCAGAGGTAAAATTTAAAGCCGTGCTTAGAGGAATGGCACCAATAAGGCGAGGGAATTAAGATTTGGCCTCCTGGCTAAGATTTGGATTTTTGAGTTGATAGCTTTCGTAAGTTATTGCGATAAACACAGAGTTTAATGAAATCGTTATATTAGTAGGTTTTAAATGAATTGGCGAGCATCTAAATAGTTAAAGTTAAAGCTTATATAGTTATAAACTAAATAGTTAAAGTTAAAGTCTCTCGTTAAAGATTTCTATCTTCAAAAATGTCACTTCTGATTATTGGTATATATTTCGCTACATTTTCATCCAAGAAAATTCCTTAGGATGTGTTCTTCAGACCATAAGGTAACGTTTGAAGAGCTCAATTATTATTAATTGTTTTTTCAACCACCCATTCGTTTTTCCAGTTCGTAACCGATCCAGAAATTCCCGGTTAATCTGGCTACTTCTCATGTCAATTAACGTGTTTTTTAAAAAGTTTTTACTAAGTTTTCCGTCATTACTCTACTCCACGTCTGTGAAATATTTCACGCATCTATATATGGGTTGGCGGCAGGAAACTTAACATAACCAAAGGTATACGCACAGGGAAGGTGGCTGCATTATTCAAAGGAAGGCAAAGTTTTTAAGAGTTCGTTCAGAGCCGTCAGATACTCAATTTACATCTTGAAAGGCCGCGGATTAGCTCGCAACGTATTACAAAAGCATCTTCATAGAATAGGGATAGTGTATCGTAATAGAAACATGCGAAATCGATATCTCGCTTGAATCGACTCTGTATAGCGAGAGTTCCTTAGCTCTCCTCCGTGTCGTTCCGCTTGGCTTACCCCTTCCACTCCCCATCCGGTCGGAGACTGCTTTCCACCCGCTGACCCTCCTCACATCCTCTTTCAACCCTTTCCTCTTTTTTCCATCTTGTCCCCGCCGTTACCAGGGGCTGGACTAGAAAACTTCCCGAGGGAAAGCGTTTCCCATGCTATTTTCCCAACATTTTTAAACGAACGCAGCGTTTGATATTCAAATAGTTAGATTAGCATGATGGTGAACTGGATGGTGAAGGTTGTTCAAGAATGTGATTGTCGTTTGTAAGGACCGTTCTGGTTGTTCTAATTTGCTGGGTGTGTTAGGGAGGGTGCTGCATTCAGTAGGACGTTTGTTGTCGTGTGTTGATTTTAAATCGATGCTGTCCGGATCGAAGTTGGTGTGGTTTTAAGGAAGGAAAGAGTTGTATTTCTATAGTTCGATGCTGGATACATAGGTGTTCAACTGTGAATTACAAAACGCATCATTTTGTGAATACATTAAAGCAGATTCATTGAATATATAATTATTACTTGAAGTCAATTCCCCACATATATTTACAATAGTTACAAAAAATGAAATTTTAAGACCTTGTTATTCGAGTAACTATTTGGCACATATACGTATAGCTATGTTTTCAAGTTACAGTTAGTAATTTAAACTATTCTCCGAATAAAGAGCAAGTATGAGAACTGCGTACAAAAAGTATAAAACGGAAAAGTTTTCTTACTTTTTTAATGAGTAAGTAATAAGCAGAAAACTATTAATTATTGTCAAATATTATAGATAAAAAAATATTTTTTTTAATCTGGATACGTCCACAACTTATGAATAAAAATTCTATGCACTTACGTTGCACATCAAGCGAAAAACTCTTCTATAAACTCGTACTAGATGAGGGGGTGCTGATTTATAAAAATTGCATATACTTGCCTAAGACCGTAAGTCGATGATATCAGTTCATATAGAAAGAGTTCATCCCGGAAATGGGTGACTTTGATCGATCATTGCGCTTGTAATTCTCATCTCGTCTCATTCTGTCTCTTTTGATAGTAATCTCATTTGACGTTGTTGTCGCCTGCCATTTCGTTACACTAGATCGACATTCATGATTTATCATCTTAGCCGAGTATGCTTTATATATAGCCGAGGTAAATTCAGCAAAGTTCCTCTCTATTGTGGTAAAAAGGGCGAACGGTGAAAACCGAGGCTATTAAACGCCTACGCTCGGAACGTGACTAAGGGAAATAATTTGGCAATTTTCTATTGAGTGAATTTCGGGTGAGCCAAAAGTCGCTTTCTCTTCATTTTAGGACTATTTTATCCTCGCCATACTCGTTATCGATTCTCTCGAAGCTATATTTAAGATCTTATATGTTTTCTGTTGAAGCATGATGACCTTCCTTGTTTGGAAAATTTACGGTTTCGCATTCCATTGACTTGTATCGTCGTATACATTATTAATTCGTTTACCGTATTTGTTTTTGATTACCGACGGATGCTTAGTGATTTGACGGATTCGCATTTCATCATCATTCTAGCATTCTTATTCCTAATGTACTGTTCTTTAATAATAAACAGCGTATAAATATTCTTGTTGCAATTAACCGTTAAGAATTATTTTTAGGAATATTTTATTTTCAATTTAATATGAAGTAGATCACTTAGTTATTTCTATTTTCTAATAGGAACTGATTATCTCAGTTTTCATTATAACATGAAATTTATCATTTAGATTTCAAGCTAGGATCTTTAGCCATCTAAGGGAGTAGCAAGTTAGGTAGGGAAATATTTTCACTTGTAAATTGCTGTTTACAACTCAGAGATTTATTGCTTCCATGTTTCCATCTAAACTGCCTGCGGACTTTTAATAGAATTATGCGTGTTTTAGGCTCACTACATACATTACACCAAATTGGTCGAAGTTATAACATCAGAATAAATATGTTTAACTCTCCCTTAGTTGCGACTGGAGAGGACGTACTCATATTTTGAAAATCCTGTTTTTCTATACTTCTTAGGAAGGTTGGTACTGTTCCAGCTATTGCTCATTTCAGCCTTGAATAGGTAGCTAACTATGTATCTATGTTTAAAATACTCTATCATGACAAGCTCAGGTTGCCTTAGCATTCCGTCCCTTTTATTTTCCAGTTCTTTTTTTTAAGTATGTGGAATTCTTTTTAATGTGTTTCTTGCCCTTGGAAAGCATATTTTAATCGATTTGAATTATGTTCCTCTACACTCTTACGTAGACTTCATTATTATAACAGATGAAGAACTTCGTACTTTGCTTCCAAGTCATGGTCATAGTTTTGTCTTGATGTTTCCATACCTGCTGTATCGTCGTTGCTCTTTTATATTGCCCTAAATGGTTTAATGTATCGGCGATTATGTGTAGGGTTTTATGGTCCCGGCCTTAACCTTTTCCATTAAGGTCATATGTCTGTCATTCCCCACACAAGTTCCGATTTTCATAAATTCTCACATCTCACGTTCCCTAGCCGTCTGGAGCCTTGCTCTGCATGAGCTGATCTTTATTCGCATTTCGTTGTTTTCTTATTCGAGCCATTCGCATAATCCCGTGCACGAAGGAACACGACGGCAGCGACAACGGCATCCGTCGAAAGAAAAGGAAAGCTTTGTTCCCGTCTTAACCGCGTTTTTTTCTCGTCCACGATGTAAATTTTTCCCGTTTTTGCTTCCTTTTTTTCCCCGGAGACGTCGCTTTCGCTCGCTTCCACCTGGATGGGCTTCGTGAAAAATTCCTCCGTCTCGAAGATGCAAGAGGTAGACTTAAAGGATGCTATGTTACGCTTCGATTCAGTCCCCTTAATTAACCATTCGGAACGAACTAATTCCAAGTCGTTATTTGAGGACGATGGTAATTTGTTATTGTTCCGTGTTTAACTGCACGGAATGGTGAAAGTAAGAGGAATTTAAATGTTTTTTATCTTCGCGCGCGTGCTTTTGCATTTATATATAAATAGGATCCTCTGGAGGGTTAAAGGCATTGAAACCGTCATTATAAACTCCTGAGTTTGTTGCGACTGCTATTTGGTGAAAGCACTCCTCTAAAGAAGAGGTCTGGAAAGTGGTTGACCTAAAGCGGAAAGAAATAACCATTTGCCTTTCTAAACCTTTCTTTACTTATACATTTCTCTCCTGAAATAGATGGAGAATAGTTTAAACTTATTTGATTGCAATTTGAGTCGTTGCTTTATGGTGTGGGGCCGCTAAACAACTAGCAATTGACACTTAGTCCTTTCGTAGAATTTGACGTTGAATTTTTATGAAAACTGCATGTTTCTTATCATTGCATTTTTGCTTAAACTTTTTTAAGTTTAAGTACTAAGAAAATTCAAAAATCCGTTGCTACACATAGAGAGAGGAGGATAGAGGAGTAATTTTTAAATCCATTTTAAATTGTAAAATGTATCCGAGATATTCTACTGGTATTATTTTTACTCTCTAACAGCTGCTTCATGTCATAAATGGAGGACTCCCTTGCCTGATAATGTTATTTTTAATGTTCTGTAAATTTATTCTTTAGAGTTTGAATTTTGATAAAAAATTTTCTTTCTTTTGATAAAAAACCTTTCAGCATGTCTCGGAAGATAAGGATAGTGTTGTAGACAAAACAAGATAAATAGATAAAAATCAGCATAGTATTTATCATCTTTATTTATATCTGTACCCATAGAGATCGGAAATAAAAGATATTACGGTAGCGTAATCCATGGTAAAAAAATCCTCACTACATGAAATAAAGAATAGGAATCCATTAAATAATGGATCTAATTGGTTTTTGACGCTATTCTATTTATTTAGCCA